>OX451741.1:612478544-613923842 GCA_948472305.1 Vicia faba
ATCTCGACAACAGACTACCTTCCATAATTACAAGGCTACCATCCATTGGAGTAACAGAAATCACAACGACATACTACCTTCCATAATGACAAGACTACCATCCATTTAAGTAACAAAACTCGAGACAACATACTACCTTTAACAAGGACAAGGCTACCATCCATAGGAGTAACAAAAATCTGGACAAGAGACTACCTTCCATAATGACAAGGCTACCATCCTTTGGAGTAACAAAAATCTCGACAACAGACTACCTTCCATAATGACAAGGCTACCATCCATTGGAATAACAAAGATATCGACAGCATACTACCTTCCATAATGAGAAGGCTACCATCCATTGGTGTAACAAAAATCTCGACAACAGACTACCTTCCATAATAACAAGGCTACCATACATTGGAGTAACAAAGATATTGACAACATACTACCTTCCATAATGACAAGGCTTCCATCCATTGGAGTAACAAAAATCACGACAACAAATTACCTTCCATAATGACTAGGCTACCATCCATTGGAATAACAAAAATCTTGACAACAGACTATCTTCCATAATGACAAGGCTACCATCCATTGGAGAAACAAAGATATCAACAACATACTAACTTCCATAATGACAAGGCTACCAACCATTGGAGTAACAAAAATCACGAGAACAGACTACCTTCCATAATGACAAGGCTACCATCCATTGGAATAACAAAAATCTCGACAACAGACTACCTTTCATAATGACAAGGCTACCATCCAATGGAATAACAAAAATCTCGACAACAGACTATCTTCCATAATGACAAGGCTACCATCGATTGGATTAACAAAAATCTAGACAACAAACTACCTTCCATAATGACAAGGCTACCATCCATTGGAGAAACAAAGATATCAACAACATACTAACTTCCATAATGACAAGGCTACCAACCATTGGAGTAACAAAAATCACGAGAACAGACTACCTTCCATAATGACAAGGCTACCATCCATTGGAATAACAAAAATCTCGACAACAGACTACCTTCCATAATGACAAGGCTACCATCCAATGGAATAACAAAAATCTCAACAACAGACTATCTTCCATAATGACAAGGCTACCATCGATTGGATTAACAAAAATCTAGACAACAAACTACCTTCCATAATGACAAGGGTACCATCCATTGGAGTAACAAAAATCTCGACAACAGACTACCTTCCATAATGACAAGGCTACCATCCATTGGAGTAACAAAAATCATGACACCAAACTACCTTCCATAATGACAAGGCTACCATCCATTGGAATAACTAAAATCTCGACAACGGACTACCTTCCATAATGACAAGGCTACCATACAATGGAATAACAAAAATCTCGACAACAGACTACCTTCCATAATGACAAGGCTACCATCCATTGGAATAACAAAAATCTCGACAACAGACTACCTTCAATAATGACAAGGCTACCATCCAATGGAATAACAAAAATCTCGACAATAGACTATCTTCCATAATGACAAGGCTACCATCGATTGGAGTAACAAAAATCTCGACAACAGACTACCTTCCATAATGACAAGGGTACCATCCATTGGAGTAACAAAATCGTCGATAACAGACTACCTTCCATAATGACAAGGCTACAATCCAATGGAGTAACAAAAATCTCGACAACAGACTACCTTCCATAATAACAAGGCTACCATCCATTGGAGTAACAGAAATCACAACGACAAACTACCTTCCATAATGACAAGGCTACCATCCATTTAAGTAACAAAAATCGAGACAACAGACTACCTTTAACCATGACAAGGCTACCATCCATAGGAGTAACAAAAATCTAGACAAGAGACTACCTTCCATAATGACAAGGCTACCATCCATTGGAGTAACAAAAATCTCGACAACAGACTACCTTCCATAATGACAAGGCTACCATCCATTGGAATAACAATGATATCGACAACAAATTACCTCCCATAATGACAAGGCTACCATCCATTGGAATAACAAAAATCTTGACAACAGACTATCTTCCATAATGACAAGGCTACAATCCATTGGAGTAACAAAGATATCAACAACATACTAACTTCCATAATGACAAGGCTACCATCCATTGGAGTAACAAAAATCACGACAACAGACTACCTTCCATAATGACAAGGCTACCATCCATTGGAATAACAAATATCTCGACAACAGACTACCTTCCATAATGACAAGGCTACCATCCAATGGAATAACAAAAATCTCGACAACAGACTACCTTCCATAATGACAAGTCTACCATCGATTGGAGTAACAAAAATCTCGACAACAAACTACCTTCCATAATGACAAGGGTACCATCCATTGGAGTAACAAAAATATCAACAAGAGACTACCTTCCATAATGACAAAGCTACCATCCATTGGAGTTACAAAAATCTCGACAACAGATTACCTTCCATAATGACAATGCTACCATCCATTGGAGTAACAAAGATATCGACAATATACTACCTTCCATAATGACAAGGCTACCATCCATTGGAATAACAAATATCTCGGCAACAGACTACCTATCATAATGACAAGGCTACCATACAATGGAGTAACAAAAATTTCGAGGAAGGACTACCTTCCATAATGACAAGGCTACCATCCATTAGAGTAACAAAAATCTGGACAAGAGACTACCTCCCGTAATGACAAGGCTACCATCCATTGGAGTAACATAAATATCAACAAGAGACTACCTTCCATAATGACAATGCTACCATCCAATGGAGTAACAAAAATCTCGACAACAGACTACCTTCCATAATGACTAGGCTACCATCCATTAGAGTAACAAAAATCTGGAAAATAGACTACCTTCCATAATGACAAGGCTACCATCCATTGGAGTACCAAAAATATCAACAAGAGACTAACTTCGATAATGACAAGGCTAGCGTCCAATGGAGTAACAAAAATCTTGACAACAGACTACCTTCCATAATGACTAGGCTACCATCTATTGGAGGATAAAAAACTTGGACAATAGACTACCTTTCATAATGACAAGGCTACCATCCATTGGAGTAACAAAATTCTCGACAACAGACTACCTTCCATAATGACAAGGGTATCATCCATAGGAGTAACAAACATATCGACAACATACTACCTTCCATATTGACAAGCCCGCAATCCATTGGAATAACAAAAATCTCGACAATAAACTAGCTTTCATAATTACAAGGCTACAATCCAATGGAGTAAAAAAAATCTGAACAACAAATTACCTTCCATAAAGACAAGGCTACCATCCATTGGAGTAACAGAAATCACAACGACAGACTACCTTCCATAATGACAAGGATACTATCCATTAGAGTAACAAAAATATCAACATGAGACTACCTTCCATAATGACAAGGCTACCATCCATTGGAGTAACAAAAATCTCGACAACATACTACCTTCCATAATGACAAGGCTACCATCCATTGGAGTAACAACAATCACGACAACAAATTACCTCCCATAATGACAAGGCTACCATCCATTGGAATAACAAAAATCTTGACAACAGACTCTCTTCCATAATGTCATGGCTACAATCCATTGGAGTAACAAAGATATCAACAACATACTAACTTCCATAATGACAAGGCTACCATCCATTGGAGTAACAAAAATCACGACAACAGACTACCTTCCATAATGACAAGGCTACCATCCATTGGAATAACAAAAATCTCGACAACAGACTACCTTCCATAATGACAAGGTTACCATCCAATGGAATAACAAAAATCTCGACAACAGACTACCTTCCATAATGACAAGGCTACCATCGATTGGAGTAACAAAAATCTCGACAAAAGACTACCTTCCATAATGACAAGGCTACCATCCATTGGAGTAACAAAAATCTCGACAACAGACTACCTTCCATAATGACAAGGCTACCATCCATTGGAATAACAAAGATATCGACAGCATACTACCTTCCATAATGAGAAGGCTACCATCCATTGGTGTAACAAAAATCTCGACAACAGACTACCTTCCACAATAACAAGGTTACCATACATTGGAGTAACAAAGATATTGACAACATACTACCTTCCATAATGACAAGGCTTCCATCCATTGGAGTAACAAAAATCACGACAACAAATTACCTTCCATAATGACTAGGCTACCATCCATTGGAATAACAAAAATCTTGACAACAGACTATCTTCCATAATGACAAGGCTACCATCCATTGGAGAAACAAAGATATCAATAACATACTAACTTCCATAATGACAAGGCTACCAACCATTGGAGTAACAAAAATCACGAGAACAGACTACCTTCCATAATGACAAGGCTACCATCCATTGGAATAACAAAAATCTCGACAACAGACTACCTTCCATAATGACAAGGCTACCATCCAATGGAATAACAAAAATCTCGACAACAGACTATCTTCCATAATGACAAGGCTACCATCGATTGGATTAACAAAAATCTAGACAACAAACTACCTTCCATAATGACAAGGCTACCATCCATTGGAGAATCAAAGATATCAACAACATACTAACTTCCATAATGACAAGGCTACCAACCATTGGAGTAACAAAAATCACGAGAACAGACTACCTTCCATAATGACAAGGCTACCATCCATTGGAATAACAAAAATCTCGACAACAGACTACCTTCCATAATGACAAGGCTACCATCCAATGGAATAACAAAAATCTCGACAACAGACTATCTTCCATAATGACAAGGCTACCATCGATTGGATTAACAAAAATCTAGACAACAAACTACCTTCCATAATGACAAGGCTACCATCCATTGGAGAATCAAAGATATCAACAACATACTAACTTCCATAATGACAAGGCTACCAACCATTGGAGTAACAAAAATCACGAGAACAGACTACCTTCCATAATGACAAGGCTACAATCCATTGGAATAACAAAAATCTCGACAACATACTACCTTCCATAATGACAAGGCTTCCATCCATTGGAGTAACAAAAATCACGAGAACAAATTACCTTCCATAATGACTAGGCTACCATCCATTGGAATAACAAAAATCTTGACAACAAACTATCTTCCATAATGACAAGGCTACCATCCATTGGAGAAACAAAGATATCAACAACATACTAACTTCCATAATGACAAGGCTACCAACCATTGGAGTAACAAAAATCACGAGAACATACTACCTTCCATAATGACAAGGCTACCATCCATTGGAATAACAAAAATCTCGACAACAGACTACCTTCCATAATGACAAGGCTACCATCCAATGGAATAACAAAAATCTCGACAACAGACTATCTTCCATAATGACAAGGCTACCATCGATTGGATTAACAAAAATCTAGACAACAAACTACCTTCCATAATGACAAGGGTACCATCCATTGGAGTAACAAAAATCTCGACAACAGACTACCTTCCATAATGACAAGGCTACCATCCATTGGAGTAACAAAAATCACGACAACAGACTACCTTCCATAATGACAAGGCTACCATCCATTGGAATAACAAAAATCTCGACAACGGACTACCTTCCATAATGACAAGGCTACCATCCAATGGAATAACAAAAATCTCGACAACAGACTAACTTCCATAATGACAAGGCTACCATCCATTGGAATAACAAAAATCTCGACAACAGACTACCTTCAATAATGACAAGGCTACCATCCAATGGAATAACAAAAATCTCGACAATAGACTATCTTCCATAATGACAAGGCTACCATCGATTGGAGTAACAAAAATCTCGACAACAGACTACCTTCCATAATTACAAGGGTACCATCCATTGAAGTAAAAAAATTGTCGATAACAGACTACCTTCCATAATGACAAGGCTACAATCCAATGGAGTAACAAAAATCTCGACAACAGACTACCTTCCATAATAACAAGGCTACCATCCATTGGAGTAATAGAAATCACAACGACAGACTACCTTCCATAATGACAAGGCTACCA
Organism: Vicia faba; assembly: GCA_948472305.1. Classification (NCBI taxonomy): domain Eukaryota; kingdom Viridiplantae; phylum Streptophyta; class Magnoliopsida; order Fabales; family Fabaceae; genus Vicia; species Vicia faba. The sequence goes on from OX451741.1 coordinate 612,484,545, forward strand.
TCCATTTAAGTAACAAAAATCGAGACAACAAACTACCTTTAACCATGACAAGTCTACCATCCATAGGAGTAACAAAAATCTGGACAAGAGACTACCTTCCATAATGACAAGGCTACCATCCATTGGAGTAACAAAAATCTCGACAACAGACTACCTTCCATAATGACAAGGCTACCATCCATTGGAATAACAATGATATCGACAACAAATTACCTCCCATAATGATAAGGCTACCATCTATTGGATTAACAAAAATCTTGACAACAGACTATCTTCCATAATGACAAGGCTACAATCCATTGGAAAAACAAAGATATCAACAACATACTACCTTCCATAATGACAAGGCTACCATCCATTGGAGTAACAAAAATCACGACAACAGACTACCTTCCATAATGACAAGGCTACCATCCATTGGAATAACAAAAATCTCGACAACAGACTATCTTCCATAATGACAAGGCTACCATCCATTGGAGAAACAAAGATATCAACAACATACTAACTTCCATAATGACAAGGCTACCAACCATTGGAGTAACAAAAATCACGAGAACAGACTACCTTCCATAATGACAAGGCTACCATCCATTGGAATAACAAAAATCTCGACAACAGACTACCTTCCATAATGACAAGGCTACCATCCAATGGAATAACAAAAATCTCGACAACAGACTATCTTCCATAATGACATGGCTACCATCGATTGGATTAACAAAAATCTAGACAACAAACTACCTTCCATAATGACAAGGCTACCATCCATTGGAGAAACAAAGATATCAACAAACATACTAACTTCCATAATGACAAGGCTACCAACCATTGGAGTAACAAAAATCACGAGAGCAGACTGCCTTCCATAATGACAAGGCTACCATCCATTGGAATAACAAAAATCTCGACAACAAACTACCTTCCATAATGACAAGGCTACCATCCATTGGAATAACAAAAATATCGACAACAGACTACCTTCCATAATGACAAGGCTACCTTCCAATGGAATAACAAAAATCTCGACAACAAACTATCTTCCATAATGACAAGGCTACCATCGATTGGATTAACAAAAATCTAGACAATAGACTACCTTCCATAATGACAAGGGTACCATCCATTGGAGTATCAAAAATCTCGACCACAGACTACCTTCCATAATGACAAGGCTACCATCCATTGGAGTAACAAAAATCACGACAACAGACTACCTTCCATAATGACAAGGCTACCATCCATTGGAATAACAAAAATCTCGACAACAGACTATCTTCCATAATGACAAGGCTACCATCGATTGAAGTAACAAAAATCTCGACAACAGACTACCTTCCATAATGACAAGGGTACCATCCATTGGAGTAACAAAATTGTCGATAACAGACTACCTTCCATAATGACAAGGCTACAATCCAATGGAGTAACAAAAATCTCGACAACAGACTACCTTCCATAATTTCAAGGCTACCATCCATTGGAGTAACAGAAATCACAACGACAGACTACCTTGCATAATGACAAGGCCACCATCCATTTAAGTAACAAAAATCGAGAAAACAGACTACCTTTAACCATGACAAGGCTACCATCCATAGGAGTAACAAAAATCTGGACAAGAGACTACCTTCCATAATGACAAGGCTACCATCCATTGGAGTAACAAAAATCACGACAACAGACTACCTTCCATAATGACAAGGCTACCATCCATTGGAATAACAAAAATCTCGACAACGGACTACCTTCCATAATGACAAGGCTACCATCCAATGGAATAACAAAAATCTCGACAACAGACTACCTTCCATAATGACAAGGCTACCATCCATTGGAATAACAAAAATCTCGACAACAGACTACCTTCAATAATGACAAGGCTACCATCCAATGGAATAACAAAAATCTCGACAATAGACTATCTTCCATAATGACAAGGCTACCATCGATTGGAGTAACAAAAATCTCGACAACAGACTACCTTCCATAATTACAAGGGTACCATCCATTGAAGTAAAAAAATTGTCGATAACAGACTACCTTCCATAATGACAAGGCTACAATCCAATGGAGTAACAAAAATCTCGACAACAGACTACCTTCCATAATAACAAGGCTACCATCCATTGGAGTAACAGAAATCACAACGACAGACTACCTTCCATAATGACAAGGCTACCATCCATTTAAGTAACAAAAATCGAGACAACAAACTACCTTTAACCATGACAAGGCTACCATCCATAGGAGTAACAAAAATCTGGACAAGAGACTACCTTCCATAATGACAAGGCTACCATCCATTGGAGTAACAAAAATCTCGACAACAGACTACCTTCCATAATGACAAGGCTACCATCCATTGGAATAACAATGATATCGACAACAAATTACCTCCCATAATGATAAGGCTACCATCCATTGGATTAACAAAAATCTTGACAACAGACTATCTTCCATAATGACAAGGCTACAATCCATTGGAAAAACAAAGATATCAACAACATACTAACTTCCATAATGACAAGGCTACCATCCATTGGAGTAACAGAAATCACAACGACAGACTACCTTGCATAATGACAAGGCCACCATCCATTTAAGTAACAAAAATCGAGAAAACAGACTACCTTTAACCATGACAAGGCTACCATCCATAGGAGTAACAAAAATCTGGACAAGAGACTACCTTCCATAATGACAAGGCTACCATCCATTGGAGTAACAAAAATCACGACAACAGACTACCTTCCATAATTAGAAAGCTACCGTCCAATGGAGTAACAAAAATATCGACAACATACTACCTTCCATAATGACAAGGCTACCATCCATTAGAGTAACAAAAAGATGGACAACAGACTACCTTCCATAATGACAAGGCTACCATCCATTGGAGTAACAAAAATATCAACAAGAGACTACCTTCCATATGGCAAGGCTACCATCCAATGGAGTAACTAAAATCTCGACAACAGACTACCTTCTATAATGACTAGGCTACCATCCATTGAATATAAAAAATTTGGACAAAAGACTACCTTCAATAATGATAAGGTTACCATCCATTGGAGTAACAAAAATCTCGATAACAGACTACCTTCCACAATGACAAAGGTATCATCCATTGGAGTAACAAAAATCTCGACAACAGACTACCTTCCATAATGGCAAGGCCACAATCCAGTGGAGTAACATAATTCTCGACAATATACTACCTTCCATAATGACTAGTCTACCATCCATTGGAATAACACAAATCTCGACAACAGACTACCTTCCATAATGACAAGGCTACCATCCAATGGAATAACAAAAATCTCGACAACAGACTACCTTCCATAATGACAAGGCTACCAACCATTGGAATAACAAAAATCTCGACAACAGACTACCTTCAATAATGACAAGGCTACCATCCAATGGAATAACAAAAATATCGACAATAGACTATCTTCCATAATGACAAGGCTACCAACGATTGGAGTAACAAACATCTCGACAACAGACTACCTTCCATAATGACAAGGGTACCATCCATTGGAGTAACAAAAATCTCGATAACAGACTACCTTCCATAATGACAAGGCTACATCCAATGGAGTAACAAAAATCTCGACAATAGACTACCTTCCATAATTACAAGGCTACCATCCATTGGAGTAACAGAAATCACAACGACAGACTACCTTCCATAATGACAAGGCTACATCCATTTAAGTAACAAAAATCGAGACAAGAGACTACCTTTAACCATTACAAGGCTACCATCCATAGGAGTAACAAAAATCTGGACAAGAGACTACCTTGCATAATGACAAGGCTACCATCCATTGGAGTAACAAAAATCTCGACAACAGACTACCTTCCATAAAGACAAGGCTACCATCCATTGGAATAACAAAGATATCGACAACAAACTACCTTCCATAATGACAAGGCTACCAGCCATTGGAATAACAAAAATCTCGACAACAGACTACCTTCCATAATGAGAAGGCTATCGTCCAATGGAGTAACAAAAATATCGACAATAGACTACCTTCCATAATGACAAGGCTACCATCCATTAGAGTAACAAAAAGATGGACAACAGACTACCTTCCATAATGACAAGGCTACCATCCATTGGAGTAACAAAAATATCAACAAGAGACTACCTTCCATATGACAAGGCTACCATCCAATGGAGTAACTAAAATCTCGACAACAAACTACCTTCTATAATGACTAGGCTACCATCCATTGAATATAAAAAATTTGGACAAAAGAGTACCTTCAATAATGATAAGGTTACCATCCAATGGAGTAACAAAAATCTCGATAACAAAATACCTTCCACAATGACAAAGGTATCATCCATTGGAGTAACAAAAATCTCGACAACAGACTACCTTCCATAATGGCAAGGCCACAATCCAGTGGAGTAACATAATTCTCGACAATATACTACCTTCCATAATGACTAGTCTACCATCCATTGGATTAACAAAAATATGAACAATAGACTATCTTCCATAATGACAAGGCTACCATCCAGTGGAGTAACAAAAATCACAACGACTGACTACCTTCCATTATGACAAGGCTACCATCCATTTGAGTACCAAAAATCGGGACAACAGACTACCTTCCATAATGACAAGGCTACCATGCATTGGAGAAACAAAAATATCAACAAGAGACTACCTTCCATAATGACAAGGCTACCATCAATTAGAGTAACAAAAATCTCGACAATGGACTACCTTCCATAATGAGAAGGCTACCATCCATTGGAGTAACAAAGATATCGACAACATACTACCTTCAATAATGACAAGGCTACCATCCATTGGAGTAATAAAAATCACAACAACAGACTACCTTCCATAATGACAAGGCTACCATCCATTGGAATAACAAAAATCTCGACAATAGACTATGTTCCAAAATTTCAAGGCTACCATCTAATGGAGTAACAAAAATCTCGACAACAGACTACCTTCCATAATGAGAAGGCTACCGTGCAATGGAGAAACAAAAATATCGACAACAGACTACCTTCCATAATGACAAGGCTACCATCCATTAGAGTAACAAAAAGATGGACAATGGACTACCTTCCATAATGAGAAGGCTACCATCCATTGGAGTAACAAAGATATCGACAACATACTACCTTCAATAATGACAAGGCTACCATCCATTGGAGTAATAAAAATAACAACAACAGACTACCTTCCATAATGACAAGGCTACCATCCATTGGAATAACAAAAATCTCGACAATAGACTATGTTCCAAAATTGCAAGGCTACCATCTAATGGAGTAACAAAAATCTCGACAACAGACTACCTTCCATAATGAAAAGGCTACCGTGCAATGGAGTAACAAAAATATCGACAACAGACTACCTTCCATAATGAAAAGGCTACCATCCATTAGAGTAACAAAAAGATGGACAATGGACTACCTTCCATAACGACAAGGCTACCATCCATTGGAGTAACAAAAATATCAACAATAGACTACCTTCCATATGACAAGGCTACCATCCAATGGAGTAACAAAAATCTCGACAACAGACTACCTTCCATAATGACAAGGCTACCATCCAATGGAATAACAAAAATCTCGACAACAGACTATCTTCCATAATGACCAGGCTACCATCGATTGGATTAACAAAAATATCGACAACAGACTACCTTCCATAATGACAAGGCTACCATCCATTAGAGTAACAAAAAGATGGACAACAGACTACCTTCCATAATGACAAGGCTACCATCCATTGGAGTAACAAAAATATCAACAAGAGACTACCTTCCATATGACAAGGCTACCATCCAATGGAGTAACTAAAATCTCGACAACAAACTACCTTCTATAATGACTAGGCTACCATCCATTGAATATAAAAAATTTGGACAAAAGAGTACCTTCAATAATGATAAGGTTACCATCCAATGGAGTAACAAAAATCTCGATAACAAAATACCTTCCACAATGACAAAGGTATCATCCATTGGAGTAACAAAAATCTCGACAACAGACTACCTTCCATAATGGCAAGGCCACAATCCAGTGGAGTAACATAATTCTCGACAATATACTACCTTCCATAATGACTAGTCTACCATCCATTGGATTAACAAAAATATGAACAATAGACTATCTTCCATAATAACAAGGCTACCATCCAGTGGAGTAACAAAAATCACAACGACTGACTACCTTCCATTATGACAAGGCTACCATCCATTTGAGTACCAAAAATCGGGAAAACAGACTACCTTCCATAATGACAAGGCTACCATGCATTGGAGAAACAAAAATATCAACAAGAGACTACCTTCCATAATGACAAGGCTACCATCAATTAGAGTAACAAAAATCTCGACAATGGACTACCTTCCATAATGAGAAGGCTACCATCCATTGGAGTAACAAAGATATCGACAACATACTACCTTCAATAATGACAAGGCTACCATCCATTGGAGTAATAAAAATCACAACAACAGACTACCTTCCATAATGACAAGGCTACCATCCATTGGAATAACAAAAATCTCGACAATAGACTATGTTCCAAAATTTCAAGGCTACCATCTAATGGAGTAACAAAAATCTCGACAACAGACTACCTTCCATAATGAGAAGGCTACCGTGCAATGGAGAAACAAAAATATCGACAACAGACTACCTTCCATAATGACAAGGCTACCATCCATTAGAGTAACAAAAAGATGGACAATGGACTACCTTCCATAATGAGAAGGCTACCATCCATTGGAGTAACAAAGATATCGACAACATACTACCTTCAATAATGACAAGGCTACCATCCATTGGAGTAATAAAAATAACAACAACAGACTACCTTCCATAATGACAAGGCTACCATCCATTGGAATAACAAAAATCTCGACAATAGACTATGTTCCAAAATTGCAAGGCTACCATCTAATGGAGTAACAAAAATCTCGACAACAGACTACCTTCCATAATGAGAAGGCTACCGTGCAATGGAGTAACAAAAATATCGACAACAGACTACCTTCCATAATGACAAGGCTACCATCCATTAGAGTAACAAAAAGATGGACAATGGACTACCTTCCATAACGACAAGGCTACCATCCATTGGAGTAACAAAAATATCAACAATAGACTACCTTCCATATGACAAGGCTACCATCCAATGGAGTAACAAAAATCTCGACAACAGACTACCTACCATAATGACAAGGCTACCATCCAATGGAATAACAAAAATCTCGACAACAGACTATCTTCCATAATGACCAGGCTACCATCGATTGGATTAACAAAAATATCGACAACTGACTACCTTCCATAATGACAAGGCTACCATCCATTAGAGTAACAAAAAGATGGACAATGGACTACCTTCCATAATGACAAGGCTACCATCCATTGGAGTAACAAAAATATCAACAATAGACTACCTTCCATATGACAAGGCTACCATCCAATGGAGTAACAAAAATCTCGACAACAGACTACCTTCCATAATGACAAGGCTACCATCCAATGGAATAACAAAAATCTCGACAACAGACTATCTTCCATAATGACCAGGCTACCATCGATTGGATTAACAAAAATTTAGACAACAAACTACCTTCCATAATGACAAGGGTACCATCCATTGGAGTAACAAAAATCTCGACAACAGACTACCTTCCATAATGACAAGTCTACCATCCATTGGAGTAACAAAAATCACGACAATAGACTACCTTCCATAATGACAAGGCTACCATCCATTGGAATAACACAAATCTTGACAACAGACTACCTTCCATAATGACAAGGCTACCATCCAATGGAATAACAAAAATCTCGACAACTGACTACCTTCCATAATGACAAGGCTACCATCCATTGGAATAACAAAAATCTCGACAACAGACTACCTTCAATAATGACAAGGCTACCATCCAATGGAATAACAAAAATCTCGACAATAGACTATCTTCCATAATGACAAGGCTACCATCGATTGGAGTAACAAAAATCTCGACAACAGACTACCTTCCATAATGACAAGGGTACCATCCATTGGAGTAACAAAAATCTCGATAACAGACTACCTTCCATAATGACAAGGCTACATCCAATGGAGTAACAAAAATCTCGACAACAGACTACCTTCCATAATTACAAGGCTACCATCCATTGGAGTAACAGAAATCACAACGACAGACTACCTTCCATAATGACAAGGCTACATCCATTTAAGTAACAAAAATCGAGACCACAGACTACCTTTAACCATGACAAGGCTACCATCCATAGGAGTAACAAAAATCTGGACAAGTGACTACCTTCTATAATGACAAGGCTACCATCCATTGGAGTAACAAAAATCTCGACAACAGACTACCTTCCATAATGACAAGGCTACCATCCATTGGAATAACAAAGATATCGACAACAAACTACCTTCCATAATGACAAGGCTACCAGCCATTGGAATAACAAAAATCTCGACAACAGACTACCTTCCATAATTAGAAAGCTACCGTCCAATGGAGTAACAAAAATATCGACAACAGACTACCTTCCATAATGACAAGGCTACCATCCATTAGAGTATCAAAAAGATGGACAACAGACTACCTTCCATAATGACAAGGCTACCATCCATTGGAGTAACAAAAATATCAACAAGAGACTACCTTCCATATGGCAAGGCTACCATCCAATGGAGTAACTAAAATCTCGACAATAGACTACCTTCTATAATGACTAGGCTACCATCCATTGAATATAAAAAATTTGGACAAAAGACTACCTTCAATAATGATAAGGTTACCATCCAATGGAGTAACAAAAATCTCGATAACAAAATACCTTCCACAATGACAAAGGTATCATCCATTGGAGTAACAAAAATCTCGACAACAGACTACCTTCCATAATGGCAAGGCCACAATCCAGTGGAGTAACATAATTCTCGACAATATACTACCTTCCATAATGACTAGTCTACCATCCATTGGATTAACAAAAATATGAACAATAGACTATCTTCCATAATGACAAGGCTACCATCCAGTGGAGTAACAAAAATCACAACGACTGACTACCTTCCATTATGACAAGGCTACCATCCATTTGAGTACCAAAAATCGGGACAACAGACTACCTTCCATAATGACAAGGCTACCATGCATTGGAGAAACAAAAATATCAACAAGAGACTACCTTCCATAATGACAAGGCTACCATCAATTAGAGTAACAAAAATCTCGACAATGGACTACCTTCCATAATGAGAAGGCTACCATCCATTGGAGTAACAAAGATATCGACAACATACTACCTTTAATAATGACAAGGCTACCATCCATTGGAGTAATAAAAATCACAACAACAGACTACCTTCCATAATGACAAGGCTACCATCCATTGGAATAACAAAAATCTCGACAATAGACTATGTTCCAAAATTTCAAGGCTACCATCTAATGGAGTAACAAAAATCTCGACAACAGACTACCTTCCATAATGAGAAGGCTACCGTGCAATGGAGTAACAAAAATATCGACAACAGACTACCTTCCATAATGACAAGGCTACCATCCATTAGAGTAACAAAAAGATGGACAATGGACTACCTTCCATAATGAGAAGGCTACCATCCATTGGAGTAACAAAGATATCGACAACATACTACCTTCAATAATGACAAGGCTACCATCCATTGGAGTAATAAAAATAACAACAACAGACTACCTTTCATAATGACAAGGCTACCATCCATTGGAATAACAAAAATCTCGACAATAGACTATGTTCCAAAATTTCAAGGCTACCATCTAATGGAGTAACAAAAATCTCGACAACAGACTACCTTCCATAATGAGAAGGCTACCGTGCAATGGAGTAACAAAAATATCGACAACAGACTACCTTCCATAATGACAAGGCTACCATCCATTAGAGTAACAAAAAGATGGACAATGGACTACCTTCCATAACGACAAGGCTACCATCCATTGGAGTAACAAAAATATCAACAATAGACTACCTTCCATATGACAAGGCTACCATCCAATGGAGTAACAAAAATCTCGACAACAGACTACCTTCCATAATGACAAGGCTACCATCCAATGGAATAACAAAAATCTCGACAACAGACTATCTTCCATAATGACCAGGCTACCATCGATTGGATTAACAAAAATATCGACAACTGACTAACTTCCATAATGACAAGGCTACCATCCATTAGAGTAACGAAAAGATGGACAATGGACTACCTTCCATAATGACAAGGCTACCATCCATTGGAGTAACAAAAATATCAACAATAGACTACCTTCCATATGACAAGGCTACCATCCAATGGAGTAACAAAAATCTCGACAACAGACTACCTTCCATAATGACAAGGCTACCATCCAATGGAATAACAAAAATCTCGACAACAGACTATCTTCCATAATGACCAGGCTACCATCGATTGGATTAACAAAAATTTAGACAACAAACTACCTTCCATAATGACAAGGGTACCATCCATTGGAGTAACAAAAATCTCGACAACAGACTACCTTACATAATGACAAGGCTACCATCCATTGGAGTAACAAAAATCACGACAACAGACTACCTTCCATAATGACAAGGCTACCATCCATTGGAATAACACAAATCTTGACAACAGACTACCTTCCATAATGACAAGGCTACCATCCAATGGAATAACAAAAATCTCGACAACTGACTACCTTCCATAATGACAAGGCTACCATCCATTGGAATAACAAAGATATCGACAACAAACTACCTTCCATAATGACAAGGCTACCAGCCATTGGAATAACAAAAATCTCGACAACAGACTACCTTCCATAATTAGAAAGCTACCGTCCAATGGAGTAACAAAAATATCGACAACAGACTACCTTCCATAATGACAAGGCTACCATCCATTAGAGTATCAAAAAGATGGACAACAGACTACCTTCCATAATGACAAGGCTACCATCCATTGGAGTAACAAAAATATCAACAAGAGACTACCTTCCATATGGCAAGGCTACCATCCAATGGAGTAACTAAAATCTCGACAACAGACTACCTTCTATAATGACTAGGCTACCATCCATTGAATATAAAAAATTTGGACAAAAGACTACCTTCAATAATGATAAGGTTACCATCCAATGGAGTAACAAAAATCTCGATAACAAAATACCTTCCACAATGACAAAGGTATCATCCATTGGAGTAACAAAAATCTCGACAACAGACTACCTTCCATAATGGCAAGGCCACAATCCAGTGGAGTAACATAATTCTCGACAATATACTACCTTCCATAATGACTAGTCTACCATCCATTGGATTAACAAAAATATGAACAATAGACTATCTTCCATAATGACAAGGCTACCATCAAGTGGAGTAACAAAAATCACAACGACTGACTACCTTCCATTATGACAAGGCTACCATCCATTTGAGTACCAAAAATCGGGACAACAGACTACCTTCCATAATGACAAGGCTACCATGCATTGGAGAAACAAAAATATCAACAAGAGACTACCTTCCATAATGACAAGGCTACCATCAATTAGAGTAACAAAAATCTCGACAATGGACTACCTTCCATAATGAGAAGGCTACCATCCATTGGAGTAACAAAGATATCGACAACATACTACCTTCAATAATGACAAGGCTACCATCCATTGGAGTAATAAAAATCACAACAACAGACTACCTTCCATAATGACAAGGCTACCATCCATTGGAATAACAAAAATCTCGACAATAGACTATGTTCCAAAATTTCAAGGCTACCATCTAATGGAGTAACAAAAATCTCGACAACAGACTACCTTCCATAATGAGAAGGCTACCGTGCAATGGAGTAACAAAAATATCTGCAACAGACTACCTTCCATAATGACAAGGCTATCATCCATTAGAGTAACAAAAAATGGACAATGGACTACCTTCCATAATGAGAAGGCTACCATCCATTGGAGTAACAAAGATATTGACAACATACTACCTTCAATAATGACAAGGCTACCATCCATTGGAGTAATAAAAATAACAACAACAGACTACCTTCCATAATGACAAGGCTACCATCCATTGGAATAACAAAAATCTCGACAATAGACTATGTTCCAAAATTTCAAGGCTACCATCTAATGGAGTAACAAAAATCTCGACAACAGACTACCTTCCATAATGAGAAGGCTACCGTGCAATGGAGTAACAAAAATATCGACAACAGACTACCTTCCATAATGACAAGGCTACCATCCATTAGAGTAACAAAAAGATGGACAATGGACTACCTTCCATAACGACAAGGCTACCATCCATTGGAGTAACAAAAATATCAACAATAGACTACCTTCCATATGACAAGGCTACCATCCAATGGAGTAACAAAAGTCTCGACAACAGACTACCTTCCATAATGACAAGGCTACCATCCAATGGAATAACAAAAATCTCGACAACAGACTATCTTCCATAATGACCAGGCTACCATCGATTGGATTAACAAAAATCTAGACAACAAACTACCTTCCATAATGACAAGGGTACCATCCATTGGAGTAACAAAAATCTCGACAACAGACTACCTTCCATAATTACAAGGCTACCATCCATTGGAGTAACAAAAATCACGACAACAGACTACCTTCCATAATGACAAGGCTACCATCCATTGGAATAACACAAATCTTGACAACAGACTACCTTCCATAATGACAAGGCTACCGTCCATTGGAATAACAAAGATATCGACAACAAACTACCTTCCATAATGACAAGGCTACCAGCCATTGGAATAACAAAAATCTCGACAACAGACTACCTTGCATAATGAGAAGGCTACCGTCCAATGGAGTAACAAAAATATCGACAACAGATTACCTTCCATAATGACAAGGCTACCATCCATTAGAGTAACAAAAAGATGGACAACAGACTACCTTCCATAATGACAAGGCTACCATCCATTGGAGTAACAAAAATATCAACAAGAGACTACCTTCAATATGGCAAGGCTACCATCCAATGGAGTAACTAAAATCTCGACAACAGACTACCTTCTATAATGACTAGGCTACCATCCATTGAATATAAAAAATTTGGACAAAAGACTACCTTCAATAATGATAAGGTTACCATCCATTGGAGTAACAAAAATCTCGATAACAGACTACCTTCACCAATGACAAAGGTATCATCCATTGGAGTAACAAAAATATCGACAACAGACTACCTTCCATAATGGCAAGGCCACAATCCAGTGTAGTAACATAATTCTCGACAATATACTACCTTCCATAATGACTAGTCTACCATCCATTAGAATAACACAAATCTCGACAACAGACTACCTTCCATAATGACAAGGCTACCATCCAATGGAATAACAAAAATCTCGACAACAGACTACCTTCCATAATGACAAGGCTACCATCCATTGGAATAACAAAAATCTCGACAACAGACTACCTTCAATAATGACAAGGCTACCATCCAATGGAATAACAAAAATCTCGACAATAGACTATCTTCCATAATGACAAGGCTACCATCGATTGGAGTAACAAAAATCTCGACAACAGACTACCTTCCATAATGACAAGGGTACCATCCATTGGAGTAACAAAAATCTCGATAATAGACTACCTTCCATAATGACAAGGCTACATCCAATGGAGTAACAAAAATCTCGACAACAGACTACCTTCCATAATTACAAGGCTACCATCCATTGGAGTAACAGAAATCACAACGACAGACTACCTTCCATAATGACAAGGCTACATCCATTTAAGTAACAAAAATCGAGACAACAGACTACCTTTAACCATGACAAGGCTACCATCCATAGGAGTAACAAAAATCTGGACAAGAGACTACCTTCCATAATGACAAGGCTAGCATCCATTGGAGTAACAAAAATCTCGACAACAGACTACATTCCATAATGAAAAGGCTACCATCCATTGGAATAACAAAGATATTGACAACAAACTACCTTCCATAATGACAAGGCTACCAGCCATTGGAATAACAAAAATCTCGACAACAGACTACCTTCCATAATGAGAAGGCTACCGTCCAATGGAGTAACAAAAATATCGACAACAGACTACCTTCCATAATGACAAGGCTACCATCCATAAGAGTAACAAAAAGATGGACAACAGACTACCTTCCATAATGACAAGGCTACCATCCAATGGAGTAACTAAAATCTCGACAACAAACTACCTTCTATAATGACTAGGCTACCATCCATTGAATATAAAAAATTTGGACAAAAGACTACCTTCAATAATGATAAGGTTACCATCCAATGGAGTAACAAAAATCTCGATAACAAAATACCTTCCACAATTACAAAGGTATCATCCATTGGAGTAACAAAAATCTCGACAACAGACTACCTTCCATAATGGCAAGGCCACAATCCAGTGGAGTAACATAATTCTCGACAATATACTACCTTCCATAATGACTAGTCTACCATCCATTGGATTAACAAAAATATGAACAATAGACTACCTTCCATAATGACAAGGCTACCATCCAGTGGAGTAAAAAAAATCACAACGACTGACTACCTTCCATTATGACATGGCTACCATCCATTTGAGTACCAAAAATCGGGACAACAGACTACCTTCCATAATGACAAGGCTACCATGCATTGGAGAAATAAAAATATCAACAAGAGACTACCTTCCATAATGACAAGGCTACCATCAATTAGAGTAACAAAAATCTCGACAATGGACTACCTTCCATAATGAGAAGGCTACCATCCATTGGAGTAACAAAGATATCGACAACATACTACCTTCAATAATGGCAAGGCTACCATCCATTTGAGTAATAAAAATCACAACAACAGACTACCTTCCATAATGACAAGGCTACCATCCATTGGAATAACAAAAATCTCGACAATAGACTATGTTCCAAAATTTCAAGGCTACCATCTAATGGAGTAACAAAAATCTCGACAACAGACTACCTTCCATAATGAGAAGGCTACCGTGCAATGGAGTAACAAAAATATCGACAACAGACTACCTTCCATAATGACAAGGCTACCATCCATTAGAGTAACAAAAAGATGGACAATGGACTACCTTCCATAATGAGAAGGCTACCATCCATTGGAGTAACAAAGATATCGACAACATACTACCTTCAATAATGACAAGGCTACCATCCATTGGAGTAATAAAAATCACAACAACTGACTACCTTCCATAATGACAAGGCTACCATCCATTGGAATAACAAAAATCTCGACAATAGACTATGTTCCAAAATTTCAAGGCTACCATCTAATGGAGTAACAAAAATCTCGACAACAGACTACCTTCCATAATGAGAAGGCTACCGTGCAATGGAGTAACAAAAATATCGACAACAGACTACCTTCCATAATGACAAGGCTACCATCCATTAGAGTAACAAAAAGATGGACAATGGACTACCTTGCATAATGACAAGGCTACCATCCATTGGAGTAACGAAAATATCAACAATAGACTACCTTTCATATGACAAGGCTACCATCCAATGGAGTAACAAAAATCTCGACAACAGACTACCTTCCATAATGGCAAGGCTACCATCCAATGGAATAACAAAAATCTCGACAATAGACTATCTTCCATAATGACCAGGCTACCATCGATTGGATAAAGAAAAATCTAGACAACAAACTACCTTCCATAATGACAAGGGTACCATCCATTGGAGTAACAAAAATCTCGACAACAGACTACCTTCCATAATGACAAGGCTACCATCCATTGGAGTAACAAAAATCACAACAACATACTACCTTCCATAATGACAAGGCTACGATCCATTGGAATAACACAAATCTTGACAACAGACTACCTTCCATAATGACAAGGCTACCATCCAATGGAATAACAAAAATCTCGACAACAGACTACCTTCCATAATGACAAGGATACCATCCAATGGAATAACAAAAATCTCGACAACAGACTACCTTCAATATTGACAAGGCTACCATCCAATGGAATAACAAAAATCTCGACAATAGACTATCTTCCATAATGACAAGGCTACCATCGATTGGAGTAACAAAAATCTCGACAACAGACTACCTTCCATAATGACAAGGGTACCATCCATTGGAGTAACAAAAATATCGATAACAGACTACCTTCCATAATGACTAGGCTACATCCAATGGAGTAAAAAAAATCTCGACAACAGACTACCTTCCATAATTACAAGGCTACCATCCATTGGAGTAACAGAAATCACAACGACAGACTACCTTCCATAATGACAAGGCTACATCCATTTAAGTAACAAAAATCGATACAACAGACTACCTTTAACCATGACAAGGCTACCATCCATAGGAGTAACAAAAATCTGGACAAGAGACTACCTTCCATAATGACAAGGCTACCATCCATTGGAGTAACAAAAATCTCGACAACAGACTACCTTCCATAATGACAAGGCTACCATCCATTGGAATAACAAAGATATCGACAACAAACTACCTTCCATAATGACAAGGCTACCAGCCATTGGAATAACAAAAATCTCGACAACAGACTACCTTCCATAATGAGAAGGCTACCGTCCAATGGAGTAACAAAAATATCGACAACAGACTACCTTCCATAATGACAAGGCTACCATCCATTAGAGTAACAAAAAGATGGACAACAGACTACCTTCCATAATGACAAGGCTACCATCCATTGGAGTAACAAAAATATCAACAAGAGACTACCTTCCATATGGCAAGGCTACCATCCAATGGAGTAACCAAAATCTCGACAACAGACTACCTTCTATAATGACTAGGCTACCATCCATTGAATATAAAAAATTTGGACAAAAGACTACCTTCAATAATGATAAGGTTACCATCCATTGGAGTAACAAAAATCTCGACAACAGACTATCTTCCATAATGGCAAGGCCACAATCCAGTGGAGTAACATAATTATCGACAATATACTACCTTCCATAATGACTAGTCTACCATCCATTGGATTAACAAAAATATGAACACCAAACTACCTTCCATAATGACAAGGCTACCATCCATTTGAGTACCAAAAATCGAGACAACAGACTACCTTCCATAATGACAAGGCTTCCATGCATTGGAGAAATAAAAATATCAACAAGAGACTACCTTCCATAATGACAAGGCTACCATCAATTAGAGTAACAAAAATCTCGACAATGGACTACCTTCCATAATGAGAAGGCTACCATCCATTGGAGTAACAAAGATATCGACAGCATACTACCTTCAATAATGACAAGGCTACCATCCATTGGAGTAATAAAAATCACAACAACAGACTACCTTCCATAATGACAAGGCTACCATCCATTGGAATAACAAAAATCTCGATAATAGACTACGTTCCAAAATTTCAAGGCTACCATCTAATGGAGTAACAAAAATCTCGACAACAGACTACCTTCCATAATGACAAGGCTACCGTGCAATGGAGTAACAAAAATATCGACAATAGACTACCTTCCATAATGACAAGGCTACCATCCATTAGAGTAACAAAAAGATGGACAATGGACTACCTTCCATAATGACAAGGCTACCATCCATTGGAGTAACAAAAATATCAACAATAGACTACCTTCCATATGACAAGGCTACCATCCAATGGAGTAACAAAAATCTCGACAACAGACTACCTTCCATAATGACAAGGCTACCATCCAATGGAATAACAAAAATCTCGACAAGAGACTATCTTCCATAATGACCAGGCTACCATCGATTGGATTAACAAAAATCTAGACAACAAACTACCTTCCATAATGACAAGGGTACCATCCATTGGAGTAACAAAAATCTCGACAACAGACTACCTTCCATAATGACAAGGCTACCATCCATTGGAGTAACAAAAATCACGACAACAGACTACCTTCCATAATGACAAGGCTACCATCCATTGGAATAACACAAATCTTGACAACAGATTACCTTCCATAATGACAAGGCTACCATCCAATGGAATAACAAAAATCTCGACAACAGACTACCTTCCATAATGACAAGGCTACCATCCATTGGAATAACAAAAATCTCGACAACAGACTACCTTCAATAATGACAAGGCTACCATCCAATGGAATAACAAAAATCTCAACAATAGACTATCTACCATAATGACAAGGCTACCATCAATTGGAGTAACAAAAATCTCGACAACAGACTACCTTCCATAATGACAAGGGTACCATCCATTGGAGTAACAAAAATCTCGATAACAGACTACCTTCCATAATGACAAGGCTACATCCAATGGAGTAACAAAAATCTCGACAACAGACTACCTTCCTTAATTACAAGGCTACCATCCATTGGAGTAACAGAAATCACAATGACAGACTACCTTCCATAATGACAAGGCTACATCCATTTAAGTAACAAAAATCGAGACAACAGACTACCTTTAACCATGACAAGGCTACCATCCATAGGAGTAACAAAAATCTGGACAAGAGACTACCTTCCATAATGACAAGGCTACCATCCATTGGAGTAACAAAAATCTCGACAACAGACTACCTTCCATAATGACAAGGCTACCATCCATTGGAGTAACAAAGATATCGACAACATACTACCTTCAATAATGACAAGGCTACCATCCATTGGAGTAATAAAAATCACAACAACAGACTACCTTCCATAATGACAAGGCTACCATCCATTGGAATAACAAAAATCTCGACAATAGACTATGTTCCAAAATTTCAAGGCTACCATCTAATGGAGTAACAAAAATCTCGACAACAAACTACCTTCCATAATGAGAAGGCTACCGTGCAATGGAGTAACAAAAATATCGACAACAGACTACCTTCCATAATGACAAGGCTACCATCCATTAGAGTAACAAAAAGATGGACAACGGACTACCTTCCATAATGACAAGGCTACCATCCATTGGAGTAACAAAAATATCAACAAGAGACTACCTTCCATACGACAAGGCTACCATCCAATGGAGTAACAAAAATCTCGACAACAGACTACCTTCTATAATGACTAGGCTACCATCCATTGAATATAAAAAATTTGGACAAAAGACTACCTTCAATAATGACAAGGTTACCATCCATTGGAGTAACAAAAATCTCGATAACAGACTACCTTCCACAATGACAAAGGTATCATCCATTGGAGTAACAAAAATCTCGACAACAGACTACGTTCCATAATGGCAAGGCCACAATCCAGTGGAGTAACATAATTCTCGACAATATACTACCTTCCATAATGACTAGTCTACCATCCATTGGATTAACAAAAATATGAACAACAGACTACCTTCCATAATGACAAGGCTACCATCTATTGGAGTAACAAAAATCACAACGACTGACTACCTTCCATTATGACAATGCTACCATCCATTTGAGTACCAAAAATCGGGACAAAAGACTACCTTCCATAATGACAAGGCTACCATGCATTGGAGAAACAAAAATATCAACAAGAGACTACCTTCTATAATGACAAGGCTACCATCAATTAGAGTAACAAAAATCTCGACAACAGACTACCTTCCATAATGAGAAGGCTACCATCCATTGGAGTAACAAAGATATCGACAATATACTACCTTTCATAATGACAAGGCTACCATCCATTGGAGTAATAAAAATCACGACAACAGACTACCTTCCATAATGACAAGGCTACCATCCATTGGAATAACAAAAATCTCGACAATAGACTACGTTCCAAAATTTCAAGGCTACCATCTAATGGAGTAACAAAAATCTCGACAACAGACTACCTTCCATAATGACAAGGCTGCCATTCATTGGAGTAACAAAAATCTCGACAACGGACTACCTTCCATAATGACAAGGGTACCATCCATTGGAGTAACAAAAATCTCGACAATAGACTACCTTCCTTAATCACAAGTCTATAATCTATTGGAATAACAAAAAACTCGACAACAGACTACCTTTCATAATGTCAAGGATACCATCCATTGGAGTAACAAAAATATCAACAAGAGACTACCTTCCATAATGACAAAGCTACCATCCATTGGAGTGACAAAAATCTCGACAACAGATTACCTTCCATAATGACAATGCTACCATCCATTGGAGTAACAAAGATATCGACAATATACTACCTTCCATAATGACAAGTCTACCATCCATTGGAATAACAAATATCTCGGCAACAGACTACCTATCATAATGACAAGGCTACCATCAAATGGATTAACAAGAATTTCGAGAAAGGACTACCTTCCATAATGACAAGGCTACCATCCATTAGAGTAACAAAAATATGGAAAACAGACTACCTTCCATAATGACAAGGCTACCATCCATTGGAGTAACAAAAATATCAACAAGAGACTACCTTCCATAATGACAAGGCTAGCGTCCAATGGAGTAACAAAAATCTCGAAATCAGACTACCTTCCATAATGACTAGGCTACCATCTATTGGAGGATAAAAAATTTGGACAACAGACTACCTTTCATAATGACAAGGGTATCATCCATAGGAGTAACAAAAATATCAACAAGAGACTACCTTCCATAATGACAAGGCTACCATCCATTGGAATAACAAAGATATCGACAACATACTACCTTCCATAATGTCAAGGCTGCCAGCCATTGGAATAACAAAAATCTCGACAACAGACTACCTTCCATAATGAGAAGGCTACCGTCCAATGGAGTAACAAAAATATCGACAACAGACTACCTTCTATAATGACAAGGCTACCATCTATTAGAGTAACATAAAGCTGGACAACGGACTACCTTCCATAATGACAAGGCTACCATCCATTGGAGTAACAAAAATATCAACAAGAGACTATCTTCCATAATGACAAGGCTACCATCCAATGGAGTAACAACAATCTCAACAACAGACTACCTTCTATAATGACTAGGCTACCATCCATTGGAGTATAAAATTTTTGGACAAAAGACTACCTTCAATACTGACAAGGTTACCATCCATTGGAGTAACAAAAATCTCGATAATAGACTACGTTCCATAATGTCAAGGGTATCATCCATTGGAGCAACAAAAATCTCAACAACAAACTACCTTCCATAATGGCAAGTCCACAATCCATTGGAATAACAAAAATCTCGACAACAGACTACCTTTCATAGTTACAAGGCCACAATCCAGTGGAGTAACAAAATTCTCGACAATATACTACCTTCCATAATGACTAGTCTACCATCCATTGGATTAACAAAAATTTGAACAACAAACTACCTTACATAATGAAAAGGCTACCATCCATTGGAGTAACAGAAATCACAACCACATACTACCTTCCATTATGACAAGGCTACCATCCATTTGAGTACAAAAAATCGGGACAACGAACTACCTTCCATAATGACAAGGCTACCATGCATTGGAGAAACAAAAATATCAACAAGAGACTACCTTCCATAATGACAAGGCTACCATCCATTAGAGTAACAAAAATCTAGACAACAAACTACCTTCCATAATGACAATGCTACCATCCATTGGAGTAACAAAGATATCGACAATATACTACCTTCCATAATGACAAGTCTACCATCCATTGGAATAACAAATATCTCGGCAAAAGACTACCTATCATAATGACAAGGCTACCAACCAATGGATTAACAAGAATTTCGAGAAAGGACTACCTTCCATAATGACAAGGCTACCATCCATTAGAGTAACAAAAATATGGAAAACAGACTACCTTCCATAATGACAAGGCTACCATCCATTGGAGTAACAAAAATATCAACAAGAGACTACCTTCCATAATGACAAGGCTAGCGTCCAAAGGAGTAACAAAAATCTCGACAACAGACTACCTTCCATAATGACTAGGCTAGCATCTATTGGAGGATAAAAAATTTGGACAACAGACTACCTTTCATAATGACAAGGGTATCATCCATAGGAGTAACAAAAATCTCGACAACAAACTAGCTTTCATAATGACAAGGCTACAATCCAATGGAGTAACAAAAATCTGAACAACAAATTACCTTCCATAATGACAAGGCTACCATCCATTGGAGTAACAGAAATCACAACGACAGACTACCTTCCATAATGACAAGGATACCATCCATTGGAGTAACAAAAATATCAACATGAGACTACCTTCCATAATGACAAGGCTACCATCCATTGGAGTAACAAAAATATCGACAACATACTACCTTCCATAATGACAAGGCTACCATCCATTGGAGTAACAACAATCACGACAACAAATTACCTCCCATAATGACAAGGCTACCATCCATTGGAATAACAAAAATCTTGACAACAGACTATCTTCCATAATGACAAGGCTACAATCCATTGGAGTAACAAAGATATCAACAACATACTAACTTCCATAATGACAAGGCTACCATTCATTAGAGTAACAAAAATCACGACAGCAGACTACCTTCCATAATGACAAGGCTACCATAAATTGGAATAACAAAAATCTCGACAACAGACTACCTTCCATAATGACAAGGCTACCATCGATTGAAGTAACTAAAATCTCGACAACAAACTACCTTCCATAATGACAAGGGTACCATCCATTGGAGTAACAAAAATCTCGACAACATACTACCTTTCATAATGACAAGGCTACAATATAATGGAGTAATAAAAATCTCGACAACAGACTACCTTCAATAATGACAAGTCTACAATCCATTGGAGTAACAAAATTCTGATCAACAGACTACGTTCCATAATTACAAGGCTACCATCCATTGGAGTAACAGAAATCACAACGACAGACTACCTTCCATAATGACAGGCTACCATCCATTTAAGTAACAAAAATCGAGACAACAGACTTGCTTTAACAATGACAAGGCTACCATCCATTGGAGTAACAAAGATATCAACAACATACTAACTTCCATAATGACAAGGCTACCATTCATTAGAGTAACAAAAATCACGACAGCAGACTACCTTCCATAATGACAAGGCTACCATCCATTGGAATAACAAAAATCTCGACAACAGACTACCTTCCATAATGACAAGGCTACCATCGATTGGAGTAACTAAAATCTCGACAACAGACTACCTTCCATAATGACAAGGGTACCATCCATTGGAGTAACAAAAATCTCGACAACATACTTCCTTCCATAATGACAAGGCTACAATCTAATGGAGTAACAAAAATCTCGACAACACACTACCTTCAATAATGACAAGTCTACCATCCATTGGAGTAACAAAATTCTGATCAAATGACTACCTTCCATAATTACAAGGCTACCATCCATTGGAGTAACAGAAATCACAACGACAGACTACCTTCCATAATGACAGGCTACCATCCATTTAAGTAACAAAAATCGAGACAACAGACTAGCTTTAACAATGACAAGGCTACCATCCATTGGAGTAACAAAAATATCAACAAGAGACTACCTTCATAATGACAAGGATACCATCCATTGTAGTAACAAAAATATCAACAAGAGACTACCTTCCATAATGACAAGGCTACCATCCATTGGAATAACAAAGATATCGACAACATACTACCTTCCATAATGTCAAGGCTGCCAGCCATTGGAATAACAAAAATCTCGACAACAGACTACCTTCCATAATGAGAAGGCTACCGTCCAATGGAGTAACAAAAATATCGACAACAGACTACCTTCTATAATGACAAGGCTACCATCTATTAGAGTGACATAAAGCTGGACAACGGACTACCTTCCATAATGACAAGGCTACCATCCATTGGAGTAACAAAAATATCAACAAGAGACTATCTTCCATAATGACAAGGCTACCATCCAATGGAGTAACAACAATCTCAACAACAGACTACCTTCTATAATGACTAGGCTACCATCCATTGGAGTATAAAAATTTTGGACAAAAGACTACCTTCAATACTGACAAGGTTACCATCCATTGGAGTAACAAAAATCTCGATAACAGACTACGTTCCACAATGTCAAGGGTATCATCCATTGGAGCAACAAAAATCTCAACAACAAACTACCTTCCATAATGGCAAGTCCACAATCCATTGGAATAACAAAAATCTCGACAACAGACTACCTTTCATAGTTACAAGGCCACAATCCAGTGGAGTAACAAAATTCTTGACAATATACTACCTTCCATAATGACTAGTCTACCATCCATTGGATTAACAAAAATTTGAACAACAAACTACCTTACATAATGAAAAGGCTACGATCCATTGGAGTAACAGAAATCACAACCACATACTACCTTCCATTATGACAAGGCTACCATCCATTTGAGTACAAAAAATCGGGACAACGAACTACCTTCCATAATGACAAGGCTACCATGCATTGGAGAAACAAAAATATCAACAAGAGATTACCTTCCATAATGACAAGGCTACCATCCATTAGAGTAACAAAAATCTAGACAACAAACTACCTTCCATAATGACAATGCTACCATCCATTGGAGTAACAAAGATATCGACAATATACTACCTTCCATAATGACAAGTCTACCATCCATTGGAATAACAAATATCTCGGCAACAGACTACCTATCATAATGACAAGGCTACCAACCAATGGATTAACAAGAATTTCGAGAAAGGACTACCTTCCATAATGACAAGGCTACCATCCATTAGAGTAACAAAAATATGGAAAACAGACTACCTTCCATAATGACAAGGCTACCATCCATTGGAGTAACAAAAATATCAACAAGAGACTACCTTCCATAATGACAAGGCTAGCGTCCAAAGGAGTAACAAAAATCTCGACAACAGACTACCTTCCATAATGACTAGGCTAGCATCTATTGGAGGATAAAAAATTTGGACAACAGACTACCTTTCATAATGACAAGGGTATCATCCATAGGAGTAACAAAAATCTCGACAACAAACTAGCTTTCATAATGACAAGGCTACAATCCAATGAAGTAACAAAAATATGAACAACAAATTACCTTCCATAATGACAAGGCTACCATCCATTGGAGTAACAGAAATCACAACGACAGACTACCTTCCATAATGACAAGGATACCATCCATTGGAGTAACAAAAATATCAACATGAGACTACCTTCCATAATGACAAGGCTACCATCCATTGGAGTAACAAAAATCTCGACAACATACTACCTTCCATAATGACAAGGCTACCATCCATTGGAGTAACAACAATCACGACAACAAATTACCTCCCATAATGACAAGGCTACCATCCATTGGAATAACAAAAATCTTGACAACAGACTATCTTCCATAATGACAAGGCTACAATCCATTGGAGTAACAAAGATATCAACAACATACTAACTTCCATAATGACAAGGCTACCATTCATTAGAGTAACAAAAATCACGACAGCAGACTACCTTCCATAATGACAAGGCTACCATAAATTGGAATAACAAAAATCTCGACAACAGACTACCTTCCATAATGACAAGGCTACCATCGATTGAAGTAACTAAAATCTCGACAACAAACTACCTTCCATAATGACAAGGGTACCATCCATTGGAGTAACAAAAATCTCGACAACATACTACCTTTCATAATGACAAGGCTACAATATAATGGAGTAATAAAAATCTCGACAACAGACTACCTTCAATAATGACAAGTCTACCATCCATTGGAGTAACAAAATTCTGATCAACAGACTACGTTCCATAATTACAAGGCTACCATCCATTGGAGTAACAGAAATCACAACGACAGACTACCTTCCATAATGACAGGCTACCATCCATTTAAGTAACAAAAATCGAGACAACAGACTTGCTTTAACAATGACAAGGCTACCATCCATTGGAGTAACAAAGATATCAACAACATACTAACTTCCATAATGACAAGGCTACCATTCATTAGAGTAACAAAAATCACGACAGCAGACTACCTTCCATAATGACAAGGCTACCATCCATTGGAATAACAAAAATCTCGACAACAGACTACCTTCCATAATGACAAGGCTACAATCGATTGAAGTAACTAAAATCTCGACAACAGACTACCTTCCATAATGACAAGGGTACCATCCATTGGAGTAACAAAAATCTCGACAACATACTTCCTTCCATAATGACAAGGCTACAATCTAATGGAGTAACAAAAATCTCGACAACACACTACCTTCAATAATGACAAGTCTACCATCCATTGGAGTAACAAAATTCTGATCAAATGACTACCTTTCATAATTACAAGGCTACCATCCATTGGAGTAACAGAAATCACAACGACAGACTACCTTCCATAATGACAGGCTACAATCCATTTAAGTAACAAAAATCGAGACAACAGACTAGCTTTAACAATGACAAGGCTACCATCCATTGGAGTAACAAAAATATCAACAAGAGACTACCTTCATAATGACAAGGCTACCTTCCATTGTAGTAACAAAAATATCAACAAGAGACTACCTTCCATAATGACAAGGCTACCATCCATTGGAATAACAAAGATATCGACAACATACTACCTTCCATAATGTCAAGGCTGCCAGCCATTGGAATAACAAAAATCTCGACAACAGACTACCTTCCATAATGAGAAGGCTACCGTCCAATGGAGTAACAAAAATATCGACAACAGACTACGTTCTATAATGACAAGGCTACCATCTATTAGAGTAACATAAAGCTGGACAATGGACTACCTTCGATAATGACAAGGCTACCATCCATTGGAGTAACAAAAATATCAACAAGAGACTATCTTCCATAATGACAAGGCTACCATCCAATGGAGTAACAACAATCTCAACAACAGACTACCTTCTATAATGACTAGGCTACCATCCATTGGAGTATAAGAAATTTGGACAAAAGACTACCTTCAATACTGACAAGGTTACCATCCATTGGAGTAACAAAAATCTCGATAACAGACTACGTTCCACAATGTCAAGGGTATCATCCATTGGAACAACAAAAATCTCAACAACAAACTACCTTCCATAATGGCAAGTCCACAATCCATTGGAATAACAAAAATCTCGACAACAGACTACCTTTCATAGTTACAAGGCCACAATCCAGTGGAGTAACAAAATTCTCGACAATATACTACCTTCCATAATGACTAGTCTACCATCCATTGGATTAACAAAAATTTGAACAACAAACTACCTTACATAATGACAAAGCTACCATCCATTAGAGTAACAGAAATCACAACGACACACTACCTTCCATTATGACAAGGCTACCATCCATTTGAGTATAAAAAATCGGGACAACGAACTACCTTCCATAATGACAAGGCTACCATGCATTGGAGAAACAAAAATATCAACAAGAGACTACCTTCCATAATGACAAGGCTACCATCCATTAGAGTAACAAAAATCTAGACAACAAACTACCTTCCATAATGACAAGGGTACCATCCATTGGAGTAACAAAAATCTCGACAACAGACTACCTTCCATAATGACAAGGCTACCATCCATTGGAGTAACAAAAATCACGACAACAGACTACCTTCCATAATGACAAGGCTACCATCCATTGGAATAAATAAAATCTCGACAATAGACTACGTTCCATAATGACAAGGCTGCCATCGATTGGAGTAGCAAAAATCTCGACAACAGACTACCTTCCATAATGACAAGGGTACCATCCATTGGAGTAACAAAAATATCGACAACAGACTACCTTCCTTTATGACAAGTCTACAATCTATTGGAATAACAAAAATCTCGACAACGGACTACCTTTCATAATGTCAAGTTTACCATCCATTGGAATAACAAAAATATCAACAAGAGACTACCTTCCATTATGACAAGGCTACCATCCATTGGAGTAACAAAAATCTCGACAACAGACTACCTTCCATAATGACAAGGCTACCATCCATTGGAGTAACAAAGATATCGACAACATACTACCTTCCAAAATGACAAGGCTACCATCCATTAGAGTAACAAAAATCTGGACAATAGACTACCTTCCATAATGATAAGGCTACCATCCATTGGAATAACAAATATATCGACAACAGACTACCTATCATAATGACAAGGCTACCATCCAATGGAGTAACAAAAATTTCGACAAAGGACTACCTTCCATAATGACAAGGCTACCATCCATTAGAGTTACAAAAATCTGGACAATAGACTACCTTCCATAATGATAAGGCTACCATCCATTGGAATAAAAAAAATATCAACAAGAGACTACCTTCCATAATTACAAGGCTACCATCCAATGGAGTAACAAAAATCTCGACAACAAACTACCTTCCATAATGACTAGGCTACCATCCATTAGAGTAACAAAAATCTGGACAATAAACTACCTTCCGTAATGACAAGGCTACCATCCATTGGAGTAACAAAAATATCAACAAGTGACTACCTTCCATAAAGACAAGGCTGGCATCCAATGGATTAACAAAAATCTCGAAATCAGACTGCCTTCCATAATGACTAGGCTACCATCTATTGGAGGATAAAAAATTTGGACAACAGACTACCTTCCATAATGACAAGGCTACCATCCATTGGAGTAAAAAAATTATCGACAATAGAATACCTTCCATAACGACAAGCCCACAATCCATTGGAATAACACAAATCTCGACAACAGACTACCTTTCATAATGACAAGGCTACAATCCAATGGAGTAACAAAAATCACAACGACAAACTACCTTCGATAATGACAAGGATACCATCCATTGGAGTAACAAGAATAACAACATGAGACTACCTTCCATAATGACAACGCTACCATCCATTGTAGTAACAAAAATCTCAACAACATACTACCTTTCATAATGACAAGGCTACCATCCATTGGAATAACAAATATCTCGACAACAGACTACATTCCATAATGACAAGGCTGCCATCCATTGGAGTAACAAAAATCTCGACAACAGACTACCTTCCATAATGACAAGGGTACCATCCATTGGAGTAAAAAAAATCTCGACAACAGACTACCTTCAATTATGACAAGTCTACAATCTATTGGAATAAAAAAAATCTCGACAATGGACTACCTTTCATAATGTCAAGGCTACCATCCATTGGGAGTAACAAAAATATCAACAAGAGACTACCTTCCATAATGACAAGGCTACCATCCAATGGAGTAACAAAAATCTCTCCAACATACTACCTTCTATAATTACTAGGCTACCATCCATTGGAGTATAAAATAATTATACAAAAGACTACCTTTAATAATGACAAGGTTACCATCCATTGGAGTAACAAAAATCTCGATAACAGACTACCTTCCACAATGACAAGGGTATCATCCATTGGAGTAACAAAAATTTCGACAACAGACTACATTCCATAATGACAAGTCCATAATCCATTGGAATAACAAAAATCACGACAACAGACTACCTTTCGTAATGACAAGGCCACAATCCAGTGGAGTAACAAAATTCTCGACAATATACTACCTTCCATAATGACTAGTCTACCATCCATTGGATTAACAAAAATATAAACAACAGACTACATTCCATAATGATAAGGCTACCATCCATTGGAGTAACAGAAATCACAACGACAGACTACCTTCCTTTATGACAAGGCTACCATCCATTTGAGTACCAAAAATCGGGACAACAGACTACCTTCAAAAATGACAAGCTACCATGCATTGGAGAAACAAAAATATCAACAAGAGACTACCTTCCATAATGACAAGGCTACCATCCATTGGAGTAACAAAGATATCGACAACATACTACCTTCCATAATGAGAAGGCTACCATCCATTGCAGTAACAAAGATATCGACAACATACTACCATCCATAATGACAAGGCTACCATCCATTGGAGTAATAAAAATCACGACAACAGACTATCTTCCATAATGACAAGGCTACCATCCATTGGAATACCAAAAATCTTGACAATAGACTATGTTTCAAAATTTCAAGGTTACCATATAACGGAGTAACAAAAATCTCGACAACAGACTACATTCCATAATGACAAGGCTGCCATCCATTGGAGTAACAAAAATCTCGACAATAGACTACCTTCCATAATGACAAGGGTACCATCCATTGGAGTAAAAAAAATCTCGACAACAGACTACCTTCCACAATGACTAGGCTACCATCCATTAGAGTAACAAAAAGCTGGACAACGGACTACCTTCCGTAATGACAAGGCTACCATACATTGGGAGTAACAAAAATATCAACAAGAGACTACCTTCCATAATGACAAGGCTACCATCCAATGGAGTAATAAAAATCTCTCCAACATACTACCTTCTATAATGACTAGGCTACCATCCATTGGAGTATAAAATAATTGTACAAAAGACTACCTTCAATAATGACAAGGTTACCATCCATTGGAGTAACAAAAATCTCGATAACAGACTACCTTCCACAATGACAAGGGTATCATCCATTGGAGTAACAAAAATTTCGACAACAGACTACCTTCCATAATGGCAAGTCCACAATCCATTGGAATAACAAAAATCACGACAACAGACTACCTTTCGTAATGACAAGGCCACAATCCAGTGGAGTAACAAAATTCTCGACAATATACTACCTTCCATAATGACTAGTCTACCATCCATTGGATTAACAAAAATATAAACAACAGACTACATTCCATAATGATAAGGCTACCATCCATTGGAGTAACAGAAATCACAACGACAGACTACCTTCCTTTATGACAAGGCTACCATCCATTTGAGTACCAAAAATCGGGACAACAGACTACCTTCAAAAATGACAAGGCTACCATGCATTGGAGAAACAAAAATATCAACAAGAGACTACCTTCTATAATGACAAGGCTACCATCCATTAGAGTAACAAAAATCTCGACAATGGACTACCTTCCATAATGAGAAGGCTACCATCCATTGCAGTAACAAAGATATCGACAACATACTACCATCCATAATGACAAGGCTACCATCCATTGGAGTAATAAAAATCACGACAACAGACTATCTTCCATAATGACAAGGCTACCATCCATTGGAATACCAAAAATCTTGACAATAGACTACGTTTCAAAATTTCAAGGTTACCATATAACGGAGTAACAAAAATCTCGACAACAGACTACATTCCATAATGACAAGGCTGCCATCCATTGGAGTAACAAAAATCTCGACAATAGACTACCTTCCATAATGACAAGGGTACCATCCATTGGAGTAAAAAAAATCTCGACAACAGACTACCTTCCACAATGACTAGGCTACCATCCATTAGAGTAACAAAAAGCTGGACAACGGACTACCTTCCGTAATGACAAGGCTACCATCCATTGGGAGTAACAAAAATATCAACAAGAGACTACCTTCCATAATGACAAGGCTACCATCCAATGGAGTAACAAAAATCTCTCCAACATACTACCTTCTATAATGACTAGGCTACCATCCATTGGAGTATAAAATAATTGTACAAAAGACTACCTTCAATAATGACAAGGTTACCATCCATTGGAGTAACAAAAATCTCGATAACAGACTACCTTCCACAATGACAAGGGTATCATCCATTGGAGTAACAAAAATTTCGACAACAGACTACCTTCCATAATGGCAAGTCCACAATCCATTGGAATAACAAAAATCACGACAACAGACTACCTTTCGTAATGACAAGGCCACAATCCAGTGGAGTAACAAAATTCTCGACAATATACTACCTTCCATAATGACTAGTCTACCATCCATTGGATTAACAAAAATATAAACAACAGACTACATTCCATAATGATAAGGCTACCATCCATTGGAGTAACAGAAATCACAATGACAGACTACCTTCCTTTATGACAAGGCTACCATCCATTTGAGTACCAAAAATCGGGATAACAGACTACC
The DNA here is from genome assembly GCA_948472305.1 of Vicia faba. Lineage (NCBI taxonomy): Eukaryota > Viridiplantae > Streptophyta > Magnoliopsida > Fabales > Fabaceae > Vicia > Vicia faba. Next base: position 612,516,521 of record OX451741.1, read on the forward strand.
TTCAAAAATGACAAGGCTACCATGCATTGGAGAAACAAAAATATCAACAAGAGACTACCTTCTATAATGACAAGGCTACCATCCATTAGAGTAACAAAAATCTCGACAATGGACTACCTTCCATAATGAGAAGGCTACCATCCATTGCAGTAACAAAGATATCGACAACATACTACCATCCATAATGACAAGGCTACCATCCATTGGAGTAATAAAAATCACGACAACAGACTATCTTCCATAATGACAAGGCTACCATCCATTGGAATACCAAAAATCTTGACAATAGACTACGTTTCAAAATTTCAAGGTTACCATATAACGGAGTAACAAAAATCTCGACAACAGACTACATTCCATAATGACAAGGCTGCCATCCATTGGAGTAACAAAAATCTCGACAATAGACTACCTTCCATAATGACAAGGGTACCATCCATTGGAGTAAAAAAAATCTCGACAACAGACTACCTTCCACAATGACTAGGCTACCATCCATTAGAGTAACAAAAAGCTGGACAACGGACTACCTTCCGTAATGACAAGGCTACCATCCATTGGGAGTAACAAAAATATCAACAAGAGACTACCTTCCATAATGACAAGGCTACCATCCAATGGAGTAACAAAAATCTCTCCAACATACTACCTTCTATAATGACTAGGCTACCATCCATTGGAGTATAAAATAATTGTACAAAAGACTACCTTCAATAATGACAAGGTTACCATCCATTGGAGTAACAAAAATCTCGATAACAGACTACCTTCCACAATGACAAGGGTATCATCCATTGGAGTAACAAAAATTTCGACAACAGACTACCTTCCATAATGGCAAGTCCACAATCCATTGGAATAACAAAAATCACGACAACAGACTACCTTTCGTAATGACAAGGCCACAATCCAGTGGAGTAACAAAATTCTCGACAATATACTACCTTCCATAATGACTAGTCTACCATCCATTGGATTAACAAAAATATAAACAACAGACTACATTCCATAATGATAAGGCTACCATCCATTGGAGTAACAGAAATCACAACGACAGACTACCTTCCTTTATGACAAGGCTACCATCCATTTGAGTACCAAAAATCGGGACAACAGACTACCTTCAAAAATGACAAGGCTACCATGCATTGGAGAAACAAAAATATCAACAAGAGACTACCTTCTATAATGACAAGGCTACCATCCATTAGAGTAACAAAAATCTCGACAATGGACTACCTTCCATAATGAGAAGGCTACCATCCATTGCAGTAACAAAGATATCGACAACATACTACCATCCATAATGACAAGGCTACCATCCATTGGAGTAATAAAAATCACGACAACAGACTATCTTCCATAATGACAAGGCTACCATCCATTGGAATACCAAAAATCTTGACAATAGACTACGTTTCAAAATTTCAAGGTTACCATATAACGGAGTAACAAAAATCTCGACAACAGACTACATTCCATAATGACAAGGCTGCCATCCATTGGAGTAACAAAAATCTCGACAATAGACTACCTTCCATAATGACAAGGGTACCATCCATTGGAGTAAAAAAAATCTCGACAACAGACTACCTTCCACAATGACTAGGCTACCATCCATTAGAGTAACAAAAAGCTGGACAACGGACTACCTTCCGTAATGACAAGGCTACCATCCATTGGGAGTAACAAAAATATCAACAAGAGACTACCTTCCATAATGACAAGGCTACCATCCAATGGAGTAACAAAAATCTCTCCAACATACTACCTTCTATAATGACTAGGCTACCATCCATTGGAGTATAAAATAATTGTACAAAAGACTACCTTCAATAATGACAAGGTTACCATCCATTGGAGTAACAAAAATCTCGATAACAGACTACCTTCCACAATGACAAGGGTATCATCCATTGGAGTAACAAAAATTTCGACAACAGACTACCTTCCATAATGGCAAGTCCACAATCCATTGGAATAACAAAAATCACGACAACAAACTACCTTTCATAATGACAAGGCCACAATCCAGTGGAGTAACAAAATTCTCGACAATATACTACCTTCCATAATGACTAGTCTACCATCCATTGGATTAACAAAAATATAAACAACAGACTACATTCCATAATGATAAGGCTACCATCCATTGGAGTAACAGAAATCACAACGACAGACTACCTTCCCTTATGACAAGGCTACCATCCATTTGAGTACCAAAAATCGGGACAACAGACTACCTTCAAAAATGACAAGGCTACCATGCATTGGAGAAAAAAAAATATCAACAAGAGACTACCTTCTATAATGACAAGGCTACCATCCATTAGAGTAACAAAAATCTCGACAATGGACTACCTTCCATAATGAGAAGGCTACCATCCATTGCAGTAACAAAGATATCGACAACATACTACCATCCATAATGACAAGGCTACCATCCATTGGAGTAATAAAAATCACGACAACAGACTATCTTCCATAATGACAAGGCTACCATCCATTGGAATACCAAAAATCTTGACAATAGACTACGTTTCAAAATTTCAAGGTTACCATATAACGGAGTAACAAAAATCTCGACAACAGACTACATTCCATAATGACAAGGCTGCCATCCATTGGAGTAACAAAATCTCGACAATAGACTACCTTCCATAATGACAAGGGTACCATCCATTGGAGTAAAAAAAATCTCGACAACAGACTACCTTCCATAATGGCAAGTCCACAATCCATTGGAATAACAAAAATCACGACAACAGACTACCTTTCGTAATGACAAGGCCACAATCCAGTGGAGTAACAAAATTCTCGACAATATACTACCTTCCATAATGACTAGTCTACCATCCATTGGATTAACAAAAATATAAACAACAGACTACATTCCATAATGATAAGGCTACCATCCATTGGAGTAACAGAAATCACAACGACAGACTACCTTCCCTTATGACAAGGCTACCATCCATTTGAGTACCAAAAATCGGGACAACAGACTACCTTCAAAAATGACAAGGCTACCATGCATTGGAGAAACAAAAATATCAACAAGAGACTACCTTCTATAATGACAAGGCTACCATCCATTAGAGTAATAAAAATCTCGACAATGGACTACCTTCCATAATGAGAAGGCTACCATCCATTGGAGTAACAAAGACATCGACAACATACTACCATCCATAATGACAAGGCTAACATCCATAGGAGTAATAAAAATCACGACAACAAACTATCTTCCATAATGACAAGGCTACCATCCATTGGAATACCAAAAATCTTGACAATAGACTACGTTTCAAAATTTCAAGGTTACCATATAACGGAGAAACAAAAATCTCGACAACAGACTACATTCCATAATGACAAGGCTGCCATCCATTGGAGTAACAAAAATCTCGACAACAGACTACCTTCCATAATGACAAGGGTACCATCCATTGGAGTAAAAAAATCTCGACAACAGACTACCTTCCATTATGACAAGTCTACAATCTATTGGAATAACAAAAATCTCGACAACAAACTACCTTTCATAATGTCAAGGCTACCATCCATTGGAGTAACAAAAATATCAACAAGAGACTACCTTCCATAATGACGAGGCTACCATCCATTGGAGTAACAAACATATCGACAACGGACTACCTTCCATAATGACAAGGCTACCATCCATTGGAGTAACAAAGATATCGACAACATACTACCTTCCATAATGACAAGGCTACCATCCATTGGGGTAACAAAAATCACGACAACAAACTACCTTCCATAATGACAAGGCTACCATCCATTGGAATAACAAATATCTCGACAACATACTACTTATCATAATGACAAGGCTACCATCCAATGGAATAACAAAAATTTCGACAAAGGACTACCTTCCATAATAACAAGGCTACCATCCATTAGGGTAACAAAAATCTGGACAATAGACTACCTTCCGTAATGACAAGGCTACCATCCATTGGGGTAACAAAAATATCAACAAGAGACTACCCTCCATAATGACAAGGCTACCATCCAATGGAGTAACAAAAATCTCGACAACAAACTACCTTCCACAATGACAAGGCTACCATCCATTAAAGTAACAAAAAGCTGGACAACGGACTACCTTCCATAATGACAAGGCTACCATCCATTGGGAGTAACAAAAATATCAACAAGAGACTACCTTCCATAATGACAAGGCTACCATCCAATGGAGTAACAAAAATCTCTCCAACATACTACCTTCTATAATGACTAGGCTACCATCCATTGGAGTATAAAATAATTGTACAAAAGACTACCTTCAATAATGACAAGGTTACCATCCATTGGAGTAACAAAAATCTCGATAACAGACTACCTTCCACAATGACAAGGGTATCATCCATTGGAGTAACAAAAATTTCGACAACAGACTACCTTCCATAATGGCAAGTCCACAATCCATTGGAATAACAAAAATCACGACAACAGACTACCTTTCGTAATGACAAGGCCACAATCCAATGGAGTAACAAAATTCTCGACAATATACTACCTTCCATAATGACTAGTCTACCATCCATTGGATTAACAAAAATATAAACAACAGACTACATTCCATAATGATAAGGCTACCATCCATTGGAGTAACAGAAATCACAACGACAGACTACCTTCCCTTATGACAAGGCTACCATCCATTTGAGTACCAAAAATCGGGACAACAGACTACCTTCAAAAATGACAAGGCTACCATGCATTGGAGAAACAAAAATATCAACAAGAGACTACCTTCTATAATGACAAGGCTACCATCCATTAGAGTAACAAAAATCTCGACAATGGACTACCTTCCATAATGAGAAGGCTACCATCCATTGTAGTAACAAAGATATCGACAACATACTACCATCCATAATGACAAGGCTACCATCCATTGGAGTAATAAAAATCACGACAACAGACTATCTTCCATAATGACAAGGCTACCATCCATTGGAATACCAAAAATCTTGACAATAGACTACGTTTCAAAATTTCAAGGTTACCATATAACGGAGTAACAAAAATCTCGACAACAGACTACATTCCATAATGACAAGGCTGCCATCCATTGGAGTAACAAAAATCTCGACAATAGACTACCTTCCATAATGACAAGGGTACCATCCATTGGAGTAAAAAAAATCTCGACAACAGACTACCTTCCATAATGGCAAGTCCACAATCCATTGGAATAACAAAAATCACGACAACAGACTACCTTTCGTAATGACAAGGCCACAATCCAGTGGAGTAACAAAATTCTCGACAATATACTACCTTCCATAATGACTAGTCTACCATCCATTGGATTAACAAAAATATAAACAACAGACTACATTCCATAATGATAAGGCTACCATCTATTGGAGTAACAGAAATCACAACGACAGACTACCTTCCCTTATGACAAGGCTACCATCCATTTGAGTACCAAAAATCGGGACAACAGACTACCTTCAAAAATGACAAGGCTACCATGCATTGGAGAAACAAAAATATCAACAAGAGACTACCTTCTATAATGACAAGGCTACCATCAATTAGAGTAATAAAAATCTCGACAATGGACTACCTTCCATAATGAGAAGGCTACCATCCATTGGAGTAACAAAGACATCGACAACATACTACCATCCATAATGACAAGGCTAACATCCATAGGAGTAATAAAAATCACGACAACAGACTATCTTCCATAATGACAAGGCTACCATCCATTGGAATACCAAAAATCTTGACAATAGACTACGTTTCAAAATTTCAAGGTTACCATATAACGGAGTAACAAAAATCTCGACAACAGACTACATTCCATAATGACAAGGCTGCCATCCATTGGAGTAACAAAAATCTCGACAACAGACTACCTTCCATAATGACAAGGGTACCATCCATTGGAGTAAAAAACTCTCGACAACAGACTACCTTCCATTATGACAAGTCTACAATCTATTGGAATAACAAAAATCTCGACAACAAACTACCTTTCATAATGTCAAGGCTACCATCCATTGGAGTAACAAAAATATCAACAAGAGACTACCTTCCATAATGACAAGGCTGCCATCCATTGGAGTAACAAACATATCGACAACGGACTACCTCCCATAATGACAAGGCTACCATCCATTGGAGTAACAAAGATATCGACAACATACTACCTTCCATAATGACAAGGCTACCATCCATTGGGGTAACAAAAATCACGACAACAAACTACCTTCCATAATGACAAGGCTACCATCCATTGGAATAACAAATATATCGACAACAGACTACCTATCATAATGACAAGGCTACCATCCAATGGAGTAACAAAAATTTCGACAAAGGACTACCTTCCATAATAACAAGGCTACCATCCATTAGGGTAACAAAAATCTTGTCAATAGACTACCATCCGTAATGACAAGGCTACCATCCATTGGGGTAACAAAAATATCAACAAGAGACTACCCTCCATAATGACAAGGCTACCATCCAATGGAGTAACAAAAATCTCGACAACAAACTACCTTCCACAATGACTAGGCTACCATCCATTAGAGTAACAAAAATCTTGACAATAGACTACGTTTCAAAATTTCAAGGTTACCATATAACGGAGTAACAAAAATCTCGACAACAGACTACATTCCATAATGACAAGGCTGCCATCCATTGGAGTAACAAAAATCTCGACATTAGACTACCTTCCATAATGACAAGGGTACCATCCATTGGAGTAAAAAAAATCTCGACAACAGACTACCTTCAATTATGACAAGTCTACAATCTATTGGAATAACAAAAATCTCGACAACAGACTACCTTTCATAATGTCAAGGCTACCATCCATTGGAGTAACAAAAATATCAACAAGAGACTACCTTCCATAATGACAAGGCTACCATCCATTGGAGTAACAAACATATCGACAACGGACTACCTCCCATAATGACAAGGCTACCATCCATTGGAGTAACAAAGATATCGACAACATACTACCTTCCATAATGACAAGGCTACCATCCATTTGGGTAACAAAAATCACGACAACAAACTACCTTCCATAAGGACAAGGCTACCATCCATTGGAATAACAAATATATCGACAACAGACTACCTATCATAATGACAAGGCTACCATCCAATGGAGTAACAAAAATTTCGACAAAGGACTACCTTCCATAATAACAAGGCTACCATCCATTAGGGTAACAAAAATCTTGTCAATAGACTACCATCCGTAATGACAAGGCTACCATCCATTGGGGTAACAAAAATATCAACAAGAGACTACCCTCCATAATGACAAGGCTACCATCCAATGGAGTAACAAAAATCTCGACAACAAACTACCTTCCACAATGACTAGGCTACCATCCATTAGAGTAACAAAAATCTTGACAATAGACTACGTTTCAAAATTTCAAGGTTACCATATAACGGAGTAACAAAAATCTCGACAACAGACTACATTCCATAATGACAAGGCTGCCATCCATTGGAGTAACAAAAATCTCGACATTAGACTACCTTCCATAATGACAAGGGTACCATCCATTGGAGTAAAAAAAAATCTCGACAACAGACTACCTTCCATTATTACAAGTCTACAATCTATTGGAATAACAAAAATCTCGACAACAGACTACCTTTCATAATGTCAAGGCTACCATCCATTGGAGTAACAAAAATATCAACAAGAGACTACCTTCCATAATGACAAGGCTACCATCCATTGGAGTAACAAACATATCGACAACGGACTACCTCCCATAATGACAAGGCTACCATCCATTGGAGTAACAAAGATATCGACAACATACTACCTTCCATAATGACAAGGCTACCATCCATTTGGGTAACAAAAATCACGACAACAAACTACCTTCCATAATGACAAGGCTACCATCCATTGGAATAACAAATATATCGACAACAGACTACCTATCATAATGACAAGGCTACCATCCAATGGAGTAACAAAAATTTCGACAAAGGACTACCTTCCATAATAACAAGGCTACCATCCATTAGGGTAACAAAAATCTTGTCAATAGACTACCATCCGTAATGACAAGGCTACCATCCATTGGGGTAACAAAAATATCAACAAGAGACTACCCTCCATAATGACAAGGCTACCATCCAATGGAGTAACAAAAATCTCGACAACAAACTACCTTCCACAATGACTAGGCTACCATCCATTAGAGTAACAAAAATCTTGACAATAGACTACGTTTCAAAATTTCAAGGTTACCATATAACGGAGTAACAAAAATCTCGACAACAGACTACATTCCATAATGACAAGGCTGCCATCCATTGGAGTAACAAAAATCTCGACATTAGACTACCTTCCATAATGACAAGGGTACCATCCATTGGAGTAAAAAAAATCTCGACAACAGACTACCTTCCATTATGACAAGTCTACAATCTATTGGAATAACAAAAATCTCGACAACAGACTACCTTTCATAATGTCAAGGCTACCATCCATTGGAGTAACAAAAATATCAACAAGAGACTACCTTCCATAATGACAAGGCTACCATCCATTGGAGTAACAAACATATCGACAACGGACTACCTCCCATAATGACAAGGCTACCATCCATTGGAGTAACAAAGATATTGACAACATACTACCTTCCATAATGACAAGGCTACCATCCATTTGGGTAACAAAAATCACGACAACAAACTACCTTCCATAAGGACAAGGCTACCATCCATTGGAATAACAAATATATCGACAACAGACTACCTATCATAATGACAAGGCTACCATCCAATGGAGTAACAAAAATTTCGACAAAGGACTACCTTCCATAATAACAAGGCTACCATCCATTAGGGTAACAAAAATCTTGTCAATAGACTACCATCCGTAATGACAAGGCTACCATCCATTGGGGTAACAAAAATATCAACAAGAGACTACCCTCCATAATGACAAGGCTACCATCCAATGGAGTAACAAAAATCTCGACAACAAACTACCTTCCACAATGACTAGGCTACCATCCATTAGAGTAACAAAAATCTTGACAATAGACTACGTTTCAAAATTTCAAGGTTACCATATAACGGAGTAACAAAAATCTCGACAACAGACTACATTCCATAATGACAAGGCTGCCATCCATTGGAGTAACAAAAATCTCGACATTAGACTACCTTCCATAATGACAAGGGTACCATCCATTGGAGTAAAAAAAAATCTCGACAACAGACTACCTTCCATTATTACAAGTCTACAATCTATTGGAATAACAAAAATCTCGACAACAGACTACCTTTCATAATGTCAAGGCTACCATCCATTGGAGTAACAAAAATATCAACAAGAGACTACCTTCCATAATGACAAGGCTACCATCCATTGGAGTAACAAACATATCGACAACGGACTACCTCCCATAATGACAAGGCTACCATCCATTGGAGTAACAAAGATATCGACAACATACTACCTTCCATAATGACAAGGCTACCATCCATTTGGGTAACAAAAATCACGACAACAAACAACCTTCCATAATGACAAGGCTACCATCCATTGGGATAACAAATATCTCGACAACAGACTACCTATCATAATGACAAGGCTACCATCCAATGGAGTAACAAAAATTTCGACAAAGGATTACCTTCCATAATAACAAGGCTACCATCCATTAGGGTAACAAAAATCTGGACAATAGACTACCATCCGTAATGACAAGGCTACCATCCATTGGGGTAACAAAAATATCAACAAGAGACTACCCTCCATAATGACAAGGCTACCATCCAATGGAGTAACAAAAATCTCGACAACAAACTACCTTCCATAATGTCTAGGCTACCATCCATTAGAGTAACAAAAAGCTGGACAACGGACTACCTTCCATAATGACAAGGCTACCATCCATTGGGAGTAACAAAAATATCAACAAGAGACTACCTTCCATAATGACTAGGCTACCATCCATTGGAGTATAAAAAATTTGTACAAAAGACTACCTTCAATAATGACAAGGTTACCGTCCATTGGAGTAACAAAAATCTCGATAACCGACTACCTTCCACAATGACAAGGGTATCATCCATTGGAGTAACAAAAATTTCGACAACAGACTACCTTCCATAATGGCATGTCCACAATCCATTGGAATAACAAAAATCACGACAACAGACTACCTTTCGTAATGACAAGGCCACAATCCAGTGGAGTAACAAAATTCTCGCCAATATACTACCTTCCATAATGACTAGTCTACCATCCATTCGATTAACAAAAATATAAACAACAGACTACATTCCATAATGATAAGGCTAACATCCATTGGAGTAACAGAAATCACAACGACATACTACCTTCCCTTATGACAAGGCTACCATCCATTTGAGTACAAAAAATCGGGACAACAGACTACCTTCAAAAATGACAAGGCTACCATGCATTGGAGAAACAAAAATATCAACAAGAGACTACCTTCTATAATGACAAGGCTACCATCCATTAGAGTAACAAAAATCTCGACAATGGACTACCTTCCATAATGACAAGGCTACCATCCATTGGAGTAACAAAGACATCGACAACATACTACCATCCATAATGACGAGGCTACCATCCATTGGAGTAATAAAAATCACGACAACAGACTATCTTCCATAATGACAAGGCTACCATCCATTGCAATACCAAAAATCTTGACAATAGACTACGTTTCAAAATTTCAAGGTTACCATATAACGGAGTAACAAAAATCTCGACAACAGACTACATTCCATAATGACAAGGCTGCCATCCATTGGAGTAACAAAAATCTTGACAACAGACTACCTTCCATAATGACAAGGGTACCATCCATTGGAGTAAAAAAAATCTCGACAACAGACTACCTTCTATTATGACAAGTCTACAATCTATTGGAATAATAAAAATCTCGACAACAGACTACCTTTCATAATGTCAAGGCTACCATCCATTGGAGTAACAAAAATATCAACAAGAGACTACCTTCCATAATGACAAGGCTACCATCCATTGGAGTAACAAACATATCGACAACGGACTACCTCCCATAATGACAAGGGTACCATCCATTGGAGTAACAAAGATATCGACAACATACTACCTTCCATAATGATAAGGCTACCATCCATTGGGGTAACAAAAATCACGACAACAAACTACCTTCCATAATGACAAGGCTACCATCCATTGGAATAACAAATATATCGACAACGGACTACCTATCATAATGACAAGGCTACCATCCAATGGAGTAACAAAAATTTCGACAAAAGAACAACCTTCCATAATAACAAGGCTGCCATCCATTAGGGTGACAAAAATCTTGTCAATAGACTACCATCCGTAATGACAAGGCTACCATCCATTGGGGTAACAAAAATATCAACGAGAGACTACCCTCCATAATGACAAGGCTACCATCCAATGGAGTAACAAAAATCTCGACAACAAACTACCTTCCACAATGACTAGGCTACCATCCATTAGAGTAACAAAAATCTTGACAATAGACTACGTTTCAAAATTTCAAGGTTACCATATAACGGAGTAACAAAAATCTCGACAACAGACTACATTCCATAATGACAAGGCTGCCATCCATTGGAGTAACAAAAATCTCGACATTAGACTACCTTCCATAATGACAAGTCCACACTCCATTGGAATAACAATAATCACGACAACAGACTACCTTTCATAATGACAAGGCCACAATCCAGTGGAGTAACAAAATTCTTGACAATATACTACCTTCCATAATGACTACTCTACCATCCGTTGGATTAACAAAAATATAAACAACAGACTACCTTCCATAATGACAAGGCTACCATCCATTGGAGGAACAGAAATCACAACGACAGACTACCTTCCATTATGACAAGGCTACCATCCATTTGAGTACTAAAAATCGGGACAACAGACTACCTTCCAAAATGACAAGGCTACCATGCATTGGAGAAACAAAAATATCAATAAGAGACTACCTTCTATAATGACAAGGCTACCATCCATTAGAGTAACAAAAATCTCGACAATGGACTACCTTCTATAATGAGAAGGCTACCATCCATTGGAGTAACAAAGATATCGACAACATACTACCTTCCATAATGACAAGGCTACCATCCATTGGAGTAATAAAAATCACGACAACAGACTACCTTCCATAATGACAAGGCTACCATCCATTGGAATAACAAAAATCTCGACAATAGACTACGTTTCAAAATTTCAAGGCTACCATATAACGGAGTAACAAAAATCTCGACAACAGACTACCTTCCATAATGACAAGGCTGCCATCCACTGGAGTAACAAAAATCTCGACAATAGACTACCTTCCATAATGACAAGGGTACCATCCATTGGAGTAAAAAAAATCTCGACAACATACTACCTTCCATTATGACAAGTCTACAATCTATTTGAATAAAAAAAATCTCGACAACAGACTACCTTTCATAATGTCAAGGCTACCATCCATTGGAGTAACAAAAATATCAACAAGAGACTACCTTCCATAATGACAAGGCTACCTTCCATTGGAGTAACAAAAATATCGACAACGGACAGCCTTCCATAATGACAAGGCTACCATCCATTGGAGTAACAAAAATCATGACAACAAACTACCTTCCATAATGACAAGGCTATCATCCATTAGAATAACAAAAATCTCGACAACAGACTACCTTCCATAATGAGAAGGCTACCATCCATTAGAGTAACAAAAAGCTGGACAACGTACTACCTTCCACAATGACAAGGCTACCATCCATTGGAGTAACAAAAATATCAACAAGAGACTACCTTCCATAATGACAAGGCTACCATCCAATGGAGTAACAAAAATCTCGCCAACAGAATACCTTCTATAATGACTAGGCTACCATCCATTGGAGTATAAAAAATTTGTACAAAAGACTACCTTCAATAATGACAAGGTTACCATCCATTGGAGTAACCAAAATCTTGATAACAGACTACCTTCCACAATGACAAGGGTATAATCCATTGGAGTAACAAAAATTTCGACAACAGACTACCTTTCATAATGGCATGTCCACAATCCATTGGAATAACAATAATCACGACAACAGACTACCTTTCATAATGACAAGGCCTCAATCCAGTGGAGTAACAAAATTCTCGACAATATACTACCTTCCATAATGACTATTCTACCATCCATTGGATTAACAAAAATATAAACAACCGACTACCTTCCATAATGACAAGGCTACCATCCATTGGAGTAACAAAGATATCGACAACATACAGCCTTCCATAATGACAAGGCTGCCATCCATTGGAGTAACAAAAATCACGACAACAAACTACCTTCCATAATGACAAGGCTACCAGCCATTAGAATAACAAAAATCTCGACAATAGACTACCTTCCATAATGAGATGGCTACCGTCCAATGGAGTAACAAAAATATCGACAACAGACTACCTTCCATAATGACAAGTCTACCATCCATTAGAGTAACAAATAGCTGGACAACGGACTACCTTCCATAATGACAAGGCTACCATCCATTGGAGTAACAAAAATATCAACAAGAGACTACCTTCCATAATGACAAGGCTACCATCCAATGGAGTAACAAAAGTCTCGCCAAGAGACTACCTTCAATAATGACAAGGTTACCATCCATTGGAGTAACAAAAATCTTGATAACAGACTACCTTCCACAATGACAAGGGTATCATCCATTGGAGTAACAAAAATTTAGACAACATACTACCTTTCATAATGGCATGTCCACAATCCATTGGAATGACAATAATCACGACAACAGACTACCTTTCATAATGACAAGGCCACAATCCAGTGGAGTAACAAAATTCACGACAATATACTACCTTCCATAATGACTAGTCTACCATCCATTGGATTAACAAAAATATAAACAACAGACTACCTTCCATAATGACAAGGCTACCATCCATTGGAGGAACAAAAATCACAACGACATATTACCTTCCATTATGACAAGGCTACCATCCATTTGAGTACCAAAAATCAGGACAATAGACTACCTTCCAAAATGACAAGGCTACCATGCATTGGAGAAACAAAAATATCAACAAGAGACTACCTTCTATAATGACAAGGCTACCATCCATTAGAGTAACAAAAATCTCGACAATGGACTACCTTCTATAATGAGAAGGCTACCATCCATTGGAGTAACAAAGATATCAACAACATACTACCTTCCATAATGACAAGGCTACCATCCATTGGAGTAATAAAAATCACGACAGCAGACTACCTTTCATAATGACAAGGCTACCATCCATTGGAATAACAAAAATCTCGACAACAGACTACCTTCCATAATGAGAAGGCTACCATCCAATGGAGTAACAAAAATATCGACAACAGACTACCTTCCATAATGACAAGGCTACCATTCATTAGAGTAACAAAAAGCTGGACAACGTACTACCTTCCACAATGACAAGGCTACCATCCATTGGAGTAACAAAAATATCAACAAGAGACTACCTTCCATAATGACAAGGCTACCATCCAATGGAGTAACAAAAATCTCGCCAACAGACTACCTTCTATAATGACTAGGCTACCATCCATTGGAGTATAAAAAATTTGTACAAAAGACTACCTTCAATAATGACAAGGTTACCATCCATTGGAGTAACAAAAATCTTGATAACAGACTACCTTCCACAATGACAAGGGTATAATCCATTGGAGTAACAAATATTTCGACAACAGACTACCTTTCATAATGGCATGTCCACAATCCATTGGAATAACAATAATCACGACAACAGACTACCTTTCATAATGACAAGGCCTCAATCCAGTGGAGTAACAAAATTCTCGACAATATACTACCTTCCATAATGACTAGTCTACCATCCATTGGATTAACAAAAATATAAACAACCGACTACCTTCCATAATGACAAGGCTACCATCCATTGGAGTAACAAAGATATCGACAACATACAGCCTTCCATAATGACAAGGCTACCATCCATTGGAGTAACAAAAATCACGACAACAAACTACCTTCCATAATGACAAGGCTACCAGCCATTAGAATAACAAAAATCTCGACAACAGACTACCTTCCATAATGAGAAGGCTACCGTCCAATGGAGTAACAAAAATATCGACAACAGACTACCTTCCATAATGACAAGGCTACCATCCATTAGAGTAACAAAAAGCTGGACAACGGACTACCTTCCATAATGACAAGGCTACCATCAATTGGAGTAACAAAAATATCAACAAGAGACTACTTTCCATAATGACAAGGCTACCATCCAATGGAGTAACAAAAGTCTCGCCAAGAGACTACCTTCAATAATGACAAGGTTACCATCCATTGGAGTAACAAAAATCTTGATAACAGACTACCTTCCACAATGACAAGGGTATCATCCATTGGAGTAACTAAAATTTAGACAACAGACTACCTTTCATAATGGCATGTCCACAATCCATTGGAATAACAATAATCATGACAACAGACTACCTTTCATAATGACAAGGCCACAATCCAGTGGAGTAACAAAATTCTCGACAATATACTACCTTCCATAATGACTAGTCTACCATCCATTGGATTAACAAAAATATAAACAACAGACTACCTTCCATAATGACAAGGCTACCATCCATTGGAGGAACAGAAATCACAACGACAGATTACCTTCCATTATGACAAGGCTACCATCCATTTGAGTACCAAAAATCAGGACAATAGACTACCTTCCAAAATGACAAGGCTACCATGCATTGGAGAAACAAAAATATCAACAAGAGACTACCTTCTATAATGACAAGGCTACCATCCATTAGAGTAACAAAAATCTCGACAATGGACTACCTTCTATAATGAGAAGGCTACCATCCATTGGAGTAACAAAGATATCAACAACATACTACCTTCCATAATGACAAGGCTACCATCCATTGGAGTAATAAAAATCACGACAACAGACTACCTTCCATAATGACAAGGCTACCATCCATTGGAATAACAAAAATCTCGACAATAGACTACGTTTCAAAATTTCAAGGCTACCATATAACGGAGTAACAAAAATCTCGACAACAGACTACCTTCCATAATGACAAGGCTGCCATCCACTGGAGTAACAAAAATCTCGACAATAGACTACCTTCCATAATGACAAGGGTACCATCCATTGGAGTAAAAAAAATCTCGACAACATACTACCTTCCATTATGACAAGTCTACAATCTATTTGAATAACAAAAATCTCGACAACAGAGTACCTTTCATAATGTCAAGGCTACCATCCATTGGAGTAACAAAAATATCAACAAGAGACTACCTTCCATAATGACAAGGCTACCTTCCATTGGAGTAACAAAAATATCGACAACGGACAGCCTTCCATAATGACAAGGCTACCATCCATTGGAGTAACAAAAATCACAACAACAAACTACCTTCCATAATGACAAGGCTACCAGCCATTAGAATAACAAAAATCTCGACAACAGACTACCTTCCATAATGAGAAGGCTACCATCCATTAGAGTAACAAAAAGTTGGACAACGTACTACCTTCCACAATGACAGGGCTACCATCCATTGGAGTAACAAAAATATCAACAAGAGACTACCTTCCATAATGACAAGGTTACCATCCAATGGAGTAACAAAAATCTCGCCAACAGACTACCTTCTATAATGACTAGGCTACCATCCATTGGAGTATAAAAAATTTATACAAAAGACTACCTTCAATAATGACAAGGTTACCATCCATTGGAGTAACAAAAATCTTGATAACAGACTACCTTCCACAATGACAAGGGTATAATCCATTGGAGTAACAAAAATTTCGACAACAGACTACCTTTCATAAAGGCATGTCCACAATCCATTGGAATAACAATAATCACGACAACAGACTACCTTTCATAATGACAAGGCCTCAATCCCGTGGAGTAACAAAATTCTCGACAATATACTACCTTCCATAATGACTAGTCTACCATCCATTGGATTAACAAAAATATAAACAACCGACTACCTTCCATAATGACAAGGCTACCATCCATTGTAGTAACAAAGATATCGACAACATACAGCCTTCCATAATGACAAGGCTACCATCCATTGGAGTAACAAAAATCACGACAACAAACTACCTTCCATAATGACAAGGCTACCAGCCATTAGAATAACAAAAATCTCGACAATAGACTACCTTCCATAATGAGAAGGCTACCGTCCAATGGAGTAACAAAAATATCGACAACAGACTACCTTCCATAATGACAAGTCTACCATCCATTAGAGTAACAAAAAGCTGGACAACGGACTACCTTCCATAATGACAAAGCTACCATCCATTGGAGTAACAAAAATATCAACAAGAGACTACCTTCCATAATGACGAGGCTACCATCCAATGGAGTAACAAAAGTCTCGCCAAGAGACTACCTTCAATAATGACAAGGTTACCATCCATTGGAGTAACAAAAATCTTGATAACAGACTACCTTCCACAATGACAAGGGTATCATCCATTGGAGTAACAAAAATTTAGACAACAGACTACCTTTCATAATGGCATGTCCACAATCCATTGGAATAACAATAATCACGACAACAGACTACCTTTCATAATGACAAGGCCACAATCCAGTGGAGTAACAAAATTCTCGACAATATACTACCTTCCATAATGACTAGTCTACCATCCATTGGATTAACAAAAATATAAACAACAGACTACCTTCCATAATGACAAGGCTACCATCCATTGGAGGAACAGAAATCACAACGACAGATTACCTTCCATTATGACAAGGCTACCATCCATTTGAGTACCAAAAATCAAGACAATAGACTACCTTCCAAAATGACAAGGCTACCATGCATTGGAGAAACAAAAATATCAACAAGAGACTACCTTCTATAATGACAAGGCTACCATCCATTAGAGTAACAAAAATCTCGACAATGGACTACCTTCTGTAATGAGAAGGCTACCATCCATTGGAGTAAGAAAGATATCAACAACATACTACCTTCCATAATGACAAGGCTACCATCCATTGGAGTAATAAAAATCACGACAACAGACTACCTTTCATAATGACAAGGCTACCATCCATTGGAAATAACAAAAATCTCGACAACAGACTACCTTCCATAATGAGAAGGCTACCATCCAATGGAGTAACAAAAATATCGACAACAGACTACCTTCCATAATGACAAGGCTACCATCCATTAGAGTAACAAAAAGCTGGACAACATACTACCTTCCACAATGACAAGGCTACCATCCATTGGAGTAACAAAAATATCAACAAGAGACTACCTTCCATAATGACAAGGCTACCATCCAATGGAGTAACAAAAATCTCGCCAACAGACTACCTTTTATAATGACTAGGCTACCATCCATTGGAGTATAAAAAATTTGTACAAAAGACTACCTTCAATAATGACAAGGTTACCATCCATTGGAGTAACAAAAGTCTTGATAACAGACTACCTTCCACAATGACAAGGGTATAATCCATTGGAGTAACACAAATTTCGACAACAGACTACCTTTCATAATGGCATGTCCACAATCCATTGGAATAACAATAATCACGACAACAGACTACCTTTCATAATGACAAGGCCTCAATCCCGTGGAGTAACAAAATTCTCGACAATATACTACCTTCCATAATGACTAGTCTACCATCCATTGGATTAACAAAAATATAAACAACCGACTACCTTCCATAATGACAAGGCTACCATCCATTGTAGTAACAAAGATATCGACAACATACAGCCTTCCATAATGACAAGGCTACCATCCATTGGAGTAACAAAAATCACGACAACAAACTACCTTCCATAATGACAAGGCTACCAGCCATTAGAATAACAAAAATCTCGACAATAGACTACCTTCCATAATGAGAAGGCTACCGTCCAATGGAGTAACAAAAATATCGACAACAGACTACCTTCCATAATGACAAGTCTACCATCCATTAGAGTAACAAAAAGCTGGACAACGGACTACCTTCCATAATGACAAAGCTACCATCCATTGGAGTAACAAAAATATCAACAAGAGACTACCTTCCATAATGACGAGGCTACCATCCAATGGAGTAACAAAAGTCTCGCCAAGAGACTACCTTCAATAATGACAAGGTTACCATCCATTGGAGTAACAAAAATCTTGATAACAGACTACCTTCCACAATGACAAGGGTATCATCCATTGGAGTAACAAAAATTTAGACAACAGACTACCTTTCATAATGGCATGTCCACAATCCATTGGAATAACAATAATCACGACAACAGACTACCTTTCATAATGACAAGGCCACAATCCAGTGGAGTAACAAAATTCTCGACAATATACTACCTTCCATAATGACTAGTCTACCATCCATTGGATTAACAAAAATATAAACAACAGACTACCTTCCATAATGACAAGGCTACCATCCATTGGAGGAACAGAAATCACAACGACAGATTACCTTCCATTATGACAAGGCTACCATCCATTTGAGTACCAAAAATCAAGACAATAGACTACCTTCCAAAATGACAAGGCTACCATGCATTGGAGAAACAAAAATATCAACAAGAGACTACCTTCTATAATGACAAGGCTACCATCCATTAGAGTAACAAAAATCTCGACAATGGACTACCTTCTGTAATGAGAAGGCTACCATCCATTGGAGTAAGAAAGATATCAACAACATACTACCTTCCATAATGACAAGGCTACCATCCATTGGAGTAATAAAAATCACGACAACAGACTACCTTTCATAATGACAAGGCTACCATCCATTGGAAATAACAAAAATCTCGACAACAGACTACCTTCCATAATGAGAAGGCTACCATCCAATGGAGTAACAAAAATATCGACAACAGACTACCTTCCATAATGACAAGGCTACCATCCATTAGAGTAACAAAAAGCTGGACAACATACTACCTTCCACAATGACAAGGCTACCATCCATTGGAGTAACAAAAATATCAACAAGAGACTACCTTCCATAATGACAAGGCTACCATCCAATGGAGTAACAAAAATCTCGCCAACAGACTACCTTTTATAATGACTAGGCTACCATCCATTGGAGTATAAAAAATTTGTACAAAAGACTACCTTCAATAATGACAAGGTTACCATCCATTGGAGTAACAAAAGTCTTGATAACAGACTACCTTCCACAATGACAAGGGTATAATCCATTGGAGTAACACAAATTTCGACAACAGACTACCTTTCATAATGGCATGTCCACAATCCATTGGAATAACAATAATCACGACAACAGACTACCTTTCATAATGACAAGGCCACAATCCAGTGGAGTAACAAAATTCTCGACAATATACTACCTTCCATAATGACTAGTCTACCATCCATTGGATTAACAAAAATATAAACAACCGACTACCTTCCATAATGACAAGGCTACCATCCATTGGAGGAACAGAAATCACAAGGACAGATTACCTTCCATTATGACAAGGCTACCATCCATTTGAGTACCAAAAATCAGGACAATAGACTACCTTCCAAAATGACAAGGCTACCATGCATTGGAGAAACAAAAATATCAACAAGAGACTACCTTCTATAATGACAAGGCTACCATCCATTAGAGTAACAAAAATCTCGACAATGGACTACCTTCTATAATGAGAAGGCTACCATCCATTGGAGTAACAAAGATATCAACTACATACTACCTTCCATAATGACAAGGCTACCATCCATTGGAGTAATAAAAATCACGACAACAGACTACCTTTAATAATGACAAGGCTACCATCCATTGGAATAACAAAAATCTCGACAATAGACTATGTTTCAAAATTTCAAGGCTACCATATAACGGAGTAACAAAAATCTCGACAATAGACTACCTTCCATAATGACAAGGCTGCCATCAATTGGAGTAACAAAAATCTCGACAACAGACTATCTTCCATAATGACAAGGGTACCATCCATTGGAGTAAAAAAAATCTCGACAACAGACTACCTTCCATTATGACAAGTCTACAATCTATTGGAATAACAAAAATCTCGACAACAGACTACCTTTCATAATGTCAAGGCTACCATCCATTAGAGTAACAAAAATATCAACAAGAGACTACCTTCCATAATTACAAGGCTACCTTCCAGTGGAGTTTCAAAAATATCAACAACGGACTACCTTCCATAATGATAAGGCTACCATCCATTGGAGTAACAAAGATATCGACAACATACTACCTTCCATAATGACAAGGCTATCATCCATTGGAGTAACAAAAATCATGACAACAAACTACCTTCCATAATGACAAGGCTACCATCCATTGGAATAACAAATATCTCGACAACAGACTACCTATCATAATGACAAGGCTACCATCCAATGGAGTAAAAAAAAATTCGACAAAGGACTACCTTCCATAATGACAAGGCTACCATCCATTAGGGTAACAAAAATCTGGACAATAGACTACCTTCCATAATGACAAGGCTACCATCCATTAGAGTAACAAAAATATCAACAAGAGACTACGTTCCATAATGACAAGGCTACCATCCAATGGAGTAACAAAAATATCGATAACAGACTACCTTCCATAATGACAAGGCTACCATCCATTAGAGTAACAAAAAGCTGGACAACATACTACCTTCCACAATGACAAGGCTACCATCCATTGGAGTAACAAAAATATCAACAAGAGACTACCTTCCATAATGACAAGGCTACCATCCAATGGAGTAACAAAAATCTCGCCAACAGACTACCTTTTATAATGACTAGGCTACCATCCATTGGAGTATAAAAAATTTGTACAAAAGACTACCTTCAATAATGACAAGGTTACCATCCATTGGAGTAACAAAAGTCTTGATAACAGACTACCTTCCACAATGACAAGGGTATAATCCATTGGAGTAACACAAATTTTGACAACAGACTACCTTTCATAATGGCTTGTCCACAATCCATTGGAATAACAATAATCACGACAACAGACTACCTTTCATAATGACAAGGCCACAATCCAGTGGAGTAACAAAATTCTCGACAATATACTACCTTCCATAATGACTAGTCTACCATCCATTG
This sequence comes from Vicia faba, assembly GCA_948472305.1. Taxonomy (NCBI): domain Eukaryota; kingdom Viridiplantae; phylum Streptophyta; class Magnoliopsida; order Fabales; family Fabaceae; genus Vicia; species Vicia faba. Next base: position 612,538,740 of record OX451741.1, read on the forward strand.
GATTAACAAAAATATAAACAACCGACTACCTTCCATAATGACAAGGCTACCATCCATTGGAGGAACAGAAATCACAAGGACAGATTACCTTCCATTATGACAAGGCTACCATCCATTTGAGTACCAAAAATCAGGACAATAGACTACCTTCCAAAATGACAAGGCTACCATGCATTGGAGAAACAAAAATATCAACAAGAGACTACCTTCTATAATGACAAGGCTACCATCCATTAGAGTAACAAAAATCTCGACAATGGACTACCTTCTATAATGAGAAGGCTACCATCCATTGGAGTAACAAAGATATCAACTACATACTACCTTCCATAATGACAAGGCTACCATCCATTGGAGTAATAAAAATCACGACAACAGACTACCTTTCATAATGACAAGGCTACCATCCATTGGAATAACAAAAATCTCGACAATAGACTATGTTCCAAAATTTCAAGGCTACCATATAACGGAGTAACAAAAATCTCGACAATAGACTACCTTCCATAATGACAAGGCTGCCATCAATTGGAGTAACAAAAATCTCGACAACAGACTACCTTCCATAATGACAAGGGTACCATCCATTGGAGTAAAAAAAATCTCGACAACAGACTACCTTCCATTATGACAAGTCTACAATCTATTGGAATAACAAAAATCTCGACAACAGACTACCTTTCATAATGTCAAGGCTACCATCCATTGGAGTAACAAAAATATCAACAAGAGACTACCTTCCATAATTACAAGGCTACCTTCCAGTGGAGTTTCAAAAATATCGACAACGGACTACCTTCCATAATGATAAGGCTACCATCCATTGGAGTAACAAAGATATCGACAACATACTACCTTCCATAATGACAAGGCTATCATCCATTGGAGTAACAAAAATCATGACAACAAACTACCTTCCATAATGACAAGGCTACCATCCATTGGAATAACAAATATCTCGACAACAGACTACCTATCATAATGACAAGGCTACCATCCAATGGAGTAAAAAAAAATTCGACAAAGGACTACCTTCCATAATGACAAGGCTACCATCCATTAGGGTAACAAAAATCTGGACAATAGACTACCTTCCATAATGACAAGGCTACCATCCATTGGAGTAACAAAAATATCAACAAGAGACTACGTTCCATAATGACAAGGCTACCATCCAATGGATTAACAAAAATCTCGACAACAGACTACCTTCCATAATGACTAGGCTACCATCCATTAGAGTAACAAAAAGCTGGACAACGGACTAACTTCCATAATGACAAGGCTACCATCCATTGGAGTAACAAAAATATCAACAAGAGACTACCTTCCATAATGACAAGGCTACCATCCAATGGAGTAACAAAAATCTCGCCAACAGACTGCCTTCTATAATGACTAGGCTACCATCCATTGGAGTATAAAAAATTTGTACAAAAGACTACCTTCAATAATGACAAGGTTACCATCCATTGGAGTAACAAAAATCTCGATAACAAACTACCTTCAACAATGACAAGGGTATCATCCATTGGAGTAACAAAAATTTCGACAATAGACTACCTTCCATAATGGCAAGTCCACAATCCATTGGAATAACAAAAATCACGACAACAGACTACCTTTCATAATGACAAGGCCACAATGCAGTGGAGTAAGAAATTTCACGAGAATATACTACCTTCCATAATGACTAGTCTACCATCCATTGGATTAACAAAAATATAAACAACAGACTACCTTCCATAATGACAAGGCTACCCTCCATTGGAGTAACAGAAATCACAACGACAGACTACCTTCCATTATGACACGGCTACCATCCATTTGAGTACCAAAAATCGGGACAACAGACTACCTTCCATAATGACAAGGCTACCATGCATTGGAGAAACAAAAATATCAACAAGACACTACCTTCTATAATGAAAAGGCTACCATCCATTAGAGTAACAAAAATCTCGACAATGGACTACCTTCCATAATGAGAAGGCTACCATATATTGGAGTAACAAAGATATCGACAACATACTACCTTCCATAATGACAAGGCTACCATCCTTTGGAGTTATAAAAATCATGACAACAGACTACCTTCCATAATGACAAGGCTACCATCCATTGGAATAACATAAATCTCGACAATAGACTACGTTTCAAAATTTCAAGGCTACCATATAACGGAGTAACAAAAATCTCGACAACAGACTACCTTCCATAATTACAAGGCTGCCATCCATTGGAGTAACAAAAATCTCGACAACAGACTACCTTCCATAATGACAAGGGTACCATCCATTGGAGTAAAAAAAATCTCGACAACAGACTACCTTCTATTATGACAAGTCTACAATCTATTGGAATAACAAAAATCTCGACAACAAACTACCTTTCATAATGTCAAGGCTACCATCCATTGGAGTAACAAAAATATCAACAAGAGACTACCTTCCATAATGACAAGGCTACCAGCCATTGGAGTAACAAAAATATCGACAGCGGACTACCTTCCATAATGACAAGGCTACCATCCATTGGAGTAACAAAGATACCGACAACATACTACCTTCCATAATGACAAGGCTACCATCCATTGGAGTAACAAAAATCACGACAACAAACTACCTTCCATAATGACAAGGCTACCATCCATTGGAATAACAAATATCTCGACAACAGAATACCTATCATAATGACAAGGCTACCATCCAATGGAGTAACACAAATTTCGACAAAGGACTACCTTCCATAATGACAAGGCTACCATCTATTAGGGTAACAAAAATCTGGACAAAGACTACCTTCGGTAATGACAAGGCTACCATCCATTGGAGTAACAAAAATATCAACAAGAGACTACCTTCCATAATGACAAGGCTACCATCCAATGGAGTAAAAAAAAATCTCGACAAAAGTCTACCTTCCATAATGACTAGGCTACCATCCATTCCAGTAACAAAAATCTGGACAACAGACTACCTTCCATAATGACAAGGCTACAATCCATTGGAGAAACAAAAATATCAACAAGAGACTACCTTCCATAATGACAAGGCTAGCATCCAATGGAATAACAAAAATCTCGACAATAGACTACCTTCAATAATGACAAGGTTACCATCCATTGGAGTAACAAAAATCTCGATAACAGACTACCTTCAACAATGACAAGGGTATCATCCATTGGAGTAACATAAATTTCGACAACAGACTACCTTCCATAATGGCAAGTCCACAATCCATTGGAATAACAAAAATCACGACAACAGACTACCTTTCATAATGACAAGGCCACAATCCATTGGAATAACAAAAATCTCGCCAACAGACTACCTTCTATAATGACTAGGCTACCATCCATTGGAGTATAAAAAATTTGTACAAAAGACTACCTTCAATAATGACAAGGCTACCATCCATTGGAGTTACAGAAATCACAACGACATACTACCTTCCATTATGACAAGGCTATTATCCATTTGAGTACCAAAAATCGGGACAACAGACTACCTTCCATAATGACAAGGCTACCATGCATTGGAGAAACAAAAATATCAACAAGAGACTACCTTCTATAATGACAAGCCTACCATCCATTAGAGTAACAAAAATCTCGACAATGGACTACCTTCCATAATGAGAAGGCTACCATCCATTGGAGTAACAAAGATATCGACAACATACTACCTTCCATAATGACAAGGCTACCATCCATTGGAGTAATAAAAATCTCGACAACAGACTACCTTCCATAATGACAAGGGTACCATCCATTGGAATAAAAAAAATCACGACAATAGACTACGTTTCAAAATTTCAAGGCTACCACATAACGGAGTAACAAAAACCTCGACAACAGACTACCTTCCATAATAACAAGGCTGCCATCCATTGGAGTAAAAAAAATCTCGACAACTGACTACCTTCCATTATGACAAGTCTACAATTTATTGGAATAAAAAAAATCTCGACAACAGACTACCTTTCATAATGTGAAGGCTACCATCCATTGGAGTAACAAAAATCTCGACAACGGACTACCTTCCATAATGACAAGGCTACTATCCATTGGAGTAACAAAGATATCGATAACATACTACCTTCCATAATGACAAGGCTACCATCCATTGGAGTAATAAAAATCACGACAACAAACTACCTTCCATAATGACCAGGCTACCATCCATTGGAATAAAAAATATCTCGACAACAGACTACCTATCATAATGACAAGGCTACCATCCAATGGAGTAACAAAAATATCAACAAAGGACTACCTTCCATAATGACAAGGCTACCATCCATTGGAGTATAAAAAATTTGAACAAAAAACTACCTTCAATAATGACAAGGTTACCATCCATTGGAGTAACAAAAATCTCGATAACAAACTACCTTCCACAATGACAAGGGTATCATCCATTGGAGTAACAAAAATTTCGACAACAGACTACCTTCCATAATGGCAAGTCCACAATCCATTGGAATAACAAAAATCACGACAACAGACTACCTTTCATAATGACAAGGCCACAATCCAGTGGAGTAACAAAATTCTCAACAATATACTACCTACCATAATGACTAGTCTACCATCCATTGGATTAACAAAAATATAAACGACAGACTACCTTCCATAATGACAAGGCTACCATCCATTGGAGTAACAGAAATCACAATGACAGACTACCTTCCATTATGACAAGGCTACCATCCATTTGAGTACCAAAAATCGGGACAACAGACTACCTTCCATAATGACAAGGCTACCATGCATTGGAGAAACAAAAATATCAACAAGAGACTACCTTCTATAATGACAAGGCTACCATCCATTAGAGTAACAAAAATATCGACAATGGACTACCTTCCATAATGAGAAGGCTACCATCCATTGGAGTAACAAAGATATCGACAGCATACTACCTTCCATAATGACTAGGCTACCATCCATTGGAGTAATAAAAATCATGACAACAGACTACCTTCCATAATGACAAGGCTACCATCCATTGGAATAACAAAAATCTTGACAATAGACTACGTTTCAAAATTTCAAGGCTACCATATAACGGAGTAACAAAAATCTCGACAACAGACTACCTTCCATAATGACAAGGCTGCCATCCATTGGAGTAACAAAAATATCGACAACAGACTACATTCCATAATGACAAGGGTACCATCCATTGGAGTAAAAAAAATCTCGACAACAGACTACCTTCCATTATGACAAGTCTACAATCTATTGGAATAACAAAAATCTCGACAACAGACTACCTTTCATAATGTCAAGGCTACCATCCATTGGAGTAACAAAAATATCAACAAGAGACTGCCTTCCATAATGACAAGGCTACCATCCATTGGAGTAACAAAATTATCGACAGCGGACTACCTTCCATAATGACAAGGCTACCATCCATTGGAGTAACAAAGATACCGACAACATACTACCTTCCATAATGACAAGGATACCATCCATTGGAGTAACAAAAATCACGACAATAAACTACCTTCCATAATGACAAGGCTACCATCCATTGGAATAGCAAATATCTCGACAACAGACTACCTATCATAATGACAAGGCTACCATCCAATGGAGTAACAAAAATTTCGACAAAGGACTACCTTCCATAATTACAAGGCTACCATCCATTAGGGTAACAAAAATGTGGACAATAGACTACCTTCCGTAATGACAAGGCTACCATCCATTGGAGTAACAAAAATATCAACAAGAGACTACCTTCCATAATGACAAGGCTACCATCCATTGGAGTATAAAAAATTTGTACAAAAAACTAACTTCAATAATGACAAGGTTACCATCCATTGGAGTAACAAAAGTCTCGATAACAAACTACCTTCCACAATGACAAGGGTATCATCCATTGGAGTAACAAAAATTTCGACAACAGATTACCTTCCATAATGGCAAGTCCACAATCCATTGGAATAACAAAAATCCCGACAACAGACTACCTTTCATAATGACAAGGCCACAATCCAGTGGAGTAACAAAATTCTCGACAATATACTACCTACCATAATGACTAGTCTACCATCCATTGGATTAACAAAAATATAAACAACAAACTACATTCCATAAAGACAAGGCTACCATCCATTGGAGTAACAGAAATCACAATGACAGACTACCTTCAGTAATGACAAGGCTACCATGCATTGGAGAAACAAAAATATCAACAAGAGACTACCTTCTATAATGACAAGGCTACCATCCATTAGAGTAACAAAAATCTCGACAATGGACTACCTTCCATAATGAGAAGGCTACCATCCATTGGAGTAACAAAGATATTGACAACATACTACCTTCCATAATGACAAGGCTACCATCCATTGGAGTAATAAAAATCACGACAGCAGACTACCTTCCATAATGACAAGGCTACCATCCATTGGAATAACAAAAATCTCGACAATAGACTACCTTCCATAATGACAAGGCTACCATCCAATGGAGTAACAAAAATCTCGACAATAGACTACCTTCCATAATGACAAGGCTACCATCGATTGGAGTAATAAAAATCTCGACAACAGACTATCTTCCATAATGACAAGGGTACCATCCATTGGAGAAACAAAAATATCGACAACAGACTACCTTCCATAATGACAAGGCTACAATCTAATGGAGTAACAAAAATCTCGACAACAAACTACCTTCCATAATGACAAGGCTACCATCCATTGGAATAACAAAGATATCGACAACATACAGCCTTCCATAATGACAAGGCTACCATCCATTGGAGTAACAAAAATCACGACAACAAACTACCTTCCATAATGAGAAGGCTATCGTCCAATGGAGTAACAAAAATATCGACAACAGACTACCTTCCATAATGACAAGGCTACCATCCATTAGAGTAACAAAAAGCTGGACAACGGACTACCTTCCATAATGACAAGGCTACCATCCATTGGAGTAACAAAAATATCAACAAGAGACTACCTTCCATAATGACAAGGCTACCATCCAATGGAGTAACAAAAATCTCGCCAACAGACTACCCTCTATAATGACTAGGCTACCGTCCATTGGAGTATAAAAAATTTGTACAAAAGACTACCTTCAATAATGACAAGGTTACCATCCATTGGAGTAACAAAATTTTTGATAATAGACTACCTTTCACAATGACAAGGGTATCATCCATTGGAGTAACAAAAATTTCGACAACAGACAACCTTCCATAATGGCAAGTCCACAATCCATTGTAATAACAAAAATCACGACAACAGACTACCTTTCATAATGACAAGGCCACAATCCAGTGGTGTAACAAAATTCTCGACAATATAGTACCTTCCATAATGACTAGTCTACCATCCATTGGATTAACAAAAATATAAACAACAGACTACCTTCCATAATGACAAGGCTACCATCCATTGGAGTAACAGAAATCACAACGACAGACTACCTTCCATTATGACAAGGCTACCATCCATTGGAATAACAAATATCTCGACAACAGACTACCTATCATAATGACAAGGCTACCATCCAATGGAGTAACAAAAATTTCGACAAAGGACTACCTTCCATAATTACAAGGCTACCATCCATTAGGGTAACAAAAATCTGGACAATAGACTACCTTCCGTAATGACAAGGCTACCATCCATTGGAGTAACAAAAATATCAACAAGAGACTATCTTCCATAATGACAAGTATACCATCCATTGGAGTATAAAAAATTTGTACAAAAAACTACCTTCAATAATGACAAGGTTACCATCCATTGGAGTAACAAAAATCTCGATAACAAACTACCTTCCACAATGACAAGGGTATCATCCATTGGAGTAACAAAAATTTCGACAACAGATTACCTTCCATAATGGCAAGTCCACAATCCATTGGAATAACAAAAATCACGACAACAGACTACCTTTCATAATGACAAGGCCACAATCCAGTGGAGTAACAAAATTCTCGACAATATACTACCTACCATAATGACTAGTCTACCATCCATTGGATTAACAAAAATATAAACAACAAACTACCTTCCATAAATACAAGGCTACCATCCATTGGAGTAACAGAAATCACAATGACAGACTACCTTCCATTATGACAAGGCTACCATCCATTTGAGTACCAAAAATCGGGACAACAGACTACCTTCCATAATGACAAGGCTACCATGCATTGGAGAAACAAAAATATCAACAAGAGACTACCTTCTATAATGACAAGGCTACCATCCATTAGAGTAACAAAAATCTCGATAATGGACTACCTTCCATAATGAGAAGGCTACCATCCATTGGAGTAACAAAGATATCGACAGCATACTACCTTCCATAATGACTAGGCTACCATCCATTGGAGTAATAAAAATCATGACAACAAACTACCTTCCATAATGACAAGGCTACCATCCATTGGAATAACAAAAATCTTGACAATAGACTACGTTTCAAAATTTCAAGGCTACCATATAACGGAGTAACAAAAATCTCGACAACAGACTACCTTCCATAATGACAAGGCTGCCATCCATTGGAGTAACAAAAATATCGACAACAGACTACATTCCATAATGACAAGGGTACCATCCATTGGAGTAAAAAAAATCTCGACAACAGACTACCTTCCATTATGACAAGTCTACAATCTATTGGAATAACAAAAATCTCGACAACAGACTACCTTTCATAATGTCAAGGCTACCATCCATTGAAGTAACAAAAATATCAACAAGAGACTGCCTTCCATAATGACAAGGCTACCATCCATTGGAGTAACAAAATTATCGACAGCGGACAACCTTCCATAATAACAAGGCTACCATCCATTGGAGTAACAAAGATACCGACAACATACTACCTTCCATAATGACAAGGCTACCATCCATTGGAGTAACAAAAATCACGACAATAAACTACCTTCCATAATGACAAGGCTACCATCCATTGGAATAGCAAATATCTCGACAACAGACTACCTATCATAATGACAAGGCTACCATCCAATGGAGTAACAAAAATTTCGACAAAGGACTACCTTCCATAATTACAAGGCTACCATCCATTAGGGTAACAAAAATCTGGATAATAGACTACCTTCCGTAATGACAAGGCTACCATCCATTGGAGTAACAAAAATATCAACAAGAGACTACCTTCCATAATGACAAGGCTACCATCCATTGGAGTATAAAAAATTTGTACAAAAAACTACCTTCAATAATGACAAGGTTACCATCCATTGGAGTAACAAAAATCTCGATAACAAACTACCTTCCACAATGACAAGGGTATCGTCCATTGGAGTAACAAAAATTTCGACAACAGATTACCTTCCATAATGGCAAGTCCACAATCCATTGGAATAACAAAAATCACGACAACAGACTACCTTTCATAATGACAAGGCCACAATCCAGTGGAGTAACAAAATTCTCGACAATATACTACCTACCATAATGACTAGTCTACCATCCATTGGATTAACAAAAATATAAACAACAAACTACCTTCCATTATGACAAGGCTACCATCCATTTGAGTACCAAAAATCGGGACAACAGACTACCTTCCGTAATGACAAGGCTACCATGCATTGGAGAAACAAAAATATCAACAAGAGACTACCTTCTATAATGACAAGGCTACCATCCATTAGAGTAACAAAAATCTCGACAACGGACTACCTTCCATAATGATAAGGCTACCATCCATTGGAGTAACAAAGATATCGACAGCATACTACCTTCCATAATGACTAGGCTACCATCCATTGGAGTAATAAAAATCATGACAACAGACTACCTTCCATAATGACAAGGCTACCATCCATTGGAATAACAAAAATCTTGACAATAGACTACGTTTCAAAATTTCAAGGCTACCATATAACGGAGTAACAAAAATCTCGACAACAGACTACCTTCCATAATGACAAGGCTGCCATCCATTGGAGTAAAAAAAATATCGACAACAGACTACATTCCATAATGACAAGGGTACCATCCATTGGAGTAAAAAAAATCTCGACAACAGACTACCTTCCATTATGACAAGTCTACAATCTATTGGAATAACAAAAATCTCGACAACAGACTACCTTTCATAATGTCAAGGCTACCATCCATTGAAGTAACAAAAATATCAACAAGAGACTACCTTCCATAATGACAAGGCTACCATCCATTGGAGTAACAAAAATATCGACAGCGGACTACCTTCCATAATGACAAGGCTACCATCCATTGGAGTAACAAAGATACCGACAACATACTACCTTCCATAATGACAAGGCTACCATCCATTGGAGTAACAAAAATCACGACAATAAACTACCTTCCATAATGACAAGGCTACCATCCATTGGAATAGCAAATATCTCGAGAATAGACTACCTATCATAATGACAAGGCTACCATCCAATGGAGTAACAAAAATTTCGACAAAGGACTACCTTCCATAATTACAAGGCTACCATCCATTAGGGTAACAAAAATCTGGACAATAGCATACCTTCCGTAATGACAAGGCTACCATCCATTGGAGTAACAAAAATATCAACAAGAGACTACCTTCCATAATGACAAGGCTACCATCCAATGGAGTAACAAAAATCTCGACAACAGACTACCTTCCATAATGACTAGGCTACCATCCATTAGAGTAACAAAAATCTGGACAACAGACTACCTTCCATAATGACAAGGCTAACATCCATTGGAGAAACAAAAATATCAACATGAGACTGCCTTCCATAATGACAAGGCTAGCATCCAATGGAATAACAAAAATCTCGACAACAGACTACCTTCAATAATGACATGGTTACCATCCATTGGAGTAACAAAAATCTCGATAACAGACTACCTTCCACAATGACAAGGGTATCATCCATTGGAGTAACAAAAATTTCGACAACAAACTACCTTCCATAATGGCAAGTCCACAATCCATTGGAATAACAAAAATCACGACAACAGACTACCTTTCATAATGACAAGGCCACAATCCAGTGGAGTAACAAAATTCTCGACAATATACTACCTTCCATAATGACTAGTCTACCATCCATTGGATTAACAAAAATATAAACAACAGACTACCTTCCATAATGACAAGGCTACCATCCATTGGAGTAACAGAAATCACAACGACAGACTACCTTCCATAATGACAAGGCTACCATGCATTGGAGAAACAAAAATATCAACAAGAGACTACCTTCTATAATGACAAGGCTACCATCCATTAGAGTAACAAAAATCTCGACAATGGACTACCTTCCATAATGACAAGGCTACCATCCATTGGAGTAATAAAAATCTCGACAACAGACTACCTTCCATAATGACAAGGGTACCATCCATTGGAATAACAAAAATCTCGACAATAGACTACGTTTCAAAATTTCAAGGCTACCATATAATGGAGTAACAAAAATCTCGACAACAGACTACCTTCCATAATGACAAGGCTGCCATCCATTGGAGTAACAAAAATCTCGACAACAAACTACCTTCCATAATGACAAGGGTACCATCCATTGGAGTAAAAAAAATCTCGACAACAGACTACCTTCCATTATGACAAGTCTACAATCTATTGGAATAACAAAAATCTCGACAACAGACTACCTTTCATAATGTCAAGGCTACCATCCATTGGAGTAACAAAAATATCAACAAGACTCTACCTTCCATAATGACAAGGCTACCATCCATTGGAGTATCAAAAATCTAGACAACGAACTACCTTCCATAATGACAAGGCTACCATCCATTGGAGTAACAAAGATATCGACAACATACTACCTTCCATAATGACAAGGCTAGCATCCATTTGAGTAACAAAAATCACGACAACCAACAACCTTCCATAATGACAAGGCTACCATCCATTGGAATAACAAATATCTCGACAACACACTACCTATCCTAATGACAAGGCTACCATCCATTAGGGTAACAAAAATCTGGACAATAGACTACCTTTCATAATGACAAGGCTACCATCCATTGGAGTAACAAAAATACAAACAAGAGACTACCTTCCATAATGCCAAGGCTACCATCCATTAGAGTATAAAAAATTTGTACAAAAGACTACCTTCAATAATGACAAGGTTTCTATCCATTGGAGTAACAAAAATCTCGATAACAAACTACCTTCCACAATGACAAGGGTATCATCCATTGGAGTATCAAAAATTTCGACAACAGACTACCTTCCATAATTGCAAGTCCACAATCCATTGGAATAACAAAAATCACGACAACAGACTACCTTTCATAATGACAAGGCCACAATCCATTGGAGTAACAAAATTCTCGACAATATACTACCTTCCATAATGACTAGTCTACCATCCATTGGATTAACAAAAATATAAACAACAGACTACCTTCCATAATGACAAGGCTACCATCCATTGGAGTTAAAGAAATCACAACGACAGACTACCTTCCATTATGACAAGGCTACCATCCATTTGACTACCAAAAATCGTGACCACAGACTACCTTCCATAATGACAAGGCTACCATGCATTGGAGAAACAAAAATATCAACAAGAGACTACCTTCTATAATGACAAGGCTACCATCCATTAGAGTAACAAAAATATCGACAATGGACTACCTTCCATAATGAGAAGGCTACCATCCATTGGAGTAACAAAGATATCGCTTACATACTACCTTCCATAATGACAAGGCTACCATCCATTGGAGTAATAAAAATCATGACAACAGACTACCTTCCATAATTACAAGGCTACCATCCATTGGAATAACAAAAATCTCGACAATAGACTACGTTTCAAAATTTCAAGGCTACCATATAACGGAATAACAAAAATCTCGACAACAGACTACCTTCCATAATGACAAGGCTGCCATCCATTGGAGTAACAAAAATCTCGACAACAGACTACCTTCCATAATGACAAGGGTGCCATCCATTGGAGTAAAAAAAATTTCGACAACAGACTACCTTCCATTATGACAAGTCTACAATCTATTGGAATAACAAACATCTCGACAATAGACTACCTTCCATAATGACAAGGCTACCATCCATTGGAGTAACAAAAATCTTGACAAAGGACTACCTTCCATAATGACAAGGCTACCATCCATTGGAGTAACAAAGATATCGACAACATACTACCTTCCATAATGACAAGGCTACCATCCATTGGAGTAACAAAAATCACGACAACAAACTACCTTCCATAATGACAAGGCTACCATCCATTGGAATAGCAAATATCTCGACAACAGACTACCTATCATAATGACAAGGCTACCATCCAATGGAGTAACAAAAATTTCGACAAAGGACTACCTTCCATAATGAGAAGGCTACCATCCATTAGAGTAACAAAAACGTCAACAAGAGACTACCTTCCATAATGACAAGGCTACCATCCATTGGAGTATAAAAAATTTGTACAAAAGACTACCTTCAATAATGACAAGGTTACCATCCATTTTAGTAACATAAATATCGATTACAAACTACCTTCCACAATTACAAGGGTATCATCCATTGGAGTAACAAAAATTTCGACAACAGACTACCTTCTATAATGACTAGGCTACCATCCATTGGAGTATAAAAAATTTGTACAAATGACTACCTTCAATAATGACAAGGTTACCATCCATTGGAGTAACAAAAATCTCGATAACAAACTACCTTCCACAATGACAAGGGTATCATCCATTGGAGTAACAAAAATTTCGACAACAGACTACCTTCCATAATAGAAAGTCCACAATCCATTGGAATAACAAAAATCACGACAACAGACTACCTTTCATAATGACAAGGCCACAATCCATTGGAATAACAAAAATCTCGCCAACAGACTACCTTCTATAATGACTTGGCTACCATCCATTGGAGTATAAAAAATTTGTACAAAAGACTACCTTCGATAATGACAAGGTTACAATCCAATGCAGTAACAAAAATCTGAACAACTAATTACCTTCCATAATGTCAAGGCTACCATCCATTGGAGTAACATAAATCACAACGATAGACTACCTTCCATAATGACAAGGCTACCATCCATTGGAGTAACAAAAATCTCGACAACATACTACCTTCCATAATGACAAGTCTACCATCCATTGGAGTAACAACAATCACGACAACAAATTACCCCCCATAATGACAAGGCTACCATCCATTGGAATAACCAAAATCTTGACAACAGACTATCTTCCATAATGACAAGGCTACCATTCATTAGAGTAACAAAAATCACGACAGTAGACTACCTTCCATAATGACAAGGCTACCATCCATTGGAATAACAAAAATCTCGACAACAGACTACCTTCCATAATGAAAAGGCTACCATCCAATGGAGTAACAAAAATCTCGACAACAGACTACCTTCCATAATGACAAGGCTACCATCGATTGGAGTAACAAAAATCTCGACAACAGACTACCTTCCATAATGACAAGGGTACCATCCATTGGAGTAACAAAAATCTCGACAACAGACTACCTTCCATAATGACAAGGCTACAATCTAATGGAGTAACAAAAATCTCGACAATAGACTACCTTCCATAATGACAAATCTACCATCCATTGGAGTAACAAAAATCTGATCAACATACTACCTTCCATCATTACAAGGCTACCATCCATTGGAGTAACAGAAATCACAACGATAGACTACCTTCCATAAGGACAAGGCTACCATCAATTTAAGTAACAAAAATCGGGACAACATACTACCTTTAACAATGACAAGGCTACCATCCATTGAAGTAACAAAAATATCAACAAGAGACTACCTTTCATAATGACAAGGTTACCATCCATTGGAGTAACAAAAATCTCGACAACAGACTACCTTCCATAATTACAAGACTACCATCCATTGGAATAAAAAAGATATCGACAACATACAACCTTCCATAATGACAAGGCTACCATCCATTAGAGTAATAAAAATCACGACAACAAACTACCTTCCATAATGACAAGGCTACCGGCAATTGGAATAACAAAAATCTCGACAACAGACTACCTTCCATAATGAGAAGGCTACCATCCAATGGAATAACAAAAATTTCGACAACAGACTACCTTCCATAATGACAAGGCTACCATCCATTAGAGTAACAAAAAGCTGGACAAGGGACTACCTTCCATAATGACAAGGCTACCATCCATTGGAGTAACAAAAATATCAACAAGAGACTACCTTCCATAATGACAAGGATACCATCCAATGGAGTAACAAAAATCTCGACAATAGACTACCTTCTATAATGACTAGGCTACCATCCATTGGAGTAAAAAAAATTGGACAAAAGACTACATTCAATAATGACAAGGTTACCATCCATTGGAGTAACAAAAATCTCGATAACAGACTACCTTCCACAATGACAAGGGTATCATCCATTGGAGTAACAAAAATCTCGACAACAGACTACCTTCCATAATGACATGTCCACAATCCATTGGAATAACAAAAATCTCGACAACAGACTACCTTTCATAATGACAAGGCCACAATCCAGTGGAGTAACAAAAATCTCGACAATATACTACCTTCCATAATGACTAGTCTACCATCCATTGGAGTAACAGAAATCACAACGACATACTACCTTCTATTATGACAAGGCTACCATCCATTTGAGTACCAAAAATCGGGACAACAGACTACCTTCCATAATGACAAGGCTACCATCCATTGGAGAAACCAAAGTATCAACAAGAGACTACCTTCCATAATGAAAAGGCTACCATCCATTAGAGTAACAAAAATCTCCGCAATGGACTACCTTCCGTAATGAGAAGGCTACCATCCATTGGAGTAACAAATATATCTACAACATACTACATTCCATAATGGCAAGGCTACCATCCATTGGAGTAATAAAAATCACGACAATAGACTACCTTCCATAATGACAAGGCTATCATCCATTGGAATAACAAAAATCTCGACAATAGACTACGTTCCAAAATTTCAAGGCTACCACCGAATGGAGTAACAAAAATCTCGACAACAGACTACATTCCACAATGACAAGGCTGCCATACATTGGAGTAACAAAAATCTTGACAACAAACTACCTTCCATAATGACAAGGGTACCATCCATATGAGTAACAAAAATCTCGACAACAGACTACCTTCCATAATGACATGGCTACAATCTATTGGAATAACAAAAATCTCGACGAAAGACTACCTTTCATAATGACAAGGCTACCATCCATTTGAGTAACAAGAATATCAACAAGAGACTACCTTCCATAATGATAAGGCTACCATCGATTGGAGTAACAAAAATCTCGACAACAGACTACCTTCCATAATGACAAGGCTACCATCCAATGGAGTAACAAAAATCTCGACAACAGACTACCTTCCATAATGACAAGGCTACCATCAATTGGAGTAACAAAAATCTCGACAATAGACTACCTTTTATAATGACAAGGGTACCATCCATTGGAGTAACTAAAATCTCGACAATAGACTACCTTCCATAATGACAAGCCTACCATACAATGGAGTAACTAAAATCTCGACAACAGACTACCTTCCATAATGACAAGGCTACCATCGATTGGAGTAACAAAACTCTCGACAACAGACTACCTTCTATAATGACAAGGCTACCATCCATTAGAGTAACAAAAATCTGAACAACAGACTACCTTCCATATTGACAAGGCTACAATCTAATGGAGTAACAAAAATCTCGACAACAGACTACCTTCCATAATGACAACTCTACCATCCATTGGAGTAACAGAAATCACAATGACAGACTACCTTCCATAAAGACAAGGCTACCATCCATTTAAGTAACAAAAATCAGGACAACAGACTACCTTCAACAATGACAAGGCTACCATCCAATGGAGTAACAAAAATCTCGTGAAACAGACTACCTTCCATAATGAAAAGGCTACCATCCAATGGAGTAACAAAAATCTCGACAACAGACTACCTTCCATAATGACAAGGCTACCATCGATTGGAGTAACAAAAATCTCGACAACAGACTACCTTCCATAATGACAAGGGTACCATCGATTGGAGTAACAAAAATCTCGACAACAGACTACCTTCCATAATGACAAGGGTACCATCCATTGGAGTAACAAAAATCTCGACAACAGACTACCTTCCATAATGACAAGGCTACAATCTAATGGAGTAACAAAAATATCGACAACAGACTACCTTCCATATTGACAAATCTAGCATCCATTGGAGTAACAAAAATCTGATCAACATACTACCTTCCATCATTACAAGGCTAACATCCATTGGAGTAACAGAAATCACAACGATAGACTACCTTCCATAATGACAAGGCTACCATCAATTTAAGTAACAAAAATCGGGACAACAGACTACCTTCAACAATGACAAGGCTACCATCCAATGGAGTAACAAATATATCAACAAGAGACTACCTTTCATAATGACAAGGTTACCATCCATTGGAGTAACAAAAATCTCGACAACAGACTACATTCCATAATGACAAGACTACCATCCATTGGAATAAAAAAGATATCGACAACATACAACCTTCCATAATGACAAGGCTACCATCCATTAGAGTAATAAAAATCACGACAACAAACTACCTTCCATAATGACAAGGCTACCAGCAATTGGAATAACAAAAATCTCGACAACAGACTACCTTCCATAATGAGAAGGCTACCATCCAATGGAATAACAAAAATTTCGACAACAGACTACCTTCCATAATGACAAGGCTACCATCCATTAGAGTAACAAAAAGCTGGACAAGGGACTACCTTCCATAATGACAAGGCTACCATCCATTGGAGTAACTAAAATATCAACAAGAGACTACCTTCCATAATGACAAGGATACCATCCAATGGAGTAACAAAAATCTCGACAATAGACTACCTTCTATAATGACTAGGCTACCATCCATTGGAGTAAAAAAATTTGGACAAAAGACTACATTCAATAATGACAAGGTTACCATCCATTGGAGTAACAAAAATCTCGATAACAGACTACCTTCCACAATGACAAGGGTATCATCCATTGGAGTAACAAAAATCTCGACAACAGACTACCTTCCATAATGACATGTCCACAATCCATTGGAATAACAAAAATCTCGACAGCTGACTACCTTTCATAATGACAAGGCCACAATCCAGTGGAGTAACAAAAATCTCGACAATATACTACCTTCCATAATGACTAGTCTACCATCCATTGGAGTAACAGAAATCACAACGACATACTACCTTCTATTATGACAAGGCTACCATCCATTTGAGTACCAAAAATCGGGACAACAGACTACCTTCCATAATGACAAGGCTACCATCCATTGGAGAAACCAAAGTATCAACAAGAGACTACCTTCCATAATGAAAAGGCTACCATCCATTAGAGTAACAAAAATCTCCGCAATGGACTACCTTCCATAATGAGAAGGCTACCATCCATTGGAGTAACAAAGATATCGACAACATACTACATTCCATAATGACAAGGCTACCATCCATTGGATAAATAAAAATCACGACAATAGACTACCTTCCATAATGACAAGGCTATCATCCATTGGAATAACAAAAATCTCGACAATAGACTACGTTCCAAAATTTCAAGGCTACCACCCAATGGAGTAACAAAAATCTCGACAACAGACTACCTTCCACAATGACAAGGCTGCCATACATTGGAGTAACAAAAATCTTGACAACAAACTACCTTCCATAATGACAAGGGTACCATCCATTGGAGTAACAAAAATCTCGACAACAGACTACCTTCCATAATGACATGGCTACAATCTATTGGAATAACAAAAATCTCGACGAAAGACTACCTTTCATAATGACAAGGCTACCATCCATTTGAGTAACAAGAATATCAACAAGGGACTACCTTCCATAATGATAAGGCTACCATCGATTGGAGTAACAAAAATCTCGACAACAGACTACCTTCCATAATGACAAGGCTACCATCCAATGGAGTAACAAAAATCTCGACAACAGACTACCTTCCATAATGACAAGGCTACCATCAATTGGAGTAACAAAAATCTCGACAATAGACTACCTTTTATAATGACAAGGGTACCATCCATTGGAGTAACAAAAATCTCGACAATAGACTACCTTCCATAATGACAAGCCTACCATACAATGGAGTAACAAAAATCTCGACAACAAACTACCTTCCATAATGACAAGGCTACCATCGATTGGAGTAACAAAACTCTCGACAACAGACTACCTTCTATAATGATAAGGCTACCATCCATTAGAGTAACAAAAATCTGAACAACAGACTACCTTCCATATTGACAAGGCTACAATCTAATGGAGTAACAAAAATCTCGACAACAGACTACCTTCCATAATGACAACTCTACCATCCATTGGAGTAACAGATATCACAACGACAGACTACCTTCCATAATGACAAGGCTACCATCCATTTAAGTAACAAAAATCAGGACAACAGACTACCTTCAACAATGACAAGGCTACCATCCAATGGAGTAACAAAAATCTCGTGAAACAGACTACCTTCCATAATGAAAAGGCTACCATCCAATGGAGTAACAAAAATCTCGACAACAGACTACCTTTCATAATGACAAGGCTACCATCGATTGGAGTAACAAAAATATCGACAACAGACTACCTTCCATAATGACAAGGGTACCAACGATTGGAGTAACAAAAATCTCGACAACAGACTACCTTCCATAATGACAAGGGTACCATCCATTGGAGTAACAAAAATCTCGACAACAGACTACCTTCCATAATGACAAGGCTACAATCTAATGGAGTAACAAAAATCTCGACAACAGACTACCTTCCATAATGACAAATCTACCATCCATTGGAGTAACAAAAATCTGATCAACATACTACCTTCCATCATTACAAGGCTACCATCCATTGGAGTAACAGAAATCACAACGATAGACTAGCTTCCATAATGACAAGGCTACCATCAATTTAAGTAACAAAAATCGGGACAACAGAGTACCTTCAACAATGACAAGGCTACCATCCAATGGAGTAACAAATATATCAACAAGAGACTACCTTTCATAATGACAAGGCTACCATCCATTGGAGTAACAAAAATCTCGACAACAGACTACCGTCCATAATGACAAGACTACCATCCATTGGAATAAAAAAGATATCGACAACATACAACCTTCCATAATGACAAGGCTACCATCCATTAGAGTAATAAAAATCACGACAACAAACTACCTTCCATAATGACAAGGCTACCAGCAATTGGAATAACAAAAATCTCGACAACAGACTACCTTCCATAATGAGAAGGCTACCATCCAATGGAGTAACAAAAATTTCGACAACAGACTACCTTCCATAATGACAAGGCTACCATCCATTAGAGTAACAAAAAGCTGGACAAGGGACTACCTTCCATAATGACAAGGCTACCATCCATTGGAGTAAAAAAAATATCAACAAGAGACTACCTTCCATAATTACAAGGCTACCATCCAATGGAGTAACAAAAATCTCGACAATAGACTACCTTCTATAATGACTAGGCTACCATCCATTGGAGTAAAAAAATTTGGACAAAAGACTACATTCAATAATGACAAGGTTACCATCCATTGGAGTAACAAAAATCTCGATAACAGACTACCTTCCACAATGACAAGGGTATCATCCATTGGAGTAACAAAAATCTCGACATCAGACTACCTTCCATAATGACATGTCCACAATCCATTGGAATAACAAAAATCTCGACAACAGACTACCTTTCATAATGACAAGGCCACAATCCAGTGGAGTAACAAAAATCTCGACAATATACTACCTTCCATAATGACTAGTCTACCATCCATTGGAGTAACAGAAATCACAACGACATACTACCTTCTATTATGACAAGGCTACCATCCATTTGAGTACCAAAAATCGGGACAACAGACTACCTTCCATAATGACAAGGCTACCATCCATTGGAGAAACCAAAGTATCAACAAGAGACTACCTTCCATAATGAAAAGGCTACCATCCATTAGAGTAACAAAAATCTCCGCAATGGACTACCTTCCATAATGAGAAGGCTACCATCCATTGGAGTAACAAAGATATCGACAACATACTACATTCCATAATGACAAGGCTACCATCCATTGGAGTAATAAAAATCACGACAATAGACTACCTTCCATAATGACAAGGCTATCATCCATTGGAATAACAAAAATCTCGACAATAGACTACGTTCCAAAATTTCAAGGCTACCACCCAATGGAGTAACAAAAATCTCGACAACAGACTACCTTCCACAATGACAAGGCTGCCATACATTGGAGTAACAAAAATCTTGACAACAAACTACCTTCCATAATGACAAGGGTACCATCCATTGGAGTAACAAAAATCTCGACAACAGACTACCTTACATGATGACATGGCTACAATCTATTGGAATAACAAAAATCTCGACGAAAGACTACCTTTCATAATGACAAGGCTACCATCCATTTGAGTAACAAGAATATCAACAAGAGACTACCTTCCATAATGATAAGGCTACCATCGATTGGAGTAACAAAAATCTCGACAACAGACTACCTTCCATAATGACAAGGCTACCATCCAATGGAGTAACAAAACTCTCGACAACAGACTACCTTCCATAATGACAAGGCTACCATCAATTGGAGTAACAAAAATCTCGACAATAGACTACCTTTTATAATGACAAGGGTACCATCCATTGGAGTAACAAAAATCTCGACAACAGACTACCTTCCATAATGACAAGACTACCATCCATTAGAATAAAAAAGATATCGACAACATACAACCTTCCATAATGACAAGGCTACCATCCATTAGAGTAATAAAAATCACGACAACAAACTACCTTCCATAATGACAAGGCTACCAGCAATTGGAATAACAAAAATCTCGACAACAGACTACCTTCCATAATGAGAAGGTTACCATCCAATGGAGTAACAAAAATTTCGACAATAGACTACCTTCCATAATGACAAGGCTACCATCCATTAGAGTAACAAAAAGCTGGACAAGGGACTACCTTCCATAATGACAAGGCTACCATCCATTGGAGTAACAAAAATATCAACAAGAGACTACCTTCCATAATTACAAGGCTAACATCCAATGGAGTAACAAAAATCTCGACAATAGACTACCTTCTATAATGACTAGGCTACCATCCATTGGAGTAAAAAAATTTGGACAAAAGACTACATTCAATAATGACAAGGTTACCATCCATTGGAGTAACAAAAATCTCGATAACAGACTACCTTCCACAATGACAAGGGTATCATCCATTGGAGTAACAAAAATCTCGACATCAGACTACCTTCCATAATGACATGTCCACAATCCATTGGAATAACAAAAATCTCGACAACAGACTACCTTTCATAATGACAAGGCCACAATCCAGTGGAGTAACAAAAATCTCGACAATATACTACCTTCCATAATGACTAGTCTACCATCCATTGGAGTAACAGAAATCACAACGACATACTACCTTCTATTATGACAAGGCTACCATCCATTTGAGTACCAAAAATCGGGACAACAGACTACCTTCCATAATGACAAGGCTACCATCCATTGGAGAAACCAAAGTATCAACAAGAGACTACCTTCCATAATGAAAAGGCTACCATCCATTAGAGTAACAAAAATCTCCGCAATGGACTACCTTCCATAATGAGAAGGCTACCATCCATTGGAGTAACAAAGATATCGACAACATACTACATTCCATAATGACAAGGCTACCATCCATTGGAGTAATAAAAATCACGACAATAGACTACCTTCCATAATGACAAGGCTATCATCCATTGGAATAACAAAAATCTCGACAATAGACTACGTTCCAAAATTTCAAGGCTACCACCCAATGGAGTAACAAAAATCTCGACAACAGACTACCTTCCACAATGACAAGGCTGCCATACATTGGAGTAACAAAAATCTTGACAACAAACTACCTTCCATAATGAAAAGGGTACCATCCATTGGAGTAACAAAAATCTCGACAACAGACTACCTTCCATGATGACATGGCTACAATCTATTGGAATAACAAAAATCTCGACGAAAGACTACCTTTCATAATGACAAGGCTACCATCCATTTGAGTAACAAGAATATCAACAAGAGACTACCTTCCATAATGATAAGGCTACCATCGATTGGAGTAACAAAAATCTCGACAACAGACTACCTTCCATAATGACAAGGCTACCATCCAATGGAGTAACAAAACTCTCGACAATAGACTACCTTCCATAATGACAAGGCT
Source organism: Vicia faba (assembly GCA_948472305.1). Taxonomy (NCBI): domain Eukaryota; kingdom Viridiplantae; phylum Streptophyta; class Magnoliopsida; order Fabales; family Fabaceae; genus Vicia; species Vicia faba. The sequence continues at coordinate 612,562,150 of OX451741.1, forward strand.
ACCATCAATTGGAGTAACAAAAATCTCGACAATAGACTACCTTTTATAATGACAAGGGTACCATCCATTGGAGTAACAAAAATCTCGACAATAGACTACCTTCCATAATGACAAGCCTACCATACAATGGAGTAACAAAAATCTCGACAACAGACTACCTTCCATAATGACAAGGCTACCATCGATTGGAGTAACAAAACTCTCGACAACAGACTACCTTCTATAATGACAAGGCTACCATCCATTGGAGTAACAGAAATCGGGACAACATACTACCTTCAACAATGACAAGGCTACCATCCAATGGAGTAACAAAAATCTCGTGAAACAGACTACCTTCCATAATGAAAAGGCTACCATCCAATGGAGTAACAAAAATCTCGACAACAGACTACCTTCCATAATGACTAGGCTACCATCCATTGGAGTAACAAAAATCTCGATAACAGACTAACTTCCACAATGACAAGGGTATCATCCATTAGAGTAACAAAAATCTCGAAAACAGAATACCTTTCATAATGACAAGGCCAAAACCAGTGGAGTAACAAAAATCTCGACAATATACTACCTTCCGTAATGACTAGTCTACCATCCATTGGATTAATAAAAATATGAACTACAGACCACCTTCCATAATGACAAGGCTACCATCCATTGGAGTAACAGAAATCACAATAACAGACTACCTTCCATTATGACAAGGCTACCATCCATTTGAGTACCAAAAATCGGGACAACAGACTACCTTCCATAATGACAAGGCTACCATCCATTAGAGTAACAAAAATCTCGACAAAGGACTACCTTCCATAATGAGAAGGCTACCATCCATTGGAGTAAAAAAGATATCGACCACATACTACATTCCATAATGATAAGGCTACCATCCATTGGAGTAATAAAAATCACGACAAAAGTCTACCTTCCATAATGACAAGGCTATCTTCCATTGGAATAACAAAAATCTCGACAATAGACTACGTTCCAAAATTTCAAGGCTACCACCCAATGGAGTAACAAAAATCTCGACAACAGACTACCTTCCATAATGACAAGGCTGCCATCCATTGGAGTAACAAAAATATCAACAAGAGACTACCTTCCATAATGACAAGGCTACCATCCATTGGAGTAACAAAAATCTCGAAATGGACTACCTTCCATAATGACAAGGCTACCATCCATTGTAGTTAAAAAAATCACAACAACAAACTACCTTCCATAATGACAAGGCTACCATCCATTGAAGTAAAAAAAATCTCGTCAATAGACTACCTTCCATAATGACAAGGCTACCATCCATTAGAGTAACAAAAATATCGACAATAGACTACCTTCCATAATTACAAGGTAAACATCCATTGTAGTAACAAAAATATCGACAACAGACTACGTTCCATAATGACAAGGCTACCATCCATTGCAGTAACAAAAAGCTGGACAATAGACTACCTTCCATAATGATAAGGCTACCATTCATTGGAGTAACAAGGATATCGACAACATGCTACCTTCCATAACGTCAAGGGTACCATCCATTGGAGTAACAAAAATCTCGACAACAGACTACCTTCCATAATGACAAGTCTACAATCTATTGGAATAACAAAAAATCGACAACAGACTCCCTTTCATGATGACAAGGCTACCATCCATTGGAGTAACAAAAATAACAACAAGAGACTACCTTCCATAATAACAAGGCTACCGTCCATTGGAGTAATAAAAACCATGACAATAGACTACCTTCCATAATGACAAGGTTACCATCCATTGGAATAACAAAAATCTAGACAATAGACTACGTTCCATAATGACAAGGCTACAATCAAATGGAGTTACAAAAATCACAACAATAGACTACCTTGCATAATGACAAGGCTACCATCTATTGTAATAACAAAAATCATGACAACAAATTACCTTCCATAATGACAAGGCTACCATCCATTGGAATAACAAAAATCTCGACAACAGACTACCTTCCATAATGACAAGGCTACCATCTATTGGAATAACAAAAATATCGACAACATACTACCTTCCATAATGACAAGTCAACCATCCATTGTAGTAACAGAAATTACAAGGACAAACTACCTTCGATAATGACAAGGCTATCATCCATTTGAGTAACAAAAATTGGGACAACAAACTACCTTCCATAATGACAAGGCTACCATCCATTGGAGTAAAAAAAATATCAACAAGAGACTACCTTCCATAATTACTAGGTTACCATCCATTGGAGTAACAAAAATCTCGACAACAGACTACCTTCCATAATGACAAGGCTACCATCCATTGGAGTAAAAAAGATATCGACAACATATTACCTTCTAATATGACAAGGCTACCATCCATTGGAGTAACAAAAATCACGACAACAAACTACCTTCCATAATGACAATGCTACCATCCAATGGAGTAACAAATATATCAACAAGAGACTACCTTCCATAATGACAAGGCTACCATCCATTAGAGTAACAAAAATCTCGACAATGGACTACCTTCCATAATGAGAAGGCTTCCATCCATTGGAGTAACAAAGATATCGACAACATACTACCTTCCATAATGACAAGGCTAACATCCATTGGAGTAATAAAAATCACGACAACAGACTACCTTCCATAATGACAAGGCTACCATCCATTGGAATAACAAAAATCTCAACAATAGACTACCTTCCATAATGACAAGGCTACCATCCATTGGAGTAACAAAAATCTCGAAAACAGACTACCTTCCATAATGACAAGTGTATCATCCATTGGAGTAACAAAGATATCGACAACATACTACCTTCCATAATGACACGGCTACCATCCATTGGAGTAACAAAAATCACGACAACAGACTACCTTCCATAATGACAAGGCTACCATCCATTGGAGTAACAAAGATATATACAACATACTACCTTCCATAATAAAAGGCTACCATCCATTGGAGTAACAAAAATCACGACAACAAACTACCATCCATAATGACAAGGCTACCATCCATTGGAATAACAAAAATCTCGACAACCGACTACCTATCATAATGGCAAGGCTATCATACAATGGAATAACAAAAATATCGACAACATACTACCTTCCATAATGACAAGGCTACCATTCATTAGAGTAACAAAAATCTGAACAACAGACTACCTTCCATAATGACAAGGCTACCATCCATTGGAGTAACAAAAATATCAACAAGAGACTACCTTCCATAATGACAAGGCTATCATCCAATGGAGTAACAAAAATATCGACAACATACTACCTTCCATAATCACTAGGCTACCATCCATTAGAGTAACAAAAATCTGGACAACAGACTACCTTCCATAATGATAAGGCTACCATCCATTGGAGTAACAAAAATCTCGACAATAGACTACCTTCCATAATGTCAAGGGTATCATCCATTGGAGTAACAAAAATCTGAACAACATACTACCTTCCATAATGACAAGGCTACCATCCAATGGAGTAACAAAAATCACGACAACAAACTACCTTCCATAATGACAAGGCTACCATCCATTGGAGTAACAAAAATATCGACAACAGACTACCTTTCATAATGAAAAGTCCACAATCCATTGGAATAACAAAAATCTCGACAACAGACTACCTTTCATAATGACAAGGTTACAATCCAATGGAGTAACAAAAATCTCGACAATAGACTACCTTCCATAATGACAAGTCTACCATCCATTGGAGTAACAAAAATCTGAACAACATACTACCTTCCATAATGACAAGGCTACCATCCATTGGAGTAACAAAAATCACGACAACAAACTACCTTCCATAATGACAAGGCTACCATCCATTGGAAAAACAAAAATCTCGATAACAGACTACCTTCCATAATGACAAGGCTACCATCCAATGGAGTAACAAAAATATCGACAATAGACTACTTTCCATAATGACAAGGCTACCATACATTAGAGTTACAAAAAGCTGGACAATAGACTACCTTCCATAATGATAAGGCTACCATCCATTGGAGTAACAATGAAATCGACAACATGCTACCATCCATAATGACAAGGCTACCATCCATTGGAGTAACAAAAATCACGACAACAGACTACCTTCCATAATGACAAAGCTACCATCCATTGGAATAACAAAAATCTCGACAATAGACTACCTATCATAATGACAAGGCTATCATCCAATGGAATAACAAAAATATCGACAACATACTACCTTCCATAATGACAAGGCTACCATCCATTAGAGTAACCAAAATCTGAACAACAGACTACCTTCCATAATAACAAGGCTACCATCCATTGGAGTAACAAAAATATCAACAAGAGACTACCTTCCATAATGACAAGGCTACCATCCAATGGAGTAACAAAAATCTCGACAACAGACTACCTTCCATAATGACTAGGCTACCATCCATTAGAGTAACAAAAATATGGACAACATACTATCTTCTATAATGACAAGGCTACCATCCATTGGAGTAAGAAAAATATCACCAAGAGACTACCTTCCATAATGACAAGGCTACCATCCAACGGAGTAACAAAAATCTTGACAACAGACTACCTTCCATAATGACTAGGCTAACATCCATTGGAGTATTAAAAATTTGGACAACCGAGTACCTTCCATAATGACAAGGCTACCATCCATTGGAGTAACAAAAATCTCGAAAACAGACTACCTTCCATAATGACAAGGGTATCATCCATTGGAGTAACAAAAATATCAACAAGAGACTACCTTCCATAATGACAAGGCTACCATACATTGGAGTAACAAAGATATTGACAACATACTACCTTCCGTAATGACAAGGCTTCCATCCATTGGAGCAACAAAAATCCTGACAACAAATTACCTTCTATAATGACAAGGCTACCATCCATTGGAATAACAAAAATCTTGACAACAGACTATCTTCCATAATGACAAGGTTACCATCCATTGGAGTAACAAAAATCACGACAACAGACTACCTTCCATAATGACAAGGCTACCACCCATTGGAATAACAAAATTCTCGACAACAGACTACCTTCCATAATGACAAGGCTACCATCCAATGGAGTAACAAAAATCTCGACAACAGACTACCTTCCATAATGACTAGGCTACCATCCAATGGAGTAACAAAAATATCGACAACAAACTGCCTTCCATAATGACAAGGCTACCATCCATTAGAGTTACAAAAAGCTGGACAATAGACTACCTTCCATAATGATAAGGCTACCATTCATTGGAGTAACAAAGATATCGACAACATACTACCTTCCATAATGACAAGGCTACCATCCATTGGAGTAACAAAAATCACGACAACAGACTACCTTCCATAATGACAAGGCTACCATCCATTGTAGTAACAAAGATATATACAACATACTGCCTTCCATAATAAAAGGCTACCATCCATTGGAGTAACAAAAATCACGACAACAAACTACCTTCCATAATGACAAGGCTACCATCCATTGGAATAACAAAAATCTCGACAACCAACTACCTATCATAATGGCAAGGCTATCATACTATGGAATAACAAAAATATCGACAACATACTACCTTCCATAATGACAAGGCTACCATCCATTAGAGTAATAAAAATCTGAACAACAGACTACCTTCCATAATAACAAGGCTACCATCCATTAGAGTAACAAAAATATCAACATGAGACTACCTTCCATAATTACAAGGCTACCATCCAATGGAGTAACAAAAATCTCGACAACAGACTACCTTCCATAATGAATAGGCTACCATCCATTAGAGTAACAAAAATCTGGACAACATACTACCTTCTATAATGACAAGGCTACCATCCATTGGAGTAACAAAAATATCACCAAGAGACTACCTTCCATAATGACAAGGCTACCATCCAATGGAGTAACAAAAATCTTGACAACAGACTACCTTCCATAATGACTAGGCTACCATCCATTGGAGTATTAAAAATTTGGACAACCGACTACCTTCCATAATGACAAGGCTACCATCCATTGGAGTAACAAAAATCTCGAAAACAGACTACCTTCCATAATGACAAGGCTACCATACATTGGAGTAACAAAGATATTGACAACATACTACCTTCCGTAATGACAAGGCTACCATCCATTGGAGCAGCAAAAATCACGACAACAAATTACCTTCCATAATGACAAAGCTACCATCCATTAGAATATCAAAAATCTTGACAACAAACTATCTTCCATAATGACGAGGCTACCATCTTAGGAGTAACAAAGATATCGACAACATACTAACTTCCATAATGACAAGATTACCATCCATTGGAGTAACAAAAATCACGACAGCAGACTACCTTCCATAATGACAAGGCTACCACCCATTGGAATAACAAAATTCTCGACAACAGACTACCTTCCATAATGACAAGGCTACCATTCAATGAAGTAACAAAAATCTCGACAACAGACTACCTTCCATAATGACTAGGCTACCATCCATTAGAGTAACAAAAATATGGACAACATACTATCTTCTATAATGACAAGGCTACCATCCATTGGAGTAAGAAAAATATCACCAAGAGACTACCTTCCATAACAAGGCTACCATCCTATGGAGTAACAAAAATCTCGACAACAGACTACCTTCCATAATGACTAGGCTAACATCCATTGTAGTATTAAAAATTTGGACAACCGAGTACCTTCCATAATGACAAGGCTACCATCCATTGGAGTAACAAAAATCTCGAAAACAGACTACCTTCCATAATGACAAGGGTATCATCCATTGGAGTAACAAAAATATCAACAAGAGACTACCTTCCATAATGACAAGGCTACCATACATTGGAGTAACAAAGATATTGACAACATACTACCTTCCGTAATGACAAGGCTTCCATCCATTGGAGCAACAAAAATCCTGACAACAAATTACCTTCTATAATGACAAGGCTACCATCCATTGGAATAACAAAAATCTTGACAACAGACTATCTTCCATAATGACAAGGTTACCATCCATTGGAGTAACAAAAATCATGACAACAGACTACCTTCCATAATGACAAGGCTACCACCCATTGGAATAACAAAATTCTCGACAACAGACTACCTTCCATAATGACAAGGCTACCATCCAATGGAGTAACAAAAATCTCGACAACAGACTACCTTCCATAATGACTAGGCTACCATCCAATGGAGTAACAAAAATATCGACAACAGACTGCCTTCCATAATGACAAGGCTACCATTCATTAGAGTTACAAAAAGCTGGACAATAGACTACCTTCCATAATGATAAGGCTACCATTCATTGGAGTAACAAAGATATCGACAACATACTACCTTCCATAATGACAAGGCTACCATCCATTGGAGTAACAAAAATCACGACAACAGACTACCTTCCATAATGACAAGGCTACCATCCATTGGAGTAACAAAGATATATACAACATACTACCTTCCATAATAAAAGGCTACCATCCATTGGAGTAACAAAAATCACGAAAACAAACTACCTTCCATAATGACAAGGCTACCATCCATTGGAATAACAAAAATCTCGACAACCAACTACCTATCATAATGGCAAGGCTATCATACTATGGAATAACAAAAATATCGACAACATACTACCTTCCATAATGACAAGGCTACCATCCATTAGAGTAACAAAAATCTGAACAACAGACTACCTTCCATAATAACAAGGCTACCATCCATTAGAGTAACAAAAATATCAACATGAGACTACCTTCCATAATTACAAGGCTACCATCCAATGGAGTAACAAAAATCTCGACAACAGACTACCTTCCATAATGAATAGGCTACCATCCATTAGAGTAAAAAAAATCTGGACAACATACTACCTTCTATAATGACAAGGCTACCATCCATTGGAGTAACAAAAATATCACCAAGAGACTACCTTCCATAATGACAAGGCTACCATCCAATGGAGTAACAAAAATCTTGACAACAGACTACCTTCCATAATGACTAGGCTACCATCCATTGGAGTATTAAAAATTTGGACAACCGACTACCTTCCATAATGACAAGGCTACCATCGATTGGAGTAACAAAAATCTCGAAAACAGACTACCTTCCATAATGACAAGGCTACCATACATTGGAGTAACAAAGATATTGACAACATACTACCTTCCGTAATGACAAGGCTACCATCCATTGGAGCAGCAAAAATCACGACAACAAATTACCTTCCATAATGACAAAGCTACCATCCATTAGAATATCAAAAATCTTGACAACAAACTATCTTCCATAATGACGAGGCTACCATCTTAGGAGTAACAAAGATATCGACAACATACTAACTTCCATAATGACAAGATTACCATCCATTGGAGTAACAAAAATCACGACAGCAGACTACCTTCCATAATGACAAGGCTACCACCCATTGGAATAACAAAATTCTCGACAACAGACTACCTTCCATAATGACAAGGCTACCATTCAATGAAGTAACAAAAATCTCGACAACAGACTACCTTCCATAATGACTAGGCTACCATCCATTAGAGTAACAAAAATATGGACAACAGACTACCTTCCATAATGACAAAGCTACCATCCATTTGAGTAACAAAAATATCAACAAGAGACTACCTTCCATAATGACAAGGCTACCATCCTATGGAGTAACAAAAATCTCGACAACAGACTACCCTCCATAATGACTAGGCTACCATCCATTAGAGTAACAAAAATATGGACAACATACTATCTTCTATAATGACAAGGCTACCATCCATTGGAGTAAGAAAAATATCACCAAGAGACTACCTTCCATAATGACAAGGCTACCATCCAATGGAGTAACAAAAATCTTGACAACAGACTACCTTCCATAATGACTAGGCTAACATCCATTGGAGTATAAAAAATTTGGACAACCGAGTACCTTCCATAATGACAAGGCTACCATCCATTGGAGTAACAAAAATCTCGAAAACAGACTACCTTCCATAATGACAAGGGTATCATCCATTGGAGTAACAAAAATATCAACAAGAGACTACCTTCCATAATGACAAGGCTACCATACATTGGAGTAACAAAGATATTGACAACATACTACCTTCCGTAATGACAAGGCTTCCATCCATTGGAGCAACAAAAATCCTGACAACAAATTACCTTCTATATTGACAAGGCTACCATCCATTGGAATAACAAAAATCTTGACAACAGACTATCTTCCATAATGACAAGGTTACCATCCATTGGAGTAACAAAAATCATGACAACAGACTACCTTCCATAATGACAAGGCTACCACCCATTGGAATAACAAAATTCTCGACAACATACTACCTTCCATAATGACAAGGCTACCATCCAATGGAGTAACAAAAATCTCGACAACAGACTACCTTCCATAATGACTAGGCTACCATCCAATGGAGTAACAAAAATATCGACAACAGACTGCCTTCCATAATGACAAGGCTACCATTCATTAGAGTTACAAAAAGCTGGACAATAGACTACCTTCCATAATGATAAGGCTACCATTCATTGGAGTAACAAAGATATCGACAACATACTACCTTCCATAATGACAAGGCTACCATCCATTGGAGTAACAAAAATCACGACAACAGACTACCTTCCATAATGATAAGGCTACCATCCATTGGAGTAACAAAGATATATACAACATACTACCTTCCATAATAAAAGGCTACCATCCATTGGAGTAACAAAAATCACGAAAACAAACTACCTTCCATAATGACAAGGCTACCATCCATTGGAATAACAAAAATCTCGACAACCAACTACCTATCATAATGGCAAGGCTATCATACTATGGAATAACAAAAATATCGACAACATACTACCTTCCATAATGACAAGGCTACCATCCATTAGAGTAATAAAAATCTGAACAACAGACTACCTTCCATAATAACAAGGCTACCATCCATTAGAGTAACAAAAATATCAACATGAGACTACCTTCCATAATTACAAGGCTACCATCCAATGGAGTAACAAAAATCTCGACAACAGACTACCTTCCATAATGAATAGGCTACCATCCATTAGAGTAACAAAAATCTGGACAACATACTACCTTCTATAATGACAAGGCTACCATCCATTGGAGTAACAAAAATATCACCAAGAGACTACCTTCCATAATGACAAGGCTACCATCCAATGGAGTAACAAAAATCTTGACAACAGACTACCTTCCATAATGACTAGGCTACCATCCATTGGAGTATTAAAAATTTGGACAACCGACTACCTTCCATAATGACAAGGCTACCATCCATTGGAGTAACAAAAATCTCGAAAACAGACTACCTTCCATAATGACAAGGCTACCATACATTGGAGTAACAAAGATATTGACAACATACTACCTTCCGTAATGACAAGGCTACCATCCATTGGAGCAGCAAAAATCACGACAACAAATTACCTTCCATAATGACAAAGCTACCATCCATTAGAATATCAAAAATCTTGACAACAAACTATCTTCCATAATGACGAGGCTACCATCTTAGGAGTAACAAAGATATCGACAACATACTAACTTCCATAATGACAAGATTACCATCCATTGGAGTAACAAAAATCACGACAGCAGACTACCTTCCATAATGACAAGGCTACCACCCATTGGAATAACAAAATTCTCGACAACAGACTACCTTCCATAATGACAAGGCTACCATTCAATGAAGTAACAAAAATCTCGACAACAGACTACCTTCCATAATGACTAGGCTACCATCCATTAGAGTAACAAAAATCTGGACAACAGACTACCTTCCATAATGACAAAGCTACCATCCAGTTCAGTAACAAAAATATCAACAAGAGACTACCTTCCATAATGACAAGGCTACCATCCTATGGAGTAACAAAAATCTCGACAACAGACTACCCTCCATAATGACTAGGCTACCCTCCATTGGAGTATTAAAAATTTGGACAACCGACTACCTTACATAATGATAAGGCTACCATCCATTGGAGTAAAAAAATTCTCGACAATAGACTACCTTCTGTAATGACAAGGGTATCATCCATTGGAGTAACAAAAATATCGACAATAGACTACCTTTCATAATGACAAGTCCACAATCCATTTGAATAACAAAAATCTCGACAACAGACTACCTTTCATAATGACAAGGCTACAATCCAATGGAGTAACAAAGATATAGACAACATACTACCTTCCATAATGAAAAGGCTACCATCCATTGGAGTAAAAAAAATCTCGACAACAGACTACCTTCCATAATGAACAGTCTACAATCTATTGGAATAACAAAAACTCGACAATAGACTACCTTTCATAATGACAAGGCTACCATCCATTGGAGTAACAAAAATAACAACGAGAGACTACCTTCCATAATGACAAGGCTACCGTCCATTGGAATAATAAAAATCATGACAACAGACTACCTTCCATATAGACAAGGCTACCATCCATTGTAGTAACAAAAATCACGACAACAAACTACCTTCCACAAATATAAGGCTACCATCCGTTGGAATAACAAAAATCTCGACAACAGACTACCTTCCATAATGACAAGGCTACCATCTATTGGAATAACAAAAATATCGACAACATACTACCTTCCATAATGACAAGTCAACCATCCATTGTAGTAACAGAAATCACAACGACAAACTACCTTCCATAATGACAAGGCTATCATCCATTTGAGTAACAAAAATCGGAAAAAATGACTACCTTCCATAATGACAAGGCTACCATCCATTGGAGTAAAAAAATCTCGAAAATAGACTACCTTCCACAATGACAAGGCTACAATCCATTGGAGTAAAAAAGATATCGATAACATATTACCTTCCAAAATGACAAGGCTACCATCCATTGGAGTAACAAAAATCACGACAACAAAATACCTTCCATAATGACAAGGCTACCATCCATTGGAATAACAAAAATCTCGACAACAGACTACCTATCATCATGACAAGGCTACCATCCAATGGAGTAACAAAAATATCGACAACAGACTACCTTCCTTAATGACAAGGCTACTATCCATTAGAGTAACAAAAATCTACACAACAAACTACCTTCCATAATGACAAGGCTACCATCCATTGGAGTAACAAAAATATCAAAAAGAGACTACTTTCCATAATGACAAGGCTACCATCCAATGGAGTAACAAAAATATCGACAACAGACTACCTTCTATAATCACTAGGCTACCATCCATTGGAGTATTAAAAATTTGGACAACAGACTACCTTCCATAATAATAAGGCTACCATCCATTGGAGTAATAAAAATCTCGACAATAGACTACCTTCAATAATGACAAGGGTATCATCCATTGGAGTAACAAAAATATGAAAAACATACTACCTTCCATAATGACAAGGCTACCATCCATTGGAGTAACAAAAATCACGACAACAAACTACCTTCCATAATGACAAGGCTACTGTCCATTGGAGTAACAAAAATATCGACAACAGACTACCTTTCATAATGAAAAGTCCACAATCCATTGGAATAACAAAAATCTCGACAACAGACTACCTTTCATAATGACAAGGTTACAATCCAATGGAGTAACAAAAATCACGACAACAGACTACCTTCCATAATGTCAACCCTACAATCCATTGGAATAACAAAAATCTCGACAACAGACTACCTTCCATAATGACAAGGCTACCATCCATTAGAGTAACAAAAATCTGAACAATAGACTACCTTCCATAATGACAAGGCTACCACCCATTGGAATAACAAAATTCTCGACAACAGACTACCTTCCATAATGACAAGGCTACCATCCAATGAAGTAACAAAAATCTCGAAAACAGACTACCTTCCATAATTACTAGGCTACCATCCATTAGAGTAACAAAAATCTGGACAACAGACTACCTTCCATAATGACAAAGCTACCATCCATTTGAGTAACAAAAATATCAACAAGAGACTACCTTCCATAATGACAAGGCTACCATCCTATGGAGTAACAAAAATCTCGACAACAGACTACCCTCCATAATGACTAGGCTACCATCCATTGGAGTATTAAAAATTTGGACAACAGACTACCTTACATAATGATAAGGCTACCATCCATTGGAGTAAAAAAATTCTCGACAATAGACTACCTTCTGTAATGACAAGGGTATCATCCATTGGAGTAACAAAAATATCGACAATAGACTACCTTTCATAATGACAAGTCCACAATCCATTTGAATAACAAAAATCTCGACAACAGACTACCTTTCATAATGACAAGGCTACAATCCAATGGAGTAAAAAAGATATAGACAACATACTACCTTCCATAATGAAAAGGCTACCATCCATTGGAGTAAAAAAAATCTCGACAACAGACTACCTTCCATAATGAACAGTCTACAATCTATTGGAATAACAAAAACTCGACAATAGACTACCTTTCATAATGACAAGGCTACCATCCATTGGAGTAACAAAAATAACAACGAGAGACTACCTTCCATAATGACAAGGCTACCGTCCATTGGAATAATAAAAATCATGACAACATACTACCTTCCATATAGACAAGGCTACCATCCATTGTAGTAACAAAAATCACGACAACAAACTACCTTCCACAAATATAAGGCTACCATCCGTTGGAATAACAAAAATCTCGACAACAGACTACCTTCCATAATGACAAGGCTACCATCTATTGGAATAACAAAAATATCGACAACATACTACCTTCCATAATGACAAGTCAACCATCCATTGTAGTAACAGAAATCACAACGACAAACTACCTTCCATAATGACAAGGCTATCATCCATTTGAGTAACAAAAATCGGAAAAAATGACTACCTTCCATAATGACAAGGCTACCATCCATTGGAGTAAAAAAATCTCAACAAGAGACTACCTTCCATAATGACAAGGCTACCATCCATTGGAGTAAAAAAAATCTCGAAAATAGACTACCTTCCACAATGACAAGGCTACCATCCATTGGAGTAAAAAAGATATCGATAACATATTACCTTCCAAAATGACAAGGCTACCATCCATTGGAGTAACAAAAATCACGACAACAAAATACCTTCCATAATGACAAGGCTACCATCCATTGGAATAACAAAAATATCGACAATAGACTACCTATCATCATGACAAGGCTACCATCCAATGAAGTAACAAAAATATCGACAACAGAATACCTTCCTTAATGAAAAGGCTACTATCCATTAGAGTAACAAAAATCTAAACAACAAACTACCTTCCATAATGACAAGGCTACCATCCATTGGAGTAACAAAAATATCAAAAAGAGACTACTTTCCATAATGACAAGGCTACCATCCAATGGAGTAACAAAAATATCGACAACAGACTACCTTCTATAATCACTAGGCTACCATCCATTGGAGTATTAAAAATTTGGACAACAGACTACCTTCCATAACGATAAGGCTACCATCCATTGGAGTAACAAAAATCTCGACAATAGACTACCTTCAATAATGACAAGGGTATCATCCATTGGAGTAACAAAAATCTGAACAACATACTACCTTCCATAATGACAAGGCTACCATCCATTGGAGTAACAAAAATCACGACAATAAACTACCTTCCATAATGACAAGGCTACCATCCATTGGAGTAACAAAAATATCGACAACAGACTACCTTTCATAATGAAAAGTCCACAATCCATTGGAATAACAAAAATCTCGACAACAGACTACCTTTCATAATGACAAGGTTACAATCCAATGGAGTAACAAAAATCTCGACAATAGACTACCTTCCATAATGACAAGTCTACCATCCATTGGAGTAACAAAAATCTGAACAACATACTACCTTCCATAATGACAAGGATACCATCCATTGGAGTAACAAAAATCACGACAACAAACTACCTTCCATAATGACAAGGCTACCATCCATTGGAATAACAAAAATCTCGATAACAGACTACCTTCCATAATGACAAGGCTACCATCCAATGGAGTAACAAAAATATCGACAATAGACTACCTTCCATAATGACAAGGCTACCATACATTAGAGTTACAAAAAGCTGTACAATAGACTACCTTCCATAATGATAAGGCTACCATCCATTGGAGTAACAAAGATATCGACAACATGCTACCATCCATAATAACAAGGCTACCATCCATTCGAGTAACAAAAATCACGACAACAGACTACCTTCCATAATGACAAGCCTACCATCAATTGGAATAACAAAAATCTCGACAACAGACTACCGTCCATAATGACAAGGCTACCATCCATTAGAGTAACAAAAATCTGAACAATAGACTACCTTCCATAATAACAAGGCTACCATCCATTGGAGTAACAAAAATATCAACAAGAGACTACCTTCCATAATGACAAGGCTACCATCCAATGGAGTAACAAAAATCTCGACAACAGACTACCTTCCATAATGACTAGGCTACCATCCATTAGAGTAAGAAAAATATGGACAACATACTACCTTCTATAATGACAAGGCTACCATCCATTAGAGTAACAAAAATATCACCAAGAGACTACCTTCCATAATGACAAGGCTACCATCCAATGGAGTAACAAAAATCTTGACAACAGACTACCTTCCATAATAACTAGGCTACCATCTATTGGAGTATTAAAAATTTGGACAACCGAGTACCTTCCATAATGACAAGGCTACCATCCATTGGAGTAACAAAAATCTCGAAAACAGACTACCTTCCATAATGACAAGGGTATCATCCATTGGAGTAACAAAAATATCAACAAGAGACTACCTTCCATAATGACAAGGCTACCATACATTGGAGTAACAAAGATATTGACAACATACTACCTTCCGTAATGACAAGACTACCATCCATTGGAGCAACAAAAATCACGACAACAAATTACCTTCCATAATGACAAGGCTACCATCCATTAGAATATCAAAAATCTTGACAACATACTATCTTCCATAATGACGAGGCTACCATCTTAGGAGTAACAAAGATATCGACAACATACTAACTTCCATAATGACAAAGTTACCATCCATTGGAGTAACAAAAATCATGACAACAGACTACCTTCCATAATGACAAGGCTACCACCCATTGGAATAACAAAATTCTCGACAACAGACTACCTTCCATAATGACAAGGCTACCATCCAATGGAGTAACAAAAATCGCGACAACAGACTACCTTCCATAATGACTAAGCTACCATCCATTAGAGTAACAAAAATCTGGACAACACACTACCTTCCATAATGACAAAGCTACCATCCATTGGAGTAACAAAAATATCAACAAGAGACTACCTTCCACAATGACAAGGCTACCATCCTATGGAGTAATAAAAATCTCGACAACAGACTACCTTCCATAATGACTAGGCTACCATCTATTGGAGTATTAAAAATTTGGACAACAGACTACCTTACATAATGATAAGGCTACCATCCATTGGAGTAACAAAAATCTCGACAATAGACTACCTTCCATAATGACAAGGGTATCATCCATTGGAGTAACAAAAATCTCGACAACAGACTACCTTCCATAATGACTAGGCTACAATCCATTAGAGTAACAAAAATCTGGACAACAGACTACCTTCCATAATGACAAAGCTACCTTCCATTGGAATAACAAAAATCTCGACAACAGACAACCTATCATAATGACAAGGCTATCATCCAATGGAATAACAAAAATATGGACAACATACTACCTTCCATAATGACAAGGCTACCATCCATTAGAGTAACAAAAATCTGAACAATAGACTACCTTCCATAATAACAAGGCTACCATCCATTAGAGTAACAAAAATATCAACAAGAGACTACCTTCCATAATGACAAGGACAACATCCAATGGAGTAACAAAAATCTCGACATCAGACTACCTTCCATAATGAATAGGCTAACATCCATTAGAGTAACAAAAATCTGGACAACATACTACCTTCTATAATGACATGGCTACCATCCATTGGAGTAACAAAAATATCGACAACAGCCTATCTTCCATAACGACAAGGGTACCATCCATTGGAGTAAAAAAAATCTCGACAACAGACTACCTTCCATAATGAACAGTCTACAATCTATTGGAATAACAAAAACTCGACAACAGACTACCTTTCATAATGACAAGGCTACCATCTATTGGAATAACAAAAATATCGACAACATACTACCTTCCATAATGACAAGTCAACCATCCATTGTAGTAACAGAAATCACAACGACAAACTACCTTCCATAATGACAAGGCTATCATCCGTTTGAGTAACAAAAATCGAAAAAAATGACTACCTTCCATAATGACAAGGCTACCATCCATTGGAGTAACAAAAATATCAACAAGAGACTACCTTCCATAATGACAAGGCTACCATCCATTGGAGTAAAAAAAATCTCGAAAATAGACTACCTTCCACAATGACAAGGCTACCATCCATTGGAGTAAAAAAGATATCGATAACATATTACCTTCCAAAATGACAAGGCTACCATCCATTGGAGTAACAAAAATCACGACAACAAAATACCTTCCATAATGACAAGGCTACCATCCATTGGAATAACAAAAATATCGACAACAGACTACCTATCATCATGACAAGGCTACCATCCAATGAAGTAACAAAAATATCGACAACAGAATACCTTCCTTAATGAAAAGGCTACTATCCATTAGAGTAACAAAAATCTAAACAACAAACTACCTTCCATAATGACAAGGCTACCATCCATTGGAGTAACAAAAATATCAAAAAGAGACTACTTTCCATAATGACAAGGCTACCATCCAATGGAGTAACAAAAATATCGACAACAGACTACCTTCTATAATCACTAGGCTACCATCCATTGGAGTATTAAAAATTTGGACAACAGACTACCTTCCATAATGATAAGGCTACCATCCATTGGAGTAACAAAAATCTCGACAATAGACTACCTTCAATAATGACAAGGGTATCATCCATTGGAGTAACAAAAATCTGAACAACATAAGACCTTCCATAATGACAAGGCTACCATCCATTGGAGTAACAAAAATCACGACAATAAACTACCTTCCATAATGACAAGGCTACCATCCATTGGAGTAACAAAAATATCGACAACAGACTACCTTTCATAATGAAAAGTCCACAATCCATTGGAATAACAAAAATCTCGACAACAGACTACCTTTCATAATGACGAGGTTACAATCCAATGGAGTAACAAAAATCTCGACAATAGACTACCTTCCATAATGACAAGTCTACCATCCATTGGAGTAACAAAAATCTGAACAACATACTACCTTCCATAATGACAAGGATACCATCCATTGGAGTAACAAAAATCACGATAACAAACTACCTTCCATAATGACAAGGCTACCATCCATTGGAATAACAAAAATCTCGATAACAGACTACCTTCCATAATGACAAGGCTACCATCCAATGGAGTAACAAAAATATCGACAATAGACTACCTTCCATAATGACAAGGCTACCATACATTAGAGTTACAAAAAGCTGTACAATAGACTACCTTCCATAATGATAAGGCTACCATCCATTGGAGTAACAAAGATATCGACAACATGCTACCATCCATAATAACAAGGCTACCATCCATTCGAGTAACAAAAATCACGACAACAGACTACCTTCCATAATGACAAGCCTACCATCCATTGGAATAACAAAAATCTCGACAACAGACTACCGTCCATAATGACAAGGCTACCATCCATTAGAGTAACAAAAATCTGAACAATAGACTACCTTCCATAATAACAAGGCTACCATCCATTGGAGTAACAAAAATATCAACAAGAGACTACCTTCCATAATGACAAGGCTACCATCCAATGGAGTAACAAAAATCTCGACAACAGACTACCTTCCATAATGACTAGGCTACCATCCATTAGAGTAACAAAAATATGGACAACATACTACCTTCTATAATGACAAGGCTACCATCCATTAGAGTAACAAAAATATCACCAAGAGACTACCTTCCATAATGACAAGGCTACCATCCAATGGAGTAACAAAAATCTTGACAACAGACTACCTTCCATAATAACTAGGCTACCATCCATTGGAGTATTAAAAATTTGGACAACCGAGTACCTTCCATAATGACAAGGCTACCATCCATTGGAGTAACAAAAATCTCGAAAACAGACTACCTTCCATAATGACAAGGGTATCATCCATTGGAGTAACAAAAATATCAACAAGAGACTACCTTCCATAATGACAAGGCTACCATACATTGGAGTAACAAAGATATTGACAACATACTACCTTTCGTAATGACAAGGCTACCATCCATTGGAGCAACAAAAATCACGACAACAAATTACCTTCCATAATGACAAGGCTACCATCCATTAGAATATCAAAAATCTTGACAACATACTATCTTCCATAATGACGAGGCTACCATCTTAGGAGTAACAAAGATATCGACAACATACTAACTTCCATAATGACAAGGTTACCATCCATTGGAGTAACAAAAATCATGACAACAGACTACCTTCCATAATGACAAGGCTACCACCCATTGGAATAACAAAATTCTCGACAACAGACTACCTTCCATAATGACAAGGCTACCATCCAATGGAGTAACAAAAATCGCGACAACAGACTACCTTCCATAATGACTAAGCTACCATCCATTAGAGTAACAAAAATCTGGACAACACACTACCTTCCATAATGACAAAGCTACCATCCATTGGAGTAACAAAAATATCAACAAGAGACTACCTTCCACAATGACAAGGCTACCATCCTATGGAGTAACAAAAATCTCGACAACAGACTACCTTCCATAATGACTAGGCTACCATCTATTGGAGTATTAAAAATTTGGACAACAGACTACCTTACATAATGATAAGGCTACCATCCATTGGAGTAACAAAAATCTCGACAATAGACTACCTTCCATAATGACAAGGGTATCATCCATTGGAGTAACAAAAATCTCGACAACACACTACCTTCCATAATGACTAGGCTACAATCCATTAGAGTAACAAAAATCTGGACAACAGACTACCTTCCATAATGACAAAGCTACCATCCATTGGAATAACAAAAATCTCGACAACAGACAACCTATCATAATGACAAGGCTATCATCCAATGGAATAACAAAAATATGGACAACATACTACCTTCCATAATGACAAGGCTACCATCCATTAGAGTAACAAAAATCTGAACAATAGACTACCTTCCATAATAACAAGGACAACATCCAATGGAGTAACAAAAATCTCGACAACAGACTACCTTCCATAATGAATAGGCTAACATCCATTAGAGTAACAAAAATCTGGACAACATACTACCTTCTATAATGACATGGCTACCATCCATTGGAGTAACAAAAATATCACCAAGAGACTACCTTCCATAATGACAAGGCTACCATCCAATGGAGTAACAAAAATCTTGACAACAGACTACCTTCCATAATGACTAGGCTACCATCCATAGGAGTATTTAAAATTTGGACAACCGACTACCTTCCATATTGACAAGGCTACCGTCTGTTGGAGTAACAAAAATCTCGAAAACAGACTACCTTCCATAATGACATGGGTATCATCCATTGGAGTAACAAAAATATCAACAAGAGACTACCTTCCATAATGACAAGGCTACCATACATTGGAGTAACAAAGATATTGACAACATACTACCTTCCGTAATGACAAGGCTACCATCCATTGGAGCAACAAAAATCACGACAACAAATTACCTTCCATAATGACAAGGCTACCATCCATTGGAATAACAAAAATCTTGACAACAGACTATCTTCCATAATGACGAAGCTACCATCCTACGAGTAACAAAGATATCGACAACATACTAACTTCCATAATGACAAGGTTACCATCCATTGGAGTAACAAAAATCACGACAGCAGACTACTTTCCATAATGACAAGGCTACCACCAATTGGAATAACAAAATTCTCGACAACAGACCACCTTCTATAATGACAAGGCTACCATCCAATGGAGTAACAAAAATCTCGACAACGGACTACCTTCCATAATGACTAGGCTACCATCCATTAGAGTAACAAAAATCTGGACAACAGACTACCTTCCATAATGACAAGGCTACCATCCATTGGAATAACAAAATTCTCGACAACCGACTACCTTCCATAACGACAAGGCTACCATCCAATGGAGTAACAAAAATCTCGACATCAGACTACCTTCCATAATGATAAGGCTACCATCCGTTGGAATAATAAAAATCTCGACAATAGACTACCTTCCATAATGACAAGGGTACCATCCATTGGAGTAACAAAAATCTCGACAACAGACTACTTTCCATAATGACAAGGCTACAATCCAATGGAGTAACAAAAATTTCGACAATAGACTACCTTCCATAATGACAAGGCTACCATCCATTAGAGTAATAAAAATCTCGACAACATACTACCTTCCATAATGACAAGGCTACCATCCATTGGAATAAAAAAGATATCGACAACATACTACCTTCCATAATGACAAGGCTACCATCCATTGGAGTAACAAAAGTCTTGACAACATACTACCTTCTATAATGACTAGGCTACCATCCATTGGAGTATTAAAAATTTTGGACAACATACTACCTTCCATAATAACAAGGCTACCATCCATTGGAGTAACAAAAATCTCGAAAACATACTACCTTCCATAATGACAAGGGTATCATCCATTGGAGTAACAAAAATATCAATAAGAGACTACCTTCCATAATGACAAGGCTACCATCCATTGGAATAACAAAAATCTAGACAATAGACTACCTATCATAATGACAAGGCTATCATCCAATGGAATAACAAAAATATCGACAACATACTACCTTCCATAATGACAAGGCTACCATCCATTAGAGTAACAAAAATCTGAACAACAGACTACCTTCCATAATAACAAGGCTACCATCCATTGGAGTAACAAAAATATACACAAGAGACTACATTCCATAATGACAAGGCTACCATCCAATGAAGTAACAAAAATCTCGACAATAGACTACCTTCCATAATGAATAGGCTACCATCAATTAGAGTAACAAAAATCTGGACAACATACTACCTTCTATAATGACAAGGCTACCATCCATTGGAGTAAAAAAAATATCACCAAGAGACTACCTTCCATAATGACAAGGCTACCATCAAATGGAGTAACAAAAATCTTGACAACAAACTACCTTCCATAATGACTAGGCTTCCATCCATAGGAGTATTAAAAATTTGGACAACCGACTACCTTCCATAATGACAAGGCTACCATCCATTGAGGTAACAAAAATCTCTAAAACGGACTACCTTCCATAATGATAAGGGTATCATCCATTGGAGTAACAAAAATATCAACAAGAGACTACCTTCAGTAATGACAAGGCTACCATCCATTGGAGCAACAAAAATCACGACAACAAATTACCTTCCATAATGACAAGGCTACCATCCATTGGAATAACAAAAATCTTGACAACAAACTATCTTCCATAATGACGAGGCTACCATCCTAGGAGTAACAAAGATATCGACAACATACTAACTTCCATAATGACAAGGTTACCATCCATTGGAGTAACAAAAATCACGACAGCGGACTACCTTCCATAATGACAAGGCTACCACCAATTGGAATAAAAAAATTCTCGACAACAGACTACCTTCCATAATGACTAGGCTACCATCCATTAGAGTAACAAAAATCTGGACAACAGACTACCTTCCATAATAACAAAGCTACCATCCATTGGAGTAACAAAAATATCAACAAGAGACTACCTTCCATAATGACAAGGCTACCATCCTATGGAGTAACAAAAATCTCGACAACAGACTACCTTCCATAATGACTAGGCTACCATCCATTGGAGTATTAAAAATTTGGACAATAGACTACCTTACATAATTATAAGGCTACCATCCATTGGAGTAACAAAAATCTCGACAATAGACTACGTTCCATAATGAGAAGGGTATCATCCATTGGAGTAACAAAAATCTCGACAACAGACTACCTTCCATAATGACTATGCTATCATCCAATGGAGTAACAAAAATATCGACAACAGACTACCTTCCATAATGACAAGGCTACCATCCATTAGAGTTACTAAAAGTTGCACAATAGACTACCTTCCATAATGATAAGGCTACCATCCATTTGAGTAACAAAGATATCGACAACATACTACCTTCCATAATCACAAGGCTACCATCCATTGGAGTAACAAAAATCACGACAACAGACTACCTTCCATAATGACAAGGCTACTATACATTGGAGTAACAAAGATATAAACAACATACTACCTTCCATAATGAAAAGGCTACCATCCATTGGAGTAACAAAAATCACGACAACAAACTACCTTCCATAATGACAAGGCTACCATCCATTGGAATAACAAAAATCTCGACAACAGACTACCTATCATAATGACAAGGCTATCATCCAATGGAATAACAAAAATATGGAAAACATACTACCTTCCATAATGACAAGGCTACCATCCATTAGAGTAACAAAAATCTGAACAACAGTCTACCTTCCATAATAACAAGGCTACCATCCATTGGAGTAACAAAAATATCACCAAGAGACTACCTTCCATAATGAGAAGGCTACCATCAAATGGAGTAACAAAAATCTTGACAACAGACTACCTTCCATAATGACTAGGCTACCATCCATTGGAGTATTAAAAATTTGGACAACCGACTACCTTCCATATTGACAAGGCTACCATCCGTTGGAGTAACAAAAATCACGAAAACAGACTACCTTCCATAATGACAAGGGTATCATCCATTGGAGTAACAAAGATATTGACAACATACTACCTTCCGTAATGACAAGGCTACCATCCATTGGAGTAACAAAGATATCGACAACATAATACCTTCCATAATGACAAGGCTACCATCCATTGGAATAACTAAAATCTTAACAACAGACTATCTTCCATAATGACGAGGCTACCATCCTAGAAGTAATAAAGATATCGACAACATACTAACTTCCATAATGACAAGGTTACCATCCATTGGAGTAACAAAAATCACGACAGCAGACTACCTTCCATAATGACAAGGCTACCACCAATTGGAATAACAAAATTCTCGACAACAGACTACCTTTTATTATGACAAGTCTACCATCCAATGGAGTAACAAAAATCTCGACAACAGACTACCTTCCATAATGAGTAGGCTACCATCCATTAGAGTAACAAAAATCTGGACAACAGACTACCTTCCATAATGACAAAGCTACCATCCATTGGAGTAACAAAAATATCAACAAGAGACTACCTTCCATAATGACAAGGCTACCATCCATTGGAGTATTAAAATTTTGGACAACCGACTACCTTCCATATTGACAAGGCTACCATCCGTTGGAGTAACAAAAATCTCGAAAACAGACTACCTTCCATAATGACAAGGGCATCATCCATTGGAGTAACAAAAATATCAACAAGAGACTACCTTCCATAATGACAAGGCTACCATACATTGGAGTAACAAAGATATTGACAACATACTACCTTTCGTAATGAGAAGGCTACCATCCATTGGAGCAACAAAAATCACGACAACAAATTACCTTCCATAATGACAAGGCTACCATCCATTGGAATAACGAAAATATTGACAACGGACTATCTTCCATAATGACGAGACTATCATCCTAGGAGTAACAAAGATATCGACAACATACTAACTTCCATAATGACAAGGTTACCATCCATTGGAGTAACAAAAATCACGACAGCAGACTACCTTCCATAATGACAAGGCTACCACTAATTGGAATAACAAAATTCTCGACAACAAACTACCTTCCATAATGAAAAGGCTACCATCCAATGGAGTAACAAAAATCTCGACAACAGACTACCTTCCATAATGACTAGGCTACCATCCATTAGAGTAACAAAAATCTGGACAACAGACTACCTTCCATAATGACAAGGCTCCAATCCAATAGAGTTACTAAAAGTTGCACAATAGACTACCTTCCATAATGATAAGGCTACCATCCATTGGAGTAACAAAGATATCGACAACAGACTACCTTCCATAATCACAAGGCTACCATACATTGGAGTAACAAAGATATAGACAACATACTACCTTCCATAATGAAAAGGCTACCATCCATTGGAGTAACAAAAATCACGACAACAAACTACCTTCCATAATGACAAGGCTACCATCCATTGGAATAACAAAAATCTCGACAACAGACTACCTATCATAATGACAAGGCTATCATCCAATGGAATAACAAAAATATGGACAACATACTACCTTCCATAATGACAAGGCTACCATCCATTAGAGTAACAAAAATCTGAACAACAGTCTACCTTCCATAATAACAAGGCTACCATCCATTGGAGTAACAAAAATATCACCAAGAGACTACCTTCCATAATGAGAAGGCCACCATCCAATGGAGTAACAAAAATCTTGACAACAGACTACCTTCCATAATGACTAGGCTACCATCCATTGGAGTATTAAAAATTTGGACAACCGACTACCTTCCATATTGACAAGGCTACCATCCGTTGGACTAACAAAAATCTCGAAAACAGACTACCTTCCATAATGACAAGGGTATCATCCATTGAAGTAACAAAAATATCAACAAGAGACTACCTTCCATAATGACATGTCTACCATACATTGGAGTAACAAAGATATTGACAACATACTACCTTCCGTAATGACAAGGCTACCATCCATTGGAGTAACAAAGATATCGACAACATACTACCTTCCATAATGACAAGGCTACCATCCATTGGAATAACAAAAATCTTGACAACAGACTATCTTCCATAATGACGAGGCTAACATCCTAGGTGTAACAAAGATATCGACAACATACTAACTTCCATAATGACAAGGTTACCATCCATTGGAGTAACAAAAATCACGACAGTAGAGTACCTTCCATAATGACAAGGCTACCACCAATTGGAATAACAAAACTCTCGACAACAGACTACCTTCCATAATGACAAGGCTACAATCCAATGGAGTAACAAAAATCACGACAACAGACTACCTTCCATAATGACTAGGCTAACATCCATTAGAGTAACAAAAATCTGGACAACAGAATACCTTCCATAATAACAAGGCTACCATCCATTGGAGTAACAAAAATATCAACAAGAGACTACCTTCCATAATGACAAGGATACCATCCAATGGAGTAACAAAAATCTCGACAACAGACTACCTTCCATAATGAATAGGCTACCATCCATTAGAGTAACAAAAATTTGGATAACATACTACCTTCTATAATGACAAGGCTACCATCCATTGGAGTAAAAAAAATATCAACAAGAGACTACCTTCCATAATGACAAGGCTACCATCCATTAGAGTAACAAAAATCTCGATAACATACTACCTTCCATAATGACAAGGCTACCATCCATTGGAATAAAAAAGATATCGACAACATACTACCTTCCATAATGACAAGGCTACCATCCATTGGAGTATTAAAAATTTGGACAACCGACTACCTTCCATATTGACAAGGCTACCATCTGTTGGAGTAACAAAAATCTCGAACAGACTACCTTCCATAATGACAACGGTATCATCCATTGGAGTAACAAAAATATCAACAAGAGACTACCTTCCATAATGACAAGGCTACCATACATTGGAGTAACAAAGATATTGACAACATACTGCCTTCCGTAATTACAAGGCTACCATCAATTGGAGCAACAAAAATCACGACAACAAATTACCTTCCATAATGACAAGGCTACCATCCATTGGAATAACAAAAATCTTGACAACAGACTATCTTCCATAATGACGAGGCTACCATCCTAGGAGTAACAAAGATATCGACAACTTACTAACTTCCATAATGACAAGGTTACCATCCATTGGAGTAACAAAAATCACGACAGCAGACTACCTTCAATAATGACAAGGCTACCACAAATTGGAATAAAAAAATTCTCGACAACAGACTACCTTCTATAATGACAAGGATACCATCCAATGGAGTAACAAAAATCTCGACAACAGACTACCTTCCATAATGACTAGGCTACCATCCATTAGAGTAACAAAAATCTGGACAACAGACTACCTTCCATAATGACAAAGCTTTCATCCATTGGAGTAACAAAAATATCAACAAGAGACTACCTTCCATAATGACAAGGCTACCATCCATTGGAGTATTAAAAATTTGGACAACCGACTACCTTCGATATTGACAAGGCTACCATCCGTTGGAGTAACAAAAATCTCGAAAATAGACTACCTTCCATAATGACAAGGGTATCATCCATTGGAGTAACAAAAATATCAACAAGAGACTACTTTCCATAATGACAAGGCTACCATACATTGGAGTAACAAAGATATTGGCAACATACTACCTTTCGTAATGATAAGGCTACCATCCATTGGAGCAACAAAAATCACGACAACAAATTACCTTCCATAATGACAAGGCTACCATCCATTGGAATAACAAAAATCTTAACAACAGACTATCTTCCATAATGACGAGGCTACCATCCTAGAAGTAACAAAGATATCGACAACATACTAACTTCCATAATGACAAGGTTACCATCCATTGGAGTAACAAAAACCACGACAGCAGACTACCTTCCATAATGACAAGGCTACCACCAATTGGAATAACAAAATTCTCGACAACAGACTACCTTCCAAAATGACAAGGCTACCATCCAATGGAGTAACAAAAATCTCGACAACAGACTACCTTCCATAATGACTAGGCTACCATCCATTAGAGTAACAAAAATCTGGACAACAGACTACCTTCCATAATGACAAAGCTACCATCCATTGGAATAACAAAAATCTCGACAACAGACTACCTATCATAATGACAAGGCTATCATCCAATGGAATAACAAAAATATGGACAACATACTACCTTCCATAATGACAAGGCTACCATCCATTAGAGTAACAAAAATTTGAACAACAGACTACCTTCCTTAATAACAAGGCTTCCAACCATTGGAGTAACAAAAATATCAACAAGGGACTACCTTCCATAATGACAAGGATACCATCCAATGGAGTAACAAAAATCTCGACAACAGACTACCTTCCAGTATGAATAAGCTATCATCCATTAGAGTAACAAGAATCTGGATAACATACTACCTTCTATAATGACAAGGCTACCATCTATTGGAGTAAAAAAATATCAACAAGAGACTACCTTCCATAATGACAAGGCTTCCATCCATTAGAGTAACAAAAATATCGATAACATACTACCTTCCATAATGACAAGGCTACCATCCATTGGAATAAAAAAGATATCGACAAGATACTACCTTCCATAATGACAAGGCTACCATCCATTGGAGTAACAAAAATCACGACAACAAATTACCTTCCATAATGACAAGGCTACCATCCATTGGAATAACAAAAATCTTAACAACAGACTATCTTCCATAATGACGAGGCTACCATCCTAGAAGTAACAAAGATATCGACAACATACTTACTTCCATAATGACAAGGTTACCATCCATTGGAGTAACAAAAATCACGACAGCAGACTACCTTCCATAATGACAAGGCTACCACCAATTGGAATAACAAAATTATCGACAACAGACTACCTTCCAAAATGACAAGGCTATCATCCAATGGAGTAACAAAAATGTCGACAACAGACTACCTTCCATAATGACTAGGCTACCATCCATTAGAGTAACAAAAATCTGGACAACAGACTACCTTCCATAATGACAAAGGTACCATCCATTGGAATAACAAAAATCTCGACAACAGACTACCTATCATAATGACAAGGCTATCATCCAATGGAATAACAAAAATATGGACAACATACTACCTTCCATAATGACAAGGCTACCATCCATTAGAGTAACAAAAATCTGAACAACAGACTACCTTCCATAATAACAAGGCTACCAACCATTGGAGTAACAAAAATATCAACAAGAGACTACCTTCCATAATGACAAGGATACCATCCAATGGAGTAACAAAAATCTCGACAACAGACTACCTTCCATAATGAATAAGCTACCATCCATTAGAGTAACAAAAATCTGGATAACATACTACCTTCTATAATGACAAGTCTACCATCCATTGGAGTAAAAAAAATATCAACAAGAGACTACCTTCCATAATGACAAGGCTACCATCCATTAGAGTAACAAAAATATCGATAACATACTACCTTCCAGTATGAATAAGCTATCATCCATTAGAGTAACAAAAATCTGGATAACATACTACCTTCTATAATGACAAGGCTACCATCCATTGGAGTAAAAAAAATATCAACAAGAGACTACCTTCCATAATGAAAAGGCTACCATCCATTAGAGTAACAAAAATATCGATAACATACTACCTTCCATAATGACAAGGCTACCATCCATTGGAATAAAAAAGATACCGACAAGATACTACCTTCCATAATGACAAGGCTACCATCCATTGGAGTAACAAAAATCATGACAACAAACTACCTTCCATAATGACAAGGCTACCATCCATTGGAATAACAAAAATCTCGACAACAGACTACCTATCATAATGACAAGGCTACCATCCAATGGAGTAACAAAAATATCGACAACAGACTACATTCCATAATGATAAGGCTACCATCCATTGGAGTAATAAAAATCTCGACAATAGACTACATTCCATAATGACAAGGGTACCATCCATTGGAATAACAAAAATCTTGACAACAAACTATCTTCTATAATGACGAGGCTACCATCCATTAGAGTAACAAAGATATCGAAAACATACTAACTTCCATAATGACAAGGCTACCATCCATTGGAGTAACAAAAATCACGACAGCAAACTACCTTCCATAATGACAAGGCTACCATTGATTGGAATAACAAAATTCTCGACAACAGACTACCTTCCATAATGACAAGGCTACCATCCAATGGAGTAACAAAAATCTCGATAACAGACTACCTTCCATAATGATAAGGCTACCATCCGTTGGAGTAATAGAAATTTCGACAATAGACTACATTCCATAATGACAAGGGTATCATCCATTGGAGTAACAAAAATCTCGACAACATACTACTTTCAATAATGACAAGGCTACAATCCAATGGAGTAACAAAAATCTCGACAACAGACTACCTTCCATAATGACTAGGCTACCATCCATTAGAGTAACAAAAATCTGGACAACAGACTACCTTCCATAATGACAAAGCTACGATCCATTGGAGTAACAAAAATATCAACAAGATACTACCTTCCATAATGACAAGGCTACCATCCATTGGAGTATTAAAAATTTGGACAACCGACTACCTTCCATATTGACAAGGCTACCATCTGTTGGAGTAACAAAAATCTCGAAAATAGACTACCTTCCATAATGACAAGGGTATCATCCATTGGAGTAACAAACATATCAACAAGAGACTACCTTCCATAATGACAAGGCTACCATACATTGGAGTAAAAAAGATATTGGCAACATACTACCTTTCGTAATAACAAGGCTACCATCCATTGGAGCAACAAAAATCACGACAACAAATTACCTTCCATAATGACAAGGCTACCATCCATTGGAATAACAAAAATCTTAACAACAGACTATCTTCCATAATGACGAGGCTACCATCCTAGAAGTAACAAAGATATCGACAACATACTAACTTCCATAATGACAAGGTTACCATCCATTGGAGTAACAAAAATCACGACAGCAGACTACCTTCCATAATGACAAGGCTACCACCAATTGGAATAACAAAATTCTCGACAACAGACTACCTTCCAAAATGACAAGGCTATCATCCAATGGAGTAACAAAAATCTCGACAACAGACTACCTTCCATAATGACTAGGCTACCATCCTTTAGAGTAACAAAAATCTGGACAACATACTACCTTCCATAATGACAAAGCTACCATCCATTGGAATAACAAAAATCACGACAACAGACTACCTATCATAATGACAAGGCTATCATCCAATGGAATAACAAAAATATGGACAACATACTACCTTCCATAATGACAAGGCTACCATCCATTAGAGTAAAAAAAATCTGAACAACAGACTACCTTCCATAATAACAAGGCTACCAACCATTGGAGTAACAAAAATATCAACAAGAGACTACCTTCCATAATGACAAGGATACCATCCAATGGAGTAACAAAAATCTCGACAACAGACTACCTTCCATAATGAATAAGCTACCATCCATTAGAGTAACAAAAATCTGGATAACATACTACCTTCTATAATGACAAGTCTACCATCCATTGGAGTAAAAAAAATATCAACAAGAGACTACCTTCCATAATGACAAGGCTACCATCCATTAGAGTAACAAAAATATCGATAACATACTACCTTCCATAATGACAAGGCTACCATCCATTGGAATAAAAAAGATATCGACAAGATACTACCTTCCATAAGGACAAGGCTACCATCCATTGGAGTAATAAAAATCTCGACAATAGACTACATTCCATAATGACAAGGGTACCATCCATTGGAATAACAAAAATGTTGACAACAAACTATCTTCTATAATGACGAGGCTACCATCCATTAGAGTAACAAAGATATCGAAAACATACAAACTTCCATAATGACAAGGCTACCATCCATTGGAGTAACAAAAATCACGACAGCAAACTACCTTCCATAATGACAAGGCTACCATTGATTGGAATAACAAAATTCTCGACAACAGACTACCTTCCATAATGACAAGGCTAACATCCAATGGAGTAACAAAAATCTCGACAACAGACTACCTTCCATAATGATAAGGCTACCATCCGTTGGAGTAATAGAAATCTCGACAATAGACTACATTCCATAATGACAAGGGTACCATCCATTGGAGTAACAAAAATCTCGACAACATACTACTTTCCATAATGACAAGGCTACAATCCAATGGAGTAACAAAAATCTCGACAACAGACTACCTTCCATAATGACAAGGCTACCATCCATTGGAATAACAAAGATATCGACAACATACTACCTTCCAGAATGTCAAGGCTACTATCCATTGGAGTAATAAAAATCACGACAACAAACTACCTTCCATAATGACAAGGCTACCATCCATTGGAATAACAAAAATCTCGACAAAAGACTACCTTCCAAAATTAAAAGGCTACCATCCATTGGAGTAACAATGATATCAACAACATACTACCTTCCATAATGATAAGGATACCATCCATTAGAGTAACAAAAATCACGATAACAGACTACCTTCCATAATGACAAGGCTACCATCCATTGGAGTAACCAAAATATCAACAAGAGACTACCTTCCATAATGACAAGGCTACCATCCATTGGAGTAACAAAAATCTCGACAACGGACTACCTTCCATAATGAAAAGGCTACCATCCGTTGGAGTAATAGAAATCTCGACAATAGACTACATTCCATAATGACAAGGGTACCATCCATTGGAGTAACAAAAATCTCGACAACATACTACTTTCCATAATGACAAGGCTACAATCCAATGGAGTAACAAAAATCTCGACAACAGACTACCTTCCATAATGACAAGGCTACCATCCATTGGAATAACAAAGATATCGACAACATACTACCTTCCAGAATGTCAAGGCTATCATCCAATGGAGTAACAAAAATCTCGACAACAGACTACCTTCCATAATGACTAGGCTACCATCCATTAGAGTAACAAAAATCTGGACAACATACTACCTTCCATAATGACAAAGCTACCATCCATTGGAATAACAAAAATCTCGACAACAGACTACCTATCATAATGACAAGGCTATCATCCAATGGAATAACAAAAATATGGACAACATACTACCTTCCATAATGACAAGGCTACCATCCATTAGAGTAAAAAAAATCTGAACAACAGACTACCTTCCATAATAACAAGGCTACCAACCATTGGAGTAACAAAAATATCAACAAGAGACTACCTTCCATAATGACAAGGATACCATCCAATGGAGTAACAAAAATCTCGACAACAGACTACCTTCCATAATGAATAACCTACCATCCATTAGAGTAACAAAAATCTGGATAACATACTACCTTCTATAATGACAAGTCTACCATCCATTGGAGTAAAAAAAATATCAACAAGAGACTACCTTCCATAATGACAAGGCTACCATCCATTAGAGTAACAAAAATATCGATAACATACTACCTTCCATAATGACAAGGCTACCATCCATTGGAATAAAAAAGATATCGACAAGATACTACCTTCCATAAGGACAAGGCTACCATCCATTGGAGTAATAAAAATCTCGACAATAGACTACATTCCATAATGACAAGGGCACCATCCATTGGAATAACAAAAATGTTGACAACAAACTATCTTCTATAATGACGAGGCTACCATCCATTAGAGTAACAAAGATATCGAAAACATACAAACTTCCATAATGACAAGGCTACCATCCATTGGAGTAACAAAAATCACGACAGCAAACTACCTTCCATAATGACAAGGCTACCATTGATTGGAATAACAAAATTCTCGACAACAGACTACCTTCCATAATGACAAGGCTACCATCCAATGGAGTAACAAAAATCTCGACAACAGACTACCTTCCATAATGATAAGGCAACCATCCGTTGGAGTAATAGAAATCTCGACAATAGACTACATTCCATAATGACAAGGGTACCATCCATTGGAGTAACAAAAATCTCGACAACATACTACTTTCCATAATGACAAGGCTACAATCCAATGGAGTAACAAAAATCTCGACAACAGACTACCTTCCATAATGACAAGGCTACCATCCATTGGAATAACAAAGATATCGACAACATACTACCTTCCAGAATGTCAAGGCTACCATCCATTGGAGTAATAAAAATCACGACAACAAACTACCTTCCATAATGACAAGGCTACCATCCATTGGAATAACAAAAATCTCGACAACAGACTATCTTCCATAATGAAAAGGCTACCATCCATTGGAGTAACAATGATATCAACAACATACTACCTTCCATAATGATAAGGATACCATCCATTAGAGTAACAAAAATCACGATAACAGACTACCTTCCATAATGACAAGGCTACCATCCATTGGAGTAACCAAAATATCAACAAGAGACTACCTTCCATAATGACAAGGCTACCATCCATTGGAGTAACAAAAATCTCGACAACAGACTACCTTCCATAATGATAAGGCTACCATCCGTTGGAGTAATAGAAATCTCGACAATAGACTACATTCCATAATGACAAGGGTACCATCCATTGGAGTAACAAAAATCTCGACAACATACTACTTTCCATAATGACAAGGCTACAATCCAATGGAGTAACAAAAATCTCGACAACAGACTACCTTCCATAATGACAAGGCTACCATCCATTGGAATAACAAAGATATCGACAACATACTACCTTCCAGAATGTCAAGGCTACCATCCATTGGAGTAATAAAAATCACGACAACAAACTACCTTCCATAATGACAAGGCTACCATCCATTGGAATAACAAAAATCTCGACAACAGACTACCTTCCATAATGAAAAGGCTACCATCCATTGGAGTAATAATGATATCAACAACATACTACCTTCTATAATGACAAGGATACAATCCATTAGAGTAACAAAAATCACGATAACAGACTACCTTCCATAATGACAAGGCTACCATCCATTGGAGTAACCAAAATATCTACAAGAGACTACCTTCCATAATGACAAGGCTACCATCCATTGGAGTAACAAAAATCTCGACAACAGACTACCTTCCACAATGACAAGGCTACCATCCATTGGAATAACAAAAATCTCGACAACACACCACCTATCATAATGAAAAGGCTACCATCCAACGGTTTAACAAAAATCTCGACAACAGACTACCTTCCATAATGACAAGACTTCCATCCATTGGAGTAACAAAAATATTAACAAGAGACTACCTTCTATAATGACAAGGCTCCCATCCAATGGAGTAACAAAAATCTCGACAATAGACTACCTTCCATAATGACTAGGCTACCATCCATTAGAGTAAAAAAAATCTGGACGACAGACTACCTTCCATAATGACAAGGCTACCATCCATTGGAGTAACAAAAATATCAACAAGAGACTACCTTCCATAATACCAAGGCTACCATCAAATGTAGTAACAAAAATCACGACAACAGACTACCTTCCATAATGACTAGGCTACCATCCATTGGAATATTGAAAATTTGGACAACAGACTACCTTCCATAATGACAAGGCTACCATCCATTGGAGTAACAAAAATCTCGACAATAGACTACCTTTCATAATGACAAGTCCGCAATCCATTGGAATAACAAAAATCTCGACAACAGACTACCTTTAATAATGACAAGGGTACAATCCAATGGACTAATAAAAATCTCAACAATAGACTACCTTCCATAATGACAACTCTACCATCCATTGGAGTAACAAAAATATTAACAAGAGATTACCTTCCATAATGATAAGGCTACCATCCATTGGAGTAACAAAAATCTCGACAACAGACTACCTTCCATAATGACAAGGCTACCATCCATTGGAGTAACAAAGTAATCGACAACATACTACCTTCCAAAATTGTAAGGCTACCATCCATTGGAGTAACAAAAAGCACGACAACAAACTACCTTCCATAATGACAAGGCTACCATCCATTGGAATAACAAAAATCTCGACAACAGACTACCTATAATAATGATAAGGCTACCATCCAATGGAGCAACAAAAATATCGACAACATACTACCTTCCATAATGACAGGGCTACCATCCATTAGAGTAACAAAAATCTGAACAACAGACAACCTTCCATAATAACAAGGCTATCATCCATTGGAGTAACAAAAATATCAACAAGAGACTACCTTCCATAATGACAAGGCTACCATCCAATGGAGTAACAAAAATCTTGACAACAGACTACCTTCCATAATGGCTCGGCTACCATCCATTGGAGTATTAAAAATTTGGACAACTGACTACCTTCCATAATGACAAGGCTACCATCCATTGGAGTAACAAAAATCACGAAAACAGACTACCTTCCATAATGACAAGGCTACCATCCATTGGAGTAACAAAGATATCAACAACATACTACCTTCCATAATGACAAGGCTACCATCCATTAGAGTAACAAAAATCACGACAACAGACTACCTTCCATAATGACAAGGCTACCATCCATTGGAGTAACAAAAAGATCAACAAGAGACTACCTTCCATAATGACAACGCTACCATCCATTGGAGTAACAAAAATCTCTACAACAGACTACCTTCCATAATGACAAGGGTATCATCCATTGGAGTAACAAAAATATCGACAACAGACTACCTTTCATAATGACAAGTCTGTAATCCATTGGAATAACAAAAATCTCAACAACAGACTACCGTTCATAATGAAAAGGTTACAATCCAATGGAGTAATAAAAATCATGACAATAGACTACCTTCCATAATGACAAGTCTACCATCCATTGGAGTACCAAAAATCTGAACAACAGACTACCTTCCATAATGACAAGTCTACCATCCATTGGAGTAACAGATATCACAACGAAAAACTACCTTCCATAATGACAAGGCTACCATCCATTGGAGTAACAAAAATATCAACAAGAGATTACATATCATAATGACAAGGCTACCATCCATTGGAGTAACAAAAATCTCGACAACAGACTACCTTCCATAATGACAAGGCTACAATTCATTGGAGTAACAAAGATATCGACAACATACTACCTTCCAAAATGGCAAGGCTACCATCCATTTGAGTAACAAAAATATCAACAAGAGACTACCTTCCATAATGACAAGGCTACCATCTAATGGAGTAACAAACCTCTCGACAACAGACTACCTTCCATAATGACTAGGCTACCACCCATTAGAGTAACAAAAATCTGGACAACATACTACCTTCTATAATGACAAGGCTACCATCCATTGGAGTTACAAAAATATCAACAAGAGACTACATTCCATAATGACAAGGCTACCATCCAATGGAGTAACAAAAATCTTGACAACAGACTACCTTCCATAATGACTAGGATACCATCCATTAGAGTATTAAAAATTTGGACAACAAACTACCTTCCATAATGACAAGGCTACCATCCATTGGAGTAACAAAAATATCGATAACAGACTACCTTCCATAATGACAAGGGTATCATCCATTGGAGTAACAAAAATATCAATAAGAGACTACCTTCCATAATGACAAGGCTACCATACATTAGAGTAAGAAAGATATTGACAACATACTACCTTCCGTAATGACAAGGCTACCATCCATTGGAATAAAAAAAATCTTGACAAAAGACTATCTTCCATAATAACGAGGCTACCATCCTAGGAGTAACAAAGATATCGACAACATACTAACTTCCATAATGACAAGGTTACCATCCATTGGAGTAACAAAAATCACGACAGCAGACTACCTTCCATAAGGATAAGGCTACCATCCGTTGGAGTAATAAAAATCTCGACAATAGACTACCTTCCATAATGACAAGGGTACCATCCATTGGAGTAACAATAATCTCGACAACAGACTACTTTCCATAATGACAAGGCTACAATCCAATGGAGTAACAAAAATCTTGACAGCAGACTACCTTCCATAATGATAAGGCTACCATCCGTCGGAGTAATAAAAATCTCGAAGTTAAACTACCTTCCATAATGACAAGTCTACCATCCATTGGAGTAACAAAAATTTGAACAACAGACTACCTTCCATAATGACAAGGCTAGCATCCATTGGAGTAACAGAAATCACAACGACAGACTACCTTCCATAAGGACAAGGTTACCATCCGTTTGACTAAAAAAAATCAGGACAACAAACTACCTTCCATAATGACAAGGCTACCGTCCATTAGAGTAACAAAAATATCGACAACAGACTACCTTCCATAATGACAAGGCTACAATCCATTGGAATAACAAAGATATTTACAACATACTACCTTCCATAATGACAAGGCTACCATCCATTGGAGTAACAAAAATCACGACAACAAACTACCTTCCATAATGACAAGGCTACCATCCATTGGAATAAAAAAAATCTCGACAACAGACTACCTATCATAATGACATGGCTACCATCCAATGGAGTAACAAAAATATCGACAACATACTACCTTCCATAATGAAAAGGCTACCATCCAATGGAGTAACAAAAATATCAACAAAAGACTACCTTCCATAATGACTAGGCGACCATCCATTAGAGTAACAAAAATCTGGACAACATACTACCTTCCATAATGACAAGGCTACCATCCATTGGAGTAACAAAAATATCAACAAGAGGATACCTTCCATAATGACAAGGCTACCATCCATAGGAGTAACAAAAATCTCGACAACAGACTACCTTACATAATGACTAGGCAACCATCCATTAGAGTAAAAAAAATCTGGACAACATACTACCTTCTATAATGACAAGGCTACCATCCATTGGAGTAACAAAAATATCAACAAGAGACTACCTTCCATAATGACAAGGCTACCATCCAATGGAGTAACAAAAATCTTGAAAACAGACTACCTTCCATAATGACTCGGCTACCATCCATTGGAGTATTAAAAATTTGGACAACTGACTACCTTCCATAATTACAAGGCTACCATCCATTGGAGTAAAAAAAATCTCGAAAACAGACTACCTTCCATAATGACAAGGCTACCATCCATTGGAGTAACAAAGATATCAACAACATACTACCTTCCATATTGACAAGGCTACCATCCATTAGAGTAACAAAAATCACGACAATAGACTACCTTCCATAATGACAAGGCTACCATCCATTGGAGTAACAAAAATATCAACAAGAGCCTACCTTCCATAATGACAAGGCTACCATCCATTGGAGTAACAAAAATCTCTACAACAGACTACCTTCCATAATGACAAGGGTATCATCCATTGGAGTAACAAAAATATCGACAACAGACTACCTTTCATAATGACAAGTCCGCAATCCATTGGAATAACAAAAATCTCGACAACAGACTACCCTTCATAATGACAAGGTTACAATCCAATGGAGTAATAAAAATCATGACAATAGACTACCTTCCATAATAAAAAGTCTACCATCCATTGGAGTACCAAAAATCTGAACAACATACTACCTTCCATAATGACAAGGCTACCATCCATTGGAGTAACAGATATCACAACGATAAACTACCTTCCATAATGACAAGGCTACCATCCATTGGAGTAACAAAAATATCAACAAGAGATTACATATCATAATGACAAGGCTACCATCCATTGGAGTAACAAAACTCTCGACAACAGACTACCTTCCATAATGACAAGGCTACCATCCATTGGAGTAACAAAGATATCGACAACATACTACCTTCCAAAATGGCAAGGCTACCATCCATTGGAGTAACAAAAATATCAATAAGAGACTACCTTCCATAATGACAAGGCTACCATCCAATGGAGTAACAAAAATCTCTACAACAGACTTGGCTACCATCCATTAGAGTAACAAAAATCTGGACAACATACTACCTTCTATAATGACAAGGCTACAATCCATTGGAGTAACAAAAATATCAACAAGAGACTACCTTTCATAATGACAAGGCTACCATCCAATGGAGTAACAAAAATCTCGACAATAGACTACCTTCCATAATGACGAGGCTACCACCCATTACAGTAACAAAAATCTAGACAACATACTACCTTCTATAATGACAAGGCTACCATCCATTGGAGTTACAAAAATATCAACAAGAGACTACCTTCCATAATGACAAGGCTACCATCCAATGGAGTAACAAAAATCTTGACAACAGACTACCTTCCATAATGACTAGGCTACCATCCATTGGAGTATTAAAAATTTGGACAACAAACTACCTTCCATAATGACAAGGCTACCATCCATTGGAGTAACAAAAATCTCGAAAATAGACTACCTTCCATAATGACAAGGGTATCATCCATTGGAGTAACAAAAATATCAATAAGAGACTACCTTCCATAATGACAAGGCTACCATACATTGGAGTAGGAAAGATATTGACAACATACTACCTTCCGTAATGACAAGGCTACCATCCATTGGAATAACAAAAATCTTGACAAAACACTATCTTCCATAATAACGAGGCTTCCATAATAACGAGACTACCTTCCATAATGATAAGGCTACCATCCATTGGAGTAACAATAATCTCGACAACACAGTACTTTCCATAATGACAAGGCTACAATCCAATAGAGTAACAAAAATCTCGACAGCAAACTACCTTCCATAATGATAAGGCTACATCCGTTGGAGTAATAAAAATCTCGACAATAGACTACCTTCCATAATGACAAGGGTACCATCCATTGGAGTAACAATAATCTCGACAACAGACTACTTTCCATAATGACAAGGCTACAATCCAATGGAGTAACAAAAATCTCGACAACAGACTACCTTCCATAATGACAAGTCTACCATCCGTTGGAGTAACAAAAATTTGAACAACAGACTACCTTCCATAATGACAAGGCTAGCATCCATTGGAGTAACAGAAATCACAACGACAGACTACCTTCCATAGTGACAAGGTTACCATCCATTTGAGTAAAAAAAATCAGGAGAACAGACTACCTTCCATAATGACAAGGCTTCCATCCATTGGAGTAACAAAAATATCAACAAGAGACTACCTTCCATAATGACAAGGCTACCATCCATTAGAGTAACAAAAATATCGACAACAGACTACCTTTCATAATGACAAGTCTGCAATCCATTAGAATAACAAAAATCTCGACAACAGACTACCCTTCATAATGACAAGGTTACAATCCAATGGAGTAATAAAAATCATGATAATAGACTACCTTCCATAATGACAAGTCTACCATCCATTGGAGTACCAAAAATCTGAAAAACAGACTACCTTCCATAATGACAAGGCTACCATCCATTGGAGTAACAGATATCACAACGACAAACTACCTTCCATAATGACAAGGCTACCATCCATTGGAGTAACAAAAATATCAACAAGAGACTACCTTCCACAATGACAAGGCTACCATCCAATGGAGTAACAAAAATCTCGACAACAGACAACCTTCCATAATGACTAGGCTACCATCCATTAGAGTAACAAAAATCTGGACAACATACTACCTTCTATAATGACAAGGCTACAATCCATTGGAGTAACAAAAATATCAACAAGAGACTACCTTCCATAATGACAAGGCTACCATCCAATGGAGTAACAAAAATCACGAAAACGAACTACCTTCCATAATGACTAGGCTACCACCCATTAGAGTAACAAAAATCTGGACAACATACTACCTTCTATAATGACAAGGCTACCATCCATTGGAGTTACAATAATATCAACAAGAGACTACCTTCCATAATGACAAGGCTACCATCCAATGGAGTAACAAAAATCTTGACAACAAACTACCTTCCATAATGACTAGGCTACCATCCATTGGAGTATTAAAAATTTGGACAACAAACTACCTTCCATAATGACAAGGCTACCATCCATTGGAGTAACAAAAATCTCGAAAATAGACTACCTTCCATAATGACAAGGGTATCATCCATTGGAGTAACAAAAATATCAATAAGAGATTACCTTCCATAATGACAAGGCTACCATACATTGGAGTAGGAAAGATATTGACAACATACTACCTTCCGTAATGACAAGGCTACCATCCATTGGAATAACTAAAATCTTGACAAAACACTATCTCCTATAATAACGAGGCTACCATCCTAGGAGTAACAAAGATATCGACAACATACTAACTTCCATAATGACAAGGTTACCATCCATTGGAGTAACAAAAATCACGACAGCAGATTACCTTCCATAATGATAAGGCTACCATCCGTTTGAGTAATAAAAATCTCGACAATAGACTACCTTCCAAATGATAAGGGTACCATCCATTGGAGTAACAATAATCTCGACAATAGACTACTTTCCATAATGACAAGGCTACAATCCTATGGAGTAACAAAAATCTAGACAGCAGACTACCTTCAATAATGATAAGGCTACCATCCGTTGGAGTATTAAAAATCTCGACAATAGACTACCTTCCATAATGATAAGGGTACCATCCATTGGAGTAACAATAATCTCGACAATAGACTACTTTCCATAATGACAAGGCTACAATCCAATGGAGTAACAAAAATCTCGACAACAGACTACCTTCCATAATGACAAGTCTACCATCCATTGGAGTAATAAAAATTTGAGCAACAAACTACCTTCCATAATGACAAGGCTAGCATCCATTGGAGTAACAGAAATCACAACGACAGACTACCTTCCGTAATGACAAGGTTACCATCCATTTGAGTAAAAAAAATCAGGACAACAGACTACGTTCCATAATGACAAGGCTACCATCCATTGGAGTAACAAAAATATCAACAAGAGACTACCTTCCATAATGACAAGGCTACCATCCATTAGAGTAACAAAAATATCGACAACAGACTACCTTCCATAATGACAAGGCTACCATCCATTGGAATAACAAAGATATTTACAACATACTACCTTCCATAATGACAAGGCTACCATCAATTGGAGTAACAAAAATCACGACAACTAACTACCTTCCATAATGACAAGGCTACCATCCATTGGAATAACAAAAATCTCGACAACAGACTACCTATCATAATGACAAAGCTACCATCCAATGGAGTAACAAAAATATCGACAACATACTACCTTCCGTAATGACAAGGCTACCATCCATTAGAGTAACAAAAATCTGAACAACAGACTACCTTCCATAATAACAAGGCTACATTCCATTGGAGTAACAAAAATATAAACAAGAGACTACCTTCCATAATGACAAGGCTACCATCCAATGGAGTAACAAAAATCTCGAAAACAGACTACCTTCCATAATGACTAGGCTACCATCCATTAGAGTAACAAAAATTTGGACAACATACTACCTTCCGTAATGACAAGGCTACCATCCATTCGAGTAACAAAAATATCAAAAACAGACTACCTTCCATAATGACAAGGGTATCATCCATTGGAGTAACAAAAATATCAACAAGAGACTACCTTCCATAATGACAAGGCTACCATACATTGGATTACCAAAGATATTGACAACATACTACCTTCCGTAATGACAAGGCTACCATCCATTGGAGCAACAAAAATCACGACAACAAGTTACATTCCATAATGACAAGGCTACCATCCATTGGAATAACAAAAATCTTGACAACAAACTATCTTCTATAATGACGAGGCTACCATCTATTGGAGTAACAAAGAAATCGACAACATACTAACTTCCATAATGACAAGGCTACTATCCATTGGAGTAACAAAAATCACGACAGCAGACTACCTTCCATAATGACAAGGGTACCATCCATTGGAGTAACAAAAATCTGGACAACAGACTACTTTCCATATTGACAAGGCTACATTGTAATGGAGTTACAAAAATCTCAACAACAGACTACCTTTCATAATGACA
The DNA here is from genome assembly GCA_948472305.1 of Vicia faba. Classification (NCBI taxonomy): domain Eukaryota; kingdom Viridiplantae; phylum Streptophyta; class Magnoliopsida; order Fabales; family Fabaceae; genus Vicia; species Vicia faba. The sequence continues at coordinate 612,605,970 of OX451741.1, forward strand.
AGTCTACCATCCATTGGAGTAACAAAAATCTGAACAATAGACTACCTTCCATAATGACAAGGCTAGCATCCATTGGAGTAACAGAAATCACAACGACAGACTACCTTCCATAATGACAAGGCTACCATCCATTTGAGTATAAAAAATAAGGACAACAGACTACCTTCCATAATAACAAGGCTACCATCCATTGGAGTAACAAAAATATCAACAAGAGACTACCTTCCATAATGACAAGGCTACCATCCATTAGAGTAACAAAAATCTCGACAACAGACTACTTTCCATAATGACAAGGGTACCATCCATTGGAATAACAAAAATATCGACAACAAACTACCTTCCATAATGACAAGGCTACCATCCATTGGAGTAACAATAATATCAACAAGAGTCTACCTTCCATAATGACAAGGCTACTATCCAATGGAGTAACAAAAATCTCGACAACAGACTACCTTCCATAATGACTAGGCTACCATGCATTGAAATATTAAAAATTTGGACAACAAACTACCTTCCATAATGACAAGGCTACCATCCATTGGAGTAACAAAAATCTCGACAACAGACTACCTTCCATAATGACAAGGGTATCATCCATTGGAATAACAAAAATCTCGACAACAGACTACCTTTCATAATGACAAGTTTACAATCCAATGGAGTAATAAAAATCTCGACAATGGACTACCTTCCATAATGACAAGTCTACCATCCATTGGAGTGCCAAAAATCTGAACAACAGACTACCTTCCATAATGACATGGCTACCATCCATTGGAGTAACAGAAATCATAACGACATAATACCTTCCATAGTGACAAGGCTACCATCCATTAGAGTAACAAAAATATCAACAAGAGACTACCTTCCATAATGACAAGGCTACAATCCTATGGAGTAACAAAAATCTAGACAGCAGACTACCTTCAATAATGATAAGGCTACCATCCGTTGGAGTATTAAAAATCTCGACAATAGACTACCTTCCATAATGATAAGGGTACCATCCATTGGAGTAACAATAATCTCGACAATAGACTACTTTCCATAATGACAAGGCTACAATCCAATGGAGTAACAAAAATCTCGACAACAGACTACCTTCCATAATGACAAGTCTACCATCCATTGGAGTAATAAAAATTTGAGCAACAAACTACCTTCCATAATGACAAGGCTAGCATCCATTGGAGTAACAGAAATCACAACGACAGACTACCTTCCGTAATGACAAGGTTACCATCCATTTGAGTAAAAAAAATCAGGACAACAGACTACGTTCCATAATGACAAGGCTACCATCCATTGGAGTAACAAAAATATCAACAAGAGACTACCTTCCATAATGACAAGGCTACCATCCATTAGAGTAACAAAAATATCGACAACAGACTACCTTCCATAATGACAAGGCTACCATCCATTGGAATAACAAAGATATTTACAACATACTACCTTCCATAATGACAAGGCTACCATCAATTGGAGTAACAAAAATCACGACAACTAACTACCTTCCATAATGACAAGGCTACCATCCATTGGAATAACAAAAATCTCGACAACAGACTACCTATCATAATGACAAAGCTACCATCCAATGGAGTAACAAAAATATCGACAACATACTACCTTCCGTAATGACAAGGCTACCATCCATTAGAGTAACAAAAATCTGAACAACAGACTACCTTCCATAATAACAAGGCTACATTCCATTGGAGTAACAAAAATATAAACAAGAGACTACCTTCCATAATGACAAGGCTACCATCCAATGGAGTAACAAAAATCTCGAAAACAGACTACCTTCCATAATGACTAGGCTACCATCCATTAGAGTAACAAAAATTTGGACAACATACTACCTTCCGTAATGACAAGGCTACCATCCATTCGAGTAACAAAAATATCAAAAACAGACTACCTTCCATAATGACAAGGGTATCATCCATTGGAGTAACAAAAATATCAACAAGAGACTACCTTCCATAATGACAAGGCTACCATACATTGGATTACCAAAGATATTGACAACATACTACCTTCCGTAATGACAAGGCTACCATCCATTGGAGCAACAAAAATCACGACAACAAGTTACATTCCATAATGACAAGGCTACCATCCATTGGAATAACAAAAATCTTGACAACAAACTATCTTCTATAATGACGAGGCTACCATCTATTGGAGTAACAAAGAAATCGACAACATACTAACTTCCATAATGACAAGGCTACTATCCATTGGAGTAACAAAAATCACGACAGCAGACTACCTTCCATAATGACAAGGGTACCATCCATTGGAGTAACAAAAATCTGGACAACAGACTACTTTCCATATTGACAAGGCTACATTGTAATGGAGTTACAAAAATCTCAACAACAGACTACCTTTCATAATGACAAGTCTACCATCCATTGGAGTAACAAAAATCTGAACAATAGACTACCTTCCATAATGACAAGGCTAGCATCCATTGGAGTAACAGAAATCACAACGACAGACTACCTTCCATAATGACAAGGCTACCATCCATTTGAGTATAAAAAATAAGGACAACAGACTACCTTCCATAATAACAAGGCTACCATCCATTGGAGTAACAAAAATATCAACAAGAGACTACCTTCCATAATGACAAGGCTACCATCCATTAGAGTAACAAAAATCTCGACAACAGACTACTTTCCATAATGACAAGGGTACCATCCATTGGAATAACAAAAATATCGACAACAAACTACCTTCCATAATGACAAGGCTACCATCCATTGGAGTAACAATAATATCAACAAGAGTCTACCTTCCATAATGACAAGGCTACTATCCAATGGAGTAACAAAAATCTCGACAACAGACTACCTTCCATAATGACTAGGCTACCATGCATTGAAATATTAAAAATTTGGACAACAAACTACCTTCCATAATGACAAGGCTACCATCCATTGGAGTAACAAAAATCTCGACAACAGACTACCTTCCATAATGACAAGGGTATCATCCATTGGAATAACAAAAATCTCGACAACAGACTACCTTTCATAATGACAAGTTTACAATCCAATGGAGTAATAAAAATCTCGACAATGGACTACCTTCCATAATGACAAGTCTACCATCCATTGGAGTGCCAAAAATCTGAACAACAGACTACCTTCCATAATGACATGGCTACCATCCATTGGAGTAACAGAAATCATAACGACATAATACCTTCCATAGTGACAAGGCTACCATCCATTAGAGTAACAAAAATATCAACAAGAGACTACCTTCAATAATGACAAGGCTACCATCCATTGGAGTAACAAAAATCTCAACAACAGACTACCTCCCATAATGACAAGGCTACCATCCATTGGAATAACAAAAATCTCGACAACAGACTACCTATCATAATGACAAGGCTACCATCCAATGGAGTAACAAAAATATCAACAACATACTACCTTCCATAATGACAAGGCTACCATTCATTAGAGTAACAAAAATCTGAACAACAGACTACCTTCCATAATAACAAGGCTACCATACATTGGAGTATCAAAGATATCGACAACATACTACCTTCCGTAATGACAAGGCTACCATCCATTGGAGTAACAAAAATCACGACAACAAATTACCTTCCATAATGACAAGGCTACCATCCATTGGAATAACAAAAATCTTGACAATAGACTATCTTCCATAACGAAGAGGCTACCATCCATTGGAGTAACAAAGATATCGACAACATACTAACTTCCATAATGACAAGGCTACAATCCATTGGAGTAAAAAAAATCACGACAACAGACTACCTTCCATAATGACAAGGCTACCATCCATTGGAATAACAAAATTCTCGACAACAGACTACCTTCCATAATGACAAGGCTACCATCCAATGGAGTAACAAAAATCTCGACAAGAGACTACCTTCCATAATGACAAGGCTACCATGCAATGGAGTAACAAAAATCTCGACAACAGACTACCTTCCATAATGACTAGGCTACCATCCATTAGAATATTAAAAATTTGGACAACAGACTACCTTCCATAATGACAAGTCTTCCATCCATTGGAGTAACAAAAATCTCGACAATAGACTACCTTCCATAATGACAAGGGTATCATCCATTGGAGTAAAAAAAATATCGACAACAGACTACCTTTCAAAATGACAAGTCCACAATCCATTGGAATAACAAAAATCTCGACAACAGACTACCTTTCATAATGATAAGGTTACAATCCAATGGAGTAACAAAAAGCTCGACAATAAACTACCTTCCATAATGATAAGTCTACCATCCATTGGAGTACCAAAAATCTGAAAAACATACTACCTTCCATAATGACAAGGCTACCATCCATTGGAGTAACAGAAATCACAACGACAGACTACCTTACATAATGACAAGGCTACCATCCATTGGAATAACAAAAATCTCGACAACAGACTACCTATCATAATGACAAGGCTACCATCCAATGGAGTAACAAAAATATCAACAACATACTACCTTCCATAATGACAAGGCTACCATTCATTAGAGTAACAAAAATCTGAACAACAGACTACCTTCCATAATAACAAGGCTACCATACATTGGAGTATCAAAGATATCGACAACATACTACCTTCCGTAATGACAAGGCTACCATCCATTGGAGTAACAAAAATCACGACAACAAATTACCTTCCATAATGACAAGGCTACCATCCATTGGAATAACAAAAATCTTGACAACAGACTATCTTCCATAACGAAGAGGCTACCATCCATTGGAGTAACAAAGATATCGACAACATACTAACTTCCATAATGACAAGGCTACAATCCATTGGAGTATAAAAAATCACGACAACAGACTACCTTCCATAATGACAAGGCTACCATCCATTGGAATAACAAAATTCTCAACAACAGACTACCTTCCATAATGACAAGGCTACCATCCAATGGAGTAACAAAAATCTCGACAAGAGACTACCTTCCATAATGACAAGGCTACCATGCAATGGAGTAACAAAAATCTCGACAACAGACTACCTTCCATAATGACTAGGCTACCATCCATTAGAATATTAAAAATTTGGACAACAGACTACCTTCCATAATGACAAGTCTTCCATCAATTGGAGTAACAAAAATCTCGACAACAGACTACCTTCCATAATGACAAGGGTATCATCCATTAGAGTAAAAAAAATATCGACAACAGACTACCTTTCAAAATGACAAGTCCACAATCCATTGGAATAACAAAAATTTCGACAACAGACTACCTTTCATAATGATAAGGTTACAATCCAATGGAGTAACAAAAAGCTCGACAATAAACTACCTTCCATAATGATAAGTCTACCATCCATTGGAGTACCAAAAATCTGAAAAACATACTACCTTCCATAATGACAAGGCTACCATCCATTGGAGTAACAGAAATCACAACGACAGACTACCTTACATAATGACAAGGCTACTATCCATTGGAATAACAAAAATCTCGACAACAGACTACCTATCATAATGACAAGGCTACCATCCAATGGAGTAACAAAAATATCAACAACATACTACCTTCCATAATGACAAGGCTACCATTCATTAGAGTAACAAAAATCTGAACAACAGACTACCTTCCATAATAACAAGGCTACCATACATTGGAGTATCAAAGATATCGACAACATACTACCTTCCGTAATGACAAGGCTACCATCCATTGGAGTAACAAAAATCACGACAACAAATTACCTTCCATAATGACAAGGGTATCATCCATTGGAGTAACAAAAATATCGATAATAGACTACCTTACATAATGACAAGTCCGCAATCCATTGGAATAACAAAAATCTCGACAACAGACTACCTTTCATAATGACAAGTTTACAATCCAATGGAGTAATAAAAATCTCGACAATAGACTACCTTCCATAATGACAAGTCTACCATCCATTGGAGTGCCAAAAATCTGAACAACAGACTACCTTCCATAATGACATGGCTACCATCCATTGGAGTTACAGAAATCATAACGACATACTACCTTCCATAGTGACAGGGCTACCATCCATTAGAGTAACAAAAATATCAACAAGAGACTACCTTCCATAATGACAAGGCTACCATCCATTGGAGTAACAAAAATCTCAACAACAGACTACCTTCCATAATGACAAGGCTACCATCCATTGGAATAACAAAAATCTCGACAACAGACTACCTATCATAATGACAAGGCTACCATACAATGGAGTAACAAAAATATCAACAACATACTACCTTCCATAATGACAAGGCTACCATTCATTATAGTAACAAAAATCTGAACAACAGACTACCTTCCATAATAACAAGGCTACCATACATTGGAGTATCAAAGATATCGACAACATACTACCTTCCGTAATGACAAGGCTACCATCCATTGGAGTAACAAAAATCTCGACAACAGACTACCTTCCATAATGACAAGGGTATCATCCATTGGAGTAACAAAAATATCGACAATAGACTACCTTTCATAATGACAAGTCCGCAATCCATTGGAATAACAAAAATCTCGACAACAGACTACCTTTCATAATGACAAGTTTACAATCCAATGGAGTAATAAAAATCTCGACAATAGACTACCTTCCATAATGACAAGTCTACCATCCATTGGAGTGCCAAAAATCTGAACAACAGACTACCTTCCCTAATGACATGGCTACCATCCATTGGAGTAACAGAAATCATAACGACATACTACCTTCCATAGTGACAAGGCTACCATCCATTAGAGTAACAAAAATATCAACAAGAGACTACCTTCCATAATGACAAGGCTACCATCCATTGGAGTAACAAAAATCTCAACAATAGACTACCTTCCATAATGACAAGGCTACCATCCATTGGAATAACAAAAATCTCGACAACAGACTACCTATCATAATGACAAGGCTACCATCCAATGGAGTAACAAAAATATCAACAACATACTACCTTCCATAATGACAAGGCTACCATTCATTAGAGTAACAAAAATCTGAACAACAGACTACCTTCCATAATAACAAGGCTACCATACATTGGAGTATCAAAGATATCGAAAACATACTACCTTCCGTAATGACAAGGCTACCATCCATTGGAGTAACAAAAATCACGACAACAAATTACCTTCCATAATGACAAGGCTACCATCCATTGGAATAACAAAAATCTTGACAACAGACTATCTTCCATAACGAAGAGGCTACCATCCATTAGAGTAACAAAGATATCGACAACATACTAACTTCCATAATGACAAGGCTACAATCCATTGGAGTAAAAAAAATCACGACAACAGACTACCTTCCATAATGACAAGGCTACCATCCATTGGAATAACAAAATTCTCGACAACAGACTACCTTCCATAATGACAAGACTACCATCCAATGGAGTAACAAAAATCTCGACAAGAGACTACCTTCCATAATGACAAGGCTACCATGCAATGGAGTAACAAAAATCTCGACAACAGACTACCTTCCATAATGACTAGGCTACCATCCATTGGAATATTAAAAATTTGGACAACAGACTACCTTCCATAATGACAAGTCTTCCATCCATTGGAGTAACAAAAATCTCGACAACAGACTACCTTCCATAATGACAAGGGTATCATCCATTGGAGTAAATATCGACAACAGACTACCTTTCAAAATGACAAGTCCACAATCCATTGGAATAACAAAAATCTCGACAACAGACTACCTTTCATAATGATAAGGTTACAATCCAATGGAGTAACAAAAAGCTCGACAATAAACTACCTTCCATAATGATAAGTCTACCATCCATTGGAGTACCAAAAATCTGAAAAACATACTACCTTCCATAATGACATGGCTACCATCCATTGGAGTAACAGAAATCACAACGACAGACTACCTTACATAATGACAAGGCTACCATCCATTGGAATAACAAAAATCTCGACAACAGACTACCTATCATAATGACAAGGCTACCATCCAATGGAGTAACAAAAATATCAACAACATACTACCTTCCATAATGACAAGGCTACCATTCATTAGAGTAACAAAAATCTGAACAACAGACTACCTTCCATAATAACAAGGCTACCATACATTGGAGTATCAAAGATATCGACAACATACTACCTTCCGTAATGACAAGGCTACCATCCATTGGAGTAACAAAAATCACGACAACAAATTACCTTCCATAATGACAAGGCTACCATCCATTGGAATAACAAAAATCTTGACAACAGACTATCTTCCATAACGAAGAGGCTACCATCCATTGGAGTAACAAAGATATCGACAACATACTAACTTCCATAATGATAAGGCTACAATCCATTGGAGTAAAAAAAATCACGACAACAGACTACCTTCCATGATGACAAGGCTACGATCCATTGGAATAACAAAATTCTTGACAACAGACTACCTTCCATAATGACAAGGCTACCTTCCAATGGATTAACAAAAATCTCGACAAGAGACTACCTTCCATAATGACAAGGCTACCATGCAATGGAGTAACAAAAATCTCGACAACAGACTACCTTCCATAATGACTAGGCTACCATCCATTAGAATATTAAAAATTTGGACAACAGACTACCTTCCATAATGACAAGTCTTCCATCAATTGGAGTAACAAAAATCTCGACAACAGACTACCTTCCATAATGACAAGGGTATCATCCATTAGAGTAAAAAAAATATCGACAACAGACTACCTTTCAAAATGACAAGTCCACAATCCATTGGAATAACAAAAATTTCGACAACAGACTACCTTTCATAATGATAAGGTTACAATCCAATGGAGTAACAAAAAGCTCGACAATAAACTACCTTCCATAATGATAAGTCTACCATCCATTGGAGTACCAAAAATCTGAAAAACATACTACCTTCCATAATGACAAGGCTACCATCCATTGGAGTAACAGAAATCACAACGACAGACTACCTTACATAATGACAAGGCTACTATCCATTGGAATAACAAAAATCTCGACAACAGACTACCTATCATAATGACAAGGCTACCATCCAATGGAGTAACAAAAATATCAACAACATACTACCTTCCATAATGACAAGGCTACCATTCATTAGAGTAACAAAAATCTGAACAACAGACTACCTTCCATAATAACAAGGCTACCATACATTGGAGTATCAAAGATATCGACAACATACTACCTTCCGTAATGACAAGGCTACCATCCATTGGAGTAACAAAAATCACGACAACAAATTACCTTCCATAATGACAAGGGTATCATCCATTGGAGTAACAAAAATATCGATAATAGACTACCTTACATAATGACAAGTCCGCAATCCATTGGAATAACAAAAATCTCGACAACAGACTACCTTTCATAATGACAAGTTTACAATCCAATGGAGTAATAAAAATCTCGACAATAGACTACCTTCCATAATGACAAGTCTACCATCCATTGGAGTGCCAAAAATCTAAACAACAGACTACCTTCCATAATGACATGGCTACCATCCATTGGAGTTACAGAAATCATAACGACATACTACCTTCCATAGTGACAGGGCTACCATCCATTAGAGTAACAAAAATATCAACAAGAGACTACCTTCCATAATGACAAGGCTACCATCCATTGGAGTAACAAAAATCTCAACAACAGACTACCTTCCATAATGACAAGGCTACCATCCATTGGAATAACAAAAATCTCGACAACAGACTACCTATCATAATGACAAGGCTACCATACAATGGAGTAACAAAAATATCAACAACATACTACCTTCCATAATGACAAGGCTACCATTCATTATAGTAACAAAAATCTGAACAACAGACTACCTTCCATAATAACAAGGCTACCATACATTGGAGTATCAAAGATATCGACAACATACTACCTTCCGTAATGACAAGGCTACCATCCATTGGAGTAACAAAAATCTCGACAACAGACTACCTTCCATAATGACAAGGGTATCATCCATTGGAGTAACAAAAATATCGACAATAGACTACCTTTCATAATGACAAGTCCGCAATCCATTGGAATAACAAAAATCTCGACAACAGACTACCTTTCATAATGACAAGTTTACAATCCAATGGAGTAATAAAAATCTCGACAATAGACTACCTTCCATAATGACAAGTCTACCATCCATTGGAGTGCCAAAAATCTGAACAACAGACTACCTTCCCTAATGACATGGCTACCATCCATTGGAGTAACAGAAATCATAACGACATACTACCTTCCATAGTGACAAGGCTACCATCCATTAGAGTAACAAAAATATCAACAAGAGACTACCTTCCATAATGACAAGGCTACCATCCATTGGAGTAACAAAAATCTCAACAATAGACTACCTTCCATAATGACAAGGCTACCATCCATTGGAATAACAAAAATCTCGACAACAGACTACCTATCATAATGACAAGGCTACCATCCAATGGAGTAACAAAAATATCAACAACATACTACCTTCCATAATGACAAGGCTACCATTCATTAGAGTAACAAAAATCTGAACAACAGACTACCTTCCATAATAACAAGGCTACCATACATTGGAGTATCAAAGATATCGAAAACATACTACCTTCCGTAATGACAAGGCTACCATCCATTGGAGTAACAAAAATCACGACAACAAATTACCTTCCATAATGACAAGGCTACCATCCATTGGAATAACAAAAATCTTGACAACAGACTATCTTCCATAACGAAGAGGCTACCATCCATTAGAGTAACAAAGATATCGACAACATACTAACTTCCATAATGACAAGGCTACAATCCATTGGAGTAAAAAAAATCACGACAACAGACTACCTTCCATAATGACAAGGCTACCATCCATTGGAATAACAAAATTCTCGACAACAGACTACCTTCCATAATGACAAGACTACCATCCAATGGAGTAACAAAAATCTCGACAAGAGACTACCTTCCATAATGACAAGGCTACCATGCAATGGAGTAACAAAAATCTCGACAACAGACTACCTTCCATAATGACTAGGCTACCATCCATTGGAATATTAAAAATTTGGACAACAGACTACCTTCCATAATGACAAGTCTTCCATCCATTGGAGTAACAAAAATCTCGACAACAGACTACCTTCCATAATGACAAGGGTATCATCCATTGGAGTAAATATCGACAACAGACTACCTTTCAAAATGACAAGTCCACAATCCATTGGAATAACAAAAATCTCGACAACAGACTACCTTTCATAATGATAAGGTTACAATCCAATGGAGTAACAAAAAGCTCGACAATAAACTACCTTCCATAATGATAAGTCTACCATCCATTGGAGTACCAAAAATCTGAAAAACATACTACCTTCCATAATGACATGGCTACCATCCATTGGAGTAACAGAAATCACAACGACAGACTACCTTACATAATGACAAGGCTACCATCCATTGGAATAACAAAAATCTCGACAACAGACTACCTATCATAATGACAAGGCTACCATCCAATGGAGTAACAAAAATATCAACAACATACTACCTTCCATAATGACAAGGCTACCATTCATTAGAGTAACAAAAATCTGATCAACAGACTACCTTCCATAATAACAAGGCTACCATACATTGGAGTATCAAAGATATCGACAACATACTACCTTCCGTAATGACAAGGCTACCATCCATTGGAGTAACAAAAATCACGACAACAAATTACCTTCCATAATGACAAGGCTACCATCCATTGGAATAACAAAAATCTTGACAATAGACTATCTTCCATAACGAAGAGGCTACCATCCATTGGAGTAACAAAGATATCGACAACATACTAACTTCCATAATGATAAGGCTACAATCCATTGGAGTAAAAAAAATCACGACAACAGACTACCTTCCATGATGACAAGGCTACGATCCATTGGAATAACAAAATTCTTGACAACAGACTACCTTCCATAATGACAAGGCTACCTTCCAATGGATTAACAAAAATCTCGACAAGAGACTACCTTCCATAATGACAAGGCTACCATGCAATGGAGTAACAAAAATCTCGACAACAGACTACCTTCCATAATGACTAGGCTACCATCCATTGGAATATTAAAAATTTGGACAACAGACTACCTTCCATAATGACAAGTCTTCCATCCATTGGAGTAACAAAAATCTCGACAACAGACTAACTTCCATAATGACAAGGGTATCATCCATTGTAGTAAAAAAATATCGACAACAGACTACCTTTCAAAATGACAAGTCCATAATCCATTGGAATAACAAAAATCTCGACAACAGACTACCTTTCATAATGATAAGGTTACAATCCAATGGAGTAACAAAAAGCCCGACAATAAACTACCTTCCATAATGATAAGTCTACCATCCATTGGAGTACCAAAAATCTGAAAAACATACTACCTTCCATAATGACAAGGCTACCATCCATTGGAGTAACAGAAATCACAACGACAGACTACCTTCCATAATGACAAGGCTACCATCCATTGGAGTAACAAAAATATCAACAAGACACTACCTTCCATAATGACAAGGCTACCATCCATTGGAGTAACAAAAATATCAACAAGACACTACCTTCCATAATGACAAGGCTACCATCCATTGGAGTAACAAAAATCTCGACAACAGACTACCTTCCATAATGACAAGGCTACCATCCATTGGAGTAACAAAGATATCGACAACATACTACCTTCCAAAATGGCTAGGCTACCATCCATTGGAGTAACAAAAATCACGACAACAAACTACCTTCCATAATGACAAGGCTACCATCCATTGGAATAACAAAATCCTCGACAACAGACTACCTATCATAGACAAGGCTATCATCCAATGGAGTAACAAAAATATCGACAACATACTACCTTCCATAATGACAAGGCTACCATCCATTAGAGTAACAAAAATCTGAACAATAGATTACCTTCCATAATACAAGGCTACCATACATTGGAGTAACAAAGATATCGATAACATACTACCTTCCGTAATGACAAGGCTACCATCCATTAAAGTAACAAAAATCACGACAACAAATTACCTTCCATAATGACAAGGCTACCATCCATTGGAATAACAAAAATCTTGACAACAGACTATCTTCCATAACGAAGAGGCTACCATCCATTGGAGTAACAAAGATATCGAGAACATACTAACTTCCATAATGACAAGGCTACAATCCATTGGAGTAACAAAAATCACGACAGCAGACTACCTTACATAATGACAAGGCTACCTTCCATTGGAATAACAAAATTCTCGACAACATACTACCTTCCATAATGACAAGGCTACCATCCAATGGAGTAACAAAAATCTCGACAACAGACTACCTTCCATAATGACAAGGGTATCATCCATTGGAGTAACAAAAACATCGACAACAGACTACCTTTCATAATGACAAGTCCGCAATCCATTGAAATAACAAAAATCTCGACAACGGACTACCTTTCATAATGACAAGGTTACAATCCAATGGAGTAACAAAAATATGAACAATAGACTACCTTCCATAATGACAAGTCTACCATCCATTGGAGTAACAAAAATCACGACAACAAACTACCTTCCTTAATGACAAGGCTACCATCCATTGGAATAACAAAAATCTCGACAACAGACTACCTATCATAATGACAAGGCCACCATCCAATGGAGTAACAAAAATATCGACAACATACTACCTTCCATAACGACAAGGCTACCATCCATTAGAGTAACAAAAATCTGAACAATAGATTACCTTCCATAATACAAGGCTACCATACATTGGAGTAACAAAGATATCGATAACATACTACCTTCCGTAATGACAAGGCTACCATCCATTGGAGTAACAAAAATCATGACAACAAATTACCTTCCATAGTGACAAGGCTACCATCCATTGGAATAACAAAAATCTTGACAACAGACTATCTTCCATAACGAAGAGGCTACCATCCATTGGAGTAACAAAGATATCGACAACATACTAACTTCCATAATGACAAGGCTACAATCCATTGGAGTAACAAAAATCACGACAACAGACTACCTTCCATAATGACAAGGCTACCATCCATTGGAATAACAAAATTATCGACAACAGACTACCTTCCATAATGACAAGGCTATCATCCAATGGAGTAACAAAAATCTCGACAACAGACTACCTTCCATAATGACTAGGCTACCACCCATTAGAGTAACAAAAATCTGGACAACATACTACCTTCTATAATGACAAGGCTACCATCCATTGGAGTTACAAAAATATCAACAAGAGACTACCTTCCATAATGACAAGGCTACCATCCAATGGAGTAACAAAAATCTTGACAACAGACTACCTTCCATAATGACTAGGCTACCATCCATTGGAGTATTAAAAATTTGGACAACAAACTACCTTCCATAATGACAAGGCTACCATCCATTGGAGTAACAAAAATCTCGAAAATCGACTACCTTCCATAATGACAAGGGTATCATCCATTGGAGTAACAAAAATATCAATAAGAGACTACCTTCCATAATGACAAGGCTACCATACATTGGAGTAGGAAAGATATTGACAACATACTACCTTCCGTAATGACAAGGCTACCATCCATTGGAATAACAAAAATCTTGACAAAACACTATCTTCCATAATAACGAGGCTACCATCCTAGGAGTAACAAAGATATCGACAACATACTAACTTCCATAATGACAAGGTTACCATCCATTGGAGTAACAAAAATCACGACAGCAGACTACCTTCCATAATGATAAGGCTACCATTCGTTTGAGTAATAAAAATCTCGACAATAGACTACCTTCCATAATGACAAGGGTACCATCCATTGGAGTAACAATAATCTCGACAACAGACTACTTTCCATAATGACAAGGCTACAATCCAATGGAGTAACAAAAATCTCGACAGCAGACTACCTTCCATAATGATAAGGCTACCATCCGTTGGAGTAATAAAAATCTCGACAATAGACTACCTTCCATAATGACAAGGGTACCATCCATTGGAGTAACAATAATCTCGACAACAGACTACTTTCAATAATGACAAGGCTACAATCCAATGGAGTAACAAAAATCTCGACAACAGACTACCTTCCATAATGACAAGTCTACCATCCATTGGAGTAACAAAAATTTGAACAACAGACTACGTTCCATAATGATAAGGCTAGCATCCATTGGAGTAACAGAAATCACAACGACATACTACCTTCCATAGGGACAAGGTTACCATCCATTTGAGTAAAAAAAATCAGGAGAACATACTACCTTCCATAATGACAAGGCTACCATCCATTGGAGTAACAAAAATATCAACAAGAGACTACCTTCCATAATGACAAGGCTACCATCCATTAGAGTAATAAAAATATCGACAACAGAATACCTTCCATAATGACAAGGCTACCATCCATTGAAATAACAAAGATATTTACAACATACTACCTTCCATAATGACAAGGCTACCATCCATTGGAGTAACAAAAATCACGACAACAAACTACCTTCCATAATGACAAGGCTACCATCCATTGGAATAACAAAAATCTCGACAACAGACTACCTATCATAATGACATGGCTACCATCCAATGGAGTAACAAAAATATCGACAACATACTACCTTCCATAATGACAAGGCTACCATCCATTAGAGTAACAAAAATCTGAACAACAGACTACCTTCCATAATAACAAGGCTACCATCCATTGGAGTAACAAAAATATCAACAAGAGACTACCTTCCATAATGACAAGGCTACCATCCAATGGAGTAACAAAAATCTCGACAAAAGACTACCTTCCATAATGACTAGGCTACCATCCATTAGAGTAACAAAAATCTGGACAACATACTACCTTCTATAATGACAAGGCTACCATCCATTGGAGTAACAAAAATATCAACAAGAGACTACCTTCTATAATGACAAGGCTACCATCCAATGGAGTAACAAAAATCTTGACAACGGACTACCTTCCATAATGACTCGGTTACAATCCATTGGAGTATTAAAAATTTGGACAACTGACTACCTTCCATAATGACAAGGCTACCATCCATTGGAGTAACAAAAATCTCGAAAACAGACTACCTTCCATAATTAAAAGGTTACCATCCATTGGAGTAACAACGCTATCAACAACATACTACCTTCCATAATGACAAGGCTACCATCCATTAGAGTAACAAAAATCACGACAACAGCTTACCTTCCATAATGACAAGGCTACCATCCATTGGAGTAACAAAAATATCAACAAGAGACTACCTTCCATAATGACAAGGCTACCATCCATTGGAGTAACAAAAATCTCTACAACAGACTACCTTCCATAATGACAAGGGTATCATCCATTGGAGTAACAAAAATATCGACAACAGACTACCTTTCATAATGACAAGTCCATAATCCATTGGAATAACAAAAATCTCGACAACAGACTACCCTTTATAATGACAAGGTTACAATCCAATGGAGTAATAAAAATCATGACAATAGACTACCTTCCATAATGACAAGTCTACCATCCATTGGAGTACCAAAAATATGAAAAACAGACTACATTCCATAATGACAAGGCTACCATCCATTGGAGTAACAGATATCACAACGACAAACTACCTTCCATAATGACAAGGCTACCATCCATTAGAGTAACAAAAATATCAACAAGAGATTACATATCATAATGACAAGGCTACCATCCATTGGAGTAACAAAAATCTCGACAACAGACTACCTTCCATAATGACAAGGCTACCATCCATTGGAGTAACAAAGATATCGACAACATACTACCTTCCAAAATGGCAAGGCTACCATCCATAAATATAACCAAGAGACTACCTTCCATAATGACAAGGCTACCATCCAATGGAGTAATAAAAATCTAGACAACAGACTACCTTCCATAATAACTAGGCTACCATCCATTAGAGTAACAAAAATCTGGACAACATACTACCTTCTATAATGACAAGGCTAAAATCCATTGGAGTAACAAAAATATCAACAAGAGACTACCTTCCATAATGACAAGGCTACCATCCAATGGAGTAACAAAAATCTCGACAACAGACTACCTTCCATAATGACTAGGCTACCACCCATTAGAGTAACAAAAATCTGGACAACATACTACCTTCTATAACGACAAGGCTACCATCCATTAGAGTTACAAAAATATCAACAAGAGACTACCTTCCATAATGACAAGGCTACCATCCAATGGAGTAACAAAAATCTTGACAACAGACTACCTTCCATAATGACAAGGCTACCATCCATTGGAGTATTAAAAATTTAGACAACAAACTACCTTCCATAATGACAAGGCTACCATCCATTGGAGTAACAAAAATCTCGAAAATAGACTACCTTCCATAATGACAAGGGTATCATCCATTGGAGTAACAAAAATATCAATAAGAGACTACCTTCCATAATGACAAGGCTACCATACATTGGAGTAGGAAAGATATTGACAACATACTACCTTCCGTAATGACAAGGCTACCATCCATTGGAATAACAAAAATCTTGACAAAACACTATCTTCCATAATAACGAGGCTACAATCCTAGGAGTAACAAAGATATCGACAACATACTAACTTCCATAATGACAAGGTTACCATCCATTGGAGTAACAAAAATCACGACAGCAGACTACCTTCCATAATGATAAGGCTACCATCCGTTTGAGTAATAAAAATCTCGACAATAGACTACCTTCCATAATGACAAGGGTACCATCCATTGGAGTAACAATAATCTTGACAACAGACTACTTTCCATAATGGCAAGGCTACAATCCAATGGAGTAAAAAAAATCTCGACAGCAGACTACCTTCCATAATGATAAGGCTACCATCCGTTGGAGTAATAAAAATCTCGACAATAGACTACATTCAATAATGACAAGGGTACCATCCATTGGAGTAACAATAATCTCGACAACAGACTACTTTCAATAATGACAAGGCTACAATCCAATGGAGTAACAAAAATCTCGACAACAGACTACCTTCCATAATGACAAGTCTACCATCCATTGGAGTAACAAAAATTTGAACAACAGACTACCTTCCATAATGATAAGGCTAGCATCCATTGGAGTAACAGAAATCACAACGACAGACTACCTTCCATAGGGACAAGGTTACCATCCATTTGAGTAAAAAAAATCAGGAGAACATACTACCTTCCATAATGACAAGGCTACCATCCATTGGAGTAACAAAAATATCAACAAGAGACTACCTTCCATAATGACAAGGCTACCATCCATTAGAGTAAAAAAAATATCGACAACAGACTACCTTCCATAATGACAAGGCTACCATCCATTGAAATAACAAAGATATTTACAACATACTCCCTTCCATAATGACAAGGCTACCATCCATTAGAGTAACAAAAATCACGACAACAAACTACCTTCCATAATGACAAGGCTTCCATCCATTAGAGTAACAAAAATCTGAACAACATACTACCTTCCATAATAACAAGGCTACCATCCATTGGAGTAACAAAAATATCAACAAGAGACTACCTTCCATAATGATAAGGCTACCATCCAATGGAGTAACAAAAATCTCGACAAAAGACTACCTTCCATAATGACTAGGCTACAATCCATTAGAGTAACAAAAATCTGGACAACATACTACCTTCCGTAATGACTAGGCTAACATCCATTGGAGTAACAAAAATATCAACAAGAGACAACCTTCCATAATGACAAGGCTACCATCCAATCCAGTAACAAAAATCTCGACAACAGACTACCTTACATAATGACTAGGCTACCATCCATTAGAGTAACAAAAATCTGGAAAACATAGTACCTTCTATAATGACAAGGCTACCATCCATTGGAGTAACAAAAATATCAACAAGAGACTACCTTCCATAATGACAAGGCTACCATCCAATGGAGTAACAAAAATCTTGACAACGGACTACCTTCCATAATGACTCGGCTACAATCCATTGGAGTATTAAAAATTTGGACAACTGACTACCTTCCATAATGACAAGGCTACCATCCATTGGAGTAACAAAAATCTCGAAAACAGACTACCTTCCATAATTACAAGGTTACCATCCATTGGAGTAACAACGATATCAACAACATACTACCTTCCATAATGACAAGGCTACCATCCATTAGAGTAACAAAAATCACGACAACAACTTACCTTCCATAATGACAAGGCTACCATCCATTGGAGTAACAAAAATATCAACAAGAGACTACCTTCCATAATGACAAGGCTACCATCCATTGGAATAACAAAAATCATGACAAAACACTATCTTCCATAATAACGAGGCTACAATCCTAGGAGTAACAAAGATATCGACAACATACTAACTTCCATAATGACAAGGTTACCATCCATTGGAGTAACAAAAATCACGACAGCAGACTACCTTCCATAATGATAAGGCTACCATCCGTTTGAGTAATAAAAATCTCGACAATAGACTACCTTCCATAATGACAAGGGTACCATCCATTGGAGTAACAATAATCTTGACAACAGACTACTTTCCATAATGGCAAGGCTACAATCCAATGGAGTAAAAAAAATCTCGACAGCAGACTACCTTCCATAATGATAAGGCTACCATCCGTTGGAGTAATAAAAATCTCGACAATAGACTACATTCAATAATGACAAGGGTACCATCCATTGGAGTAACAATAATCTCGAAAACAGACTACTTTCAATAATGACAAGGCTACAATCCAATGGAGTAACAAAAATCTCGACAACAGACTACCTTCCATAATGACAAGTCTACCATCCATTGGAGTAACAAAAATTTGAACAACAGACTACCTTCCATAATGATAAGGCTAGCATCCATTGGAGTAACAGAAATCACAACGACAGACTACCTTCCATAGGGACAAGGTTACCATCCATTTGAGTAAAAAAAATCAGGAGAACATACTACCTTCCATAATGACAAGGCTACCATCCATTGGAGTAACAAAAATATCAACAAGAGACTACCTTCCATAATGACAAGGCTACCATCCATTAGAGTAAAAAAAATATCGACAACAGACTACCTTCCATAATGACAAGGCTACCATCCATTGAAATAACAATAATATTTACAACATACTCCCTTCCATAATGACAAGGCTACCATCCATTAGAGTAACAAAAATCACGACAACAAACTACCTTCCATAATGACAAGGCTTCCATCCATTAGAGTAACAAAAATCTGAACAACAGACTACCTTCCATAATAACAAGGCTACCATCCATTGGAGTAACAAAAATATCAACAAGAGACTACCTTCCATAATGACAAGGCTACCATCCAATGGAGTAACAAAAATCTCGACAAAAGACTACCTTCCATAATGACTAGGCTACAATCCATTAGAGTAACAAAAATCTGGACAACATACTACCTTCCGTAATGACTAGGCTAACATCCATTGGAGTAACAAAAATATCAACAAGAGACAACCTTCCATAATGACAAGGCTACCATCCAATCCAGTAACAAAAATCTCGACAACAGACTACCTTACATAATGACTAGGCTACCATCCATTAGAGTAACAAAAATCTGGACAACATAGTACCTTCTATAATGACAAGGCTACCATCCATTGGAGTAACAAAAATATCAACAAGAGACTACCTTCCATAATGACAAGGCTACCATCCAATGGAGTAACAAAAATCTTGACAACGGACTACCTTCCATAATGACTCGGCTACAATCCATTGGAGTATTAAAAATTTGGACAACTGACTACCTTCCATAATGACAAGGCTACCATCCATTGGAGTAACAAAAATCTCGAAAACAGACTACCTTCCATAATTACAAGGTTACCATCCATTGGAGTAACAACGATATCAACAACATACTACCTTCCATAATGACAAGGCTACCATCCATTAGAGTAACAAAAATCACGACAACAACTTACCTTCCATAATGACAAGGCTACCATCCATTGGAGTAACAAAAATATCAACAAGAGACTACCTTCCATAATGACAAGGCTACCATCCATTGGAGTAACAAAAATCTCTACAACAGACTACCTTCCATAATGACAAGGGTATCATCCATTGGAGTAACAAAAATATCGACAACAGACTACCTTTCATAATGACAAGTCCATAATCCATTGGAATAACAAAAATCTCGACAACAGACTACCCTTCATAATGACAAGGTTACAATCCAATGGAGTAATAAAAATCATGCCAATAGACTACCTTCCATAATGACAAGTCTACCATCCATTGGAGTACCAAAAATCTGAAAAACAGACTACCTTCCATAATGACAAGGCTACCATCCATTGGAGTAACAGATATCACAACGACAAACTACCTTCCATAATGACAAGGCTACCATCCATTGGAGTAACAAAAATATCAACAAGAGATTACATATCATAATGACAAGGCTACCATCCATTGGAGCAACAAAAATCTCGACAACAGACTACCTTCCATAATGACAAGGCTACTATCCATTGGAGTAACAAAGATATCGACAACATACTATCTTCCAAAATGGCAAGGCTACCATCCATTGGAGTAACAAAAATATCAACAAGAGACTACCTTCCATAATGACAAGGCTACCATCCAATGGAGTAACAAAAATATAGACAACAGATTACCTTCCATAATGACTAGGCTACCTTCCATTAGAGTAACAAAAATCTGGACAACATACTACCTTCTATAATGACAAGGCTACAATCCATTGGAGTAACAAAAATATCAACAAGAGACTACCTTCTATAATGACAAGGCTACCATCCAATGGAGTAACAAAAATCTCGACAACAGACTACCTTCCATAATGACTAGGCTACCACCCATTAGAGTAACAAAAATTTGGACAACATACTACCTTCTATAATGACAAGGCTACCATCCATTGGAGTTACAAAAATATCAACAAGAGACTACCTTCCATAATGACAAGGCTACCATCCAATGGAGTAACAAAAATCTTGACAACAGACTACCTTCCATAATGACTAGGCTACCATCCATTGGAGTATTAAAAATTTAGACAACAAACTACCTTCCATAATGACAAGGCTACCATCCATTTGAGTAACAAAAATCTCGAAAATAGACTACCTTCCATAGTGACAAGGGTATCATCCATTGGAGTAACAAAAATATCAATAAGAGACTACCTTCCATAATGACAAGGCTACCATAAATTGGAGTAGGAAAGATATTGACAACATACTACCTTCCGTAATGACAAGGCTACCATCCATTGGAATAACAAAAATCTTGACAAAACACTATCTTCCATAATAACGAGGCTACTATCCTAGGAGTAACAAAGATATCGACAACATACTAACTTCCATAACAACAAGGTTACCATCCATTGGAGTAACAAAAATCACGACAGCAGACTACCTTCCATAATGATAAGGCTACCATCTGTTTGAGTAATAAAAATCTCGACAATAGACTACCTTCAATAATGACAAGGGTACCATCCATTGGAGTAACAATAATCTCGACAACAGACTACTTTCCATAACGACAAGGCTACAATCCAATGGAGTAATAAAAATCTAGACAGCAGACTACCTTCCATAATGATAAGGCTACCATCCGTTGGAGTAATAAAAATCTCGACAATAGATTACCTTCCACAATGACAAGGGTACCATCCATTGGAGTAACAATAATCTCGACAACAGACTACTTTACATAATGACAAGGCTACAATCCAATGGAGTAACAAAAATCTCGACAACAGAATACCTTCCATAATGACAAGTCTACCATCCATTGGAGTAACTAAAATTTGAACAACAGACTACCTTCCATAATGACAAGGCTAGCATCCATTGTCGTAACAGAAATCACAACGACAGACTACCTTCCATAATGACAAGGTTACCATCCATTTGAGTAAAAAAAATCAGGACAACAGACTATGTTCCATAATGACAAGACCACCATCCATTGGAGTAACAAAAATATCAACAAGAGACTACCTTCCATAATGACAAGGCTACCATCCATTAGAGTAACAAAAATATCGACAACGGACTACCTACCATAATGACAAGGCTACCATCCATTGGAATAACAAAGATATTTACAACATACTACCTTCCATAATGACAAGGCTACCATCCATTGGAGTAACAAAAATCACGACAACAAACTACCTTCCATAATGAAAAGGCTACCATCCATTGGAATAACAAAAATCTCGACAACAGACTACCTTCCATAATGACAAGGCTACCATCCATTAGAGTAACAAAAATCTGAACAACAGACTACCTTCCATAATAACAAGGCTACATTCCATTGGAGTAACAAAAATATCAACAAGAGACTACCTTCCATAATGACAAGGCTACCATCCAATGGAGTAACAAAAATCTCGACAACAGACTACCTTCCATAATGACTAGGCTACCATCCATTAGAGTAACAAAAATCTGGACAACATACTACCTTCCGTAATGACAAGGCTAGCATCCATTCGAGTAACAAAAATATCAACAAAAGAATACCTTCCATAATGACAAGGATACCATCCAATGGAGTAACCAAAATCTTGACAACAGACTACTTTCCATAATGACTATGTTATCATCCATTGGAGTATTAAAAATTTGGACAACTGACTACCTTCCATAATGACAAGGCTACCATCCATTGGAGTAACAAAAATCTCAAAAACAGACTACCTTCCATAATGACAAGGGTATCATCCATTGGAGTAACAAAAATATCAACAAGAGACTACCTTCCATAATGATAAGGCTACCATACATTGGAGTAACAAAGATATTGACAACATACTACCTTCCGTAATGACAAGGAAACCATCCATTGGAGCAAAAATCACGACAACAAGTTACATTCCATAATGACAAGGCTACCATCCATTGGAATAACAAAAATCTTGACAACAAACTATCTTCTATAATGACGAGGCTACCATATATTGGAGTAACAAAGAAATCGACAACATACTAACTTCCATAATGACAAGGCTACTATCCATTGGAGTAACAAAAATCACGACAGCAGACTACCTTCCATAATGACAAGGGTACCATCCATTGGAGTAACAAAAATATGGACAACAGACTACTTTCCATATTGACAAGGCTACATTGTAATGGAGTTACAAAAATCTCAACAACAGACTACCTTCCATAATGACAAGTCTACAATCCATTGGAGTAACAAAAATCTGAACAATAGACTACCTTCCATAATGACAAGGCTAGCATCCATTGGAGTAACAGAAATCACAAAGACAGACTACCTTCCATAATGACAAGGCTACCATCCATTTGAGTATAAAAAATAAGGACAACAGACTACCTTCCATAATAACAAGGCTACCATCCATTGGAGTAACAAAAATATCAACAAGAGACTACCTTCCATAATGACAAGGCTACCATCCATTAGAGTAAATGGAATCTCGACAACAGACTACTTTCCATAATGACAAGGCTACCATCTATTGGAATAACAAAGATATCGACAACATACTACCTTCCTTAATGACAAGGCTACCATCCATTGGAGTAACAAAAATCACGACAACAAACTACCTTCCATAATGACAAGGCTACCATCCATTAGAATAACAAAAATCTCGACAACAAACTACCTTCCATAATGACAAGGCTACCATCCATTGGAGTAACAAACATATCAACAAGAGACTACCTTCCATAATGACAAGGCTACCATCCAATGGAGTAACAAAAATCTCGACAACAGACTACCTTCCATAATGACTAGGCTACCATGCATTGGAATATTAAAAATTTAGACAACAAACTACCTTCCATAATGACAAGGCTACCATCCATTGGAGTAACAAAAATCTCGACAACAGACTACCTTCCATAACGACAAGGGTATCATCCATTGGAGTAACAAAAATATCGACAATAGACTACCTTTCATAATGACAAGTCCTCAATCCATTGGAATAACAAAAATCTCGACAACAGACTACCTTTCTTAATGACAGGGATAGCATCCATTGGAGTAACAGAAATCACAACGACAGACTACCATCCATAATGACAAGGCTACCATCCATTTGAGTATAAAAAATAAGGACAACAGACTACCTTCCATAATAACAAGGCTACCATCCATTGGAGTAACAAAAATATCAACAAGAGACTACCTTCCATAATGACAAGGCTACCATCCATTAGAGTAAAAAGAATCTCGACAACAGACTACTTTCCATAATGACAAGGCTACCATCCATTGGAATAACAAAGATATCGACAACATACTACCTTCCTTAATTACAAGGCTACCATCCATTGGAGTAACAAAAATCACGACAACAAACTACCTTCCATAATGACAAGGCTACCATCCATTAGAATAACAAAAATCTCGACAACAAACTACCTTCCATAATGACAAGGCTACCATCCATTGGAGTAACAAAAATATCAACAAGAGACTACCTTCCATAATGACAAGGCTACCATCCAATGGAGTAACAAAAATCTCGACAACAGACTACCTTCCATAATGACTAGGCTACCATGCATTGGAATATTAAAAATTTAGACAACAAACTACCTTCCATAATGACAAGGCTACCATCCATTGGAGTAACAAAAATCTCGACAACAGACTACCTTCCATAACGACAAGGGTATCATCCATTGGAGTAACAAAAATATCGACAATAGACTACCTTTCATAATGACAAGTCCTCAATCCATTGGAATAACAAAAATCTCGACAACAGACTACCTTTCTTAATGACAGGGATAGCATCCATTGGAGTAACAGAAATCACAACGACAGACTACCATCCATAATGACAAGGCTACCATCCATTTGAGTATAAAAAATAAGGACAACAGACTACCTTCCATAATAACAAGGCTACCATCCATTGGAGTAACAAAAATATCAACAAGAGACTACCTTCCATAATGACAAGGCTACCATCCATTAGAGTAAATGGAATCTCGACAACAGACTACTTTCCATAATGACAAGGCTACCATCTATTGGAATAACAAAGATATCGACAACATACTACCTTCCTTAATGACAAGGCTACCATCCATTGGAGTAACAAAAATCACGACAACAAACTACCTTCCATAATGACAAGGCTACCATCCATTAGAATAACAAAAATCTCGACAACAAACTACCTTCCATAATGACAAGGCTACCATCCATTGGAGTAACAAACATATCAACAAGAGACTACCTTCCATAATGACAAGGCTACCATCCAATGGAGTAACAAAAATCTCGACAACAGACTACCTTCCATAATGACTAGGCTACCATGCATTGGAATATTAAAAATTTAGACAACAAACTACCTTCCATAATGACAAGGCTACCATCCATTGGAGTAACAAAAATCTCGACAACAGACTACCTTCCATAACGACAAGGGTATCATCCATTGGAGTAACAAAAATATCGACAATAGACTACCTTTCATAATGACAAGTCCTCAATCCATTGGAATAACAAAAATCTCGACAACAGACTACCTTTCTTAATGACAGGGATAGCATCCATTGGAGTAACAGAAATCACAACGACAGACTACCATCCATAATGACAAGGCTACCATCCATTTGAGTATAAAAAATAAGGACAACAGACTACCTTCCATAATAACAAGGCTACCATCCATTGGAGTAACAAAAATATCAACAAGAGACTACCTTCCATAATGACAAGGCTACCATCCATTAGAGTAAAAAGAATCTCGACAACAGACTACTTTCCATAATGACAAGGCTACCATCCATTGGAATAACAAAGATATCGACAACATACTACCTTCCTTAATGACAAGGCTACCATCCATTGGAGTAACAAAAATCACGACAACAAACTACCTTCCATAATGACAAGGCTACCATCCATTAGAATAACAAAAATCTCGACAACAAACTACCTTCCATAATGACAAGGCTACCATCCATTGGAGTAACAAAAATATCAACAAGAGACTACCTTCCATAATGACAAGGCTACCATCCAATGGAGTAACAAAAATCTCGACAACAGACTACCTTCCATAATGACTAGGCTACCATGCATTGGAATATTAAAAATTTAGACAACAAACTACCTTCCATAATGACAAGGCTACCATCCATTGGAGTAACAAAAATCTCGACAACAGACTACCTTCCATAACGACAAGGGTATCATCCATTGGAGTAACATAAATATCGACAATAGACTACCTTTCATAATGACAAGTCCGCAATCCATTGGAATAACAAAAATCTCGACAACAGACTACCTTTCTTAATGACAAGGCTAGCATCCATTGGAGTAACAGAAATCACAACGACAGACTACCTTCCATAATGACAAGGCTACCATCCATTTGAGTATAAAAAATAAGGACGACAGACTACCTTCCATAATAACAAGGCTACCATCCATTGGAGTAACAAAAATAACAACAAGAGACTACCTTCCATAATGACAAGGCTACCATCCATTAAAGTAAAAAGAATCTCGACAACAGACTAATTTCCATAATGACAAGGCTACCATCCATTGGAATAACAAAGATATCGACAACATACTACCTTCCTTAATGACAAGGCTACCATCCATTGGAGTAACAAAAATCACGACAACAAACTACCTTCCATAATGACAAGGCTACCATCCATTAGAATAACAAAAATCTCGACAACAAACTACCTTCCATAATGACAAGGCTACCATCCATTGGAGTAACAAAAATATCAACAAGAGACTACCTTCCATAATGACAAGGCTACCATCCAATGGAGTACCAAAAATCTCGATAACAAACTACCTTCCATAATGACTAGGCTACCATGCATTGGAAAATTAAAAATTTAGACAACAAACTACCTTCCATAATGACAAGGCTACCATCCATTGGAGTAACAAAAATCTCGACAACAGACTACCTTCCATAACGACAAGGGTATCATCCATTGGAGTAACAAAAATATCGACAATAGACTACCTTTCATAATGACAAGTCCGCAATCCATTGGAATAACAAAAATCTCGACAACAGACTACCTTTCTTAATGACAAGGCTAGCATCCATTGGAGTAACAGAAATCACAACGAAAGACTACCTTCCATAATGACAAGGCTACCATCCATTTGAGTATAAAAAATAAGGACAACAGACTACCTTCCATAATAACAAGGCTACCATCCATTGGAGTAACAAAAATATCAACAAGAGACTACCTTCCATAATGACAAGGCTACCATCCATTAGAGTAAAAAGAATCTCGACAACAAACTACTTTCCATAATGACAAGGCTACCATCCATTGGAATAACAAAGATATCGACAACATACTACCTTCCTTAATGACAAGGCTACCATCCATTGGAGTTACAAAAATCACGACAACAAACTACCTTCCATAATGACAAGGCTACCATCCATTAGAATAACAAAAATATCGACAACAAACTACCTTCCATAATGACAAGGCTACCATCCATTAGAGTAACAAAAATATCAACAAGAGAGTACCTTCTATAATGACAAGGCTACCATCCAATGGAGTAACAAAAATCTTGACAACAGACTACTTTCCATAATGACTAGGCTACCATGCATTGGAATATTAAAAATTTAGACAACAAACTACCTTCCATAATGACAAGGCTACCATCCATTGGAGTAACAAAAATCTCGGCAACATACTACCTTCCATAACGACAAGGGTATCATCCATTGGAGTAACAAAAATATCGACAATAGACTACCTTTCATAATGACAAGTCCGCAATCCATTGGAATAACAAAAATCTCGACAGCAGACTACCTTTCATAATGACAAGTTTACAATCCAATGGAGTAATAAAAATCTCGACAATAGACTACCTTCCATAATGACAAGTCTACCATCCATTAGAGTTCCAAAAATCTGAACAACAGACTACCTTCCATAATGACATGGCTACCATCCATTGGAGTAACAGAAATCATAACGACATACTACCTTCCATAGTAACAAGGCTACCATCCATTGGAGTAACAAAAATATCAACAAGAGACTACCTTCCATAATGACAAGGCTACCATCCATTGGAGTAACAAAAATCTCGACAACAGACTGCCTTCCATAATGACAAGGCTACCATCCATTGGAATAACAAAAATCTCGACAACAGACTACCTATCATAATGACAAGGCTACCATCCAATGGAGTAACAAAAATATCAACAACATACTACCTTCCATAATGACAAGGCTACCATTCATTAGAGTAACAAAAACATGAACAACAAACTACCTTCCATAATAACAAGGCTACCATACATTGGAGTATCCAAGATATCGACAACATACTACCTTCCGTAAAGACAAGGCTACCATCCATTGGAGTAACAAAAATCACGACAACAAATTACCTTCCATAATGACAAGGCTACCATCCATTGGAATAACAAAAATCTTAACAACAGACTATCTTCCATAACAAAGAGGCTACCATCCATTGGAGTAACAAAGATATCGACAACATACTAACTTCCATAATGACAAGGCTACAATCCATTGGAGTAAAAAAAATCACGACAGCAGACTACCTTCCATAATGACAAGGCTACCATCCATTGGAATAACAAAATTCTCGACAACAGACTACCTTCCATAATGACAAGGCTACCATCCAATGGAGTAACAAAAATCTCGACAAGAGACTACCTTTCATAATGACAAGGCTACCATTCAATGGAGTAACAAAAATCTCGACAACAGACTACCTTCCATAATGACTAGGCTACCATCCATTGGAATATTAAAAATTTGGACAATAGACTACCTTCCATAATGACAAGTCTTCCATCCATTGGGGTAACAAAAATCTCGACAACAGACTACCTTCCATAATGACAAGGGTATCATCCATTGGAGTAACAAAAATATCGACAACAGACTACCTTTCAAAATGACAAGTCTACAATCCATTGGAATAACAAAAATCTCGATAATAGACTACCTTTGATAATGATAAGGTTACAATCCAATGGAGTAACAAAAAGCTCGACAATAAACTACCTTCCATAATGATAAGTCTACCATCCATTGGAGTACCAAAAATCTGAAAAACATACTACCTTCCATAATGAAAAGGCTACCATCCATTGGAGTAACAGAAATCACAACGACAGACTACCTTCCATAATGACAAGGCTACCATCCATTGGAGTAACAAAAATATCAACAAGACACTACCTTCCATAATGACAAGGCTACCATCCGTTGGAGTAACAAAAATCTCGACAATAGACTACCTTCCATAATGACAAGGCTACCATCCATTGGAGTAACAAAGATATCGACAACATACTACCTTCCAAAATGGCTAGGCTCCCATCCATTGGAGTAACAAAAATCACGACAACAAACTACCTTCCATGATGACAAGGCTACCATCCATTGGAATAATAAAATCTCGACAACAGACTACCTATCATAGACAAGGCTATCATCCAATGGAGTAACAAAAATATCGACAACATACTACCTTCCATAATGACAAGGCTACCATCCATTAGAGTAACAAAAATCTGAACAATAGATTACCTTTCATAATACAAGGCTACCATACATTGGAGTAACAAAGATATCGATAACATACTACCTTCCGTAATGACAAGGCTACCATCCATTGGAGTAACAAAAATCACGACTACAAATTACCTTCCATAATGACAAGGCTACCATCCATTGGAATAACAAAAATCTTGACAACAGACTATCTTCCATAACGAAGAGGCTACCATCCATTGGAGTAACAAAGATATCGACAACATACTAACTTCCATAATCACAAGGCTACAATCCAGTGGAGTAACAAAAATCACGACAGCAGACTACCTTCCATAATGACAAGGCTACCATCCATTGGAATAACAAAATTCTCGACAACAGACTACCTTCCATAATGACAAGGCTACCATCCAATGGAGTAACAAAAATCTCGACAAGAGACTACCTTCCATAATGACAAGGCTACCATTCAATGGAGTAACAAAAATCTCGACAACAGACTACCTTCCATAATTACTAGGCTACCATCCATTGGAATATTAAAAATTTGGACAACAGACTACCTTCCATAATGACAATTCTTCAATCCATTGGAGTAACAAAAATCTCGACAACAGACTACCTTCCATAATGACAAGGGTATCATCCATTGGAGTAACAAAAATATCGACAACAGACTACCTTTCAAAATGGCAAGTCCACAATCCATTGGAATAACAAAAATCTCGACAACAGACTACCTTTCATAATGATAAGGTTACAATCCAATGGAGTAACAAAAAGCTCGACAGTAAACTACCTTCCATAATGATAAGTCTACCATCCATTGGAGTACCAAAAATCTGAAAAACATACTACCTTCCATAATGAAAAGGCTACCATCCATTGGAGTAACAGAAATCACAACGACAGACTACCTTCCATAATGACAAGGCTACCATCCATTGGAGTAACAAAAATATCAACAAGACACTACCTTCCATAATGACAAGGCTACCTTCCATTGGAGTAACAAAAATCTCGACAACAGACTACCTTCCATAATGACAAGGCTACCATCCATCGGAGTAACAAAGATATCGACAACATACTACCTTCCAAAATGGCTAGGCTACCATCCATTGGAGTAACAAAAATCACGACAACAAACTACCTTCCATAATGACAAGGCTACCATCCATTGGAATAACAAAAATCTCGACAACAGACTACCTATCATAGACAAGGCTATCATCCAATGGAGTAACAAAAATATCGACAACATACTACCTTCCATAATGACAAGGCTACCATCCATTAGAGTAACAAAAATCGGAACAATAGATTACCTTCCATAATACAAGGCTACCATACATTGGAGTAACAAAGATATCGATAACATACAACCTTCCGTAATGACAAGGCTACCATCCATTGGAGTAACAAAAATCACGACTACAAATTACCTTCCATAATGACAAGGCTACCATCCATTGGAATAACAAAAATCTTGACAACAGACTATCTTCCATAACGAAGACGCTACCATCCTTTGGAGTAACAAAGATATCGACAACATACTAACTTCCATAATGACAAGGCTACCATTCAATGGAGTAATAAAAATCTCGACAACAGACTACCTTCCATAATGACTAGGCTACCATCCATTGGAATATTAAAAATTTGGACAACAGACTACCTTCCATAATGACAAGTCTTCCATCCATTGGAGTAACAAAAATCTCGACAACAAACTACCTTCCATAATGACAAGGGTATCATCCATTGGAGTAACAAAAATATCGACAACAGACTACCTTTCAAAATGACAAGTCCATAATCCATTGGAATAAATAAAATCTATACAACAGACTACCTTTCATAATGATAAGGTTACAATCCAATGGAGTAACAACAAGCTCGACAATAAACTACCTTCCATAATGATAAGTCTACCATCCATTGGAGTACCAAAAATCTGAACAACATACTACCTTCCATAATGAAAAGGCTACCATCCATTGGAGTAACAGAAATCACAACGACAGACTACCTTCCATAATGACAAGGCTACCATCCATTAGAGTAACAAAAATATCAACAAGACACTACCTTCCATAATGACAAGGCTACCATCCATTGGAGTAACAAAAATCTCGACAACAGACTACCTTCCATAATGACAAGGCTACCATCCATTGGAATATTAAAAATTTGGACAACAGACTACCTTCCATAATGACAAGTCTTCCATCCATTGGAGTAACAAAAATCTCGACAACAGACTACCTTCCATAATGACAAGGGTATCATCCATTGGAGTAACAAAAATATCGACAACAGACTACCTTTCAAAATGACAAGTCCACAATCCATTGGAATAACAAAAATCTCGACAACAGACTACCTTTCATAATGATAAGGTTACAATCCAATGGAGTAACAACAAGCTCGACAATAAACTACCTTCCATAATGATAAGTCTACCATCCATTGGAGTACCAAAAATCTGAAAAAACATACTACCTTCCATAATGAAAAGGCTACCATCCATTGGAGTAACAGAAATCACAACGACAGACTACCTTCCATAATGACAAGGCTACCATCCATTGGAGTAACAAAAATATCAACAAGACACTACCTTCCATAATGACAAGGCTACCATCCGTTGGAGTAACAAAAATCACGACAATAGACTACCTTCCATAATGACAAGGCTACCATCCATTGGAGTAACAAAGATATCGACAACATACTACCTTCCAAAATGGCTAGGCTACCATCCATTGGAGTAACAAAAATCACGACAACAAACTAACTTCCATGATGACAAGGCTACCATCCATTGGAATAATAAAATCTCGACAACAGACTACCTATCATAGACAAGGCTATCATCCAATGGAGTAACAAAAATATCGACAACATACTACCTTCCATAATGACAAGGCTACCATCCATTAGAGTAACAAAAATCTGAACAATAGATTACCTTCCATAATACAAGGCTACCATACATTGGAGTAACAAAGATATCGATAACATACTACCTTCCGTAATGACAAGGCTACCATCCATTGGAGTAACAAAAATCACGACTACAAATTACCTTCCATAATGACAAGGCTACCATCCATTGGAATAACAAAAATCTTGACAACAGACTATCTTCCATAACGAAGAGGCTACCATCCATTGGAGTAACAAAGATATCGACAACATACTAACTTCCATAATCACAAGGCTACAATCCAGTGGAGTAACAAAAATCACGACAGCAGACTACCTTCCATAATGACAAGGCTACCATCCATTGGAATAACAAAATTCTCGACAACAGACTACCTTCCATAATGACAAGGCTACCATCCAATGGAGTAACAAAAATCTCGACAAGAGACTACCTTCCATAATGACAAGGCTACCATTCAATGGAGTAACAAAAATCTCGACAACAGACTACCTTCCATAATTACTAGGCTACCATCCATTGGAATATTAAAAATTTGGACAACAGACTACCTTCCATAATGACAATTCTTCAATCCATTGGAGTAACAAAAATCTCGACAACAGACTACCTTCCATAATGACAAGGGTATCATCCATTGGAGTAACAAAAATATCGACAACAGACTACCTTTCAAAATGGCAAGTCCACAATCCATTGGAATAACAAAAATCTCGACAACAGACTACCTTTCATAATGATAAGGTTACAATCCAATGGAGTAACAAAAAGCTCGACAGTAAACTACCTTCCATAATGATAAGTCTACCATCCATTGGAGTACCAAAAATCTGAAAAACATACTACCTTCCATAATGAAAAGGCTACCATCCATTGGAGTAACAGAAATCACAACGACAGACTACCTTCCATAATGACAAGGCTACCATCCATTGGAGTAACAAAAATATCAACAAGACACTACCTTCCATAATGACAAGGCTACCGTCCATTGGAGTAACAAAAATCTCGACAACAGACTACCTTCCATAATGACAAGGCTACCATCCATCGGAGTAACAAAGATATCGACAACATACTACCTTCCAAAATGGCTAGGCTACCATCCATTGGAGTAACAAAAATCACGACAACAAACTACCTTCCATAATGACAAGGCTACCATCCATTGGAATAACAAAAATCTCGACAACAGACTACCTATCATAGACAAGGCTATCATCCAATGGAGTAACAAAAATATCGACAACATACTACCTTCCATAATGACAAGGCTACCATCCATTAGAGTAACAAAAATCGGAACAATAGATTACCTTCCATAATACAAGGCTACCATACATTGGAGTAACAAAGATATCGATAACATACTACCTTCCGTAATGACAAGGCTACCATCCATTGGAGTAACAAAAATCACGACTACAAATTACCTTCCATAATGACAAGGCTACCATCCATTGGAATAACAAAAATCTTGACAACAGACTATCTTCCATAACAAAGAGGCTACCATCCATTGGAGTAACAAAGATATCGACAACATACTAACTTCCATAATGACAAGGCTACAATCCATTGGAGTAACAAAAATCACGACAACAGACTACCTTCCATAATGACAAGGCTACCATCCATTGGAATAACAAAATTCTCGAAAATAGACTACCTTCCATAATGACAAGGCTACCATCCAATGGAGTAACAAAAATCTCGACAAGAGACTACCTTCCATAATGACAAGGCTACCATTCAATGGAGTAATAAAAATCTCGACGACAGACTACCTTCCATAATGACTAGGCTACCATCCATTGGAATATTAAAAATTTGGACAACAGACTACCTTCCATAATGACAAGTCTTCCATCCATTGGAGTAACAAAAATCTCGACAACAGACTACCTTCCATAATGACAAGGGTATCATCCATTGGAGTAACAAAAATATCGACAACAGACTACCTTTCAAAATGACAAGTCCATAATCCATTGGAATAAATAAAATCTCGACAACAGACTACCTTTCATAATGATAAGGTTACAATCCAATGGAGTAACAACAAGCTCGACAATAAACTACCTTCATTAATGATAAGTCTACCATCCATTGGAGTACCAAAAATCTGAACAACATACTACCTTCCATAATGAAAAGGCTACCATCCATTGGAGTAACAGAAATCACAACGACAGACTACCTTCCATAATGACAAGGCTACCATCCATTGGAGTAACAAAAATATCAACAAGACACTACCTTCCATAATGACAAGGCTACCATCCATTGGAGTAACAAAAATCTCGACAACAGACTACCTTCCATAATGACAAGGCTACCATCCATTGGAATATTAAAAATTTGGACAACAGACTACCTTCCATAATGACAAGTCTTCCATCCATTGGAGTAACAAAAATCTCGACAACAGACTACCTTCCATGATGACAAGGGTATCATCCATTGGAGTAACAAAAATATCGACAACAGACTACCTTTCAAAATGACAAGTCCACAATCCATTGGAATAACAAAAATCTCGACAACAGACTACCTTTCATAATGATAAGGTTACAATCCAATGGAGTAACAAAAAGCTCGACAATAAACTACCTTCCATAATGATAAGTCTACCATCCATTGGAGTACCAAAAATCTGAACAACATACTACCTTCCATAATGAAAAGGCTACCATCCATTGGAGTAACAGAAATCACAACGACAGACTACCTTCCATAATGACAAGGCTACCATCCATTGGAGTAACAAAAATCTCGACAACAGACTACCTTCCATAATGACAAAGCTACCATCCATTGGAGTAACAAAGATATCGACAACATACTACCTTCCAAAATGGATAGGCTACCATCCATTGGAGTAACAAAAATCACGACAACAAACTACCTTCCATAATGACAAGGCTACCATCCATTGGAATAACAAAAATCTCGACAACAGACTACCTATCATAGACAAGGCCATCATCCAATGGAGTAACAAAAATATCGACAACATACTATCTTCCATAATGACAAGGCTACCATCCATTAGAGTAACAAAAATCTGAACAATAGATTACCTTCCATAATACAGGGCTACCATACATTGGAGTAACAAAGATATCAATAACATACTACCTTCCGTAATGACAAGGCTACCATCCATTGGAGTAACAAAAATCACGACAACAAATTACCTTCCATAATGACAAGGCTACCATCCATTGGAATAACAAAAATCTTGACAACAGACTATCTTCCATAACGAAGAGGCTACCATCCATTGGAGTAACAAAGATATCGACAACATACTAACTTCCATAATGACAAGGCTACAATCCATTGGAGTAACAAAAATCACGACAGCAGACTACCTTCCATAATGACAAGGCTACCATCCATTGGAATAACAAAATTCTTGACAACAGACTACCTTCCATAATGACAAGGCTACCATCCAATGGAGTAACAAAAATCTCGACAACAGACTACCTTCCATAATGACAAGGGTATCATCCATTGGAGTAACAAAAATATCGACAACAGACTACCTTTAATAATGACAAGTCCGCAATCCATTGAAATAACAAAAATCACGACAACAGACTACCTTTCATAATGACAAGGTTACAATCCAATGGAGTAACAAAAATCTGAACAATAGACTACCTTCCATAATGACAAGTCTACCATCCATTGGAGTACCAAAAATCTGAACAACAAACTACCTTCCATAATGACAAGGCTACCATCCATTGGAGTAACATAAATCACAACGACAAACTACCTTCCATAATGACAAGGCTACCATCCATTGGAGTAACAAAAATATCACCAAGAGACTACCTTCCATAATGACAAGGCTACCATCCATTGGAGTAACAAAAATCTCGACAACAGACTACCTTCCATAATGACAAGTCTACCATCCATTGGAGTAACAAAGATATCGACAACATACTACCTTCCAAAATGGCAAGGCTACCATCCATTGGAGTAACAAAAATCACGACAACAAACTACCTTCCTTAATGACAAGGCTACAATCCATTGGAATAACAAAAATATCGACAACAGACTACCTATCATAATGACAAGGCTACCATCCAATGGAGTAACAAAAATATCGACAACATAATACCTTCCGTAATGACAAGGCTACCATCCATTAGAGTAACAAAAATCTGAACAATAGATTACCTTCCATAATACAAGGCTACCATACATTGGAGTAACAAAGATATCGATAACATACTACCTTCCGTAATGACAAGGCTACCATCCATTGGAGTAACAAAAATCACGACAACAAATTACCTTCCATAATGACAAGGCTACCATCCATTGGAATAACAAAAATCTTGACAACAGACTATCTTCCATAACGAAGAGGCTACCATCCATTGGAGTAACAAAGATATCGACAACATACTAACTTTCATAATGACAAGGCTACAATCCATTGGAGTAACAAAAATCACGACAGCAGACTACCTTCCTTAATGACAAGGCTACCATCCATTGGAATAACAAAATTCTCGACAACAGACTACCTTCCATAATGACAAGGCTACCATCCAATGGAGTTACAAAAATCTCGACAACAGACTACCTTCCATAATGACAAGGGTATCATCAATTGGAGTAACAAAAATATCGACAACAGACTACCTTTCATAATGACAAGTCCGCAATCCATTGAAATAACAAAAATCTCGACAACGGACTACCTTTCATAATGACAAGGTTACAATCCAATGGAGTAACAAAAATATGAACAATAGACTACCTTCCATAATGACAAGTCTACCATCCATTGGAGTACCAAAAATCTGAACAACAAACTACCTTCCATAATGACAAGGCTACCATCCATTGGAGTAATATAAATCACAACGACATACTACCTTCCATAATGACAAGGCTACCATCCATTGGAGTAACAAAAATATCAACAAGAGACTACCTTCCGAAATGGCAAGGCTACCATCCATTGGAGTAACAAAAATCACGACAACAAACTACCTTCCTTAATGACAAGGCTACCATCCATTGGAATAACAAAAATCTCGACAACAGACTACCTATCATAATGACAAGGCTACCATCCAATGGAGTAACAAAAATATCGACAACATACTACCTTCCATAATGACAAGGCTACCATCCATTAGAGTAACAAATATCTGAACAACAGACTACCTTCCATAATAACAAGGCTACCATCCATTGGAGTAACAAAGATATCGACAACATACTACCTTTCGTAATGACAAGGCTACCATCCATTGGAGTAACAAATATCACGACAATAAATTACCTTCCATAATGATAAGGCTACCATCCATTTGAATAACAAAAATCTTGACAACAGACTATCTTCCATAATGACGAGGCTACCATCCATTGGAGTAACAAAGATATCGACAACATACTAACTTCCATAATGACAAGGCTACAATCCATTAGAGTAACAAAAATCTCGACAACAGACTACCTTCCATAATGATCAGGCTACCATCCATT
Organism: Vicia faba; assembly: GCA_948472305.1. Taxonomy (NCBI): domain Eukaryota; kingdom Viridiplantae; phylum Streptophyta; class Magnoliopsida; order Fabales; family Fabaceae; genus Vicia; species Vicia faba. Next base: position 612,645,170 of record OX451741.1, read on the forward strand.
GGAGTAACAAAAATCTCGACAATAGACTACCTTCCATAATGACAAGGGTACCATCCTTTGGAGTAACAAAAATCTCGACAATAGACTACTTTCCATAATGACAAGGCTACAATCCAATTAAGTAACAAAAATCTCGACAACAGACTACCTTCCATAATGACAAGTCTACCATCCATTGGAGTAACAAAAATATGAACAACAAACTACCTTCTATAATGACAAGGCCAACATCCATTGGAGTAACAGAAATCACAACGACATACTACCTTCCATAATGACAAGGCTACCATTCATTTGAGTTAAAAAAATCTAGACAACAGACTACCTTCTATAATGACAAGGCTACCATCCATTGGAGTAACAAAAATATCAACAAGAGACTACCTTCCATAATGACAAGGCTACCATCCATTGGAGTAATAAAAATATCGACAACAGACTACCTTCCATAATGACAAGGCTACCATCCATTGGAATAACAAAGATATCGACAACATACTACCTTCCATAATGACAAGGCTATCATCCATTGGAGTAACAAAAATCACGGCAACAAACTACCTTCCATAATGACAAGGCTACCATCCATTGGAATAACAAAAATCTCAACAACAGACTACCTGTCATAATAACAAGGCTACCATCCAATGGAGTGACAAAAATATCGTCAACATACTACCTTCAATGATGACAAGGCTACCATCCATTAGAGTAATAAAAATCTGAACAACAAACTACCTTCCGTAATGACAAGGCTACCATCCATTGGAGTAAAAAAAATCACGACAACAAATTACCTTCCATAATGACAAGGCTACCATCCATTGGAATAACAAAAATCTTTACAAAAGACTATCTTCCATAATGACGAGGCTACCATCCATTGGAGTAACAAAGATATCGACAACATACTAACTTCCATAATGACAAGTCTACAATCCATTGGAGTAACAAATATCACGACAGCAGACTACCTTCCATAAAGACAAGGCTACCATTCATTGGAATAACAAATTCTCGACAACAGACTACCTTCCATAATGACAAGGCTACCATCCAATGGAGTAACAAAAATCTCGACAACAGACTACCTTCCATAATAATAAGGCTACCATCCATTGGAGTAACAAAAACCTCGACAATAGACTACCTTCCATAATGACAAGGGTACCATCCATTGGAGTAACAAAAATCTCGACAACAGACTTCTTTCCATAATGACAAGGCTACCATCCATTGGAATAACAAAGATATCGACAACATACTACCTTCCATAATGACAAGGCTACCATCCATTGGAGTAACAAAAATATCGACAACAGACTACCTTTCATAATGACAAGTCTACCATCCATTGGAGTAACAAAAATCTAAACAACAGATTACCTTCCATAATGACAAGGCTAGCATCCATTGGAATAACAAAATTGTCGACAACAGACTACCTTCCATAATGACAAGGCTACCATCCATTGGAGTAACAAAAATCTCGACAACGGACTACCTTCCATAATGACAAGTCTACCATCCATTGGAGTAACAAAAATCAGAACAACAGACTACCTTCCATAATGACAAGGCTAGCATCCATTGGAGAAATAGAAATCACAACGACAGACTACCTTCCATAATGACAAGGCTACCATTAATTTGAGTAAAAAAATAAGGACAACAGACTACTTTCCATAATGACAAGGCTACCATACATTGGAGTAACAAAAATATCAACAAGAGACTACCTACCATAATGACAAGGCTACCATCCATTGGAGTAACAAAAATCTCGACAATAGACTACCTTCCATAATGACAAGGCTACCATCCATTGGAATAATAAAGATATCGACAACATACTACCTTCCATAATGACAAGGCAACCATCCATTGGAGTAAAAAAAATCAAGACAACAAACTACCTTCCATAATGACAAGGCTACCGTCCATTGGAATAACAAAAAACTCGACAACAGACTACCTTCCATAATGACAAGGATACCATCCAATGGAGTAACAAAAATATCGACAACATACTACCTTCCATAATGACAAGGCTACCATCCATTAGAGTAACAAAAAGTTGGACAACAGACTACCTTCCATAATGATAAGGCTACCATCCATTGGAGTAACAAAAATCTCGACAATAGACTACCTTCCATAATGACAAGAGTACCATCCATTGGAGTAACAAAAATCTCGACAACAAACTACTTTCCATAATGACAAGGCTACAATCCAATGGAGTAACAAAAATATCGAAAACAGACTACCTTCCATAATGACAAGTCTACCATCCATTGGAGTAACAAAAATCTGAACAACAGACTACCTTCCATAATGACAAGGCTAGCATTCATTGGAGTAACAGAAATCACAACGACAGACTACCTTCCATAATGACAAGGCTACCATTAATTTAAGTAAAAAAAATCAGGACAACAGACTACCTTCCATAATGACAAGGCTACCATACATTGGAGTAACAAAAATATCAACAAGAGAATACCTTCCATAATGACAAGGCTACCATCCATTGGAGTAACAAAAATCTCGACAATAGACTACCTTCCATAATGACAAGGCTACCATCCATTGGAATAACAAAGATATCGACAACATACTACCTTCCATAATGACAAGGCTACCATCCATTGGAGTAAAAAAAATCAAGACCACAGACTACCTTCCATAATGACAAGGCTACCGTCCATTGGAATAACAAAAAACTCGACAACAGACTACCTTCCATAATGACAAGGCTACCATCCAATGGAGTTACAAAAATATCAACACCAGACTACCTTCCATAATGACAAGGCTACCATCCATTAGAGTAACAAAAAGCTGGACAACAGACTACCTTCCATAATGATAAGGCTACCATCCATTGGAGTATCAAAGATATCGACAACATACTACCTTCCATAATGACAAGGCTACCATCCATTGGAGTAACAAATATCACGACAACAGACTACCTTCCATAATGACAAGGCTACCATCCATTGGAGTAACAAAAATCTCGAAAATAGACTACCTTCCATAATGACAAGGGTATCATCCATTGGAGTAACAAAAATATCGACAACAGACTACCTTTCATAATGACAAGTCCGCAATCCATGGAGTAACAAAAATATCGATAACATACTACCTTCCATAATGACAAGGCTACCATCCATTAGAGTAACAAAAAGTTGGACAACAGACTACCTTCCATAATGATAAGGCTACCATCCATTGGAGTAACAAAAATCTCGACAATAGACTACCTTCCATAATGACAAGAGTACCATCCATTGGAGTAACAAAAATCTCGACAACAAACTACTTTCCATAATGACAAGGCTACAATCCAATGGAGTAACAAAAATATCGAAAACAGACTACCTTCCATAATGACAAGTCTACCATCCATTGGAGTAACAAAAATCTGAACAACAGACTACCTTCCATAATGACAAGGCTAGCATTCATTGGAGTAACAGAAATCACAACGACAGACTACCTTCCATAATGACAAGGCTACCATTAATTTAAGTAAAAAAAATCAGGACAACAGACTACCTTCCATAATGACAAGGCTACCATACATTGGAGTAACAAAAATATCAACAAGAGAATACCTTCCATAATGACAAGGCTACCATCCATTGGAGTAACAAAAATCTCGACAATAGACTACCTTCCATAATGACAAGGCTACCATCCATTGGAATAACAAAGATATCGACAACATACTACCTTCCATAATGACAAGGCTACCATCCATTGGAGTAAAAAAAATCAAGACCACAGACTACCTTCCATAATGACAAGGCTACCGTCCATTGGAATAACAAAAAACTCGACAACAGACTACCTTCCATAATGACAAGGCTACCATCCAATGGAGTTACAAAAATATCAACACCAGACTACCTTCCATAATGACAAGGCTACCATCCATTAGAGTAACAAAAAGCTGGACAACAGACTACCTTCCATAATGATAAGGCTACCATCCATTGGAGTATCAAAGATATCGACAACATACTACCTTCCATAATGACAAGGCTACCATCCATTGGAGTAACAAATATCACGACAACAGACTACCTTCCATAATGACAAGGCTACCATCCATTGGAGTAACAAAAATCTCGAAAATAGACTACCTTCCATAATGACAAGGGTATCATCCATTGGAGTAACAAAAATATCGACAACAGACTACCTTTCATAATGACAAGTCCGCAATCCATGGAGTAACAAAAATATCGATAACATACTACCTTCCATAATGACAAGGCTACCATCCATTAGAGTAACAAAAATTTGAACAACAGACTACCTTCCATAATAACAAGGCTACCATCCATTGGAGTAACAAAGATATCGACAACATACTACCTTCCGTAATGACAAGGCTACCATCCATTGGAGTAACAAAAATCACGACAACAAATTACCTTCCATAATGACAAGGCTACCATCCATTGGAATAACAAAAATCTTGAAAACAGACTATCTTCCATAATGACGAGGCTACCATCCATTGGAGTAATAAAGATATCGACAACATACTAACTTCCATAATGACAAGGCTACAATCCATTAGAGTAACAAAAATCACGACAGCAGACTACCTTCCATAAAGACAAGGCTACCATCCATTGAAATAACAAATTCTCGACAACAGACTACCTTCCATAATGACAAGGCTACCATCCAATGGAGTAACAAAAATCTCGACAACAGACTACCTTCCATAATAATAAGGCTACCATCCATTGGAGTAACAAAAACCTCGACAATAGACTACCTTCCTTAATGACAAGGGTACCATCCATTGGAGTAACAAAAATCTCGACAACAGACTTCTTTCCATAATGACAAGGCTACCATCCATTGGAATAACAAAGATATCGACAACATACTACCTTCCATAATGACAAGGCTACCATCCATTGGAGTAACAAAAATCACGACAACAAACTACCTTCCATAATGACAAGGCTACCGTCCCTTGGAATAACAAAAATCTCGACAACAGACTACCTATTATAATAACAAGGCTACCATCCAATGGTGATAAAAATATCGACAACATACTACCTTCCATGATGACAAGGCTACCATCCATTAGAGTAATAAAAATCTGAACAACAAACTACCTTCCATAATAACAAGGCTACCATCCATTGGAGTAACAAAGATATCGACAACACACTATCTTCCGTAATGACAAGGCTACCATCCATTGGAGTAACAAAAATCACGACAACAAATTACCTTCCATAATGACAAGGCTACCATCCATTGGAATAACAAAAATCTTTACAAAAGACTATCTTCCATAATGACGAGGCTACCATCCATTGGAGTAACAAAGATATCGACAACATACTAACTTCCATAATGACAAGTCTATAATCCATTGGAGTAACAAAAATCACGACAGCAGACTACCTTCCATAATGACTAGGCTACCATCCATTGGAATAACAATATTCTCGACAACAGACTACCTTCCATAATGACAAGGCTACCATCCAATGGAGTAACAAAAATCTCGACAACGGACTACCTTCCATAAAGATAAGGCATCCATCCATTGGAGTAACAAAAATCTCGACAATAGACTACCTTTCGTAATGACAAGGGTACCATCCATTGGAGTAACAAAAATTTCGACAACAAACTACTTTCCATAATGACAAGGCTACAATCCAATGGAGTAACAAAAATATCGACAACAGACTACCTTTCATAATGACAAGTCTACAATCCATTGGAGTAACAAAAATCTAAACAACAGATTACCTTCCATAATGACAAGGCTAGCATCCATTGGAATAACAAAATTCTCGACAACAGACTACCTTCCATAATGACAAGGCTACCATCAATTGGAGTAACAAAAATCTCGACAACGGACTACCTTCCATAATGATAAGGCTACCATCAATTGGAGTAACAAAAATCTCTACAATAGACTACCTTCCATAATGACAAGGGTACCATCCATTGGAGTAACAAAAATCTCGACAACAAACTACTTTCCATAATGACAAGGCTACAATCCAATGGAGTAACAAAAATCTCGACAACAGACTACCTTCCATAATGACAAGTCTACCATCCATTGGAGTAACAAAAATCTGAACAACAGACTACCTTCCATAATGACAAGGCTAGCATCCATTAGAGAAATAGAAATCACAACGACAGACTACCTTCCATAATGACAAGGCTACCATTAATTTGAGTAAAAAAATAAGGACAACAGACTACTTTCCATAATGACAAGGCTACCATACATTGGAGTAACAAAAATATCAACAAGAGACTACCTTCCATAATGACAAGGCTACCATCCATTGGAGTAACAAAAATCTCGACAATAGACTACCTTCCATAATGACAAGGCTACCATCCATTGGAATAATAAAGATATCGACAACATACTACCTTCCATAATGACAAGGCTACCATCCATTGGAGTAAAAAAAATCAAGACAACAAACTACATTCCATAATGACAAGGCTACCGTCCATTGGAATAACAAAAAACTCGACAACAAACTACCTTCCATAATGACAAGGATACCATCCAATGGAGTAACAAAAATATCTACAACATACTACCTTCCATAATGACAAGGCTACCATCCATTAGAGTAACAAAAAGCTGGACAACAGACTACCTTCCATAATGATAAGGCTACCATCCATTGGAGTAACAAAAATCTCGACAATAGACTACCTTCCATAATGACAAGAGTACCATCCATTGGAGTAACAAAAATCTCGACAACAAACTACTTTCCATAATGACAAGGCTACAATCTAATGGAGTAACAAAAATATCGAAAACAGACTACCTTCCATAATGACAAGTCTACCATCCATTGGAGTAACAAAAATCTGAACAACAGACTACCTTCCATAATGACAAGGCTAGCATTTATTGGAGTAACAGAAATCACAACGACAGACTACCTTCCATAATGACAAGGCTACCATTAATTTGAGTAAAAAAAAATCAGGACAACAGACTACCTTCCATAATGACAAGGCTACCATACATTGGAGTAACAAAAATATCAACAAGAGACTACCTTCCATAATGACAAGGCTACCATCCATTGGAGTAACAAAAATCTCGACAATAGACTACCTTCCATAATGACAAGGCTACCATCCTTTGGAATAATAAAGATATCGACAACATACTACCTTCCATAATGACAAGGCTACCATCCATTGGAGTAAAAAAAATCAAGACAACAAACTACCTTCCATAATGACAAGGCTACCGTCCATTGGAATAACAAAAAACTCGACAACAAACTACCTTCCATAATGACAAGGATACCATCCAATGGAGTAACAAAAATATCTACAACATACTACCTTCCATAATGACAAGGCTACCATCCATTAGAGTAACAAAAAGCTGGACAACAGACTACCTTCCATAATGATAAGGCTACCATCCATTGGAGTAACAAAAATCTCGACAATAGACTACCTTCCATAATGACAAGAGTACCATCCATTGGAGTAACAAAAATCTCGACAACAAACTACTTTCCATAATGACAAGGCTACAATCCAATGGAGTAACAAAAATATCGAAAACAGACTACCTTCCATAATGACAAGTCTACCATCCATTGGAGTAACAAAAATCTGAACAACAGACTACCTTCCATAATGACAAGGCTAGCATTTATTGGAGTAACAGAAATCACAACGACAGACTACCTTCCATAATGACAAGGCTACCATTAATTTGAGTAAAAAAAATCAGGACAACAGACTACCTTCCATAATGACAAGGCTACCATACATTGGAGTAACAAAAATATCAACAAGAGAATACCTTCCATAATGACAAGGCTACCATCCATTGGAGTAACAAAAATCTCGACAATAGACTACGTTCCATAATGACAAGGCTACCATCCATTGGAATAACAAAGATATCGACAACATACTACCTTCCATAATGACAAGGCTACCATCCATTGGAGTAAAAAAAATCAAGACAACAGACTACCTTCCATAATGACAAGGCTACCGTCCATTGGAATAACAAAAAACTCGACAACAGACTACCTTCCATAATGCCAAGGCTTCCAACCAATGGAGTTACAAAAATATCGACACCAGACTACCTTCCATAATGTCAAGGCTACCATCCATTAGAGTAACAAAAAGCTGGACAATAGACTACCTTCCATAATTATAAGGCTACCATCCATTGGAGTAACAAAGATATCGAAAACATACTACCTTCCATAATGACAAGGATACCATCCATTGGAGTAACAAAAATCTGAACAACAAACTACCTTCCATAATGACAAGGCTAGTACGCATTGGAGTAACAGAAATCACAACGCCAGACTACCTTCCATAATGAAAAGACTACCATTCATTTGAGTAAAAAAAATCAGGACAACTGACTACCTTCCATAATGACAAGGCTACCATCCATTGGAGTAACAAAAATCTCGACAACAGAATACCTTCCATAATGACAAGGCTACCATCCATTGGAATAACAAAGATATCGATAACATACTACCTTCCATAATGACAAGGCTACCATCCATTGGAGTAACAAAAATCACGACAACAAACTACCTTCCATAATGACAAAGCTACCGTCCATTGGAATAACAAAAATCTCGACAACAGACTACCTTCCATAATGACAAGGCTACCATCCAATGGAGTAACAAAAAATCGACAACAGACTACCTTCCATAATGACAAGGCTACCATCCATTAGAGTAACAAAAAGCTGGACAATAGACTAACTTCCATAATGATAAGGCTACCATCCATTGGAGTAACAAAAATATCGATAACAGACTACCTTTCATAATGACAAGTCTACCATCCATTGGAGTAACAAAAATCTAAACAACAGATTACCTTCCATAATGACAAGGCTAGCATCCATTGGAGTAACAGAAATCACAACGACATACTACCTTCCATAATGACAAAGCTACCATTCATTTGAGTAAGAAAAATCAAGACAACAAACTACCTTCCATAATGACAAGGCTTCCATCCATTGGAGTAACAAAAATATCAACAAGAGACTACCTTCCATAATGACAAAGCTACCATCCATTGGAGTAATAAAAATCTCGACAACAGACTACCTTCCATAATGACAAGGCTAGCATCCATTGGAATAACAAAGATATCTACAACATACTACCTTCCATAATGACAAGGCTACCATCCATTGGAGTAACAAAAATCACGACAACAAACTACCTTCCATAATGACAAGCCTACCGTCCATTGGAATAACAAAAATCTTGACAACAGACTACCTTCCATAATGACAAGGCTACCATCCAATGGAGTAACAAAAATATCGACAACAAACTACCTTCCATAATGACAAGGCTACCATCCATTAGAGTAACAAAAAGCTGGACAACAGACTACCTTCCATAATGATAAGGCTACCATCCATTGGAGTAACAAAGATAGCGACAACGTACTACCTTCCATAATGACAAGGCTACCATCCATTGGAGTAACAAAAATCACGACAACTGACTACCTTCCATAATGACAAGGCTACCATCCATTGGAGTAACAAAACTCTCGAAAATAGACTACCTTCCATAATGACAAGGGTATCATCCATTGGAGTAACAAAAATATCGACAACAGACTACCTTTCATAATGACAAGTCCGCAATCCATTGGAAAAACAAAAATCTCGACAACAGACTACCTATCATAATGACAAGGCTACCATCCAATGGAGTAACAAAAATATCGACAACATACTACCTTCCATAATGACAAGGCTACCATCCATTGGAGTAACAAAGATATCGACAACATACTACCTTCCGTAATGACAAGGCTACCATCCATTGGAGTAACAAAAATCATGACAACAAATTACCTTCCATAATGACAAGGCTACCATCCATTGGAATAACAAAAATCTTGACAACAGACTATCTTCCATAATGACGAGGCTACCATCCATTGGAGTAATAAAGATATCGACAACATACTAACTTCCATAATGACAAGGCTATAATCCATTAGAGTAACAAAAATCACGACAGCAGACTACCTTCCATAAAGACAAGGCTACCATCCATTGGAATAACAAATTCTCGACAACAGACTACCTTCCATAATGACAAGGCTACCATCCAATGGAGTAACAAAAATCTCGACAACAGACTACCTTCCATAATAAAAAGGTTACCATCCATTGGAGTAACAAAAACCTCGACAATAGACTACCTTCCATAATGACAAGGGTACCATCCATTGGAGTAACAAAAATCTCGACAACAGACTACTTTCCACAATGACAAGGCTATAATCCAATGTAGTAACAAAAATCTCGACAACAGACTACCTTCCATAATGAAAAGTCTACCTTCCATTGGAGTAACATAAATATGAACAACAAACAACCTTCCATAATGACAAGGCTAGCATCCATTAGAGTAACAGAAATCACAAAGACATACTACCTTCCATAATGACAAGGCTACCATTCATTTGAGTAAAAAAAATCAAGACAATAGACTACCTTCCATAATGACAAGGCTTCCATCCATTGGAGTAACAACAATATCAACAAGAGTCTACCTTCCATAATGACATGGCTACCATCCATTGGAGTAATAAAAATATCGACAACAGACTACCTTCCATAATGACAAGGCTACCATCCATTGGAATAACAAAGATATCGACAACATACTACCTTCCATAATGACAAGGCTACCATCCATTGGAGTAACAAAAATCACGACAACAAACTACCTTCCATAATGACAACGCTACCGTCCATTGTAATAACAAAAATCTCGACAACAGACTACCTATCATAATGACAAGGCTACCATCCAATGGAGTAACAAAAATATCGACAACATACTACCTTCTATGATGACAAGGCTACCATCCATTAGAGTAATAAAAATCTGAACAACAAACTACATTCCATAATAACAAGGCTACCATCCATTGGAGTAACAAAGATATCGACAACACACTACCTTCCGTAATGACAAGGCTACCATCCATTGGAGTAAATAAAATCACGACAACAAATTACCTTCCATAATGACAAGGCTAACATCCATCGGAATAACAAAAATCTTGACAAAAGACCATCTTCCATAATGACGAGGCTACAATCCATTGGAGTAACAAAGATATCGACAACATACTAACTTCCATAATGACAAGTCTACAATCCATTGGAGTAACAAAAATCACGACAGTAGACTACCTTCCATAATGACAAGGCTACCATCCATTGGAATAACAATATTCTCGACAACAGACTACCTTCCATAATGACAAGGCTACCATCCAATGGAGTAACAAAAATCTCGACAATGGACTACCTTCCATAAAGATAAGGCTACCATCCATTGGAGTAACAAAAATCTCGACAATAGACTACCTTTCATAATGACAAGGGTACCATCCATCGGAGTAACAAAAATCTCGACAAAAAACTACTTTCCATAATGACAAGGCTACAATCCAATGGAGTAACAAAAATCTCGACAACAGACTACCTTCCATAATGACAAGTCTACCATCCATTGGAGTAACAAAAATATGAACAACAGACTACCTTCCATAATGACAAAGCTAGCATCCATTGGAGTAACAGAAATCACAACGACATACTACCTTCCACAATGACAAAGCTACCATTAATTTGAGTAAAAAAATTAGGACAATAGACTACCTTCCATAATGACAAGGCTTCCATCCATTGGAGTAACAAAAATATCAACAAGAGACTGCCTTCCATAATGACAAGGCTACAATCCATTGGAGTAATAAAAATCTCGACAACAGACTACCTTCCATAATGACAAGGCTAGCATCCATTGGAATAAGAAAGATATCTACAACATACTACCTTCCATAATGACAAGGCTACCATCCATAGGAGTAACAAAAATCACGACAACAAACTACCTTCCATAATGACAAGGCTGTCGTCCATTGGAATAACAAAAACCTCGACAACAGACTACCTTCCATAATGACAAGGCTACCATCCAATGGAGTAACAAAAATATCAACAACAGACTACCTTCCATAATGACAAGGCTACCATCCATTAGAGTTACAAAAAGTTGGACAACAGACTACCTTCCATAATGATAAGGCTACCATCCATTGGAGTAACAAAGATATCGACAACATACTACCTTCCATAATGACAAGGCTACCATCCATTGGAGTAACAAAAATCACGACAACAAACTACCTTCCACAATGACAAGGCTACCGTCCATTGGAATAACAAAAATCTCGACAACAGACTACCTTCCATAATGACAAGGCTACCATCCAATGGAGTAACAAAAATATCGACAACAGACTACCTTCCATAATGACAAGGCTACCATCCATTAGAGTAACAAAAAGTTGGACAATAGACTACCATCCATTGGAGTAACAAAGATATCGACAACATACTACCTTCCATAATGACAAGGCTACCAACCATTGGAGTTACAAAAATCACGACAACAGACTACCTTCCATAATGACAAGGTTACCATCCATTGGAGTAACAAAAACCTCGAAAATAGACTACCTTCCATAATGACAATGGTATCATCCATTGGAGTAACAAAAATATCAACAACAGACTACCTTTCATAATGACAAGTCCGCAATCCATTGGAATAACAAAAATCTCGACAACACACTACCTTTCATAATGACATGGTTACAATCCAATGGAGTAACAAAAATCTCTACAATAGACTACCTTCCATAATGACAAGGCTACCATCCATTAGAGTAACAAAAAGCTGGAGAACACACTACCTTTCGTAATGACAAGGCTACCATCCATTGGAATAACAAAATTCTCGACAACATACTACCTTCCATAAGGACAAGGCTACCATCCATTGGAGTAACAAAAATCTCGACAACGAACTACCTTCCATAATGATAAGGCTACCATCCATTGGAGTAACAAAAATCTCGACAATAGACTACCTTCCATAATGATAAGGGTACCATACATTGGAGTAACAAAAATCTCGACAACAAACTAATTTCCATAATGACAAGGCTACCATCAATTGGAGTAACACAGATATCGACAACATACTACCTTCCATAATGACAAGGCTACCATCCATTGGAGTAACAAAAATCATAATGACAGACTACCTTCCATAATGAAAAGGCTACCATTCATTTGAGTAAAAAAAATCAGGACAACAGACTAGCTTCCATAATGACAAGGCTACCATCCATTGGAGTAACAAAAATATCAATAAGAGACTACCTTCCATAATGACAAGGCTACCATCCATTTGAGTAACAAAAATCTCGACAACAGACTACCTTCCATAATGACAAGGATACCATCGATTGGAATAACAAAGATATCGATAACATACTACCTTCCATAATGACAAGGCTACCATCCATTGGAGTAACAAAAATCACGACAACAAACTACCTTCCATAATGACAAGGCTACCGTCCATTGGAATAACAAAAATCTCGACAACTGCCTACCTTCCATAATGACAAGGCTACCATCCAATGGGGTAACAAAAATATCGACAACAGACTACCTTCCATAATGACAAGGCTACCATCCATTAGAGTAACAAAAAGCTGGACAATAGACTACCTTCCATAATGATAAGGCTACCATCCATTGGAGTAACAAAGATATCGACAACATACTACCTTCCATAATGACAAGGCTACCATCCATTGGAGTAACAAAAATCTTGACAACTGACTACCTTCCATAATGACAAGGCTACCATCCATTGGAGTAACAAAAATCTTGTCAACTGACTACCTTCCATAATGACAAGGCTACCATCCAATGGAGTAACAAAAATATCGACAACAAACTACCTTCCATAATGACAAGGCTACCATCCATTAGAGTAACAAAAAGCTGGACAACACACTACCTTCCGTAATGACAAGGCTACCATCCATTGGAATAACAAAATTCTCGACAACAGACTACCTTCCATAATGACAAGGCTACCATCCATTGGAGTAACAAAAATCTCGACAATGGACTACCTTCCATAATGATAAAGCTACCATCCATTGGAGTAACAAAAATCTCGACAATAGACTACCTTCCATAATAACAAGAGTACCATCCATTGGAGTAACAAAAATCTCGACAACAAACTACTTTCCATAATGACAAGGCTACAATCCAATGGAGTAACAAAAATCTCGACAACAGACTACCTTCCATAATTACAAGTCTACCATCCATTGGAGTAACAAAAATCTGAACAACAGACTACCTTCCATAATGACAAGGCTAGCATTCATTGGAGTAACAGAAATCACAACGACAGACTACCTTCCATAATGACAAGGCTACCATTAATTTGAGTTAAAAAAATCAGGACAACAAACTACCTTCCATAATGACAAGGCTACCATACATTGGAGTAACAAAAATATCAACAAGAGAATACCTTCCGTAATGACAAGGCTACCATCCATTGGAGTAACAAAAATCTCGACAATAGACTACCTTCCATAATGACAAGGCTACCATCCATTGGAATAACAAAGATATTGACAACATACTACCTTCCATAATGACAAGGCTACCATCCATTGGAGTAAAAAAAATCAAGACAACAAACTACCTTCCATAATGACAAGGCTACCGTCCATTGGAATAACAAAAAACTCGACAACAGACTACCTTCCATAATGACAAGGCTACCATCCAATGGAGTAACAAAAATAACGACACCAGACTACCTTCCATAATGTCAAGGCTACCATCAATTAGAGTAACAAAAAGCTGGACAATAGACTACCTTCCATAATGATAAGGCTACCATCCATTGGAGTAACAAAGATATCGACAACATACTACCTTCCATAATGACAAGGATACCATCCATTGGAGTAACAAAAATCTGAACAACAAACTACCTTCCATAATTACAAGGCTAACACGCATTGGAGTAACAGAAATCACAACGACAGACTACCTTCCATAATGAAAAGGCTACCATTCATTTGAGTAAAAAAAATCAGGACAACAGACTACCTTCCATAATGACAAGGCTACCATACATTGGAGTAACAAAAATATCAACAAGAGAATACCTTCCATAATGACAAGGCTACCATCCATTGGAGTAACAAAAATCTCGACAACAGAATACCTTCCATAATGACAAGGCTACCATCCATTGGAATAACAAAGATATCGATAACATACTACCTTCCATAATGACAAGGCTACCATCCATTAAAGTAACAAAAATCACGACAACAAACTACCTTCCATAATGAGAAGGCTACCGTCCATTGGAATAACAAAAATCTCGACAACAGACTACCTTCCATAATGACAAGGCTACCATCCAATGGAGTAACAAAAATATCGACAACAGACTACCTTCCATAATGACAAGGCTACCATCCATTAGAGTAACAAAAAGCTGGACAATAGACTACCTTCCATAATGATAAGGCTACCATCCATTGGAGTAACAAAGATATCGACAACATACTACATTCCATAATGACAAGGCTACCATCCATTGGAGTAACAAAAATCACGACAACAGACTACCTTCCATAATGACAAGGTTACCATCCATTGGAGTAACAAAAACCTCGAAAATAGACTACCTTCCATAATGACAATGGTATCATCCATTAGAGTAACGAAAATATCAACAACAGACTACCTTTCATAATGACAAGTCCGCAATCCATTGGAATAACAAAAATCTCGACAACACACTACCTTTCATAATGACATGGTTACAATCCAATGGAGTAACAAAAATCTCTACAATAAACTACCTTTCATAATGACAAGGCTACCATCCATTGGAGTAACAAAAATATCAACAAGAGACTACATTCCATAATGACAAGGCTACCATCCAATGGAGTAACAAAAATATTGAAAACATACTACCTTCCATAATGACAAGGCTACCATCCATTAGAGTAACAAAAATCTGAACAATATACTTCCTTCCATAATAACAAAGCTACCATCCATTGGAGTAACAAAGATATCGACAAAATACTACCTTCCGTAATGACAAGGCTACCATCCATTGGAGTAATTAAAATCACGACAACAAATTACCTTCCATAATGACAAGGCTACCATCCATTGGAATAACAAAAATCTTGACAACAGACTACCTTCCATAATGACAAGGCTACCATCCAATGGAGTAACAAAAATATCGACAACAGACTACCTTCCATATTGACAAGGCTACCATCCATTAGAGTAACAAAAAGCTGGACAACAAACTACCTTCCATAATGATAAGGCTACCATCCATTGGAGTAACAAAGATATCGACAACATACTACCTTCCATAATGACAAGGCTACCATCCATTGGAGTAACAAAAATCACGACAACAGACTACCTTCCATAATGACAAGGTTACCATCCATTGGAGTAACAAAAATCTCGAAAATACACTACCTTCCATAATGACAAGGGTATCATCCATTGGAGTAACAAAAATCTCGACAATAGACTACCTTTCATAATGACAAGTCCGTAATCCATTGGAATAACAAAAATCTCGACAATAGACTACCTTTCATAATGACAAGGTTACAATCCAATGGAGTAACAAAAATCTCGACAATAGACTACCTTCCATAATCACAAGTCTAACATCCATTGGAGTAACAAAAATCTGAACAACAAACTACCTTCCATAATGACAAGGCTACCATCCATTGGAGTAACAGAAATCACAACGACAGACTACCTTCCATAATGACAAGGCTACCATCCATTGGAGTAACAAAAATATCAACAAGAGACAACCTTCCATAATGACAAGGCTACCATCCGTTGGAGTAACAAAAATCTCGACAACAGACTACCTTCCATAATGACAAGGCTATCATCCATTGGAGTAACACAGATGTCGACAACATACTACCTTCTAAAATGACAAGGCTACCATCCATTGGAGTAACAAAAATCACGACAACAAACTACCTTCCATAATGACAAGGCTACCATCCATTGGAATAACAAAAATCTCGAAAACAGACTACCTATCATAATGACAAGGCTACCATCCAATGGAGTAACAAAAATATCGACAGCATACTACCTTCCATAATGAAAAGGCTACCATCCATTAGAGTAACAAAAATTTGAACAACATACTACCTTCCATAATAACAAGGCTACCATCCATTAGAGTAACAAAGATATCGACAACATACTACCTTCCGTAATGACAAGGCTACCATCCATTGGAGTAACAAAAATCACGTCAACAAATTACCTTCCATAATGACAAGGCTACCATCCATTCGAATGAAAAAAATCTTGACAAAAGACTATCTTCCATAATGACAAGGCTACCATCTATTGGAGTAACAAAGATATCGACAACATACTAACTTCCATAATTACAAGGCTACAATCCATTAAAGTAACATAAATCACGACAACAAACTACCTTCCATAATGACAAGGCTACCATCCATTGGAATAACAAAATTCTAGACAACAGACTACCTTCCATAATGACAAGGCTACCATCCAATGGAGTAACAAAAATATCGACAACAGACTACCTTCCATAATGATAAGGCTACCATCCATTGGAGTAACAAAAATCTCGACAATAGACTACCTTCCATAATGACAAGGGTACAATCCATATGAGTAACAAAAATCTCGACAACAGACTACTTTCCATGATGACAAGGCTACAATCCAATGGAGTAACAAAAAGGTAGACAACAAACTACCTTCCATAATGACAAGTCTACCATCCATTGGAGTAACAAAAATTTGAACAACAGACTACCTTCCATAATTACAAGGCTAGCATCCATTGGAGTAACAGAAATCACAATGACAGACTACCTTCCATAATGACAAGGCTACCATTCATTTGAGTAAAAAAAATTAGGACAACAGACTACCTTCCATAATGACAAGGCTACCATCCATTGGAGTAATAAAAATCTCGACAACATACTACCTTCCATAATGACAAGGCTACCATCCATTGGAATAACAAAGATATCGACAACATACTACCTTCCATAATGACAAGGCTACCATTCATTGGAGTAACAAAAATCACGACAACAAACTACCTTCCATAATTACAAGGCTACCGTCCATTGGAATAACAAAAAACTCGACAACAGACTACCTTCCATAATGACAAGGCTACCATCCATTAGAGTAACAAAAAGCTGGACAACAAATTACCTTCCATAATGATAACGCTACCATCCATTGGAGTAACAAAGATATCGACAACATACTACCTTCCATAATGACAAGGCTACCATTTATTGGAGTAACAAAAATCACGACAACAGACTACCTTCCATAATGACAAGGCTACCATCCATTGGAATAACAAAAATCTCGATAACACACTACCTATCATAATGACAAGGCTACCATCCAATGGAGTAACAAAAATATCGACAATAGAGTACCTTCCATAATGACAAGGCTACCATCCATTAGAGTAACAAAAATCTGAACAACAGACTATCTTCCATAATGACAAGGCTACCATCCATTGGAGTGACAAAAATATCAACAAGAGACTACCTTCCATAATGACAAGGCTCCCATCCAATGGAGTAACAAAAATCTCGACAACATACTACCTTCCGTAATGACAAGGCTACCATCCATTGGAGTAACAAAAATCACGACAACAAATTACCTCCCATAATGACAAGGCTACCATCCATTGGAATGAAAAAAATCTTGACAAAAGACTATCTTCCATAAAGATGAGGCTACCATCCATTGGAGTAACAAAGATATTGACAACATACTAACTTCCATAATGACAAGGCTACAATCCATTAGAGTAACATAAATCACGACAACAAACTACCTTCCATAATGACAAGGCTACCATCCATTGGAATAACAAAATTCTCGACAACAGACTACCTTCCATAATGACAAGGCTACCATCCAATGGAGTAACAAAAATATCGACAACAGACTACCTTCCATAATGATAAGGCTACCATCCATTAGAGTAACAAATATCTCGACAATAGACTACCTTCCATAATGACAAGGGTACAAAACATAGGAGTAACAAAAATCTCGACAACAGACTACTTTCCATGATGACAAGGCTACAATCCAATGGAGTAACAAAAATCTCGACAACAGACTACCTTCCATAATGACAAGTCTACCATCCATTGGAGTAACAAAAATCTGAACAACAGACCACCTTCCATAATTACAAGGCTAGCATCCATTGGAGTAACATAAATCACAACGACAGACTACCTTCCATAATGACAAGGCTATCATTCATTTGAGTAAAAAAAATTAGGACAACAGACTACCTTCCATAATGACAAGGCTACCATCCATTGGAGTAACAAAAATATCAACAAGAGACTACCTTCCATAATGACAAGGCTACCATCCATTGGAGTAATAAAAATCTCGACAACATAATACCTTCCATAATGACAAGGCTACCATCCATTGGAATAACAAAGATATCGACAACATACTACCTTCCATAATGACAAGGCTACCATCCATTGGAGTAAGAAAAATCACGACAACAAACTACCTTCCATAATGACAAGGCTACCATCCATTAGAGTAACAAAAAGCTGGACAACAAACTACCTTCCATAATGATAAGGCTACCATCCATTGGAGCAACAAAGATATCGACAACATACTACCTTCCATAATGACAAGGCTACCAACCATTGGAATAACAAAAATCTCGATAACACACTACCTATCATAATGACAAGGCTACCATCCAATGGAGTAACAAAAATATCGACAACAGAGTACCTTCCATAATGACAAGGCTACCATCCATTAGAGTAACAAAAATCTGAACAACTGACTACCTTCCATAATGACAAGGCTACCATCCACTGGAGTAACAAAAATATCAACAAGAGACTACCTTCCATAATGACAAGGCTCCCATCCAATGGAGTAACAAAAATCTCGACAACAGACTACCTTCCATAATGACTAGGCTACCATCCATTGGAGTATTAAAAATTTGGACAACAGGCTACCTTCAAATAATGACAAGGCTACCATCCATTGGAGTAACAAAAATCTCGACAACAGACTACCTTCCATAATGACAAGGGTATCATCCATGGGAGTAACAAAAATCTCGACAACAGACTACCTTTCATAATGACAAGGTTACAATCCAACGGAGTAACAAAAATCTCGACAATAGACTACCTTCCATAATGACATGTCTACCATCCAGTGGAGTAACAAAAATCTGAACAACAGACTACCTTCCATAATGACAAGGCTACCATCCATTGGAGCAAATGAAATAACAACGGCAGACTACCTTCCATAATGACAAGGCTACCATCCATTGGAGTAACAAAAATATCAACAAGAGACTACCTTCTATAATGACAAGGCTACCATCCATTGGAGTAACAAAAAGCTGGACAACAGACTACCTTCCATAATGATAAGGCTACCATCCATTGGAGTAACAGAGATATCGACAACATACTACCTTCCATAATGACAAGGCTACCATCCATTGGAGTAACAAAAATCACGACAATAGACTACCTTCCATAATGATAAGGCTACCATCCATTGGAGTAACAAAGATATCGACAACATACTACCTTCTATAATGACAAGGCTACCATCCATTGGAGTAACAAAAATCACGACAACAAACTACCTTTCATAATGACAAGGTTACCATCCATTGGAATAACAAAAATCTCGACAACACACTACCTATCATAATGACAAGGCTACCATCCAATGGAGTAACAAAAATATCGACAACATACTACCTTCCATAATGACAAGGCTACCATCCACTGGAGTAACAAAAATATCAACAAGAGACTACCTTCCATAATGACAAGGCTCCCATCCAATGGAGTAACAAAAATCTCGACAACAGACTACCTTCCATAATGACAAGGCAACCATCCATTGGAGTTTTAAAAATTTGGACAATAAACTACCTTCAAATAATGACAAGGCTACTATCCATTGGAGTAACAAAAATTTCGACAACAGACTACCTTCCATAATGACAAGGGTATCATCCATGGGAGTAACGAAAATATCGACAACAGACTACCTTTCATAATGACAAGTCCACAATCCATTGGAATAACAAAAATCTCGACAACAGACAACCTTTCATAATGACAAGGCTACAATCACATGGAGTAACAAAAATCTGAACAATAGACTACCTTAGATAACGACAAGGCTACCATCCACTAGAATAACAAAAATCACGACAACAGACTACCTTCCATAATGAAAAGGCTACATCCAATGGAGTAAAAAAAATATCGACAACAGACTACCTTCCATAATGACAAGGATACCATCCATTAGAGTAACAAAAAGCTGGACAACAAACTACCTTCCATAATGATAACGCTACCATCCATCGGAGTAACAAAAAGTTGGACAACAAACTACCTTCCATAATGACAAGGCTACCATCCATTGGAGTAAAAAAAATCACGACAACAGGCTACCTTCCATAATGACAAGGCTACCATCCATTGGAGTAACAAAGATATCGACAACATACTACCTTCTATAATGACAAGGCTACCATCCATTGGAGTAACAAAAATCACGACAACAAACTACCTTCCATAATGACAAGGCTACCATCTATTGGAGTAACAAAGATATCGACAACATACTAACTTCCATAATTACAAGGCTACATTCCATTAAAGTAACATAAATCACGACAACAAACTACCTTCCATAATGACAAGGCTACCATCCATTGGAATAACAAAATTCTAGACAACAGACTACCTTCCATAATGACAAGGCTACCATCCAATGGAGTAACAAAAATATCGACAATAGACTACCTTCCATAATGATAAGGCTACCATCCATTGGAGTAACAAAAATCTCGACAATAGACTACCTTCCATAATGACAAGGGTACAATCCATAGGAGTAACAAAAATCTCGACAACAGACTACTTTCCATGATGACAAGGCTACAATCCAATGGAGTAACAAAAATGTCGACAACAAACTACCTTCCATAATGACAAGTCTACCATCCATTGGAGTAACAAAAATTTGAACAACAGACTACCTTCCATAATTACAAGGCTAGCATCCATTCGAGTAAGAGAAATCACAATGACAGACTACCTTCCATAATGACAAGGCTACCATTCATTTGAGTAAAAAAAATTAGGACAACAGACTACCTTCCATAATGACAAGGCAACCATCCATTGGATTAACAAAAATATCAACAAGAGACTACCTTCCATAATGACAAGGCTACCATCCATTGGAGTAATAAAAATCTCGACAACATACTACCTTCCATAATGACAAGGCTACCATCCATTGGAATAACAAAGATATCGACAACATACTACCTTCCATAATGACAAGGCTACCATTCATTGGAGTAACAAAAATCACGACAACAAACTACCTTCCATAATTACAAGGCTACCGTCCATTGGAATAATAAAAAACTCGACAACAGACTACCTTCCATAATGACAAGGCTACCATCCATTAGAGTAACAAAAAGCTGGACAACAGATTACCTTCCATAATGATAACGCTACCATCCATTGGAGTAACAAAGATATCGACAACATACTACCTTCCATAATGACAAGGCTACCATCTATTGGAGTAACAAAAATCACAACAACAGACTACCTTCCATAATGACAAGGCTACCATCCATTGGAATAACAAAAATCTCGATAACACACTACCTATCATAATGACAAGGCTACCATCCAATGGAGTAACAAAAATATCGACAATAGAGTACCTTCCATAATGACAAGGCTACCATCCATTAGAGTAACAAAAATCTGAACAACAGACTATCTTCCACAATGACAAGGCTACCATCCATTGGAGTGACAAAAATATCAACAAGAGACTACCTTCCATAATGACAAGGCTCCCATCCAATGGAGTAACAAAAATCTCGACAAAATACTACCTTCCGTAATGACAAGGCTACCATCCATTGGAGTAACAAAAATCACGACAACTAATTACCTCCCATAATGACAAGGCTACCATCCATTGGAATGAAAAAAATCTTGACAAAAGACTATCTTCCATAAAGATGAGGCTACCATCCATTGGAGTAACAAAGATATTGACAACATACTAACTTCCATAATGACAAGGCTACAATCCATTAGAGTAACATAAATCACGACAACAAACTACCTTCCATAATGACAAGGCTACCATCCATTGGAATAACAAAATTCTCGACAACAGACTACCTTCCATAATGACAAGGCTACCATCCAATGGAGTAACAAAAATATCGACAACAGACTACCTTCCATAATGATAAGGCTACCATCCATTGGAGTAACAAATATCTCGACAATAGACTACCTTCCATAATGACAAGGGTACAAAACATAGGAGTAACAAAAATCTCGACAACAGACTACTTTCCATGATGACAAGGCTACAATCCAATGGAGTAACAAAAATCTCGACAACAGACTACCTTCCATAATGACAAGTCTACCATCCATTGGAGTAACAAAAATCTGAACAACAGACCACCTTCCATAATTACAAGGCTAGCATCCATTGGAGTAACAAAAATCACAACGACAGACTACCTTCCATAATGACAAGGCTATCATTCATTTGAGTAAAAAAAATTAGGACAACAGACTACCTTCCATAATGACAAGGCTACCATCCATTGGAGTAACAAAAATATCAACAAGAGACTACCTTCCATAATGACAAGGCTACCATCCATTGGAGTAATAAAAATCTCGACAACATAATACCTTCCATAATGACAAGGCTACCATCCATTGGAATAACAAAGATATCGACAACATACTACCTTCCATAATGACAAGGCTACCATCCATTGGAGTAAGAAAAATCACGACAACAAACTACCTTCCATAATGACAAGGCTACCATCCATTAGAGTAACAAAAAGCTGGACAACAAACTACCTTCCATAATGATAAGGCTACCATCCATTGGAGTAACAAAGATATCGACAACATACTACCTTCCATAATGACAAGGCTACCAACCATTGTAATAACAAAAATCTCGATAACACACTACCTATCATAATGACAAGGCTACAATCCAATGGAGTAACAAAAATATCGACAATAGAGTACCTTCCATAATGACAAGGCTACCATCCATTAGAGTAACAAAAATCTGAACAACTGACTACCTTCCATAATGACAAGGCTACCATCCACTGGAGTAACAAAAATATCAACAAGAGACTACCTTCCATAATGACAAGGCTCCCATCCAATGGAGTAACAAAAATCTCGACAACAGACTACCTTCCATAATGACTAGGCTACCATCCATTGGAGTATTAAAAATTTGGACAACAGACTACCTTCAAATAATGACAAGGCTACCATCCATTGGAGTAACAAAAATATCGACAACAGACTACCTTCCATAATGACAAGGGCATCATCCATGGGAGTAACAAAAATCTCGACAACAGACTACCTTTCATAATGACAAGGCTACAATCCAACGGAGTAACAAAAATCTCGACAATAGACTACCTTCCATAATGAAAAGTCTACCATCCAGTGGAGTAACAAAAATCTGAACAACAGACTACCTTCCATAATGACAAGGCTACCATCCATTGGAGTAAATGAAATAACAACGGCAGACTACCTTCCATAATGACAAGGCTACCATCCATTGGAGTAACAAAAATATCAACAAGAGACTACCTTCTATAATGACAAGGCTACCATCCATTGGAGTAACAAAAAGCTGGACAACAGACTACCTTCCATAATGATAAGGCTACCATCCATTGGAGTAACAGAGATATCGACAACATACTACCTTCCATAATGACAAGGCTACCATCCATTGGAGTAACAAAAATCACGACAATAGACTACCTTCCATAATGATAAGGCTACCATCCATTGGAGTAACAAAGATATCGACAACATACTACCTTCTATAATGACAAGGCTACCATCCATTGGAGTAACAAAAATCACGACAACAAACTACCTTTCATAATGACAAGGTTACCATCCATTGGAATAACAAAAATCTCGACAACACACTACCTATCATAATGACAAGGCTACCATCCAATGGAGTAACAAAAATATCGACAACATACTACCTTCCATAATGACAAGGCTACCATCCACTGGAGTAACAAAAATATCAACAAGAGACTACCTTCCATAATGACAAGGCTCCCATCCAATGGAGTAACAAAAATCTCGACAACAGACTACCTTCCATAATGACAAGGCTACCATCCATTGGAGTTTTAAAAATTTGGACAATAAACTACCTTCAAATAATGACAAGGCTACTATCCATTGGAGTAACAAAAATCTCGACAACAGACTACCTTCCATAATGACAAGGGTATCATCCATGGGAGTAACGAAAATATCGACAACAGACTACCATTCATAATGACAAGTCCACAATCCATTGGAATAACAAAAATCTCGACAACATACAACCTTTCATAATGACAAGGCTACAATCAC
This sequence comes from Vicia faba, assembly GCA_948472305.1. Classification (NCBI taxonomy): domain Eukaryota; kingdom Viridiplantae; phylum Streptophyta; class Magnoliopsida; order Fabales; family Fabaceae; genus Vicia; species Vicia faba. The sequence goes on from OX451741.1 coordinate 612,670,805, forward strand.
ATGGAGTAACAAAAATCTGAACAATAGACTACCTTAGATAAAGACAAGGCTACCATCCACTAGAATAACAAAAATCACGACAACAGACTACCTTCCATAATGAAAAGGCTACATCCAATGGAGTAACAAAAATATCGACAACAGACTACCTTCCATAATGACAAGGATACCATCCATTAGAGTAACAAAAAGCTGGACAACAAACTACCTTCCATAATGATAATGCTACCATCCATCGGAGTAACAAAAAGCTGGACAACAAACTACCTTCCATAATGACAAGGCTACCATCCATTGGAGTAAAAAAAATCACGACAACAGGCTACCTTCCATAATGACAAGGCTACCATCCATTGGAGTAACAAAGATATCGACAACATACTACCTTCTATAATGACAAGGCTACCATCCATTGGAGTAACAAAAATCACGACAACAAACTACCTTTCATAATGACAAGGTTGCCATCCATTGGAATAATAAAAATCTCGACAACACACTACCTATCATAATGACAAGGCTAGCATCCAATGGAGTAACAAAAATATCTACAACAGACTACCTTCCATAATGACAAGGCTACCATCATTAGAGTAACAAAAATCTGAACAACAGACTACCTTCCACAATGACAAGGCTCCCATCCAATGGAGTAACAAAAATCTCGACAATAGACTACCTTCCATTAGGACTAGGCTACCATCCATTAGAGTAAAAAAAATCTAAACAACAGACTACCTTCCATAATGACAAGGCTACCATCCATTGGAGTAACAAAAATATCAACAAGCGACTACCTTCCATAATGACAAGGCTACCATCCAATGGAGTAACAAAAATCTCGACAACAGACTACCTTCTATAATGACTAGGCTACCATCCATTGGAGTATTAAAAATTTGGACAACAGACTACCGTCAAATAATGACAAGGCTACCTTCCATTGGAGTAACAAAAATCTCGACAACAGACTACCTTCCATAATGACAAGGGTATCATCCATGGGAGTAACAAAAATATCGACAACAGACTACCTTTCATAATTACAAGGCTACAATCCAATGGAGTAACAAAAATCTCGACAATAGACTACCTTCCATAATGACAAGTCTACCATCCATTGGAGTAACAGAAATCACAACGAAAGACTACTTTCCATAATGACAAGGCTACCATCCTTTGGAGTAACAGAAATCACAACGACAGACTACCTTCCATAATGATAAGCCTACCATCCATTGGAGTAACAAAAATATCAAGAAGAGACTACCTTCCATAATGACAAGGCTACCATCCATTGGAGTAACAAAAATCTCGACAATAGACTACCTTCCACAATGACAAGGCTACCATCCATTGGAATAACAAAGATATCGACAACAAACTACCTTCCATAATGACAAGGCTACCATCCATTAGAGTAACAAAAATCACGACAACAAACTACCTTCGATAACGACAAGGCTACCATCCATTGGAATAACAAAAATCACGACAACAGACTACCTTCCATATTGAAAAGGCTACCATCCAATGGAGTAACAAAAATATCGACAACAGACTACCTTCCATAATTACAAGGCTACCGTCCATTGGAATAATAAAAAACTCGACAACAGACTACCTTCCATAATGACAAGGCTACCATCCATTAGAGTAACAAAAAGCTGGACAACAGATTACCTTCCATAATGATAACGCTACCATCCATTGGAGTAACAAAGATATCGACAACATACTACCTTCCATAATGACAAGGCTACCATCTATTGGAGTAACAAAAATCACAACAACAGACTACCTTCCATAATGACAAGGCTACCATCCATTGGAATAACAAAAATCTCGATAACACACTACCTATCATAATGACAAGGCTACCATCCAATGGAGTAACAAAAATATCGACAATAGAGTACCTTCCATAATGACAAGGCTACCATCCATTAGAGTAACAAAAATCTGAACAACAGACTATCTTCCACAATGACAAGGCTACCATCCATTGGAGTGACAAAAATATCAACAAGAGACTACCTTCCATAATGACAAGGCTCCCATCCAATGGAGTAACAAAAATCTCGACAAAATACTACCTTCCGTAATGACAAGGCTACCATCCATTGGAGTAACAAAAATCACGACAACTAATTACCTCCCATAATGACAAGGCTACCATCCATTGGAATGAAAAAAATCTTGACAAAAGACTATCTTCCATAAAGATGAGGCTACCATCCATTGGAGTAACAAAGATATTGACAACATACTAACTTCCATAATGACAAGGCTACAATCCATTAGAGTAACATAAATCACGACAACAAACTACCTTCCATAATGACAAGGCTACCATCCATTGGAATAACAAAATTCTCGACAACAGACTACCTTCCATAATGACAAGGCTACCATCCAATGGAGTAACAAAAATATCGACAACAGACTACCTTCCATAATGATAAGGCTACCATCCATTGGAGTAACAAATATCTCGACAATAGACTACCTTCCATAATGACAAGGGTACAAAACATAGGAGTAACAAAAATCTCGACAACAGACTACTTTCCATGATGACAAGGCTACAATCCAATGGAGTAACAAAAATCTCGACAACAGACTACCTTCCATAATGACAAGTCTACCATCCATTGGAGTAACAAAAATCTGAACAACAGACCACCTTCCATAATTACAAGGCTAGCATCCATTGGAGTAACAAAAATCACAACGACAGACTACCTTCCATAATGACAAGGCTATCATTCATTTGAGTAAAAAAAATTAGGACAACAGACTACCTTCCATAATGACAAGGCTACCATCCATTGGAGTAACAAAAATATCAACAAGAGACTACCTTCCATAATGACAAGGCTACCATCCATTGGAGTAATAAAAATCTCGACAACATAATACCTTCCATAATGACAAGGCTACCATCCATTGGAATAACAAAGATATCGACAACATACTACCTTCCATAATGACAAGGCTACCATCCATTGGAGTAAGAAAAATCACGACAACAAACTACCTTCCATAATGACAAGGCTACCATCCATTAGAGTAACAAAAAGCTGGACAACAAACTACCTTCCATAATGATAAGGCTACCATCCATTGGAGTAACAAAGATATCGACAACATACTACCTTCCATAATGACAAGGCTACCAACCATTGTAATAACAAAAATCTCGATAACACACTACCTATCATAATGACAAGGCTACAATCCAATGGAGTAACAAAAATATCGACAATAGAGTACCTTCCATAATGACAAGGCTACCATCCATTAGAGTAACAAAAATCTGAACAACTGACTACCTTCCATAATGACAAGGCTACCATCCACTGGAGTAACAAAAATATCAACAAGAGACTACCTTCCATAATGACAAGGCTCCCATCCAATGGAGTAACAAAAATCTCGACAACAGACTACCTTCCATAATGACTAGGCTACCATCCATTGGAGTATTAAAAATTTGGACAACAGACTACCTTCAAATAATGACAAGGCTACCATCCATTGGAGTAACAAAAATATCGACAACAGACTACCTTCCATAATGACAAGGGCATCATCCATGGGAGTAACAAAAATCTCGACAACAGACTACCTTTCATAATGACAAGGCTACAATCCAACGGAGTAACAAAAATCTCGACAATAGACTACCTTCCATAATGAAAAGTCTACCATCCAGTGGAGTAACAAAAATCTGAACAACAGACTACCTTCCATAATGACAAGGCTACCATCCATTGGAGTAAATGAAATAACAACGGCAGACTACCTTCCATAATGACAAGGCTACCATCCATTGGAGTAACAAAAATATCAACAAGAGACTACCTTCTATAATGACAAGGCTACCATCCATTGGAGTAACAAAAAGCTGGACAACAGACTACCTTCCATAATGATAAGGCTACCATCCATTGGTGTAACAGAGATATCGACAACATACTACCTTCCATAATGACAAGGCTACCATCCATTGGAGTAACAAAAATCACGACAATAGACTACCTTCCATAATGATAAGGCTACCATCCATTGGAGTAACAAAGATATCGACAACATACTACCTTCTATAATGACAAGGCTACCATCCATTGGAGTAACAAAAATCACGACAACAAACTACCTTTCATAATGACAAGGTTACCATCCATTGGAATAACAAAAATCTCGACAACACACTACCTATCATAATGACAAGGCTACCATCCAATGGAGTAACAAAAATATCGACAACATACTACCTTCCATAATGACAAGGCTACCATCCACTGGAGTAACAAAAATATCAACAAGAGACTACCTTCCATAATGACAAGGCTCCCATCCAATGGAGTAACAAAAATCTCGACAACAGACTACCTTCCATAATGACAAGGCTACCATCCATTGGAGTTTTAAAAATTTGGACAATAAACTACCTTCAAATAATGACAAGGCTACTATCCATTGGAGTAACAAAAATCTCGACAACAGACTACCTTCCATAATGACAAGGGTATCATCCATGGGAGTAACGAAAATATCGACAACAGACTACCATTCATAATGACAAGTCCACAATCCATTGGAATAACAAAAATCTCGACAACAGACAACCTTTCATAATGACAAGGCTACAATCACATGGAGTAACAAAAATCTGAACAATAGACTACCTTAGATAACCACAAGGCTACCATCCACTAGAATAACAAAAATCACGACAACAGACTACCTTCCATAATGAAAAGGCTACATCCAATGGAGTAACAAAAATATCGACAACAGACTACCTTCCATAATGACAAGGATACCATCCATTAGAGTAACAAAAAGCTGGACAACAAACTACCTTCCATAATGATAATGCTACCATCCATCGGAGTAACAAAAAGCTGGACAACAAACTACCTTCCATAATGACAAGGCTACCATCCATTGGAGTAAAAAAAATCACGACAACAGGCTACCTTCCATAATGACAAGGCTACCATCCATTGGAGTAACAAAGATATCGACAACATACTACCTTCTATAATGACAAGGCTACCATCCATTGGAGTAACAAAAATCACGACAACAAACTACCTTTCATAATGACAAGGTTGCCATCCATTGGAATAATAAAAATCTCGACAACACACTACCTATCATAATGACAAGGCTAGCATCCAATGGAGTAACAAAAATATCTACAACAGACTACCTTCCATAATGACAAGGCTACCATCATTAGAGTAACAAAAATCTGAACAACAGACTACCTTCCACAATGACAAGGCTCCCATCCAATGGAGTAACAAAAATCTCGACAATAGACTACCTTCCATTAGGACTAGGCTACCATCCATTAGAGTAAAAAAAATCTAAACAACAGACTACCTTCCATAATGACAAGGCTACCATCCATTGGAGTAACAAAAATATCAACAAGCGACTACCTTCCATAATGACAAGGCTACCATCCAATGGAGTAACAAAAATCTCGACAACAGACTACCTTCTATAATGACTAGGCTACCATCCATTGGAGTATTAAAAATTTGGACAACAGACTACCGTCAAATAATGACAAGGCTACCTTCCATTGGAGTAACAAAAATCTCGACAACAGACTACCTTCCATAATGACAAGGGTATCATCCATGGGAGTAACAAAAATATCGACAACAGACTACCTTTCATAATTACAAGGCTACAATCCAATGGAGTAACAAAAATCTCGACAATAGACTACCTTCCATAATGACAAGTCTACCATCCATTGGAGTAACAGAAATCACAACGAAAGACTACTTTCCATAATGACAAGGCTACCATCCTTTGGAGTAACAGAAATCACAACGACAGACTACCTTCCATAATGATAAGCCTACCATCCATTGGAGTAACAAAAATATCAAGAAGAGACTACCTTCCATAATGACAAGGCTACCATCCATTGGAGTAACAAAAATCTCGACAATAGACTACCTTCCACAATGACAAGGCTACCATCCATTGGAATAACAAAGATATCGACAACAAACTACCTTCCATAATGACAAGGCTACCATCCATTAGAGTAACAAAAATCACGACAACAAACTACCTTCGATAACGACAAGGCTACCATCTATTGGAATAACAAAAATCACGACAACAGACTACCTTCCATATTGAAAAGGCTACCATCCAATGGAGTAACAAAAATATCGACAACAGACTACCTTCCATAATAACAAGGATACCATCCATTAGAGTAACAAAAAGCTTGACAACAAACTACCTTCCATAATGATAAGGCTACCATCCATCGGAGTAACAAAAAGTTAGACAACAAACTACCTTCCATAATGACAAGGCTACCATCCATTGGAGTAAAATAAATCACGACAACAGGCTACCTTCCATAATGACAAGGCTACCATCCAATGGAGTAACAAAGATATCGACAACATACTACCTTCTATAATGACAAGGCTACCATCCATTGGAGTAACAAAAATCACGACAACAAACTACTTTTCATAATGACAAGGTTACCATCCATTGGAATAACAAAAATCTCAATAACACACTACCTATCATAATGACAAGGCTACCATCCATTAGAGTAACAAAAATCTGAACAACAGACTACCTTCCACAATGACAAGGCTACCATCCATTGGAGTAACAAAAATATCAACAAGAGACTACCTTCCATAATGACAAGGCTCCCATCCAATGGAGTAACAAAAATCTCGACAACAGACTACCTTCCATAATGACTAGGCTACCATCCATTAGAGTAAAAAAAATCTAAACAACAGACTACCTTCTATAATGACAAGGCTACCATCCATTGGAGTAACAAAAATATCAACAAGCGACTACCTTCCATAATGACAAGGCTACCATCCAATGGAGTAACAAAAATCTCGACAACAGACTACCTTCTATAATGAATAGGCTACCATCCATTGGAGTATTAAAAATTTGGAAAACAGACTACCTTCAAATAATGACAAGGCTACCATCCATTGGAGTAACAAAAATGTCGACAACAGACTACCTTCCATAATGACAAGTCCACAATCCATTGGAGTAACAAAAATCTCGACAATAGACTACCTTCCATAATGACAAGTCTACCATCCATTGGAGTAACAGAAATCACAACGACAGACTACTTTCCATAATGACAAGGCTACCATCCATTGGAGTAACAGAAATCACAACGACAGACTACCTTCCATAATGACAAGCCTACCATCCATTGGAGTAACAAAAATATCAACAAGAGACTACCTTCCGTAATGACAAGGCTACCATCCATTGGAGTAACAAAAATCACAACAACAGGCTACCTTCCATAATGACAAGACTGACATCCATTGGAGTAAGAAATATATCGACAACATACTAACTTCCATAATGACAAGGCTACCATCCATTGGAGTAACAAAAATAACGACAACAAACTACATTCGATAACGACAAGGCTACCATCCATTGGAATAACAAAAATCACGACAACAGACTACCTTCCATAATGAAAAGGCTACCATCCAATGGAGTAACAAAAATATCGACAACAGATTACCTTCCATAATGACAAGGCTACCATCCTTTAGAGTAACAAAAAGCTGGACAACAAACTACATTCCATAATGATAAGGCTACCATCCATTGGAGTAACAAAAAGGTGGACAACAAACTACCTTCCATAATGACAAGGCTACCATCCATTGGAGTAACAAAAATCACAACAACAGGCTACCTTCCATAATGACAAGACTAACATCCATTGGAGTAACAAAGATATCGAAAACATACTACCTTCCATAATGACAAGGCTACCATCCAATGGAGTAACAAAAAATCGACAACAAACTACCTTCCAAAATGACAAGGCTACCATCCAATGGAGTAACAAAAATCTCGACAACAGACTACCTTCCATAATGACTAGGCTACCATCCATTAGAGTATTAAAAATTTGGACAACAGACTACCTTTAAATAATGACAAGGCTAGCATCCAATGGAGTAACAAAAATCTCGACAACAAACTACCTTCCATAATGACAAGGGTATCATCCATGGGAGTAACAAAAATCTCGACAATAGACAACCTTTCATAATGACAAGGCTACAATCCAATGGAGTAACAAAAATATCGACAATAGACTACCTTCCATAATGACAAGTCTACCATCCATTGGAGTAACAAAAATCTGAACAATAGAATACCTTCCATAATGACAAGGCTACCATCCATTGGAGTAACATAAATCACAAAGACAGACAACCTTCCAGAATGACAAGGCTACCATCCATTGGGGTAACAAAAATATCAACAAGAGACTACCTTCCATAATGACAAGGCTACCATCCATTGGAGTAACAAAAATCTCGACAACAGACTACCTTCCATAATGACAAGGCTACCATCCATTGGAGTAACAAAAATACAAAACAACAGGATACCTTCCACAATGACAAGACTAACATCCATTGGAGTAACAAAGATATCGAAAACATACTACCTTCCATAATGACAAGGCTACCATCCAATGGAGTAACAAAAAATCAACAACAAACTACCTTCTAAAATGACAAGGCTACCATCCAATGGAGTAACAAAAATCTCGACAACAGACTACCTTCCATAATGACTAGGCTACCATCCATTAGAGTATTAAAAATTTGGACAACAGACTACCTTTAAATAATGACAAGGCTACCATCCATTGGAGTAACAAAAATCTCGACAACAAACTACCTTCCATAATGACAAGGCTACCATCCATGGGAGTAACATAAATCACAAAGACAGACAACCTTTCAGAATGACAAGGCTACCATCCATTGGAGTAACAAAAATATCAACAAGAGACTACCTTCCATAATGACAAGGCTACCATCCATTGGAGTAACAAAAATCACAACAACAGGCTACCTTCCATAATGACAAGACTGACATCCATTGGAGTAAGAAATATATCGACAACATACTAACTTCCATAATGACAAGGCTACCATCCATTGGAGTAACAAAAATAACGACAACAAACTACCTTCGATAACGACAAGGCTACCATCCATTGGAATAACAAAAATCATGACAACAGACTACCTTCCATAATGAAAAGGCTACCATCCAATGGAGTAACAAAAATATCGACAACAGATTACCTTCCATAATGACAAGGCTACCATCCTTTAGAGTAACAAAAAGCTGGACAACAAACTACATTCCATAATGATAAGGCTACCATCCATTGGAGTAACAAAAAGGTGGACAACAAACTACCTTCCATAATGACAAGGCTACCATCCATTGGAGTAACAAAAATCACAACAACAGGCTACCTTCCATAATGACAAGACTAACATCCATTGGAGTAACAAAGATATCGAAAACATACTACCTTCCATAATGACAAGGCTACCATCCAATGGAGTAACAAAAAATCGACAACAAACTCCCTTCCAAAATGACAAGGCTACCATCCAATGGAGTAACAAAAATCTCGACAACAGACTACCTTCCATAATGATTAGGCTACCATCCATTAGAGTATTAAAAATTTGGACAACAGACTACCTTTAAATAATGACAAGGCTACCATCCAATGGAGTAACAAAAATCTCGACAACAAACTACCTTCCATAATGACAAGGGTATCATCCATGGGAGTAACAAAAATCTCGACAATAGACAACCTTTCATAATGACAAGGCTACAATCCAATGGAGTAACAAAAATATCGACAATAGACTACCTTCCATAATGACAAGTCTACCATCCATTGGAGTAACAAAAATCTGAACAATAGAATACCTTCCATAATGACAAGGCTACCATCCATTGGAGTAACATAAATCACAAAGACAGACAACCTTCCAGAATGACAAGGCTACCATCCATTGGGGTAACAAAAATATCAACAAGGGACTACGTTCCATAATGACAAGGCTACCATCCATTGGAGTAACAAAAATCTCGACAACAGACTATCTTCCATAATGACAAGGCTACCATCCATTGGAGTAACAAAAATACAAAACAACAGGCTACCTTCCACAATGACAAGACTAACATCCATTGGAGTAACAAAGATATCGAAAACATACTACCTTCCATAATGACAAGGCTACCATCCAATGGAGTAACAAAAAATCAACAACAAACTACCTTCTAAAATGACAAGGCTACCATCCAATGGAGTAACAAAAATCTCGACAACAGACTACCTTCCATAATGACTAGGCTACCATCCATTAGAGTATTAAAAATTTGGACAACAGACTACCTTTAAATAATGACAAGGCTACCATCCATTGGAGTAACAAAAATCTCGACAACAAACTACCTTCCATAATGACAAGGCTACCATCCATTGGAGTAACATAAATCACAAAGACAGACAACCTTTCAGAATGACAAGGCTACCATCCATTGGAGTAACAAAAATATCAACAAGAGACTACCTTCCATAATGACAAGGCTACCATCCATTGGATTAACAAAAATCACAACAACAGGCTACCTTCCATAACGACAAGACTGACATCCATTGGAGTAAGAAATATATCGACAACATACTAACTTCCATAATGACAAGGCTACCATCCATTGGAGTAACAAAAATAACGACAACAAACTACCTTCGATAACGACAAGGCTACCATCCATTGGAATAAAAAAAATCACGACAACAGACTACCTTCCATAATGAAAAGGCTACCATCCAATGGAGTAACAAAAATATCGACAACAGATTACCTTCCATAATGACAAGGCTACCATCCTTTAGAGTAACAAAAAGCTGGACAACAAACTACATTCCATAATGATAAGGCTACCATCCATTGGAGTAACAAAAAGGTGGACAACAAACTACCTTCCATAATGACAAGGCTACCATCCATTGGAGTAACAAAAATCACAACAACAGGCTACCTTCCATAATGACAAGACTAACATCCATTGGAGTAACAAAGATATCGAAAACATACTACCTTCCATAATGACAAGGCTACCATCCAATGGAGTAACAAAAAATCGACAACAAACTACCTTCCAAAATGACAAGGCTACCATCCAATGGAGTAACAAAAATCTCGACAACAGACTACCTTCCATAATGACTAGGCTACCATCCATTAGAGTATTAAAAATTTGGACAACAGACTACCTTTAAATAATGACAAGGCTACCATCCATTGGAGTAACAAAAATCTCGACAACAAACTACCTTCCATAATGACAAGGGTATCATCCATGGGAGTAACAAAAATCTCGACAATAGACAACCTTTCATAATGACAAGGCTACAATCCAATGGAGTAACAAAAATATCGACAATAGACTACCTTCCATAATGACAAGTCAACCATCCATTGGAGTAACAAAAATCTGAACAATAGAATACCTTCCATAATGACAAGGCTACCATCCATTGGAGTAACATAAATCACAAAGACAGACAACCTTCCAGAATGACAAGGCTACCATCCATTGGAGTAACAAAAATATCAACAAGAGACTACCTTCCATAATGACAAGGCTACTATCCATTGGAGTAACAAAAATCTCGACAACAGACTACCTTCCATAATGACAAGGCTACTATCCATTGAAGTAACAAAAATACAAAACAACAGGCTACCTTCCATAATGACAAGACCAACATCCATTGGAGTAACAAAGATATCGAAAACATACTACCTTCCATAATGACAAGGCTACCATCCAATGGAGTAACAAAAAATCAACAACAAACTACCTTCTAAAATGACAAGGCTACCATCCAATGGAGTAACAAAAATCTCGACAACAGACTACCTTCCATAATGACTAGGCTACCATCCATTAGAGTATTAAAAATTTGGACAACAGACTACCTTTAAATAATGACAAGGCTACCATCCATTGGAGTAACAAAAATCTCGACAACAAACTACCTTCCATAATGACAAGGGTATCATCCATGGGAGTAACAAAAATCTCGACAATAGACAACCTTACATAATGACAAGGCTACAATCCAATGGAGTAACAAAAATCTCGACAATAGACTACCTTCCATAATGACAAGTCTACCATCCATTGGAGTAACAAAAATCTGAACAATAGAATACCTTCCATAATGACAAGGCTACCATCCATTTGGGTAACATAAATCACAAAGACAAACAACCTTCCAGAATGACAAGGCTACCATCCATTGGAGTAACAAAAATATCAACAAGAGACTACCTTCCATAATGACAAGGCTACCATCCATTGGAGTAACAAAAATCACAACAACAGGCTACCTTCCATAATGACAAGACTGACATCCATTGGAGTAAGAAATATATCGACAACATACTAACTTCCATAATGACAAGGCTACCATCCATTGGAGTAACAAAAATAACGACAACAAACTACCTTCGATAACGACAAGGCTACCATCCATTGGAATAACAAAAATCACGACAACAGACTACCTTCCATAATGAATAGGCTACCATCCAATGGAGTAACAAAAATATCGACAACAGATTACCTTCCATAATGACAAGGCTACCATCCTTTAGAGTAACAAAAAGCTGGACAACAAACTACATTCCATAATGATAAGGCTACCATCCATTGGAGTAACAAAAAGGTGGACAACAAACTACCTTCCATAATGACAAGGCTACCATCCATTGGAGTAACAAAAATCACAACAACAGGCTACCTTCCATAATGACAAGACTAACATCCATTGGAGTAACAAAGATATCGAAAACATACTACCTTCCATAATGACAAGGCTACCATCCAATGGAGTAACAAAAAATCGACAACAAACTACCTTCCAAAATGACAAGGCTACCATCCAATGGAGTAACAAAAATCTCGACAACAGACTACCTTCCATAATGACTAGGCTACCATCCATTAGAGTATTAAAAATTTGGACAACAGACTACCTTTAAATAATGACAAGGCTACCATCCACTGGAGTAACAAAAATCTCGACAACAAACTACCTTCCATAATGACAAGGGTATCATCCATGGGAGTAACAAAAATCTCGACAATAGACAACCTTTCATAATGACAAGGCTACAATCCAATGGAGTAACAAAAATCTCGACAATAGACTACCTTCCATAATGACAAGTCTACCATCCATTGGAGTAACAAAAATCTGAACAATAGAATACCTTCCATAGTGACAAGGCTACCATCCATTGGAGTAACATAAATCACAAAGACAGACAACCTTCCAGAATGACAAGGCTACCATCCATTGGAGTAACAAAAATATCAACAAGAGACTACCTTCCATAATGACAAGGCTACCATCCATTGGAGTAACAAAAATCTCGACAACAGACTACCTTCCATAATGACAAGGCTACCATCCATTGGAATAACAAAGATATCGACAAATACAACCTTCCATAATGACAAGGCTACTGTCCATTGGAATAACAAAAATCTCGACAACAGACTACCTTCCATAATGACAAGGCTACCATCCAATGGAGTAACAAAAATATCGACAGCAGACTACCTTCCATAATGACAAGGCTACCATCCATTAGAGTAACAAAAAGTTAGACAACAGACTACCTTCCATTATGATAAGGCTACCATCCATTGGAGTAACAAAGATATCGACAACATACTACCTTCCATAATGACAAGGCTACCATCCATTGGAGTAAAAAAAACCACGACAACAGGCTACCTTCCATAATGACAAGGCTACCATCCATTGGAGTAACAAAGATATCGACAACATACTAGCTTCTATAATGACAAGGCTACCATCCATAGGAGTAACAAAAATCACGACAACAAACTACCTTTCATAATGACAAGGTTACCATCCATTGGAATAATAAAAATCTCGACAACACACTACCTATCATAATGACAAGGCTAACATCCAATGGAGTAACAAAAATATGTACAATAGACTACCTTCCATAATGACAAGGCTACCATCCATTAGAGTAACAAAAATCTGAACAACAGACTACCTTCCACAATGACAAGGCTACCATCCATTGGAGTAACAAAAATATCAACAAGAGACTACCTTTCATAATGACAAGGCTCCCATCCAATGGAGTAACAAAAATCTCGACAACAGACTACCTTCCATAATGACTAGGCTACCATCCATTAGAGTAAAAAAAATCTAAACAACAGACTACCTTCCATAATGACAAGGCTACCATCCATTGGAGTAACAAAAATATCAACAAGCGACTACCTTCCATAATGACAAGGCTACCATCCAATGGAGTAACAAAAATCTCGACAACAAACTACCTTCTATAATGACTAGGCTACCATCCATTGGAGTATTAAAAATTTGGACAACAGACTACCTTCAAATAATGACAAGGCTACCATCCATTGGAGTAACAAAAATCTCGACAACAGAATACCTTCCATAATGACAAGGGTATCATCCATGGGAGTAACAAAAATATCGACAACAGACTACCTTTCATAATGACAAGTCCACAATCCATTGGAATAACAAAAATCTCGACAACAGACTACCTTTCATAATTACAAGGCTACAATCCAATGGAGTAACAAAAATCTCGACAATAGACTACCTTCTATAATGACAAGTCTACCATCCATTGGAGTAACAGAAATCACAACGACAGACTACTTTCCATAATGACAAGGCTACCATCCTTTGGAGTAACAGAAATCACAACGACAGACTACCTTCCATAATGACAAGCCTAGCATCCATTGGAGTAACAAAAATATCAAGAAGATACTACCTTCCATAATGACAAGGCTACCATCCATTGGAGTAACAAAAATCTCGACAATAGACTACCTTCCATAATGACAAGGCTACCATCCATTGGAATAACAAAGATATCGACAACAAACTACCTTCAATAATGACAAGGCTACCATCCATTAGAGTAACAAAAATCACGACAACAAACTACCTTCGATAACGACAAGGCTACCATCCATTGGAATAACAAAAATCACGACAACAAACTACCTTCCATAATGAAAAGGCTACCATCCAATGGAGTAACAAAAATATCGACAACAGACTACCTTCCATAATAACAAGGATACCATCCATTAGAGTAACAAAAAGCTTGACAACAAACTACCTTCCATAATGATAAGGCTACCATCCATCGGAGTAACAAAAAGCTGGACAACAAACTACCTTCCATAATGACAAGGCTACCATCCATTGGAGTAAAATAAATGACGACAACAGGCTACCTTCCATAATGACAAGGCTACCATCCATTGGAGTAACAAAGATATCGACAACATACTACCTTCTATAATGACAAGGCTACCATCCATTGGAGTAACAAAAATCACGACAACAAACTACCTTTCATAATGACAAGGTTACCATCCATTGGAATAACAAAAATCTCGACAACACACTACCTATCATAATGACAAGGCTATCATCCAATGGAGTAACAAAAATATCTACAACATACTACCTTCCATAGTGACAAGGCTACCATCCATTAGAGTAACAAAAATCTGAACAACAGACTACCTTCCACAATGACAAGGCTACCATCCATTGGAGTAACAAAAATATCAACAAGAGACTACCTTCCATAATGACAAGGCTCCCATCCAATGGAGTAACAAAAATCTCGACAACAGACTACCTTCCATAATGACTAGGCTACCATCCATTAGAGTAAAAAAAATCTAAACAACAGACTACCTTCCATAATGACTAGGATACAATCCATTGGAGTAAGAAAAATATCAACAAGCGACTACCTTCCATAATGACAAGGCTACCATCCAATGGAGTAACAAAAATCTCGACAACAGACTACCTTTTATATTGACTAGCTACCATCCATTGGAGTATTTAAAAATGTGGACAACATACTACCTTCAAATAATGACAAGGCTACCATCCGTTGGAGTAACAAAAATCTCGACAACAGACTACCTTCCATAATGACAAGGGTATCATCCATGGGAGTAACAAAATAATCGACAACAGACTACCTTTCATAATGACAAGTCCACAATCCATTGGAATAACAAAAATCTCGACAACAGACTACCTTCCATAATGACAAGTCTACCATCCATTGGAGTAACAGAAATCACAACGACAGACTACTTTCCATAATGACAAGGCTACCATCCATTTGAGTAACAGAAATCACAACGACAGACTACCTTCCATAATGACAAGCCTACCATCCATTGGAGTAACAAAAATATCAACAAGAGACTACCTTCCATAATGACAAGGCTACCATCCATTGGAGTAACAAAAATCACAACAACAGGCTACCTTCCATAATGACAAGACTAACATTCATTGGAGTAACAAATATATCGACAACATACTACCTTCCATAATGACAAGGCTACCATCCATTGGAGTAACAAAAATAACGACAACAAACTACCTTCGATAACGACGAGGCTACCATCCATTGGAATAACAAAAATCACGACAACAGACTACCTTCCATAATGAAAAGGCTACCATCCAATGGAGTAACAAAAATATCGACAACAGATTACCTTCCATAATGACAAGGCTACCATCGATTAGAGTAACAAAAAGCTGGACAACAAACTACATTCCATAATGATAAGGCTACCATCCATTGGAGTAACAAAAAGCTGGACAACAAACTACCTTCCATAATGACAAGGCTACCATCCATTGGAGTAACAAAAATCACAACAACAGGCTACCTTCCATAATGACAAGACTAACATCCATTGGAGTAACAAAGATATCGAAAACATACTACCTTCCATAATGACAAGGCTACCATCCAATGGAGTAACAAAAAATCGACAACAAACTACCTTCCAAAATGACAAGGCTACCATCCAATGGAGTAACAAAAATCTCGACAACAGACTACCTTCCATAATGACTAGGCTACCATCCATTAGAGTATTAAAAATTTGGACAACAGACTACCTTTAAATAATGACAAGGCTACCATCCATTGGAGTAACAAAAATCTCGACAACAAACTACCTTCCATAATGACAAGGGTATCATCCATGGGAGTAACAAAAATCTCGACAATAGACAACCTTTCATAATGACAAGGCTACAATCCAATGGAGTAACAAAAATCTCGACAATAGACTACCTTCCATAATGACAAGTCTACCATCCATTGGAGTAACAAAAATCTGAACAATAGAATACCTTCCATAATGACAAGGCTACCATCCATTGGAGTAACATAAATCAAAAAGACAGACAACCTTCCAGAATGACAAGGCTACCATCCATTGGAGTTACAAAAATATCAACAAGAGACTACCTTCCATAATGACAAGGCTACCATCCATTGGAGTAACAAAAATCTCGACAACAGTCTACCTTCCATAATGATAAGGCTACCATCCATTGGAGTAACAAAGATATCGACAACATACTAGCTTCCATAATGACAAGGCTACCATCCATTGGAGTAACAAAAATCAGGACAACAGACTACCTTCCATAATGACAATGCTACCATCCATTGGAGTAACAAAGATATCGATAACATACTACCTTCTATAATGACAAGGCTACCATCCATTGGAGTAACAAAAATCACGACAACAAACTACCTTTCATAATGACAAGGTTACCATCCATTGGAATAACAAAAATATCGACAACACACTACATATCATAATGACAAGGCTACCATCCAATGGAGTAACAAAAATATCGACAACGAACTACCTTCCATAATGACAAGGCTACCATCCATTGGAGTAACAAAAATATCAATAAGAGACTACCTTCCATAATGACAAGGCTCCTATCCAATGGAGTAACAAAAATATTGACAACAGACTACCTTCCATAATGACTAGGCTACCATCCATTAGAGTAAAAAAAACTGGACAACAGACTAACTTCCATAATGACAAGGCTACCATCCATTGGAGTAACAAAAATATCAACAAGCGACTACCTTCCATAATGACAAGGCTACCATCCAATGGAGTAACAAAAATCTCGAAAACAGACTACCTTCTATAATGACTAGGCTACCATCCATTGGAGTATTAAAATTTTGGACAACAGACTACCTTCAAATAATGACAAGGCTACCATCCATTTGAGTAACAAAAATCTCGACAACAGACTACCTTCCATAATGACAAGGGTGTCATCCATGGGAGTAACAAAAGTATCGACAACAAACTACCTTTCATAATGACAAGTCCACAATCCATTGGAATAACAAAAATCTCGACAACAGACTACCTTTCATAATGACAAGGCTACAATCCAATGGAGTAACAAAAATCTCGACAATAGACTACCTTCCATAATGACAAGTCTACCATCCATTGGAGTAACAAAAATATCAACAAGAGACTACCTTCCATAATGACAAGGCTACCATCCATTGGAGTAACAAAGATATCGACAACATACTACCTTCCATAATGACAAGGCTACCATCCATTGGAGTAACAAAAATCACGACAACAAACTACCTTCGATAACGACAAGGCTACCATCCATTGGAATAACAAAAATCACAACAACAGGCGACCTTCCATAATGACAAGGCTACCATCCAATCGAGTAACAAAGATATCGACAACATACTACCTTCCATAATGACAAGGCTACCATCCATTGGAGTAAGAAAAATCACGACAACAAACTACCTTCCATAATGACAAGGCTACCATCCATTGGAATAACAAAAATCTCGACAACACACTACCTATCATAATGACAAGGCTACCATCCAATGGAGTAACAAAAATATCGACAATAGACTACATTCCATAATGACAAGGCTACCATCCAATAGAGTAACAAAAATCTGAACAACAGACTAACTTCCATAATGACAAGGCTACCATCCATTGGAATAACAAAGATATCGACAACATACTACCTTCCATAATGACAAGGCTACCATCCATTAGAGTAACAAAAATCACGACAACAAACTACCTTCGATAACGACAAGGTTACCATCCATTGGAATAACAAAAATCACGACAACAGACTACCTTTCATAATGACAAGGCTACAATCCAATGGAGTAACAAAAATCTCGACAATAGACTACCTTCCATAATGACAAGTCTACTAACCATTGGAGTAACAAAACTCTGAACAATAGACTACCTTCCATAATGACAAGGCTACCATCCATTGGAGTAATATATATCACAAAGACAGACTACCTTCCATAATGACAAGGCTACCATCCATTGGAGTAACAAAAATATCAACAAGAGACTACCATCCATAATGACAAGGCTACAATCCATTAAGGTAACAAAAATCTCGACAATAGACTACCCTCCATAATGACAATGCTACCATCCATTGTAATAACAAAGATATCGACAAATACTACCTTCTATAATCACAAGGCTACTGTCCATTGGAATAACAAAAATCTCAACAACAGACTACCTTCCATAATGACAAGGCTATCATACAATGGAGTAACAAAAATATCGACAACACACTACCTTCCATAATGACAAGGCTACCATCCATTAGAGTAACAAAAAGCTGGACAACAGACTACCTTCCATAATGACAAGGCTACCATCCATTGCAGTAACAAAGATATCGACAACATACTAGCTTCCATAATGACAAGGCTACCATCCTTTGGAGTAACAAAAATCACGGCAATAGAATACCTTCCCTAATGACAAGGCTACCATCCATTGGAGTAACAAAGATATCGATAACATACTACCTTCTATAATGACAAGGCTACCATCCATTGGAATAATAAATATCACGACAACAAACTACCTTTCATAATGACAAGGTTACCATCCATTGGAATAATAAAAATCTCGACAACACACTACCTATCATAATGACAAGGCTACCATCCATTAGAGTAACAAAAATCTGAACAAGAGACTACCTTCCATAATGACAAAGCTACCATCCATTGGAGTAACAAAAATATCAACAAGAGACTACCTTCCATAATGACAAGGCTCCCATCCAATGGAGTAACAAAAATCTCGACAACAGACTACCTCCCATAATGACTAGGCTACCATCCATTAGAGTAAAAAAAATATGGACAACAAACTACCTTCCATAATCACAAGGCTATCATCCATTGGAGTAACAAAAATATCAACAAGCGACTACCTTCCATAATGACAAGGCTACCATCCAATTGAGTAACAAAAATCTCAACAACAGACTACCTTCTATTATGACTAGGCTACCATCCATTGGATTATTAAAATATTGGACAACAGTCTACCTTCAAATAATGATAAGGCTACCATCCATTGGAGTAACAAAAATCTCGACAACAGACTACCTTCCATAATGACAAGGGTATCATCCATGGGAGTAACAAAAATATCGACAACAGACTACCTTTCATAATGACAAGTCCACAAACCATTTGAATAACAGAAATCTCGACAACAGACTACCTTTCATAATGACAAGGCTACAATCCAATGGAGTAACAAAAATCTCGACAATAGACTACCTTCCATAATGACAAGGCTACCATCCATTGGAGTAACAGAAATCACAACGACAGACTACTTTCCATAATGACAAGGCTACCATCCATTGGAGTAACAGAAATCACAACGACAAACTACCTTCCATAATGACAAGCCTACCATCCATTGGAGTAACAAAAATATCAACAAGAGACTACCTTCCATAATGGCAAGGCTACCATCCATTGGAGTAACAAAAATCTCGACAATAGACTACCTTCCATAATGACAAGGCTACCATCCATTGGAATAACAAAGATATCGACAACATACTACCTTCCATAATGACAAGGCTACCATCCATTAGAGTAACAAAAATCACGACAACAGACTACCTTCCATAATGAAAAGGCTACCATCCAATGGAGTAACAAAAATATCGACAACAGATTACCTTCCATAATGACAAGGATACCATCCATTAGAGTAACAAAAAGTTGGACAACAAACTACATTCCATAATGATAAGGCTACCATCCATTGGAGTAACAAAAAGCTGGACAACAAACTACCTTCCATAATGACAAGGCTACCATCCATTGGAGTAACAAAAATCACAACAACATGCTACCTTCCATAATGACAAGACTAACATCCATTGGAGTAACAAAGATATCGAAAACATACTACCTTCCATAATGACAAGGCTACCATCCAATGGAGTAACAAAAAATCGACAACAAACTACCTTCCAAAATGACAAGGCTACCATCCAATGGAGTAACAAAAATCTCGACAACAGACTACCTTCCATAATGACTATGCTACCATCCATTAGAGTATTAAAAATTTGGACAACAGACTACCTTTAAATAATGACAAGGCTACCATCCATTGGAGTAACAAAAATCTCGACAACAAACTACCTTCCATAATGACAAGGGTATCATCCATGGGAGTAACAAAAATCTCGACAATAGACAACCTTTCATAATGACAAGGCTACAATCCAATGGAGTAACAAAAATCTCGACAATAGACTACCTTCCATAATGAGAAGTCTACCATCCATTGGAGTAACAAAAATCTGAACAATAGAATACCTTCCATAATGACAAGGCTACAATCCATTGGAGTAACATAAATCACAAAGACAGACAACCTTCCAGAATGACAAGGCTACCATCCATTGGAGTAACAAAAATATCAACAAGAGACTAACTTCCATAATGACAAGGCTACCATCCATTGGAGTAACAAAAATCTCGACAACATACTAGCTTCCATAATGACAAGGCTACCATCCATTGGAGTAACAAAAATCACGACAACAGACTACCTTCCATAATGACAATGCTACCATCCATTGGAGTAACAAAGATATCGATAACATACTACCTTCTATAATGACAAGGCTACCATCCATTGGAGTAACAAAAATCACGACAACAAACTACCTTTCATAATAACAAGTTTACCATCCATTGGAATAACAAAAATATCGACAACACACTACATATCATAATGACAAGGCTACCATCCAATGGAGTAACAAAAATATCGACAACGAACTACCTTCCATAATGACAAGGCTACCATCTATTAGAGTAACAAAAATCTGAACAACAAACTACCTTCCATAATGACAAGGCTACCATCCATTGGAGTAACAAAAATATCAATAAGAGACTACCTTCCATAATGACAAGGCTACCATCCAATGGAGTAACAAAAATCTCGACAACAGACTACCTTCCATAATGACTAGGATACCATCCATAAGAGTATTAAAAATTTGGACAACAGACTACCTTTAAATAGTGACAAGGCTACCATCCATTGGAGTAACAAAAATCTCGAAAACAAACTACCTTCCATAATGACAAGGGTATCATCCATGGGAGTAACAAAAATCTCGACAATAGACAACCTTTCATAATGACAAGGCTACAATCCAATGGAGTAACAAAAATCTCGACAATAGACTACCTTCCATAATGACAAGTCTACCATCCATTGGAGTAACAAAAATCTGAACAATAGAATACCTTCCATAATGACAAGGCTACCATCCATTGGAGTAACATAAATCACAAAGACAGACAACCTTCCAGAATGACAAGGCTACCATCCATTGGAGTAACAAAAATATCAACAAGAGACTACCTTCCATAATGACAAGGCTACCATCCATTGGAGTAACAAAAATCTCGACAACAGACTACCTTTCATAATGATAAGGCTACCATCCATTGGAGTAACAAAGATATCGACAACATACTAGCTTCCATAATGACAAGGCTACCATCCATTGGAGTAACAAAAATCACGACAACCGACTACCTTCAATAATGACAATGCTACCATCCATTGGAGGAACAAAGATATCGATAACATACTACCTTCTATAATGACAAGGCTACCATCCTTTGGAGTAACAAAAATCACGACAACAAACTACCTTTCATAATGACAAGGTTACCATCCATTGGAATAACAAAAATATCGACAACACACTACATATCATAATGACAAGGCTACCATCCAATGGAGTAACAAAAATATCGACAACGAACTACCTTCCATAATGACAAGGCTACCATCTATTAGAGTAACAAAAATCTGAACAACAAACTACCTTCCATAATGACAAGGCTACCATCCATTGGAGTAACAAAAATATCAATAAGAGACTACCTTCCATAATGAAAAGGCTCCTATCCAATGGAGTAACAAAAATATTGACAACAGACTACCTTCCATAATGACTAGGCTACCATCCATTAGAGTAAAAAAAACTAGACAACAGACTAACTTCCATAATGACAAGGCTACCATCCATTGGAGTAACAAAAATATCAACAAGCGACTACCTTCCATAATGACAAGGCTACCATCCAATGGAGTAACAAAAATCTCGACAACAGACTACCTTCTATAATGACTAGGCTACCATCCATTGGAGTATTAAAATTTTGGACAACAGACTACCTTCAAATAATGACAAGGCTACCATCCATTTGAGTAACAAAAATCTCGACAACAGACTACCTTCCATAATGACAAGGGTGTCATCCATGGGAGTAACAAAAGTATCGACACCAAACTACCTTTCATAATGACAAGATCACAATCCATTGAAATAACAAAAATCTCGACAACAGACTATCTTTCATAATGACAAGGCTACAATCCAATGGAGTAACAAAAATCTCGACAATAGACTACCTTCCATAATGACAAGTCTACCATCCATTGGAGTAACAAAAATATCAACAAGAGACTACCTTCCATAATGACAAGGCTACCATCCATTGGAGTAACAAAGATATCGACAACATACTACCTTCCATAATGACAAGGCTACCATCCATTGGAGTAACAAAAATCACGACAACAAACTACCTTCCATAACGACAAGGCTACCATCCATTGGAATAACAAAAATCACAACAACAGGCTACCTTCCATAATGACAAGGCTACCATCCATTGGAGTAACAAAGATATCGACAACATACTACCTTCCGTAATGACAAGGCTACCATCCATTGGAGTAAGAAAAATCACGACAACAAACTACCTTCCATAATGACAAGGCTACCATCCATTGGAATAACAAAAATCTCGACAACACACTACCTATCATAATGACAAGGCTACCATCCAATGGAGTAACAAAAATATCGACAATAGACTACATTCCATAATGACAAGGCTACCATCCAATAGAGTAACAAAAATCTGAACAACAGACTACCTTCCATAATGACAAGGCTACCATCCATTGGAATAACAAAGATATCGACAACATACTACCTTCCATAATGACAATGCTACCATCCATTAGAGTAACAAAAATCACGACAACAAACTACCTTCGATAACGACAAGGCTACCATCCATTGGAATAACAAAAATCACGACAACAGACTACCTTTCATAATGACAAGGCTACAATCCATTGGAGTAACAAAACTCTGAACAACAGACTACCTTCCATAATGACAAGGCTACCATCCATTGGAGTAATATATATCACAAAGACATACTACCTTCCATAATGACAAGGCTACCATCCATTGGAGTAACAAAAATATCAACAAGAGACTACCTTCCATAATGACAAGGCTACAATCAATTAGGGTAACAAAAATCTCGACAACAGACTACCCTCCATGATGACAATGCTACCATCCATTGGAATAACAAAGATATCGACAAATACTACCTTATATAATCACAAGGCTACTGTCCATTGGAATAACAAAAATCTCAACAACAGACTACCTTCCATAATGACAAGGCTATCATCCAATGGAGTAACAAAAATATCGACAACACACTACCTTCCATAATGACAAGGCTACCATCCATTAGAGTAAAAAAAACTGGACAACAGACTACCTTCCATAATGACAAGGCTACCATCCATTGCAGTAGCAAAGATATCGACAACATACTAGCTTCCATAATGACAAGGCTACCATCCTTTGGAGTAACAAAAATCACGGCAATAGAATACCTTCCCTAATGACAAGGCTACCATCCATTGGAGTAACAAAGATATCGATAACATACTACCTTCTATAATGACAAGGCTACCATCCATTGGAATAATAAATATCACGACAACAAACTACCTTTCATAATGACAAGGTTACCATCCATTGGAATAACAAAAATCTCGACAACACACTACCTATCATAATGACAAGGCTACCATCCAATGGAGTTACAAAAATATCAACAACAGACTACCTTCCATAATGACAAGGCTACCATCCATTAGAGTAACAAAAATCTGAACAAGAGACTACCTTCCATAATGACAAAGCTACCATCCATTGGAGTAACAAAAATATCAACAAGAGACTACCTTCCATAATGACAAGGCTCCCATCCAATGGAGTAACAAAAATCTGGACAACAGACTACCTCCCATAATGACTAGGCTACCATCCATTAGAGTAAAAAAAATATGGACAACAAACTACCTTCCATAATCACAAGGCTATCATCCATTGGAGTAACAAAAATATCAACAAGCGACTACCTTCCATAATGACAAGGCTACCATCCAATTGAGTAACAAAAATCTCAACAACAGACTACCTTCTATAATGACTAGGCTACCATCCATTGGATTATTAAAAATTTGGACAACAGTCGACCTTCAAATAATGATAAGGCTACCATCCATTGGAGTAACAAAAATCTCGACAACAGACTACCTTCCATAATGACAAGGGTATCATCCATGGGAGTAACAAAAATATCGACAACAGACTACCTTTCATAATGACAAGTCCACAAACCATTGGAATAACAAAAATCTCGACAACAGACTACCTTTCATAATGACAAGTGTACAATCCAATGGAGTAACAAAAATCTCGACAATAGACTACCTTCCATAATGACAAGGCTACCATCCATTGGAGTAACAAAAATCTGAACAACAGACTACCTTCCATAATGACAAGGCTACCATCCATTGGAATAACAAAGATATCGACAACATACTACCTTCCATAATTACAATGCTACCATCCATTAGAGTAACAAAAATCACGACAACAAACTACCTTCGATAACGACAAGGCTACCATCCATTGGAATAACAAAAATCACGACAACAGACTACCTTTCATAATGACAAGGCTACAATACATTGGAGTAACAAAACTCTGAACAACAGAATACCTTCCATAATGACAAGGCTACCATCCATTGGAGTAACAAAAATATCAACAAGAGACTACCTTCCATAATGACAAGGCTACAATCAATTAGGGTAACAAAAATCTCGACAACAGACTACCCTCCATAATGACAATGCTACCATCCATTGGAATAACAAAGATATCGACAAATACTACCTTATATAATCACAAGGCTACTGTCCATTAGAATAACAAAAATCTCAACAACAGACTACCTTCCATAATGACAAGGCTATCATCCAATGGAGTAACAAAAATATCGACAACACACTACCTTCCATAATGACAAGGCTACCATCCATTAGAGTAAAAAAAACTGGACAACAGACTACCTTCCATAATGACAAGGCTACCATCCATTGCAGTAGCAAAGATATCGACAACATACTAGCTTCCATAATGACAAGGCTACCATCCTTTGGAGTAACAAAAATCACGGCAATAGAATACCTTCCCTAATGACAAGGCTACCATCCATTGGAGTAACAAAGATATCGATAACATACTACCTTCTATAATGACAAGGCTACCATCCATTGGAATAATAAATATCACGACAACAAACTACCTTTCATAATGACAAGGTTACCATCCATTGGAATAACAAAAATCTCGACAACACACTACCTATCATAATGACAAGGCTACCATCCAATGGAGTTACAAAAATATCAACAACAGACTACCTTCCATAATGACAAGGCTACCATCCATTAGAGTAACAAAAATCTGAACAAGAGACTACCTTCCATAATGACAAAGCTACCATCCATTGGAGTAACAAAAATATCAACAAGAGACTACCTTCCATAATGACAAGGCTCCCATCCAATGGAGTAACAAAAATCTGGACAACAGACTACCTCCCATAATGACTAGGCTACCATCCATTAGAGTAAAAAAAATATGGACAACAAACTACCTTCCATAATCACAAGGCTATCATCCATTGGAGTAACAAAAATATCAACAAGCGACTACCTTCCATAATGACAAGGCTACCATCCAATTGAGTAACAAAAATCTCAACAACAGACTACCTTCTATAATGACTAGGCTACCATCCATTGGATTATTAAAAATTTGGACAACAGTCGACCTTCAAATAATGATAAGGCTACCATCCATTGGAGTAACAAAAATCTCGACAACAGACTACCTTCCATAATGACAAGGGTATCATCCATGGGAGTAACAAAAATATCGACAACAGACTACCTTTCATAATGACAAGTCCACAAACCATTGGAATAACAGAAATCTCGACAACAGACTACCTTTCATAATGACAAGGCTACAATCCAATGGAGTAACAAAAATCTCGACAATAGACTACCTTCCATAATGACAAGGCTACCATCCATTGGAGTAACAAAAATCTGAACAACAGACTACCTTCCATAATGACAAGGCTACCATCCATTGGAATAACAAAGATATCGACAACATACTACCTTCCATAATGACAATGCTACCATCCATTAGAGTAACAAAAATCACGACAACAAACTACCTTCGATAACGACAAGGCTACCATCCATTGGAATAACAAAAATCACGACAACAGACTACCTTTCATAATGACAAGGCTACAATCCATTGGAGTAACAAAACTCTGAACAACAGAATACCTTCCATAATGACAAGGCTACCATCCATTGGAGTAATATATATCACAAAGACAGACTACCTTCCATAATGACAAGGCTACCATCCATTGGAGTAACAAAAATATCAACAAGAGACTACCTTCCATAATGACAAGGCTACAATCAATTAGGGTAACAAAAATCTCGACAACAGACTACCCTCCATAATGACAATGCTACCATCCATTGGAATAACAAAGATATCGACAAATACTACCTTATATAATCACAAGGCTACTGTCCATTGGAATAACAAAAATCTCAACAACAGACTACCTTCCATAATGACAAGGCTATCATCCAATGGAGTAACAAAAATATCGACAACACACTACCTTCCATAATGACAAGGCTACCATCCATTAGAGTAAAAAAAACTGGACAACAGACTACCTTCCATAATGACAAGGCTACCATCCATTGCAGTAGCAAAGATATCGACAACATACTAGCTTCCATAATGACAAGGCTACCATCCTTTGGAGTAACAAAAATCACGGCAATAGAATACCTTCCCTAATGACAAGGCTACCATCCATTGGAGTAACAAAGATATCGATAACATACTACCTTCTATAATGACAAGGCTACCATCCATTGGAATAATAAATATCACGACAACAAACTACCTTTCATAATGACAAGGTTACCATCCATTGGAATAACAAAAATCTCGACAACACACTACCTATCATAATGACAAGGCTACCATCCAATGGAGTTACAAAAATATCAACAACAGACTACCTTCCATAATGACAAGGCTACCATCCATTAGAGTAACAAAAATCTGAACAAGAGACTACCTTCCATAATGACAAAGCTACCATCCATTGGAGTAACAAAAATATCAACAAGAGACTACCTTCCATAATGACAAGGCTCCCATCCAATGGAGTAACAAAAATCTGGACAACAGACTACCTCCCATAATGACTAGGCTACCATCCATTAGAGTAAAAAAAATATGGACAACAAACTACGTTCCATAATCACAAGGCTATCATCCATTGGAGTAACAAAAATATCAACAAGCGACTACCTTCCATAATGACAAGGCTACCATCCAATTGAGTAACAAAAATCTCAACAACAGACTACCTTCTATAATGACTAGGCTACCATCCATTGGATTATTAAAAATTTGGACAACAGTCGACCTTCAAATAATGATAAGGCTACCATCCATTGGAGTAACAAAAATCTCGACAACAGACTACCTTCCATAATGACAAGGGTATCATCCATGGGAGTAACAAAAATATCGACAACAGACTACCTTTCATAATGACAAGTCCACAAACCATTGGAATAACAAAAATCTCGACAACAGACTACCTTTCATAATGACAAGTGTACAATCCAATGGAGTAACAAAAATCTCGACAATAGACTACCTTCCATAATGACAAGGCTACCATCCATTGGAGTAACAAAAATCTGAACAACAGACTACCTTCCATAATGACAAGGCTACCATCCATTGGAATAACAAAGATATCGACAACATACTACCTTCCATAATTACAATGCTACCATCCATTAGAGTAACAAAAATCACGACAACAAACTACCTTCGATAACGACAAGGCTACCATCCATTGGAATAACAAAAATCACGACAACAGACTACCTTTCATAATGACAAGGCTACAATACATTGGAGTAACAAAACTCTGAACAACAGAATACCTTCCATAATGACAAGGCTACCATCCATTGGAGTAACAAAAATATCAACAAGAGACTACCTTCCATAATGACAAGGCTACAATCAATTAGGGTAACAAAAATCTCGACAACAGACTACCCTCCATAATGACAATGCTACCATCCATTGGAATAACAAAGATATCGACAAATACTACCTTATATAATCACAAGGCTACTGTCCATTAGAATAACAAAAATCTCAACAACAGACTACCTTCCATAATGACAAGGCTATCATCCAATGGAGTAACAAAAATATCGACAACACACTACCTTCCATAATGACAAGGCTACCATCCATTAGAGTAAAAAAAACTGGACAACAGACTACCTTCCATAATGACAAGGCTACCATCCATTGCAGTAGCAAAGATATCGACAACATACTAGCTTCCATAATGACAAGGCTACCATCCTTTGGAGTAACAAAAATCACGGCAATAGAATACCTTCCCTAATGACAAGGCTACCATCCATTGGAGTAACAAAGATATCGATAACATACTACCTTCTATAATGACAAGGCTACCATCCATTGGAATAATAAATATCACGACAACAAACTACCTTTCATAATGACAAGGTTACCATCCATTGGAATAACAAAAATCTCGACAACACACTACCTATCATAATGACAAGGCTACCATCCAATGGAGTTACAAAAATATCAACAACAGACTACCTTCCATAATGACAAGGCTACCATCCATTAGAGTAACAAAAATCTGAACAAGAGACTACCTTCCATAATGACAAAGCTACCATCCATTGGAGTAACAAAAATATCAACAAGAGACTACCTTCCATAATGACAAGGCTCCCATCCAATGGAGTAACAAAAATCTGGACAACAGACTACCTCCCATAATGACTAGGCTACCATCCATTAGAGTAAAAAAAATATGGACAACAAACTACCTTCCATAATCACAAGGCTATCATCCATTGGAGTAACAAAAATATCAACAAGCGACTACCTTCCATAATGACAAGGCTACCATCCAATTGAGTAACAAAAATCTCAACAACAGACTACCTTCTATAATGACTAGGCTACCATCCATTGGATTATTAAAAATTTGGACAACAGTCGACCTTCAAATAATGATAAGGCTACCATCCATTGGAGTAACAAAAATCTCGACAACAGACTACCTTCCATAATGACAAGGGTATCATCCATGGGAGTAACAAAAATATCGACAACAGACTACCTTTCATAATGACAAGTCCACAAACCATTGGAATAACAGAAATCTCGACAACAGACTACCTTTCATAATGACAAGGCTACAATCCAATGGAGTAACAAAAATCTCGACAATAGACTACCTTCCATAATGACAAGGCTACCATCCATTGGAGTAACAAAAATCTGAACAACAGACTACCTTCCATAATGACAAGGCTACCATCCATTGGAATAACAAAGATATCGACAACATACTACCTTCCATAATGACAATGCTACCATCCATTAGAGTAACAAAAATCACGACAACAAACTACCTTCGATAACGACAAGGCTACCATCCATTGGAATAACAAAAATCACGACAACAGACTACCTTTCATAATGACAAGGCTACAATCCATTGGAGTAACAAAACTCTGAACAACAGAATACCTTCCATAATGACAAGGCTACCATCCATTGGAGTAATATATATCACAAAGACAGACTACCTTCCATAATGACAAGGCTACCATCCATTGGAGTAACAAAAATATCAACAAGAGACTACCTTCCATAATGACAAGGCTACAATCAATTAGGGTAACAAAAATCTCGACAACAGACTACCCTCCATAATGACAATGCTACCATCCATTGGAATAACAAAGATATCGACAAATACTACCTTATATAATCACAAGGCTACTGTCCATTGGAATAACAAAAATCTCAACAACAGACTACCTTCCATAATGACAAGGCTATCATCCAATGGAGTAACAAAAATATCGACAACACACTACCTTCCATAATGACAAGGCTACCATCCATTAGAGTAAAAAAAACTGGACAACAGACTACCTTCCATAATGACAAGGCTACCATCCATTGCAGTAGCAAAGATATCGACAACATACTAGCTTCCATAATGACAAGGCTACCATCCTTTGGAGTAACAAAAATCACGGCAATAGAATACCTTCCCTAATGACAAGGCTACCATCCATTGGAGTAACAAAGATATCGATAACATACTACCTTCTATAATGACAAGGCTACCATCCATTGGAATAATAAATATCACGACAACAAACTACCTTTCATAATGACAAGGTTACCATCCATTGGAATAACAAAAATCTCGACAACACACTACCTATCATAATGACAAGGCTACCATCCAATGGAGTTACAAAAATATCAACAACAGACTACCTTCCATAATGACAAGGCTACCATCCATTAGAGTAACAAAAATCTGAACAAGAGACTACCTTCCATAATGACAAAGCTACCATCCATTGGAGTAACAAAAATATCAACAAGAGACTACCTTCCATAATGACAAGGCTCCCATCCAATGGAGTAACAAAAATCTGGACAACAGACTACCTCCCATAATGACTAGGCTACCATCCATTAGAGTAAAAAAAATATGGACAACAAACTACGTTCCATAATCACAAGGCTATCATCCATTGGAGTAACAAAAATATCAACAAGCGACTACCTTCCATAATGACAAGGCTACCATCCAATTGAGTAACAAAAATCTCAACAACAGACTACCTTCTATAATGACTAGGCTACCATCCATTGGATTATTAAAAATTTGGACAACAGTCGACCTTCAAATAATGATAAGGCTACCATCCATTGGAGTAACAAAAATCTCGACAACAGACTACCTTCCATAATGACAAGGGTATCATCCATGGGAGTAACAAAAATATCGACAACAGACTACCTTTCATAATGACAAGTCCACAAACCATTGGAATAACAAAAATCTCGACAACAGACTACCTTTCATAATGACAAGTGTACAATCCAATGGAGTAACAAAAATCTCGACAATAGACTACCTTCCATAATGACAAGGCTACCATCCATTGGAGTAACAAAAATCTGAACAACAGACTACCTTCCATAATGACAAGGCTACCATCCATTGGAATAACAAAGATATCGACAACATACTACCTTCCATAATGACAATGCTACCATCCATTAGAGTAACAAAAATCACGACAACAAACTACCTTCGATAACGACAAGGCTACCATCCCTTGGAATAACAAAAATCACGACAACAGACTACCTTTCATAATGACAAGGCTACAATCCATTGGAGTAACAAAACTCTGAACAACAGAATACCTTCCATAATGACAAGGCTACCATCCATTGGAGTAATATATATCACAAAGACAGACTACCTTCCATAATGACAAGGCTACCATCCATTGGAGTAACAAAAATATCAACAAGAGACTACCTTCCATAATGACAAGGCTACAATCAATTAGGGTAACAAAAATCTCGACAACAGACTACCCTTCATAATGACAATGCTACCATCCATTGGAATAACAAAGATATCGACAAATACTACCTTATATAATCACAAGGCTACTGTCCATTGGAATAACAAAAATCTCAACAACAGACTACCTTCCATAATGACAAGGCTATCATCCAATGGAGTAACAAAAATATCGACAACACACTACCTTCCATAATGACAAGGCTACCATCCATTAGAGTAAAAAAAACTGGACAACAGACTACCTTCCATAATGACAAGGCTACCATCCATTGCAGTAGCAAAGATATTGACAACATACTAGCTTCCATAATGACAAGGCTACCATCCTTTGGAGTAACAAAAATCACGGCAATAGAATACCTTCCCTAATGACAAGGCTACCATCCATTGGAGTAACAAAGATATCGATAACATACTACCTTCTATAATGACAAGGCTACCATCCATTGGAATAATAAATATCACGACAACAAACTACCTTTCATAATGACAAGGTTACCATCCATTGGAATAACAAAAATCTCGACAACACACTACCTATCATAATGACAAGGCTACCATCCAATGGAGTTACAAAAATATCAACAACAGACTACCTTCCATAATGACAAGGCTACCATCCATTAGAGTAACAAAAATCTGAACAAGAGACTACCTTCCATAATGACAAAGCTACCATCCATTGGAGTAACAAAAATATCAACAAGAGACTACCTTCCATAATGACAAGGCTCCCATCCAATGGAGTAACAAAAATCTGGACAACAGACTACCTCCCATAATGACTAGGCTACCATCCATTAGAGTAAAAAAAATATGGACAACAAACTACCTTCCATAATCACAAGGCTATCATCCATTGGAGTAACAAAAATATCAACAAGCGACTACCTTCCATAATGACAAGGCTACCATCCAATTGAGTAACAAAAATCTCAACAACAGACTACCTTCTATAATGACTAGGCTACCATCCATTGGATTATTAAAAATTTGGACAACAGTCGACCTTCAAATAATGATAAGGCTACCATCCATTGGAGTAACAAAAATCTCGACAACAGACTACCTTCCATAATGACAAGGGTATCATCCATGGGAGTAACAAAAATATCGACAACAGACTACCTTTCATAATGACAAGTCCACAAACCATTGGAATAACAGAAATCTCGACAACAGACTACCTTTCATAATGACAAGGCTACAATCCAATGGAGTAACAAAAATCTCGACAATAGACTACCTTCCATAATGACAAGGCTACCATCCATTGGAGTAACAGAAATCACAACGACAGACTACTTTCCATAATGACAAGGCTACCATCCATTGGAGTAACAGAAATCACAACGACAAACTACCTTCAATAATGACAAGCCTACCATCCATTGGAGTAACAAAAATATCAACAAGAGACTACCTTCCATAATGGCAAGGCTACCATCCATTGGAGTAACAAAAATCTCGACAATAGACTACCTTCCATAATGACAAGGCTACCATCCATTGGAATAACAAAGATATCGATAACGTACTACCTTCCATAATGACAAGGCTACCATCCATTAGAGTAACAAAAATCACGACAACAAACTACCTTCAATAACGACAAGGCTACCATCCATTGGAATAACAAAAATCACGACAACATACTACCTTCCATAATGAAAAGGATACCATCCAATGGAGTAACAAAAATATCGACAACAGACTACCTTCCATAATGACAAGGCTACCATCCGTTAGAGTAACAAAAAGCTGGACAACAAACTACCTTCCATAATGATAAGGCTATAATCCATTGGAGTAAAAAAAAGCTGGACAACAAACTACCTTCCATAATGACAAGGTTACCATCCATTGGAGTAACAAAATCACGACAACAGGCTACCTTCCATAATGACAAGGCTACCATCCATTGGAGTAACAAAAATCACGAAAACAAACTAGCATCCATAATAACAAGGCTACCATCCATTGGAATAACAAAAAAATCTCGACAACACACTACCTATCATAATGACAAGGCTACCATCCAATGGAGTAACAAAAATCTCGACAACAGACTACCTTCTATAATGACTAGGCTACCATCCATTGGAGTATTAAAATTTTGGACAACAGACTACCTTCAAATAATGACAAGGCTACCATCCATTTGAGTAACAAAAATCTCGACAACAGACTACCTTCCATAATGACAAGGGTGTCATCCATGGGAGTAAGAAAAGTATCGACAACAAACTACCTTTCATAATGACAAGTCCACAAACCATTGGAATAACAGAAATCTCGACAACAGACTACCTTTCATAATGACAAGGCTACAATCCAATGGAGTAACAAAAATCTCGACAATAGACTACCTTCCATAATGACAAGGCTACCATCCATTGGAGTAACAAAAATCACAACGACAGACTACTTTCCATAATGACAAGGCTACCATCCATTGGAGTAACAGAAATCACAACGACAAACTACCTTCCATAATGACAAGCCTACCATCCATTGGAGTAACAAAAATATCAACAAGAGACTATCTTCCATAATGGCAAGGCTACCATCCATTGGAGTAACAAAAATCTCGACAATAGACTACCTTCCATAATGACAAGGCTACCATCCATTGGAATAACAAAGATATCGATAACATACTACCTTCCATAATGACAAGGCTACCATCCATTAGAGTAACAAAAATCACGACAACAAACTACCTTCAATAACGACAAGGCTACCATCCATTGGAATAACAAAAATCACGACAACATACTACCTTCCATAATGAAAAGGATACCATCCAATGGAGTAACAAAAATATCGACAACAGACTACCTTCCATAATGACAAGGATACCATCCGTTAGAGTAACAAAAAGCTGGACAACAAACTACCTTCCATAATGATAAGGCTATAATCCATTGGAGTAAAAAAAAGCTGGACAACAAACTACCTTCCATAATGACAAGGTTACCATCCATTGGAG
Organism: Vicia faba; assembly: GCA_948472305.1. Classification (NCBI taxonomy): domain Eukaryota; kingdom Viridiplantae; phylum Streptophyta; class Magnoliopsida; order Fabales; family Fabaceae; genus Vicia; species Vicia faba. The sequence continues at coordinate 612,706,862 of OX451741.1, forward strand.
TAACAAAATCACGACAACAGGCTACCTTCCATAATGACAAGGCTACCATCCATTGGAGTAACAAAAATCACGAAAACAAACTAGCATCCATAATAACAAGGCTACCATCCATTGGAATAACAAAAAAATCTCGACAACACACTACCTATCATAATGACAAGGCTACCATCCAATGGAGTAAAAAAAATCTCGACAACAGACTACCTTCTATAATGACTAGGCTACCATCCATTGGAGTATTAAAATTTTGGACAACAGACTACCTTCAAATAATGACAAGGCTACCATCCATTTGAGTAACAAAAATCTCGACAACAGACTACCTTCCATAATGACAAGGGTGTCATCCATGGGAGTAACAAAAGTATCGACAACAAACTACCTTTCATAATGACAAGTCCACAATCCATTGGAATAACAAAAATCTCGACAACAGACTACCTTTCATAATGACAAGGCTACAATCCAATGGAGTAACAAAAATCTCGACAATAGACTACCTTCCATAATGACAAGTCTACCATCCATTGGAGTAACAAAAATATCAACAAGAGACTACCTTCCATAATGACAAGGCTACCATCAATTGGAGTAACAAAGATATCGACAACATACTACCTTCCATAATGACAAGGCTACCATCCATTGGAGTAACAAAAATCACGACAACAAACTACCTTAGATAACGACAAGGCTACCATCCATTGGAATAACAAAAATCACAACAACAGGCTACCTTCCATAATGACAAGGCTACCATCCATTGGAGTAACAAAGATATCGACAACATACTACCTTCCGTAATGACAAGGCTACCATCCATTGGAGTAAGAAAAATCACGACAACAAACTACCTTCCATAATGACAAGGCTACCATCCATTGGAATAACAAAAATCTCGACAACACACTACCTATCATAATGACAAGGCTACCATCCAATGGAGTAACAAAAATATCGACAATAGACTACATTCCATAATGACAAGGCTACTATCCAATAGAGTAAAAAAAATCTGAACAACAGACTACCTTCCATAATGACAAGGCTACCATCCATTGGAATAACAAAGATATCGACAACATACTACCTTCCATAATGACAATGCTACCATCCATTAGAGTAACAAAAATCACGACAATAAACTACCTTCGATAACGACAAGGCTACCATCCATTGGAATAACAAAAATCACGACAACAGACTACCTTTCATAATGACAAGGCTATAATCCATTGGAGTAACAAAACTCTGAACAACAGACTACCTTCCATAATGACAAGGCTACCATCCATTGGAGTAATATATATCACAAAGACAGACTACCTTCCATAATGACAAGGCTACCATCCATTGGAGTAACAAAAATATCAACAAGAGACTACCTTCCATAATGACAAGGCTACAATCAATTAGGGTAACAAAAATCTCGACAACAGACTACCCTCCATAATGACAATGCTACCATCCATTGGAATAACAAAGATATCGACAAATACTACCTTATATAATCACAAGGCTACTGTCCATTGGAATAACAAAAATCTGAACAACAGACTACCTTCCATAATGACAAGGCTATCATCCAATGGAGTAACAAAAATATCGACAACACACTACCTTCCATAATGACAAGGCTACCATCCATTAGAGTAAAAAAACTGGACAACAGACTACCTTCCATAATGACAAGGCTACCATCCATTGCAGTAACAAAGATATCGACAACATACTAGCTTCCATAATGACAAGGCTACCATCCTTTGGAGTAACAAAAATCACGGCAATAGAATACCTTCCCTAATGACAAGGCTACCATCCATTGGAGTAACAAAGATATCGATAACATACTACCTTCTATAATGACAAGGCTACCATCCATTGGAATAATAAATATCACGACAACAAACTACCTTCCATAATGACAAGGTTACCATCCATTGGAATAACAAAAATCTCGACAACACACTACCTATCATAATGACAAGGCTACCATCCAATGGAGTTACAAAAATATCAACAACAGACTACCTTCCATAATGACAAGGCTACCATCCATTAGAGTAACAAAAATCTGAACAAGAGACTACCTTCCATAATGACAAAGCTACCATCCATTGGAGTAACAAAAATATCAACAAGAGACTACCTTCCATAATGACAAGGCTCCCATCCAATGGAGTAACAAAAATCTGGACAACAGACTACCTCCCATAATGACTAGGCTACCATCCATTAGAGTAAAAAAAATATGGACAACAAACTACCTTCCATAATCACAAGGCTATCATCCATTGGAGTAACAAAAATATCAACAAGCGACTACCTTCCATAATGACAAGGCTACCATCCAATTGAGTAACAAAAATCTCAACAACAGACTACCTTCTATAATGACTAGGCTACCATCCATTGGATTATTAAAAATTTGGACAACAGTCGACCTTCAAATAATGATAAGGCTACCATCCATTGGAGTAACAAAAATCTCGACAACAGACTACCTTCCATAATGACAAGGGTATCATCCATGGGAGTAACAAAAATATCGACAACAGACTACCTTTCATAATGACAAGTCCACAAACCATTGGAGTAACAGAAATCTCGACAACAGACTACCTTTCATAATGACAAGGCTACAATCCAATGGAGTAACAAAAATCTAGACAATAGACTACCTTCCATAATGACAAGGCTACCATCCATTGGAGTAATAGAAATCACAACGACAGACTACTTTCCATAATGACAAGGCTACCATCCATTGGAGTAACAGAAATCACAACGACAAACTACCTTCCATAATGACAAGCCTACCATCCATTGGAGTAACAAAAATATCAACAAGAGACTACCTTCCATAATGGCAAGGCTACCATCCATTGGAGTAACAAAAATCTCGACAATAGACTACCTTCCATAATGACAAGTCTACCATCCATTGGAATAACAAAGATATCGATAACATACTACCTTCCATAATGACAAGGCTACCATCCATTAGAGTAACAAAAATCACGACAACAAACTACCTTCAATAACGACAAGGCTACCATCCATTGGAATAACAAAAATCACGACAACAGACTACCTTCCATAATGAAAAGGATACCATCCAATGGAGTAACAAAAATATCGACAACAGACTACCTTGCATAATGACAAGGCTACCATCCGTTAGAGTAACAAAAAGCTGGACAACAAACTACCTTCCATAATGATAAGGCTATAATCCATTGGAGTAAAAAAAAGCTGGACAACAAACTACCTTCCATAATGACAAGGTTACCATCCATTGGAGTAACAAAATCACGACAACAGGCTACCTTCCATAATGACAAGGCTACCATCCATTGGAGTAACAAAAATCACGAAAACAAACTAGCATCCATAATAACAAGGCTACCATTCATTGGAATAACAAAAAAATCTCGACAACACACTACCTATCATAATGACAAGGCTACCATCCAATGGAGTAACAAAAATATCGACAATAGTCTACCTTCCATAATGACAAGGTTACCATCCAATAGAGTAACAAAAATCTGAACAACAGACTACCTTCCATAATGACAAGGGTACCATCCATTGGAGTAACAAAAATATCTACAAGAGACTACTTTCCATAATGACAAGGCCTCATCCAATGGAGTAACAAAAATATCGACAACAGACTACCTTCCATAATGACAAGGCTACCATCTATTCGAATAACAAAGATATCGATAAATACTACCTTCCATAATGACAAGGCTACCGTCCATTGGAATAACAAAAATCTCGACAATAGACTACCTTCCATAATGACAAGGCTACCATCCAATGGAGTAACAAAAATATCGACAACAAACTACCTTCCATAATGACAAGGCTACCATCCATTAGAGTAATAAAAAGCTGGACAACAGACTACCTTCTATAATGATAAGGCTACCATCCATTGGAGTAACAAAGATATCGACAACATACTAGCTTCCATAATGACAAGGCTACCATCCATTGGAGTAACAAAAATCACGACAACAGACTACCTTCCATAATGACAAGGCTACCATCCATTGGAGTAACAAAGATATCGACAACATACTACCTTATATAATGACAAGGCTACCATCCATTGGAGTAACAAAAATCACGACAACAAACTACCTTTCATAATGACAAGGTTACCATCCATTGGAATAACAAAAATCTCGACAACACACTACCTATCATAATGACAAGGCTACCATCCAATGGAGTAACAAAAATATCAACAACAAACTACCTTCCATAATGACAAGGCTACCATCCATTAGAGTAACAAAAATCTGAACAACAGACTATCTTCCATAATGACAAGGCTACCATCCAATGGAGTAACAAAAATATCAACAAGAGACTACCTTCCATAATGACAAGGCTCCCATCCAATGGAGTAACAAAAATCTCGACAACAGACTACCTCCCATAATGACTAGGCTACCATCCATTAGAGTAAAAAAATATGGACAACAAACTACCTTCCATAATGACAAGGCTACCATCTATTGGAGTAACAAAAATATCAACAAGCGACTACCTTCCATAATGACAAGGCTACCATCCAATGGAGTAACAAAAATCTCAACAACAGACTACCTTCTATAATGACTAGGCTACCATCCATTGGAGTATTAAAAATTTGGACAACAAACTACCTTCAAATAATGACAAGGCTACCATCCATTGGAGTAACAAAAATCTCGACAATAGACTACCTTCCATAATGACAAGGGTATCATCCATGGGAGTAACAAAAATATCAACAACAGACTACCTTTCATAATGACAAGTCCACAAACCATTGGAATAACAAAAATCTCGACAACAGACTACCTTTCATAATGACAAGGCTACAATCCAATGGAGTAACAAAAATCTAAACAATAGACTACCTTCCATAATGACAAGGCTACCATCCATTGGAGTAACATAAATCACAACGACAAACTACTTTCCATAATGACAAGGCTACCATCCATTGGAGTAACAGAAATCACAACGACAGACTACCTTCCATAATGACAAGCCTACCATCCATTGGAGTAACAAAAATATCAACAAGAGACTACCTTCCATAATGACAAGGCTACCATCCATTGGAGTAACAAAAATCTCGACAATAGACTACCTTCCATAATGACAAGGCTACCATCCATTGGAATAACAAAGATATCGACAACATACTACCTTCCATAATGACAAGGCTACCATCTATTGGAGTAACAAAAATCACGACAACAAACTACCTTCAATAACGACAAGGCTACCATCCATTGGAATAACAAAAATCACGACAACAGACTACCTTCCATAATGAAAAGGCTACCATCCAATGGAGTAACAAAAATATCGACAACAGACTACCTTCCATAACGACAAGGCTACCATCCGTTAGAGTAACAAAAAGCTGGACAACAAATTACCTTCCATAATGATAAGGCTACCATCCATTGGAGTAACAAAAAGCTGGACAACAAACTACCTTCCATAATGACAAGGCTACCATCCATTGGAGTAACAAAAATCACGACAACAGGCTACCTTCCATAATGACAAGGCTACCTTCCATTGGAGTAACAAAAATCTCGACAACAGACTACCTTCCATAATGACAAGGGTATCATCCATGGGAGTAACAAAAATATCGACAACAGACTACCTTTCATAATGACAAGTCCACAATCCATTGGAATAAGAAAAATTACGACAACGAACTACCTTTCATAATGACAAGGCTACAATCCAATGGAGTAACAAAAGTCTCGACAATAGACTACCTTCCATAATGACAAGTCTACCATCCATTGGAGTAACATAAATCACAACGACAGACTACTTTCCATAATGACAAGGCTACCATCCATTGGAGTAACAGAAATCACAACGACATACTACCTTCCAGAATGACAAGCCTACCTTCCATTGGAGTAACATAAATATCAACAAAAGACTACCATCCATAATGACAAGGCTACCATCCATTGGAGTAAAAAAAATCTCGACAATAGACTACCTTCCATAATGACAAGTCTACCATCCATTGGAGTAACAGAAATCACAACGACAGACTACTTTCCATAATGACAAGGCTACCATCCGTTGGAGTAACGGAAATCACAACGACATACTACCTTCAAGAATGACAAGCCTACCATCCATTGGAGTAACAAAAATATCAACAAAAGACTACCTTCCATAATGACAAGGCTACAATCCATTGGAGTAACAAAAATCTCGAAAACAGACTACCTTCAATAATGACAAGGCTACCATCTATTGGAATAACAAAGATATCGACAACATACTACCTTCCATAATGACAAGGCTACAATCCATTGGAGTAACAAAAATCACGACAACAAATTACCTTAGATAACGACAAGGCTACCATCCATTGGAATAACAAAAATCACGACAACAGACTACCTACCATAATGAAAAGGCTACCATCCAATGGAGTAACAAAAATATCGACAACAGACTACCTTCCATAATGATAAGGGTATCATCCATGGGAGTAACAAAAATATCGACAACATACTACCTTTCATAATGACAAGTCCACAAACCATTGGAATTACAAAAATGTCGACAACAGTCTACCTTTCATAATGACAAGGCTACAATCCAATGGAGTAACAAAAATCTCGACAATATACTACCTTCCATAATGACAAGGCTACCATCCATTGGAGTAACAGAAATCACAACGACAGACAACTTTCCATAATGACAAGGCTACCGTCCATTGGAGTAACAGAAATCACAACGACAGACTACCTTCCATAATGACAAGCCTACCTTCCATTGGAGTACCAAAAATATCAACAAGAGACTACCTTCCATAATGACAAGGCTACCATCCATTGGAGTAACAAAAATCTCGACAATAGACTACCTTCCATAATGACAAGGTTACCATCCATTGGAATAACAAAGATATCGACAACATACTACCTTCCATAATGACAAGGCTACCATCTATTGGAGTAACAAAAATCACGACAACAAACTACCTTCAATAACGACAAGGCTACCATCCATTGGAATAACAAAAATCACGACAACAGACTACCTTCCATAATGAAAAGGCTACCATCCAATGGAGTAACAAAAATATCGACAACAAACTACTTTCCATAACGACAAGGCTACCATCCGTTAGAGTAACAAAAAGCTGGACAACAAATTACCTTCCATAATGATAAGGCTACCATCCATTGGAGTAACAAAAAGCTGGACAACAAACTACCTTCCATAATGACAAGGCTACCATCCATTGGAGTAACAAAAATCACGACAACAGGCTACCTTCCATAATGACAAGGCTACCTTCCATTGGAGTAACAAAAATCTCGACAACAGACTACCTTCCATAATGACAAGGGTATCATCCATGGGAGTAACAAAAATATCGACAACAGACTACCTTTCATAATGACAAGTCCACAATCCATTGGAATAAGAAAAATTACGACAACGAACTACCTTTCATAAAGACAAGGCTACAATCCAATGGAGTAACAAAAGTCTCGACAATAGACTACCTTCCATAATGACAAGTCTACCATCCATTGGAGTAACATAAATCACAACGACAGACTACTTTCCATAATGACAAGGCTACCATCCATTGGAGTAACAGAAATCACAACGACATACTACCTTCCAGAATGACAAGCCTACCTTCCATTGGAGTAACATAAATATCAACAAAAGACTACCATCCATAATGACAAGGCTACCATCCATTGGAGTAACAAAAATCTCGACAATAGACTACCTTCCATAATGACAAGTCTACCATCCATTGGAGTAACAAAAATCACAACGACAGACTACTTTCCATAATGACAAGGCTACCATCCGTTGGAGTAACGGAAATCACAACGATATACTACCTTCAAGAATGACAAGCCTACCATCCATTGGAGTAACAAAAATATCAACAAAAGACTACCTTCCATAATGACAAGGCTACAATCCATTGGAGTAACAAAAATCTCGAAAACAGACTACCTTAAATAATGACAAGGCTACCATCTATTGGAATAACAAAGATATCGACAACATACTACCTTCCATAATGACAAGGCTACAATCCATTGGAGTAACAAAAATCACGACAACAAATTACCTTAGATAACGACAAGGCTACCATCCATTGGAATAACAAAAATCACGACAACAGACTACCTACCATAATGAAAAGGCTACCATCCAATGGAGTAACAAAAATATCGACAACAGACTACCTTCCATAATGACAAGGGTATCATCCATGGGAGTAACAAAAATATCGACAACATACTACCTTTCATAATGACAAGTCCACAAACCATTGGAATTACAAAAATGTCGACAACAGTCTACCTTTCATAATGACAAGGCTACAATCCAATGGAGTAACAAAAATCTCGACAATATACTACCTTCCATAATGACAAGGCTACCATCCATTGGAGTAACAGAAATCACAACGACAGACTACTTTCCATAATGACAAGGCTACCATCCATTGGAGTAACAGAAATCACAACGACAAACTACCTTCCATAATGACAAGCCTACCATCCATTGGAGTAACAAAAATATCAACAAGAGACTACCTTCCAAAATGGCAAGGCTACCATCCATTGGAGTAACAAAAATCTCGACAATAGACTACCTTCCATAATGACAAGTCTACCATCCATTGGAATAACAAAGATATCGATAACATACTACCTTCCATAATGACAAGGCTACCATCCATTAGAGTAACAAAAATCACGACAACAAACTACCTTCAATAACGACAAGGCTACCATCCATTGGAATAACAAAAATCACGACAACAGACTACCTTCCATAATGAAAAGGATACCATCCAATGGAGTAACAAAAATATCGACAACAGACTACCTTCCATAATGACAAGGCTACCATCCTTTAGAGTAACAAAAAGCTGGACAACAAACTACCTTCCATAATGATAAGGCTATAATCCATTGGAGTAAAAAAAAGCTGGACAACAAACTACCTTCCATAATGACAAGGTTACCATCCATTGGAGTAACAAAATCACGACAACAGGCTACCTTCCATAATGACAAGGCTACCATCCATTAGAGTAACAAAAATCACGAAAACAAACTAGCATCCATAATAACAAGGCTACCATTCATTGGAATAACAAAAAAATCTCGACAACACACTACCTATCATAATGACAAGGCTACCATCCAATGGAGTAACAAAAATATCGACAATAGTCTACCTTCCATAATGACAAGGTTACCATCCAATAGAGTAACAAAAATCTGAACAACAGACTACCTTCCATAATGACAAGGGTACCATCCATTGGAGTAACAAAAATATCTACAAGAGACTACTTTCCATAATGACAAGGCCTCATCCAATGGAGTAACAAAAATATCGACAACAGACTACCTTCCATAATGACAAGGCTACCATCTATTGGAATAACAAAGATATCGATAAATACTACCTTCCATAATGACAAGGCTACCGTCCATTGGAATAACAAAAATCTCGACAATAGACTACCTTCCATAATGACAAGGCTACCATCCAATGGAGTAACAAAAATATCGACAACAAACTACCTTCCATAATGACAAGGCTACCATCCATTAGAGTAATAAAAAGCTGGACAACAGACTACCTTCCATAATGATAAGGCTACCATCCATTGGAGTAACAAAGATATCGACAACATACTAGCTTCCATAATGACAAGGCTACCATCCATTGGAGTAACAAAAATGACGACAACAGACTACCTTCCATAATGACAAGGCTACCATCCATTGGAGTAACAAAGATATCGACAACATACTACCTTATATAATGACAAGGCTACCATCCATTGGAGTAACAAAAATCACGACAACAAACTACCTTTCATAATGACAAGGTTACCATCCATTGGAATACCAAAAATCTCGACAACACACTACCTATCATAATGACAAGGCTACCATCCAATGGAGTAACAAAAATATCAACAACAAACTACCTTCCATAATGACAAGGCTACCATCCATTAGAGTAACAAAAATCTGAACAATAGACTACCTTCCATAATGACAAGGCTACCATCCAATGGAGTAACAAAAATATCAACAAGAGACTACCTTCCATAATGACAAGGCTCCCATCCAATGGAGTAACAAAAATCTCGACAACAGACTACCTCCCATAATGACTAGGCTACCATCCATTAGAGTAAAAAAATATGGACAACAAACTACCTTCCATAATGACAAGGCTACCATCTATTGGAGTAACAAAAATATCAACAATCGACTACCTTCCATAATGACAAGGCTACCATCCAATGGAGTAACAAAAATATCAACAACAGACTACCTTCTATAATGACTAGGCTACCATCCATTGGAGTATTAAAAATTTGGACAACAAACTACCTTCAAATAATGACAAGGCTACCATCCATTGGAGTAACAAAAATCTCGACAATAGACTACCTTCCATAATGACAAGGGTATCATCCATGGGAGTAACAAAAATATCAACAACAGACTACCTTTCATAATGACAAGTCCACAAACCATTGGAATAACAAAAATCTCGACAACAGACTACCTTTCATAATGACAAGGCTACAATCCAATGGAGTAACAAAAATCTAAACAATAGACTACCTTCCATAATGACAAGGCTACCATCCATTGGAGTAACATAAATCACAACGACAGACTACTTTCCATAATGACAAGGCTACCATCCATTGGAGTAACAGAAATCACAACGACAGACTACCTTCCATAATGACAAGCCTACCATCCATTGGAGTAACAAAAATATCAACAAGAGACTACCTTCCATAATGACAAGGCTACCATCCATTGGAATAACAAAGATGTCGACAACATACTACCTTCCATAATGACAAGGCTACCATCTATTGGAGTAACAAAAATCACGACAACAAACTACCTTCAATAACGACAAGGCTACCATCCATTGGAATAACAAAAATCACGACAACAGACTACCTTCCATAATGAAAAGGCTACCATCCAATGGAGTAACAAAAATATCGACAACAGACTACCTTCCATAACGACAAGGCTACCATCCGTTAGAGTAACAAAAAGCTGGACAACAAATTACCTTCCATAATGATAAGGCTACCATCCATTGGAGTAACAAAAAGCTGGACAACAAACTACCTTCCATAATGACAAGGCTACCATCCATTGGAGTAACAAAAATCACGACAACAGGCTACCTTCCATAATGACAAGGCTACCTTCCATTGGAGTAACAAAAATCTCGACAACAGACTACCTTCCATAATGACAAGGGTATCATCCATGGGAGTAACAAAAATATCTACAACATACTACTTTTCATAATGACAAGTCCACAAACCATTGGAATTACAAAAATGTCGACAACAGTCTACCTTTCATAATGACAAGGCTACAATCCAATGGAGTAACAAAAATCTCGACAATATACTACCTTCCATAATGACAAGGCTACCATCCATTGGAGTAACAGAAATCACAACGACAGACAACTTTCCATAATGACAAGGCTACCGTCCATTGGAGTAACAGAAATCACAACGACAGACTACCTTCCATAATGACAAGCCTACCTTCCATTGGAGTACCAAAAATATCAACAAGAGACTACCTTCCATAATGACAAGGCTACCATCCATTGGAGTAACAAAAATCTCGAAAACAGACTACCTTCAATAATGACAAGGCTACCATCCATTGGAATAACAAAGATATCGACAACAAACTACCTTCCATAATGACAAGGCTACAATCCATTGGATTAACAAAAATCACGACAACAAACTACCTTAGATAACGACAAGGCTACCATCCATTGGAATAACAAAAATCACGACAACAGACTACCTTCCATAATGAAAAGGCTACCATCCAATGGAGTAACAAAAATATCGACAACAGACTACCTTCCATAATGACAAGGGTATCATCCATGGGAGTAACAAAAATATCGACAACATACTACCTTTCATAATGACAAGTCCACAAACCATTGGAATAACAAAAATATCGACAACAGTCTACCTTTCATAATGACAAGGCTACAATCCAATGGAGTAACAAAAATCTCGACAATATACTACCTTCCATAATGACAAGGCTACCATCCATTGGAGTAACAGAAATCACAACGACAGACAACTTTCCATAATGACAAGGCTATCGTCCATTGGAGTAACAGAAATCACAACGACAGACTACCTTCCATAATGACAAGCCTACCTTCCATTGGAGTAACAAAAAGATCAACAAGAGATTACCTTCCATAATGACAAGGCTACCATCCATTGGAGTAACAAAAATCTCGAAAACAGACTACCTTCAATAATGACAAGGCTACCATCCATTGGAATAACAAAGATATCGACAACAAACTACCTTCCATAATGATAAGGCTACCATCCATTGGAGTAACAAAAATCACGACAACAGGCTACCTTCCATAATGACAAGGCTACCTTCCATTGGAGTAACAAAAATCTCGACAACAGACTACCTTCCATAATGACAAGGGTATCATCCATGGGAGTAACAAAAATATCGACAACAGACTACCTTTCATAATGACAAGTCCACAATCCATTGGAATAAGAAAAATTACGACAACGAACTACCTTTCATAATGACAAGGCTACAATCCAATGGAGTGACAAAAGTCTCGCCAATAGACTACCTTCCATAATGACAAGTCTACCATCCATTGGAGTAACATAAATCACAACGACAGACTACTTTCCATAATGACAAGGCTACCATCCATTGGAGTAACAGAAATCACAACGACATACTACCTTCCAGAATGACAAGCCTACCTTCCATTGGAGTAACAAAAATATCAACAAAAGACTACCTTCCACAATGACAAGGCTACCATCCATTGGAGTAACAAAAATCTCGACAATAGACTACCTTCCATAATGACAAGTCTACCATCCATTGGAGTAACATAAATCACAACGACAGACTACTTTCCATAATGACAAGGCTACCATCCATTGGAGTAACGAAAATCACAACGACATACTACCTTCCAGAATGACAAGCCTACCATCCATTGGAGTAACAAAAATATCAACAAAAGACTACCTTCCATTATGACAAGGCTACCATCCATTGGAGTAACAAAAATCTCAACAACAGACTACCTTCTATAATTACTAGGCTACCATCCATTGGAGTATTAAAAATTTGGAAAACAAACTACCTTCAAATAATGACAAGGCTACCATCCATTGGAGTAACAAAAATCTCGACAATAGACTACCTTCCATAATGACAAGGGTATCATCCATGGGAGTAACAAAAATATCGACAACAGACTACCTTTCATAATGACAAGTCCACAAACCATTGGAATAACAAAAATCTCGACAACAGACTACCTTTCATAATGACAAGGCTACAATCCCATGGAGTAACAAAAATCTAAACAATAGACTACCTTCCATAATGACAAGGCTACCATCCATTGGAGTAACATAAATCACAACGACAGACTACTTTCCATAATGACAAGGCTACCATCCATTGGAGTGACAAAAATCACAACGACAGACTACCTTCCATAATGACAAGCCTACCATCCATTGGAGTAACAAAAATATCAACAAGAGACTACCTTCCATAATGACAAGGCTACCTTCCATTGGAGTAACAAAAATCTCGACAACAGACTACCTTCCATAATGACAAGGGTATCATCCATGGGAGTAACAAAAATATCGACAACAGACTACCTTTCATAATGACAAGTCCACAATCCATTGGAATAAGAAAAATTACGACAACGAACTACCTTTCATAATGACAAGGCTACAATCCAATGGAGTAACAAAAGTCTCGACAATAGACTACCTTCCATAATGACAAGTCTACCATCCATTGGAGTAACATAAATCACAACGACAGACTACTTTCCATAATGACAAGGCTACCATCCATTGGAGTAACAGAAATCACAACGACATACTACCTTCCAGAATGACAAGCCTACCTTCCATTGGAGTAACAAAAATATCAACAAAAGACTACCTTCCATAATGACAAGGCTACCATCCATTGGAGTAACAAAAATCTCGACAATAGACTACCTTCCATAATTACAAGTCTACCATCCATTGGAGTAACATAAATCACAACGACAGACTACTTTCCATAATGACAAGGCTACCATCAATTGGAGTAACGGAAATCACAACGACATACTACCTTCCAGAATGACAAGCCTACCATCCATTGGAGTAACAAAAATATCAACAAAAGACTACCTTCCATTATGACAAGGCTACCATCCATTGGAGTAACAAAAATCTCAACAACAGACTACCTTCTATAATGACTAGGCGACCATCCATTGGAGTATTAAAAATTTGGACAACAAACTACCTTCAAATAATGACAAGGCTACCATCCATTGGAGTAACAAAAATCTCGACAATAGACTACCTTCCATAATGACAAGGGTATCATCCATGGGAGTAACAAAAATATCGACAACAGACTACCTTTCATAATGACAAGTCCACAAACCATTGGAATAACAAAAATCTCGACAACAGACTACCTTTCATAATGACAAGGCTACAATCCCATGGAGTAACAAAAATCTAAACAATAGACTACCTTCCATAATGACAAGGCTACCATCCATTGGAGTAACATAAATCACAACGACAGACTACTTTCCATAATGACAAGGCTACCATCCATTGGAGTAACAAAAATCACAACGACAGACTACCTTCCATAATGACAAGCCTACCATCCATTGGAGTAACAAAAATATCAACAAGAGACTACCTTCCATAATGACAAGGCTACCATCCATTGGAGTAACAAAAATCTCGACAATAGACTACCTTCCATAATGACAAGGCTACCATCCATTGGAATAACAAAGATATCGACAACATACTACCTTCCATAATGACAAGGCTACCATCTATTGGAGTAACAAAAATCACGACAACAAACTACCTTCAATAACGACAAGGCTACCATCCATTGGAATAACAAAAATCACGACAACAGACTACCTTCCATAATGAAAAGGCTACCATCCAATGGAGTAACAAAAATATCGACAACAGACTACCTTTCATAATGACAAGGGTATCATCCATGGGAGTAACAAAAATATCGACAACAGACTACCTTTCATAATGACAAGTCCACAAACCATTGGAATAACAAAAATGTCGACAACAGACTACCTTTCATAATGACAAGGCTACAATCCAATGGAGTAACAAAAATCTCGACAATAGACTACCTTCCATAATGACAAGGCTACCATCCATTGGAGTAACAGAAATCACAACGACAGACTACTTTTCATAATGACAAGGCTACCGTCCATTGGAGTAACAAAAATCACAACGACAGACTACCTTCCATAATGACAAGCCTACCTTCCATTGGAGTAACAAAAATATCAACAAGAGACTACCTTCCATAATGACAAGGCTACCATCCATTGGAGTAACAAAAATCTCGACAATAGACTACCGTCCATAATGACAAGGCTACCATCCATTGGAATAACAAAGATATCGACAACATACTACCTTCCATAATGACAAGGCTACCATCCATTGGAGTAACAAAAATCACGACAACAAACTACCTTTAATAAAGACAAGGCTACTATCCATTGGAATAACAAAAATCACGACAACAGACTACCTTCCATAATGAAAAGGCTACCATCCAATGGAGTAACAAAAATATCGACAACAGACTACCTTCCATAATGACAAGGCTACCATCCCTTAGAGTAACAAAAAGCTGGACAACAAACTACCTTCCATAATGATAAGGCTACCATCCATTGGAGTAACAAAAAGCTGGACAACAAACTACCTTCCATAATGACAAGGCTACCATCCATTGGAGTAACAAAAATCACGACAACAGGCTACCTTCCATAATGACAAGGCTACCTTCCATGAAAATCTCGACAACAGACTACCTTCCATAATGACAAGGGTATCATCCATGTGAGTAACAAAAATATCGACAACAGACTACCTTTCATTATGACAAGTCCAGAATCCATTGGAATAAGAAAAATTACGACAACAAACTACCTTTCATAATGACAAGGCTACAATCCAATGGAGTAACAAAAATCTCGACAATAGACTACCTTCCATAATAACAAGTCTACCATCCATTGGAGTAACAGAAATCACAACGACATACTACTTTCCATAATGACAAGGCTACCATCAATTGGAGTAACGGAAATCACAACGACATACTACCTTCCAGAATGACAAGCCTACCATCCATTGGAGTAACAAAAATATCAACAAAAGACTACCTTCCATTATGACAAGGCTACCATCCATTGGAGTAACAAAAATCTCAACAACAGACTACCTTCTATAATGACTAGGCGACCATCCATTGGAGTATTAAAAATTTGGACAACAAACTACCTTCAAATAATGACAAGGCTACCATCCATTGGAGTAACAAAAATCTCGACAATAGACTACCTTCCATAATGACAAGGGTATCATCCATGGGAGTAACAAAAATATCGACAACAGACTACCTTTCATAATGACAAGTCCACAAACCATTGGAATAACAAAAATCTCGACAACAGACTACCTTTCATAATGACAAGGCTACAATCCCATGGAGTAACAAAAATCTAAACAATAGACTACCTTCCATAATGACAAGGCTACCATCCATTGGAGTAACATAAATCACAACGACAGACTACTTTCCATAATGACAAGGCTACCATTCATTTGAGTAACAAAAATCACAACGACAGACTACCTTCCATAATGACAAGCCTACCATCCATTGGAGTAACAAAAATATCAACAAGAGACTACCTTCCATAATGACAAGGCTACCATCCATTGGAGTAACAAAAATCTCGACAATAGACTACCTTCCATAATGACAAGGCTACCATCCATTGGAATAACAAAGATATCGACAACATACTACCTTCCATAATGACAAGGCTACCATCTATTGGAGTAACAAAAATCACGACAACAAACTACCTTCAATAACGACAAGGCTACCATCCATTGGAATAACAAAAATCACGACAACAGACTACCTTCCATAATGAAAAGGCTACCATCCAATGGAGTAACAAAAATATCGACAACAGACTACCTTTCATAATGACAAGGGTATCATCCATGGGAGTAACAAAAATATCGACAACAGACTACCTTTCATAATGACAAGTCCACAAACCATTGGAATAACAAAAATGTCGACAACAGACTACCTTTCATAATGACAAGGCTACAATCCAATGGAGTAACAAAAATCTCGACAATAGACTACCTTCCATAATGACAAGGCTACCATCCATTGGAGTAACAGAAATCACAACGACAGACTACTTTTCATAATGACAAGGCTACCGTCCATTGGAGTAACAGAAATCACAACGACAGACTACCTTCCATAATGACAAGCCTACCTTCCATTGGAGTAACAAAAATATCAACAAGAGACTACCTTCCATAATGACAAGGCTACCATCCATTGGAGTAACAAAAATCTCGACAATAGACTACCGTCCATAATGACAAGGCTACCATCCATTGGAATAACAAAGATATCGACAACATACTACCTTCCATAATGACAAGGCTACCATCCATTGGAGTAACAGAAATCACAACGACATACTACCTTTAATAAAGACAAGGCTACTATCCATTGGAATAACAAAAATCACGACAACAGACTACCTTCCATAATGAAAAGGCTACCATCCAATGGAGTAACAAAAATATCGACAACAGACTACCTTCCATAATGACAAGGCTACCATCCCTTAGAGTAACAAAAAGCTGGACAACAAACTACCTTCCATAATGATAAGGCTACCATCCATTGGAGTAACAAAAAGCTGGACAACAAACTACCTTCCATAATGACAAGGCTACCATCCATTGGAGTAACAAAAATCACGACAACAGGCTACCTTCCATAATGACAAGGCTACCTTCCATGAAAATCTCGACAACAGACTACCTTCCATAATGACAAGGGTATCATCCATGTGAGTAACAAAAATATCGACAACAGACTACCTTTCATTATGACAAGTCCAGAATCCATTGGAATAAGAAAAATTACGACAACAAACTACCTTTCATAATGACAAGGCTACAATCCAATGGAGTAACAAAAATCTCGACAATAGACTACCTTCCATAATAACAAGTCTACCATCCATTGGAGTAACAGAAATCACAACGACAGACTACTTTCCATAATGACAAGGCTACCATCCATTGGAGTAACAGAAATCACAATGACATACTACCTTCCAGAATGACAAGCCTACCATCCATTGGAGTAACAAAAATATCAACAAGAGACTACCTTCCATAATGACAAGGCTACCATCCATTGGAGTAACAAAAATCTCGAAAACAGACTACCTTCTATAATGACAAGGCTACCATCCATTGGAATAACAAAGATATCGACAACATACTACCTTCCATAATGACAAGGCTACAATCCATTGGAGTAACAAAAATCACGACAACAAACTACCTTAGACAACGACAAGGCTACCATCCATTGGAATAACAAAAATCACGACAACAGACTACCTTCGATAATGAAAAGGCTACCATCCAATGGAGTAACAAAAATATCGACAACAGACTACCTTCCATAATGACAAGGGTATCATCCATGGGAGTAACAAAAATATCGACAACAGACTACCTTTCATAGTGACAAGTCCACAAACCATTGGAATAACAAAAATCTCGACAACAGACTACCTTTCATAATGACAAGGCTACAATCCAATGGAGTAACAAAAATCTCGACAATAGACTACCTTCCATATTGACAAGGCTACCATCCATTGGAGTAACAGAAATCACAATGACAGACTACTTTCCATAATGACAAGGCTACCGTCCATTGGAGTAACAGAAATCACAATGACAGACTACCTTCCATAATGACAGGCCTACCTTCCATTGGAGTAACAAAAATATCAACAAAAGACTACCTTCCATAATGACAAGGCTACCATCCATTGGAATAACAAAGATATCGACAACATACTACCTTCCATAATGACAAGGCTACCATCCATTGGAGTAACAAAAATCACGACAAGAAACTACCTTCAATAACGACAAGGCTACCATCCATTGGAATAACAAAAATCACGACAAGAGACTACCTTCCATAATGAAAAGGCTACCATCCAATGGAGTAACAAAAATATCGACAACAGACTACCTTCCATAATGACAAGGCTACCATCCCTTAGAGTAACAAAAAGCTGGACAACAAACTACCTTCCATAATGATAAGGCTACCATCCATTGGAGTAACAAAAAGCTGGACAACAAACTACCTTCCATAATGACAAGGCTACCATCCATTGGAGTAACAAAAATCACGACAACAGGCTACCTTCCATTGGAGTAACAAAAATCTCGACAACAGACTACCTTCCATAATGACAAGGGTATCATCCATGGGAGTAACAAAAATATCGACAATAGACTACCTTTCATATTGACAAGTCCAGAATCCATTGGAATAAGAAAAATTACGACAACAAACTACCTTTCATAATGACAAGGCTACAATCCAATGGAGTAACAAAAATCTCGACGATAGACTACCTTCCATAATGACAAGTCTACCATCCATTGGAGTAACAGAAATCACAACGAAAGACTACTTTCCATAATGACAAGGCTACCATCCATTGGAGTAACAGAAATCACAATGACATACTACCTTCCAGAATGACAAGCCTACCATCCATTGGAGTAACAAAAATATCAACAAGAGACTACCTTCCATAATGACAAGGCTACCATCCATTGGAGTAACAAAAATCTCGAAAACAGACTACCTTCAATAATGACAAGGCTACCATCCATTGGAATAACAAAGATATCGACAACATACTACCTTCCATAATGACAAGGCTACAATCCATTGGAGTAACAAAAATCACGACAACAAACTACCTTAGACAACGACAAGGCTACCATCCATTGGAATAACAAAAATCACGACAACAGACTACCTTCCATAATGAAAAGGCTACCATCCAATGGAGTAACAAAAATATCGACAACAGACTACCTTCCATAATGACAAGGGTATCATCCATGGGAGTAACAAAAATATCGACAACAAACTACCTTTCATAATGACAAGTCCACAAACCATTGGAATAACAAAAATCTCGACAACAGACTACCTTTCATAATGACAAGGCTACAATCCAATGGAGTAACAAAAATCT
The DNA here is from genome assembly GCA_948472305.1 of Vicia faba. Lineage (NCBI taxonomy): Eukaryota > Viridiplantae > Streptophyta > Magnoliopsida > Fabales > Fabaceae > Vicia > Vicia faba. The sequence goes on from OX451741.1 coordinate 612,727,250, forward strand.
CGACAATAGACTACCTTCCATATTGACAAGGCTACCATCCATTGGAGTAACAGAAATCACAACGACAAACTACTTTCCATAATGACAAGGCTACCGTCCATTGGAGTAACATAAATCACAATGACAGACTACCTTCCATAATGACAAGCCTACCTTCCATTGGAGTAACAAAAATATCAACAAAAGACTACCTTCCATAATGACAAGGCTACCATCCATTGGAGTAACAAAAATCTCGACAATAGACTACCTTCCATAATGACAAGGCTACCATCCATTGGAATAACAAAGATATCGTCAACATACTACCTTCCATAATGACAAGGCTACCATCCATTGGAGTAACAAAAATCACGACAAGAAACTACCTTCAATAACGACAAGGCTACCATCCATTGGAATAACAAAAATCACGACAACAGACTACCTTCCATAATGAAAAGGCTACCATCCAATGGAGTAACAAAAATATCGACAACAGACTACCTTCCATAATGACAAGGGTATGATCCATGGGAGTAACAAAAATATCGACAACAGACTACCTTTCATAATGACAAGGGTATCATCCATGGGAGTAACAAAAATATCGACAACAGACTACCTTTCATAATGACAAGTCCACAAACCATTGGAATAACAAAAATGTCGACAACAGACTACCTTTCATAATGACAAGGCTACAATCCAATGGAGTAACAAAAATCTCGACAATAGACTACCTTCCATAATGACAAGGCTACCATCCATTGGAGTAACAGAAATCACAACGACAGACTACTTTTCATAATGACAAGGCTACCGTCCATTGGAGTAACAGAAATCACAACGACAGACTACCTTCCATAATGACAAGCCTACCTTCCATTGGAGTAACAAAAATATCAACAAGAGACTACCTTCCATAATGACAAGGCTACCATCCATTGGAGTAACAAAAATATCAACAAAAGACTACCTTCCACAATGACAAGGCTACCATCCATTGGAGTAACAAAAATCTCGACAATAGACTACCTTCCATAATGACAAGTCTACCATCCATTGGAGTAACATAAATCACAACGACAGACTACTTTCCATAATGACAAGGCTACCATCCATTGGAGTAACGAAAATCACAACGACATACTACCTTCCAGAATGACAAGCCTACCATCCATTGGAGTAACAAAAATATCAACAAAAGACTACCTTCCATTATGACAAGGCTACCATCCATTGGAGTAACAAAAATCTCAACAACAGACTACCTTCTATAATTACTAGGCTACCATCCATTGGAGTATTAAAAATTTGGAAAACAAACTACCTTCAAATAATGACAAGGCTACCATCCATTGGAGTAACAAAAATCTCGACAATAGACTACCTTCCATAATGACAAGGGTATCATCCATGGGAGTAACAAAAATATCGACAACAGACTACCTTTCATAATGACAAGTCCACAAACCATTGGAATAACAAAAATCTCGACAACAGACTACCTTTCATAATGACAAGGCTACAATCCCATGGAGTAACAAAAATCTAAACAATAGACTACCTTCCATAATGACAAGGCTACCATCCATTGGAGTAACATAAATCACAACGACAGACTACTTTCCATAATGACAAGGCTACCATCCATTGGAGTGACAAAAATCACAACGACAGACTACCTTCCATAATGACAAGCCTACCATCCATTGGAGTAACAAAAATATCAACAAGAGACTACCTTCCATAATGACAAGGCTACCTTCCATTGGAGTAACAAAAATCTCGACAACAGACTACCTTCCATAATGACAAGGGTATCATCCATGGGAGTAACAAAAATATCGACAACAGACTACCTTTCATAATGACAAGTCCACAATCCATTGGAATAAGAAAAATTACGACAACGAACTACCTTTCATAATGACAAGGCTACAATCCAATGGAGTAACAAAAGTCTCGACAATAGACTACCTTCCATAATGACAAGTCTACCATCCATTGGAGTAACATAAATCACAACGACAGACTACTTTCCATAATGACAAGGCTACCATCCATTGGAGTAACAGAAATCACAACGACATACTACCTTCCAGAATGACAAGCCTACCTTCCATTGGAGTAACAAAAATATCAACAAAAGACTACCTTCCATAATGACAAGGCTACCATCCATTGGAGTAACAAAAATCTCGACAATAGACTACCTTCCATAATTACAAGTCTACCATCCATTGGAGTAACATAAATCACAACGACAGACTACTTTCCATAATGACAAGGCTACCATCAATTGGAGTAACGGAAATCACAACGACATACTACCTTCCAGAATGACAAGCCTACCATCCATTGGAGTAACAAAAATATCAACAAAAGACTACCTTCCATTATGACAAGGCTACCATCCATTGGAGTAACAAAAATCTCAACAACAGACTACCTTCTATAATGACTAGGCGACCATCCATTGGAGTATTAAAAATTTGGACAACAAACTACCTTCAAATAATGACAAGGCTACCATCCATTGGAGTAACAAAAATCTCGACAATAGACTACCTTCCATAATGACAAGGGTATCATCCATGGGAGTAACAAAAATATCGACAACAGACTACCTTTCATAATGACAAGGCTACAATCCCATGGAGTAACAAAAATCTAAACAATAGACTACCTTCCATAATGACAAGGCTACCATCCATTGGAGTAACATAAATCACAACGACAGACTACTTTCCATAATGACAAGGCTACCATCCATTGGAGTAACAAAAATCACAACGACAGACTACCTTCCATAATGACAAGCCTACCATCCATTGGAGTAACAAAAATATCAACAAGAGACTACCTTCCATAATGACAAGGCTACCATCCATTGGAGTAACAAAAATCTCGACAATAGACTACCTTCCATAATGACAAGGCTACCATCCATTGGAATAACAAAGATATCGACAACATACTACCTTCCATAATGACAAGGCTACCATCTATTGGAGTAACAAAAATCACGACAACAAACTACCTTCAATAACGACAAGGCTACCATCCATTGGAATAACAAAAATCACGACAACAGACTACCTTCCATAATGAAAAGGCTACCATCCAATGGAGTAACAAAAATATCGACAACAGACTACCTTTCATAATGACAAGGGTATCATCCATGGGAGTAACAAAAATATCGACAACAGACTACCTTTCATAATGACAAGTCCACAAACCATTGGAATAACAAAAATGTCGACAACAGACTACCTTTCATAATGACAAGGCTACAATCCAATGGAGTAACAAAAATCTCGACAATAGACTACCTTCCATAATGACAAGGCTACCATCCATTGGAGTAACAGAAATCACAACGACAGACTACTTTTCATAATGACAAGGCTACTGTCCATTGGAGTAACAAAAATCACAACGACAGACTACCTTCCATAATGACAAGCCTACCTTCCATTGGAGTAACAAAAATATCAACAAGAGACTACCTTCCATAATGACAAGGCTACCATCCATTGGAGTAACAAAAATCTCGACAATAGACTACCGTCCATAATGACAAGGCTACCATCCATTGGAATAACAAAGATATCGACAACATACTACCTTCCATAATGACAAGGCTACCATCCATTGGAGTAACAAAAATCACGACAACAAACTACCTTTAATAAAGACAAGGCTACTATCCATTGGAATAACAAAAATCACGACAACAGACTACCTTCCATAATGAAAAGGCTACCATCCAATGGAGTAACAAAAATATCGACAACAGACTACCTTCCATAATGACAAGGCTACCATCCCTTAGAGTAACAAAAAGCTGGACAACAAACTACCTTCCATAATGATAAGGCTACCATCCATTGGAGTAACAAAAAGCTGGACAACAAACTACCTTCCATAATGACAAGGCTACCATCCATTGGAGTAACAAAAATCACGACAACAGGCTACCTTCCATAATGACAAGGCTACCTTCCATGAAAATCTCGACAACAGACTACCTTCCATAATGACAAGGGTATCATCCATGTGAGTAACAAAAATATCGACAACAGACTACCTTTCATTATGACAAGTCCAGAATCCATTGGAATAAGAAAAATTACGACAACAAACTACCTTTCATAATGACAAGGCTACAATCCAATGGAGTAACAAAAATCTCGACAATAGACTACCTTCCATAATAACAAGTCTACCATCCATTGGAGTAACAGAAATCACAACGACAGACTACTTTCCATAATGACAAGGCTACCATCAATTGGAGTAACGGAAATCACAACGACATACTACCTTCCAGAATGACAAGCCTACCATCCATTGGAGTAACAAAAATATCAACAAAAGACTACCTTCCATTATGACAAGGCTACCATCCATTGGAGTAACAAAAATCTCAACAACAGACTACCTTCTATAATGACTAGGCGACCATCCATTGGAGTATTAAAAATTTGGACAACAAACTACCTTCAAATAATGACAAGGCTACCATCCATTGGAGTAACAAAAATCTCGACAATAGACTACCTTCCATAATGACAAGGGTATCATCCATGGGAGTAACAAAAATATCGACAACAGACTACCTTTCATAATGACAAGTCCACAAACCATTGGAATAACAAAAATCTCGACAACAGACTACCTTTCATAATGACAAGGCTACAATCCCATGGAGTAACAAAAATCTAAACAATAGACTACCTTCCATAATGACAAGGCTACCATCCATTGGAGTAACATAAATCACAACGACAGACTACTTTCCATAATGACAAGGCTACCATCCATTGGAGTAACAAAAATCACAACGACAGACTACCTTCCATAATGACAAGCCTACCATCCATTGGAGTAACAAAAATATCAACAAGAGACTACCTTCCATAATGACAAGGCTACCATCCATTGGAGTAACAAAAATCTCGACAATAGACTACCTTCCATAATGACAAGGCTACCATCCATTGGAATAACAAAGATATCGACAACATACTACCTTCCATAATGACAAGGCTACCATCTATTGGAGTAACAAAAATCACGACAACAAACTACCTTCAATAACGACAAGGCTACCATCCATTGGAATAACAAAAATCACGACAACAGACTACCTTCCATAATGAAAAGGCTACCATCCAATGGAGTAACAAAAATATCGACAACAGACTACCTTTCATAATGACAAGGGTATCATCCATGGGAGTAACAAAAATATCGACAACAGACTACCTTTCATAATGACAAGTCCACAAACCATTGGAATAACAAAAATGTCGACAACAGACTACCTTTCATAATGACAAGGCTACAATCCAATGGAGTAACAAAAATCTCGACAATAGACTACCTTCCATAATGACAAGGCTACCATCCATTGGAGTAACAGAAATCACAACGACAGACTACTTTTCATAATGACAAGGCTACCGTCCATTGGAGTAACAGAAATCACAACGACAGACTACCTTCCATAATGACAAGCCTACCTTCCATTGGAGTAACAAAAATATCAACAAGAGACTACCTTCCATAATGACAAGGCTACCATCCATTGGAGTAACAAAAATCTCGACAATAGACTACCGTCCATAATGACAAGGCTACCATCCATTGGAATAACAAAGATATCGACAACATACTACCTTCCATAATGACAAGGCTACCATCCATTGGAGTAACAAAAATCACGACAACAAACTACCTTTAATAAAGACAAGGCTACTATCCATTGGAATAACAAAAATCACGACAACAAACTACCTTCCATAATGAAAAGGCTACCATCCAATGGAGTAACAAAAATATCGACAACAGACTACCTTCCATAATGACAAGGCTACCATCCCTTAGAGTAACAAAAAGCTGGACAACAAACTACCTTCCATAATGATAAGGCTACCATCCATTGGAGTAACAAAAAGCTGGACAACAAACTACCTTCCATAATGACAAGGCTACCATCCATTGGAGTAACAAAAATCACGACAACAGGCTACCTTCCATAATGACAAGGCTACCTTCCATGAAAATCTCGACAACAGACTACCTTCCATAATGACAAGGGTATCATCCATGTGAGTAACAAAAATATCGACAACAGACTACCTTTCATTATGACAAGTCCAGAATCCATTGGAATAAGAAAAATTACGACAACAAACTACCTTTCATAATGACAGGGCTACAATCCAATGGAGTAACAAAAATCTCGACAATAGACTACCTTCCATAATAACAAGTCTACCATCCATTGGAGTAACAGAAATCACAACGACAGACTACTTTCCATAATGACAAGGCTACCATCCATTGGAGTAACAGAAATCACAATGACATACTACCTTCCAGAATGACAAGCCTACCATCCATTGGAGTAACAAAAATATCAACAAGAGACTACCTTCCATAATGACAAGGCTACCATCCATTGGAGTAACAAAAATCTCGAAAACAGACTACCTTCTATAATGACAAGGCTAACATCCATTGGAATAACAAAGATATCGACAACATACTACCTTCCATAATGACAAGGCTACAATCCATTGGAGTAACAAAAATCACGACAACAAACTACCTTAGACAACGACAAGGCTACCATCCATTGGAATAACAAAAATCACGACAACAGACTACCTTCGATAATGAAAAGGCTACCATCCAATGGAGTAACAAAAATATCGACAACAGACTACCTTCCATAATGACAAGGGTATCATCCATGGGAGTAACAAAAATATCGACAACAGACTACCTTTCATAGTGACAAGTCCACAAACCATTGGAATAACAAAAATCTCGACAACAGACTACCTTTCATAATGACAAGGCTACAATCCAATGGAGTAACAAAAATCTCGACAATAGACTACCTTCCATATTGACAAGGCTACCATCCATTGGAGTAACAGAAATCACAATGACAGACTACTTTCCATAATGACAAGGCTACCGTCCATTGGAGTAACAGAAATCACAATGACAGACTACCTTCCATAATGACAGGCCTACCTTCCATTGGAGTAACAAAAATATCAACAAAAGACTACCTTCCATAATGACAAGGCTACCATCCATTGGAATAACAAAGATATCGACAACATACTACCTTCCATAATGACAAGGCTACCATCCATTGGAGTAACAAAAATCACGACAAGAAACTACCTTCAATAACGACAAGGCTACCATCCATTGGAATAACAAAAATCACGACAAGAGACTACCTTCCATAATGAAAAGGCTACCATCCAATGGAGTAACAAAAATATCGACAACAGACTACCTTCCATAATGACAAGGCTACCATCCCTTAGAGTAACAAAAAGCTGGACAACAAACTACCTTCCATAATGATAAGGCTACCATCCATTGGAGTAACAAAAAGTTGGACAACAAACTACCTTCCATAATGACAAGGCTACCATCCATTGGAGTAACAAAAATCACGACAACAGGCTACCTTCCATAATGACAAGGCTACCTTCCATTGGAGTAACAAAAATCTCGACAACAGACTACCTTCCATAATGACAAGGGTATCATCCATGGGAGTAACAAAAATATCGACAATAGACTACCTTTCATATTGACAAGTCCAGAATCCATTGGAATAAGAAAAATTACGACAACAAACTACCTTTCATAATGACAAGGCTACAATCCAATGGAGTAACAAAAATCTCGACGATAGACTACCTTCCATAATGACAAGTCTACCATCCATTGGAGTAACAGAAATCACAACGAAAGACTACTTTCCATAATGACAAGGCTACCATCCATTGGAGTAACAGAAATCACAATGACATACTACCTTCCAGAATGACAAGCCTACCATCCATTGGAGTAACAAAAATATCAACAAGAGACTACCTTCCATAATGACAAGGCTACCATCCATTGGAGTAACAAAAATCTCGAAAACAGACTACCTTCAATAATGACAAGGCTACCATCCATTGGAATAACAAAGATATCGACAACATACTACCTTCCATAATGACAAGGCTACAATCCATTGGAGTAACAAAAATCACGACAACAAACTACCTTAGACAACGACAAGGCTACCATCCATTGGAATAACAAAAATCACGACAACAGACTACCTTCCATAATGAAAAGGCTACCATCCAATGGAGTAACAAAAATATCGACAACAGACTACCTTCCATAATGACAAGGGTATCATCCATGGGAGTAACAAAAATATCGACAACAAACTACCTTTCATAATGACAAGTCCACAAACCATTGGAATAACAAAAATCTCGACAACAGACTACCTTTCATAATGACAAGGCTACAATCCAATGGAGTAACAAAAATCTCGACAATAGACTACCTTCCATATTGACAAGGCTACCATCCATTGGAGTAACAGAAATCACAACGACAAACTACTTTCCATAATGACAAGGCTACCGTCCATTGGAGTAACATAAATCACAATGACAGACTACCTTCCATAATGACAAGCCTACCTTCCATTGGAGTAACAAAAATATCAACAAAAGACTACCTTCCATAATGACAAGGCTACCATCCATTGGAGTAACAAAAATCTCGACAATAGACTACCTTCCATAATGACAAGGCTACCATCCATTGGAATAACAAAGATATCGTCAACATACTACCTTCCATAATGACAAGGCTACCATCCATTGGAGTAACAAAAATCACGACAAGAAACTACCTTCAATAACGACAAGGCTACCATCCATTGGAATAACAAAAATCACGACAACAGACTACCTTCCATAATGAAAAGGCTACCATCCAATGGAGTAACAAAAATATCGACAACAGACTACCTTCCATAATGACAAGGGTATGATCCATGGGAGTAACAAAAATATCGACAACAGACTACCTTTCATAATGACAAGGCTACCATCCCTTAGAGTAACAAAAAGCTGGACAACAAACTACCTTCCATAATGATAAGGCTACCATCCATTGGAGTAACAAAAAGCTGGACAACAAACTACCTTCCATAATAACAAGGCTACCATCCATTGGAGTAACAAAAATCACGACAACAGGCTACCTTCCATAATGACAAGGCTACCTTCCATTGGAGTAACAAAAATATCGACAACAGATACCTTCCATAATGACAAGGGTATCATCCATGGGAGTAACAAAAATATCGACAACAGACTACCTTTCATATTGACAAGTCCGCAATCCATTGGAATAAGAAAAATTACGACAACGAACTACCTTTCATAATGACAAGGCTACAATCCAACGGAGTAACAAAAATCTCGACAATAGACTACCTTCCATAATGACCAGTCTACCATCCATTGGAGTAACAGAAATCAAAACGACAGACTACTTTCCATAATGACAAGGCTACCATCCATTGGAGTAACAGAAATCACAACGACATACTACCTTCCAGAATGACAAGCCTACCATCCATTGGAGTAACAAAAATATCAACAAGAGAATACCTTCCATAATGACAAGGCTACCATCCATTGGAGTATCAAAGATATCGACAACATACTACCTTCCATAATGACAAGGCTACCATCCATTGGAGTAACAAAAAGCTGGACAACAAACTACCTTCCATAATGACAAGGCTACCATCCATTGGAATAACAAAAATCACGACAACAGACTACCTTCCATAATGAAAAGGCTACCATCCAATGGAGTAACAAAAATATCGACAACAGACTACCTTCCATAATGACAAGGGTATCATCCATGGGAGTAACAAAAATATCGACAACAGACTACCTTTCATAATGACAAGTCCACAAACCATTGGAATAACAAAAATCTCGACAACAGACTACCTTTCATAATGACAACGCTACAATCCAATGGATTAACAAAAATCTCGACAATAGACTACCTTCCATAATGACAAGGCTACCATCCATTGGAGTAACAGAAATTACAACGACAAACTACTTTCCATAATGACAAGGCTACCGTCCATTGGAGTAACAGAGATCACAACGACAGACTACCTTCCATAATGACAAGCCTACCTTCCATTGGAGTAACAAAAATATCAACAAGAGACTACCTTCCATAATGACAAGGCTACCATCCATTGGAGTAACAAAAATCTCGACAATAGACTACCTTCAATAATGACAAGGCTACCATCCATTGGAATAACAAAGATATCGACAACATACTACCTTCCATAATGACAAGGCTACCATAAATCAGACTAACAAAAATCACGACAACAAACTACCTTCAATAACGACAAGGCTACCATCCATTGGAATAACAAAAATCAGGACAACAGACTACCTTCCATAATGAAAAGGCTACCATCCAATGGAGTAACAAAAATATCAACAACAGACTACCTTCCATAATGACAAGGCAACCATCCCTTAGAGTAACAAAAAGCTGGACAACAAACTACCTTCCATAATGATAAGGCTACCATCCATTGGAGTAACAAAAAGCTAGACAACAAACTACCTTCCATAATGACAAGGCTACCATCCATTGGAGTAACAAAAATATCAACAAGAGACTACCTTCCATAATGACAAGGCTCCCATCCAATGGAGTAACAAAAATATTGACAACAGACTACCTTCCATAATGACAAGGGTATCATCCATGGGAGTAACAAAAATATCGACAACAGACTACCTTTCATAATGACAAGTCCCCAATCCCTTGGAATAAGAAAAATTACGACAACGAACTACCTTTCATAATGACAAGGCTACAATCCAATGGAGTAACAAAAATCTCGACAATAGACTACCTTCCATAATGACAAGTCTACCATCCATTGGAGTAACAGAAATCACAACGACAGACTACTTTCCATAATGACAAGGCTACCATCCATTGGAGTAACAGAAATCACAACGACATACTACCTTCCAGAATGACAAGCCTACCATCCATTGGAGTAACAAAAATATCAACAAGAGACTACCTTCCATAATGACAAGGCTACCATCCATTGGAGTAACAAAAATCTCGAAAACAGACTACCTTCAATAAGTACAAGGCTACCATCCATTGGAATAACAAAGATATCGACAACATACTACCTTCCATAATGACAAGGCTATGATCCATTTGAGTAATAAAAATCACGACAACAAACTACCTTAGATAACGACAAGGCTACCATCCATTGGAATAAAAAAAATCACGACAACAGACTACCTTCCATAATGAAAAGGCTACCATCCAATGGAGTAAAAAAAATATCGACAACAGACTACCTTCCATAATGACAAGGGTATCATCCATGGGAGTAACAAAAATATCAACAACAGACTACCTTTCATAATGACAAGTCCACAAACAATTGGAATAACAAAAATCTCGACAACAGACTACCTTACATAATGACAAGGCTACAATCCAATGGAGTAACAAAAATCTCGACAATAGACTACCTTCCATAATGACAAGTCTACCATCCATTGGAGTAAGAGAAATCACAACGACATACTACTTTCCATAATGACAAGGCTACCATCCATTGGAGTAACAGAAATCACAACGACATACTACCTTCCAGAATGACAAGCCTACCATCCATTGGAGTAACAAAAATATCAACAAGAGACTACCTTCCATAATGACAAGGCTACCATCCATTGGAGTAACAAAAATCTCGAAAACAGACTACCTTCAATAAGTACAAGGCTACCATCCATTGGAATAACAAAGATATCGACAACATACTACCTTCCATAATGACAAGGCTATAATCCATTAGAGTAATAAAAATCACGACAACAAACTACCTTAGATAACGACAAGGCTACCATCCATTGGAATAAAAAAAATCACGACAACAGACTACCTTCCATAATGAAAAGGCTACCATCCAATGGAGTAACAAAAATATCGACAACAGACTACCTTCCATAATGACAAGGGTATCATCCATGGGAGTAACAAAAATATCAACAACAGACTACCTTTCATAATGACAAGTCCACAAACCATTGGAATAACAAAAATCTCGACAACAGACTACCTTTACATAATGACAAGGCTACAATCCAATGGAGTAACAAAAATCTCGACAATAGACTACCTTCCATAATGAAAAGTCTACCATCCATTGGAGTAACAGAAATCACAACGACATACTACTTTCCATAATGACAAGGCTACCATCCATTGGAGTAACAAAAATCACAACGACATACTACCTTCCAGAATGACAAGCCTACCATCCATTGGAGTAACAAAAATATCAACAAGAGACTACCTTCCATAATGACAACGCTACCATCCATTGGAGTAACAAAAATCTCGAAAACAGACTACCTTCAATAATGACAAGGCTACCATCCATTGGAATAACAAAGATATCGACAACATACTACCTTCCATAATGACAAGGCTACCATCCATTGGAGTAACAAAAAGCTGGACAACAAACTACCTTCCATAATGACAAGGCTACCATCCATTGGAATAACAAAAATCACGACAACAGACTACCTTCCATAATGAAAAGGCTACCATCCAATGGAGTAACAAAAATATCGACAACAGACTACATTCCATAATGACAAGGGTATCATCCATGGGAGTAACAAAAATATCGACAACAGACTACCTTTCATAATGACAAGTCCACAAACCATTGTAATAACAAAAATCTCGACAACAAACTCCCTTTCATAATGACAAGGCTACAATCCAATGGAGTAACAAAAATCTCGACAATAGACTACCTTCCATAATGACAAGGCTAGCATCCATTGGAGTAACAGAAATTACAACGACAGACTACTTTCCATAATGACAAGGCTACCGTCCATTGGATTAACAGAAATCACAACGACAGACTACCTTCCATAATGACAAGCCTACCTTCCATTGGAGTAACAAAAATATCAACAAGAGACTACCTTCCATAATGACAAGGCTACCATCCATTGGAGTAACAAAAATCTCGACAATAGACTACCTTCAATAATGACAAGGCTACCATCCATTGGAATAACAAAGATATCGACAACATACTACCTTCTATAATGACAAGGCTACCATCCATTAGAGTAACAAAAATCACGACAACGAACTACCTTCAATAACGACAAGGCTACCATCCATTGGAATAACAAAAATAAGGACAACAGACTACCTTCCATAATGAAAAGGCTACCATCCAATGGAGTAACAAAAATATCGACAACAGACTACCTTCCATAATGACAAGGCTACCATCCCTTTGAGTAACAAAAAGTTGGACAACAAACTACCTTCCATAATGATAAGGCTACCATCCATTGGAGTAACAAAAAGCTGGACAACAAACTACCTTCCATAATGACAAGGCTACCATCCATTGGAGTAACAAAAATATCAACAAGAGACTACCTTCGATAATGACAAGGCTCCCATCCAATGGAGTAACAAAAATATTGACAACAGACTACCTTCCATAATGACAAGGGTATCATCCATGGGAGTAACAAAAATATCGACAACAAACTACCTTTCATAATGACAAGTCCACAATCCATTGGAATAAGAAAAATTACGAAAACGAACTACCTTTCATAATGACAAGGCTACAATCCAATGGAGTAACAAAAATCTCGACAATAGACTACCTTCCATAATGACAAGTCTACCATCCATTGGAGTAATAGAAATCACAACGACAAACTACTTTCCATAATGACAAAGATACCATCCATTGGAGTAACAGAAATCACAACGACATACTACGTTCCAGAATGACAAGCCTACCATCCATTGGAGTAACAAAAATATCAACAAGAGACTACCTTCAATAATGACAAGGCTACCATCCATTGGAGTAACAAAAATCTCGAAAACAGACTACCTTCAATAATGACAAGGCTACCATCCATTGGAATAACAAAGATATCGACAACATACTACCTTCCATAATGACAAGGCTACCATCCATTGGAGTAACAAAAAGCTGGACAACAAACTACCTTCCATAATGACAAGGCTACCATCCATTGGAATAACAAAAATCACGACAACAGACTACCTTCCATAATGAAAAGGCTACCATCCAATGGAGTAACAAAAATATCGACAACAGACTACCTTCCATAATGACAAGGGTATCATCCATGGGAGTAACAAAAATATAGACAACAGACTACCTTTCATAATGACAAGTCCACAAACCATTGGAATAACAAAAATCTCGACAACAAACTACCTTTCATAATGAGAAGGCTACAATCCAATGGAGTAACAAAAATCTCGACAATAGACTACCTTCCATAATGACAAGGCTACCATCCATTGGAGTAACAGAAATTACAACGACAAACTACTTTCCATAACGACAAGGCTACCGTCCATTGGAGTAACAGAAATCACAATGACAGATTACCTTCCATAATGACAAGCCTACCTTCCATTGGAGTAACAAAAATATCAACAAGAGACTACCTTCCATAATGACAAGGCTACCATCCATTGGAGTAACAAAAATCTCGACAATAGACTACCTTCAATAATGACAAGGCTACCATCCATTGGAATAACAAAGATATCCACAACATACTATCTTCCATAATGACAAGGCTACCATCCATTAGAGTAACAAAAATCACGACAACAAACTACCTTCAATAACGACAAGGCTACCATCCATTGGAATTACAAAAATCAGGACAACAGACTACTTTCCATAATGAAAAGGCTACCATCCAATGGAGTAACAAAAATATCGACAACAGACTACCTTCCATAATGACAAGGCTACCATCCCTTAGAGTAACAAAAAGCTGGACAACAAACTACCTTCCATAATGATAAGGCTACCATCCATTGGAGTAACAAAAAGCTGGACAACAAACTACCTTCCATAATGACAAGGCTACCATCCATTGGAGTAACAAAAATATCAACAAGAGACTACCTTCCATAATGACAACGCTACCATCCATTCGAGTAACAAAAATCTCGAAAACAGACTACCTTCAATAATGACAAGGCTACCATCCATTGGAATAACAAAGATATCGAAAACATACTACCTTCCATAATGACAAGGCTACCATCCATTGGAGTAACAAAAAGCTGGACAACAAACTACCTTCCATAATGACAAGGCTACCATCCATTGGAATAACAAAAATCACGACAACAGACTACCTTCCATAATGAAAAGGCTACCATCCAATGGAGTAACTAAAATATCGACAACAGACTACCTTCCATAATGACAAGGGTATCATCCATGGGAGTAACAAAAATATCGACAACAGACTACCTTTCATAATGACAAGTCCACAAACCATTGTAATAACAAAAATCTCGACAACAAACTCCCTTTCATAATGACAAGGCTACAATCCAATGGAGTAACAAAAATCTCGACAATAGACTACCTTCCATAATGACAAGGCTAGCATCCATTGGAGTAACAGAAATTACAACGACAGACTACTTTCCATAATGACAAGGCTACCGTCCATTGGATTAACAGAAATCACAACGACATACTACCTTCCATAATGACAAGCCTACCTTCCATTGGAGTAACAAAAATATCAACAAGAGACTACCTTCCATAATGACAAGGCTACCATCCATTGGAGTAACAAAAATCTCGACAATAGACTACCTTCAATAATGACAAGGCTACCATCCATTGGAATAACAAAGATATCGACAACATACTACCTTCTATAATGACAAGGCTACCATCCATTAGAGTAACAAAAATCACGACAACGAACTACCTTCAATAACGACAAGGCTACCATCCATTGGAATAACAAAAATAAGGACAACAGACTACCTTCCATAATGAAAAGGCTACCATCCAATGGAGTAACAAAAATCACAACGACATACTACCTTCCAGAATGACAAGCCTACCATCCATTGGAGTAACAAAAATATCAACAAGAGAATACCTTCCATAATGACAAGGCTACCATCCATTGGAGTATCAAAGATATCGACAACATACTACCTTCCATAATGACAAGGCTACCATCCATTGGAGTAACAAAAAGCTGGACAACAAACTACCTTCCATAATGACAAGGCTACCATCCATTGGAATAACAAAAATCACGACAACAGACTACCTTCCATAATGAAAAGGCTACCATCCAATGGAGTAACAAAAATATCGACAACAGACTACCTTCCATAATGACAAGGGTATCATCCATGGGAGTAACAAAAATATCGACAACAGACTACCTTTCATAATGACAAGTCCACAAACCATTGGAATAACAAAAATCTCGACAACAGACTACCTTTCATAATGACAACGCTACAATCCAATGGAGTAACAAAAATCTCGACAATAGACTACCTTCCATAATGACAAGGCTACCATCCATTGGAGTAACAGAAATTACAACGACAAACTACTTTCCATAATGACAAGGCTACCGTCCATTGGAGTAACAGAAATCACAACGACAGACTACCTTCCATAATGACAAGCCTACCTTCCATTGGAGTAACAAAAATATCAACAAGAGACTACCTTCCATAATGACAAGGCTACCATCCATTGGAGTAACAAAAATCTCGACAATAGACTACCTTCAATAATGACAAGGCTACCATCCATTGGAATAACAAAGATATCGACAACATACTACCTTCCATAATGACAAGGCTACCATAAATCAGACTAACAAAAATCACGACAACAAACTACCTTCAATAACGACAAGGCTACCATCCATTGGAATAACAAAAATCAGGACAACAGACTACCTTCCATAATGAAAAGGCTACCATCCAATGGAGTAACAAAAATATCAACAACAGACTACCTTCCATAATGACAAGGCAACCATCCCTTAGAGTAACAAAAAGCTGGACAACAAACTACCTTCCATAATGATAAGGCTACCATCCATTGGAGTAACAAAAAGCTAGACAACAAACTACCTTCCATAATGACAAGGCTACCATCCATTGGAGTAACAAAAATATTGACAACAGACTACCTTCCATAATGACAAGGGTATCATCCATGGGAGTAACAAAAATATCGACAACAGACTACCTTTCATAATGACAAGTCCCCAATCCCTTGGAATAAGAAAAATTACGACAACGAACTACCTTTCATAATGACAAGGCTACAATCCAATGGAGTAACAAAAATCTCGACAATAGACTACCTTCCATAATGACAAGTCTACCATCCATTGGAGTAACAGAAATCACAACGACAGACTACTTTCCATAATGACAAGGCTACCATCCATTGGAGTAACAGAAATCACAACGACATACTACCTTCCAGAATGACAAGCCTACCATCCATTGGAGTAACAAAAATATCAACAAGAGACTACCTTCCATAATGACAAGGCTACCATCCATTGGAGTAACAAAAATCTCGAAAACAGACTACCTTCAATAAGTACAAGGCTACCATCCATTGGAATAACAAAGATATCGACAACATACTACCTTCCATAATGACAAGGCTATAATCCATTTGAGTAATAAAAATCACGACAACAAACTACCTTAGATAACGACAAGGCTACCATCCATTGGAATAAAAAAAATCACGACAACAGACTACCTTCCATAATGAAAAGGCTACCATCCAATGGAGTAAAAAAAATATCGACAACAGACTACCTTCCATAATGACAAGGGTATCATCCATGGGAGTAACAAAAATATCAACAACAGACTACCTTTCATAATGACAAGTCCACAAACCATTGGAATAACAAAAATCTCGACAACAGACTACCTTACATAATGACAAGGCTACAATCCAATGGAGTAACAAAAATCTCGACAATAGACTACCTTCCATAATGACAAGTCTACCATCCATTGGAGTAACAGAAATCACAACGACATACTACTTTCCATAATGACAAGGCTACCATCCATTGGAGTAACAGAAATCACAACGACATACTACCTTCCAGAATGACAAGCCTACCATCCATTGGAGTAACAAAAATATCAACAAGAGACTACCTTCCATAATGACAAGGCTACCATCCATTGGAGTAACAAAAATCTCGAAAACAGACTACCTTCAATAAGTACAAGGATACCATCCATTGGAATAACAAAGATATCGACAACATACTACCTTCCATAATGACAAGGCTATAATCCATTAGAGTAATAAAAATCACGACAACAAACTACCTTAGATAACGACAAGGCTACCATCCATTGGAATAAAAAAAATCACGACAACAGACTACCTTCCATAATGAAAAGGCTACCATCCAATGGAGTAACAAAAATATCGACAACAGACTACCTTCCATAATGACAAGGGTATCATCCATGGGAGTAACAAAAATATCAACAACAGACTACCTTTCATAATGACAAGTCCACAAACCATTGGAATAACAAAAATCTCGACAACAGACTACCTTACATAATGACAAGGCTACAATCCAATGGAGTAACAAAAATCTCGACAATAGACTACCTTCCATAATGAAAAGTCTACCATCCATTGGAGTAACAGAAATCACAACGACATACTACTTTCCATAATGACAAGGCTACCATCCATTGGAGTAACAGAAATCACAACGACATACTACCTTCCAGAATGACAAGCCTACCATCCATTGGAGTAACAAAAATATCAACAAGAGACTACCTTCCATAATGACAACGCTACCATCCATTGGAGTAACAAAAATCTCGAAAACAGACTACCTTCAATAATGACAAGGCTACCATCCATTGGAATAACAAAGATATCGACAACATACTACCTTCCATAATGACAAGGCTACCATCCATTGGAGTAACAAAAAGCTGGACAACAAACTACCTTCCATAATGACAAGGCTACCATCCATTGGAATAACAAACATCACGACAACAGACTACCTTCCATAATGAAAAGGCTACCATCCAATGGAGTAACAAAAATATCGACAACAGACTACATTCCATAATGACAAGGGTATCATCCATGGGAGTAACAAAAATATCGACAACAGACTACCTTTCATAATGACAAGTCCACAAACCATTGTAATAACAAAAATCTCGACAACAAACTCCCTTTCATAATGACAAGGCTAAAATCCAATGGAGTAACAAAAATCTCGACAATAGACTACCTTCCATAATGACAAGGCTAGCATCCATTGGAGTAACAGAAATTACAACGACAGACTACTTTCCATAATGACAAGGCTACCGTCCATTGGATTAACAGAAATCACAACGACAGACTACCTTCCATAATGACAAGCCTACCTTCCATTGGAGTAACAAAAATATCAACAAGAGACTACCTTCCATTATGACAAGGCTACCATCCATTGGAGTAACAAAAATCTCGACAATAGACTACCTTCAATAATGACAAGGCTACCATCCATTGGAATAACAAAGATATAGACAACATACTACCTTCTATAATGACAAGGCTACCATCCATTAGAGTAACAAAAATCACGACAACGAACTACCTTCAATAACGACAAGGCTACCATCCATTGGAATAACAAAAATAAGGACAACAGACTACCTTCCATAATGAAAAGGCTACCATCCAATGGAGTAACAAAAATATCGACAACAGACTACCTTCCATAATGACAAGGCTACCATCCCTTTGAGTAACAAAAAGTTGGACAACAAACTACCTTCCATAATGATAAGGCTACCATCCATTGGAGTAACAAAAAGCTGGACAACAAACTACCTTCCATAATGACAAGGCTACCATCCATTGGAGTAACAAAAATATCAACAAGAGACTACCTTCGATAATGACAAGGCTCCCATCCAATGGAGTAACAAAAATATTGACAACAGACTACCTTCCATAATGACAAGGGTATCATCCATGGGAGTAACAAAAATATCGACAACAGACTACCTTTCATAATGACAAGTCCACAAACCATTGGAATAACAAAAATCTCGACAACAGACTACCTTACATAATGACAAGGCTACAATCCAATGGAGTAACAAAAATCTCGACAATAGACTACCTTCCATAATGAAAAGTCTACCATCCATTGGAGTAACAGAAATCACAACGACATACTACTTTCCATAATGACAAGGCTACCATCCATTGGAGTAACAGAAATCACAACGACATACTACCTTCCAGAATGACAAGCCTACCATCCATTGGAGTAACAAAAATATCAACAAGAGACTACCTTCCATAATGACAACGCTACCATCCATTGGAGTAACAAAAATCTCGAAAACAGACTACCTTCAATAATGACAAGGCTACCATCCATTGGAATAACAAAGATATCGACAACATACTACCTTCCATAATGACAAGGCTACCATCCATTGGAGTAACAAAAAGCTGGACAACAAACTACCTTCCATAATGACAAGGCTACCATCCATTGGAATAACAAACATCACGACAACAGACTACCTTCCATAATGAAAAGGCTACCATCCAATGGAGTAACAAAAATATCGACAACAGACTACATTCCATAATGACAAGGGTATCATCCATGGGAGTAACAAAAATATCGACAACAGACTACCTTTCATAATGACAAGTCCACAAACCATTGTAATAACAAAAATCTCGACAACAAACTCCCTTTCATAATGACAAGGCTAAAATCCAATGGAGTAACAAAAATCTCGACAATAGACTACCTTCCATAATGACAAGGCTAGCATCCATTGGAGTAACAGAAATTACAACGACAGACTACTTTCCATAATGACAAGGCTACCGTCCATTGGATTAACAGAAATCACAACGACAGACTACCTTCCATAATGACAAGCCTACCTTCCATTGGAGTAACAAAAATATCAACAAGAGACTACCTTCCATAATGACAAGGCTACCATCCATTGGAGTAACAAAAATCTCGACAATAGACTACCTTCAATAATGACAAGGCTACCATCCATTGGAATAACAAAGATATAGACAACATACTACCTTCTATAATGACAAGGCTACCATCCATTAGAGTAACAAAAATCACGACAACGAACTACCTTCAATAACGACAAGGCTACCATCCATTGGAATAACAAAAATAAGGACAACAGACTACCTTCCATAATGAAAAGGCTACCATCCAATGGAGTAACAAAAATATCGACAACAGACTACCTTCCATAATGACAAGGCTACCATCCCTTTGAGTAACAAAAAGTTGGACAACAAACTACCTTCCATAATGATAAGGCTACCATCCATTGGAGTAACAAAAAGCTGGACAACAAACTACCTTCCATAATGACAAGGCTACCATCCATTGGAGTAACAAAAATATCAACAAGAGACTACCTTCGATAATGACAAGGCTCCCATCCAATGGAGTAACAAAAATATTGACAACAGACTACCTTCCATAATGACAAGGGTATCATCCATGGGAGTAACAAAAATATCGACAACAAACTACCTTTCATAATGACAAGTCCACAATCCATTGGAATAAGAAAAATTACGACAACGAACTACCTTTCATAATGACAAGGCTACAATCCAATGGAGTAACAAAAATCTCGACAATAGACTACCTTCCATAATGACAAGTCTACCATCCATTGGAGTAACAGAAATCACAACGACAAACTACTTTCCATAATGACAAGCATACCATCCATTGGAGTAACAGAAATCACAACGACATACTACGTTCCAGAATGACAAGCCTACCATCCATTGGAGTAACAAAAATATCAACAAGAGACTACCTTCAATAATGACAAGGCTACCATCCATTGGAGTAACAAAAATCTCGAAAACAGACTACCTTCAATAATGACAAGGCTACCATCCATTGGAATAACAAAGATATCGACAACATACTACCTTCCATAATGACAAGGCTACCATCCATTGGAGTAACAAAAAGCTGGACAACAAACTACCTTCCATAATGACAAGGCTACCATCCATTGGAATAACAAAAATCACGACAACAGACTACCTTCCATAATGAAAAGGCTACCATCCAATGGAGTAACAAAAATATCGACAACAGACTACCTTCCATAATGACAAGGGTATCATCCATGGGAGTAAGAAAAATATAGACAACAGACTACCTTTCATAATGACAAGTCCACAAACCATTGGAATAACAAAAATCTCGACAACAGACTACCTTCCATAATGACAAGGCTACAATCCAATGGAGTAACAAAAATCTCGACAATAGACTACCTTCCATAATGACAAGGCTACCATCCATTGGAGTAACAGAAATTACAACGACAAACTACTTTCCATAACGACAAGGCTACCGTCCATTGGAGTAACAGAAATCACAACGACAGACTACCTTCCATAATGACAAGCCTACCTTCCATTGGAGTAACAAAAATATCAACAAGAGACTACCTTCCATAATGACAAGGCTACCATCCATTGGAGTAACAAAAATCTCGACAATAGACTACCTTCAATAATGACAAGGCTACCATCCATTGGAATAACAAAGATATCCACAACATACTATCTTCCATAATGACAAGGCTACCATCCATTAGAGTAACAAAAATCACGACAACAAACTACCTTCAATAACGACAAGGCTACCATCCATTGGAATTACAAAAATCAGGACAACAGACTACCTTCCATAATGAAAAGGCTACCATCCAATGGAGTAACAAAAATATCGACAACAGACTACCTTCCATAATGACAAGGCTACCATCCCTTAGAGTAACAAAAAGCTGGACAACAAACTACCTTCCATAATGATAAGGCTACCATCCATTGGAGTAACAAAAAGCTGGACAACAAACTACCTTCCATAATGACAAGGCTACCATCCATTGGAGTAACAAAAATATCAACAAGAGACTACCTTCCATAATGACAACGCTACCATCCATTGGAGTAACAAAAATCTCGAAAACAGACTACCTTCAATAATGACAAGGCTACCATCCATTGGAATAACAAAGATATCGAAAACATACTACCTTCCATAATGACAAGGCTACCATCCATTGGAGTAACAAAAAGCTGGACAACAAACTACCTTCCATAATGACAAGGCTACCATCCATAGGAATAACAAAAATCACGACAACAGACTACCTTCCATAATGAAAAGGCTACCATCCAATGGAGTAACAAAAATATCGACAACAGACTACCTTCCATAATGACAAGGGTATCATCCATGGGAGTAACAAAAATATCGACAACAGACTACCTTTCATAATGACAAGTCCACAAACCATTGTAATAACAAAAATCTCGACAACAAACTCCCTTTCATAATGACAAGGCTACAATCCAATGGAGTAACAAAAATCTCGACAATAGACTACCTTCCATAATGACAAGGCTAGCATCCATTGGAGTAACAGAAATTACAACGACATACTACTTTCCATAATGACAAGGCTACCGTCCATTGGATTAACAGAAATCACAACGACAGACTACCTTCCATAATGACAAGCCTACCTTCCATTGGAGTAACAAAAATATCAACAAGAGACTACCTTCCATAATGACAAGGCTACCATCCATTGGAGTAACAAAAATCTCGACAATAGACTACCTTCAATAATGACAAGGCTACCATCCATTGGAATAACAAAGATATCGACAACATACTACCTTCTATAATGACAAGGCTACCATCCATTAGAGTAACAAAAATCACGACAACGAACTACCTTCAATAACGACAAGGCTACCATCCATTGGAATAACAAAAATAAGGACAACAGACTACCTTCCATAATGAAAAGGCTACCATCCAATGGAGTAACAAAAATATCGACAACAGACTACCTTCCATAATGACAAGGCTACCATCCCTTTGAGTAACAAAAAGTTGGACAACAAACTACCTTCCATATTGATAAGGCTACCATCCATTGGAGTAACAAAAAGCTGGACAACAAACTACCTTCCATAATGACAAGGCTACCATCCATTGGAGTAACAAAAATATCAACAAGAGACTACCTTCGATAATGACAAGGCTCCCATCCAATGGAGTAACAAAAATATTGACAACAGACTACCTTCCATAATGACAAGGGTATCATCCATGGGAGTAACAAAAATATCGACAACAAACTACCTTTCATAATGACAAGTCCACAATCCATTGGAATAAGAAAAATTACGACAACGAACTACCTTTCATAATTACAAGGCTACAATCCAATGGAGTAACAAAAATCTCGACAATAGACTACCTTCCATAATGACAAGTCTACCATCCATTAGAGTAACAGAAATCACAACGACAAACTACTTTCCATAATGACAAGGATACCATCCATTGGAGTAACAGAAATCACAACGACATACTACGTTCCAGAATGACAAGCCTACCATCCATTGGAGTAACAAAAATATCAACAAGAGACTACCTTCAATAATGACAAGGCTACCATCCATTGGAGTAACAAAAATCTCGAAAACAGACTACCTTCAATAATGACAAGGCTACCATCCATTGGAATAACAAAGATATCGACAACATACTACCTTCCATAATGACAAGGCTACCATCCATTGGAGTAACAAAAAGCTGGACAACAAACTACCTTCCATAATGACAAGGCTACCATCCATTGGAATAACAAAAATCACGACAACAGACTACCTTCCATAATGAAAAGGCTACCATCCAATGGAGTAACAAAAATATCGACAACAGACTACCTTCCATAATGACAAGGGTATCATCCATGGGAGTAACAAAAATATAGACAACAGACTACCTTTCTTAATGACAAGTCCACAAACCATTGGAATAACAAAAATCTCAACAACAGACTACCTTTCATAATGACAAGGCTACAATCCAATGGAGTAACAAAAATCTCGACAATAGACTACCTTCCATAATGACAAGTCTACCATCCATTGGAGTAACAGAAATTACAACGACAAACTACTTTCCATAACGACAAGGCTACCGTCCATTGGAGTAACAGAAATCACAACGACAGACTACCTTCCATAATGACAAGCCTACCTTCCATTGGAGTAACAAAAATATCAACAAGAGACTACCTTCCATAATGACAAGGCTACCATCCATTTGAGTAACAAAAATCTCGACAATAGACTACCTTCAATAATGACAAGGCTACCATCCATTGGAATAACAAAGATATCCACAACATACTACCTTCCATAATGACAAGGCTACCATCCATTAGAGTAACAAAAATCACGACAACAAACTACCTTCAATAACGACAAGGCTACCATCCATTGGAATTACAAAAATCAGGACAACAGACTACCTTCCATAATGAAAAGGCTACCATCCAATGGAGTAACAAAAATATCGACAACAGACTACCTTCCATAATGACAAGGCTACCATCCCTTAGAGTAACAAAAAGCTGGACAACAAACTACCTTCCATAATGATAAGGCTACCATCCATTGGAGTAACAAAAAGCTGGACAACAAACTACCTTCCATAATGACAAGGCTACCATCCATTGGAGTAACAAAAATATCAACAAGAGACTACCTTCCATAATGACAAGGCTCCCATCCAATGGAGTAACAAAAATATTGACAACAGACTACCTTCCATAATGACAAGGGTATCATCCATGGGAGTAACAAAAATATCGACAACAGACTACCTTTCATAATGATAAGTCCCCAATCCCTTGGAATAAGAAAAATTACGACAACGAACTACCTTTCATAATGACAAGGCTACAATCCAATGGAGTAACAAAAATCTCGACAATAGACTACCTTCCATAATGACAAGTCTACCATCGATTGGAGTAATAGAAATCACAACGACAAACTACTTTCCATAATGACAAGGCTACCATCCATTGGAGTAACAGAAATCACAACGACATACTACCTTCCAGAATGACAAGCCTACCATCCATTGGAGTAACAAAAATATCAACAAGGGACTACCTTACATAATGACAAGGCTACCATTCATTGGAGTAACAAAAATCTGGAAAACAAACTACCTTCAATAATGACAAGGCTACCATCCATTAGAATCACAAATATATCGACAACATACTACCTTCCATAATGACAAGGCTACAATCCATTAGAGTACAAAAAATCACGACAACAAACTACCTTAGATAACGACAAGGCTACCATCCATTAGAATAAAAAAAAATCACGACAACAGACTACCTTCCATAATGAAAAGGCTACCATCTAATGGAGTAAAAAAAATATCGACAACAGACTACCTTCCATAATAACAGGGGTATCATCAATGGGAGTAACAAAAATATTGACAACAGACTACCTTTCATAATGACAAGTCCACAAACCATTGGAATAACAAAAATCTCGACAACAGACTACCTTACATAATGACAAGGCTACAATCTAATGGAGTAACAAAAATCTCGACAATAGACTACCTTCCATAATGACAAGTCTACCATCCATTGGAGTAACAGAAATCACAACGATAGACTACTTTCCATAATGACAAGGCTACCATCCATTGGAGTAACAGAAATCACAACGACATACTACCTTCCAGAATGACAAGCCTACCATCCATTGGAGTAAAAAAAATATCAACAAGAGACTACCTTCCATAATGACAAGGCTACCATCCATTAGAGTAACAAAAATCTCGAAAACAGACTACCTTCAATAATGACAAGGCTACATCCATTGGAATAACAAAGAAATCGACAACATACTACCTTCCATAATGACAAGGCTACCATCCATTGGAGTAACAAAAAGCTGGACAACAAACTACCTTCCATAATGACAAGGCTACCATCCATTGGAATAACAAAAATCACGACAACAGACTACCTTCCATAATGAAAAGGCTACCATCCAATGGAGTAACAAAAATATCGACAACAGACTACCTTCCATAATGACAAGGGTATCTCCATGGGAGTAACAAAAATATCTACAACAGACTACCTTTCATAATGACAAGTCCACAAACCATTGGAATAACAAAAAACTCGACAACAGACTAACTTTCATAATGACAAGGCTACAATCCAATGGAGTAACAAAAATCTCGACAATCGACTACCTTCCATAATGACAAGGCTACCATCCATTGGAGTAACATAAATTACAACGAAAGACTACTTTCCATAATGACAAGGCTATCGTCCATTGGAGTAACAGAAATCACAACGACAGACTACCTTCCATAATGACAAGCCTACCTTCCATTCGAGTAACAAAAATATCAACAAGAGACTACCTTCCATAATGACAAGGCTACCATCCATTGGAGTAACAAAAATCTTGACAATAGACTACCTTCAATAATGACAAGACTACCATCCATTGGAATAACAAAGATATCGACAACATACTACCTTCCATAATGACAAGGCTACCATCCATTAGAGTAACAAAAATCACGACAACAAACTACCTTTAATAACGACAAGGCTACCATCCATTGGAATAACAAAAATCAGGACAACAGACTACCTTCCATAATGAAAAGGCTACCATCCAATGGAGTAACAAAAATATCGACAACAGACTACCTTCCATAATGACAAGGCTACCATCCCTTAGAGTAACAAAAAGCTGGACAACAAAATACCTTCCATAATGATAAGGCTACCATCCATTGGAGTAACAAAAAGCTGGACAACAAACTACCTTCCATAATGACAAGGCTACCATCCATTGGAGTAACAAAAATATCAACAAGAGACTACTTTCCATAATGACAAGGCTCCCATCCAATGGAGTAACAAAAATATTGACAACAGACTACCTTCCATAATGAGAAGGGTATCATCCATGGGAGTAACAAAAATATCGACAACAGACTACCTTTCATAATGACAAGTCCACAATCCAATGGAGTAACAAAAATTTCGACAATAGACTACCTTCCATAATGACAAGTCTACCATCCATTGCAGTAACAGAAATCACAACGACAGACTACTTTCCATAATGACAAGGCTACCATCCATTGGAGTAACAGAAATCACAACGACATACTACCTTCCAGAATGACAAGCCTACCATCCATTGGAGTAACAAAAATATCAACAAGAGACTACCTTCCATAATGACAAGGCTACCATCCATTGGAGTAACAAAAATCTCGAAAACAGACTACCTTCAATAATGACAAGGCTACCATCCATTGGAATAACAAAGATATCGACAACATACTACCTTCCATAATGACAAGGCTACAATCCATTAGAGTAACAAAAATCATGACAACAAACTACCTTTGATAACGACAAGGCTACCATCCATTGGAATAAAAAAAATCACGACAACAGACTACCTTCCAAAATGAAAAGGCTACCATCTAATGGAGTAACAAAAATATCGACAACAGACTACCTTCCATAATGACAAGGGTATCATCCATGGGAGTAACAAAAATATTAACAACAGACTACCTTTCATAATGACAAGTCCACAAACCATTGGAATAACAAAAATCTCGACAACAGACTACCTTACATAATGACAAGGCTACAATCCAATGGAGTAACAAAAATCTCGACAATAGACTACCTTCCATAATGACAAGTCTACCATCCATTGGAGTAACAGAAATCACAACGACAAACTACTTTCCATAATGACAAGGCTACCATCCATTGGAGTAACAGAAATCACAACGACATACTACCTTCCAGAATGACAAGCCTACCATCCATTGGAGTAACAAAAATATCAACAAGAGACTACCTTCCACAATGACAAGGCTACCATCCATTGGAGTAACAAAAATCTCGACAATAGACTACCTTCCATAATGACAGGGCTACCATCCATTGGAATAACAAAGATAATGACAACATACTACCTTCCATAATGACAAGGCTACCATCCATTGGAGTAACAAAAATCACGACAACAAACTACCTTCAATAACGACAAGGCTACCATCCATTGGAATAACAAAAATCAGGATAGCAGACTACCTTCCATAATGAAAAGGCTACCATCCAATGGAGTAACAAAAATATCGACAACAGACTACCTTCCATAATGACAAGGCTACCATCCCTTAGAGTAACAAAAAGCTGGACAACAAACTACCTTCCATAATGATAAGGCTACCATCCATTGGAGTAACAAAAAGCTGGACAACAAACTACCTTCCATAATGACTAGGCTACCATCCATTGGAGTAACAAAAATATCAAAAAGAGACTACCTTCCATAATGACAAGGCTCCCATCCAATGGAGTAACAAAAATATTGACAACAGACTACCTTCCATAATGACACGGCTACCATCCATTGGAATAACAAAGATATCGACAAATACTACCTTCCATAATGACAAGGCTACCGTCCATTGGAATAACAAAAATCTCGACAACACACTACCTATCATAATGACAAGGCTACCATCCAATGGAGTAGCAAAAATATCGACAACAGACTACCTTCCATAATGACAAGGCTACCATCCATTAGAGTAAAAAAAATTTGAACAACAGACTACCTTCCATAATGACAAGGCTATCATCCATTGGAGTAACAAAAATATCAATAAGAGACTACATTCCATAATGACAAGGCTCCCATCCAATGGAGTAACAAAAATCTCGACAACAGACTACCTTCCATAATGACTAGGCTACCATCCATTAGAGTAAAAAAAATCTGGACAACAGACTACCTTCCATAATGACAAGGCTACCATCCATTGGAGTAACAAAAATATCAACAAGCGACTACCTTCCATATTGACAAGGCTACCATCTAATGGAGTAACAAAAATCTCGACAACAGACTACCTTTTATAATGAATAGGCTACCATCCATTAGAGTATTAAAAATTTGGACAACAGACTACCTTCAAATAATGACAAGGCTACCATCCATTGGAGTAACAAAAATCTCGACAACTGACTACCTTCCATAATGACAAGGGTATCATCCATGGGAGTAACAAAAATATCGACAACAGACTACCTTTCATAATGACAAGTCCATAATCCATTGGAATAACAAAAATCTCGACAATAGACTACCTTCCATAATTACAAGTCTACCATCCATTGGAGTAACAGAAATCACAATGATAGACTACTTTCCATAATGACAAGGTTACCATCCATTGGAGTAACATAAATCACAACGACATACTACCTTCCAGAATGACAAGCCTACCATCCATTGGAGTAACAAAAATATCAATAAGAGACTACCTTCCCTAATGACAAGGCTACAATCCAATGGAGTAACAAAAATCTCGACAATAGACTACCTTCCATAATGACAAGGCTACCATCCATTGGAGTAACAGAAATCACAACGACAGACTACTTTCCATAATGACAAGGCTATCGTCCATTGGAATAACAGAAATAACAACGACAGACTACCTTCCATAATGACAAGCCTACCTTCCATTGGAGTAACAAAAATATCAACAAGAGACTACCTTCCATAATGACAAGGCTACCATCCATTGGAGTAACAAAAATCTCGACAATAGACTACCTTCCATAATGACAAGGCTACCATCCATTGGAATAACAAAGATATCGACAACATACTACCTTCTATAATGACAAGGCTACCATCCATTGGAGTAACAAAAATCACGACAACAAACTACCTTCAATAACGACAAGGCTACCATCCATTGGAATAACAAAAATCACGACAACAGACTACCTTCCATAATGAAAAGGCTACCATCCAATGGAGTAACAAAAATATCGACAACAGACTACCTTCCATAATGACAAGGCTACCATTCCTTAGAGTAACAAAAAGCTGGACAACAAACTACCTTCCATAATGATAAGGCTACCATCCATTGGAGTAACAAAAAGCTGGACAACAAACTACCTTCCATAATGACAAGGCTACCATCCATTGGAGTAACAAAAATCACGAAAACAGGCTACCTTCCATAATGACAAGGCTACCATCCATTGGAGTAACAAAAATCACGAAAACAAACTACCATCCATAATAACAAGGCTACCATCCATTGGAATAACAAAAATCTCGACATCACACTACATATTATAATGACAAGGCTACCATCCAATGGAGTAACAAAAATATCGACAATAGACTACCTTCCATAATGACAAGGCTACCATCCAATAGAGTAACAAAAATCTGAACAACAGACTACCTTCCATAATGACAAGGGTACCATCCATTAGAGTAACAAAAATATCAACAAGAGACTACCTTCCATAATGACAAGGCTCCCATCCAATGGAGTAACAAAAATATTGACAACAGACTACCTTCCATAATGACAAGGCTACCATCCATTGGAATAACAAAGAAATCCACAAATATTACCTTCCATAATGACAAGGCTACCGTCCATTGGAATAACAAAAATCTTGACAATAGACTACCTTCCATAATGACAAGGCTCCCATCCAATGGAGTAACAAAAATCTCGACAACAGACTACCTTCCATAATGACTAGGCTACCATCCATTAGAGTAAAAAAAATCTGGACAACAGACTACCTTCCATAATGACAAGGCTACCATCCATTGGAGTAACAAAAATATCAACAAGCGACTACCTTCCATATTGACAAGGCTACCATCTAATGGAGTAACAAAAATCTCGACAACAGACTACCTTCTATAATGAATAGGCTACCATCCATTAGAGTATTAAAAATTTAGACAACAGACTACCTTCAAATAATGACAAGGCTACCATCCATTGGAGTAACAAAAATCTCGACAACAGACTACCTTCCATAATGACAAGGGTATCATCCATGGGAGTAACAAAAATATCGACAACAGACTACCTTTCATAATGACAAGTCCATAATCCATTGGAATAACAAAAATCTCGACAATAGACTACCTTCCATAATTACAAGTCTACCATCCATTGGAGTAACAGAAATCACAATGACAGACTACTTTCCATAATGACAAGGTTACCATCCATTGGAGTAACAGAAATCACAACGACATACTACCTTCCAGAATGACAAGCCTACCATCCATTGGAGTAACAAAAATATCAACAAGAGACTACCTTCCATAATGACAAGGCTACAATCCAATGGAGTAACAAAAATCTCGACAATAGACTACCTTCCATAATGACAAGGCTACCATCCATTGGAGTAACAGAAATCACAACGACAGACTACTTTCCATAATGACAAGGCTACCGTCCATTGGAATAACAGAAATCACAACGACAGACTACCTTCCATAATGACAAGCCTACCTTCCATTGGAGTAAAAAAAATATCAACAAGAGACTACCTTCCATAATGACAAGGCTACCATCCATTGGAGTAACAAAAATCTCGACAATAGACTACATTCCATAATGACAAGGCTACCATCCATTGGAATAACAAAGATATCGACAACATACTACCTTCTATAATGACAAGGCTACCATCCATTGGAGTAACAAAAATCACGACAACAAACTACCTTCAATAACGACAAGGCTACCATCCATTGGAATAACAAAAATCACGACAACAGACTACCTTCCATAATGAAAAGGCTACCATCCAATGGAGTAACAAAAATATCGACAACAGACTACCTTCCATAATGACAAGGCTACCATTCCTTAGAGTAACAAAAATCCGGACAACAAACTACCTTCCATAATGACAAGGCTACCATCCATTGGAGTAACAAAAATCACGAAAACAGGCTACCTTCCATAATGACAAGGCTACCATCCATTGGAGTAACAAAAATCACGAAAACAAACTACCATCCATAATAACAAGGCTACCATCCATTGGAATAACAAAAATCTCGACAACACACTACATATTATAATGACAAGGCTACCATCCAATGGAGTAACAAAAAAATCGACAATAGACTACCTTCCATAATGACAAGGCTACCATCCATCAGAGTAACAAAAATCTGAACAACAGACTACCTTCCATAATGACAAGGGTACCATCCATTGGAGTAACAAAAATATCAACAAGAGACTACCTTCCATAATGACAAGGCTCCCATCCAATGGAGTAACAAAAATATTGACAACAGACTACCTTCCATAATGACAAGGCTACCATCCATTGGAATAACAAAGAAATCGGCAAATATTACCTTCCATAATGACAAGGCTACCGTCCATTGGAATAACAAAAATCTTGACAATAGACTACCTTCCATAATGACAAGGCTACCATCCAATGGAGTAACAAAAATATCGACAACAGACTACCTTCCATAATGACAAGGCTACCATCCATTAGAGTAACAAAAAGCTGGACAACAGACTACCTTCCATAATGATAAGGCTACCATCCATTGGAGTAACAAAGATATCGACAACATACTAGATTCCATAATGACAAGGCTACCATCCATTGGAGTAACAAAAATCACGACAACAGACTACCTTCCATAATGACAAGGCTACCATCCATTGGAGTAACAAAGATATCGACAACATACTACCTTCTATAATGACAAGGCTACCATCCGTTGGAGTAACAAAAATCACGACAACAAACTACCTTTCATAATGACAAGGTTACCATCCATTGGAATAACAAAAATCTCGACAACACACTACCTATCATAATGACAAGGCTACCATCCAATGGAGTAGCAAAAATATCGACAACAGACTACCTTCCATAATGACAAGGCTACCATCCATTAGAGTAAAAAAAATTTGAACAACAGACTACCTTCCATAATGACAAGGCTACCATCCATTGGAGTAACAAAAATATCAATAAGAGACTACCTTCCATAATGACAAGGCTCCCATCCAATGGAGTAACAAAAATCTCGACAACAGACTACCTTCCATAATGACTAGGCTACCATCCATTAGAGTAAAAAAAATCTGGACAACAGACTACCTTCCATAATGACAAGGCTACCATCCATTGGAGTAACAAAAATATCAACAAGCGACTACCTTCCATAATGATAAGGCTACCATCTAATGGAGTACCAAAAATCTCGACAACAGACTACCTTCTATAATGACTAGGCTACCATCCATTGAAGTATTAAAAATTTGGACAACAGACTACCTTCAAATAATGACAAGGCTACCATCCATTGGAGTAACAAAAATCTCGACAACAGACTACCTTCCATAATGACAAGGGTATCATCCATGGGAGTAACAAAAATATCGACAACAAACTACCTTTCATAATGACAAGTCCACAATCCATTAGAATAACAAAAATCTCGACAACGAACTACCTTTCATAATGACAAGGCTACAATCCAATGGAGTAACAAAAATCTTGATAATAGACCACCTTCAATAATGACAAGTCTACCATCCATTGGAGTAACAAAAATCACAACGACAGACTACTTTCCATAATGACAAGGTTACCATCCATTGGAGTAACAGAAATCACAACGACATACTACCTTCCAGAATGACAAGCCTACCATCCATTGGAGTAACAAAAATATCAACAAGAGACTACCTTCCATAATGACAAGGCTACAATCCAATGGAGTCACAAAAATCTCGACAATAGACTACCTTCCATAATGACAAGGCTACCATCCATTGGAGTAACAGAAATCACAATGACAGACTACTTTCCATAATGACAAGGCTACCGTCCATTGGAGTAACAAAAATCACAACGACAGACTACCTTCCATAATGACAAGCCTACCTTCCATTGGAGTAACAAAAATATCAACAAGAGACTACCTTCCATAATGACAAGGCTACCATCCATTGGAGTAACAAAAATATCGACAATAGACTACCTTCCATAATGACAAGGCTACCATCCATTGGAATAACAAAGATATCGACAACATACTACCTTCTATAATGACAAGGCTACCATCCATTGGAGTAACAAAAATCACGACAACAAACTACCTTCAATAACGACAAGGCTACCATCCATTGGAATAAAAAAAATCAGGACAACAGACTACCTTCCATAATGAAAAGGCTACCATCCAATGGAGTATCAAAAATATCGACAACAGACTACCTTCCATAATGACAAGGCTACCATCCCTTAGAGTAACAAAAAGCTGGACAACAAACTACCTTCCATAATGATAAGGCTACCATCCATTGGAGTAACAAAAAGCTGGACAACAAACTACCTTCCATAATGACAAGGCTACCATCCATTGGAGTAACAAAAATCACGAAAACAGACTACCTTCCATAATGACAAGGCTACCATCCATTGGAGTAACAAAAATCACGAAAACAAACTACCATCCATAATAACAAGGCTACCATCCATTGGAATAACAAAAATCTCGACAACACACTACATATTATAATGACAAGGCTACCATCCAATGGAGTAACAAAAATATCGACAATAGACTACCTTCCATAATGACAAGGCTACCATCCAATAGAGTAACAAAAATTTGAACAACAGACTACCTTCCATAATGACAAGGGTACCATCCATTGGAGTAACAAAAATATCAACAAGAGACTACCTTCCATAATGACAAGGCTCCCATCCAATGGAGTAACAAAAATATTGACAACAGACTACCTTCCATAATGACAAGGCTACCATCCATTGGAATAACAAAGAAATCGACAAATATTACCTTCCGTAATGACAAGGCTACCGTCCATTGGAATAACAAAAATCTTGACAACAGACTACCTTCCATAATGACAAGGCTACCATCCAATGGAGTAACAAAAATATCGACAACAAACTACCTTCCATAATGACAAGGCTACCATCCATTAGAGTAACAAAAAGCTGGACAACAGACTACCTTCCATAATGATAAGGCTACCATCCATTGGAGTAACAAAGATATCGACAACATACTAGATTCCATAATGACAAGGCTACCATCCATTGGAGTAACAAAAATCACGACAACAAACTACCTTTCATAATGACAAGGTTACCATCCATTGGAATAACAAAAATCTCGACAACACACTACCTATCATAATGACAAGGCTACCATCCAATGGAGTAGCAAAAATATCGACAACAGACTACCTTCCATAATGACAAGGCTACCATCCATTAGAGTAAAACAAATTTGAACAACAGACTACCTTCCATAATGACAAGGCTACCATCCATTGGAGTAACAAAAATATCAATAAGAGACTACCTTCCATAATGAATAGGCTCCCATCCAATGGAGTAACAAAAATCTCGACAACAGACTACCTTCCATAATGACTAGGCTACCATCCATTAGAGTAAAAAAAATCTGGACAACAGACTACCTTCCATAATGACAAGGCTACCATCCATTGGAGTAACAAAAATATCAACAAGCGACTACCTTCCATAATGACAAGGCTACCATCTAATGGAGTACAAAAAAATCTCGACAACAGACTACCTTCTATAATGACTAGGCTACCATCCATTGGAGTATTAAAAATTTGGACAACAGACTACCTTCAAATAATGACAAGGCTACCATCCATTGGAGTAACAAAAATCACGACAACAGACTACCTTCCATAATGACAAGGGTATCATCCATGGGAGTAACAAAAATATCGACAACAGACTACCTTTCATAATGACAAGTCCACAATCCATTAGAATAACAAAAATCTCGACAACGAACTACCTTTCATAATGACAAGGCTACAATCCAATGGAGTAACAAAAATCTCGACAATAGACCACCTTCAATAATGACAAGTCTACCATCCATTGGAGTAACAGAAATCACAACGACAGACTTCTTTCCATAATGACAAGGTTACCATCCATTAGAGTAACAGAAATCACAACGACATACTACCTTCCAGAATGACAAGCCTATCATCCATTGGAGTAACAAAAATATCAACAAGAGACTACCTTCCATAATGACAAGGCTACAATCCAATGGAGTAACAAAAATCTCGACAATAGACTACCTTCCATAATGACAAGGCTACCATCCATTGGAGTAACAGAAATCACAATGACAGACTACTTTCCGTAATGACAAGGCTACCGTCCATTGGAGTAACAGAAATCACAATGACAGACTACCTTCCATAATGACAAGCCTACCTTCCATTGGAGTAACAAAAATATCAACAAGAGACTACCTTCCATAATCACAAGGCTACCATCCATTGGAGTAACAAAAATCTCGACAATAGACTACCTTCCATAATGACAAGGCTACCATCCATTGGAATAACAAAGATATCGACAACATACTACCTTCCATAATGACAAGGCTACCATCCATTGGAGTAACAAAAATCACGACAACAAACTACCTTCAATAACGACAAGTCTACCATCCATTGGAATAACAAAAATCACGACAACAGACTACCTTCCATAATGAAAACGCTACCATCCAATGGAGTAACAAAAATATCGACAACAGACTACCTTCCATAATGACAAGGCTACCATCCCTTAGAGTAACAAAAATGCGGACAACAAACTACCTTCCATAATGATAAGGCTACCATCCATTGGAGTAACAAAAAGCTGGACAACAAACTACCTTCCATAATGACAAGGCTACCATCCATTGGAGTAACAAAAATCACGACAACAGGCTACCTTCCATAATGACAAGACTACCATCCATTGGAGTAA
This sequence comes from Vicia faba, assembly GCA_948472305.1. NCBI lineage: Eukaryota > Viridiplantae > Streptophyta > Magnoliopsida > Fabales > Fabaceae > Vicia > Vicia faba. The sequence continues at coordinate 612,764,750 of OX451741.1, forward strand.
CAAAAATCACGAAAACAAACTACCATCCATAATAACAAGGCTACCATCCATTGGAATAACAAAAATCTCGACAACACACTACATATCATAATGACAAGGCTACCATCCAATGGAGTAACAAAAATATCGACAATAGACTACCTTCCATAATGACAAGGCTCCCATCCATTGGAATAACAAAGATATCGACAAATACTACCTTCCATAATGACAAGGCTACCGTCCATTGGAATAACAAAAATCTCGACAACACACTACCTATCATAATGACAAGGCTACCATCCAATGGAGTAGCAAAAATATCGACAACAGACTACCTTCCATAATGACAAGGCTACCATCCATTAGAGTAAAAAAAATTTGAACAACAGACTACCTTCCATAATGACAAGGCTATCATCCATTGGAGTAACAAAAATATCAATAAGAGACTACATTCCATAATGACAAGGCTCCCATCCAATGGAGTAACAAAAATCTCGACAACAGACTACCTTCCATAATGACTAGGCTACCATCCATTAGAGTAAAAAAAATCTGGACAACAGACTACCTTCCATAATGACAAGGCTACCATCCATTGGAGTAACAAAAATATCAACAAGCGACTACCTTCCATATTGACAAGGCTACCATCTAATGGAGTAACAAAAATCTCGACAACAGACTACCTTTTATAATGAATAGGCTACCATCCATTAGAGTATTAAAAATTTGGACAACAGACTACCTTCAAATAATGACAAGGCTACCATCCATTGGAGTAACAAAAATCTCGACAACTGACTACCTTCCATAATGACAAGGGTATCATCCATGGGAGTAACAAAAATATCGACAACAGACTACCTTTCATAATGACAAGTCCATAATCCATTGGAATAACAAAAATCTCGACAATAGACTACCTTCCATAATTACAAGTCTACCATCCATTGGAGTAACAGAAATCACAATGATAGACTACTTTCCATAATGACAAGGTTACCATCCATTGGAGTAACAGAAATCACAACGACATACTACCTTCCAGAATGACAAGCCTACCATCCATTGGAGTAACAAAAATATCAATAAGAGACTACCTTCCCTAATGACAAGGCTACAATCCAATGGAGTAACAAAAATCTCGACAATAGACTACCTTCCATAATGACAAGGCTACCATCCATTGGAGTAACAGAAATCACAACGACAGACTACTTTCCATAATGACAAGGCTATCGTCCATTGGAATAACAGAAATAACAACGACAGACTACCTTCCATAATGACAAGCCTACCTTCCATTGGAGTAACAAAAATATCAACAAGAGACTACCTTCCATAATGACAAGGCTACCATCCATTGGAGTAACAAAAATCTCGACAATAGACTACCTTCCATAATGACAAGGCTACCATCCATTGGAATAACAAAGATATCGACAACATACTACCTTCTATAATGACAAGGCTACCATCCATTGGAGTAACAAAAATCACGACAACAAACTACCTTCAATAACGACAAGGCTACCATCCATTGGAATAACAAAAATCACGACAACAGACTACCTTCCATAATGAAAAGGCTACCATCCAATGGAGTAACAAAAATATCGACAACAGACTACCTTCCATAATGACAAGGCTACCATTCCTTAGAGTAACAAAAAGCTGGACAACAAACTACCTTCCATAATGATAAGGCTACCATCCATTGGAGTAACAAAAAGCTGGACAACAAACTACCTTCCATAATGACAAGGCTACCATCCATTGGAGTAACAAAAATCACGAAAACAGGCTACCTTCCATAATGACAAGGCTACCATCCATTGGAGTAACAAAAATCACGAAAACAAACTACCATCCATAATAACAAGGCTACCATCCATTGGAATAACAAAAATCTCGACAACACACTACATATTATAATGACAAGGCTACCATCCAATGGAGTAACAAAAATATCGACAATAGACTACCTTCCATAATGACAAGGCTACCATCCAATAGAGTAACAAAAATCTGAACAACAGACTACCTTCCATAATGACAAGGGTACCATCCATTAGAGTAACAAAAATATCAACAAGAGACTACCTTCCATAATGACAAGGCTCCCATCCAATGGAGTAACAAAAATATTGACAACAGACTACCTTCCATAATGACAAGGCTACCATCCATTGGAATAACAAAGAAATCCACAAATATTACCTTCCATAATGACAAGGCTACCGTCCATTGGAATAACAAAAATCTTGACAATAGACTACCTTCCATAATGACAAGGCTCCCATCCAATGGAGTAACAAAAATCTCGACAACAGACTACCTTCCATAATGACTAGGCTACCATCCATTAGAGTAAAAAAAATCTGGACAACAGACTACCTTCCATAATGACAAGGCTACCATCCATTGGAGTAACAAAAATATCAACAAGCGACTACCTTCCATATTGACAAGGCTACCATCTAATGGAGTAACAAAAATCTCGACAACAGACTACCTTCTATAATGAATAGGCTACCATCCATTAGAGTATTAAAAATTTGGACAACAGACTACCTTCAAATAATGACAAGGCTACCATCCATTGGAGTAACAAAAATCTCGACAACAGACTACCTTCCATAATGACAAGGGTATCATCCATGGGAGTAACAAAAATATCGACAACAGACTACCTTTCATAATGACAAGTCCATAATCCATTGGAATAACAAAAATCTCGACAATAGACTACCTTCCATAATTACAAGTCTACCATCCATTGGAGTAACAGAAATCACAATGACAGACTACTTTCCATAATGACAAGGTTACCATCCATTGGAGTAACAGAAATCACAACGACATACTACCTTCCAGAATGACAAGCCTACCATCCATTGGAGTAACAAAAATATCAACAAGAGACTACCTTCCATAATGACAAGGCTACAATCCAATGGAGTAACAAAAATCTCGACAATAGACTACCTTCCATAATGACAAGGCTACCATCCATTGGAGTAACAGAAATCACAACGACAGACTACTTTCCATAATGACAAGGATACCGTCCATTGGAATAACAGAAATCACAACGACAGACTACCTTCCATAATGACAAGCCTACCTTCCATTGGAGTAAAAAAAATATCAACAAGAGACTACCTTCCATAATGACAAGGCTACCATCCATTGGAGTAACAAAAATCTCGACAATAGACTACATTCCATAATGACAAGGCTACCATCCATTGGAATAACAAAGATATCGACAACATACTACCTTCTATAATGACAAGGCTACCATCCATTGGAGTAACAAAAATCACGACAACAAACTACCTTCAATAACGACAAGGCTACCATCCATTGGAATAACAAAAATCACGACAACAGACTACCTTCCATAATGAAAAGGCTACCATCCAATGGAGTAACAAAAATATCGACAACAGACTACCTTCCATAATGACAAGGCTACCATTCCTTAGAGTAACAAAAATCCGGACAACAAACTACCTTCCATAATGACAAGGCTACCATCCATTGGAGTAACAAAAATCACGAAAACAGGCTACCTTCCATAATGACAAGGCTACCATCCATTGGAGTAACAAAAATCACGAAAAAAAACTACCATCCATAATAACAAGGCTACCATCCATTGGAATAACAAAAATCTCGACAACACACTACATATTATAATGACAAGGCTACCATCCAATGGAGTAACAAAAAAATCGACAATAGACTACCTTCCATAATGACAAGGCTACCATCCATCAGAGTAACAAAAATCTGAACAACAGACTACCTTTCATAATGACAAGGGTACCATCCATTGGAGTAACAAAAATATCAACAAGAGACTACCTTCCATAATGACAAGGCTCCCATCCAATGGAGTAACAAAAATATTGACAACAGACTACCTTCCATAATGACAAGGCTACCATCCATTGGAATAACAAAGAAATCGGCAAATATTACCTTCCATAATGACAAGGCTACCGTCCATTGGAATAACAAAAATCTTGACAATAGACTACCTTCCATAATGACAAGGCTACCATCCAATGGAGTAACAAAAATATCGACAACAAACTACCTTCCATAATGACAACGCTACCATCCATTAGAGTAACAAAAAGCTGGACAACAGACTACCTTCCATAATGATAAGGCTACCATCCATTGGAGTAACAAAGATATCGACAACATACTAGATTCCATAATGACAAGGCTACCATCCATTGGAGTAACAAAAATCACGACAACAGACTACCTTCCATAATGACAAGGCTACCATCCATTGGAGTAACAAAGATATCGACAACATACTACCTTCTATAATGACAAGGCTACCATCCGTTGGAGTAACAAAAATCACGACAACAAACTACCTTTCATAATGACAAGGTTACCATCCATTGGAATAACAAAAATCTCGACAACACACTACCTATCATAATGACAAGGCTACCATCCAATGGAGTAGCAAAAATATCGACAACAGACTACCTTCCATAATGACAAGGCTACCATCCATTAGAGTAAAAAAAAATTGAACAACAGACTACCTTCCATAATGACAAGGCTACCATCCATTGGAGTAACAAAAATATCAATAAGAGACTACCTTCCATAATGACAAGGCTCCCATCCAATGGAGTAACAAAAATTTCGACAACAGACTACCTTCCATAATGACTAGGCTACCATCCATTAGAGTAAAAAAAATCTGGACAACAGACTACCTTCCATAATGACAAGGCTACCATCCATTGGAGTAACAAAAATATCAACAAGCGACTACCTTCCATAATGATAAGGCTACCATAATGACAAGGCTACCATCCATTGGAATAACAAAGATATCGACAACATACTACCTTCCATAATGACAAGGCTACCATCCATTGGAGTAACAAAAATCACGACAACAAACTACCTTCAATAACGACAAGTCTACCATCCATTGGAATAACAAAAATCACGACAACAGACTACCTTCCATAATGAAAACGCTACCATCCAATGGAGTAACAAAAATATCGACAACAGACTACCTTCCATAATGACAAGGCTACCATCCCTTAGAGTAACAAAAATGCGGACAACAAACTACCTTCCATAATGATAAGGCTACCATCCATTGGAGTAACAAAAAGCTGGACAACAAACTACCTTCCATAATGACAAGGCTACCATCCATTGGAGTAACAAAAATCACGACAACAGGCTACCTTCCATAATGACAAGACTACCATCCATTGGAGTAACAAAAATCACGAAAACAAACTACCATCCATAATAACAAGGCTACCATCCATTGGAATAACAAAAATCTCGACAACACACTACATATCATAATGACAAGGCTACCATCCAATGGAGTAACAAAAATATCGACAATAGACTACCTTCCATAATGACAAGGCTACCATCCAATAGAGTAACAAACATCTGAACAACAGACTACCTTCCATAATGACAAGGGTACCATCCATAGGAGTAACAAAAATATCAACAAGAGACTACCTTCCATAATGACAAGGCTCCCATCCAATGGAGTAACAAAAATATTGACAACAGACTACCTTCCATAATGACAAGGCTTCCATCCATTGGAATAACAAAGATATCGACAAATACTACCTTCCATAATGACAAGGCTACCGTCCATTGGAATAACAAAAATCTCGACAACTGACTACCTTCCATAATGACAAGGCTACCATCCAATGGAGTAACAAAAATATTGACAACAGACTACCTTCCATCATGACAAGGTTACCATCCATTAGAGTAACAAAAAGCTGGACAACAGACTACCTTCCATAATGATAAGGCTACCATCCATTGGAGTAACAAATATATCGACAACATACCAGATTCCATAATGACAAGGCTACCATCCATTGGAGTAACAAAAATCACGACAACAGACTACCTTCCATAATGACAAGGCTACCATCCATTGGAGTAACAAAGATATCGACAACATACTAGCTTCTATAATGACAAGGTTACCATCCATTGGAGTAACAAAAATCACGACAACAAACTACCTTTCATAATGACAAGGTTACCATCCATTGGAATAACAAACTTCTCGACAACACACTACCTATCATAATGACAAGGATACCATCCAATGGAGTAGCAAAAATATCGACAACAAACTACCTTCCATAATGACAAGGCTACCATCCATTAGAGTAAAAAAAATTTGAACAACAGACTACCTTCCATAATGACAAGGCTACCATCCATTGGAGTAACAAAAATATCAATAAGAGACTACCTTCCATAATGACAAGGCTCCCATCCAATGGAGTAACAAAAATCTCGACAACAGACTACCTTCCATAATGACTAGGCTACCATCCATTAGAGTAAACAAAATCTGGACAACAGACTACCTTCCATAATGACAAGGCTACCATCCATTGGAGTAACAAAAATATCAACAAGCGACTACCTTCCATAATGATAAGGCTACCAAGCGACTACCTTCCATAATGGAGTAACAAAAATCTCGACAACAGACTACCTTCTATAGTGACTAGGCTACCATCCATTGGAGTATTAAAAATTTGGACAACAGACTACCTTCAAATAATGACAAGGCTACAATCCATTGGAGTAACAAAAATCTCGACAACAGACTACCTTCAATAATGACAAGGGTATCATCCATGGGAGTAACAAAAATATCGACAACAGACTACCTTTCATAATGACAAGTCCACAATCCATTGGAATATCAAAAATCTCGACAATGAACTACCTTTCATAATGACAAGGCTACAATCCAATGGAGTAACAAAAATCTCGACAATAGACCACCTTCAATAATGACAAGTCTACCATCCATTGGAGTAACAGAAATCACAACGACAGACTACTTTCCATAATGACAAGGTTACCATCCATTGGAGTAACAGAAATCACAACGACATACTACCTTCCAGAAATACAAGCCTATCATCCATTGGAGTAACAAAAATATCAACAAGAGACTACCTTCCATAATGACAAGGCTACAATCCAATGGAGTAACAAAAATCTCGACAATAGACTACCTTCCATAATGACAAGGCTACCATCCATTGGAGTAACAGAAATCACAACGACAGACTACTTTCCGTAATGACAAGGCTACCGTCCATTGGAGTAACAGAAATCACAATGACAGACTACCTTCCATAATGACAAGCCTACCTTCCATTGGAGTAACAAAAATATCAACAAGAGACTACCTTCCATAATGACAAGGCTACCATCCATTGGAGTAACAAAAATCTCGACAATAGACTACCTTCCATAATGACAAGGCTACCATCCATTGGAATAACAAAGATATCGACAACATACTACCTTCCATAATGACAAGGCTACCATCCATTGGAGTAACAAAAATCACGACAACAAACTACCTTCAATAACGACAAGTCTACCATCCATTGGAATAACAAAAATCACGACAACAGACTACCTTCCATAATGAAAACGCTACCATCCAATGGAGTAACAAAAATATCGACAACAGACTACCTTCCATAATGACAAGGCTACCATCCCTTAGAGTAACAAAAATCCGGACAACAGACTACCTTCCATAATGACAAGGCTACCATCCATTGGAGTAACAAAAATCACGACAACAGGCTACCTTCCATAATGACAAGACTACCATCCATTGGAGTAACAAAAATCACGAAAACAAACTACCATCCATAATAACAAGGCTACCATCCATTGGAATAACAAAAATCTCGACAACACACTACATATCATAATGACAAGGCTACCATCCAATGGAGTAACAAAAATATCGACAATAGACTACCTTCCATAATGACAAGGCTACCATCCAATAGAGTAACAAACATCTGAACAACAGACTACCTTCCATAATGACAAGGGTACCATCCATAGGAGTAACAAAAATATCAACAAGAGACTACCTTCCATAATGACAAGGCTCCCATCCAATGGAGTAAAAAAAATATTGACAACAAACTACCTTCCATAATGACAAGGCTTCCATCCATTGGAATAACAAAGATATCGACAAATACTACCTTCCATAATGACAAGGCTACCGTCCATTGGAATAACAAAAATCTCGACAACAGACTACCTTCCATAATGACAAGGCTACCATCCAATGGAGTAACAAAAATATTGACAACAGACTACCTTCCATCATGACAAGGTTACCATCCATTAGAGTAACAAAAAGCTGGACAACAGACTACCTTCCATAATGATAAGGCTACCATCCATTGGAGTAACAAATATATCGACAACATACCAGATTCCATAATGACAAGGCTACCATCCATTGGAGTAACAAAAATCACGACAACAGACTACCTTCCATAATGATAAGGCTACCATCCATTGGAGTAACAAAGATATCGACAACATACTAGCTTCTATAATGACAAGGTTACCATCCATTGGAGTAACAAAAATCACGACAACAAACTACCTTTCATAATGACAAGGTTACCATCCATTGGAATAACAAACTTCTCGAGAACACACTACCTATCATAATGACAAGGCTACCATCCAATGGAGTAGCAAAAATATCGACAACAAACTACCTTCCATAATGGCAAGGCTACCATCCATTAGAGTAAAAAAAATTTGAACAACAGACTACCTTCCATAATGACAAGGCTACCATCCATTGGAGTAACAAAAATATCAATAAGAGACTACCTTCCATAATGACAAGGCTACCATCCAATGGAGTAACAAAAATCTCGACAACAGACTACCTTCCATAATGACTAGGCTACCATCCATTAGAGTAAACAAAATCTGGACAACAGACTACCTTCCATAATGACAAGGCTACCATCCATTGGAGTAACAAAAATATCAACAAGCGACTACCTTCCATAATGATAAGGCTACCAAGCGACTACCTTCCATAATGGAGTAACAAAAATCTCGACAACAGACTACCTTCTATAGTGACTAGGCTACCATCCATTGGAGTATTAAAAATTTGGACAACAGACTACCTTCAAATAATGACAAGGCTACAATCCATTGGAGTAACAAAAATCTCGACAACAGACTACCTTCAATAATGACAAGGGTATCATCCATGGGAGTAACAAAAATATCGACAACAGACTACCTTTCATAATGACAAGTCCACAATCCATTGGAATATCAAAAATCTCGACAATGAACTACCTTTCATAATGACAAGGCTAAAATCCAATGGAGTAACAAAAATCTCGACAATAGACTACCTTCCATAATAACAAGTCTACCATCCATTGGAGTAACAGAAATCACAACGACAGACTACTTTCCATAATGACAAGGCTACCATCCATTGGAGTAACAGAAATCACAACGACATACTACCTTCCAGAATGACAAGCCTACCATCCATTGGAGTAACAAAAATATCAACAAGAGACTACCTTCCATAATGACAAGGCTACCATCCATTGGAGTAACAAAAATCTCGAAAACAGACTACCTTCAATAATTACAAGGCTACCATCCATTTGAATAACAAAGATATCGACAACATACTACCTTCCATAATGACAAGGCTACAATCCGTTGGAGTAACAAAAATCACGACAACAAACTATCTTAGATAACGACAAGGCTACCATCCATTGGAATAACAAAAATCACGACAACAAACTACCTTCCATAATGAAAAGGCTACCATCCAATGGAGTAACAAAAATATCGACAACATACTACCTACCATAATGACAAGGCTACCATCCAATGGAGTAACAAAAAGCTGGACAACAAACTACCTTTCATAATGACAAGGCTACCATCCATTGGAGTAACAAAAATCACAACAACAGGCTACCTTCCATAATGACAAGACTACCATCCATTGGAGTAACAAAGATATCGAAAACATACTACCTTCCATAATGACAAGGCTACCATCCAATGGAGTAACAAAAATATCGACAACAAACTACCTTCCAAAATGACAAGGCTACCATCCGATGGAGTAACAAAAATCTCGACAACAGACTACCTTCCATAATGACTAGGCTACCATCCATTAGAGTAAACAAAATCTGGACAACAGACTACCTTCCATAATGACAAGGCTACCATACATTGGAGTAACAAAAATATCAACAAGCGACTACCTTCCATAATGATAAGGCTACCAAGCGACTACCTTCCATAATGGAGTAACAAAAATCTCGACAACAGACTACCTTCTATAGTGACTAGGCTACCATCCATTGGAGTATTAAAAATTTGGACAACAGACTACCTTCAAATAATGACAAGGCTACAATCCATTGGAGTAACAAAAATCTCGACAACAGACTACCTTCAATAATGACAAGGGTATCATCCATGGGAGTAACAAAAATATCGACAACAGACTACCTTTCATAATGACAAGTCCACAAACCATTGGAATATCAAAAATCTCGACAATGAACTACCTTTCATAATGACAAGGCTAAAATCCAATGGAGTAACAAAAATCTCGACAATAGACTACCTTCCATAATAACAAGTCTACCATCCATTGGAGTAACAGAAATCACAACGACAGACTACTTTCCATAATGACAAGGCTACCATCCATTGGAGTAACAAAAATCACAACGACATACTACCTTCCAGAATGACAAGCCTACCATCCATTGGAGTAACAAAAATATCAACAAGAGACTACCTTCCATAATGACAAGGCTACCATCCATTGGAGTAACAAAAATCTCGAAAACAGACTACCTTCAATAATGACAAGGCTACCATCCATTTGAATAACAAAGATATCGACAACATACTACCTTCCATAATGACAAGGCTACAATCCGTTGGAGTAACAAAAATCACGATAACAAACTACCTTAGATAACGACAAGGCTACCATCCATTGGAATAACAAAAATCACGACAACAGACTACCTTCCATAATGAAAAGGCTACCATCCAATGGAGTAACAAAAATATCGACAACATACTACCTACCATAATGACAAGGCTACCATCCAATGGAGTAACAAAAAGCTGGACAACAAACTACCTTTCATAATGACAAGGCTACCATCCATTGGAGTAATAAAAATCACAACAACAGGCTACCTTCCATAATGACAAGACTACCATCCATTGGAGTAACAAAGATATCGAAAACATACTACCTTCCATAATGACAAGGCTACCATTCAATGGAGTAACAAAAATATCGACAACAAACTACCTTCCAAAATGACAAGGCTACCATCCGATGGAGTAACAAAAATCTCGACAACAGACTACCTTCCATAATGACTAGGCTACCATCCATTAGAGTAAACAAAATCTGGACAACAGACTACCTTCCATAATGACAAGGCTACCATCCATTGGAGTAACAAAAATATCAACAAGCGACTACCTTCCATAATGATAAGGCTACCAAGCGACTACCTTCCATAATGGAGTAACAAAAATCTCGACAACAGACTACCTTCTATAGTGACTAGGCTACCATCCATTGGAGTATTAAAAATTTGGACAACAGACTACCTTCAAATAATGACAAGGCTACAATCCATTGGAGTAACAAAAATCTCGACAACAGACTACCTTCAATAATGACAAGGGTATCATCCATGGGAGTAAACAAAATATCGACAACAGACTACCTTTCATAATGACAAGTCCACAATCCATTGGAATATCAAAAATCTCGACAATGAACTACCTTTCATAATGACAAGGCTAAAATCCAATGGAGTAACAAAAATCTCGACAATAGACTACCTTCCATAATAACAAGTCTACCATCCATTGGAGTAACAGAAATCACAACGACAGACTACTTTCCATAATGACAAGGCTACCATCCATTGGAGTAACAGAAATCACAACGACATACTACCTTCCAGAATGACAAGCCTACCATCCATTGGAGTAACAAAAATATCAACAAGAGACTACCTTCCATAATGACAAGGATACCATCCATTGGAGTAACAAAAATCTCGAAAACAGACTACCTTCAATAATGACAAGGCTACCATCCATTTGAATAACAAAGATATCGACAACATACTACCTTCCATAATGACAAGGCTACAATCCGTTGGAGTAACAAAAATCACGATAACAAACTACCTTAGATAACGACAAGGCTACCATCCATTGGAATAACAAAAATCACGACAACAGACTACCTTCCATAATGAAAAGGCTACCATCCAATGGAGTAACAAAAATATCGACAACATACTACCTACCATAATGACAAGGCTACCATCCAATGGAGTAACAAAAAGCTGGACAACAAACTACCTTTCATAATGACAAGGCTACCATCCATTGGAGTAATAAAAATCACAACAACAGGCTACCTTCCATAATGACAAGACTACCATCCATTGGAGTAACAAAGATATCGAAAACATACTACCTTCCATAATGACAAGGCTACCATTCAATGGAGTAACAAAAATATCGACAACAAACTACCTTCCAAAATGACAAGGCTACCATCCGATGGAGTAACAAAAATCTCGACAACAGACTACCTTCCATAATGACTAGGCTACCATCCATTAGAGTAAACAAAATCTGGACAACAGACTACCTTCCATAATGACAAGGCTACCATCCATTGGAGTAACAAAAATATCAACAAGCGACTACCTTCCATAATGATAAGGCTACCAAGCGACTACCTTCCATAATGGAGTAACAAAAATCTCGACAACAGACTACCTTCTATAGTGACTAGGCTACCATCCATTGGAGTATTAAAAATTTGGACAACAGACTACCTTCAAATAATGACAAGGCTACAATCCATTGGAGTAACAAAAATCTCGACAACAGACTACCTTCAATAATGACAAGGGTATCATCCATGGGAGTAAACAAAATATCGACAACAGACTACCTTTCATAATGACAAGTCCACAATCCATTGGAATATCAAAAATCTCGACAATGAACTACCTTTCATAATGACAAGGCTAAAATCCAATGGAGTAACAAAAATCTCGACAATAGACTACCTTCCATAATAACAAGTCTACCATCCATTGGAGTAACAGAAATCACAACGACAGACTACTTTCCATAATGACAAGGCTACCATCCATTGGAGTAACAGAAATCACAACGACATACTACCTTCCAGAATGACAAGCCTACCATCCATTGGAGTAACAAAAATATCAACAAGAGACTACCTTCCATAATGACAAGGATACCATCCATTGGAGTAACAAAAATCTCGAAAACAGACTACCTTCAATAATGACAAGGCTACCATCCATTTGAATAACAAAGATATCGACAACATACTACCTTCCATAATGACAAGGCTACAATCCGTTGGAGTAACAAAAATCACGACAACAAACTACCTTAGATAACGACAAGGCTACCATCCATTGGAATAACAAAAATCACGACAACAGACTACCTTCCATAATGAAAAGGCTACCATCCAATGGAGTAACAAAAATATCGACAACATACTACCTACCATAATGACAAGGCTACCATCCAATGCAGTAACAAAAAGCTGGACAACAAACTACCTTTCATAATGACAAGGCTACCATCCATTGGAGTAACAAAAATCACAACAACAGGCTACCTTCCATAATGACAAGACTACCATCCATTGGAGTAACAAAGATATCGAAAACATACTACCTTCCATAATGACAAGGCTACCATCCAATGGAGTAACAAAAATATCGACAACAAACTACCTTCCAAAATGACAAGGCTACCATCCGATGGAGTAACAAAAATCTCGACAACAGACTACCTTCCATAATGACTAGGCTACCATCCATTAGAGTAAACAAAATCTGGACAACAGACTACCTTCCATAATGACAAGGCTACCATCCATTGGAGTAACAAAAATATCAACAAGCGACTACCTTCCATAATGATAAGGCTACCAAGCGACTACCTTCCATAATGGAGTAACAAAAATCTCGACAACAGACTACCTTCTATAGTGACTAGGCTACCATCCATTGGAGTATTAAAAATTTGGACAACAGACTACCTTCAAATAATGACAAGGCTACAATCCATTGGAGTAACAAAAATCTCGACAACAGACTACCTTCAATAATGACAAGGGTATCATCCATGGGAGTAACAAAAATATCGACAACAGACTACCTTTCATAATGACAAGTCCACAATCCATTGGAATATCAAAAATCTCGACAATGAACTACCTTTCATAATGACAAGGCTAAAATCCAATGGAGTAACAAAAATCTCGACAATAGACTACCTTCCATAATAACAAGTCTACCATCCATTGGAGTAACAGAAATCACAACGACAGACTACTTTCCATAATGACAAGGCTACCATCCATTGGAGTAACAGAAATCACAACGACATACTACCTTCCAGAATGACAAGCCTACCATCCATTGGAGTAACAAAAATATCAACAAGAGACTACCTTCCATAATGACAAGGCTACCATCCATTGGAGTAACAAAAATCTCGAAAACAGACTACCTTCAATAATGACAAGGCTACCATCCATTTGAATAACAAAGATATCGACAACATACTACCTTCCATAATGACAAGGCTACAATCCGTTGGAGTAACAAAAATCACGACAACAAACTACCTTAGATAACGACAAGGCTACCATCCATTGGAATAACAAAAATCACGACAACAGACTACCTTCCATAATGAAAAGGCTACCATCCAATGGAGTAACAAAAATATCGACAACATACTACCTACCATAATGACAAGGCTACCATCCAATGGAGTAACAAAAAGCTGGACAACAAACTACCTTTCATAATGACAAGGCTACCATCCATTGGAGTAACAAAAATCACAACAACAGGCTACCTTCCATAATGACAAGACTACCATCCATTGGAGTAACAAAGATATCGAAAACATACTACCTTCCATAATGACAAGGCTACCATCCAATGGAGTAACAAAAATATCGACAACAAACTACCTTCCAAAATGACAAGGCTACCATCCGATGGAGTAACAAAAATCTCGACAACCGACTACCTTCCATAATGACTAGGCTACCATCCATTAGAGTATTAAAAATTTGGAGAACAGACTACCTTCAAATAATGACAAGGCTACCATCCATTGGAGTAACAAAAATCTCGACAACAAACTACCTTCCATAATGACAAGGGTATCATCCATGGGAGTAACAAAAATCTCGACAACATACTACCTTTCATAATGACAAGGCTACAATCCAATGGAGTAACAAAAATCTCGACAATAGACTACCTTCCATAATGACAAGTCTACCATCCATTGGAGTAAAAAAAATCTGAACAATAGACTACCTTCCATAATGACAAGGCTACCATCCATTGGAGTAACATAAATCACAAAGACAGACTATATTCCATAATGACAAGGCTACCATCCATTGGAGTAACAAAAATATCAACAAGAGACTACCTTCTATAATGACAAGGCTACCATCCATTGGAGTAACAAAAATCTCGACAACAGACTACCTTCCATAATGACAAGGCTACCATCCATTGGAATAACAAAGATATCGACAAATACTACCTTCCATAATGACATGGCTACTGTCCATTGGAATAACAAAAATCTCGACAACAGACTACCTTCCATAATGACAAGGCTACCATCCAATGGAGTAACAAAAATATCGACAACAGACTACCTTCCATAATGACAAGGCTACCATCCATTAGAGTAACAAAAAGCTGGACAACAGACTACCTTCCATAATGATAAGGCTACCATCCATTGGAGTAACAAAGATACCGACAACATACTACCTTCCATAATGACAAGGCTACCATCCATTGGAGTAACAAAAATCACCACAACAGACTACATTCCAAAATGATAAGGCTACCATCCATTGGAGTAACAAAGATATCGATAACATACTACCTTCTATAATGACAAGGCTACCATCCATTGGAGTAACAAAGATATCGATAACATACTACCTTCTATAATGACAAGGCTACCATCCATTGGAGTAACATAAATCACGACAACAAACTACCTTGATAATGACAAGGTTACCATCCATTGGAATAACAAAAATATCGACAACACACTACCTATCATAATGACAAGGCTACCATCCAATGGAGTAACAAAAATATCAACAACAAACTACCTTCCATAATGACAAGGCTACCATCTATTAGAGTAACAAAAATCTGAACAATAGACTACCTTCCATAATGACAAGGCTATCATCCATTGGAGTAACAAAAATATCAACAAGAGACTACCTTCCATAATGACAAGGCTGCTATCCAATGGAGTAACAAAAATATTGACAACAGACTACCTTCCATAATGACTAGGCTACCATCCATTAGAGTAAAAAAAATTGGACAACAGACTACCTTCCATAATGACAAGGCTACTATCCATTGGAGTAACAAAAATATCAACAAGCGACTACCTTCCATAATGACAAGGCTACCATCCAATGGAGTAACAAAAATCTCGACAACAGACTACCTTCTATAATGACTAGGCTACCATCCATTGGAGTATTAAAATTTTGGACAACATACTACCTTCAAATCATGACAAGGCTACCATCCATTTGAGTAACAAAAATCTCGACAAAAGACTACCTTCCATAATGACAAGGGTATCATCCATGGGAGTAACAAAAATATCGACAACAGACTACCTTTCATAATGACAAGTCCACAATCCATTGGAATAACAAAAATCACGACAACAGACTACCTTTCATAATGACAAGGCTACAATCCAATGGAGTAACAAAAATCTCGACAATAGACTACCTTCCATAATGACAAGTCTACCATCCATTGGAGTAACAAAAATCACAACGACAGACTACCTTCCATAATGACAAGCCTAACATCCATTGGAGTAACAAAAATATCAACAAGAGACTACCTTCCATAATGACAAGGCTACCATCCATTAAAGTAACAAAAATCTCGACAACAGACTACCTTCCATAATGACAAGGCTACCATCCATTTGAGTAACAAAAATCACGACAACAAACTACCTTCGATAACGACAAGGCTACCATCCATTGGAATAAAAAAAATCACGACAACAAACTACCTTACATAATGAAAAGTTTACCATCCAATGGAGTAACAAAAATATCGACAACAGACTACCTTCCATAATGACAAGGCTACCATCCATTAGAGTAACAAAAAGCTGGACAACAAACTACCTTCCATAATGATAAGGCTACCATCCATTGGAGTAACAAAAAGCTGGACAACAAACTACCTTCCATAATGACAAGGCTACCATCCATTGGAGTAACAAAAATCACAACAACAGGTTACCTTCCATAATGAAAAGGCTACCATCCATTGGAGTAACAAAGATATCGACAACATACTACCTTCCATAATGACAAGGCTACCATCCATTGGAGAAAGAAAAATCACGACAACAAACTACCTTCCATAATGACAAGGCTACCATCCATTGGAATAACAAAAATCTCGACAACACACAACCTATCATAATGACAAGGCTACCATCCAACGGAGTAACAAAAATATCGGCAATAGACTACCTTCCATAATGACAAGGCTACCATCCAATAGAGTAAAAAAATCTGAACAACAGACTACCTTCCATAATGACAAGGCTACCATCCATTGGAATAACAAAGATATCAACAACATACTACCTTCCATAATGACAAGGCTACCATCCATTGGAGTAACAAAAATCACGACAACAAACTACCTTCGAAACGACAAGGCTACCATCCATTGGAATAACAAAAATCACGATAACATACTACCTTCCATAATGACAAGGCTACCATCCAATGGAGTAACAAAAATATCGACAACAGACTACCTTCCAAAATGACAAGGATACCATCTAATGCAGTAACAAAAATCTCGAAAACCGACTACCTTCCATAATGACTAGGCTACCATCCATTAGAGTATTAAAAATTTGGACAACAGACTACTTTCAAATAATGACAAGGCTACCATCCATGGGAGTAACAAAAATCTCGACAACAAACTACCTTTCATAATGACAAGTCTACAATCCAATGGAGTAACAAAAATCTCGACAATAGACTACCTTCCATAATGACAAGTCTACCATCCTTTGGAGTAACAAAAATCTGAACAACAGACTACCTTCCATAATGACAAGGCTACCATCCATTGGAGTAACATAAATCACAAAGATAGACTACCTTCCATAATGACAAGGCTACCATCCATTGGAGTAACAAAAATATCAATAAGAGACTACCTTCCATAATGACAAGGCTACCATCCATTGGAATAACAAAAATCTCGACAACAGACTACCTTCCATAATGACAAGGCTACCATCCATTGGAGTAACAAAGATATCGATAACATACTACCTTCTATAATGACACGACTACCATCCATTGGAGTAACAAAAATCACGAAAACAAACTACCTTTCATAATGACAAGGTTACCATCCATTAGAATAACAAAAATATCGATAACACACTACCTATCATAATGACAAGGCTATCATCCAATGGAGTAACAAAAATATCGACAACAAACTACCTTCCATAATGACAAGGCTACCATATATTAGAGTAACAAAAATCTGAACAACAAACTACCTTCCATAATGACAAGGCTACCATCCATTGGAGTAACAAAAATATCAACAAGAGACTACCTTCCATAACGACAAGGCTCCTATCCAATGGAGTAACAAAAATATTGACAACAGACTACCTTCCATAATGACTAGGCTACCATCCATTAGAGTAAAAAAAACTGGACAACAAACTACCTTCCATAATGACAAGGCTACCATGCATTGGAGTAACCAAAATATCAACAAGCGACTACCTTCCATAATGACAAGGCTACCATCCAATGGGGTAACAAAAATCTCGACAACAGACTACCTTCTATAATGACTAGGCTACCATCCATTGAAGTATTAAAATTTTGGACAACAGACTACCTTCAAATAATGACAAGGCTACCATCCATTTGAGTAACAAAAATCTCGACAACAGACTACCTTCCATAATGACAAGGGTATCATCCATGGGAGTAACAAAAATATCGACAACAGACTACCTTTCATAATGAAAAGTCCACAATCCATTGGAATAACAAAAATCTCGACAACAGACTACCTTCCATAATGACAAGTCTACCATCCATTGGAGTAACAGAAATCACAACGACAGAGTACCTTCCATAATGACAAGGCTACCATCAATTGGAGTAACAGAAATCACAACGACAGACTACCTTCCATAATGACAAGCCTACAAACCATTGGAGAAACAAAAATATCAACAAGAGACTACCTTCCATAATGACAAGGCTACCATCCATTGGAGTAACAAAAATCTCGACAACAGACTACCTTCCATAATGACAAGGCTACCATCCATTGGAATAACAAAGATATCGACAACATACTACCTTCCATAATGACAAGGCTACCATCCATTGGAGTAAAAAAATTCACGACAACAAACTACCTTCGATAACGACAAGGCTACCATCCATTGGAATAACAAAAATCACGACAACAGACTACCTTCCTTAATGAAAAGGCTACCATCCAATGGAGTAACAAAAATATCGACAGCAGACAACCTTCCATAATGACAAGGCTACTATCCATTAGAGTAACAAAAAGCTGGATAACAAACTACCTTCCATAATGATAAGGCTACCATCCATTGGACTATCAAAAAGCTGGACAACAAACTACCTTCCATAATGACAAGGATACCATCCATTGGAGTAACAAATATCAAGACAGCAGGCTACCTTCCATAATGACAAGGCTACCATCCATTGGAGTAACAAAGATATCGACAACATACTACCTTCCATAATGACAAGGCTCTCATCCAATGGAGTAACAAAAATCTCGACAACAGACTACCTTCCATAATGACTAGGCTACCATCCATTAGAGTAAAAAAAATCTGGACAACAGACTACCTTCCATAATGACAAGGCTACCATCCATTGGAGTAACAAAAATATAAACAAGAGACTACCTTCCATAATGACTAGGTTACCATCCATTGGAGTATTAAAAATTTGGACAACAGACTACCTTCCATAATGACAAGGCTACCATCCATTGGAGTAACAAAAATCTCGACAACAGACTACCTTCCATAATGATAAGGGTATCATCCATGGGAGTAACAAAAATATCGACAACAGACTACCTTTCATAATGACAAGTCCACAATCCATTGGAATAACAAAAATCTCAACAATAGACTACCTTTCATTATGACAAGGCAACAATCCAATGGAGTAACAAAAATCTAGACAATAGACTACCTTCCATAATGACAAGTCTACATCCATTGGAGTAACAAAAATCTGAACAACAGACTACCTTTCATAATGACAAGGCTACCATCCATTGGAGTAACAAAAATCACAACGACAGACTACCTTCCATAATGACAAGCCTACCATCCATTAAAAAAAAAATATCAACAAGAGACTACATTCCATAATGACAAGGCTACCATCCATTGGAGTAACAAAAATATCGACAACAGACTACCTTCCATAACGACAAGGCTACCATCCATTGGAATAACAAAGATATCGACAACATACTACCTTCCATAATGACAAGGCTACCATCCATTGGAGTAAAAAAAATCACGACAACAAACTACCTTCGATAACGACAAGGCTACCATCCATTGGAATAACAAAAATCACGACAACAGACTACCTTCCATAATGAAAAGGCTACCATCCAATGGAGTAACAAAAATATCGACAACAGACTACCTTCCATAATGACAAGGCTACCATCCATTAGAGTAACAAAAAGTTGGACAACAAACTACCTTCCATAATGATAAGGCTACCATCCATTGGACTAACAAAAAGCTGGACAACAAACTACCTTCCATAATGACAAGGCTACCATCCATTGGAGTAAAAAAAATCACGACAACAGGCTACCTTCCATAATGACAAGGCTACCATCCATTGGAGTAACAAAGATATCGACAACATACTACCTTCCATAATGACAAGGCTACCATCCATTGGAGTAACAAAAATCACGACAACAAACTACCTTCCATATCGACAAGGCTACCATCCATTGGAATAACAAAAATCTCGATAACACACTACCTATCATAATGACAAGGCTACCATCCAATGGAGTAACAAAAATAACGACAATAGACTAACTTCCATAATGACAAGGCTACCATCCATTAGAGTAACAAAAATATGAACAAAAGACTACCTTCCATAATGACAAGGCTACCATTCATTGGAGTAACAAAAATATCAACAAGAGACTACCTTCCATAATGACAAGGCTCCCATCCAATGGAGTAACAAAAATATCGACAACAGACTTCCTTCCATAATGACAAGGCTACCATCCATTGGTGTAACAAAAATCTCGATAACAGACTACCTTCCATAATGACAAGGCTACCATCCATTGGAGTAACAAAAATATCAACAAGCGACTACCTTCCATAATGACAAGGCTACCATCCAATGGTGTAACAAAAATATCAACAAGAGACTACCTTCCATAATGACTAGGCTACCATCCATTGGAGTATTAAAAATTTGGACAACAGACTACCTTCCATAATGACAAGGCTACCATCCATTGGAGTAACAAAAATCTCGACAACAGACTACCTTCCATAATGACAAGGGTATCATCCATGGGAGTAACAAAAATATCGACAACAGACTACCTTTCATAATGACAAGTCCACAATCCATTGGAATAACAAAAATCTCGACAACACACTACCTTTCATTATGACAAGGCAACAATCCAATGGAGTAACAAAAATCTAGACAATAGACTACCTTCCATAATGACAAGTCTACATCCATTGGAGTAACAAAAATCTGAACAACAGACTACCTTTCATAATGACAAGGCTACCATCCATTGGAGTAACAAAAATCACAACGACAGACTACCTTCCATAATGACAAGCCTACCATCCATTAAAAAAAAATATCAACAAGAGACTACATTCCATAATGACAAGGCTACCATCCATTGGAGTAACAAAAATATCGACAACAGACTACCTTCCATAACGACAAGGCTACCATCCATTGGAATAACAAAGATATCGACAACATACTACCTTCCATAATGACAAGGCTACCATCCATTGGAGTAAAAAAAATCACGACAACAAACTACCTTCGATAACGACAAGGCTACCATCCATTGGAATAACAAAAATCACGACAACAGACTACCTTCCATAATGAAAAGGCTACCATCCAATGGAGTAACAAAAATATCGACAACAGACTACCTTCCATAATGACAAGGCTACCATCCATTAGAGTAACAAAAAGTTGGACAACAAACTACCTTCCATAATGATAAGGCTACCATCCATTGGACTAACAAAAAGCTGGACAACAAACTACCTTCCATAATGACAAGGCTACCATCCATTGGAGTAAAAAAAATCACGACAACAGGCTACCTTCCATAATGACAAGGCTACCATCCATTGGAGTAACAAAGATATCGACAACATACTACCTTCCATAATGACAAGGCTACCATCCATTGGAGTAACAAAAATCACGACAACAAACTACCTTCCATATCGACAAGGCTACCATCCATTGGAATAACAAAAATCTCGATAACACACTACCTATCATAATGACAAGGCTACCATCCAATGGAGTAACAAAAATAACGACAATAGACTAACTTCCATAATGACAAGGCTACCATCCATTAGAGTAACAAAAATATGAACAAAAGACTACCTTCCATAATGACAAGGCTACCATTCATTGGAGTAACAAAAATATCAACAAGAGACTACCTTCCATAATGACAAGGCTCCCATCCAATGGAGTAACAAAAATATCGACAACAGACTTCCTTCCATAATGACAAGGCTACCATCCATTGGTGTAACAAAAATCTCGATAACAGACTACCTTCCATAATGACAAGGCTACCATCCATTGGAGTAACAAAAATATCAACAAGCGACTACCTTCCATAATGACAAGGCTACCATCCAATGGTGTAACAAAAATATCAACAAGAGACTACCTTCCATAATGACTAGGCTACCATCCATTGGAGTATTAAAAATTTGGACAACAGACTACCTTCCATAATGACAAGGCTACCATCCATTGGAGTAACAAAAATCTCGACAACAGACTACCTTCCATAATGACAAGGGTATCATCCATGGGAGTAACAAAAATATCGACAACAGACTACCTTTCATAATGACAAGTCCACAATCCATTGGAATAACAAAAATCTCGACAACACACTACCTTTCATAATGACAAGGCAACAATCCAATGGAGTAACAAAAATCTAGACAATAGACAACCTTCCATCATGACAAGTCTACATCCATTGGAGTAACAAAAATCTGAACAACAGACTACCTTCCATAATGATAAGGCTACCATCCATTGGAGTAACAAAAATCACAACGACAGACTACCTTCCATAATGACAAGCCTATATTCCATTGGAGTATCAAAAATGTCAACAAGAGACTACCTTCCATAATGACAAGGCTACCATCCATTGGAGTAACAAAAATCTCGACAACAAACTACCTTCCATAATGACAAGGGTATCATCCATTGGAGTAACAAAAATATCGACAACAAACTACCTTTCATAATGACAAGTCCACAATCCATTGGAATAACAAAAATCTCGACAATAGACTAACTTTCATAATGACAAGGCAACAATCCAATGGAGAAAAAAAATCTAGACAATAGACTACCTTCCATAATGACAAGGCTACCATCCATTGGAGTAACAAAAATCACGACAATAAACTACCTTCGATAACGACAAGGCTACCATCCATTGGAATAACAAAAATTACGACAACAGACTACCTTCCATAATGAAAAGGCTACCATCCAATGGAGTAACAAAAATATCGACAACAGACTATCTTCCATAATGACAAGGATACCATCCATTAGAGTTACAAAAAGCTGGACAACAAACTACCTTCCATAATGATAAGGCTACCATCCATTGGACTAACAAAAAGCTGGACAACAAACTACCTTCCATAATGACAAGGCTACCATCCATTGGAGTAACAAAAATCACGACAACAGGCTACCTTCCATAATGACAAGGCTACCATCCATTGAAGTAACAAAGATATCGACAACATACTACCTTCCATAATGACAAGGCTACCATCCATTGGAGTAACAAAAATCACGACAACAAACTACCTTCCATATTGACAAGGCTACCATCCATTGGAATAACAAAAATCTCGATAACACACTACCTATCATAATGACAAGGCTACCATCCAATGGAGTAACAAAAATATCGACAACAGACTACCTTCTATAATGACAAGGCTACCATCCATTAGAGTAACAAAAATATGAACAACAGACTACCTTCCATAATGACAAGGCTACCATCCATTGGAGTAACAAAAATATCAACAAGCGACTACCTTCCATAATGACAAGGCTACCATCCAATGGAGTAACAAAAATATCAACAAGAGACTACCTTCCATAATGACTAGGCTATCATCCATTGGAGTATTAAAAATTTGGACAACAGACTACCTTCCATAATGACAAGGCTACCATCCATTGGAGTAACAAAAATCTCGACAACAGACTACCTTCCATATTGACAAGGGTATCATCCATGGGAGTAACAAAAATATCGACAACAGACTACAATTCATAATGACAAGTCGACAATCCATTGGAATAACAAAAATATCGATAACACACTACCTTTCATAATGACAAGGCAACAATCCAATGGAGTAACAAAAATCTAGACAATAGACTACCTTCCATCATGACAAGTCTACATCCGTTGGAGTAACAAAAATCTGAACAACAGACTACCTTCCATAATGACAAGGCTACCATCCATTGGAGTAACAAAAATCACAACGACAGACTACCTTCCATAATGACAAGCCTACCATCCATTGGAGTATCAAAAATATCAACAAGAGACTACCTTCCATAATGACAAGGCTACCATCCATTGGAGTAACAAAAATCTCGACAACAGACTACCTTCCATAATGACAAGGCTACCATCCATTGGAATAACAAAGATATCGACAACATACTACCTTCCATAATGACAAGGCTACCATCCATTGGAGTAACAAAAATCACAACAACAAACTACCTTCCATAACGACAAGGCTACCATCCATTAGAATAACAAAAATTACGACAACAGACTACCTTCCATAATGAAAAGGCTACCATCCAATGGAGTAACAAAAATATGAACAACAGACTACCTTCCATAATGACAAGGCTACCATCCATTGGAGTAACAAAAATATCAACAAGAGACTACCTTCCATAATGACAAGGTTCCCATCCAATGGAGTAACAAAAGTCTCGACAACAGACTACCTTCCATAATGACTAGTCCACCATCCATTAGAGTAAAAAAAATTTGGACAACAAACTACCTTCCATAATGACAAGGCTACCATCCATTGGAGTAACAAAAATATCAACAAGCGACTACCTTCCATAATGACAAGGCTACCATCCAATGGAGTAACAAAAATATCAACAAGAGACTACCTTCCATAATGACTAGGCTACCATCCATTGGAGTATTAAAAATTTGGACAACAGACTACCTTCCATAATGACAAGGCTACCATCCATTGGAGTAACAAAAATCTCGACAACAGACTACCTTCCATAATGACAAGGGTATCATCCATGGGAGTAAAAAAAATATCGACAACAGACTACAATTCATAATGACAAGTCGACAATCCATTGGAATAACAAAAATCTCGACAACACACTACCTTTCATAATGACAAGGCAACAATCCAATGGAGTAACAAAAATCTAGACAATAGACTACCTTCCATCATGACAAGTCTACATCCGTTGGAGTAACAAAAATCTGAACAACAGACTACCTTCCATAATGACAAGGCTACCATCCATTGGAGTAACAAAAATCACAACGACAGACTACCTTCCATAATGACAAGCCTACCATCCATTGGAGTATCAAAAATATCAACAAGAGACTACCTTCCATAATGACAAGGCTACCATCCATTGGAGTAACAAAAATCTCGACAACAGACTACCTTCCATAATGACAAGGCTACCATCCATTGGAATAACAAAGATATCGACAACATACTACCTTCCATAATGACAAGGCTACCATCCATTGGAGTAACAAAAATCACAACAACAAACTACCTTCCATAACGACAAGGCTACCATCCATTAGAATAACAAAAATTACGACAACAGACTACCTTCCATAATGAAAAGGCTACCATCCAATGGAGTAACAAAAATATGAACAACAGACTACCTTCCATAATGACAAGGCTACCATCCATTGGAGTAACAAAAATATCAACAAGAGACTACCTTCCATAATGACAAGGTTCCCATCCAATGGAGTAACAAAAGTCTCGACAACAGACTACCTTCCATAATGACTAGTCCACCATCCATTAGAGTAAAAAAAATTTGGACAACAAACTACCTTCCATAATGACAAGGCTACCATCCATTGGAGTAACAAAAATATCAACAAGCGACTACCTTCCATAATGACAAGGCTACCATCCAATGGAGTAACAAAAATATCAACAAGAGACTACCTTCCATAATGACTAGGCTACCATCCATTGGAGTATTAAAAATTTGGACAACAGACTACCTTCCATAATGACAAGGCTACCATCCATTGGAGTAACAAAAATCTCGACAACAGACTACCTTCCATAATGACAAGGGTATCATCCATGGGAGTAACAAAAATATCGACAACAGACTACAATTCATAATGACAAGTCGACAATCCATTGGAATAACAAAAATCTCGACAACACACTACCTTTCATAATGACAAGGCAACAATCCAATGGAGTAACAAAAATCTAGACAATAGACTACCTTCCATCATGACAAGTCTACATCCGTTGGAGTAACAAAAATCTGAACAACAGACTACCTTCCATAATGACAAGGCTACCATCCATTGGAGTAACAAAAATCACAACGACAGACTACCTTCCATAATGACAAGCCTACCATCCATTGGAGTATCAAAAATATCAACAAGAGACTACCTTCCATAATGACAAGGCTACCATCCATTGGAGTAACAAAAATCTCGACAACAGACTACCTTCCGTAATGACAAGGCTACCATCCATTGGAATAACAAAGATATCGACAACATACTACCTTCCATAATGACAAGGCTACCATCCATTGGAGTAACAAAAATCACAACAACAAACTACCTTCCATAACGACAAGGCTACCATCCATTGGAATAACAAAAATTACGACAACAGACTACCTTCCATAATGAAAAGGCTACCATCCAATGGAGTAACAAAAATATGAACAACAGACTACCTTCCATAATGACAAGGCTACCATCCATTGGAGTAACAAAAATATCAACAAGAGACATCCTTCCATAATGACAAGGTTCCCATCCAATGGAGTAACAAAAGTCTCGACAACAGACTACCTTCCATAATGACTAGGCTACCATCCATTAGAGTAACAAAAATCACGACAATAGGCTACCTTCCATAATGACAAGGCTACCATCCATTGGAGTAACAAAAATATCAACAAGCGACTACCTTCCATAATGACAAGGCTACCATCCAATGGAGTAACAAAAATATCAACAAGAGACTACCTTCCATAATGACTAGGCTACCATCCATTGGAGTATTAAAAATTTGGACAACAGACTACCTTCCATAATGACAAGGCTACCATCCATTGGAGTAACAAAAATCTCGACAACAGACTACCTTCCATAATGACAAGGGTATCATCCATGGGAGTAAAAAAAATATCGACAACAGACTACAATTCATAATGACAAGTCGACAATCCATTGGAATAACAAAAATCTCGACAACACACTACCTTTCATAATGACAAGGCAACAATCCAATGGAGTAACAAAAATCTAGACAATAGACTACCTTCCATCATGACAAGTCTACATCCGTTGGAGTAACAAAAATCTGAACAACAGACTACCTTCCATAATGACTAGGCTACCATCCATTGGAGTAACAAAAATCACAACGACAGACTACCTTCCATAATGACAAGCCTACCATCCATTGGAGTATCAAAAATATCAACAAGAGACTACCTTCCATAATGACAAGGCTACCATCCATTGGAGTAACAAAAATCTCGACAACAGACTACCTTCCATAATGACAAGGCTACCATCCATTGGAATAACAAAGATATCGACAACATACTACCTTCCATAATGACAAGGCTACCATCCATTGGAGTAACAAAAATCACAACAACAAACTACCTTCCATAACGACAAGGCTACCATCCATTAGAATAACAAAAATTACGACAACAGACTACCTTCCATAATGAAAAGGCTACCATCCAATGGAGTAACAAAAATATGAACAACAGACTACCTTCCATAATGACAAGGCTACCATCCATTGGAGTAACAAAAATATCAACAAGAGACTACCTTCCATAATGACAAGGTTCCCATCCAATGGAGTAACAAAAGTCTCGACAACAGACTACCTTCCATAATGACTAGTCCACCATCCATTAGAGTAAAAAAAATTTGGACAACAAACTACCTTCCATAATGACAAGGCTACCATCCATTGGAGTAACAAAAATATCAACAAGCGACTACCTTCCATAATGACAAGGCTACCATCCAATGGAGTAACAAAAATATCAACAAGAGACTACCTTCCATAATGACTAGGCTACCATCCATTGGAGTATTAAAAATTTGGACAACAGACTACCTTCCATAATGACAAGGCTACCATCCATTGGAGTAACAAAAATCTCGACAACAGACTACCTTCCATAATGACAAGGGTATCATCCATGGGAGTAACAAAAATATCGACAACAGACTACAATTCATAATGACAAGTCGACAATCCATTGGAATAACAAAAATCTCGACAACACACTACCTTTCATAATGACAAGGCAACAATCCAATGGAGTAACAAAAATCTAGACAATAGACTACCTTCCATCATGACAAGTCTACATCCGTTGGAGTAACAAAAATCTGAACAACAGACTACCTTCCATAATGACAAGGCTACCATCCATTGGAGTAACAAAAATCACAACGACAGACTACCTTCCATAATGACAAGCCTACCATCCATTGGAGTATCAAAAATATCAACAAGAGACTACCTTCCATAATGACAAGGCTACCATCCATTGGAGTAACAAAAATCTCGACAACAGACTACCTTCCGTAATGACAAGGCTACCATCCATTGGAATAACAAAGATATCGACAACATACTACCTTCCATAATGACAAGGCTACCATCCATTGGAGTAACAAAAATCACAACAACAAACTACCTTCCATAACGACAAGGCTACCATCCATTGGAATAACAAAAATTACGACAACAGACTACCTTCCATAATGAAAAGGCTACCATCCAATGGAGTAACAAAAATATGAACAACAGACTACCTTCCATAATGACAAGGATACCATCCATTGGAGTAACAAAAATATCAACAAGAGACATCCTTCCATAATGACAAGGTTCCCATCCAATGGAGTAACAAAAGTCTCGACAACAGACTACCTTCCATAATGACTAGGCTACCATCCATTAGAGTAACAAAAATCACGACAATAGGCTACCTTCCATAATGACAAGGCTACCATCCATTGGAGTAACAAAAATATCAACAAGAGACTACCTTCCATAATGACAAGGCTCCCATCCAATGGAGTAACAAAAATATCGACAACAGACTTCCTTCCATAATGACAAGGCTACCATCCATTGGAGTAACAAAAATCATGACAACAAACTACCTTCCATATTGACAAGGGTACCATCCATTAGAATAACAAAAATCTCGATAACACACTACCTATCATAATGACAAGGCTACCATCCAATGGAGTAACAAAAATATCGACAACAGACTACCTTCCATAATGACAAGGCTACCATCTATTAGAGTAACAAAAATATGAACAACAGACTACCTTCCATAATGACAAGGCTACCATCCATTGGAGTAACAAAAATATCAACAAGAGACTACCTTCCATAATGACAAGGCTCCCATCCAATGGAGTAACAAAAATCTCGACAACAGACTACCTTCCATAATGACTAGGATACCATCCATTAGAGTAAAAAAAATCTGGACAACAGACTACCTTCCATAATGACAAGGCTACCATCCATTGGAGTAACAAAAATATCAACAAGCGACTACCTTCCATAATGACAAGGCTACCATCCAATGGAGTAACAAAAATATCAACAAGGGACTACCTTCCATAATGACTAGGCTACCATCCATTGGAGTATTAAAAATTTGGACAACAGACTTCCTTCCATAATGACCAGGCTACTATCCATTGGAGTAACAAAAATCTCGACAACAGACTACCTTCCATAATGACAAGGGTATCATCCATGGGAGTAACAAAAATATCGACAACAGACTATAATTCATAATGACAAGTCCACAATCCATTGGAATAACAAAAATCTCGACAACACACTACCTTTCATAATGACAAGGCAACAATCCAATGGAGTAACAAAAATCTAGACAATAGACTACCTTCCATCATGACAAGTCTACATCCGTTGGAGTAACAAAAATCTGAACAACAGACTACCTTCCATAATGACAAGGCTACCATCCATTGGAGTAACAAAAATCACAACGACAGACTACCTTCCATAATTACAAGCCTACCATCCATTGGAGTATCAAAAATATCAACAAGAGACTACCTTCCATAATGACAAGGCTACCATCCATTGGAGTAACAAAAATCTCGACAACAGACTAACATCCATAATGACAAGGCTACCATCCATTGGAATAACAAAAATATCGACAATATACTACCTTCCATAATGACAAGGCTACCATCCATTGGAGTAACAAAAATCACGACAACAAACTACCTTCCATAACGACAAGGCTACCAACCATTGGAATAACAAAAATTACGACAACAGACTACCTTCCATAATGAAAAGGCTACCATCCAATGGAGTAACAAAAATATCGACAACAGACTATCTTCCATAATGACAAGGCTACCATCCATTAGAGTAACAAAAAGCTGGACAACAAACTACCTTCCATAATGACAAGGATACCGTCCATTAGAGTAACAAAAATCACGACAACAGGCTACCTTCCATAATGACAAGGCTACCATCCATTGAAGTAACAAAGATATCGACAACATACTACCTTCCATAATGACAAGGCTACCATCCATTGGAGTAACAAAAATCACGACAACAAACTACCTTCCATATTGACAAGGCTACCATCCATTAGAATAACAAAAATCTCGATAACACACTACCTATCATAATGACAAGGCTACCATCCAATGGAGTAACAAAAATATCAACAACAGACTACCTTCCATAATGACAAAGCTACCATGCATTAGAGTAACAAAAATATGAACAAAAGACTACCTTCCATAATGACAAGGCTACCATCCATTGGAGTAACAAAAATATCAACAAGAGACTACCTTCCATAATTAAAAGGTTCCCATCCAATGGAGTAACAAAAGTCTCGACAACAGACTACCTTCCATAATGACTAGGATACCATCCATTAGAGTAAAAAAAATCTGGACAACAAACTACCTTCCAGAATGACAAGGCTACCATCCATTGGAGTAACAAAAATATCAACAAGCGACTACCTTTCATAATGACAAGGCTACCATCCAATGGAGTAACAAAAATATCAACAAGAGACTACCTTCCATAATGACTAGGCTACCATCCATTGCAGTATTAAAAATTTGGACAACAAACTTCCTTCCATAATGACAAGGCTACCATCCATTGGCGTAACAAAAATCTCGATAACAGACTACCTTCCATAATGACAAGGGTATCATCCATGGGAGTAACAAAAATATCGACAACAGACTACCTTTCATAATGACAAGTCCACAATCCATTGGAATAATAAAAATCTCGACAACAAACTAACTTTCATAATGACAAGGCAACAATCCAATGGAGTAAAAAAAATCTAGACAATAGACTACCTTCCATCATGACAAGTCTACATCCATTGGAGTAACAAAAATCTGAACAACAGACTACCTTCCATAATGACAAGGCTACCATCCATTGGAGTAACAAAAATCACAACGACAGACTGCCTTCCATAATGACAAGCCTACCATCCATTGGAGTATCAAAAATATCAACAAGAGACTACCTTCCATAATGACAAGGCTACCATCCATTGGAGTAACAAAAATCTCGACAACAGACTACCTTCCATAATGACAAGGCTACCATCCATTAGAATAACAAAGATATCGACAACATACTACCTTCCATAATGACAAGGCTACCATCCATTGGAGTAACAAAAATCACGGCAACAAACTACCTTCCATAACGACAAGGTTACCATCCATTGGAATAACAAAAAGTACGACAATAGACTACCTTCCATAATGAAAAGGCTACCATCCAATGGAGTAACAAAAATATCGACAACAGACTATCTTCCATAATGACAAGGCTACCATCCATTAGAGTAACAAAAAGCTGGACAACAAACTACCTTCCATAATGAAAAGGCTACCATCCATTGGACTAACAAAAAGCTGGACAACAAACTACCTTCCATAATGACAAGGCTACCATCCATTAGAGTAACAAAAATCACGACAACAGGCTACCTTCCATAATGACAAGGCTACCATCCATTGAAGTAACAAAGATATCGACAACATACTACCTTCCATAATGACAAGGCTACCATCCATTGGAGTAACAAAAATCACGACAACAAACTACCTTCCATATTGACAAGGGTACCATCCATTAGAATAACAAAAATCTCGATAACACACTACCTATCATAATGACAAGGCTACCATCCAATGGAGTAACAAAAATATCGACAACAGACTACCTTCCATAATGACAAGGCTACCATCCATTAGAGTAACAAAAATATGAACAACAGACTACCTTCCATAATGACAAGGCTACCATCCATTGGAGTAACAAAAATATCAACAAGAGAATACCTTCCATAATGACAAGGCTCCCATCCAATGGAGTAACAAAAATCTCGACAATAGACTACCTTCCATAATGACTAGGATACCATCCATTAGAGTATTAAAAATTTGGACAACAGACTTCCTTCCATAATGACAAGGCTACCATCCATTGGCGTAACAAAAATCTCGACAACAGACTACCTTCCATAATGACAAGGGTATCATCCATGGGAGTAACAAAAATATCGACAACATACTACCTTTCATAATGACAAGTCCACAATCCATTGGAGTAACAAAAATCTCGACAACAGACTACCTTCCATAATGACAAGGCTACCATCCATTAGAATAACAAAGATATCGACAACATACTACCTTCCATAATGACAAGGCTACCATCCATTGGAGTAACAAAAATCACGGCAACAAACTACCTTCCATAACGACAAGGTTACCATCCATTGGAATAACAAAAAGTACGACAATAGACTACCTTCCATAATGAAAAGGCTACCATCCAATGGAGTAACAAAAATATCGACAACAGACTATCTTCCATAATGACAAGGCTACCATCCATTAGAGTAACAAAAAGCTGGACAACAAACTACCTTCCATAATGAAAAGGCTACCATCCATTGGACTAACAAAAAGCTGGACAACAAACTACCTTCCATAATGACAAGGCTACCATCCATTAGAGTAACAAAAATCACGACAACAGGCTACCTTCCATAATGACAAGGCTACCATCCATTGAAGTAACAAAGATATCGACAACATACTACCTTCCATAATGACAAGGCTACCATCCATTGGAGTAACAAAAATCACGACAACAAACTACCTTCCATATTGACAAGGGTACCATCCATTAGAATAACAAAAATCTCGATAACACACTACCTATCATAATGACAAGGCTACCATCCAATGGAGTAACAAAAATATCGACAACAGACTACCTTCCATAATGACAAGGCTACCATTCATTAGAGTAACAAAAATATGAACAACAGACTACCTTCCATAATGACAAGGCTACCATCCATTGGAGTAACAAAAATATCAACAAGAGAATACCTTCCATAATGACAAGGCTCCCATCCAATGGAGTAACAAAAATCTCGACAATAGACTACCTTCCATAATGACTAGGATACCATCCATTAGAGTATTAAAAATTTGGACAACAGACTTCCTTCCATAATGACAAGGCTACCATCCATTGGCGTAACAAAAATCTCGACAACAGACTACCTTCCATAATGACAAGGGTATCATCCATGGGAGTAACAAAAATATCGACAACATACTACCTTTCATAATGACAAGTCCACAATCCATTGGAATAACAAAAATCTCGACAACAGACTAACTTTCATAATGACAAGGCAACAATCCAATGGAGTAAAAAAAATCTAGACAATAGACTACCTTCCATCATGACAAGTCTACATCCATTGGAGTATCAAAAATATCAACAAGAGACTACCTTCCATAATGACAAGGCTACCATCCATTGGAGTAACAAAAACCTCGACAACAGACTACCTTCCATAATGACAAGGCTACCATCCATTGGAATAACAAAGATATCGACAACATACTACCTTCCATAATGACAAGGCTACCATCCATTGGAGTAACAAAAATCACGACAACAAACTACCTTCCATAACGACAAGGCTACCATCCATTGGAATAACAAAAATTACGACAACAGACTACCTTCCATAATGAAAAGGCTACCTTCCAATGGAGTAACAAAAATATCGACAACAGACTATCTTCCATAATGACAAGGCTACCATCCATTAGAGTAACAAAAAGCTGGACAACAAACTACCTTCCATAATGAAAAGGCTACCATCCATTGGACTAACAAAAAGCTGGACAACAAACTACCTTCCATAATGACAAGGCTACCATCCATTAGAGTAACAAAAATCACGACAACATGCTACCTTCCATAATGACAAGGCTACCATCCATTGAAGTAACAAAGATATCGACAACATACTACCTTCCATATTGACAAGGCTACCATCCATTGGAGTAACAAAAATCACGACAACAAACTACCTTCCATAACGACAAGGCTACCATCCATTGGAATAACAAAAATTACGACAACAGACTACCTTCCATAATGAAAAGGCTACCTTCCAATGGAGTAACAAAAATATCGACAACAGACTATCTTCCATAATGACAAGGCTACCATCCATTAGAGTAACAAAAAGCTGGACAACAAACTACCTTCCATAATGAAAAGGCTACCATCCATTGGACTAACAAAAAGCTGGACAACAAACTACCTTCCATAATGACAAGGCTACCATCCATTAGAGTAACAAAAATCACGACAACAGGCTACCTTCCATAATGACAAGGCTACCATCCATTGAAGTAACAAAGATATCGACAACATACTACCTTCCATATTGACAAGGCTACCATCCATTGGAGTAACAAAAATCACGACAACAAACTACCTTCCATATTGACAAGGCTACCATCCATTAGAATAACAAAAATCTCGATAACACACTACCTATCATAATGACAAGGCTACCATCCAATGGAGTAACAAAAATATCGAAAACAGACTACCTTCCATAATGACAAGGCTACCATCCATTAGAGTAACAAAAATATGAACAACAGACTACCTTCCATAATGACAAGGCTACCATCCATTGGAGTAACAAAAATATCAACAAGAGACTACCTTCCATAATGACAAGGCTCCCATCTAATGGAGTAACAAAAATCTCGACAACAGACTACCTTCCATAATGACTAGGATACCATCCATTAGAGTAAAAAAAATCTGGACAACAGACTACCTTCCATAATGACAAGGCTTCCATCCATTGGAGTAACAAAAATATCAACAAGCGACTACCTTCCATAATGACAAGGCTACCATCCAATGGAGTAACAAAAATATCAACAAGGGACTACCTTCCATAATGACTAGGCTACCATCCATTGGAGTATTAAAAATTTGGACAACAAACTTCCTTCCATAATGACAAGGCTACCATCCATTGGCGTAACAAAAATCTCGACAACAGACTACCTTCCATAATGACAAGGGTATCATCCTTGGGAGTAACAAAAATATCGACAACAGACTACCTTTCATAATGACAAGTCCACAATCCATTGGAATAACAAAAATCTTGACAACAGACTAACTTTCATAATGACAAGGCAACATTCCAATGGAGTAAAAAAAACTAGACAATAGACTACCTTCCATCATGACAAGTCTACATCCATGGGAGTAACAAAAATCTGAACAACAAACTACCTTCCATAATGACAATACTACCATCCATTGGAGTAACAAAAATCACAACGACATACTGCCTTCCATAATGACAAGGCTACCATCCATTGGAGTAACAAAAATATCAACAAGAGACTACCTTCCATAATGACAAGGCTACCATCCATTGGAGTAACAAAAATCTCGACAACAGACTACCTTCCATAATGACAAGGCTACCATCCATTGGAATAACAAAGATATCGACAACATACCAACTTCCATAATGACAAGGCTACCATCCATTGGAGTAACAAAAATCACGACAACAAACTACCTTTGATAACGACAAGACTACCATCCATTGGAATAACAAAAATTACAACAACAGACTGCCTTCCATAATGAAAAGGCTACCATCCATTAGAGTAACAAAAAGCTGGATAACAGACTACCTTCCATAATGATAAGGCTACCATCCATTGGAGTAACAAAGATATCGACAACAGACTACCTTCCATAATGACAAGGCTACCATCCATTGGAGTAACAAAGATATCGACAACATACTACCTTCCATAATGACAAGGATACCATCCATTGGAGTAACAAAAATCATGACAATAAACTACCTTACATAATGACAAGGCTACCATCCATTGGAATAACAAAAATCTCGACAAAACACTACCTATCATAATGACAAGGCTACCATCCAATGGAGTAACAAAAATATCGACAACAAACTACCTTCCATAACGACAAGGCTACCATCCATTAGAGTAACAAAAAATCTGAACAACAAACTACCTTCCATAATGACAAGGCTACCATCCATTGGAGTAACAAAAATATCAACAAGAGTCTACCTTCCATAATGACAAGGCTCCCATCCAATGGAGTAAACCAAATCTCGACAACAAACTACCTTCAATAATGACTAGGCTACCATCCATTAGAGTAAAAAAAATTTGTACAACAGATTACCTTCCATAATGACAAGGCTACCATCCAATGGAGTAACAAAAATCTCGACAACAGACTACCTTCCATAATGACTAGGCTACCATCCATTGGATTATTAAAAATTTAGACAACAGACTACCTTCCATAATGACAAGGCTACCATCCATTGGAATAACAAAGATATCGACAACATACTACCTTCCATAATGACAAGGCTACCATCCATTGGAGTAACAAAAATCACGACAACAAACTACCTTCCATAACGACAAGGCTACCATCCATTGGAATAACAAAAATTACGACAACAGACTACCTTCCATAATGAAAAGGCTACCATCCAATGGAGTAACAAAAATATCGACAATAGACTATCTTCCATAATGACAAGGCTACCATCCATTAGAGTAACAAAAAGCTGGACAACAAACTACCTTCCATAATGAAAAGGCTACCATCCATTGGACTAACAAAAAGCTGGACAACAAACTACCTTCCATAATGACAAGGCTACCATCCATTAGAGTAACAAAAATCACGACAACAGGCTACCTTCCATAATGACAAGGCTACCATCCATTGAAGTAACAAAGATAGCGACAACATACTACCTTCCATAATGACAAGGCTACCATCCATTGGAGTAACAAAAATCACGACAACAAACTACCTTCCATATTGACAAGGCTACCATCCATTAGAATAACAAAAATCTCGATAACACACTACTTATCATAATTACAAGGCTACCATCCAATGGAGTAACAAAAATATCGACAACAGACTACCTTCCATAATGACAAGCCTACCATCCATTAGAGTAACAAAAATATGAACAACAGACTACCTTCCATAATGACAAGGCTACCATCCATTGGAGTGACAAAAATATCAACAAGAGACTACCTTCCATAATGACAAGGCTCCCATCCAATGGAGTAACAAAAATCTCGACAACAGACTACCTTCCATAATGACTAGGATACCATCCATTAGAGTAAAAAAAATCTGGACAACAGACTACCTTCCATAATGACAAGGCTACCATCCATTGGAGTAACAAAAATATCAACAAGCGACTACCTTCCATAATGACAAGGCTACCATCCAATGGAGTAACAAAAATATCAACAAGGGACTACCTTCCATAATGACTAGGCTACCATCCATTGGAGTATTAAAAATTTGGACAACAAACTTCCTTCCATAATGACAAGGCTACCATCCATTGGCTTAACAAAAATCTCGACAACAGACTACCTTCCATAATGACAAGGGTATCATCCATGGGAGTAACAAAAATATCGACAACAGACTACCTTTCATAATGACAAGTCCACAATCCATTGGAATAACAAAAATCTCGACAACAGACTAACTTTCATAATGACAAGGCAACAATCCAATGGAGTAAAAAAAACTAGACAATAGACTACCTTCCATCATGACAAGTCTACATCCATGGGAGTAACAAAAATCTGAACAACAGACTACCTTCCATAATGACAAGGCTACCATCCATTGGAGTAACAAAAATCACAACGACATACTGCCTTCCATAATAACAAGGATACCATCCATTGGAGTAACAAAAATATCAACAAGAGACTACCTTCCATAATGACAAGGCTACCATCCATTGGAGTAACAAAAATCTCGACAACAGACTACCTTCCATAATGACAAGGCTACCATCCATTAGAATAACAAAGATATCGACAACATACCAACTTCCATAATGACAAGGCTACCATCCATTGGAGTAACAAAAATCACAACGACATACTGCCTTCCATAATGACAAGGCTACCATCCATTGGAGTAACAAAAATATCAACAAGAGACTACCTTCCATAATGACAAGGCTACCATCCATTGGAGTAACAAAAATCTCGACAACAGACTACCTTCCATAATGACAAGGCTACCATCCATTGGAATAACAAAGATATCGACAACATACCAACTTCCATAATGACAAGGCTACCATCCATTGGAGTAACAAAAATCACGACAACAAACTACCTTTGATAACGACAAGACTACCATCCATTGGAATAACAAAAATTACAACAACAGACTGCCTTCCATAATGAAAAGGCTACCATCCATTAGAGTAACAAAAAGCTGGATAACAGACTACCTTCCATAATGATAAGGCTACCATCCATTGGAGTAACAAAGATATCGACAACAGACTACCTTCCATAATGACAAGGCTACCATCCATTGGAGTAACAAAGATATCGACAACATACTACCTTCCATAATGACAAGGATACCATCCATTGGAGTAACAAAAATCATGACAATAAACTACCTTACATAATGACAAGGCTACCATCCATTGGAATAACAAAAATCTCGACAAAACACTACCTATCATAATGACAAGGCTACCATCCAATGGAGTAACAAAAATATCGACAACAAACTACCTTCCATAACGACAAGGCTACCATCCATTAGAGTAACAAAAAATCTGAACAACAAACTACCTTCCATAATGACAAGGCTACCATCCATTGGAGTAACAAAAATATCAACAAGAGTCTACCTTCCATAATGACAAGGCTCCCATCCAATGGAGTAACCCAAATCTCGACAACAAACTACCTTCAATAATGACTAGGCTACCATCCATTAGAGTAAAAAAAATTTGTACAACAGATTACCTTCCATAATGACAAGGCTACCATCCAATGGAGTAACAAAAATCTCGACAACAGACTACCTTCCATAATGACTAGGCTACCATCCATTGGATTATTAAAAATTTAGACAACAGACTACCTTCCATAATGACAAGGCTACCATCCATTGGAATAACAAAGATATCAACAACATACTACCTTCCATAATGACAAGGCTACCATCCATTGGAGTAACAAAAATCACGACAACAAACTACCTTCCATAACGACAAGGCTACCATCCATTGGAATAACAAAAATTACGACAACAGACTACCTTCCATAATGAAAAGGCTACCATCCAATGGAGTAACAAAAATATCGACAATAGACTATCTTCCATAATGACAAGGCTACCATCCATTAGAGTAACAAAAAGCTGGACAACAAACTACCTTCCATAATGAAAAGGCTACCATCCATTGGACTAACAAAAAGCTGGACAACAAACTACCTTCCATAATGACAAGGCTACCATCCATTAGAGTAACAAAAATCACGACAACAGGCTACCTTCCATAATGACAAGGCTACCATCCATTGAAGTAACAAAGATATCGACAACATACTACCTTCCATAATGACAAGGCTACCATCCATTGGAGTAACAAAAATCACGACAACAAACTACCTTCCATATTGACAAGGCTACCATCCATTAGAATAACAAAAATCTCGATAACACACTACTTATCATAATGACAAGGCTACCATCCAATGGAGTAACAAAAATATCGACAACAGACTACCTTCCATAATGACAAGCCTACCATCCATTAGAGTAACAAAAATATGAACAACAGACTACCTTCCATAATGACAAGGCTACCATCCATTGGAGTGACAAAAATATCAACAAGAGACTACCTTCCATAATGACAAGGCTCCCATCCAATGGAGTAACAAAAATCTCGACAACAGACTACCTTCCATAATGACTAGGATACCATCCATTAGAGTAAAAAAAATCTGGACAACAGACTACCTTCCATAATGACAAGGCTACCATCCATTGGAGTAACAAAAATATCAACAAGCGACTACCTTCCATAATGACAAGGCTACCATCCAATGGAGTAACAAAAATATCAACAAGGGACTACCTTCCATAATGACTAGGCTACCATCCATTGGAGTATTAAAAATTTGGACAACAAACTTCCTTCCATAATGACAAGGCTACCATCCATTGGCTTAACAAAAATCTCGACAACAGACTACCTTCCATAATGACAAGGGTATCATCCATGGGAGTAACAAAAATATCGACAACAGACTACCTTTCATAATGACAAGTCCACAATCCATTGGAATAACAAAAATCTCGACAACAGACTAACTTTCATAATGACAAGGCAACAATCCAATGGAGTAAAAAAAACTAGACAATAGACTACCTTCCATCATGACAAGTCTACATCCATGGGAGTAACAAAAATCTGAACAACAGACTACCTTCCATAATGACAAGGCTACCATCCATTGGAGTAACAAAAATCACAACGACATACTGCCTTCCATAATAACAAGGATACCATCCATTGGAGTAACAAAAATATCAACAAGAGACTACCTTCCATAATGACAAGGCTACCATCCATTGGAGTAACAAAAATCTCGACAACAGACTACCTTCCATAATGACAAGGCTACCATCCATTAGAATAACAAAGATATCGACAACATACCAACTTCCATAATGACAAGGCTACCATCCATTGGAGTAACAAAAATCACGACAACAAACTACCTTTGATAACGACAAGACTACCATCCATTGGAATAACAAAAATTACGACAACAGACTGCCTTCCATAATGAAAAGGCTACCATCCATTAGAGTAACAAAAAGCTGGATAACAGACTACCTCCCATAATGATAAGGCTACCATCCATTGGAGTAACAAAGATATCGACAACAAACTACCTTCCATAATGACAAGGCTACCATCCATTGGAGTAACAAAGATATCGACAACATACTACCTTCCATAATGACAAGGCTACCATCCATTGGAGTAACAAAAATCACGACAATAAACTACCTTACATAATGACAAGGCTACCATCCATTGGAATAACAAAAATCTCGACAAAACACTACCTATCATAATGACAAGGCTACCATCCAATGGAGTAACAAAAATATCGACAACAAACTACCTTCCATAATGACAAGGCTACCATCCATTAGAGTAACAAAAAATCTGAACAACAAACTACCTTCCATAATGACAAGGCTACCATCCATTGGAGTAACAAAAATATCAACAAGAGTCTACCTTCCATAATGACAAGGCTCCCATCCAATGGAGTAACCCGAATCTCGACAACAAACTACCTTCAATAATGGCTAGGCTACCATCCATTAGAGTAAAAAAAATCTGGACAACAGATTACCTTCCATAATGACAAGGCTACCATCCAATGGAGTAACAAAAATCTCGACAACAGACTACCTTCCATAATGACTAAGCTACCATCCATTGGATTATTAAAAATTTGACAACAGACTACCTTCCATAATGACAAGGCTACCATCCATTGG
Organism: Vicia faba; assembly: GCA_948472305.1. Taxonomy (NCBI): domain Eukaryota; kingdom Viridiplantae; phylum Streptophyta; class Magnoliopsida; order Fabales; family Fabaceae; genus Vicia; species Vicia faba. Next base: position 612,807,416 of record OX451741.1, read on the forward strand.
AATAACAAAGATATCGACAACATACTACCTTCCATAATGACAAGGCTACCATCCATTGGAGTAACAAAAATCACGACAACAAACTACCTTCCATAACGACAAGGCTACCATCCATTGGAATAACAAAAATTACGACAACAGACTACCTTCCATAATGAAAAGGCTACCATCCAATGGAGTAACAAAAATATCGACAACAGACTATCTTCCATAATGACAAGGCTACCATCCATTAGAGTAACAAAAAGCTGGACAACAAACTACCTTCCATAATGAAAAGGCTACCATCCATTGGACTAACAAAAAGCTGGACAACAAACTACCTTCCATAATGACTAGGCTACCATCCATTAGAGTAACAAAAATCACGACAACAGGCTACCTTCCATAATGACAAGGCTACCATCCATTGAAGTAACAAAGATATCGTCAACATACTACCTTCCATAATGACAAGGATACCATCCATTGGAGTTACAAAAATCACGACAACAAACTACCTTCCATATTGACAAGGCTACCCTCCATTAGAATAACAAAAATCTCGATAACACACTACCTATCATAATGACAAGGCTACCATCCAATGGAGTAACAAAAATATCGACAACAGACTACCTTCCATAATGACAAGCCTACCATCCATTAGAGTAACAAAAACATGAACAACAGACTACCTTCCATAATGACAAGGCTCCCATCCAATGGAGTAACAAAAATCTCGACAATAGACTACCTTCCATAATGACTAGGATACCATCATTTAGAGTAAAAAAAATTTGGACAACAGACTACCTTCCATAATGACAAGGCTACCATCCATTGGAGTAACAAAAATATCAACAAGAGTCTACCTTCCATAATGACAAGGCTACCATCCAATGGAGTAACAAAAATATCAACATGGGACTACCTTCCATAATGACTAGGCTACCATCCATTGGAGTATTAAAAATTTGGACAACAAACTTCCTTCCATAATGACAAGGCTACCATCCATTGGCGTAACAAAAATCTCGACAACAGACTACCTTCCATAATGACAAGGGTATCATCCATGGGAGTAACAAAAATATCGACAACAGACTACCTTTCATAATGACAAGTCCATAATCCATTGGAATAACAAAAATCTCGACAACAGACTAACTTTCATAATGACAAGGAAACAATCCAATGGAGTAAAAAAAATCTAGACAATAAACTACCTTCCATCATGACAAGTCTACATCCATGGGAGTAACAAAAATCTGAACAACAGACTACCTTCCATAATGACAAGGCTACCATCCATTGGAGTAACAAAAATCACAACGACATACTGCCTTCCATAATGACAAGGCTACCATCCATTGGAGTAACAAAAATATCAACAAGAGACTACCTTCCATAATGACAAGGCTACCATCCACTGGGGTAACAAAAATCTCGACAACAGACTACCTTCCATAATGACAAGGCTACTATCCATTGGAATAACAAAGATATCGACAACATAACAACTTCCATAATGACAAGGCTACCATCCATTGGAATAACAAAAATTACGACAACAGACTGCCTTCCATAATGAAAAGGCTACCATCCATTAGAGTAACAAAAAGCTGGATAACAGACTACCTTCCATAATGATAAGGCTACCATCCATTGGAGTAACAAAGATATCGACAACATACTACCTTCCATAATGACAAGGCTACCATCCATTGGAGTAAAAAAAATCATGACAACAGACTTCCTTCCATAATGACAAGGCTACCATCCATTGGAGTAACAAAGATATCGACAACATACTACCTTCCATAATGACAAGGCTACCATCCATTGGAGTAACAAAAATCACGACAACAAACTACCTTCCATAACGATAAGGCTACCATCCATTGGAATAACAAAAATTACGACAACAGACTACCTTCCATAATGAAAAGGCTACCATCCAATGGAGTAACAAAAATATCGACAACAGACTATCTTCCATAATGACAAGGCTACCATCCATTAGAGTAACAAAAAGCTGGACAACAAACTACCTTCCATAATGAAAAGGCTACCATCCATTGGACTAACAAAAAGCTGGACAACAAACTACCTTCCATAATGACAAGGCTACCATCCATTAGAGTAACAAAAATCACGACAACAGGCTACCTTCCATAATGACAAGGCTACCATCCATTGAAGTAACAAAGATATCGTCAACATACTACCTTCCATAATGACAAGGCTACCATCCATTGGAGTAACAAAAATAACGACAACAAACTACCTTCCATATTGACAAGGCTACCATCCATTAGAATAACAAAAATCTCGATAACACACTACCTATCATAATGACAAGGCTACCATCCAATGGAGTAACAAAAATATCGACAACAGACTACCTTCCATAATGACAAGCCTACCATCCATTAGAGTAACAAAAATATGAACAACAAACTACCTTCCATAATGACAAGGCTACCATCCATTGGAGTAACAAAAATATCAACAAGAGACTACCTTCCATAATGACAAGGCTCCCATCCAATGGAGTAACAAAAATCTCGACAACAGACTACCTTCCATAATTACTAGGATACCATCATTTAGAGTAAAAAAAATCTGAACAACAGACTACCTTCCATAATGACAAGGCTACCATCCATTGGAGTAACAAAAATATCAACAAGCGACTACCTTTCATAATGACAAGGCTACCATCCAATGGAGTAACAAAAATATCAACATGGGACTACCTTCCATAATGACTAGGCTACCATCCATTGGAGTATTAAAAATTTGGACAACAAACTTCCTTCCATAATGACAAGGCTACCATCCATTGGCGTAACAAAAATCTCGACAACAGACTACCTTCCATAATGACAAGGGTTTCATCCATGGGAGTAACAAAAATATCGACAACAGACTACCTTTCATAATGACAAGTCCACAATCCATTGGAATAACAAAAATCTCGACAACAGACTAACTTTCATAATGACAAGGCAACAATCCAATGGAGTAAAAAAAATCTAGACAATAGACTACCTTCCATCATGACAAGTCTACATCCATGGGAGTAACAAAAATCTGAACAACAGACTACCTTCCATAATGACAAGGCTACCATCCATTGGAGTAACAAAAATCACAACGACATATTGCCTTCCATAATGACAAGGCTACCATCCATTGGAGTAACAAAAATATCAACAAGAGTCTACCTTCCATAATGACAAGGCTACCATCCAATGGAGTAACAAAAATATCAACATGGGACTACCTTCCATAATGACTAGGCTACCATCCATTGGAGTATTAAAAATTTGGACAACAAACTTCCTTCCATAATGACAAGGCTACCATCCATTGGCGTAACAAAAATCTCGACAACAGACTACCTTCCATAATGACAAGGGTATCATCCATGGGAGTAACAAAAATATCGACAACAGACTACCTTTCATAATGACAAGTCCACAATCCATTGGAATAACAAAAATCTCGACAACAGACTAACTTTCATAATGACAAGGAAACAATCCAATGGAGTAAAAAAAATCTAGACAATAGACTACCTTCCATCATGACAAGTCTACATCCATGGGAGTAACAAAAATCTGAACAACAGACTACCTTCCATAATGACAAGGCTACCATCCATTGGAGTAACAAAAATCACAACGACATACTGCCTTCCATAATGACAAGGCTACCATCCATTGGAGTAACAAAAATATCAACAAGAGACTACCTTCCATAATGACAAGGCTACCATCCACTGGGGTAACAAAAATCTCGACAACAGACTACCTTCCATAATGACAAGGCTACTATCCATTGGAATAACAAAGATATCGACAACATAACAACTTCCATAATGACAAGGCTACCATCCATTGGAATAACAAAAATTACGACAACAGACTGCCTTCCATAATGAAAAGGCTACCATCCATTAGAGTAACAAAAAGCTGGATAACAGACTACCTTCCATAATGATAAGGCTACCATCCATTGGAGTAACAAAGATATCGACAACATACTACCTTCCATAATGACAAGGCTACCATCCATTGGAGTAAAAAAAATCATGACAACAGACTTCCTTCCATAATGACAAGGCTACCATCCATTGGAGTAACAAAGATATCGACAACATACTACCTTCCATAATGACAAGGCTACCATCCATTGGAGTAACAAAAATCACGACAACAAACTACCTTCCATAACGATAAGGCTACCATCCATTGGAATAACAAAAATTACGACAACAGACTACCTTCCATAATGAAAAGGCTACCATCCAATGGAGTAACAAAAATATCGACAACAGACTATCTTCCATAATGACAAGGCTACCATCCATTAGAGTAACAAAAAGCTGGACAACAAACTACCTTCCATAATGAAAAGGCTACCATCCATTGGACTAACAAAAAGCTGGACAACAAACTACCTTCCATAATGACAAGGCTACCATCCATTAGAGTAACAAAAATCACGACAACAGGCTACCTTCCATAATGACAAGGCTACCATCCATTGAAGTAACAAAGATATCGTCAACATACTACCTTCCATAATGACAAGGCTACCATCCATTGGAGTAACAAAAATAACGACAACAAACTACCTTCCATATTGACAAGGCTACCATCCATTAGAATAACAAAAATCTCGATAACACACTACCTATCATAATGACAAGGCTACCATCCAATGGAGTAACAAAAATATCGACAACAGACTACCTTCCATAATGACAAGCCTACCATCCATTAGAGTAACAAAAATATGAACAACAAACTACCTTCCATAATGACAAGGCTACCATCCATTGGAGTAACAAAAATATCAACAAGAGACTACCTTCCATAATGACAAGGCTCCCATCCAATGGAGTAACAAAAATCTCGACAACAGACTACCTTCCATAATGACTAGGATACCATCATTTAGAGTAAAAAAAATCTGAACAACAGACTACCTTCCATAATGACAAGGCTACCATCCATTGGAGTAACAAAAATATCAACAAGCGACTACCTTTCATAATGACAAGGCTACCATCCAATGGAGTAACAAAAATATCAACATGGGACTACCTTCCATAATGACTAGGCTACCATCCATTGGAGTATTAAAAATTTGGACAACAAACTTCCTTCCATAATGACAAGGCTACCATCCATTGGCGTAACAAAAATCTCGACAACAGACTACCTTCCATAATGACAAGGGTTTCATCCATGGGAGTAACAAAAATATCGACAACAGACTACCTTTCATAATGACAAGTCCACAATCCATTGGAATAACAAAAATCTCGACAACAGACTAACTTTCATAATGACAAGGCAACAATCCAATGGAGTAAAAAAAATCTAGACAATAGACTACCTTCCATCATGACAAGTCTACATCCATGGGAGTAACAAAAATCTGAACAACAGACTACCTTCCATAATGACAAGGCTACCATCCATTGGAGTAACAAAAATCACAACGACATATTGCCTTCCATAATGACAAGGCTACCATCCATTGGAGTAACAAAAATATCAACAAGAGACTACCTTCCATAATGACAAGGCTACCATCCATTGGAGTAACAAAAATCTCGACAACAGACTACCTTCCATAATGACAAGGCTACCATCCATTGGAATAACAAAGATATCGACAACATACCAACTTCCATAATGACAAGGCTACCATCCATTGGAATAACAAAAATTACGACAACAGACTGCCTTCCATAATGAAAAGGCTACCAACCATTAGAGTAACAAAAAGCTGGATAACAGACTACCTTCCATAATGATAAGGCTACCATCCATTGGAGTAACAAAGATATCGACAACATACTACCTTCCATAATGACAAGGCTACCGTCCATTGGAGTAACAAAAATCATGACAACAGACTACCTTCCATAATGACAAGGCTACCATCCATTGGAGTAACAAAGATATCGACAACATACTACCTTCCATAATGACAAGGCTACCATCCATTGGAGTAACAAAAATCACGACAATAAACTACCTTACATAATGACAAGGCTACCATCCATTGGAATAACAAAAATCTCGACAAAACACTACCTATCATAATGACAAGGCTACCATCCAATGGAGTAACAAAAATATCGACAACAAACTACCTTCCATAATGACAAGGCTACCATCCATTAGAGTAACAAAAAATCTGAACAACAAACTATCATCCATAATGACAAGGCTACCATCCATTGGAGTAACAAAAATATCAACAAGAGTCTACCTTCCATAATGACAAGGCTCCCATCCAATGGAGTAACAAAAATCTCGACAACAAACTACCTTCAATAATGACTAGGCTACCATCCATTAGAGTAAAAAAAATTTGGACAACAGATTACCTTCCATAATGACAAGGCTACCATCCAATGGAGTAACAAAAATCTCGACAAAAGACTACCTTCCATAATGACTAGGCTACCATCCATTGGATTATTAAAAATTTAGACAACAGACTACCTTCCATAATGACAAGGCTACCATCCATTGGAGTAACAAAAATCTCGACAATAGACTACCTTCCATAATGACAAGGGTATCATCCATCTGCGTAACAAAAATATCGACAACGAACTACCTTTCATAATGACAAGTCCACAATCCATTGGAATAACAAAAATCTCGACAATAGACTACCATTCATAATTACAAGGCTACAATTCAATGGAGTAACAAAAATCTCGACAATAAACTACCTTCCATAATGACAAGTCTACCATCTATTGGAATAAAAAAAAATATGAACAACAAACTACCTTCCATAATGACAAGGCTACTGTCCATTGGAATAAAAAAAATCTCGACAAAAGACTACCTTCTATAATGACAAGGCTACCATCCAATGGAGTAACAAAAATATCGACAACAGCCTACCTTCCATAATGACAAAGCTACCATCCATTAGAGTAACAAAAAGCTGGACAACAGACTACCTTCCATAATGATAAGGCTACCATACATTGGAGTAACAAAGATATCGACAACATACTAGCTTCCATAATGACAAGGCTACCATCCATTAGAGTTACAAAAATCACGACAACAGCCTACCTTCCATAATGACGAGGCTACCATCCATTGGAGTAACAAAGATATCGATAACATACTACCTTCTATAATGACACGGCTACCATCCATTGGAGTAACAAAAATCACGAAAACAAACTACCTTTCATAATGACAAGGCTACCATCCATTGGAATAACAAAAATATCGATAACACACTACCTATCACAATGACAAGGCTACCATCCAATGGAGTAACAAAAATATCGAAAACAAACTACCTTCCATAATGACAAGGCTACCATATATTAGAGTAACAAAAATCTGAACAACAAACTACCTTCCATAATGACAAGGCTACCATCCATTGGAGTAACAAAAATATCAACAAGAGACTACCTTCCATAATGACAAGGCTCCTATCCAATGGAGTAACAAAAATATTGACAACAGACTACCTTCCATAATGACTAGGCTACCATCCATTAGAGTAAAAAAATCTGGACAACAAACTACCTTCCATAATGACAAGGCTACCATCCATTGGAGTAACAAAAATATCAACAAGCGACTACCTTCCATAATGACAAGTCTACCATCCAATGGGGTAACAAAAATCTCGACAACAGACTACCTTCTATAATGACTAGGCTACCATCCATTGGAGTATTAAAATTTTGGACAACAGACTACCTTCAAATAATGATAAGGCTACCATCCATTTGAGTAAAAAAAATCTCGACAACAGACTACCTTCCATAATGACAAGGGTATCATCCATGGGAGTAACAAAAATATCGACAACAGACTACCTTTCATAATGACAAGTCCACAATCCATTGGAATAACAAAAATCTTCGACAAAAGACTACCTTTCATAATGACAAGGCTACAATCCAATCGAGTAACAAAAATCTCGACAATAGACTACCTTCCATAATGACAAGTCTACCATCCATTGGAGTAACAGAAATCACAATGACAGACTACTTTCCATAATGACAAGGCTACCATCCATTGGAGTAACAGAAATCACAATGACAAACTACCTTCCATAATGACAAGCCTACCATCCATTGGAGTAACAAAAATATCAACAAAAGACTACCTTCCATAATGACAAGGCTACCATCCATTGGAGTAACAAAAATCTCGACAACAGACTACCTTCCATAATGACAAGGCTACCATCCATTGGAATAACAAATATATCAACAACATACAACCTTCCATAATGACAAGGCTACCATCTGTTAGAGAAACAAAAATCACGACAACAAACTACCTTCGATAACGACAAGGCTACCATCCATTGGTATATTAGAAATCACGACAACAGACTACCTTCCATAATAAAAAGGCTACCATCCAATGGTGTAACAAAAATATCGACAACAGACTACCTTCCATAATGACAAGGCTACCATCCATTAGAGTAACAAAAAGCTGGACAAGAAACTACCTTCCATAATGATAAGGCTACCATCCATTGGAGTAACAAAAAGCTGGACAACAAACTACCTTCCATAATGACAAGGCTACCATCCATTGGAGTAACAAAAATCACGACAACAGGCTACCTTCCATAATGACAAGGCTACCATCCATTGGAGTAACAAAAATCACGACAACCAACTACCTTCCATATTGACAAGGCTACCATCCATTGGAATAACAAAAATATCGATAACACACTACCTATCATAATGACAAGGCTACCATCCAATGGAGTAACAAAAATATCGACAACAGACTACCTTCCATAATGACAAGGCTACCATCCATTAGAGTAACAAAAATATGAACAACAGACTACCTTCCATAATGACAAGGCTACCATCCATTGGAGTAACAAAAATCTCGACAACAGACTACCTTCCATAATGACAAGGGTATCATCCATGGGTGTAACAAAAATATCGACAACAGACTACCTTTCATAATGACAAGTCCATAATGCATTGGAATAACAAAAATCTCGACAACAGACTACCTTTCATAATGACAAGGCAACAATCTAATGGAGTAACAAAAATCTTGACAATAGACTACCTTACATAATGACAAGTCTACCATCTATTGGAGTAAAAAAAATCTGAACAACAGACTACCTTCAATAATGACAAGGCTACCATCCATTGGAGTAACAAAAATCACAACGACAAACTACCTTCCATAATGACAAAGCTACCATCCATTGGAGTAACAAAAATATACCCAAGAGAATACCTTCCATAATGAAAAGGCTACCCTCCATTGGAGTAACAAAAATCTCGACAACAGACTACCTTCCATAATGACAAGGCTACCATCCATTAGAAAAACAAAGATATCGACAACATACTACCTTCAATGATGACAAGGCTATCATCCATTGGAGTAAAAAAAATCACCACAACAAATTACCTTCCATAATGACAAGGCTACCATCCAACAGATTAACAAAAATATCAACAATAGACTACCTTCAATAATGACAAGGCTACCATCCATTAGAGTAACAAAAAGCTGAACAACAGACTACCTTCCATAATGATAAGGCTACCATCCATTGGAGTAACAAAGATATCGACAACATACTACCTTCCATAATGACAAGGCTACCATCCATTGGAGTAACAAAAATCATGACAACAGACTACCTTCCATAATGATAAGGCTACCATCCATTGGTGTAACAAAGATATCGACAACATACTACCTTCCAAAATGACAAGGCTACCATCCATTGGAGTAACAAAAATCACGACAACAAACTACCTTCCATAATGACAAGGCTACCATCCATTAGAGTAACAAAAATCTGAACAACTGACTACCTTCCATAATGACAAGGCTACCATCCATTGGAGTAACAAAAATATCAACAAGAGACTACCTTCCATAATGACAAGGCTACCATCCAATGGAGTAACAAAAATCTCGACAACAGACTACCTTCCATAATGACAAGGCTACCATCCATTGGAGTAACAAAAATCATGACAACAGACTACCTTCCATAATGACAAGGCTACCATCCATTGGAGTAACAAAAATCTAGACAACAGACTACCTTCCATAATGACAAGGGTATCATCCATTGGAGTAACAAAAATATCGACAACAAATTACCTTTCAAAATGACAAGTCGACAATCCATTGGAATAACAAAAATCTCGACAATAGACTACCTTTCATAATGACAAGGCTACAATTCAATGGAGTAACAAAAATCTCGACATGAGACTACCTTCCATAATGACAAGTCTACCATCTATTGGAGTAAAAAAAATCTGAACAACAGAATACCTTCCATAATGACAAGGCTAACATCCATTAGAGTAACAGAAATCAAAACGACATACTACCTTCCATAATGACAAGGCTACCATCCATTGGAGTAACAAAAATATCAACTAGAGACTACCTTCCATAAGGACAAGGCTTCCATCCAAAGGAGTAATAAAATATCGAAAATAGACTATCTTACATAATGATAAGGGTACCATCCATTGGAGTAACAAAAATATCCACAAGAGACTACCTTCCATAATGACAAGGCTACCCTCCATTGGATTTACAAAAATCTCGACAACAGACTACCTTCCATAATGACAAGGCTACCATCCATTGGAAAAACAAAGATATCGACAACATACTACCTTCCATAATGACAAGGCTACCATCCATTGGAGTAACAAAAATCATGACAACACACTACCTTCCATAATGACAAGGCTACCATCCATTGGAATAACAAAAATCTCGACAACAGCCTACCTTCCATAATGACAAGGCTACCATCCAATGGAGTAACAAAAATATCGACAACAGACTACCTTCCATAATGACAAGGCTACCATCCAATGAAGTAACAAAAATCTTGACAATAGACTACCTTCCATAATGACTAGGCTACTATCCATTGGAGTATAAAAAATTTAGACAATAGACTACCTTCCATAATGACAAGGCAACCATCCATTGGAGTAACAAAAATCTCGACAACAGACTAACTTCCATAATGACAAGGCTACCATCCATTGGAGTAACAAAAATATTAACAATAGACTACCTTTAATGATGGCAAGGATACCATCCTTTGGAGGAATAAAAAATTTAGACAAGGGACTACCTTCCATAATGACTAGGCTACCATCCATTGGAGTATTAAAAATTTGGACAACAGACTTCCTTCCATAATGACAAGGCTACCATCCATTGGCGTAACAAAAATCTCGATAACAGACTACCTTCCATAATGACAAGGGTATCATCCATGGGAGTAACAAAAATATCGACAACAGACTACCTTTCAGAATGACAAGTCCACAATCCATTGGAATAACAAAAATCTCGACAAGAGACTAACTTTCGTAATGACAAGGCAACAATCCAATGGAGTAAAAAAAATCTAGACAATAGACTACCTTCCATCATGACAAGTCTACATCCATTGGAGTAACAAAAATCTGAACAACAGACTACCTTCCATAATGACAAGGCTACCATCCATTGGAGTAACAAAAATCACAACGACATACTGCCTCCCATAATGACAAGGCTACCATCCATTGGAGTAACAAAAATATCAACAAGAGACTACCTTCCATAATGACAAGCATACCATCCATTGGAGTATCAAAAATATCAACAAGAGACTACCTTCCATAATGACAAGGCTACCATCCATTGGAATAACAAAGATATCGACAACATACTACCTTCCATAATGACAAGGCTACCATCCATTGGAGTAACAAAAATCACGACAACAAACTACCTTCCATAACGACAAGGCTACCATCCATTGGAATAACAAAAATTACGACAACAGACTACCTTCCATAATGAAAAGGCTACCATCCAATGGAGTAACAAAAATATTGACAACAGACTATCTTCCATAATGAAAAGGCTACCATCCATTAGAGTTACAAAAAGCTGGACAACAAACTACCTTCCATAATGATAAGGCTACCATCCATTGGACTAACAAAAAGCTGGACAACAAACTACCTTCCATAATGACAAGGCTACCATCCATTAGAGTAACAAAAATCACGACAACAGGCTACCTTCCATAATGACAAGGCTACCATCCACTGAAGTAACAAAGATATCGACAACATACTACCTTCCATAATGACAAGGCTACCATCCATTGGAGTAACAAAAATCTCGACAACAGACTAACTTCCATAATGACAAGGCTACCATCCATTGGAGTAACAAAAATATTAACAATAGACTACCTTTCATGATGGCAAGGATACCATCCATTGGAGGAATAAAAAATTTAGACAAGGGACTACCTTCCATAATGACTAGGCTACCATCCATTGGAGTATTAAAAATTTGGACAACAGACTTCCTTCCATAATGACAAGGCTACCATCCATTGGCGTAACAAAAATCTCGATAACAGACTACCTTCCATAATGACAAGGGTATCATCCATGGGAGTAACAAAAATATCGACAACAGACTACCTTTCAGAATGACAAGTCCACAATCCATTGGAATAACAAAAATCTCGACAAGAGACTAACTTTCGTAATGACAAGGCAACAATCCAATGGAGTAAAAAAAATCTAGACAATAGACTACCTTCCATCATGACAAGTCTACATCCATTGGAGTAACAAAAATCTGAACAACAGACTACCTTCCATAATGACAAGGCTACCATCCATTGGAGTAACAAAAATCACAACGACATACTGCCTCCCATAATGACAAGGCTACCATCCATTGGAGTAACAAAAATATCAACAAGAGACTACCTTCCATAATGACAAGCATACCATCCATTGGAGTATCAAAAATATCAACAAGAGACTACCTTCCATAATGACAAGGCTACCATCCATTGGAATAACAAAGATATCGACAACATACTACCTTCCATAATGACAAGGCTACCATCCATTGGAGTAACAAAAATCACGACAACAAACTACCTTCCATAACGACAAGGCTACCATCCATTGGAATAACAAAAATTACGACAACAGACTACCTTCCATAATGAAAAGGCTACCATCCAATGGAGTAACAAAAATATTGACAACAGACTATCTTCCATAATGAAAAGGCTACCATCCATTAGAGTTACAAAAAGCTGGACAACAAACTACCTTCCATAATGATAAGGCTACCATCCATTGGACTAACAAAAAGCTGGACAACAAACTACCTTCCATAATGACAAGGCTACCATCCATTAGAGTAACAAAAATCACGACAACAGGCTACCTTCCATAATGACAAGGCTACCATCCACTGAAGTAACAAAGATATCGACAACATACTACCTTCCATAATGACAAGGCTACCATCCATTGGAGTAACAAAAATCTCGACAACAGACTAACTTCCATAATGACAAGGCTACCATCCATTGGAGTAACAAAAATATTAACAATAGACTACCTTTCATGATGGCAAGGATACCATCCATTGGAGGAATAAAAAATTTAGACAAGGGACTACCTTCCATAATGACTAGGCTACCATCCATTGGAGTATTAAAAATTTGGACAACAGACTTCCTTCCATAATGACAAGGCTACCATCCATTGGCGTAACAAAAATCTCGATAACAGACTACCTTCCATAATGACAAGGGTATCATCCATGGGAGTAACAAAAATATCGACAACAGACTACCTTTCAGAATGACAAGTCCACAATCCATTGGAATAACAAAAATCTCGACAAGAGACTAACTTTCGTAATGACAAGGCAACAATCCAATGGAGTAAAAAAAATCTAGACAATAGACTACCTTCCATCATGACAAGTCTACATCCATTGGAGTAACAAAAATCTGAACAACAGACTACCTTCCATAATGACAAGGCTACCATCCATTGGAGTAACAAAAATCACAACGACATACTGCCTCCCATAATGACAAGGCTACCATCCATTGGAGTAACAAAAATATCAACAAGAGACTACCTTCCATAATGACAAGCATACCATCCATTGGAGTATCAAAAATATCAACAAGAGACTACCTTCCATAATGACAAGGCTACCATCCATTGGAATAACAAAGATATCGACAACATACTACCTTCCATAATGACAAGGCTACCATCCATTGGAGTAACAAAAATCACGACAACAAACTACCTTCCATAACGACAAGGCTACCATCCATTGGAATAACAAAAATTACGACAACAGACTACCTTCCATAATGAAAAGGCTACCATCCAATGGAGTAACAAAAATATTGACAACAGACTATCTTCCATAATGAAAAGGCTACCATCCATTAGAGTTACAAAAAGCTGGACAACAAACTACCTTCCATAATGATAAGGCTACCATCCATTGGACTAACAAAAAGCTGGACAACAAACTACCTTCCATAATGACAAGGCTACCATCCATTAGAGTAACAAAAATCACGACAACAGGCTACCTTCCATAATGACAAGGCTACCATCCACTGAAGTATCAAAGATATCGACAACATACTACCTTCCATAATGACAAGGCTACCATCCATTGGAGTAACAAAAATCACGACAACACACTACCTTCAATATTGACAAGGCTACCATCCATTAGAATAACAAAAATCTCGATAACACACTACCTATCATAATGACAAGGCTACCATCCAATGGAGTAACAAAAATATCGACAACAGACTACCTTCCATAATGACAAGGCTACCATCCATTAGAGTTACAAAAATATGAACAACAGACTACCTTCCATAATGACAAGGCTACCATCCATTGGAGTAACAAAAATATCAACAAGAGACTACCTTCCATAATTAAAAGGTTCCCATCCAATGGAGTAACAAAAGTCTCGACAACAGACTACCTTCCATAATGACAAGGCTACCATCCATTGGAGTAACAAAAATCTCGACAACAGACTACCTTCCATAATGACAAGGCTACCATCCATTGGAGTAACAAAAATATCAACAAGCGACTACCTTTCATAATGACAAGGCTACCATCCAATGGAGTAACAAAAATATCAACAAGAGACTACCTTCCATAATGAGTAGGCTACCATCCATTGGAGTATTAAAAATTTGGACAACAGACTTCCTTCCATAATGACAAGGCTACCATCCATTGGCGTAACAAAAATCTCGATAACAGACTACCTTCCATAATGACAAGGGTATCATCCATGGGAGTAACAAAAATATCGACAACAGACTACCTTTCAGAATGACAAGTCCACAATCCATTGGAATAACAAAAATCTCGACAAGAGACTAACTTTCATAATGACAAGGCAACAATCCAATGGAGTAAAAAAAATCTAGACAATAGACTACCTTCCATCATGACAAGTCTACATCCATTGGAGTAACAAAAATCTGAACAACAGACTACCTTCCATAATGACAAGGCTACCATCCATTGGAGTAACAAAAATCACAACGACATACTGCCTCCCATAATGACAAGGCTACCATCCATTGGAGTAACAAAAATATCAACAAGAGACTACCTTCCATAATGACAAGCATACCATCCATTGGAGTATCAAAAATATCAACAAGAGACTACCTTCCATAATGACAAGGCTACCATCCATTGGAATAACAAAGATATCGACAACATACTACCTTCCATAATGACAAGGCTACCATCCATTGGAGTAACAAAAATCACGACAACAAACTACCTTCCATAACGACAAGGCTACCATCCATTGGAATAACAAAAATTACGACAACAGACTACCTTCCATAATGAAAAGGCTACCATCCAATGGAGTAACAAAAATATTGACAACAGACTATCTTCCATAATGACAAGGCTACCATCCATTAGAGTTACAAAAAGCTGGACAACAAACTACCTTCCATAATGATAAGGCTACCATCCATTGGACTAACAAAAAGCTGGACAACAAACTACCTTCCATAATGACAAGGCTACCATCCATTAGAGTAACAAAAATCACGACAACAGGCTACCTTCCATAATGACAAGGCTACCATCCACTGAAGTAACAAAGATATCGACAACATACTACCTTCCATAATGACAAGGCTACCATCCATTGGAGTAACAAAAATGACGACAACACACTACCTTCCATATTGACAAGGCTACCATCCATTAGAATAACAAAAATCTCGATAACACACTACCTATCATAATGACAAGGCTACCATCCAATGGAGTAACAAAAATATCGACAACAGACTACCTTCCATAATGACAAGGCTACCATCCATTAGAGTTACAAAAATATGAACAACAGACTACCTTCCATAATGACAAGGCTACCATCCATTGGAGTAACAAAAATATCAACAAGAGACTACCTTCCATAATTAAAAGGTTCCCATCCAATGGAGTAACAAAAGTCTCGACAACAGACTACCTTCCATAATGACTAGGATACCATCCATTAGAGTAAAAAAAATATGGACTACAAACTACCTTCCATAATGACAAGGCTACCATCCATTGGAGTAACAAAAATATCAACAAGCGACTACCTTTCATAATGACAAGGCTACCATCCAATGGAGTAACAAAAATATCAACAAGAGACTACCTTCCATAATGAGTAGGCTACCATCCATTGGAGTATTAAAAATTTGGACAACAGACTTCCTTCCATAATGACAAGGCTACCATCCATTGGCGTAACAAAAATCTCGATAACATACTACCTTCCATAATGACAAGGGTATCATCCATGGGAGTAACAAAAATATCGACAACAGACTACCTTTCAGAATGACAAGTCCACAATCCATTGGAATAACAAAAATCTCGACAAGAGACTAACTTTCATAATGACAAGGCAACAATCCAATGGAGTAAAAAAAATCTAGACAATAGACTACCTTCCATCATGACAAGTCTACATCCATTGGAGTAACAAAAATCTGAACAACAGACTACCTTCCATAATGACAAGGCTACCATCCATTGGAGTAACAAAAATCACAACGACATACTGCCTCCCATAATGACAAGGCTACCATCCATTGGAGTAACAAAAATATCAACAAGAGACTACCTTCCATAATGACAAGCATACCATCCATTGGAGTATCAAAAATATCAACAAGAGACTACCTTCCATAATGACAAGGCTACCATCCATTGGAATAACAAAGATATCGACAACATACTACCTTCCATAATGACAAGGCTACCATCCATTGGAGTAACAAAAATCACGACAACAAACTACCTTCCATAACGACAAGGCTACCATCCATTGGAATAACAAAAATTACGACAACAGACTACCTTCCATAATGAAAAGGCTACCATCCAATGGAGTAACAAAAATATTGACAACAGACTATCTTCCATAATGAAAAGGCTACCATCCATTAGAGTTACAAAAAGCTGGACAACAAACTACCTTCCATAATGATAAGGCTACCATCCATTGGACTAACAAAAAGCTGGACAACAAACTACCTTCCATAATGACAAGGCTACCATCCATTAGAGTAACAAAAATCACGACAACAGGCTACCTTCCATAATGACAAGGCTACCATCCACTGAAGTAATAAAGATATCGACAACATACTACCTTCCATAATGACAAGGCTACCATCCATTGGAGTAACAAAAATCACGACAACACACTACCTTCCATATTGACAAGGCTACCATCCATTAGAATAACAAAAATCTCGATAACACACTACCTATCATAATGACAAGGCTACCATCCAATGGAGTAACAAAAATATCGACAACAGACTACCTTCCATA
This sequence comes from Vicia faba, assembly GCA_948472305.1. Classification (NCBI taxonomy): domain Eukaryota; kingdom Viridiplantae; phylum Streptophyta; class Magnoliopsida; order Fabales; family Fabaceae; genus Vicia; species Vicia faba. The sequence continues at coordinate 612,825,207 of OX451741.1, forward strand.
ATGACAAGGCTACCATCCATTAGAGTTACAAAAATATGAACAACAGACTACCTTCCATAATGACAAGGCTACCATCCATTGGAGTAACAAAAATATCAACAAGAGACTACCTTCCATAATTAAAAGGTTCCCATCCAATGGAGTAACAAAAGTCTCGACAACAGACTACCTTCCATAATGACAAGGCTACCATCCATTGGAGTAACAAAAATCTCGACAACAGACTACCTTCCATAATGACAAGGCTACCATCCATTGGAGTAACAAAAATATCAACAAGCGACTACCTTTCATAATGACAAGGCTACCATCCAATGGAGTAACAAAAATATCAACAAGAGACTACCTTCCATAATGAGTAGGCTACCATCCATTGGAGTATTAAAAATTTGGACAACAGACTTCCTTCCATAATGACAAGGCTACCATCCATTGGCGTAACAAAAATCTCGATAACAGACTACCTTCCATAATGACAAGGGTATCATCCATGGGAGTAACAAAAATATCGACAACAGACTACCTTTCAGAATGACAAGTCCACAATCCATTGGAATAACAAAAATCTCGACAAGAGACTAACTTTCATAATGACAAGGCAACAATCCAATGGAGTAAAAAAAATCTAGACAATAGACTACCTTCCATCATGACAAGTCTACATCCATTGGAGTAACAAAAATCTGAACAACAGACTACCTTCCATAATGACAAGGCTACCATCCATTGGAGTAACAAAAATCACAACGACATACTGCCTCCCATAATGACAAGGCTACCATCCATTGGAGTAACAAAAATATCAACAAGAGACTACCTTCCATAATGACAAGCATACCATCCATTGGAGTATCAAAAATATCAACAAGAGACTACCTTCCATAATGACAAGGCTACCATCCATTGGAATAACAAAGATATCGACAACATACTACCTTCCATAATGACAAGGCTACCATCCATTGGAGTAACAAAAATCACGACAACAAACTACCTTCCATAACGACAAGGCTACCATCCATTGGAATAACAAAAATTACGACAACAGACTACCTTCCATAATGAAAAGGCTACCATCCAATGGAGTAACAAAAATATTGACAACAGACTATCTTCCATAATGACAAGGCTACCATCCATTAGAGTTACAAAAAGCTGGACAACAAACTACCTTCCATAATGATAAGGCTACCATCCATTGGACTAACAAAAAGCTGGACAACAAACTACCTTCCATAATGACAAGGCTACCATCCATTAGAGTAACAAAAATCACGACAACAGGCTACCTTCCATAATGACAAGGCTACCATCCACTGAAGTAACAAAGATATCGACAACATACTACCTTCCATAATGACAAGGCTACCATCCATTGGAGTAACAAAAATGACGACAACACACTACCTTCCATATTGACAAGGCTACCATCCATTAGAATAACAAAAATCTCGATAACACACTACCTATCATAATGACAAGGCTACCATCCAATGGAGTAACAAAAATATCGACAACAGACTACCTTCCATAATGACAAGGCTACCATCCATTAGAGTTACAAAAATATGAACAACAGACTACCTTCCATAATGACAAGGCTACCATCCATTGGAGTAACAAAAATATCAACAAGAGACTACCTTCCATAATTAAAAGGTTCCCATCCAATGGAGTAACAAAAGTCTCGACAACAGACTACCTTCCATAATGACTAGGATACCATCCATTAGAGTAAAAAAAATATGGACTACAAACTACCTTCCATAATGACAAGGCTACAATCCATTGGAGTAACAAAAATATCAACAAGCGACTACCTTTCATAATGACAAGGCTACCATCCAATGGAGTAACAAAAATATCAACAAGAGACTACCTTCCATAATGAGTAGGCTACCATCCATTGGAGTATTAAAAATTTGGACAACAGACTTCCTTCCATAATGACAAGCCTACCATCCATTGGCGTAACAAAAATCTCGATAACAGACTACCTTCCATAATGACAAGGGTATCATCCATTGGAATAACAAAAATCTCGACAACAGACTAACTTTCATAATGACAAGGCAACAATCCAATGGAGTAAAAAAAATCTAGACAATAGACTACCTTCCATCATGACAAGTCTACATCCATTGGAGTAAAGAAAATCTGAACAACAGACTACCTTCCATAATGACAAGGCTACCATCCATTGGAGTAACAAAAATCACAACGACAGACTGCCTTCCATAATGACAAGCCTACCATCCATTGGAGTATCAAAAATATCAACAAGAGACTACCTTCCATAATGACAAGGCTACCATCCATTGGAGTAACAAAAATCTCGACAACAGACTACCTTCCATAATGCCAAGGCTACCATCGATTGGAATAACAAAGATATCGACAACATACTACCTTCCATAATGACAAGGCTACCATCCATTGGAGTAACAAAAATCACGACAACAAACTACCTTCCATAACGACAAGGCTACCATCCATTGGAATAACAAAAATTACGACAACAGACTACCTTCCATAATGAAAAGGCTACCATCCAATGGTGTAACAAAAATATCGACAACAGACTATCTTCCATAATGACAAGGCTACCATCCATTAGAGTAACAAAAAGCTGGACAACAAACTACCTTCCATAATGAAAAGGCTACCATCCATTGGACTAACAAAAAGCTGGACAACAAACTACCTTCCATAATGACAAGGCTACCATCCATTAGAGTAACAAAAATGACGACAACAAGCTACCTTCCATAATGACAAGGCTACCATCCATTGAAGTAACAAAGATATCGACAACATACTACCTTGCATATTGACAAGGCTACCATCCATTAGAATAACAAAAATCTCGATAACACACTACCTATCATAATGACAAGGCTACCATCCAATGGAGTAACAAAAATATCGACAATAGACTACCTTCCATAATGACAAGGCTACCATCCATTAGAGTAACAAAAATATGAACAACAGACTACCTTCCATAATGACAAGGCTACCATCCATTGGAGTAACAAAAATATCAACAAGAGACTACCTTCCATAATAAAAAGGTTCCCATCCAATGGAGTAACAAAAATCTCGACAGCAGACTACCTTCCATAATGACTAGGATACCATCCATTAGAGTAAAAAAAATCTGGACAACAAACTACCTTCCATAATGACAAGGCTACCATCCATTGGTGTAATAAAAATATCAACAAGCGACTACCTTTCATAATGACAAGGCTACCATCCAATGGAGTAACAAAAATATCAACAAGAGACTACCTTCCATAATGACTAGGCTACCATCCATTGGAGTATTAAAAATTTGGACAACAGACTTCCTTCCATAATGACAAGGCTACCATCCATTGGCGTAACAAAAATCTCGATAACAGACTACCTTCCATAATGAAAAGGGTATCATCCATGGGAGTAACAAAAATATCGACAACAAATTACCTTTCATAATGACAAGTCCACAATCCATTGGAATAACAAAAATCTCGACAACAAACTAACTTTCATAATGACAAGGCAACAATCCAATGGAGTAAAAAAAATCTAGACAATATACTACCTTCCATCATGACAAGTCTACATCCATTGGAGTAAAAAAAATCTGAACAACAGACTACCTTCCATAATGACAAGGCTACCATCCATTGGAGTAACAAAAATCACAACGACAGACTGCCTTCCATAATGACAAGCCTACCATCCATTGGAGTATCAAAAATATCAACAAGAGACTACCTTCCATAATAACAAGGCTACCATCCATTGGAGTAACAAAAATCTCGACAACAGACTACCTTCCATAATGACAAGGCTTCCATCGATTTGAATAACAAAGATATCGACAACATACTACCTTCCATAATGACAAGGCTACCATCCATTGGAGTAACAAAAATCACGACAACAAACTACCTTCCATAACGACAAGGCTACCATCCATTGGAATAACAAAAATTACGACAACAGACTACCTTCCATAATGAAAAGGCTACCATCCAATGGTGTAACAAAAATATCGACAACAGACTATCTTCCATAATGACAAGGCTACCATCCATTAGAGTAACAAAAAGCTGGACAACAAACTACCTTCCATAATGAAAAGGCTACCATCCATTGGACTAACAAAAAGCTGGACAACAAACTACCTTCCATAATGACAAGGCTACCATCCATTAGAGTAACAAAAATGACGACAACAAGCTACCTTCCATAATGACAAGGCTACCATCCATTGAAGTAACAAAGATATCGACAACATACTACCTTGCATATTGACAAGGCTACCATCCATTAGAATAACAAAAATCTCGATAACACACTACCTATCATAATGACAAGGCTACCATCCAATGGAGTAACAAAAATATCGACAATAGACTACCTTCCATAATGACAAGGCTACCATCCATTAGAGTAACAAAAATATGAACAACAGACTACCTTCCATAATGACAAGGCTACCATCCATTGGAGTAACAAAAATATCAACAAGAGACTACCTTCCATAATAAAAAGGTTCCCATCCAATGGAGTAACAAAAATCTCGACAGCAGACTACCTTCCATAATGACTAGGATACCATCCATTAGAGTAAAAAAAATCTGGACAACAAACTACCTTCCATAATGACAAGGCTACCATCCATTGGTGTAATAAAAATATCAACAAGCGACTACCTTTCATAATGACAAGGCTACCATCCAATGGAGTAACAAAAATATCAACAAGAGACTACCTTCCATAATGACTAGCCTACCATCCATTGGAGTATTAAAAATTTGGAGAACAGACTTCCTTCCATAATGACAAGGCTACCATCCATTGGCGTAACAAAAATCTCGATAACAGACTACCTTCCATAATGAAAAGGGTATCATCCATGGGAGTAACAAAAATATCGACAACAAATTACCTTTCATAATGACAAGTCCACAATCCATTGGAATAACAAAAATCTCGACAAGAGACTAACTTTCATAATGACAAGGCAACAATCCAATGGAGTAAAAAAAGTCTAGACAATAGACTACCTTCCATCATGACAAGTCTACATCCATTGGAGTAACAAAAATCTGAACAACAGACTACCTTCCATAATGACAAGGCTACCATCCATTGGAGTAACAAAAATCACAACGACATACTGCCTCCCATAATGACAAGGCTACCATCCATTGGAGTAACAAAAATATCAACAAGAGACTACCTTCCATAATGACAAGCATACCATCCATTGGAGTATCAAAAATATCAACAAGAGACTACCTTCCATAATGACAAGGCTACCATCCATTGGAATAACAAAGATATCGACAACATACTACCTTCCATAATGACAAGGCTACCATCCATTGGAGTAACAAAAATCACGACAACAAACTACCTTCCATAACGACAAGGCTACCATCCATTGGAATAACAAAAATTACGACAACAGACTACCTTCCATAATGAAAAGGCTACCATCCAATGGAGTAACAAAAATATTGACAACAGACTATCTTCCATAATGACAAGGCTACCATCCATTAGAGTTACAAAAAGCTGGACAACAAACTACCTTCCATAATGATAAGGCTACCATCCATTGGACTAACAAAAAGCTGGACAACAAACTACCTTCCATAATGACAAGGCTACCATCCATTAGAGTAACAAAAATCACGACAACAGGCTACCTTCCATAATGACAAGGCTACCATCCACTGAAGTAACAAAGATATCGACAACATACTACCTTCCATAATGACAAGGCTACCATCCATTGGAGTAACAAAAATGACGACAACACACTACCTTCCATATTGACAAGGCTACCATCCATTAGAATAACAAAAATCTCGATAACACACTACCTATCATAATGACAAGGCTACCATCCAATGGAGTAACAAAAATATCGACAACAGACTACCTTCCATAATGACAAGGCTACCATCCATTAGAGTTACAAAAATATGAACAACAGACTACCTTCCATAATGACAAGGCTACCATCCATTGGAGTAACAAAAATATCAACAAGAGACTACCTTCCATAATTAAAAGGTTCCCATCCAATGGAGTAACAAAAGTCTCGACAACAGACTACCTTCCATAATGACTAGGATACCATCCATTAGAGTAAAAAAAATATGGACTACAAACTACCTTCCATAATGACAAGGCTACAATCCATTGGAGTAACAAAAATATCAACAAGCGACTACCTTTCATAATGACAAGGCTACCATCCAATGGAGTAACAAAAATATCAACAAGAGACTACCTTCCATAATGAGTAGGCTACCATCCATTGGAGTATTAAAAATTTGGACAACAGACTTCCTTCCATAATGACAAGCCTACCATCCATTGGCGTAACAAAAATCTCGATAACAGACTACCTTCCATAATGACAAGGGTATCATCCATTGGAATAACAAAAATCTCGACAACAGACTAACTTTCATAATGACAAGGCAACAATCCAATGGAGTAAAAAAAATCTAGACAATAGACTACCTTCCATCATGACAAGTCTACATCCATTGGAGTAAAGAAAATCTGAACAACAGACTACCTTCCATAATGACAAGGCTACCATCCATTGGAGTAACAAAAATCACAACGACAGACTGCCTTCCATAATGACAAGCCTACCATCCATTGGAGTATCAAAAATATCAACAAGAGACTACCTTCCATAATGACAAGGCTACCATCCATTGGAGTAACAAAAATCTCGACAACAGACTACCTTCCATAATGCCAAGGCTACCATCGATTGGAATAACAAAGATATCGACAACATACTACCTTCCATAATGACAAGGCTACCATCCATTGGAGTAACAAAAATCACGACAACAAACTACCTTCCATAACGACAAGGCTACCATCCATTGGAATAACAAAAATTACGACAACAGACTACCTTCCATAATGAAAAGGCTACCATCCAATGGTGTAACAAAAATATCGACAACAGACTATCTTCCATAATGACAAGGCTACCATCCATTAGAGTAACAAAAAGCTGGACAACAAACTACCTTCCATAATGAAAAGGCTACCATCCATTGGACTAACAAAAAGCTGGACAACAAACTACCTTCCATAATGACAAGGCTACCATCCATTAGAGTAACAAAAATGACGACAACAAGCTACCTTCCATAATGACAAGGCTACCATCCATTGAAGTAACAAAGATATCGACAACATACTACCTTGCATATTGACAAGGCTACCATCCATTAGAATAACAAAAATCTCGATAACACACTACCTATCATAATGACAAGGCTACCATCCAATGGAGTAACAAAAATATCGACAATAGACTACCTTCCATAATGACAAGGCTACCATCCATTAGAGTAACAAAAATATGAACAACAGACTACCTTCCATAATGACAAGGCTACCATCCATTGGAGTAACAAAAATATCAACAAGAGACTACCTTCCATAATAAAAAGGTTCCCATCCAATGGAGTAACAAAAATCTCGACAGCAGACTACCTTCCATAATGACTAGGATACCATCCATTAGAGTAAAAAAAATCTGGACAACAAACTACCTTCCATAATGACAAGGCTACCATCCATTGGTGTAATAAAAATATCAACAAGCGACTACCTTTCATAATGACAAGGCTACCATCCAATGGAGTAACAAAAATATCAACAAGAGACTACCTTCCATAATGACTAGGCTACCATCCATTGGAGTATTAAAAATTTGGACAACAGACTTCCTTCCATAATGACAAGGCTACCATCCATTGGCGTAACAAAAATCTCGATAACAGACTACCTTCCATAATGAAAAGGGTATCATCCATGGGAGTAACAAAAATATCGACAACAAATTACCTTTCATAATGACAAGTCCACAATCCATTGGAATAACAAAAATCTCGACAACAAACTAACTTTCATAATGACAAGGCAACAATCCAATGGAGTAAAAAAAATCTAGACAATATACTACCTTCCATCATGACAAGTCTACATCCATTGGAGTAAAAAAAATCTGAACAACAGACTACCTTCCATAATGACAAGGCTACCATCCATTGGAGTAACAAAAATCACAACGACAGACTGCCTTCCATAATGACAAGCCTACCATCCATTGGAGTATCAAAAATATCAACAAGAGACTACCTTCCATAATAACAAGGCTACCATCCATTGGAGTAACAAAAATCTCGACAACAGACTACCTTCCATAATGACAAGGCTTCCATCGATTTGAATAACAAAGATATCGACAACATACTACCTTCCATAATGACAAGGCTACCATCCATTGGAGTAACAAAAATCACGACAACAAACTACCTTCCATAACGACAAGGCTACCATCCATTGGAATAACAAAAATTACGACAACAGACTACCTTCCATAATGAAAAGGCTACCATCCAATGGTGTAACAAAAATATCGACAACAGACTATCTTCCATAATGACAAGGCTACCATCCATTAGAGTAACAAAAAGCTGGACAACAAACTACCTTCCATAATGAAAAGGCTACCATCCATTGGACTAACAAAAAGCTGGACAACAAACTACCTTCCATAATGACAAGGCTACCATCCATTAGAGTAACAAAAATGACGACAACAAGCTACCTTCCATAATGACAAGGCTACCATCCATTGAAGTAACAAAGATATCGACAACATACTACCTTGCATATTGACAAGGCTACCATCCATTAGAATAACAAAAATCTCGATAACACACTACCTATCATAATGACAAGGCTACCATCCAATGGAGTAACAAAAATATCGACAATAGACTACCTTCCATAATGACAAGGCTACCATCCATTAGAGTAACAAAAATATGAACAACAGACTACCTTCCATAATGACAAGGCTACCATCCATTGGAGTAACAAAAATATCAACAAGAGACTACCTTCCATAATAAAAAGGTTCCCATCCAATGGAGTAACAAAAATCTCGACAGCAGACTACCTTCCATAATGACTAGGATACCATCCATTAGAGTAAAAAAAATCTGGACAACAAACTACCTTCCATAATGACAAGGCTACCATCCATTGGTGTAATAAAAATATCAACAAGCGACTACCTTTCATAATGACAAGGCTACCATCCAATGGAGTAACAAAAATATCAACAAGAGACTACCTTCCATAATGACTAGCCTACCATCCATTGGAGTATTAAAAATTTGGAGAACAGACTTCCTTCCATAATGACAAGGCTACCATCCATTGGCGTAACAAAAATCTCGATAACAGACTACCTTCCATAATGAAAAGGGTATCATCCATGGGAGTAACAAAAATATCGACAACAAATTACCTTTCATAATGACAAGTCCACAATCCATTGGAATAACAAAAATCTCGACAACAGACTAACTTTCATAATGACAAGGCAACAATCCAATGGAGTAAAAAAAATCTAGACAATATACTACCTTCCATCATGACAAGTCTACATCCATTGGAGTAAAAAAAATCTGAACAACAGACTACCTTCCATAATGACAAGGCTACCATCCATTGGAGTAACAAAAATCACAACGACAGACTGCCTTCCATAATGACAAGCCTACCATCCATTGGAGTATCAAAAATATCAACAAGAGACTACCTTCCATAATAACAAGGCTACCATCCATTGGAGTAACAAAAATCTCGACAACAGACTACCTTCCATAATGACAAGGCTTCCATCGATTGGAATAACAAAGATATCGACAACATACTACCTTCCATAATGACAAGGCTACCATCCATTGGAGTAACAAAAATCACGACAACAAACTACCTTCCATAACGACAAGGCTACCATCCATTGGAATAACAAAAATTACGACAACAGACTACCTTCCATAATGAAAAGGCTACCATCCAATGGAGTTACAAAAATATCGACAACAGACTATCTTCCATAATGACAAGGCTACCATCCATTAGAGTAACAAAAAGCTGGACAACAAACTACCTTCCATAATGAAAAGGCTACCATCCATTGGACTAACAAAAAGCTGGACAACAAACGACCTTCCATAATGACAAGGCTACCATCCATTAGAGTAACAAAAATGACGACAACAAGCTACCTTCCATAATGACAAGGCTACCATCCATTGAAGTAACAAAGATATCGACAACATACTACCTTCCATAATGACAAGGCTACCATCCGTTGGAGTAACAAAAATCACGACAACAAACTACCTTCCATATTGACAAGGCTACCATCCATTAGAATAACAAAAATCTCGATAACACACTACCTATCATAATGACAAGGCTACCATCCAATGGAGTAACAAAAATATCGACAACAGACTACCTTCCATAATGACAAGGCTACCATCCATTAGAGTAACAAAAATATGAACAACAGACTACCTTCCATAATGACAAGGCTACCATCCATTGGAGTAACAAAAATAACAACAAGAGACTACCTTCCATTATGACAAGGCTCCCATCCAATGGAGTAACAAAAATCTCGACAACAGACTACCTTCCATAATGACTAGGATAACATCCATTAGAGTAAAAAAAATCTGGACAACAGACTACCTTCCATAATGACAAGGCTACCATCCATTGGAGTAACAAAAATATCAACAAGCGACTTCCTTCCATAATGACAAGGCTACCATCCAATGGAGTAACAAAAATATCAACAAGGGACTACATTCCATAATGACTAGGCTACCATCCATTGGAGTATTAAAAATTTGGACAACAGACTTCCTTCCATAATGACAAGGCTACCATCCATGGGAGTAATAAAAATATCGACAACACTCTACCTTTCATAATGACAAGTCCATAATCCATTCGAATAACAAAAGTCTCGACAACAGACTAACTTTCATAATGACAAGGCAACAATCCAATGGAGTAAAAAAAATCTAGACAAAAGACTACCTTCCATCATGACAAGTCTACATCCATTGGAGTAACAAAAATCTGAACAACAGACTACCTTCCATAATGACAAGGCTACCATCCATTGGAGTAACAAAAATCACAACGACATACTGCCTTCCATAATGATAAGGCTACCATCCATTGGAGTAACAAAAATATCAACAAGAGACTACCTTCCATAATGACAAGGCTACCATCCATTGGAGTAACAAAAATCTCGACAACAGACCACCTTCCATAATGACAAGGCTACCATCCATTGGAATAACAAAGATATCGACAACATACTAACTTCCATAATGACAAGGCTACCATCCATTGGAGTAACAAAAATCACGACAACAAACTACCTTCGACAACGACAAGACTACCATCCATTAGAATAACAAAAATTACGACAACAGACTACCTTCAATAATGAAAAGGCTACCATCCATTAGAGTAACAAAAAGCTTGACAACAGACTACCTTCCATAATGATAAGGCTACCATCCATTGGAGTAACAAAGATATCGACAACATACTACCTTCCATAATGACAAGGCTACCATCCGTTGGAGTAACAAAAATCACGACAATAAACTACCTAACATAATGACAAGGCTACCATCCATTGGAATAACAAAAATCTCGAAAAAACACTACCTATCATAATGACAAGGCTACCATCCAATGGAGTAACAAAAATATCGACAATAAACTACCTTCCATGATGACAAGGCTACCATCCATTAGAGTAACAAAAATCTGAACAACAAACTACCTTCCATAATGACAAGGCTACCATCCATTGGAGTAACAAAAATATCAACAAGAGTCTACCTTCAAAAATGACAAGGCTCCCATCCAATGGAGTAACAAAAATCTCGACAACAAACTACCTTCAATAATGACTAGGCTACCATCCATTAGAGTAAAAAAAATCTGGACAACAGATTACCTTCCATAATGACAAGGCTACCATCCAATGGAGTAACAAAAATCTCGACAACAGACTACCTTTCATAATGACTACGCTACCATCCATTGGATTATTAAAAATTTAGACAACAGATTACCTTCCATAATGACAAGGCTACCATCCATTGGAGTAACAAAAATCTCGACAACAGACTACCTTCCATAATGACAAGGGTATCATCCATTGGAGTAACAAAAATATCGACAACGAACTACCTTTCATAATGACAAGTCCATAATCCATTGGAATAACAAAAATCTCGACAATAGACTACCATTCATAATTACAAGGCTACAATTCAATGGAGTAACAAAAATCTCGACAATAAACTACCTTCCATAATGATAAGTCTACCATCTATTGGAATAACAAAAATCTCGACAACATACTACCTTCTATAATGACACGGCTACCATCCATTGGAGTAACAAAAATCACGAAAACAAACTACCTTTCATAATGACAAGGTTACCATCCATTGGAATAACAAAAATATCGATAACACACTACCTATCACAATGACAAGGCTACCATCCAATGGAGTAACAAAAATATCGACAACAAACTACCTTCCATAATGACAAGGCTACCATATATTAGAGTAACAAAAATCTGAACAACAAACTACCTTCCATAATGACAAGGCTACCATCCAATGGAGTAACAAAAATATCAACAAGAGACTACCTTCCATAATGACAAGGCTCCTATCCAATGGAGTAACAAAAATATTGACAACAGACTACCTTCCATAATGACTAGGCCACCATCCATTAGATTAAAAAAAACTGGACAACAAACTACCTTCCATAATGACAAGGCTACCATCCATTGGAGTAACAAAAATATCAACAAGCGACTACCTTCCATAATGACAAGGCTACCATCAAATGGGGTAACAAAAATCTCAACAACAGACTACCTTCCATAATGACAAGGGTATCATCCATGGGAGTAACAAAAATATCGACAATAGACTACCTTTCATAATGACAAGTCCACAATCCATTGGAATAACAAAAATCTCGACAACAGACTACCTTTCATAATGACAAGGCTACAATCCAATCGAGTAACAAAAATCTCGACAATAGACTACCTTCCATAATGACAAGTCTACCATCCATTGTAGTAACAGAAATCACAATGACAGACTACTTTCCATAATGACAAGGCTACCATCCATTGGAGTAAAAGAAATCACAATGACAAACTACCTTCCATAATGACAAGCCTACCATCCATTGGAGTAACAAAAATATCAACAAAAGACTACCTTCCATAATGATAAGGCTACCATCCATTGGAGTAACAAAAATCTCGACAATAGACTACCTTCCATAATGACAAGGCTACCATCCATTGGAATAACAAAGATATCGACAACATACTACCTTCCATAATGACAAGGCTACCATCCGTTGGAGAAACAAAAATCACGACAACAAACTACCTTCGATAACGACAAGGCTACCATCCATTGGAATAACAGAAATCACGACAACAGACTACCTTCCATAATGAAAAGGCTACCATCCAATGGAGTAACAAAAATATCGACAACAGACTACCTTCCATAATTACAAGGCTACCATCCATTAGAGTAACAAAAAGCTGGACAAGAAACTACCTTCCATAATGATAAGGCTACCATCCATTGGAGTAACAAAAAGCTGGACAACAAACTACCTTCCATAATGACAAGGCTACCATCCATTGGAGTAACAAAAATCACGATAACAGGCTACCTTCCATAATGACAAGGCTACTATCCATTGGAGTAACAAAGATATCTACAACATACTACCTTCCATAATGACAAGGCTACCATCCATTGGAGTAACAAAAATCACGACAACAAACTACCTTCCATATTGACAAGGCTACCATCCATTGGAATAACAAAAATATCGATAACACACTACCTATCATAATGACAAGGCTACCATCCAATGGAGTAAAAAAATATCGACAACGGACTACCTTCCATAATGACAAGGCTACCATCCATTAGAGTAACAAAAATATGAACAACAGACTACCTTCCATAATGACAAGGCTACCATCCATTGGAGTAACAAAAATATCGACAACAGACTACCTTTCATAATGACAAGTCCATAATGCATTGGAATAACAAAAATCTCGACAACGGACTACCTTTCATAATGACAAGGCAACAATCTAATGGAGTAACAAAAATCTAGACAATAGACTACCTTACATAATGACAAGTCTACCATCTATTGGAGTAAAATAAATCTGAACAACAGACTACCTTCCATAATTACAAGGCTACCATCCATTGGAGTAACAAAAATCACAACGACAGACTACCTTCCATAATGACAAAGCTACCATCCATTGGAGTAACAAAAATATACCCTAGAGACTACCTTCCATAATGAAAAGGCTACCCTCCATTGGAGTAACAAAAATCTCGACAACAGACTACCTTCCATAATGACAAGGCTACCATCCATTAGAAAAACAAAGATATCGATAACATACTACCTTCAATGATGACAAGGCTACCATCCATTGGAGTAACAAAAATCACGACAACAAACTACCTTCCATAATGACAAGGCTACCATCCAACAGAGTAACAAAAATATCAACAATAGACTACCTTCAATAATGACAAGGCTACCATCCATTAGAGTAACAAAAAGCTGAACAACAGACTACCTTCCATAATGATAAGGCTACCATCCATTGGAGTAACAAAGATATCGACAACATTCTACCTTCCATAATGACAAGGCTACCATCCATTGGAGTAACAAAAATCATGAAAACAAACTACCTTCCATAATGACAAGGCTACCATCCATTGGTGTAACAATGATATCGACAACATACTACCTTCCAAAATGACAAGGCTACCATCCATTGGAGTAACAAAAATCACGACAACAGACTACCTTCCATAATGACTAGGCTACCATCCATTGGAGTAACAAAAATCATGACAACAGACTACCTTCCATAATGACAAGGCCACCATCCATTGGCGTAACAAAAATCTAGACAACAGACTACCTTTCATAATGACAAGTCGACAATCCATTGGAATAACAAAAATCTCGACAATAGACTACCTTTCATAATGACAAGGCTACAATTCAATGGAGTAACAAAAATCTCGACAAGAGACTACCTTCCATAATGACAAGTCTACCATCTATTGGAGTAAAAAAAATCTGAACAACATAATACCTTCCATAATGACAAGGCTAACATCCATTAGAGTAACAGAAATCACAACGATATACTACCTTCCATAATGACAAGGCTACCATCCATTGGAGTAACAAAAATATCAACAAGAGACTACCTGCCATAATGACACGGCTTCCATCCAAAGGAGTAATAAAATATCGACAATAGACTATCTTACATAATGACAAGGCTACCATCCATTGGAGTAACAAAAATATCGACAACAGACTACCTTCCATAATGACAACGGTACCATCCATTGGAGTAACAAAAATATCAACAAGAGACTACCTTCCATAATGAAAAGGCTACCCTCCATTGGATTAACAAAAATCTCGACAACAGACTACCTTCCATAATGACAAGGCTACCATCCATTGGAAAAACAAAGATATCGACAACATACTACCTTCCATAATGACAAGGCTACCATCCATTGGAGTAACAAAAATCATGACAACACACTACCTTCCATATTGACAAGGCTACCATCCATTGGAATAACAAAAATCTCGACAACAGCCTACCTTCCATAATGACAAGGCTACCATCCAATGGAGTAACAAAAATATCAACAACAGACTACATTCCATAATGACAAGGCTACCATCCAATGGAGTATAAAAAATTTAGATAATAGACTACCTTCCATAATGACAAGGCTACCATCCATTGGAGTAACAAAAATCTCGACAACAAACTAACTTCCATAATGACAAGGCTACCATCCATTGGAGTAACCAAAATATTAACAATAGACTACCTTTCATGATGGCAAGGATACCATCCATTGGAGGAATAAAAAATTTAGACAACAGACTACCTTCCATAATGACAAGGCAACCATCCATTGGAGTATAAAAAATTTGGACAACAAACTACCTTCCATAATGACAAGGCTACCATCGGTTGGAGTAACAAAAATCTCGACTACAGACTACCTTCCACAATGACAAGGGTATCATCCATTGGAGTAACAAAAATCTCGACAACAGACTACCTTCCATAATGACAAGGCTACCATCCAATGGAGTAACAAAAATATCGACAACAGACTACCTTCCATAATGACAAGGCTACCATCCATTAGAGTAACAAAAATCTGGACAACAGACTACCTTCCATAATGACAAGGCTACCATCCATTGGAGTACCAAAAATATCAACAAGAGAGTACCTTCCATAATAACAAGGATCCCATCCAATGGAGTAACAAAAATCTCGACAACAACCTACCTTCCATAATGACTAGGGTATCATCCATTGGAGTAACAAAAATCTCGACAACAGACTAACTTCCATAATGACAAGGCTACCATCCATTGGAGTAACAAAAATATCAACAATAGACTACCTTTCATGATGGCAAGGCTACCATCCATTGGAGTAACAAAAATCTCGACAACAGACTACCTTCCATAATGACAAGGCTACCATCCATTGGAGTAACAAAGATATCGACAACATACTACCTTCCATAATGACAAGGCTTCCATCCAAGGGAGTAATAAAATATCGACAATAGACTATCTTACATAATGACAAGGCTACCGTCCATTGGAGTAACAAAAATATCGACAAGAGACAACCTTCCATAATGACAAGGCTACCATACATTGGAGTAACAAAGTTATCGACAACATACTACCTTCCATAATGACAAGGCTACCATCCATTGGAGTAACAAAAATGACGAAAACAAATTACGTTCCATAATGACAGGGCTACCATCCATTGGAATAAAAACAATCTTGACAACAGACTATCTTCGATAATGACAAGGCTACCGTTCATTGGAGTAACAAAGATATCGACAACATACTAACTTCCATAATGACAAGGCTACCATCCATTGGAGTAACAAAAATCACAACAGCAGACTACCTTCCATAATGACAAGGCTACCATCCATTGGAATAACAAAATTCTCGACAACAGACTACCTTCCATAATGACAAGGCTACCATCCAATGGAGTAACAAAAATCTCGACAACAGACTACCTTCCATAATGACAAGGCTACCCTCCATTGGATTAACAAAAATATCGACAACAGACTACCTTCCATAATGACAAGGCTACCATCCATTGGAAAAACAAAAATATCGACAACAAACTACTTTCCATAATGACAAGGCTACAATTCATTGAGTAACAAATATCTTGACAACAGAATACCTTCCATAATGACAAGTCTACCATCCAATGGAGTAACAAAAATATCGACAACAGACTACCTTCCATAATGACAAGGCTACCATCCAATGGAGTAACAAAAATCTTGACAATAGACTACCTTCCATAATGACAAGGCTACCATCCATTGGAGTATAAAAAATTTAGACAATAGACTACCTTCCATAATGACAAGGCTTTCATCCATTGGAGTAACAAAAATCTAGACAACAGACTACCTTCCATAATGACAAGGGTATCATCCATTGGAGTAACAAAAATCTCGACAACAGACTAACTTCCATAATGACAAGGCTACCATCCATTGGAGTAACAAAAATATCAACAATAGACTACCTTTCATGATGGCAAGGCTACCATCCATTGGAGTAACAAAGATATCGACAACATACTACCTTCCATAATGACAAGGCTACCATCCATTGGAGTAACAAAAATCACGACAACAAACTACCTTCCATAATGACAAGGCTACCATCCATTGGAATAACAAAAATATCGACAACATACTACCTATCATAATGGCAAGGCTACCATCCAATGGAGTAACAAAAATATCGACAACAGACTACCTTCCAAAATCACAAGGCTACCATCCATTAGAGTAACAAAAATCTGGACAATAGACTACCTTCCATTATGACAAGACTACCATCCATTGGAGTAACAAAAATATCAACAAGAGAGTACCTTCCATAATAACAAGGATCCCATCCAATGGAGTAACAAAAATCTCGACAACAGCCTACCTTCCATAATGACTAGGCTACCATCCATTGGAGTGTAAAAAATTTGGACAACAAACTACCTTCCATAATGACAAGGCTACCATCCATTGGAGTAACAAAAATCTCGACAACAGACTACCTTCCATAATGACAAGGGTATCATCCATTGGAGTAACAAAAATATCGACAATAGACTACCTTCCATAATGAAAAGGCTACCATCCATTAGAATAACAAAAATCTCGACAACAGACTACCTATCATAATGAAAAGGTTACCATCCAATGGAGTAACAAAAATATCGACAACAGACTACATTCCATAATGACAAGGCTATCATCCATTAGAGTAACAAAAATATAA
The DNA here is from genome assembly GCA_948472305.1 of Vicia faba. Taxonomy (NCBI): domain Eukaryota; kingdom Viridiplantae; phylum Streptophyta; class Magnoliopsida; order Fabales; family Fabaceae; genus Vicia; species Vicia faba. Next base: position 612,843,642 of record OX451741.1, read on the forward strand.
ACAACAGACTACCTTCCATAATGAAAAGGCCACCATCCATTGGAGTAATAAAAATATCAACAAGAGACTACCTTCCATAATGACAAGGCTATCATCCAATGGAGTAACAAAAATCTCGACAACAGACTACCTTCCATAATGACTAGGCTACCATCCATTAGAGTAACAAAAATCTGGACAACAGACTACCTTCCATAATGACAAGGCTACCATCCATTGGAGTAACAAAAATATCAACAAGAGACTACCTTCCATAATGACAAGACTATCATCCAATGGAGTAACAAAAATCTCGAAAACAGACAACCTTCCATAATGACTAGGCTATCATCCAATGGAGTAACAAAAATCTCGACAATAGACTACCTTCCATAATGACTAGGCTACCATCCATTGGAGTATAAAAAATTTAGACAACCTTCCATAATGACAAGGCTACCATCCAATGGAGTAACAAAAATCTCGACAACAGACTACCTTCCATAATGACTAGGACACCATCCATTAGAGTAACAAAAATCTGGACAACAGACTACCTTCCATAATGACAAGGCTACCATCCATTGGAGTAACAAAAATATCAACAATAGACTACCTTTCATAATGGCAAGGCTACCATCCATTGGAGTAACAAAAATCTCGACAATAGACTACCTATCATAATGACAAGGTTACCATCCAATGTAGTAACAAAAATATCAACAACAAACTACATTCCATAATGACAAGGCTACCATCCATTAAAGTAACAAAAATCTGGACAACAGACTACCTTCCATAATGACAAGGCTACCATCCATTGGAGTAAGAAAAATATCAACAAGAGACTACCTTCCATAATGACAAGACTATCATCCAATGGAGTAACAAAAATCTCGACAACAGACAACCTTCCATAATGACTAGGCTATCATCCAATGGAGTAACAAAAATCTCGACAACAGACTACCTTCCATAATGACAAGGTTACCATCCATTGGAGTATAAAAATTTTAGACAATAGACTACCTTCCATAATGACAAGGCTATCATCCATTGGAGTAACAAAAATCTCGACAACAAACTACCTTCCATAATGGCAAGGGTATCATCCATTGGAGTAACAAAAATCTCGACAACAGACTAACTTCCATAATGACAAGGCTACCATCCATTGGAGTAACAAAGATATCGACAACATACTACCTTCCATAATGACAAGGCTACCATCCATTGGAGTAACAAAAACAACGACAACAAACTACCTTCCATAATGACAAGGCTACCATCCATTGGAATAACAAAAATCTCGACAATATACTACCTATCATAATGGCAAGGCTACCATCAAATGGAGTAACAAAAATATCGACAACAGACTACCTTCCATAATCACAAGGCTACCATCCATTAGAGTAACAAAAATCTGGACAACAGACTACCTTCCATAATGACAAGGCTACCATCCATTGGAGTAACAAAAATATCAATAAAAGAGTATCTTCCATAATAACAAGCATCCCATCCAATGGAGTAACAAAAATATCGACAATAGACTACCTTCCATAATGAAAAGGCTACCATCCATTAGAATAACAAAAATATCGACAACAGACTACCTATCATAATGACAAGGTTACCATCCAATGGAGTAACAAAAATATCGACAACAGACTACCTTCCATAATGACAAGGCTACCATCCATTAGAGTAACAAAAATCTGGACAACAAACTACCTTCCATAATGACAAGGCTACCATCCATTGGAGTAACAAAAATATCAACAAGAGAGTACCTTCCATAATGACAAGGCAACCATCCATTGGAGTACAAAAATATCAACAAGAGACTACCTTCCATAATGACAAGGCAACCATCCATTGGAGTATAAAAAATTTGGACAACAAACTACCTTCCATAATGACAAGGCTACCATCCATTGGAGTAACAAAAATCTCGACTACAGACTACCTTCCACAATGACAAGGCTATCATCCATTGGAGTAACAAAAATCTCGACAACAGACTACCTTCAATAATGACAAGGCTACCATCCTTTGGAGTAACAAAAATATCAACAACATACTACCTTCCATAATGACAAGGCTACCATCAATTGGAGTAACAAAAATCACGACAACAAACTACCTTCCATAATGACAAGGCTACCATCAATTGGAATAACAAAAATCTCGACAACAGACTACCTATCATAAAGACAAGGCTACCATCCAATGGAGTAACAAAAATATCGACAACATACTACCTCCCATATTGACTAAGCTACCATCCATTAGAGGTACAAAAATCTGGACAACAGACTACCTTCCATAATGACAAGTCTACCATCCATTGTAGTAAAAAAAATATCAACAAGAGACAACCTTCCATAATGACAAGGCTACCATCCAATGGAGTAACAAAAATCTCGACAACAGACTACCTTCCATAATGACTAGGCAACCATCCATTAGAGTAACAAAAATCTGGACAACAGACTACCTTCCATAATGACAAAGCTACCATCCATTGGAGTAACAAAAATATCAACAATAGACTACCTTTCAAAATGGCAAGGATACCATCCATTGGAGTAACAAAAATCTCGAGAATAGACTACCTATCATAATGACAAGGTTACCATCCAATGTAGTAACAAAAATATCAACAACAGACTACATTCCATAATGACAAGGCTACCATCCATTAGAGTAACAAAAATCTGGACAACAGACTACCTTCCATAATGACAAGGCTACCATCCATTGGAGTAACAAAAATATCAACAAGAGACTACCTTCCATAATGACAAGACTATCATCCAATGGAGTAACAAAAATCTCGACAACAGACAACCTTCCATAATGAATAGGCTATCATCCAATGGAGTAACAAAAATCTCGACAACAGACTACCTTCCATAATGACTAGGCTACCATACATTGGAGTATAAAAAATTTAGACAATAGACTACCTTCCATAATGACAAGGCTATCATCCATTGGAGTAACAAAAATCTCTACAACAAACTACCTTCCATAATGACAAGGGTATCATCCATTGGAGTATAAAAAATCTCGACAACAGACTAACTTCCATAATGACAAGGCTACCATCCATTGGAGTAACAAAAATATCAACAATAGACTACCTTTCATGATGGCAAGACTACCATCCATTGGAGTAACAAAAATCTCGACAACAGACTACCTTCCATAATGACAAGGCTACCATCCATTGGAGTAACAAAGATATCGACAACATACTACCTTCCATAATGACAAGGCTACCATCCATTGGAGTAACAAAAATCACGACAACAAACTACCTTCCATAATGACAAGGCTACAATCCATTGGAATAACAAAAATCTCGACAACATACTACCTATCATAATGGCAAGGCTACCATCAAATGGAGTAACAAAAATATCGACAACAGACTACCTTCCATAATGACAAGGCTACCATCCATTAGAGTAACAAAAATCTGGAAACAGACTACCTTCCATAATGACAAGGCTACCATCCATTGGAGTAACAAAACTATCAACAAGAGAGTACCTTCCATAATAACAAGCATCCCATCCAATGGAGTAACAAAAATCTCGACAACAGCCTACCTTCCATAATGACTAGGCTACCATCCATTGGAGTATAAAAAATTTGGACAATAGACTACCTTCCATAATGACAAGGCTACCATCCATTGGAGTAACAAAAATCTCGACAACAGACTACCTTCCATAATGACAAGGGTATCATCCATTGGAGTAACAAAAATATCGACAATAGACTACCTTCCATAATGAAAAGGCTACCATCCATTGGAGTAACAAAAATATCAACAAGAGACTACCTTCCATAATGACAAGTCTACCATCCATTGGAGATACAAAAATCTGAACAACTGACTACCTTCCTTAATGACAAGGCTACCATCCATTAGAGTAACAGAAATGACAACGACAGACTACCTTCCATAATGACAAGGCTACCATCCATTGGAGTAACAAAAATATCAACAAGAGACTACCTTCCATAATGACAAGGCAACCATCCATTTGAGTACCAAAAATCTCGACAACAGACTTCCTTCTAAAATGACTAGGCTACCATCCATTGGAGTATAAAAAATTTGGACAACAAACTACCTTCCATAATGACAAGGCTACCATCCATTGGAGTAACAAAAATCTCGACTACAGACTACCTTCCACAATGACAAGGGTATCATCCATTGGAGTAACAAAAATCTCGACAACAGACTACCTTCAATAATGACAAGGCTACCATCCATTGGAGTAACAAAAATATCAACAAGAGACTACCTTCCATAATGACAAGGCTATCATTCATTGGAGTAACAAAAATCTCGACAAAATACTACCTTTCATAATGACAAGGCTACAATCCATTTGAGTAACAAAGATATCGACAACATACTACCTTCCATAATGACAAGGCTACCATCAATTGGAGTAACAAAAATCACGACAACAAACTACCTTCCATAATGACAAGGCTACCATCAATTGGAATAACAAAAATCTCGACAACAGACTACCTATCATAAAGACAAGGCTACCATCCAATGGAGTAACAAAAATATCGATAACATACTACCTCCCATATTGACAAGGCTACCATCCATTAGAGGTACAAAAATCTGGACAACAGACTACCTTCCATAATGACAAGTCTACCATCCATTGGAGTAAAAAAAATATCAACAAGAGACAACCTTCCATAATGATAAGGCTACCATCCAATGGAGTAACAAAAATCTCGACAATAGACTACCTTCCATAGTGACTAGGCAACCATCCATTAGAGTAACAAAAATCTGTACAATAGACTACCTTCCATAATGACAAGGCTACCATCCATTGGAGTAACAAAAATATCAACAATAGACTACCTTTCATAATGGCAAGGCTTCCATCCATTGGAGTAACAAAAATCTCGACAATAGACTACCTATCATAATGACAAGGTTACCATCCAATGTAGTAACAAAAATATCAACAACAGACTACATTCCATAATGACAAGGTTACCATCCATTAGAGTAACAAAAATCTGGACAACAGACTGCCTTCCATAATGACAAGGCTACCATCCATTGGAGTAACAAAAATATCAATATGATACTACCTTCCATAATGACAAGACTATCATCCAATGGAGTAACAAAAATCTCGACAACAGACAACCTTCCATAATGACTAGGCTATGATCCAATGGAGTAACAAAAATCTCGACAACAAACTACCTTCTATAATGACTAGGCAACCATCCATTAGAGTAACAAAAATCTGGACAACAGACTACCTTCCATAATGACAAGGCTACCATCCATTGGAGTAACAAAAATATCAACAAGAGACTACCTTCCATAATGACAAGGCAACCATCCATTGGAGTACCAAAAATCTCGACAACAGACTTCCTTCTTAAATGACTAGTCTACCATCCATTGGAGTATAAACAATTTGGACAACAAACTACCTTCCATAATGACAAGGCTACCATCCATTGGAGTAAAAAAAATATCACCAAGAGACAACCTTCCATAATGACAAGGCTACCATCCAATGGAGTAAAAAAAATCTCGACAACAGACTACCTTCCATAATGACTAGGCAACCATCCATTTGAGTAACAAAAATCTGGAAAACAGACTACCTTCCATAATGACAAGGCTACCATCCATTGGAGTAACAAAAATATCAACAATAGACTACCTTTCATAATGGCAAGGCTACCATCCATTGGAGTAACAAAAATGTCGATAATAGACTACCTATCATAATGACAAGGTTACCATCCAATGTAGTAACAAAAATATCAACAACAGACTACATTCCATAATGACAAGGCTACCATCCATTAGAGTAACAAAAATCTGGACAACAGACTACCTTCCATAATGACAAGGCTACCATCCATTGGAGTAACAAAAATATCAACAAGAGACTACCTTCCATAATGACAAGACTATCATCCAATGGAGTAACAAAAATCTCGACAACAGACAACCTTCCATAATGAATAGGCTATCATCCAATGGAGTTACAAAAATCTCGACAACAGACTACCTTCCATAATGACTAGGCTACCATACATTGGAGTATAAAAAATTTAGACAATAGACTACCTTCCATAATGACAAGGCTATCATCCATTGGAGTAACAAAAATCTCGACAACAAACTACCTTCCATAATGACAAGGGTATCATCCATTGGAGTATAAAAAATCTCGACGACAGACTAACTTCCATAATGACAAGGCTACCATCCATTGGAGTAACAAAAATATCAACAATAGACTACCTTTCATGATGGCAAGACTACCATCCATTGGAGTAACAAAAATCTCGACAACAGACTACCTTCCATAATGACAAGGCTACCATCCATTGGAGTAACAAAGATATCGACAACATACTACCTTCCATAATGACAAGGCTACCATCCATTGGAGTAACAAAAATCACGACAACAAACTACCTTCCATAATGACAAGGCTACAATCCATTGGAATAACAAAAATCTCGACAACATACTACCTATCATAATGGCAAGGCTACCATCAAATGGAGTAACAAAAATATCGACAACAGACTACCTTCCATAATGACAAGGCTACCATCCATTAGAGTAACAAAAATCTGGAAACAGACTACCTTCCATAATGACAAGGCTACCATCCATTGGAGTAACAAAAATATCAACAAGAGAGTACCTTCCATAATAACAAGCATCCCATCCAATGGAGTAGCAAAAATCTCGACAACAGCCTACCTTCCATAATGACTAGGCTACCATCCATTGGAGTATAAAAAATTTGGACAACAGACTACCTTCCATAATGACAAGGCTACCATCCATTGGAGTAACAAAAATCTCGACAACAGACTACCTTCCATAATGACAAGGGTATCATCCATTGGAGTAACAAAAATATCGACAATAGACTACCTTCCATAATGAAAAGGCTACCATCCATTGGAGTAACAAAAATATCGACAACATACTACCTTCCATAATGACAAGGCTACCATCAATTGGTGTAACAAAAATCACGACAACAAACTACCTTCCATAATGACAAGGCTACCATCAATTGGAATAACAAAAATCTCGACAACAGACTACCTATCATAAAGACAAGGCTACCATCCAATGGAGTAACAAAAATATCGACAACATACTACCTCCGATATTGACAAGGCTACCATCCATTAGAGGTACAAAAATCTGGACAACAGACTACCGTCCATAATGACAAGTCTACCATCCATTGGAGTAAAAAAAATATCAACAAGAGACAACCTTCCATAAAGATAAGGCTACCATCCAATGGAGTAACAAAAATCTCGACAATAGACTACCTTCCATAGTGACTAGGCAACCATCCATTAGAGTAACAAAAATCTGTACAACAGACTACCTTCCATAATGACAAGGCTACCATCCATTGGAGTAACAAAAATATCAACAATAGACTACCTTTCATAATGGCAAGGCTTCCATCCATTGGAGTAACAAAAATCTCGACAATAGACTACCTATCATAATGACAAGGTTACCATCCAATGTAGTAACAAAAATATCAACAACAGACTACATTCCATAATGACAAGGTTACCATCCATTAGAGTAACAAAAATCTGGACAACAGACTGCCTTCCATAATGACAAGGCTACCATCCATTGGAGTAACAAAAATATCAATATGATACTACCTTCCATAATGACAAGACTATCATCCAATGGAGAAACAAAAATCTCGACAACAGACAACCTTCCATAATGACTAGGCTATGATCCAATGGAGTAACAAAAATCTCGACAACAAACTACCTTCTATAATGACTAGGCAACCATCCATTAGAGTAACAAAAATCTGGACAACAGACTACCTTCCATAATGACAAGGCTACCATCCATTGGAGTAACAAAAATATCAACAAGAGACTACCTTCCATAATGACAAGGCAACCATCCATTGGAGTACCAAAAATCTCGACAACAGACTTCCTTCTTAAATGACTAGTCTACCATCCATTGGAGTATAAACAATTTGGACAACAAACTACCTTCCATAATGACAAGGCTACCATCCATTGGAGTAAAAAAAATATCACCAAGAGACAACCTTCCATAATGACAAGGCTACCATCCAATGGAGTAACAAAAATCTCGACAACAGACTACCTTCCATAATGACTAGGCAAACATCCATTTGAGTAACAAAAATCTGGAAAACAGACTACCTTCCATAATGACAAGGCTACCATCCATTGGAGTAACAAAAATATCAACAATAGACTACCTTTCATAATGGCAAGGCTACCATCCATTGGAGTAACAAAAATGTCGATAATAGACTACCTATCATAATGACAAGGTTACCATCCAATGTAGTAACAAAAATATCAACAACAGACTACATTCCATAATGACAAGGCTACCATCCATTAGAGTAACAAAAATCTGGACAACAGACTACCTTCCATAATGACAAGGCTACCATCCATTGGAGTAACAAAAATATCAACAAGAGACTACCTTCCATAATGACAAGACTATCATCCAATGGAGTAACAAAAATCTCGACAACAGACAACCTTCCATAATGAATAGGCTATCATCCAATGGAGTTACAAAAATCTCGACAACAGACTACCTTCCATAATGACTAGGCTACCATACATTGGAGTATAAAAAATTTAGACAATAGACTACCTTCCATAATGACAAGGCTATCATCCATTGGAGTAACAAAAATCTCGACAACAAACTACCTTCCATAATGACAAGGGTATCATCCATTGGAGTATAAAAAATCTCGACGACAGACTAACTTCCATAATGACAAGGCTACCATCCATTGGAGTAACAAAAATATCAACAATAGACTACCTTTCATGATGGCAAGACTACCATCCATTGGAGTAACAAAAATCTCGACAACAGACTACCTTCCATAATGACAAGGCTACCATCCATTGGAGTAACAAAGATATCGACAACATACTACCTTCCATAATGACAAGGCTACCATCCATTGGAGTAACAAAAATCACGACAACAAACTACCTTCCATAATGACAAGGCTACAATCCATTGGAATAACAAAAATCTCGACAACATACTACCTATCATAATGGCAAGGCTACCATCAAATGGAGTAACAAAAATATCGACAACAGACTACCTTCCATAATGACAAGGCTACCATCCATTAGAGTAACAAAAATCTGGAAACAGACTACCTTCCATAATGACAAGGCTACCATCCATTGGAGTAACAAAAATATCAACAAGAGAGTACCTTCCATAATAACAAGCATCCCATCCAATGGAGTAGCAAAAATCTCGACAACAGCCTACCTTCCATAATGACTAGGCTACCATCCATTGGAGTATAAAAAATTTGGACAACAGACTACCTTCCATAATGACAAGGCTACCATCCATTGGAGTAACAAAAATCTCGACAACAGACTACCTTCCATAATGACAAGGGTATCATCCATTGGAGTAACAAAAATATCGACAATAGACTACCTTCCATAATGAAAAGGCTACCATCCATTGGAGTAACAAAAATATCGACAACATACTACCTTCCATAATGACAAGGCTACCATCAATTGGTGTAACAAAAATCACGACAACAAACTACCTTCCATAATGACAAGGCTACCATCAATTGGAATAACAAAAATCTCGACAACAGACTACCTATCATAAAGACAAGGCTACCATCCAATGGAGTAACAAAAATATCGACAACATACTACCTCCGATATTGACAAGGCTACCATCCATTAGAGGTACAAAAATCTGGACAACAGACTACCGTCCATAATGACAAGTCTACCATCCATTGGAGTAAAAAAAATATCAACAAGAGACAACCTTCCATAAAGATAAGGCTACCATCCAATGGAGTAACAAAAATCTCGACAATAGACTACCTTCCATAGTGACTAGGCAACCATCCATTAGAGTAACAAAAATCTGTACAACAGACTACCTTCCATAATGACAAGGCTACCATCCATTGGAGTAACAAAAATATCAACAATAGACTACCTTTCATAATGGCAAGGCTTCCATCCATTGGAGTAACAAAAATCTCGACAATAGACTACCTATCATAATGACAAGGTTACCATCCAATGTAGTAACAAAAATATCAACAACAGACTACATTCCATAATGACAAGGTTACCATCCATTAGAGTAACAAAAATCTGGACAACAGACTGCCTTCCATAATGACAAGGCTACCATCCATTGGAGTAACAAAAATATCAATATGATACTACCTTCCATAATGACAAGACTATCATCCAATGGAGAAACAAAAATCTCGACAACAGACAACCTTCCATAATGACTAGGCTATGATCCAATGGAGTAACAAAAATCTCGACAACAAACTACCTTCTATAATGACTAGGCAACCATCCATTAGAGTAACAAAAATCTGGACAACAGACTACCTTCCATAATGACAAGGCTACCATCCATTGGAGTAACAAAAATATCAACAAGAGACTACCTTCCATAATGACAAGGCAACCATCCATTGGAGTACCAAAAATCTCGACAACAGACTTCCTTCTTAAATGACTAGTCTACCATCCATTGGAGTATAAACAATTTGGACAACAAACTACCTTCCATAATGACAAGGCTACCATCCATTGGAGTAAAAAAAATATCACCAAGAGACAACCTTCCATAATGACAAGGCTACCATCCAATGGAGTAACAAAAATCTCGACAACAGACTACCTTCCATAATGACTAGGCAAACATCCATTTGAGTAACAAAAATCTGGAAAACAGACTACCTTCCATAATGACAAGGCTACCATCCATTGGAGTAACAAAAATATCAACAATAGACTACCTTTCATAATGGCAAGGCTACCATCCATTGGAGTAACAAAAATGTCGATAATAGACTACCTATCATAATGACAAGGTTACCATCCAATGTAGTAACAAAAATATCAACAACAGACTACATTCCATAATGACAAGGCTACCATCCATTAGAGTAACAAAAATCTGGACAACAGACTACCTTCCATAATGACAAGGCTACCATCCATTGGAGTAACAAAAATATCAACAAGAGACTACCTTCCATAATGACAAGACTATCATCCAATGGAGTAACAAAAATCTCGACAACAGACAACCTTCCATAATGAATAGGCTATCATCCAATGGAGTTACAAAAATCTCGACAACAGACTACCTTCCATAATGACTAGGCTACCATACATTGGAGTATAAAAAATTTAGACAATAGACTACCTTCCATAATGACAAGGCTATCATCCATTGGAGTAACAAAAATCTCGACAACAAACTACCTTCCATAATGACAAGGGTATCATCCATTGGAGTATAAAAAATCTCGACAACAGACTAACTTCCATAATGACAAGGCTACCATCCATTGGAGTAACAAAAATATCAACAATAGACTACCTTTCATGATGGCAAGACTACCATCCATTGGAGTAACAAAAATCTCGACAACAGACTACCTTCCATAATGACAAGGCTACCATCCATTGGAGTAACAAAGATATCGACAACATACTACCTTCCATAATGACAAGGCTACCATCCATTGGAGTAACAAAAATCACGACAACAAACTACCTTCCATAATGACAAGGCTACAATCCATTGGAATAACAAAAATCTCGACAACATACTACCTATCATAATGGCAAGGCTACCATCAAATGGAGTAACAAAAATATCGACAACAGACTACCTTCCATAATGACAAGGCTACCATCCATTAGAGTAACAAAAATCTGGAAACAGACTACCTTCCATAATGACAAGGCTACCATCCATTGGAGTAACAAAAATATCAACAAGAGAGTACCTTCCATAATAACAAGCATCCCATCCAATGGAGTAGCAAAAATCTCGACAACAGCCTACCTTCCATAATGACTAGGCTACCATCCATTGGAGTATAAAAAATTTGGACAACAGACTACCTTCCATAATGACAAGGCTACCATCCATTGGAGTAACAAAAATCTCGACAACAGACTACCTTCCATAATGACAAGGGTATCATCCATTGGAGTAACAAAAATATCGACAATAGACTACCTTCCATAATGAAAAGGCTACCATCCATTGGAGTAACAAAAATATCGACAACATACTACCTTCCATAATGACAAGGCTACCATCAATTGGTGTAACAAAAATCACGACAACAAACTACCTTCCATAATGACAAGGCTACCATCAATTGGAATAACAAAAATCTCGACAACAGACTACCTATCATAAAGACAAGGCTACCATCCAATGGAGTAACAAAAATATCGACAACATACTACCTCCCATATTGACAAGGCTACCATCCATTAGAGGTACAAAAATCTGGACAACAGAATACCGTCCATAATGACAAGTCTACCATCCATTGGAGTAAAAAAAATATCAACAAGAGACAACCTTCCATAAAGATAAGGCTACCATCCAATGGAGTAACAAAAATCTCGACAATAGACTACCTTCCATAGTGACTAGGCAACCATCCATTAGAGTAACAAAAATCTGTACAACAGACTACCTTCCATAATGACAAGGCTACCATCCATTGGAGTAACAAAAATATCAACAATAGACTACCTTTCATAATGGCAAGGCTTCCATCCATTGGAGTAACAAAAATCTCGACAATAGACTACCTATCATAATGACAAGGTTACCATCCAATGTAGTAACAAAAATATCAACAACAGACTACATTCCATAATGACAAGGTTACCATCCATTAGAGTAACAAAAATCTGGACAACAGAATTCCTTCCATAATGACAAGGCTACCATCCATTGGAGTAACAAAAATATCAATATGATACTACCTTCCATAATGACAAGACTATCATCCAATGGAGTAACAAAAATCTCGACAACAGACAACCTTCCATAATGACTAGGCTATGATCCAATGGAGTAACAAAAATCTCGACAACAAACTACCTTCTATAATGACTAGGCAACCATCCATTAGAGTAACAAAAATCTGGACAACAGACTACCTTCCATAATGACAAGGCTACCATCCATTGGAGTAACAAAAATATCAACAAGAGACTACCTTCCATAATGACAAGGCAACCATCCATTGGAGTACCAAAAATCTCGACAACAGACTTCCTTCTTAAATGACTAGTCTACCATCCATTGAAGTATAAAAAATTTGGACAACAAACTACCTTCCATAATGACAAGGCTACCATCCATTGGAGTAACAAAAATCTCGACTACAGACTACCTTCCACAATGACAAGGGTATCATCCATTGGAGTAACAAAAATCTCGACAACAGACTACGTTCAATAATGACAAGCTACCATCCATTGGAGTAACAAAAATATCAACAAGAGACTACCTTCTATAATGACAAGGCTATCATCCATTGGAGTAACAAAAATGTCGACAACAGACTACCTTTCATAATGACAAGGCTACAATCCATTGGAGTAACAAAGATATCGACAACATACTACCTTCCATAATGACAAGGCTACCATCAATTGGAGTAACAAAAATCACGACAACAAACTACCTTCCATAATGACAAGGCTACCATCAATTGGAATAACAAAAATCTCGACAACAGACTACCTATCATAATGACAAGGCTACCATCCAATGGAGTAACAAAAATATCGACAAAAGACTACCTCCCATAATGACAAGGCTACCATCCATTAAAGGTACAAAAATCTGGACAACAAACTACCTTCCATAATGACAAGTCTACCATCCATTGGAGTAAAAAAAATATCAACAATAGACAACCTTCCATAATGACAAGGCTACCATCCAATGGAGTAACAAAAATCTCGACAACAGACTACCTTCCATAATGACTAGGCAACCATCCATTTGAGTAACAAAAATCTGGACAACAGACTACCTTCCATAATGACAAGGCTACCATCCATTGGAGTAACAAAAATATCAACAATAGACTACCTTTCATAATGGCGAGGCTACCATCCATTGGAGTAACAAAAATCTCGATAATAGACTACCTATCATAATGATAAGGTTACCATCCAATGTAGTAACAAAAATATCAACAACAGACTACATTCCATAATGACAAGGCTACCTTCCATTAGAGTAACAAAAACCTGGACAACAGACTACCTTCCATAATGACAAGGCTACCATCCATTGGAGTAACAAAAATATCAACAAGAGACTACCTTCCATAATGACAAGACTATCATCCAATTGAGTAATAAAAATCTCGACAACAGACAACCTTCCATAATGAATAGGCTATCATCCAATGGAGTTACAAAAATCTCGACAACATACTTCCTTCCATAATGACTAGGAAACCATCCATTAGAGTAACAAAAATCTGGACAACAGACTACCTCCCATAATGACAAGGCTACCATCCATTGGAGTAACAAAAATATCAACAAGAGACTACCTTCCATAATGACAAGACTATCATCCAATGGAGTAACAAAAATCTCGACAACAGACAACCTTCCATAATGACTAGGCTATCATCCAATGGAGTAACAAAAATCTCGACAATTGACTACCTTCCATAATGACTAGGCTACCATACATTGGAGTATAAAAAATTTAGACAATAGACTACCTTCCATAATGACAAGGCTATCATCCATTGGAGTAACAAAAATCTCGACAACAAACTACCTTCCTTAATGACAAGGGTATCATCCATTGGAGTATAAAAAATCTCGACAACAGACTAACTTCCATAATGACAAGGCTACCATCCATTGGAGTAACAAAAATATCAACAATAGACTACCTTTCATGATGGCAAGACTACCATCCATTGGAGTAACAAAAATCTCGACAACAGACTACCTTCCATAATGACAAGGCTACCATCCAATGGAGTAACAAAGATATCGACAACATAATACCTTCCATAATGACAAGGCTACCATCCATTGGAGTAACAAAAATCACGACAACATAATACCTTCCATAATGACAAGGCTACAATCCATTGGAATAACAAAAATCTCGACAACATACTACCTATCATAATGGCAAGGCTACCATCAAATGGAGTAACAAAAATATCGACAACAGACTACCTTCCATAATGACAAGGCTACCATCCATTAGAGTAACAAAAATCTGGAAACAGACTACCTTCCATAATGACAAGGCTACCATCCATTGGAGTAACAAAAATATAAACAAGAGATTACCTTCCATAATAACAAGCATCCCATCCAATGGAGTAACAAAAATCTCGACAACAGCCTACCTTCCATAATGACTAGGCTACCATCCATTGGAGTATAAAAAATTTGGACAACAAACTACCTTCCATAATGACAAGGCTACCATCCATTGGAGTAACAAAAATCTCGACAACAGACTACCTTCCATAATGACAAGGGTATCATCCATTGGAGTAACAAAAATATCGACAATAGACTACCTTCCATAATGAAAAGGCTACCATCCATTGTTGATACAAAAATCTGAACAACTGACTACCTTCCTTAATGACAAGGCTACCATCCATTAGAGTAACAGAAATCACAACGACAGACTACCTTCCATAATGACAAGGCTACCATCCATTGGAGTAACAAAAATATCAACAAGAGACTACCTTCCATAATGACAAGGCAACCATCCATTTGAGTACCAAAAATCTCGACAACAGACTTCCTTCTAAAATGACTAGGCTACCATCCATTGGAGTATAAAAAATTTGGACAACAAACTACCTTCCATAATGACAAGGCTACCATCCATTGGAGTAACAAAAATCTCGACTACAGACTACCTTCCACAATGAGAAGGGTATCATGCATTGGAGTAACAAAAATCTCGACAACAGACTACCTTCAATAATGACAAGGCTACCATCCATTGGAGTAACAAAAATATCTACAAGAGACTACCTTCCATAATGACAAGGCTATCATCCATTGGAGTAACAAAAATCTCGACAAAAGACTACCTTTCATAATGACAAGGCTACAATCCATTTGAGTAACAAAGATATCGACAACATACTACCTTCCATAATGACAAGGCTACCATCAATTGGAGTAACAAAAATCACGACAACAAACTACCTTCCATAATGACATGGCTACCATCAATTGGAATAACAAAAATCTCGACAACAGACTACCTATCATAAAGACAAGGCTACCATCCAATGGAGTAACAAAAATATCGACAACATACTACCTCCCATATTGACAAGGCTACCATCCATTTGAGGTACAAAAATCTGGACAACAGACTACCTTCCATAATGACAAGTCTACCATCCATTGGAGTAAAAAAAATATCAACAAGAGACAACCTTCCATAATGATAAGGCTACCATCCAATGGAGTAACAAAAATCTCGACAATAGACTACCTTCCATAGTGACTAGGCAACCATCCATTAGAGTAACAAAAATCTGTACAACAGACTACCTTCCATAATGACAAGGCTACCATCCATTGGAGTAACAAAAATATCAACCATAGACTACCTTTCATAATGGCAAGGCTTCCATCCATTGGAGTAACAAAAATATCGACAATAGACTACCTATCATAATGACAAGGTTACCATCCAATGTAGTAACAAAAATATCAACAACAGACTACATTCCATAATGACAAGTTTACCATCCATTAGAGTAACAAAAATCTGGACAACAAACTGGCTTCCATAATGACAAGGCTACCATCCATTGGAGTAACAAAAATATCAATATGATACTACCTTCCATAATGACAAGACTATCATCCAATGGAGTAACAAAAATCTCGACAACAGACAACCTTCCATAATGACAAGGCTACCATCCATTGGAGTAACAAAAATATCAACAAGAGACTACCTTCCATAATGACAAGGCTACCATCCATTGGAGTACCAAAAATCTCGACAACAGACTTCCTTCTTAAATGACTAGTCTACCATCCATTGGAGTATAAAAAATTTGGACAACAAACTACCTTCCATAATGACAAGGCTACCATCCATTGGAGTAACAAAAATCTCGACTACAGACTACCTTCCACAATGACAAGGGTATCATCCATTGGAGTAACAAAAATCTCGACAACAGACTACCTTCAATAATGACAAGCTACCATCCATTGGAGTAACAAAAATATCAACAAGAGACTACCTTCTATAATGACAAGGCTATCATCCATTGGAGTAACAAAAATCTCGACAACAGACTACCTTTCATAATGACAAGGCTACAATCCATTGGAGTGACAAAGATATCGACAACATACTACCTTCCATAATGACAAGGCTACCATCAATTGGAGTAACAAAAATCACGACAACAAACTACCTTCCATAATGACAAGGCTACCATCAATTGGAATAAAAAAAATCTCGACAACAGATTACCTATCATAATGACAAGGCTACCATCCAATGGAGTAACAAAAATATCGACAAAAGACTACCTCCCATAATGACAAGGCTACCATCCATTAAAGGTACAAAAATCTGGACAACAAACTACCTTCCATAATGACAAGTCTACCATCCATTGGAGTAAAAAAAATATCAACAAGAGACAACCTTCCATAATGACAAGGCTACCATCCAATGGAGTAACAAAAATCTCGACAACAGACTACCTTCCATAATGACTAGGAAACCATCCATTTGAGTAACAAAAATCTGGACAACAGACTACCTTCCATAATGACAAGGCTACCATCCATTGGAGTAACAAAAATATCAACAATAGACTACCTTTCATAATGGCAAGGCTACCATCCATTGGAGTAACAAAAATCTCGATAATAGACTACCTATCATAATGACAAGGTTACCATCCAATGTAGTAACAAAAATATCAACAACAGACTACATTCCATAATGACAAGGCTACCATCCATTAGAGTAACAAAAATCTGGACAACAGACTACCTTCCATAATGACAAGGCTACCATCCATTGGAGTAACAAAAATATCAACAAGAGACTACCTTCCATAATGACAAGACTATCATCCAATGGAGTAACGAAAATCTCGACAATAGACAACCTTCCATAATGACTAGGCTATCATCCAATGGAGTAACAAAAATCTCGACAACAGACTACCTTCCATAATGACTAGGCTACCATCCATTGGAGTAACAATGATATCGATAACAGAGTACCTTCCATAACGACAAGGCTACAATCCATTGTAGTAACAAAAATCTCGACAATAGACTACCTTCCATAATGACAAGGCTAACATCCATTGTAGTGACAAAAATCTCGACAATAGACTACCTTCCATAATGACAAGGCTACCATTCATTGGAGTAACAAAAATCTTGGCAACATACTACCTTCCATAATGACAAGGCTACAATCTATTATAGTAACAAAAATCTCGACAACAGACTATCTTCCATAACGACAAGGCTACAATCCGTTGTAGTAACAAAAATACCTTCCATAATGACAAGGCTATCATCCATTGTAGTGACAAAAATCTCGACAATATACTACCTTTTATAATGACAAGGCTACCATCCATTGGAGTAACAAAAATCTCGACAACAGACTACCTTCAATAATGACAAGGCTACCATCCATTGGAGTAACAAAAATATCAACAAGAGACTACCTTCCATAATGACAAGGCTATCATCCATTGGAGTAACAAAAATCTCGACAACAGACTACCTTTCATAATGACAAGGCTACAATCCATTGGAGTAAGAAAGATATCGACAACATACTACCTTCCATAATGACAAGGCTACCATCAATTGGAGTAACAAAAATCACGACAACAAACTACCTTCCATAATGACAAGGCTACCATCAATTGGAATAACAAAAATCTCGACAACAGACTACCTATCATAAAGACAAGGCTACCATCCAATGGAGTAACAAAAATATCGACAACATACTACCTCCCATATTGACAAGGCTACCATCCATTAGAGGTACAAAAATCTGGACAACAGACTACCTTCCATAATGACAAGTCTACCATCCATTGGAGTAAAAAAAATATCAACAAGAGACAACCTTCCATAATGACAAGGCTACCATCCAATGAGTAACAAAAATCTCGACAATAGACTACCTTCCATAATGACTAGGCAACCATCCATTAGAGTAACAAAAATCTGTACAACAGACTACCTTCCATAATGACAAGGCTACCATCCATTGGAGTAACAAAAATATCAACAATAGACTACCTTTCATAATGTCAAGGCTACAATCCATTGGAGTAACAAAAATCTCGACAATAGACTACCTATCATAATGACAAGGTTACCATCCAATGTAGTAACAAAAATATCAACAACAGACTACATTCCATAATGACAAGGCTACCATCCATTAGAGTAACAAAAATCTAGACAACAGACTACCTTCCATAATGACAAGGCTAACATCCATTGGAGTAACTAAAATATCAATAAGAGACTACCTTCCATAATGACAAGACTATCATCCAATGGAGTAACAAAAATCTCGACAACAGACAACCTTCCATAATGACTAGGCTATCATCCAATGGAGTAACAAAAATCTCGACAACAAACTACCTTCTATAATGACTAGGCAACCATCCATTAGAGTAACAAAAATCTGGACAACAGACTACCTTCCATAATGACAAGGCTACCATCCATTGGAGTAACAAAAATCTGGACAATAGACTACCTTCCATAATGACAAGGCTACCACACATTGTAGTGAAAAAAATCTCGACAATAGACTACCTTCCATAATGACAAGGCTACCATTCATTGGAGAAACAAGAATCTTGGCAACACACTACCTTCCATAATGACAAGGCTACAATCTATTGTAGTAACAAAAATCTCGACAACAGACTATCTTCCATAACGACAAGGCTACAATCCGTTGTAGTAACAAAAATCTCAACCAGAGACTACCTTCCATAATGACAAGGCTATCATCCATTGGAGTAACAAAAATCCTGACAACAGACTACCTTTCATAATGACAAGGCTACAATCCATTGGAGTAATAAAGATATCACCAACATACTACCTTCCATAATGACAAGGCTACCATCAATTGGAGTAACAAAAATTACGACAACAAACTACCTTCCATAATGACATGGCTACCATCAATTGGAATAACAAAAATCTCGACAACAGACTACCTATCATAAAGACAAGGCTACCATCCAATGGAGTAACAAAAATATCGACAACATACTACCTCCCATATTGACAAGGCTACCATCCATTAGAGGTACAAAAATCTGGACAACATACTACCTTCAATAATGATAAGTCTACCATCCATTGGAGTAACAAAAATATCAACAAGAGACTACCTTCCATAATGACAAGGCAACCATCCATTGGAGTACCAAAAATCTCGACAACAGACTTCCTTCTTAAATGACTAGTCAACCATCCATTGGAGTATAAAAAACTTGGACAAAAAACTACCTTCCATAATGACAAGGCTACCATCCATTGGAGTAACAAAAATCTCGACTACAGACTACCTTCCACAATGACAAGGGTATCATCCATTGGAGTAACAAAAATCTCGGCAACAGACTACCTTCAATAATGACAAGGCTACCATCCATTGGAGTAACGAAAATAACAACAAGAGACTACCTTCCATAATGACAAGGCTATCATCCATTGGAGTAACAAAAATCTCGACAACAGACTACCTTTCATAATGACAAGGCTACAATCCATTGGAGTAACAAAGATATCGATAACATACTACCTTCCATAATGACAAGGCTACCATCAATTGGAGTAACAAAAATCACGATAACAAACTACCTTCTATAATGACAAGGCTACCATCAATTGGAATAACAAAAATCTCCACAACAGACTACCTATCATAATGACAAGGCTACCATCCAATGGAGTAACAAAAATATCGACAAAAGACTACCTCCCATAATGACAAGGCAACCATCCATTAAAGGTACAAAAATCTGGACAACAGACTACCTTCCATAATGACAAGTCTACCATCCATTGGAGTAAAAAAAATATCAACAAGAGACAACCTTCCATAATGACAAGGCTACCATCCAATGGAGTAACAAAAATCTCGACAACAGACTATCTTCCATAATGACTAGGCCACCATCCATTAGAGTAACAAAAATCTGGACAACAGACTACCTTCCATAATGACAAGGCTACCATCCATTGGAGTAACAAAAATATCAACAATAGACTACCTTTCATAATGGAAAGGCTACCATCCATTGGAGTAACAAAAATCTCGACAATAGACTACCTATCATAATGACAAGGTTACCATCCAATGTAGTAACAAAAATATCAACAACAGACTACATTCCATAATGACAAGGCTACCATCCATTAGAGTAACAAAAATCTGGACAACAGACTACCTTCCATAATTAAAAAGCTACCATCCATTGGAGTAACAAAAATATCAACAAGAGACTACCTTCCATAATGACAAGACTATCATCCAATGGAGTAACAAAAATCTCGACAATAGACAACATTCCATAATGACTAGGCTATCATCCAATGGAGTAACAAAAATCTCGACAACAAACTACCTTCCATAATGACTAGGCTACCATCCATTGGAGTAACAAAGATATCGATAACAGACAACCTTCCATAACGACAAGGCTACAATCCATTGTAGTAACAAAAATCTCGACAATAGACTACCTTCCATAATGACAAGGCTACCATCCATTGTAGTGACAAAAATCTCGACAATAGACTACCTTCCATAATGACAAGGCTACCATTCATTGGAGTAACAAGAATCTTGGCAACATACTACCTTCCATAATGACAAGGCTACAATCTATTATAGTAACAAAAATCTCGACAACAGACTATCTTCCATAACGACAAGGCTACAATCCGTTGTAGTAACAAAAATCACGACAACAGACTACCTACCATAATGACAAGGCTATCATCCATTGTAGTTACAAAAATCTCGACAATATACTACCTTCTATAATGACAAGGCTACCATCCATTGGAGTAACAAAAATCTCGACAACAGACTACCTTCAATAATGACAAGGCTACCATCCATTGGAGTAACAAAAATATCAACAAGAGACTACCTTCCATAATGACAAGGCTATCATCCATTGGAGTAACAAAAATCTCGACAACAGACTACCTTTCATAATGACAAGGCTACAATCCATTGGAGTAAGAAAGATATCGACAACATACTACCTTCCATAATGACAAGGCTACCATCAATTGGAGTAACAAAAATCACGACAACAAACTACCTTCCATAATGACAAGGCTACCATTAATTGGAATAACAAAAATCTGGACAACAGACTACCTATCATAAAGACAAGGCTACCATCCAATGGAGTAACAAAAATATCGACAACATACTACCTCCCATATTGACAAGGCTACCATTCATTAGATGTCCAAAAATCTGGACAACAGACTACCTTCCATAATGACAAGTCTACCATCCGTTGGAGTAAAAAAAATATCAACAAGAGACAACCTTCCATAATGACAAGGCTACCATCCAATGGAGTAACAAAAATCTCCACAATAGACTACCTTCCATAATGACTAGGCAACCATCCATTAGAGTAACAAAAATCTGTACAACAGACTAACTTCCATAATGACAAGGCTACCATCCATTGGATTAACAAAAATATCAACAATAGACTACCTTTCATAATGGCAAGGCTACAATCCATTGGATTAACAAAAATCTCGACAATAGACTACCTATCATAATGACAAGGTTACCATCCAATGTAGTAACAAAAATATCAACAACAGAGTACATTCCATAATGACAAGGCTACTATCCATTAGACTAACAAAAATCTGGACAACAGACTACCTTCCATAATGACAAGGCTACCATCCATTGGAGTAACAAAAATATCAATATGAGACTACCTTCCATATTGACAAGACTATCATCCAATGGAGTAACAAAAATCTCGACAACAGACAACCTTCCATAATGACTAGGCTATCATCCAATGGAGTAACAAAAATCTCGACAACAGACTACCTTCTATAATGACTAGGCAACCATCCATTAGAGTAACAAAAATCTGGACAATAGACTACCTTCCATAATGACAAGGCTACCATCCATTGGAGTAACAAAAATATCAACAAGAGACTACCTTCCATAATGACAAGGCAACCATCCATTGGAGTACCAAAAATCTCGACAACAGACTTCCTTCTTAAATGACTAGTCTACCATCCATTGGAGTATAAAAAATTTGGACAACAAACTACCTTCCATAATGACAAGGCTATCATCCATTGTAGTGACAAAAATCTCGACAATATACTACCTTCTATAATGACAAGGCTACCATCCATTGGAGTAACAAAAATCTCGACAACAGACTACCTTCAATAATGACAAGGCTACCATCCATTGGAGTAACAAAAATATCAACAAGAGACTACCTTCCATAATGACAAGGCTATCATCCATTGGAGTAACAAAAATCTCGACAACAGACTACCTTTCATAATGACAAGGCTACAATCCATTGGAGTAAGAAAGATATCGACAACATACTACCTTCCATAATGACAAGGCTACCATCAATTGGAGTAACAAAAATCACGACAACAAACTACCTTCCATAATGACAAGGCTACCATCAATTGGAATAACAAAAATCTGGACAACAGACTACCTATCATAAAGAGAAGGCTACCATCCAATGGAGTAACAAAAATATCGACAACATACTACCTCCCATATTGACAAGGCTACCATTCATTAGATGTCCAAAAATCTGGACAACAGACTACCTTCCATAATGACAAGTCTACCATCCGTTGGAGTAAAAAAAATATCAATAAGAGACAACCTTCCATAATGACAAGGCTACCATCCAATGGAGTAACAAAAATCTCCACAATAGACTACCTTCCATAATGACTAGGCAACCATCCATTAGAGTAACAAAAATTTGTACAACAGACTAACTTCCATAATGACAAGGCTACCATCCATTGGATTAACAAAAATATCAACAATAGACTACCTTTCATAATGGCAAGGCTACCATCCATTGGAGTAACAAAAATCTCGACAATAGACTACCTATCATAATGACAAGGTTACCATCCAATGTAGTAACAAAAATATCAACAACAGACTACATTCCATAATGACAAGGCTACCATCCATTAGAGTAACAAAAATCTGGACAACAGACTACCTTCCATAATGACAAGGCTACCATCCATTGGAGTAACAAAAATATCAATAAGAGACTACCTTCCATATTGACAAGACTATCATCCAATGGAGTAACAAAAATCTCGACAACAGACAACCTTCCATAATGACTAGGCTATCATCCAATGGAGTAACAAAAATCTCGACAACAGACAACCTTCTATAATGACTAGGCAACCATCCATTAGAGTAACAAAAATCTGGACAATAGACTACCTTCCATAATGGCAAGGCTACCATCCATTGGAGTAACAAAAATATCAACAAGAGACTACCTTCCATAATGACAAGGCAACCATCCATTGGAGTACCAAAAATCACGACAACAGACTTCCTTCTTAAATGACTAGTCTACCATCCATTGGAGTATAAAAAATTTGGACAACAAACTACCTTCCATAATGACAAGGCTATCATCCATTGTAGTGACAAAAATCTCGACAATATACTACCTTCTATAATGACAAGGCTACCATCCATTGGAGTAACAAAAATCTCGACAACAGACTACCTTCAATAATGACAAGGCTACCATCCATTGGAGTAACAAAAATATCAACAAGAGACTACCTTCCATAATGACAAGGCTATCATCCATTGGAGTAACAAAAATCTCGACAACAGACTACCTTTCATAATGACAAGGCTACAATCCATTGGAGTAAGAAAGATATCGACAACATACTACCTTCCATAATGACAAGGCTACCATCAATTGGAGTAACAAAAATCACGACAACAAACTACCTTCCATAATGACAAGGCTACCATCAATTGGAATAACAAAAATCTGGACAATAGACTACCTATCATAAAGACAAGGCTACCATCCAATGGAGTAACAAAAATATCGACAACATACTACCTCCCATATTGACAAGGCTACCATTCATTAGATGTCCAAAAATCTGGACAACAGACTACCTTCCATAATGACAAGTCTACCATCCGTTGGAGTAAAAAAAATATCAACAAGAGACAACCTTCCATAATGACAAGGCTACCATCCAATGGAGTAACAAAAATCTCCACAATAGACTACCTTCCATAATGACTAGGCAACCATCCATTAGAGTAACAAAAATCTGTACAACAGACTAACTTCCATAATGACAAGGCTACCATCCATTGGAGTAACAAAAATATCAACAATAGACTACCTTTCATAATGGCAAGGCTACCATCCATTGGAGTAACAAAAATCTCGACAATAGACTACCTATCATAATGACAAGGTTACCATCCAATGTAGTAACAAAAATATCAACAACAGACTACATTCCATAATGACAAGGCTACCATCCATTAGAGTAACAAAAATCTGGACAACAGACTACCTTCCATAATGACAAGGCTACCATCCATTGGAGTAACAAAAATATCAATAAGAGACTACCTTCCATATTGACAAGACTATCATCCAATGGAGTAACAAAAATCTCGACAACAGACAACCTTCCATAATGACTAGGCTATCATCCAATGGAGTAACAAAAATCTCGACAACAGACAACCTTCTATAATGACTAGGCAACCATCCATTAGAGTAACAAAAAGCTGGACAATAGACTACCTTCCATAATGACAAGGCTACCATCCATTGGAGTAACAAAAATATCAACAAGAGACTACCTTCCATAATGACAAGGCAACCATCCATTGGAGTACCAAAAATCACGACAACAGACTTCCTTCTTAAATGACTAGTCTACCATCCATTGGAGTATAAAAAATTTGGACAACAAACTACCTTCCATAATGACAAGGCTATCATCCATTGTAGTGACAAAAATCTCGACAATATACTACCTTCTATAATGACAAGGCTACCATCCATTGGAGTAACAAAAATCTCGACAACAGACTACCTTCAATAATGACAAGGCTACCATCCATTGGAGTAACAAAAATATCAACAAGAGACTACCTTCCATAATGACAAGGCTATCATCCATTGGAGTAACAAAAATCTCGACAACAGACTACCTTTCATAATGACAAGGCTACAATCCATTGGAGTAAGAAAGATATCGACAACATACTACCTTCCATAATGACAAGGCTACCATCAATTGGAGTAACAAAAATCACGACAACTAACTACCTTCCATAATGACAAGGCTACCATCAATTGGAATAACAAAAATCTGGACAATAGACTACCTATCATAAAGACAAGGCTACCATCCAATGGAGTAACAAAAATATCGACAACATACTACCTCCCATATTGACAAGGCTACCATTCATTAGATGTCCAAAAATCTGGACAACAGACTACCTTCCATAATGACAAGTCTACCATCCGTTGGAGTAAAAAAAATATCAACAAGAGACAACCTTCCATAATGACAAGGCTACCATCCAATGGAGTAACAAAAATCTCCACAATAGACTACCTTCCATAATGACTAGGCAACCATCCATTAGAGTAACAAAAATCTGTACAACAGACTAACTTCCATAATGACAAGGCTACCATCCATTGGAGTAACAAAAATATCAACAATAGACTACCTTTCATAATGGCAAGGCTACCATCCATTGGAGTAACAAAAATCTCGACAATAGACTACCTATCATAATGACAAGGTTACCATCCAATGTAGTAACAAAAATATCAACAACATACTACATTCCATAATGATAAGGCTACCATCCATTAGAGTAACAAAAATCTGGACAACAGACTACCTTCCATAATGACAAGGCTACCATCCATTGGAGTAACAAAAATATCAATAAGAGACTACCTTCCATATTGACAAGACTATCATCCAATGGAGTAACAAAAATCTCGACAACAGACAACCTTCCATAATGACTAGGCTATCATCCAATGGAGTAACAAAAATCTCGACAACAGACAACCTTCTATAATGACTAGGAAACCATCCATTTGAGTAACAAAAATCTGGACAATAGACTACCGTCCATAATGACAAGGCTACCATCCATTGGAGTAACAAAAATATCAACAAGAGACTACCTTCCATAATGACAAGGCAACCATCCATTGGAGTACCAAAAATCTCGACAACAGACTTCCTTCTTAAATGACTAGTCTACCATCCATTGGAGTATAAAAAATTTGGACAACAAACTACCTTCCATAATGACAAGGCTATCATCCATTGTAGTGACAAAAATCTCGACAATATACTACCTTCTATAATGACAAGGCTACCATCCATTGGAGTAACAAAAATCTCGACAACAGACTACCTTCAATAATGACAAGGCTACCATCCATTGGAGTAACAAAAATATCAACAAGAGACTACCTTCCATAATGACAAGGCTATCATCCATTGGAGTAACAAAAATCTCGACAACAGACTACCTTTCATAATGACAAGGTTACAATCCATTGGAGTAAGAAAGATATCGACAACATACTACCTTCCATAATGACAAGGCTACCATCAATTGGAGTAACAAAAATTACGACAACAAACTACCTTCCATAATGACAAGGCTACCATCAATTGGAATAACAAAAATCTCGACAACAGACTACCTATCATAAAGACAAGGCTACCATCCAATGGAGTAACAAAAATATCGACAACATACTACCTCCCATATTGACAAGGCTACCATCCATTAGATGTACAAAAATCTGGACAACAGACTACCTACCATAATGACAAGTCTACCATCCATTGGAGTAAAAAAAATATCAACAAGAGACAACCTTCCATAATGACAAGGCTACCATCCAATGGAGTAACAAAAATCTCTACAATAGACTACATTCCATAATGACTAGGCAACCATCCATTAGAGTAACAAAAATCTGTACAACATACTAACTTCCATAATGACAAGGCTACCATCCATTGAAGTAACAAAAATATCAACAATAGACTACCTTTCATAATGGCAAGATTACCATCCATTGGAGTAACAAAAATCTCGACAATAGACTACCTATCATAATGACAAGGTTACCATCCAATGTAGTAACAAAAATATCAACAACAGACTATATTCCATAATGAAAAGGCTACCATCCATTAGAGTAACAAAAATCTGGACAACAGACTACCTTCCATAATGACAAGGCTACCATCCATTGGAGTAACAAAAATCTCGACAATATACTACCTTCTATAATGACAAGGCTACCATCCATTGGAGTAACAAAAATCTCGACAACAGACTACCTTCAATAATGACAAGGCTACCATCCATTGGAGTAACAAAAATATCAACAATAGACTACCTTCCATAATGACAAGGCTATCATCCATTGGAGTAACAAAAATCTCGACAACAGACTACCTTTCATAATGACAAGGCTACAATCCATTGCAGTAAGAAAGATATCGACAACATACTACCTTCCATAATGACAAGGCTACCATCAATTGGAGTAACAAAAATCACGACAACAAACTACCTTCCATAATGACAAGGCCACCATCAATTGGAATAACAAAAATCTCGACAACAGACTACCTATCATAAAGACAAGGCTACCATCCAATGGAGTAACAAAAATATCGACAACATACTACCTCCCATATTGACAAGGCTACCATTCATTAGATGTCCAAAAATCTGGACAACAGACTACCTTCCATAATGACAAGTCTACCATCCGTTGGAGTAAAAAAAATATCAACAAGAGACAACTTTCCATAATGACAAGGCTACCATCCAATGGAGTAACTAAAATCTCCACAATAGACTACCTTCCATAATGACTAGGCAACCATCCATTAGAGTAACGAAAATCTGTACAACAGACTAACTTCCATAATGACAAGGCTACCATCCATTGGAGTAACAAAAATATCAACAATAGACTACCTTTCATAATGGCAAGGCTACCATCCATTGGAGTAACAAAAATCTCGACAATAGACTACCTATCATAATGACAAGGTTACCATCCAATGTAGTAACAAAAATATCAACAACAGACTACATTCCATAATGACAAGGCTACCATCCATTAGAGTAACAAAAATCTTGACAACAGACTACCTTCCATAATGACAAGGCTACCATCCATTGGAGTAACAAAAATATCAATAAGAAACTACCTTCCATAATGACAAGACTATCATCCAATGGAGTAACAAAAATGTCGACAACAGACAACCTTCCATAATGACTAGGCTATCATCCAATGGAGTAACAAAAATCTCGACAACAGACTACCTTCTATAATGACTAGGCAACCATCCATTATAGTAACAAAAATCTGGACAATAGACTACCTTCCATAATGACAAGGCTACCATCCATTGGAGTAACAAAAATATCAACAAGAGACTACCTTCCATAATGACAAGGCAACCATGCATTGGAGTACCAAAAATCTCGAAAACAGACTTCCTTCTTAAATGACTAGTCTACCATCCATTGGAGTATAAAAAATTTGGACAACAAACTACCTTCCATAATGACAAGGCTATCATCCATTGTAGTGACAAAAATCTCGACAATATACTACCTTCTATAATGACAAGGCTACCATCCATTGGAGTAACAAAAATCTCGACAACATACTACCTTCAATAATGACAAGGCTACCATCCATTGGAGTAACAAAAGTATCAACAAGAGACTACCTTCCATAATGACAAGGCTATCATCCATTGGAGTAACAAAAATATCGACAACAGACTACCTTTCATAATGACAAGGCTATAATCCATTGGAGTAAGAAAGATATCGACAACATACTACCTTCCATAATGACAAGGCTACCATCAATTGGAGTAACAAAAATCACGACAACAAACTACCTTCCATAATGACAAGGCCACCATCAATTGGAATAACAAAAATCTCGACAACAGACTACCTATCATAAAGACAAGGCTACCATCCAATGGAGAAACAAAAATATCGACAACATACTACCTCCCATATTGACAAGGCTACCATCCATTAGATGTACAAAAATCTGGACAACAGACTACCTTCCATAATGACAAGTCTACCATCCATTGGAGTAAAAAAAATATCAACAAGAGACAACCTTCCATAATGACAAGGCTACCATCCAATGGAGTAACAAAAATGTCTACAATAGACTACCTTCCATAATGACTAGGCAACCATCCATTAGAGTAACAAAAATCTGTACAACAGACTAACTTCCATAATGACAAGGCTACCATCCATTGGAGTAACAAAAATATCAACAATAGACTACCTTTCATAATGGCAAGGCTACCATCCATTGGAGTAACAAAAATATCAACAAGAGACTACCTTCCATAATGACAAGGCTATCATCCATTGGAGTAACAAAAATCTCGACAACAGACTACCTTTCATAATGACAAGGCTACAATCCATTGGAGTAAGAAAGATATCGACAACATACTACCTTCCATAATGACAAGGCTACCATCAATTGGAGTAACAAAAATCACGACAACTAACTACCTTCCATAATGACAAGGCTACCATCAATTGGAATAACAAAAATCTGGACAATAGACTACCTATCATAAAGACAAGGCTACCATCCAATGGAGTAACAAAAATATCGACAACATACTACCTCCCATATTGACAAGGCTACCATTCATTAGATGTCCAAAAATCTGGACAACAGACTACCTTCCATAATGACAAGTCTACCATCCGTTGGAGTAAAAAAAATATCAACAAGAGACAACCTTCCATAATGACAAGGCTACCATCCAATGGAGTAACAAAAATCTCCACAATAGACTACCTTCCATAATGACTAGGCAACCATCCATTAGAGTAACAAAAATCTGTACAACAGACTAACTTCCATAATGACAAGGCTACCATCCATTGGAGTAACAAAAATATCAACAATAGACTACCTTTCATAATGGCAAGGCTACCATCCATTGGAGTAACAAAAATCTCGACAATAGACTACCTATCATAATGACAAGGTTACCATCCAATGTAGTAACAAAAATATCAACAACATACTACATTCCATAATGACAAGGCTACCATCCATTAGAGTAACAAAAATCTGGACAACAGACTACCTTCCATAATGACAAGGCTACCATCCATTGGAGTAACAAAAATATCAATAAGAGACTACCTTCCATATTGACAAGACTATCATCCAATGGAGTAACAAAAATCTCGACAACAGACAACCTTCCATAATGACTAGGCTATCATCCAATGGAGTAACAAAAATCTCGACAACAGACAACCTTCTATAATGACTAGGAAACCATCCATTTGAGTAACAAAAATCTGGACAATAGACTACCGTCCATAATGACAAGGCTACCATCCATTGGAGTAACAAAAATATCAACAAGAGACTACCTTCCATAATGACAAGGCAACCATCCATTGGAGTACCAAAAATCTCGACAACAGACTTCCTTCTTAAATGACTAGTCTACCATCCATTGGAGTATAAAAAATTTGGACAACAAACTACCTTCCATAATGACAAGGCTATCATCCATTGTAGTGACAAAAATCTCGACAATATACTACCTTCTATAATGACAAGGCTACCATCCATTGGAGTAACAAAAATCTCGACAACAGACTACCTTCAATAATGACAAGGCTACCATCCATTGGAGTAACAAAAATATCAACAAGAGACTACCTTCCATAATGACAAGGCTATCATCCATTGGAGTAACAAAAATCTCGACAACAGACTACCTTTCATAATGACAAGGTTACAATCCATTGGAGTAAGAAAGATATCGACAACATACTACCTTCCATAATGACAAGGCTACCATCAATTGGAGTAACAAAAATTACGACAACAAACTACCTTCCATAATGACAAGGCTACCATCAATTGGAATAACAAAAATCTCGACAACAGACTACCTATCATAAAGACAAGGCTACCATCCAATGGAGTAACAAAAATATCGACAACATACTACCTCCCATATTGACAAGGCTACCATCCATTAGATGTACAAAAATCTGGACAACAGACTACCTACCATAATGACAAGTCTACCATCCATTGGAGTAAAAAAAATATCAACAAGAGACAACCTTCCATAATGACAAGGCTACCATCCAATGGAGTAACAAAAATCTCTACAATAGACTACATTCCATAATGACTAGGCAACCATCCATTAGAGTAACAAAAATCTGTACAACATACTAACTTCCATAATGACAAGGCTACCATCCATTGAAGTAACAAAAATATCAACAATAGACTACCTTTCATAATGGCAAGATTACCATCCATTGGAGTAACAAAAATCTCGACAATAGACTACCTATCATAATGACAAGGTTACCATCCAATGTAGTAACAAAAATATCAACAACAGACTACATTCCATAATGAAAAGGCTACCATCCATTAGAGTAACAAAAATCTGGACAACAGACTACCTTCCATAATGACAAGGCTACCTTCCATTGGAGTAACAAAAATCTCGACAATATACTACCTTCTATAATGACAAGGCTACCATCCATTGGAGTAACAAAAATCTCGACAACAGACTACCTTCAATAATGACAAGGCTACCATCCATTGGAGTAACAAAAATATCAACAATAGACTACCTTCCATAATGACAAGGCTATCATCCATTGGAGTAACAAAAATCTCGACAACAGACTACCTTTCATAATGACAAGGCTACAATCCATTGCAGTAAGAAAGATATCGACAACATACTACCTTCCATAATGACAAGGCTACCATCAATTGGAGTAACAAAAATCACGACAACAAACTACCTTCCATAATGACAAGGCCACCATCAATTGGAATAACAAAAATCTCGACAACAGACTACCTATCATAAAGACAAGGCTACCATCCAATGGAGTAACAAAAATATCGACAACATACTACCTCCCATATTGACAAGGCTACCATTCATTAGATGTCCAAAAATCTGGACAACAGACTACCTTCCATAATGACAAGTCTACCATCCGTTGGAGTAAAAAAAATATCAACAAGAGACAACTTTCCATAATGACAAGGCTACCATCCAATGGAGTAACTAAAATCTCCACAATAGACTACCTTCCATAATGACTAGGCAACCATCCATTAGAGTAACGAAAATCTGTACAACAGACTAACTTCCATAATGACAAGGCTACCATCCATTGGAGTAACAAAAATATCAACAATAGACTACCTTTCATAATGGCAAGGCTACCATCCATTGGAGTAACAAAAATATCGACAATAGACTACCTATCATAATGACAAGGTTACCATCCAATGTAGTAACAAAAATATCAACAACAGACTACATTCCATAATGACAAGGCTACCATCCATTAGAGTAACAAAAATCTGGACAACAGACTACCTTCCATAATGACAAGGCTACCATCCAAAGGAGTAACAAAAATATCAATAAGAGACTACCTTCCATAATGACAAGACTATCATCCAATGGAGTAACAAAAATGTTGACAACAGACAACCTTCCATAATGACTAGGCTATCATCCAATGGAGTAACAAAAATCTCGACAACAGACTACCTTCTATAATGACTAGGCAACCATCCATTAGAGTAACAAAAATCTGGACAACAGACTACCTTCCATAATGACAAGGCTACCATCCATTGGAGTAACAAAAATATCAACAAGAGACTACCTTCCATAATGACAAGGCAACCTTCAATTGGAGTACCAAAAATCTCGACAACAGACTTCCTTCTTAAATGACTAGTCTACCATCCATTGGAGTATAAAAAATTTGGACAACAAACTACCTTCCATAATGACAAGGCTATCATCCATTGTAGTGACAAAAATCTCGACAATATACTACCTTCTATAATGACAAGGCTACCATCCATTGGAGTAACAAAAATCTCGACAACAAACTACCTTGAATAATGACAAGGCTACCATCCATTGGAGTAACAAAAATATCAACAAGAGACTACCTTCCATAATGACAAGGCTATCATCCATTGGAGTAACAAAAATCTCGACAACAAACTACCTTTCATAATGACAAGGCTACAATCCATTGGAGTAAGAAAGATATCGACAACATACTACCTTCCATAATGACAAGGCTACCATCAATTGGAGTAACAAAAATCACGACAACAAACTACCTTCCATAATGACAAGGCCACCATCAATTGGAATAACAAAAATCTCGACAACAGACTACCTATCATAAAGACAAGGCTACCATCCAATGGAGTAACAAAAATATCGACAACATACTACCTCCCATATTGACAAGGCTACCATCCATTAGATGTACAAAAATCTGGACAACAGACTACCTTCCATAATGACAAGTCTACCATCCATTGGAGTAAAAAAAATATCAACAAGAGACAACCTTCCATAATGACAAGGCTACCATCCAATGGAGTAACAAAAATGTCTACAATAGACTACCTTCCATAATGACTAGGCAACCATCCATTAGAGTAACAAAAATCTGTACAACAGACTAACTTCCATAATGACAAGGCTACCATCCATTGGAGTAACAAAAATATCAACAATAGACTACCTTTCATAATGGCAAGGCTACCATCCATTGGAGTAACAAAAATCTCGACAATAGACTACCTATCATAATGACAAGGTTACCATCCAATGTAGTAACAAAAATATCAACAACAGACTACATTCCATAATGACAAGGCTACCATCCATTAGAGTAACAAAAATCTGGACAACAGACTACCTTCCATAATGACAAGGCTACCATCCAAAGGAGTAACAAAAATATCAATAAGAGACTACCTTCCATAATGACAAGACTATCATCCAATGGAGTAACAAAAATGTTGACAACAGACAACCTTCCATAATGACTAGGCTATCATCCAATGGAGTAACAAAAATCTCGACAACAGACTACCTTCTATAATGACTAGGCAACCATCCATTAGAGTAACAAAAATCTGGACAACAGACTACCTTCCATAATGACAAGGCTACCATCCATTGGAGTAACAAAAATATCAACAAGAGACTACCTTCCATAATGACAAGGCAACCTTCAATTGGAGTACCAAAAATCTCGACAACAGACTTCCTTCTTAAATGACTAGTCTACCATCCATTGGAGTATAAAAAATTTGGACAACAAACTACCTTCCATAATGACAAGGCTATCATCCATTGTAGTGACAAAAATCTCGACAATATACTACCTTCTATAATGACAAGGCTACCATCCATTGGAGTAACAAAAATCTCGACAACAAACTACCTTCAATAATGACAAGGCTACCATCCATTGGAGTAACAAAAATATCAACAAGAGACTACCTTCCATAATGACAAGGCTATCATCCATTGGAGTAACAAAAATCTCGACAACAAACTACCTTTCATAATGACAAGGCTACAATCCATTGGAGTAAGAAAGATATCGACAACATACTACCTTCCATAATGACAAGGCTACCATCAATTGGAGTAACAAAAATCACGACAACAAACTACCTTCCATAATGACAAGGCCACCATCAATTGGAATAACAAAAATCTCGACAACAGACTACCTATCATAAAGACAAGGCTACCATCCAATGGAGTAACAAAAATATCGACAACATACTACCTCCCATATTGACAAGGCTACCATCCATTAGATGTACAAAAATCTGGACAACAGACTACCTTCCATAATGACAAGTCTACCATCCATTGGAGTAAAAAAAATATCAACAAGAGACAACCTTCCATAATGACAAGGCTACCATCCAATGGAGTAACAAAAATGTCTACAATAGACTACCTTCCATAATGACTAGGCAACCATCCATTAGAGTAACAAAAATCTGTACAACAGACTAACTTCCATAATGACAAGGCTACCATCCATTGGAGTAACAAAAATATCAACAATAGACTACCTTTCATAATGGCAAGGCTACCATCCATTGGAGTAACAAAAATCTCGACAATAGACTACCTATCATAATGACAAGGTTACCATCCAATGTAGTAACAAAAATATCAACAACAGACTACATTCCATAATGACAAGGCTACCATCCATTAGAGTAACAAAAATCTGGACAACAAACTACCTTCCATAATGACAAGGCTACCATCCAAAGGAGTAACAAAAATATCAATAAGAGACTACCTTCCATAATGACAAGACTATCATCCAATGGAGTAACAAAAATGTCGACAACAGACAACCTTCCATAATGACTAGGCTATCATCCAATGGAGTAACAAAAATCTCGACAACAGACTACCTTCTATAATGACTAGGCAACCATCCATTAGAGTAACAAAAATCTGGACAACAGACTACCTTCCATAATGACAAGGCTACCATCCATTGGAGTAACAAAAATATCAACAAGAGACTACCTTCCATAATGACAAGGCAACCTTCAATTGGAGTACCAAAAATCTCGACAACAGACTTCCTTCTTAA
Organism: Vicia faba; assembly: GCA_948472305.1. Lineage (NCBI taxonomy): Eukaryota > Viridiplantae > Streptophyta > Magnoliopsida > Fabales > Fabaceae > Vicia > Vicia faba. Next base: position 612,880,330 of record OX451741.1, read on the forward strand.
ATGACTAGTCTACCATCCATTGGAGTATAAAAAATTTGGACAACAAACTACCTTCCATAATGACAAGGCTATCATCCATTGTAGTGACAAAAATCTCGACAATATACTACCTTCTATAATGACAAGGCTACCATCCATTGGAGTAACAAAAATCTCGACAACAGACTACCTTCAATAATGACAAGGCTACCATCCATTGGAGTAACAAAAATATCAACAAGAGACTACCTTCCATAATGACAAGGCTATCATCCATTGGAGTAACAAAAATCTCGACAACAAACTACCTTTCATAATGACAAGGCTACAATCCATTGGAGTAAGAAAGATATCGGCAACATACTACCTTCCATAATGACAAGGCTACCATCAATTGGAGTAACAAAAATCACGACAACAAACTACCTTCCATAATGACAAGGCTACCATCAATTGGAATAACAAAAATCTCGACAACAGACTACCTATCATAATGACAAGGCTACCATCCAATGGAGTAACAAAAATATCGACAAAAGACTACCTCCCATAATGACAAGGCTACCATCCATTAAAGGTACAAAAATCTGGACAACATACTACCTTCCATAATGACAAGTCTACCATCCATTGGAGTAAAAAAAATATCAACAAGAGACAACCTTCCATAATGACAAGGCTACCATCCAATGGAGTAACAAAAATCTCCACAATAGACTACCTTCCATAATGACTAGGCAACCATCCATTAGAGTAACAAAAATCTGGACAATAGACTACCTTCCATAATGACAAGGCTACCATCCATTGGAGTAACAAAAATATCAACAATAGACTACCTTTCATAATGGCAAGGCTACCATCCATTGGAGTAACAAAAATATCGACAATAGACTACCTATCATAATGACAAGGTTACCATCCAATGTAGTAACAAAAATATCAACAACAGACTACATTCTATAATAACAAGGCTACCATCCATTAGAGTAACAAAATTCTGGACAACAGACTACCTTCCATAATGACAAGGCTACCATCCATTGGAGTAACAAAAATATCAACAAGAGACTACCTTCCATAATGACAAGACTATCATCCAATGGAGTATCAAAAATCTCGACAACAGACAACCTTCCATAATGACTAGGCTATCGTCCAATGGAGTGACAAAAATCTCGACAACAGACTACCTTCCATAATGACTAGGCTACCATCGATTGGAGTATACAAAATTTTGACAATAGACTACCTTCCATAATGACAAGGCTATCATCCATTGGAGTAACAAAAATCTCGACAACAAACTACCTTTCATAATGACAAGGGTATCATCCATTGGAGTAACAAAAATCTCGACAACAGACTAACTTCCATAATGACAAGGCTACCATCCATTGGAGTAACAAAAATATCAACAATAGACTACCTTTCATGATGGCAAGGTTACCATCCATTGGAGTAACAAAAATCTCGACAAAAGACTACCTTCCATAATGACAAGGCTACCATCCATTAGAGTAACAAAGATATCGACAACATACTACCTTCCATAATGACAAGTCTACCATCCATTGGAGTAACAAAAATCACGACAACAAACTACCTTCCATAATGACAAGGCTACCATCCATTGGAATAACCAAAATCTCGACAACATACTACCTATCATAATGGCAAGGCACCATCAAATGGAGTAACAAAAATATCGACAACAGACTACCTTCCATAATGACAAGGCTATCATCCAATGGAGTAACAAAAATCTCGACAACAGACAACCTTCCATAATGACTAGGCTATCATCCAATGGAGTAACAAAAATCTCTACAACAGAGTACCTTCTATAATGACTAGGCAACCATCCATTAGAGTAACAAAAATCTGGACAAGAGACTACCTTCCATAGTGACAAGGCTACCATCCATTGGAGTAACAAAAATATCAACAAGAGACTACCTTCCATAATGACAAGGCAACCATCCATTGGAGTACCAAATTTCTCGACAACAGACTTCCTTCTTAAATGACTAGTCTACCATCCATTGGAGTATAAAAAATTTGGACAACAAACTACCTTCCATAATGACAAGGCTACCATCCATTGGAGTAACAAAAATCTCGACTACAGACTACTTTCCACAATGTCAAGGGTATCATCCATTAGAGTAACAAAAATCTCGACAACAGACTACCTTCAATAATGACAAGGCTACCATCCATTGGAGTAACAAAAATATCAACAAGAGACTACCTTCCATAATGAGAAGGCTATCATCCATTGGAGTAACAAAAATCTCGACAACAGACTACCTTTCATAATGACAAGGCTACAATCCATTGGAGTAACAAAGATATCGACAACATACTACCTTCCATAATGACAAGGCTACCATCAATTGGAGTAACAAAAATCACGACAACAAACTACCTTCCATAATGACAAGGCTACCATCAATTGGAATAACAAAAATCTCGACAACAGACTACCTATCATAATGACAAGGCTACCATCGAATGGAGTAACAAAAATATCGACAAAAGACTACCTCCCATAATGACAAGGCTACCATCCATTAAAGGTACAAAAATCTGGACAACAGACTACCTTCCATAATGACAAGTCTACCATCCATTGGAGTAAAAAAATATCAACAAGAGACAACCTTCCATAATGACAAGGCTACCATCCAATGGAGTAACAAAAATGTCGACAACAGACTACCTTCCATAATGACTAGGCAACCATCCATTAGAGTAACAAAAATCTGGACAATAGACTACCTTCCATAATGACAAGGCTACCATCCATTGGAGTAACAAAAATAACAACAATAGACTACCTTTCATAATGGCAAGGCTACCATCCATTGGAGTAACAAAAATCTCGACAATAGACTACCTATCATAATGACAAGGTTACCATCCAATGTAGTAACAAAAATATCAACAACAGACTACATTCCATAATAACAAGGCTACCATCCATTAGAGTAACAAAAATCTGGACAACAGACTACCTTCCATAATGACAAGGCTACCATCCATTGGAGTAACAAAAATATCAACAAGAGACTACCTTCCATAATGACAAGGCTATCATCCATTGGAGTAACAAAAATCTCGACAATAGACTACCTTTCATAATGACAAGGCTACAATCCATTGGAGTAACAAAGATATCGACAATATACTACCTTCCATAATGACAAGGCTACCATCAATTGGAGTAACAAAAATCACGACAACAAACTACCTTCCATAATGACAAGGCTACCATCAATTGGAATAACAAAAATCTCGACAACAAACTACCTATCATAATGACAAGGCTACCATCCAATGGAGTAACAAAAATATCAACAAAAGACCACCTCCCATAATGACAAGGCTACCATCCATTAAAGGTACAAAAATCTGGACAACAGACTACCTTCCAGAATGACAAGTCTACCATCCATTGGAGTAAAAAAAATATCAACAAGAGACAACCTTCCATAATGACAAGGCTACCATCCAATGGAGTAACAAAAATCTCGACAACAGACTACCTTCCATAATGACTAGGCAACCATCCATTAGAGTAACAAAAATCTGCACAATAGACTACCTTCCATAATGACAAGGCTACCATCCATTGGAGTAACAAAAATATCAACAATAGACTACCGTTCATAATGGCAAGGCTACCATCCATTGGAGTAACAAAAATCTCGACAATAGACTACCTATCATAATGACAAGGTTACCATCCAATGTAGTAACAAAAATATCAACAACAGACTACATTCTATAATAACAAGGCTACCATCCATTAGAGTAACAAAAATCTGGACAACAGACTACCTTCCATAATGACAAGGCTACCATCCATTGGAGTAACAAAAATATCAACAAGAGACTACCTTCCATAATGACAAGGCTATCATCCAATGGAGTAACAAAAATCTCGACAACAGACTACCTTCCATAATGACTAGGCTACCATCCATTGGAGTATAAAATTTTTTGACAATAGACTACCTTCCATAATGACAAGGCTATCATCCATTGGAGTAACAAAAATCTCGACAACAAACTACCTTCCATAATGACAAGGCTACCATCCATTGGAGTAACAAAAATATCAACAATAGACTACCTTTCATGATGGCAAGGCTACCATCCATTGGAGTAACAAAAATATCGACAACAGACTACCTTCCATAATGACAAGGCTACCATCCATTGGAGTAACAAAGATATCGACAACATACTACCTTCCATAATGACAAGGCTACCATCCATTGGAATAACAAAAATCTCGACAACATACTACCTATCATAATGGCAAGGCTACCATCAAATGGAGTAACAAAAATATCGACAACAAACTACCTTCCATAATGACAAGGCTATCATCCAATGGAGTAACAAAAATCTCGACAACAGACAACCTTCCATAATGACTAGGCTATCATCCAATGGAGTAACAAAACTCTCGAAAACAGACTACCTTCTATAATGACTAGGAAACCATCCATTAGAGTAACAAAAATCTGGACAAGAGACTACCTTCCATAATGACAAGGCTACCATCCATTGGAGTAACAAAAATATCAACAAGAGACTACCTTCCATAATGACAAGGCTATCATCCAATGGAGTAACAAAAATCTCGACAACAGACTTCCTTCTTAAATGACTAGTCTACCATCCATTGGAGTATAAAAAATTTGGACAACAAACTACCTTCCATAATGACAAGGCTACCATCCATTGGAGTAACAAAAATCTCGACTACAGACTACCTTCCACAATGTCAAGGGTATCATCCATTAGAGTAACAAAAATCTCGACAACAGACTACCTATCATAATGACAAGGTTACCATCCAATGTAGTAACAAAAATATCAACAACAGACTACATTCCATAATAACAAGGCTACCATCCATTAGAGTAACAAAAATCTGGACAACAGACTACCTTCCATAATGAGAAGGCTACCATCCATTGGAGTAACAAAAATATCAACAAGAGACTACCTTCCATAATGACAAGACTATCATCCAATGGAGTATCAAAAATCTCGACAACAGACAACCTTCCATAATGACTAGGCTATCATCCAATGGAGTAACAAAAATCTCGACAACAGACTACCTTCCATAATGACTAGGCTACCATCCATTGGAGTATAAAAAATTTAGACAATAGACTACCTTCCATAATGACAAGGCTATCATCCATTGGAGTAACAAAAATCTCGACAACAAACTAACTTCCATAATGACAAGGGTATCATCTGTTGGAGTAACAAAAATCTCGACAACAGACTAACTTCCATAATGACAAGGCTACCATCCATTGGAGTAATAAAAATATCAACAATAGACTACCTTTCATGATGGCAAGGCTACCATCCATTGGAGTAACAAAAATCTCGACAACAGACTACCTTCCATAATGACAAGGCTACCATCCATTGGAGTAACAAAGATATCGACAACATACTACCTTCCATAATGACAAGGCTACCATCCATTGGAGTAACAAAAATCACGACAACAAACTACCTTCCATAATGACAAGGCTACCATCCATTGGAATAACAAAAATCTCGACAACATACTACCTATCATAATGGCAAGGCTACCATCAAATGGAGTAACAAAAATATCGACAACAGACTACCTTCCATAATGACAAGGCTACCATCCATTAGAGTAACAAAAATCTGGACAACAGACTACCTTCCATAGTGACAAGGCTACCATCCATTGGAGTAACAAAAATATCAACAAGAGAGTACCTTCCATAATAACAAGCATCCCATCCAATGGAGTAAGAAAAATCTCGACAACAGCCTACCTTCCATAATGACTAGGCTACCATCCATTGGAGTATAAAAAATTTGGACAACAGACTACCTTCCATAATGACAAGTCTACCATCCATTGGAGTAACAAAAATCTCGACAACAGACTACCTTCCATAATGACAAGGGTATCATCGATTTGAGTAACAAAAATATCGACAATAGACTACCTTCCATAATGAAAAGGCTACCATTCATTAGAATAACAAAAATCTCGACAACAGACTACCTATCATAATGACAAGGTTACCATCCAATGGAGTAACAAAAATATCGACAACAGACTACATTCCATAATGACAAGGCTATCATCCATTAGAGTAACAAAAATATGGACAACAGACTACCTTCCATAATGACAAGGCTATCATCCATTGGAGTAATAAAAATATCAACAAGAGACTACCTTCCATAATGACAAGACTATCATCCAATGGAGTATCAACAATCTCGACAACAGACAACCTTCCATAATGACTAGGCTACCATCCATTAGAGTAACAAAAATCTGGACAACAAACTACCTTCTATAATGACATTGCTACCATCCATTGGAGTAACAAAAATATCAACAAGAGACTACCTTCCATAATGACAAGTCTAACATCCATTGGAGATAAAAAAATCTGAACAACTGACTACCTTCCTTAATGACAAGGCTACCATCCATTAGAGTAACAGAAATCACAACGACAGACTACCTTCCATAATGACAAGGCTACCATCCATTGGAGTAACAAAAATATCAACAAGAGACTACCTTCCATAATGACAAGGAAACCATCCATTGGAGTACCAAAAATCTCGACAACAGACTTCCTTCTAAAATGACTAGGCTACCATCCATTGGAGTATAAAAAATTTGGACAACAAACTACCTTCCATAATGACAAGGCTACCATCCATTGGAGTAACAAAAATCTCGACAACAAACTACCTTCCATAATGACAAGGGTATCATCCATTGGAGTAAAAAAAATCTCGACAACAGACTAACTTCCATAATGACAAGGCTACCATCCATTGGAGTAACAAAAATATCAACAATAGACTACCTTTCATGATGGCAAGGCTACCATCCATTGGAGTAACAAAAATCTCGACAACAGACTACCTTCCATAATGACAAGGCTACCATCCATTGGAGTAACAAAGATATCGACAACATACTACCTTCCATAATGACAAGGCTACCATCCATTGGAGTAACAAAAATCACGACAACAAACTACCTTCCATGATGACAAGGCTACCATCCATTGGAATAACAAAAATCTCGACAACATACTACCTATCATAATGGCAAGGCTACCATCAAATGGAGTAACAAAAATATCGACAACAGACTACCTTCCATAATGACAAGGCTACCATCCATTAGAGTAACAAAAATCTCGACAACAGACTACCTTCCATAATGACAAGGCTACCATCCATTGGAGTAACAAAAATATCAACAAGAGAGTACCTTCCATAATAACAAGCATCCCATCCAATGGAGTAAGAAAAATCTCGACAACAGCCTACCTTCCATAATGACTAGGCTACCATCCATTGGAGTATAAAAAATTTGGACAATAGACTACCTTCTATAATGACAAGTCTACCATCCATTGGAGTAACAAAAATCTCGACAACAGACTACCTTCCATAATGACAAGGGTATCATCGATTTGAGTAACAAAAATATCGACAATAGACTACCTTCCATAATGAAAAGGCTACCATCCATTAGAATAACAAAAATCTCGACAACAGACTACCTATCATAATGAAAAGGTTACCATCCAATGGAGTAACAAAAATATCGACAACAGACTACATTCCATAATGACAAGGCTATCATCGATTAGAGTAACAAAAATATGGACAACAGACTACCTTCCATAATGACAAGGCTACCATCCATTGGAGTAATAAAAATATCAACAAGAGACTACCTTCCATAATGACAAGACTATCATCCAATGGAGTATCAACAATCTCGACAACAGACAACCTTCCATAATGACTAGGCTACCATCCATTAGAGTAACAAAAATCTGGACAACAAACTACCTTCTATAATAACATTGCTACCATCCATTGGAGTAACAAAAATATCAACGAGAGACTACCTTCCATAATGACAAGTCTAACATCCATTGGAGATACAAAAATCTGAACAACTGACTACCTTCCTTAATGACAAGGCTACCATCCATTAGAGTAACAGAAATCACAACGATAGACTACCTTCCATAATGACAAGGCTACCATCCATTGGAGTAACAAAAATATCAACAAGAGACTACCTTCCATAATGACAAGGAAACCATCCATTGGAGTACCAAAAATCTAGACAACAGACTTCCTTCTAAAATGACTAGGCTACCATCCATTGGAGTATAAAAAATTTGGACAACAAACTACCTTCCATAATGACAAGGCTACCATCCATTGGAGTAACAAAAATCTCGACAACAAACTACCTTCCATAATGACAAGGGTATCATCCATTGGAGTAAAAAAAATCTCGACAACAGACTAACTTCCATAATGACAAGGCTACCATCCATTGGAGTAACAAAAATATCAACAATAGACTACCTTTCATGATGGCAAGGCTACCATCCATTGGAGTAACAAAAATCTCGACAACAGACTACCTTCCATAATGACAAGGCTACCATCCATTGGAGTAACAAAGATATCGACAACATACTACCTTCCATAATGACAAGGCTACCATCCATTGGAGTAACAAAAATCACGACAACAAACTACCTTCCATAATGACAAGGCTACCATCCATTGGAATAACAAAAATCTCGACAACATACTACCTATCATAATGGCAAGGCTACCATCAAATGGAGTAACAAAAATATCGACAACAGACTACCTTCCATAATGACAAGGCTACCATCCATTAGAGTAACAAAAATCTCGACAACAGACTACCTTCCATAATGACAAGGCTACCATCCATTGGAGTAACAAAAATATCAACAAGAGAGTACCTTCCATAATAACAAGCATCTCATCCAATGGAGTAAGAAAAATCTCGACAACAACCTACCTTCCATAATGACTAGGCTACCATCCATTGGAGTATAAAAAATTTGGACAACAGACTACCTTCCATAATGACAAGTCTACCATCCATTGGAGTAACAAAAATCTCGACAACAGACTACCTTCCATAATGACAAGGGTATCATCGATTTGAGTAACAAAAATATCGACAATAGACTACCTTCCATAATGAAAAGGCTACCATCCATTAGAATAACAAAAATCTCGACAACAGACTACCTATCATAATGACAAGGTTACCATCCAATGGAGTAACAAAAATATCGACAACAGACTACATTCCATAATGACAAGGCTATCATCCATTAGAGTAACAAAAATATGGACAACAGACTACCTTCCATAATGACAAGGCTACCATCCATTGGAGCAATAAAAATATCAACAAGAGACTACCTTCCATAATGACAAGGCTATCATCCAATGGAGTAGCAAAAATCTCGACAACAGACTACCTTCCATAATGACTAGGCTACCATCCATTAGAGTAACAAAAATCTGGACAACAAACTACCTTCTATAATGACATTGCTAACATCCATTGGAGTAACAAAAATATCAACAAGAGACTACCTTCCATAATGACAAGTCTACTATCCATTGGAGATACAAAAATCTGAACAACTGACTACCTTCCTTAATGACAAGGCTACCATCCATTAGAGTAACAGAAATCACAACGATAGACTACCTTCCATAATGACAAGGCTACCATACATTGAAGTAACAAAAATATCAACAAGAGACTACCTTCCATAATGACAAGGCAACCATCCATTGGAGTACCAAAAATCTTGACAACAGACTTCCTTCTAAAATTACTAGGCTACCATCCATTGGAGTATAAAAAATTTGGACAACAAACTACCTTCCATAAGGACAAGGCTACCATCCATTGGAGTTACAAAAATCTAGACAACAAACTACCTTCCATAATGACAAGGGTATCATCCATTGGAGTAACAAAAATCTCGACAACAGACTAACTTCCATAATGACAAGGATACCATCCATTGGAGTAACAAAAATATCAATAATAGACTACCTTTCATGATGGCAAGGCTACCATCCATTGGAGTAACAAAAATCTCGACAATAGACTACCTTCCATAATGACAAGGATACCATCCATTGGAGTAACAAAGATATCGATAACATACTACCTTCCATAATGACAAGGCTACCATCCATTGGAGTAACAAAAATCACGACAACAAACTACCTTCCATAATGACAAGGCTACCGTCCATTGGAATAACAAAAATCTCAACAACATACTACCTATCATAATGGCAAGGCTACCATCAAATGGAGTAACAAAAATATCGACAACAGACTACCTTCCATAATGACAAGGCTACCATCCATTAGAGTAACAAAAATCTGGACAACAGACTACCTTCCATAGTGACAAGGATACCATCCATTGGAGTAACAAAAATATCAACAAGAGAGTACCTTCCATAATAACAAGCATCCCATCCAATGGAGTAAGAAAAATCTCTACAACAGCCTACCTTCCATAATGACTAGGCTACCATCCATTGGAGTATAAAAAATTTGGACAACAGACTACCTTCCATAATGACAAGTCTACCATCCATTGGAGTAACAAAAATCTCGACAACAGACTACCTTCCATAATGACAAGGGTATCATCGATTTGAGTAACAAAAATATCGACAATAGACTACCTTCCATAATGAAAAGGCTACCATTCATTAGAATAACAAAAATCTCGACAACAGACTACCTATCATAATGACAAGGTTACCATCCAATGGAGTAACAAAAATATCGACAACAGACTACATTCCATAATGACAAGGCTATCATCCATTAGAGTAACAAAAATATGGACAACAGACTACCTTCCACAATGACAAGGCTACCATCCATTGGAGTAATAAAAATATCAACAAGAGACTACCTTCCATAATGACAAGGCTATCATCCAATGGAGTAGCAAAAATCGCGACAACAGACTACCTTCCATAATGACTAGGCAACCATCCATTAGAGTAACAAAAATTTGGACATCAAAGTACCTTCTATAATGACATTTCTACCATCCATTGGAGTAACAAAAATATCAACAAGAGACTACCTTCCATAATGACAAGTCTACCATCCATTGGAGATACAAAAATTTGAACAACTGACTACCTTCCTTAATGACAAGGCTACCATCCATTAGAGTAACAGAAATCACAACGACAGACTACCTTCCATAATGACAAGGCTACCATCCATTGGAGTAACAAAAATATCAATAAGAGACTACCTTCCATAATGACAGGGCAACCATCCATTGGAGTACCAAAAATCTCGACAACAGACTTCCTTCTAAAATGACTAGGCTACCATCCATTGGAGTATAAAAAATTTGGACAACAAACTACCTTCCATAGTGACAAGGCTACCATCCATTGGTGTAACAAAAATCTCGACAACAAACTACCTTCCATAATGACAAGGGTATCATCCATTGGAGTAACAAAAATCTCGACAACACACTAACTTCCATAATGACAAGGCTACCATGCATTGGAGTAACAAAAATATCAACAATAGACTACCTTTCATGATGGCAAGCCTACCATCCATTGGAGTAACAAAAATATCGACAACAGACTACCTTCCATAATGACAAGGCTACCATCCATTGGAGTAACAAAGATATCGACAACATACTACCTTCCATAATGACAAGGCTACCATCCATTGGAGTAACAAAAATCACGACAACAAACTACCTTCCATAATGACAAGGCTACCATCCATTGGAATAACAAAATCTCGACAACATACTACCTATCATAATGGCAAGGCTACCATCAAATGGAGTAACAAAAATATCGACAACAGACTACCTTCCATAATGACAAGGCTACCATCCATTAGAGTAACAAAAATCTGGACAACAGACTACCTTCCATAATGACAAGGCTACCATCCATTGGAGTAACAAAAATATCAACAAGAGAGTACCTTCCATAATAACAAGCATCCCATCCAATGGAGTAACAAAAATTTCGACAACAGCCTACCTTCCATAATGATTAGGCTACCATCCATTAGAGTATAAAAAATTTGGACAACAGACTACCTTCCATAATGACAAGTCTACCATCCATTGGAGTAACAAAAATCTCGACTATAGACTACCTTCCATAATGACAAGGCTACCATCCATTGGAATAACAAAAATCTCAACAACATACTACCTATCATAATGGCAAGGCTACCATCAAATGGAGTTACAAAAATATCGACAACAGACTACCTTCCATAATGACAAGGCTACCATCCATTAGAGTAACAAAAATCTGGACAACAGACTACCTTCCATAGTGACAAGGATACCATCCATTGGAGTAACAAAAATATCAACAAGAGAGTACCTTCCATAATAACAAGCATCCCATCCAATGGAGTAAGAAAAATCTCTACAACAGCCTACCTTCCATGATGACTAGGCTACCATCCATAGGAGTATAAAAAATTTGGACAACAGACTACCTTCCATAATGACAAGTCTACCATCCATTGGAGTAACAAAAATCTCGACAACAGACTACCTTCCATAATGACAAGGGTATCATCGATTTGAGTAACAAAAATATCGACAATAGACTACCTTCCATAATGAAAAGGCTACCATTCATTAGAATAACAAAAATCTCGACAACAGACTACCTATCATAATGACAAGGTTACCATCCAATGGAGTAACAAAAATATCGACAACAGACTACATTCCATAATGACAATGCTATCATCCATTAGAGTAACAAAAATATGGACAATAGACTACCTTCCATAATGACAAGGCTACCATCCATTGGAGTAATAAAAATATCAACAAGAGACTACCTTCCATAATGACAAGGCTATCATCCAATGGAGTAGCAAAAATCTCGACAACAGACTACCTTCCATAATGACTAGGCAACCATCCACTAGAGTAACAAAAATCTGGACATCAAAGTACCTTCTATAATGACATTTCTACCATCCATTGGAGTAACAAAAATATCAACAAGAGACTACCTTCCATAATGACAAGTCTACCATCCATTGGAGATACAAAAATATGAACAACTGACTACCTTCCTTAATGACAAGGCTACCATCCATTAGAGTAACAGAAATCACAACGACAGACTACCTTCCATAATGACAAGGCTACCATCCATTGGAGTAACAAAAATATCAATAAGAGACTACCTTCCATAATGACAGGGCAACCATCCATTAGAGTACCAAAAATCTCGACAACAGACTTCCTTCTAAAATGACTAGGCTACCATCCATTGGAGTATAAAAAATTTGGACAACAAACTACCTTCCATAGTGACAAGGCTACCATCCATTGGTGTAACAAAAATCTCGACAACAAACTACCTTCCATAATGACAAGGGTATCATCCATTGGAGTAACAAAAATCTCGACAACACACTAACTTCCATAATGACAAGGCTACCATGCATTGGAGTAACAAAAATATCAACAATAGACTACCTTTCATGATGGCAAGGCTACCATCCATTGGAGTAACAAAAATATCGACAACAGACTACCTTCCATAATGACAAGGCTACCATCCATTGGAGTAACAAAGATATCGACAACATACTACCTTCCATAATGACAAGGCTACCATCCATTGGAGTAACAAAAATCACGACAACAAACTACCTTCCATAATGACAAGGCTACCATCCATTGGAATAACAAAATCTCGACAACATACTACCTATCATAATGGCAAGGCTACCATCAAATGGAGTAACAAAAATATCGACAACAGACTACCTTCCATAATGACAAGGCTACCATCCATTAGAGTAACAAAAATCTGGACAACAGACTACCTTCTATAATGACAAGGCTACCATCCATTGGAGTAACAAAAATATCAACAAGAGAGTACCTTCCATAATAACAAGCATCCCATCCAATGGAGTAACAAAAATTTCGACAACAGCCTACCTTCCATAATGATTAGGCTACCATCCATTAGAGTATAAAAAATTTGGACAACAGACTACCTTCCATAATGACAAGTCTACCATCCATTGGAGTAACAAAAATCTCGACAACAGACTACCTTCCATAATGACAAGGGCATCATCCATTGGAGTAACAAAAATATCGACAATAGACTACCTTCTATAATGAAAAGGCTACCATCCATTAGAATAACAAAAATCTCGACAACAGACTACCTATTATAATGACAAGGTTACCATCCAATGGGGTAACAAAAATATCGACAACAGACTACATTCCATAATGACAAGGCTATCATCCATTAGAGTAACAAAAATATGGACAACAGACTACCTTCCATAATGACAAGGCTACCATCCATTGGAGTAATAAAAATATCAACAAGAGACTACCTTCCATAATGACAAGGCTATCATCCAATGGAGTAGCAAAAATCTCGACAACAGACTACCTTCCATAATGACTAGGCTACCATCCATTAGAGTAACAAAAATCTGGACAACAAACTACCTTCTATAATGACATTGCTATGATCCATTGGAGTAACAAAAATATCAACAAGAGACTACCTTCCATAATGACAAGTCTACCATCCATTGGAGATACAAAAATCTGAACAACTGACTACATTCCTTAATGACAAGGCTACCATCCATTAGAGTAACAGAAATCACAACGACAGACTACCTTCCATAATGACAAGGCTACCATCCATTGGAGTAACAAAAATATCAACAAGAGACTACCTTCCATAATGACAAGGCAACCATCCATTGGAGTACCAAAAATCTCGACAACAGACTTCCTTCTAAAATGACTAGGCTACCATCCATTGGAGTATAAAAAATTTGGACAACAAACTACCTTCCATAATGACAAGGCTACCATCCATTGGAGTAACAATAATCTCGACAACAAACTACCTTCCATAATGACAAGGGTATCATCCATTGGAGTAACAAAAATATCGACAACAGACTAACTTCCATAATGACAAGGCTACCATCCATTGCAGTAACAAAAATATCAACAATAGACTACCTTTCATGATGGCAAGGCTACCATCCATTGGAGTAACAAAAATCTCGACAACAGACTACCTTCCATAATGACAAGGCTACCATCCATTGGAGTAACAAAAATCACGACAACAAACTACCTTCCATAATGACAAGACTACCATCCATTAGAGTAACAAAAATCTGGACAACAGCCTACCTTCCATAATGACAAGGCTACCATCCATTGGAGTAACAAAAATATCAACAAGAGAGTACCTTCCATAATAACAAGCATCCCATCCAATGGAGTAACAAAAATCTCGACAACAGCCTACCTTCCATAATGACTAGGCTACCATCCATTGGAGTATAAAAAATTTGGACAACAGACTACCTTCCATAATGACAAGTCTACCATCCATTGGAGTAACAAAAATCTCGACAATAGACTACCTTCCATAATGACAAGGGTATCATCCATTGGAGTAACAAAAATATCGACAAGTTGCTCATGAAGAGACCGCCGCTTGTCGTTTTCCAACGATGTCTATAACGTACAAGTTGCTCATGAAGAGACCGCCGCTTGTCGTTTTCCAAAAATAATAATAACGCACAAGTTGCTCATGAAGAGACCGCCGCTTGTCGTTTTCCAAAAAAATAATAATAACGCACAAGTTGCTCATGAAGAGACCGCCGCTTGCCGTTTTCCAACGATGTCTATAACGTACAAGTTGCTCATGAAGAGACCGCCGCTTGTCGTTTTCCAAAAAAAATAATAACGTACAAGTTGCTCATGAAGAGACCGCCGGTTGCCATTTTCCAAAAAATAATAACGTACAAGTTGCTCATGAAGAGACCGCCGCTTGCCGTTTTCCAAAAAATAATAACGTACAAGTTTCTCATGAAGAGACCGCCGCTTGCCGTTTTCCAAAAAATAACTCAGAAGGAAATTGCGATGACACTGGCAGAGAATAAAATCTTCGTCAAAGAGAACCATGAATCAATCCTTCCCGAGGAGATCACATACTTAAATGCGCAAAATAAATGCATCATTCGTCTAGGTGGAGACTTCACTGGGGAAAATCATGAGATAGCCTATGCAAGAGACAACAACTCCCTCCAGGAATAAACCAGAGAGAAAGACAGTCAAACAAGACTCCACCCAATGAGAAAGTAACTTGATTGGGGGATTCATCCTATCCAGAAATGGACAAGGTAGGCTAAATCAAAACAATCATCCACGAGGATTAGCTCAGTTGGGGAATTTAGAAAGGGAGCACATTTTCTGCCTAAGCTAACCTTCTACTTGGAAAGAAACTGTACATTGTATTAAAAACAAAGTATACAACCCAAAATCAACGGCAAATGTGAATATGAATGCGTGATATAAGTGTAAATGAATAAATGAATGTTATGCTGACAAAACGAACAGATGGAATATCTTGAAGACGATAAGAGGTCACGAAAAGATAGATACTCGGCCAATCTTAAAAAGACGGAAAATAACTGGAACTGGAACCATAAAGCAACGTCGGAGCGTATCACGCTACAAGGCTCAAGTCTTCTGAGGAGAAAAGTATTCAAATCCAATCTTCTAATACCAATAGACTACTGGCATGAGACAAAACGTACCACACTTCAGAAATCTGCTCAAATAAAGGTAACCAAAACAACGCTTAACTGGAACAGCTGGGGAGTCACCAAACTTAGTACCACGAGAAACGCAAGTTTACACAACCAACGCCTCATGACGATTTTGAAATAACACACGTTCATCATACAAGGATAAAATACTGTATCGTTTTTCATTTCGTGGCTTGACCATCCTCGGAACAACTGTTAATATTCCTTTCGTTATTCACGACACATTTTTAAAATAAGATTACTTTAAATACCTTTGTTTCAAATATTTCTGTAAAGTTAAAATTTTGCCCATAAAAGGTAAATGCTCAAATTTCATTAATAAGATGGTAGTTCGCTAACAACGCGACTCCAACAGTTTACAAAAGTTTGGGAAATAGTACATGAAAGAAAAAGGTTACACAAAAACAATGATCACTATTCTCCCTAACAACTTCGAATTCCGAAATGTGTTCAAATGCCAAGACTGGTCTGACCAAAAGCTTGCCTAAGCCGCCCTTTCGGGTTTTCAACTTAGAAAATTGTCAACTCAAACCTAAGAGAAATATTTCTTGACTGCATCGGCGTTCATGGAGCGCGGGAGCTCTTCACCGTCCATATTTGTGAGAATCAAGGCACCTCCAGAGAAAACTTTCTTAACGACATACGGTCCTTCATAATTCAGAGCCCACTTGCCCCTAGAATCAGGTTGGAAAGATAATATCTTTTTGAGCACAAGGTCACCTTCTCTGAACTCGCGTGGTCGAACCTTCTTATCAAAAGCCTTCTTCATTCTCTGCTGATATAATTGACCGTGACACAATGCTGTCAATCTCTTTTCTTCAATTAAATTCAACTGATCATATCTACTTTGACACCATTCAGCCTCAGAAAGTTTAGCTTCCATCAACACTCTCATAGACGGGATCTCAGCCTCCACGGGAAGTACGGCTTCCATACCATAAACTAGGGAAAATGGGGTTGCGCCTGTTGAAGTTCGAACTGAAGTACGGTATCCATGCAGAGCAAACGAAAGCATTTCATGCCAATCTTTATAAGTTACCACCATCTTCTGGACAATCTTCTTGATGTTCTTGTTAGCAGCTTCAACAACCCCATTCATCTTCGGTCTGTAAGGAGAAGAATTATGATGTTCGATCTTGAACTCCTCACAAAGCTCTTCCATCATCTTGTTATTCAAATTCGAACCATTATTAGTGATGATCTTGCTCGGGATACCGTATCGACAAATGATTTGATTCTTGATAAATCTGACTAGCACATGTCTGGTTACATTAGCATAAGATGCTGCTTCCACCCATTTAGTAAAATAATCGATCGCTACCAAGATGAAACAATGACCATTTGAAGCTTTGGGTTCAATCATTCCAATCATATCAATGCCCCACATAGAGAAAGGCCAAGGTGAAGAGATAACGTTGAGGAGGGTCGGTGGCACATGTATCTTGTCCGCATAAATCTGGCATTTATGACATTTCTTCACATATTTGCAGCAATCAGATTCCATTGTCATCCAGTAGTAACCAGCTCTCAACATATTTTTAGCCATCGCATGTCCGTTGGCATGAGTGCCAAAGGATCCTTCATGTACTTCTTGCATCAGCATGTCTGCTTCATGTCTGTCTACACATCTGAGCAAGACCATGTCGTAATTCCTCTTATACAATACTTCTTCATTGAGGAAGAAACTGCTTGCTAATCTTCCCAACGTCTTCCTATCTTTATTGGATGCCCCAGGCGGGTACTCTTGAGTTTGAAGAACACGTTTAATGTCATAGAACCATGGTTTGTCGTCGGTAACCTCTTCTACTGAGAACATATGAGCAGGTCTATCAAGGCGCATAACCCAGATTGTAGGCACATCGTTCCAACCATTCACTTGAAACATTGAAGACAAAGTAGCTAAAGCATCAGCCATTTGGTTCTCTTCTCTAGGGATATGATGTAATTCCACTTTGTTGAAGAAAGTTAACAATCTTCTAGCATAGTCTCTGTAAGGGATCAAACCAGGATGACGTGTCTCCCATTCTCCTTTGATTTGATTAATTACCAATGCCGAATCTCCGTAAATATCAAGAATCTTAATCCTTAAATCAACTGCTTCTTTGAGACCCATAATACATGCTTCATATTCAGCCATGTTGTTCGTGCAGTCAAACTTCAATCTTGCCGTGAACGGGATATGAGTACCTCGGGGAGTGACAATGATTGCCCCAATTCCATTTCCATAAGAGTTCACAGCTCCGTCAAATATTAAACCCCAATGGGATTCGGGATCAGGTCCTTCTTCAGGTAACGGCTCTTCACAATCTTTAGCCTTCAAGTACATAACATCTTCATCTGGGAAATCAAACTTGATAGATTGATAATCGTCAATTGGTTGGTGAGCCAAATGGTCGGCTAAAATACTCCCTTTGATTGCTTTCTGAGTGTGATACTCAATGTCATATTCGGATAACAACATCTGCCAACGGGTTATTCTTCCAGATAAGGCGGGTTTCTCAAAGATATACTTGATCGGATCCATTTTGGAGATCAACCAAGTGGTGTGGTTAATCATATACTGGCACTGACGGCGAGCAGCCCAAGCTAAAGCACAACAGGTTTTCTCAAGCAATGAGTATCGAGACTCACAGTCTGTGAATTTCTTACTCAGATAATATACGACATGTTCCTTTCTTCCAGACTCATCTTTTTGACCAAGCACACATCCCATGGAATCTTCCAATATAGTCAGGTACATAATCAAAGGTCTTCCTTCCACTGGAGGAATCAAAATGGGAGGTTCAAGCAAATATTCTTTGATGCTATCAAAAGCTCTCTGACAATCTTCTGTCCACACACATCCTTGGTTCTTTAGGAGAAGCTTGAAAATCGGCCCACAGGTAGCAGTCATATGAGATATAAATCTAGAAATATAGTTCAGTCTCCCAAGGAATCCTCTTACTTGTTTTTCCGTCTTGGGTGCGGGCATTTCTCGAATAGCTTTGAATTTATCAGGATCTACCTCAATACCTTTCTGACTGACAATGAAACCCAGAAGTCTTCCAAAAAGAACACCAAAAGTGCACTTGTTGGGATTCAGACGAAGTTTATACTTTCTCAAACGCTGGAATAACTTCAATAAATGTTCCAAATGATCTTCTTCAGTTTGTGATTTGGAAATCATGTCATCTACATACACTTCTATCTCTTTATGCATCATATCATGGAACAAAGCATTCATGGCCCTTTGGTATGTTGCACCAGCATTCCTCAAACCAAACGGCATAACCCGATAACAAAATGTTCCCCAAGGTGCAATGAAAGCTGTCTTCTCCATATCTTCTGGTGCCATCTTGATTTGATTGTAACCAGAGAAACCATCCATGAAAGAAAAGACTTTGAACTTTGCGGTACTGTCGACCAATACGTCAATGTGTGGTAATGGGAAGTCATCCTTTGGGCTAGCTCGATTCAAATCTCTATAATCTACACACATTCGAACTTTGCCATCTTTCTTAGCAACAGGCACTATATTGGCTAACCATTGAGGATAGACCGATGTAACAAGGAAACCTACATTAATCTGTTTTTGAACTTCTTCTTTGATCTTGTCAGCCATATCGGGACGAGTCCTTCTCAACTTCTGCTTAATCGGCGGACATTCGGGTCTCAACGGTAAACGATGCTCCACAATATTGTTGTCCAAACCTGGAATATCTTGGTAGGACCAAGCAAACACATCAACATACTCTTTGAGAAGCTCCAACATTTTCTCTTTGACCTCTAGGATAAGCAATGCTCCGACCTTGACTTCCTTTTTATCTTCTTCATCACCCAAATTGATCAACTCTACAGGCTCTTCAAACGGCTGAATAGTCTTTTCATCGTGCTCAAGCAAACGGGAAATTTCATCAAGAATATCTTCACTATCCTCTTCTTCGGCTCTGAACACAGGGAATTTAAAGTTGGGAGAGGGCATAGGATCATTGTTTTCAATGGTTAAGTCATGGATTAATCTGCACATATGATTATGCTTTATTTTAGAAATCGATTAATATGAATGTTGTACAAATGAAACAAAATATTATTATATTTTCCTATTACTACCAATTAATTTTCATTACTATTTCCCAGAAAAAGTGAAAAAATAAAACAGTACTGGACAAAATAACATTTTTATTCATGAGGGGAAATACATGAAACAAAGAGCCCATACATTTTCTCTTTTGCCTTGGGCAGAGCAAAAGGATTTATTTTCAACATAGCCCGACACAAATACTTTTCGCCTTGGGCAGAGCGAAATTTTTTTCAAAAATAAAACAAAACATTACTCAAAAATGTGCATCACAACAGGAACATCAATAGCAATCCAATTCTGGCAAACCACTACATGCGTTACAAAATCGGGTAAATCCTCTTCAGAATCGTCTCCTATTATAGCATCAACTTCAGGAGGAGTCGGATGGATAAAACCTGCACTTCGGAAAATTTCTTGTATCGGACGAGTAACTACTTCCTGCTTGACTCTTGCAGACACGGGATGAAAACCAAGACCTTCTCCAGACTTGTTCTCGGGCAAAGTCAACACCTGGCCCCAACCTTCAGCCGAACCACTTTCAACCACTCGTCGCGCATCCTCAAAAGAAGAAATAGATGTCCCTTGCTTCTTTACTTCATTATTAGCAACAAATAGAGCTTAAAATTGGGTTCCAACATCCTCATCAGCATCAATAAAAGAGAAAGATGACAAATGGCTTACCACCATAGCCTGCTCTCCACCAATCATTACCAGCTTTCCATGCCTCACAAACTTCAATCTTTGATGGAGCGTGGAAGTGACTGCCCCTGCATCATGGATCCATGGACGACCCAATAGGCAACTGTAGGCGGCACGAATATCCATTACTTGAAAAGTGATCTGAAAAGTATGAGGACCAATTACTATAGGAAGATCCACTTCACCAATGACAGTCTTCCTAGAACCATCAAACGCTTTGACAATTACCCCACTAGGTCTCATGGGAGCACCTTGATATGAGAGTCGAGATAATGTAGTTTTGGGCATTACATTTAACGACGAACCTGTATCTACCAACACACTTGATAAAGTATCATTTCCACAACTTATTGAGATATGCAAAGCCATATTATGGTGCCTTCCCTCCTCCGGAAACTCTTCATCACTGAAACCAAGATTGTTACACGAAGTAATATTTCCCACAATTCCATCAAATTGGTCAACCGTCACATCATGATCCACGAATGCCTGGTCCAAGACCTTCATCAAAGCTTCTCTATGGGCACCAGAATCTCTTAGTAAAGCAAGCAAAGTAATCTTGGAAGGAGTTTGCAATAGTTGGTCCACAATCTTATATTCACTTCTCTTGATAAGCTTTAGAATCTCATCATCATCGGGATGTGGGATAGGTTCATTGGATCGGCCTATCTCAACCCTTGGTTCAACATTTCTCGCTGGAATTTCTGCCGGTAGGGGCCTCCTGACTTGAACTTTTGGTCTCTTCAAAGGTACTGCTGCAAAGACACGTCCGCTTCTCGTAACTCTACTCACATCAGCGATCTTAACAAAAGACGGCCTTGTTGGTATAGGGACTTCTACCCCATTATCAATCATTGTGGCATTATACTTATATGGTATAACTTGGTCTGAGTTGTAAGGCACGGGACTAGGTGGATAAATGATCAAAGGAGAAACAGGTGCAGTCTGACTATCGTAAATGATCTCTATTGGTTCAGGCAAATTGAATTGTGGTATTATAACATTCACTTCATCCTCCGGATCTCTGTCATATGTAATAGTGATAACCCTCTTGTCTAACAATTTTTGAATATCCTCCCTCACAATAGGGAAATCAACCTCTCTTGAACAAAATTCACAAACATCATAATCATGCTGATGCCTAAAAAAGGCAAGTCTTCTTATGCTCTGATGTAACTTGATCAACGAATCTCTTATGTGTTCAACTTGAAAAACTTGAAACTTTCCCGGACAACCTTCCACCATATTCACTGATGCTGCCCAATGTCGAGGCAAAGGATTATCTCTAACATTTGGGTTAACATCCTTGAAAGACAAGATACCATTTTTAATCAACCTCTGCACGTCCGCCTTTAGAGCAAAACAATTTTCAATGTTGTGCCCCGGCGACCCTTGATGATATTCACAAAACTAATCTGCCTTGTACCACGGAGAAGTACTATTTGGTGCGACAGGAGGAGGCTTCGTCGTTATGAGGTTCTTTCTGATAAGAGCAGGGAACAATTCAGTATAATTCATGGGAATGGCATCGAATTGTGGTTTCCTAGGTGAACAGTTCTGGTTGTTGAATGGATAAGCCTGTTGTCGAGGCTACTGCTGAAATGGCCATTGTTGAGTTGGTGGGGTTTGATGAGTTGGGGTCATCCATGCTGGGCGGACAGCCGGAGTGACTGCCGCAACGTGTGAGTAACCTCTCCTTGGTCTCCCCGGGAAGATCACGCTGACATCCTGCTCTTTTCTTTTTGGGAAAACACTTCCAAACTTCTTGATACTGCTAGACGGACTTCCTTCTTTAACCAAACGCCCTTCACGAATCCCTTCCTCCAACCGCATGCCCATACTTACCATTTCGGTGAAGTTACTGGGTGCACTGGCAATCATTCTTTCATAGTAAAAGGAACCTAAAGTCTTCAAGAATATCTTCGTCATCTCTTTCTCCTCAAGAGGAGGATAGATTTGAGCAGCAATTTCGCGCCACCTCTGGGCGTATTCCTTAAAAGACTCTCTGTCTCTCTGGGACATCGCCCGGAGTTGATCCCTGTCCGGCGCCATGTCGACATTGTACTTATACTGGTGAACAAAAGCTTCGCTAAGATCGTTGATGTTGCGGATCCGAATGCTGCCTAAACCCATATACCACTTTAGAGCGGCACCAGTCAAACTGTCTTGAAAATAGTGAATCAACAAGTCATGATCATCAGAATATGTAGACATCTTCCTCACGTACATAGTCAAGTGACTCCGAGGACACGAATCACCCTTATATCTTTCAAAGTCTGGCACTTTGAATTTTGCTGGAATCTTGACATTCGGAACTAAACAAAGGTCATGAGTGTTCTTTCCAAACAAATCCTTCCCATTTAACGCTCTGAGCTCCCTCTTCATTTCTTGGAATTGGTCTTGAAAATCTTCCATTTTATCAAAAAGACCCATACTTTTAGCAGGCTCGGCAGGATAAGTAGGTTCATTCAAGTATGGCATAGAGTGAACCACAGGAGCGACAGTTGTCATCACTGGTTGCGGGAAGGGTGCCACAGACGGGATTACCGGCGGCATAGCAGTTGTCTCTGGTTGAGGAAAAGACACAGTAGTTTGAAACAAAGGCTGTACGACAGGCTGATACCCCTCTGGCACAAAGTTGTAAGGCATTCCCCACGGAAAACCTTTTGGCATCTGATGCTGAAACGGAGAGTTGATTTGAGTCACAGATGTTGGAACGGTGACAATCTCGGAAACCACAGTAGTTGAAGTCTGAATCTCAGCAGCTGTAGTCGATGGCTGATTCTGAGCAACCATCAAACTTTCCACTAGCGCAGTTAACTTTTCCATCTCGATACGAAGGGTAGCAACCTCCCCGTGAAGCTCGTGGTTTTCCTGTTCCAGATCTTCCATCTTCCTCTGACGATTGGCTCGAGTGTCGTATCGATGAGACAGCTTGACAATCTATCAGAGTGGAAAAAGAAACAAGGATAAGACTCTAGAAAACATGTGAAGTGGAATGCTGGATGATGCATGATATGTGATGCAAATGATAATTCATTTTAATAGTTTTTCAAGGAACTTCAATAATTTTGCACACATCAATGGTAAAGGAATTTGGAACAACAAAAACTCATTTCATTAATCAAAAGCGGTAAATTACAACTTACAACTTTGGAACAACAAAAATAATAAATTACAACTTAGGGATAACAACCCAATAATAAAGCAGTAAACTACAACTTTGGAACATCAAGCCCATAATAAAAGCAGTAAATGACAACTTCGGAACATGAAGCCCTTTTACAGAGTTTTACAAAATGACATCAATAAAATAAAACTAAGAACTAAAGATCACTCAGAATCATCAGATGAAGGACGAAATGCCAACTGTAACTGGAGCTTCCTGATGTTCCCTTCATAAAAGTCTTCCATCTCTTTCTTCTCAGCTACCAGTCGATCAAAGATTTCCTTTTGTGGATTAGGAACAAGAGCAACGCTTACCGAACCTTCCTTCTTTCTCTTCCTTTCACTAGCATACTTCTTCAGTAAAGCATCCTTTTAACGAAGCTTCTCATCATAATCAATGAACCAGCCGTCTTGAATAAATAGCAAATCCTCCTTTTCCTTTAGTTGTCGAGCCAGGACCCGATTCTCATACTCAGACATATTATACTTTTCTTTCCAAGCATCTCTCTCAGACTTCATCCTAGCCAGATTTCCTTGGTATTCTCCCATATTCTCGATAGGGATATCAACAGATGATGATGCAACGGTATGGAATAAAGGTTTCTCAGGTTTATAGGGCATCCTGAGAGCACAAGCCCTAGCACGGACCCATTGTAGGTAAGGCTCCAAAGAAACGACACCCCTATGTCCTAACATGTCTCTCCCTTTCCTATGGATGTGGCGCCAAGCTCCTTCGATCTGCCTCTTAGCTGCCTGGTGATCTTGTCCTTCTTGTAAAAAGAAACCACTCACATGGATGTTGTTTGGCTTGTCCCTCATCGGGTATCCAAACTGACGGCGCACGAGAACAGGGTTATAGTTAATTCCACCTTTCGTACCAAGAAGAGGCACGTTAGGAAAAGCACCACAGCTATCGATGATCTTCACGTCATAGTAAGCTCGATTATACCAATCAATGTCGAAATGAGTGAGAGCCATAATTTTTGGCGCCCATCGCGGCTCCTTCTCGAGATCCCAGAAAACATCAGACCTAGGTAGATGAGAAACATACCACTGATACAACAACGGTGCACAACAAATAATCATCCCTCCTTGATAAGATTTTCGAAGATGGATGTAGTAGTAGGTATCTCCTAGCAGCGTAGGGACCAGATTTTCAATCAAGAAAATTCTGATGGCTGATATCCACAAACTTATCAACGTTAGGGAACAAGAATAGACCATAAGCGAGTAAAGCAAAGACGTCTTCAAAGGCAATAGTATCTTTTATCTCAGCGAAATGACGAGCTTTCCTCAACAGAAACTGCACAGACAAGCCTCGGATTCCCCCTTTTGTAGTCATGTTCTCCTCTATCTCTGACTTCTTCAAGTGGATGATGGTCGCTATCTCGTGAGATTTGGTTCCTCTTCTAAGCCAGAAAAAGGAACACAGTCGGTGATCGGAAAACCGAGTATGTAGGAGTACTCTTCTAAGGTGGGTATTAACTGGTAATCCGGAAAGGTGAAACATCGATACAAGGGATCGTAAAATTGGACCAACGTACCAAGGATTCCTTCTTTCATCTTGCGCTTCATGAGAGGTATAATGGACCCATACTTTTTCTGAAAATCCGTCGGGCTCTTGATCTTAGGAACTAAACTCTTCAGTTCTTCAATCTCGGGCTCCTTAAAACTAAAACTTCGAGTGTTTCTCCTTCCAAATTCCATAATAAGAGTACCTGAGATGTCTGCAAGAATCATTCTTAAGTTCCTTGAAAAACAAGTTTTTTACAAAAAATGTTTATGGATGTTTGGATGAATGATAATGCAACAGTTACACACAAGTTCACAAACATGGGGTTCAAAGGTTCAATGTTTCGAGCATGGATTCAAGGGTAAAGCCCACCCCAAGGTATGTACTAACAGGTCAATCACCTCTGTAAGACAAGGTTCTAAAGTTCCCAGAGTCTACATTCCTCCTTCAGATATTGCCAACGTCTTGATTACTCAATAATTAGCAATATTCTCAAGAGAAACTCATTCGAGCGTAGCATCGCGTAACAACTACTTCCGAATTACTCCGTTATAGTCTCCGCGCTACACCTAAAAAGGGCCTTCCATTGAGTGGGGGATCTCATGCCTCCTTCTTCGGGATTACTCCCTCAAAGTTAACATGACTATACCGCCCGTCCTATTCTTAAGTGTAACTTAATCCGGGTATAGGATTCGTCCTTTGCAAAAAAACCCAAACAACCCCAATTTAAAAACATAATAAAACAAATCAAATAATAATAAAATAGATAAAACAAACTAGGCTTAACCCACTTAGGGATGGACCAGCAAGAGGTCAATCTTTCCACAGCAGAGTCGCCAATTCTGTAGCGATAAAAAATGTAGCGGTGTAAATCGGAGATCGAATTATTAATTAATTCGTCTCTCAAAAGCAAGAGTCGCCACCGCGCTTTATTATTTCCAAGGG
This sequence comes from Vicia faba, assembly GCA_948472305.1. NCBI lineage: Eukaryota > Viridiplantae > Streptophyta > Magnoliopsida > Fabales > Fabaceae > Vicia > Vicia faba. The sequence continues at coordinate 612,907,293 of OX451741.1, forward strand.
AAAAGGGGAAAGAGCGAAATAAAACCCTAAAATATGCAATGTAAAATAATACTTTGAAAGTAATGAAAATACAAGGCATTTTGAAAAGAGGTCTAGAGTTCGGGGGTTGGTTATACAATGGGAAGGTATTAGCACCCAATGTATCTATAGTATTCTATAGGAACCTTTTGAAATATTTGTTTATTAAAATGTTTGTTTGATTAAAAATAAATTGTTTTGGCCGAAAATGGGTATGGACGAGTTTTTGAAGATACGAAGACCTAATGTCGAAGTTTTGACTTAAAAGGTGTAAGTTTTGAAAAAATTGAATATTTGGGGAAAAATTATCTTAAGTTTTAATGAAATGAAGATATTCGCGTGATTGGATTTGAGGACATGAAGTCAACAAATTTAATCATTTTTTCTCTTGGATTTAGACGTAAACAGAATAACCAGATAAAGATGAAATAATCAAACAGAAAATTAGATAGATAATGATTAAGTAGATAAGTGATATAAAACCACAACAATGATTAAATAACAGACTAAATGGTGTGAACATGCATTTTTATATTTTTATTTAATATGTACAAAGCAAGAGAATTAATTAAAGAAAATAAAATGTTTTTTAAATTTTTATTTTTATATGTATTTTTTTTGGTATTAATATAAAGTATTATTTTAAGAATTATTAAATAATTCTAAACTAAATTAAAACTTTAAAAGTTATTAACTTAAATCTAATTAAAAATAATACTAAAATTACTAAATTAATCCTAAACTTAAACTAATAAAATTGGTCAAATTATTAAAATTTTGTCTAATTAAATTGCACCTCTATTTGATTAAATTTACTAATTAACTAAATTAATAAAATTCTAAAAAAGGGCTAAAAGAAAGTAAATAGAAAGAGAGGTATCAAAAAAATAAAGGGGGTAGATAATAAACAATTGTATGGGCCAAAGAGTTTTTTAAGGGGCCAAATCAAGAATAAACAGAAACGGGATGAGGTGAAACTAGCAGAAATAAAATGGGTTTAAGCAAAGGGAAACGGGTCAGGCCCAATTATTGAAACAAAGTTTAGGGTTATCAGGTTGTGTTCATTGGGAAACTCTTCAGGGTTTACAGCGCCGTTGCTACTCTTCACTTTACGCGTTCCTCTTCGTCCTCCTCAAAGCCCGCTTTTGAATTTCCCTTGCCCGAGCCACCAACGCCACTTCTGTGTTCTCCTTCCCACGATTAAGCACGCGATAGTTCAAAGGTTAACTTTCATTTTTATCTCTTTGGGGTTTTTTATGATTTTGCATGTTTATGATTTTACATCCATTTTGATTCTGACTCTAGTTTTACATGTGGTTTCTGTTGAGATGGTGGAAAGGAAAGAGAAAAGGAATAGCTACCTTTACGAAGGAGGAGGGAGGAGGCGTTCCGGAGGCTTGCCGGCGGAGGAGTGAAGCGCGTGATGCTGGGCTTGCTTGGATTCTTGGTTTGTGTTTCTTTGTTTTTTTCGTTGCCTTGATATTGATGAACTGAACCACTTTATCTTCTTTCTTCTTGCTGCCTTTTCCTTGCTTTGCTTATGCACGCTTCTTTGTCCCTTCTTCCTCTTTGGCTTGCTGAGTATGCTTCTGAGTTGCCTTGAGATATTTGTTGATGATATGCTTTCAATGATGAACCCTTTGGGTTCTGAGAATTTTTGTTGCCTTTGAATGCTTGTTGTATGCTGAGATTGAATGATTCAGTGTTCGATATCTTGAATGTTATGTTTATGTTGGTAACCCGATGATGAGGAACTCTGAGGGTTTATTGCCTTGAAATGCTGAGTTCTTATATACTCTGAGTCCGCTTGAGTTGATATTGATGCTTGCCCCAGTATGCTTTTGAATGTGCTATTGTTGAAACATTTTGTTTTGACTAGCTTTCCTCTTTTGGCCCGCTGAGTATGTTTAAGATGGTGGATGTTTCTGGTTTTTTGGAACTTGGCAAGTTAAAGGTTTATGGCCTTGAGGCTTTTTGGTAAGGCTTGGTTGTTGTTTGGGATATGGCTTTTCAGCAGGTTGTGTTTACTGGTTTTTAACTTGGCATGATTTGTTGGTTTACAGGAGATTTGGAACTATGGCTTGATAGTAGGTTATGTTTTACTGGTTCTCGGCCATGGTTTTATGGTTTGTGCTTCAGGCAGGTGGAAGGCTTGACATGGTTAAGGATTTGGGCTTTTGTGTTACAGGTTCTGGTTTTTGGCTTGAGACAGCAGGTTGTATGTATGTTTTTGAATGCAGGTTCTTCAAGCTTTTTTCTTTTACTTTGAGAATAGGCTTGTGGTATTTGAACTCAATTTTTGTTTAAGGCTTCCAACAGGTTTTGAACTCTGAACTTTTTCTTGAGAAGTTTATGTTGTTATAATATCCGTTGCTGGCCTACCCTTTTGACAGTTCAGGTTTTTGTATATTTTAACTATTTTCTTTTGATACCTCTGCACTTCTACTGTTCCATTCAGTTTGCTTTGTATCCTTTTTCTATGCTTCCCTTTTTTTACTGTGTTACTGCAGTTTTGTTTTCTATCTCTTTTCTGCCTAAGGCCAAACCCTGTAAACCCAAACTCTTTTCTCTCTTCTCTCCTTAGTACAGTTTGAAACATTAAAATGATGTTATGTACTTTGTGTTCTGAAAAAGCAAAGCTGGAAAATGATGAAATTAGAAATATTTGCTTGCATATGTGGTTTTGATCTGCACATTTCCTTCTTTAGCTTTCCTGCATTGTTACAGTATGGAGGAGCCTTGTATTTTGACCTCCTCCCATATGTTGGATAGTTTACGTTGGACTTTGTTTTAAAAAGTAACTCTGACTTGCATATGCTGTTGGTTTTGAAATATGCAGTTTTGACAATTGAAATGTGCAATTGGTTTTGAAATATGCAGTTGGTTTTGGCAAAATTGAATTTGTGCATATTTTTAACTTGTGCATTCATATTTATCAATAAATATTCATCCCTTTTTGTGAACCGGGAGAAATCCCGTGATTTGCAAAGAGGGTAAAAACTGATTCCAGCCGTTTGCTTTTAATGATGAACTCTTAATTAATTCTCTGCTTTTAATTATATATCTATCTCTGACTTTTTCTTTTAATCCTTGTAGGTAAAATCAAATGAGCATCAAAGAAGTATTTGATAGAAGATGAAGATTTAGAATCTTAGAAAAATTAAAATAGTTTTTATTTCACTTTAAACATTTTATATAATTGTCATTGTAAATACTTTGTAAATAAATACAGTATTTAAACAACAATTGTAACAATTAGAATAAAGATGAATAAAACTCTATTATTTTACCAGTTAATTCTTTTCTTCTTTCCAATTATTTACTTTATCATTTATAATTCTTTAAATTATAACAACTGAAAATGAATTCCAACTATTTAAATTCAAAATAATAAATAATTAAATAAACATCATTGATCAATTAATAAACTTCTTTTCAATTATTTACTTTATTATTTATAATTCTTTAAATTATAACAACTGAAAATGAATTCCAACTATTTAAATTCAGAATAATAAATAATTAAATAAACATCATTGATCAATTAATAAACTTCTTTTCAAATATTTACTTTATTATTTATAATTCTTTAAATTATATAATAACTGAAAATAAATTCCAATTATTTAAACTCAGAATAATAAATAATTAAATAAACATTGTTTTAACATTGATCAATTAATGAACTGGGCGTTTCAAAAAATAACTAGCTCTTGACTAAAAAAGTTATGAATTTAAAATCTGCTTTGAAAATTGATAAAAATAGGTCAAAACACTTGCAATGTAATGATGCAGATGGGGGATGTTATCTTAGGTCAAAATTTGGGATACAACACTATCATAATGACAAGGCTACCATCCAATGGAGTAAGAAAAATATCGACAACATACTACCTTCCATAATGACAAGGCTACCATCCATTAGAGTAACAAAAATCTGAACAACAGACTACCTTCCATAATGACAAGGCTACCATCCATTAGAGTAACAGAAATCACAACGACAGACTACCTTCCATAATGACAAGGCTACCATCCATTGGAGTAACAAAAATATCAACAAGAGACTACCTTCCATAATGACAAGGATACCATCCATTGGAGTAACAAAAATCTCGACAATAGACTACCTTCTAAAATGACTAGGCTACCATCCATTGGAGTATAACAAATTTGGACAACAAACTACCTTCCATAATGACAAGGCTACCATCCATTGGAGTAACAAAAATCTCGACTACAGACTACCTTCCACAATGACAAGGGTATCATCCATTAGAGTAACAAAAATCTCGACAACAGACTACCTTCTATAATGACAAGGCTACCATCCATTGGAGTAACAAAAATATCAACAAGAGACTACCTTCCATAATGACAAGTCTACCATCCATTGGAGTAACAAAAATCTCGAGAACAGACTAACTTTCGTAATGACAAGGCTACCATCCATTGGAGTAACAAAGATATCGACAACATACTACTTTCCATAATGACAAGGCAACCATCCATTGGAGTAACAAAAATCACGACAACAAACTACCTTCCATAATGACAAGGCTACCATCCATTGGAAAAAAAAAAATCTCGACAACAGACTACCAATCATAATGAAAAGGCTACCATCCAATGGAGTAACAAAAATATCGACAACAGACTACCTCCCATAATTACAAGGCTACCATCCATTAGAGTAACAAAAATATGGAAAACAGACTACCTTCCATTATGAGAACTCTACCATCCATTCGAGTAACAAAAATATCAACAAGAGACTACCTTCCATAATGACAAGGCTACCATCCAATGGAGTAACAAAAATCTCAACAACAGACTACCTTCTAAAATGACTAGGCAACCATCCATTAGAGTAACAAAAATCTGGACAACAAACTACCTTCCATAATGACAAGGATACCATCCATTAGAGTAACAAAAATATCAACAAGAGACTACCTTCCATAATGACAAGTCTACCATCCATTGGAGTAACAAAAATCTCGACAATAAACTACCTTCCATAATGACTAGGCTACCATCCATTGGAGTATAAAAAATTTGGACAACAGACTACCTTCCATAAGGACAAGGCTACCTTCCATTGGAGTATCAAAAATCTTGACAACAGACTACCTTCCATAATGACAAGGGTATCATCCATTGGAGTAACAAAAATATCGACAACAGACTACCTTCCATAATGACAAGTCCATAATCGATTGGAATAACAAAAATCTCGACAACAAACTACCTTTCATAATGACATGACTACAATCCAATTGGAGTAACAAAAATATCAACAGGAGACTACCTTCAATAATGACAAGGCTACCATCCATTGGAGTACCAAAAATCTCGAAAACAGACTACCTTCTAAAATGACTAGGCTACCATCCATTGGAGTATAAAAAATTTGCACAACAAACTACCTTCCATAATGACAAGGCTACCATCCATTGGAGTAACAAAAATCACGACTACAGACTACCTTCCAAAATGACAAGGGTATCATCCATTGCAGTAACAAAAATCTCGACAACAAACTACCTTCAATAATGACAAGGCTTCCAACCATTAGAGTAACAAAAATATCAACAAGAGACTACCTTCCATAATGACAAGGCTATCATCCATTGAAGAAACAAAAATCTCGACAACAGACTACCTTTCATAATGACAAGGCTACAATCCATTGGAGTAACAAAGATATCGACAACATACTACCTTCCATAATGACATGGCTACCATCAATTGGAGTAACAAAAATCACGACAACAAACTACCTTCCATAATGACAAGTCTACCATCAATTAGAATAACAAAAATCTCGACAACAAACTACCTATCATAATGACAAGGCTACCATCCAATGGAGTAACAAAAGTATCGACAATAGACTACCTCCCATAATGACAAGGCTACCATCCATTAGAGGAACAAAAATATGGACAACAGACTACCTTCAATAATGACAAGTCTACCATCCATTGGAGTAAAAAAAATATCAACAAGAGACAACCTTCCATAATGACAAGTCTACCATCCAATGGAGTAACAAAAATCTCGACAACAGACTACCTTCCATAATGACTAGGCAATTATCCATTAGAGTAACAAAAATCTGGACAATCAACTACCTTCCATAAAGACAAGTCTACCATCCATTGGAGTAACAAAAATCTCGACAATAAACTACCTTCCATAATGACTAGGCTACCATCCATTGGAGTATAAAAAATTTGGACAACAGACTACCTTCCATAAGGACAAGGCTAACTTCCATTGGAGTATCAAAAATCTTGACAACAGACTACCTTCCATAATGACAAGGGTATCATCCATTGGAGTAACAAAAATATCGACAACAGACTACCTTCCATAATGACAAGTCCATAATCGATTGGAATAACAAAAATCTCGACAACAAACTACCTTTCATAATAACAAGACTACAATCCAATTGGAGTAACAAAAATATCAACAGGAGATTATCTTCAATAATGACAAGGCTACCATCCATTGGAGTACCAAAAATCTCGAAAACAGACTACCTTCTAAAATGACTAGGCTACCATCCATTGGAGTATAAAAAATTTGGACAACAAACTACCTTCCATAATGACAAGGCTACCATCCATTGGAGTAACAAAAATCTCGACTACAGACTACCTTCCAAAATGACAAGGGTATCATCCATTGGAGTAACAAAAATCTCGACAATAGACTACCTTCAATAATGACAAGGCTTCCATCCATTGGAGTAACAAAAATATCAACAAGAGACTACCTTCCATAATGACAAGGCTATCATCCATTGGAGTAACAAAAATCTCGACAACAGACTACCTTTCATAATGACAAGGCTACAATCCATTGGAGTAACAAAGATATCGAAAACATACTACCTTCCATAATGACAAGGCTACCATCCATTGGAGTAACAAAAATCACGACAACAAACTACCTTCCATAATGACAAGGCTACCATCAATTGGAATAACAAAAATCTCGACAACAGACTACCTATCATAATGACAAGACTACCATCCAATGGAGTAACAAAAATATCGACAACAGACTACCTCCCATAATGACAAGGCTACCATCCATTAGAGGAACAAAAATCTGGACAACAGACTACCTTCCATAATGACAAGTCTACCATCCATTGGAGTAAAAAAAATATCAATAAGAGACAACCTTCCATAATGACAAGGCTAACATCCAATGGAGTAACAAAAATCTCGACAACAGTCTACCTTCCATAATGACTAGGCAACCATCCATTAGAGTAACAAAAATCTGGACAATAGACTACCTTCCATAATGACAAGGCTACCATCCATTGGAGTAACAAAAATATCAACAATAGACTACCTTTCATAATGGCAAGGCTACCATCCATTGGAGTAACAAAAATCTTTACAACAGACTACCTTCCATAATGACAAGGCTACCATCCATTGGAGCAACAAAGATATCAACAACATACTACCTTCCATAATGACAAGGTTACCATCCATTGGAGTAACAAAAATCACAACAACAGACTACCTTCCATAATGACTAGGCTACCATCCATTGGAATAACAAAAATCTCGACAATAGACTACCTTCCATAATGACAAGGCTACCATCCATTGGAGTATCAAAAATATCAACAAGAGACTACCTTTCATAATGACAGGGCTACCATCCAATGGAGTAATAAAAATCTCTACAATAGACTACCTTGCATAATGACTAGGCTACCATAGATTGGAGTATAAAAAATTTGGACAACAGACTACCTTCCATAATGACAAGGGTATCATCCAATGGAGTAACAAAAATATCGACAACATACTACATTCCATAATGAGAAGGCTACCATCCATTGGAATAACAAAAATCTCGAAAAACAGACTACCTATCATAATGACAAGGTTACCATCCAATGGACTAACAAAAATATCGACAACAGACTACATTCCATAATGACAAGGCTACCATCCATTAGAGTAACAAAAATCTCGAAAAACAGACTACCTTCCATAATTATAAGGCTACCATACATTGGAGTAACAAAAATATCAACAAGAGACTACCTTCCATAATGACAAGACTATCATCCAATGGAGTAACAAAAATCTCAACAACAGACTATCTTCCATAATGACTAGGCTATCATCCAATGGAGTAACAAAAATCTTGACAACAGACTACCTTCCATAATCACTAGGCTACCATCCATTAGAGTAACAAAAATCTGGACAATCAACTACCTTCCATAATGACAAGGCTACCCTCCATTGGAGTATCAAAAATATCAACAAGAGACTAACTTTCATAATGACAAGGCTAACATCCAATGGAGTAACAAAAATCTCGATAACAGACTACCTTCCATAATGACTAGGCTACCATCCATTGGAGTATAAAAAATGTGCACAACAGACTACCTTCCATAATGACAAGGCTACCATCCATTTGAGTATCAAAAATCTCGACAATAGACTACCTTCCATAATGACAAGGGTATCATCCATTGGAGTACCAAAAATATTGATAACAGGCTACCTTCCATAATGACAAGTCCACAATCCATTGGAATAACAAAAATCTCGACAACAGACTACCTATCATAATGACAAGGCTACCATCCAATGGAGTAAGAAAAATATCGACAACATACTACCTTCCATAATGACAAGGCTACCATCCATTACAGTAAAAAAATCTGAACAATAGACTACCTTCCATAATGACAAGGCTACCATCCATTAGAGTAATAGAAATCACAATGACAGACTACCTTCCATAATGACAAGGCTACCATCCATTGGAGTAACAAAAATATCAACAAGAGACTACCTTCCATAACGACAAGGATACCATCCATTGGAGTAACAAAAATCTCGACAACAGACTACCTTCTAAAATGACTACGCTACCATCCATTGGAGTATAAAAAATTTAGAGAACAAACTACATTCCATAATGACAAGGCTACCATCCATTGGAGTAACAAAAATCTTGACTACAGACTACCTTCCACAATGACAAGGGTATCATCCATTGGAGTAACAAAAATCTCGACAACAGACTACCTTCTATAATGATAAGGCTACTATCCATTGGAGTAACAAAAATATCAACAAGAGACTACCTTCCATAATGACAAGTATACCATCCATTGGAGTAACAAAAATCTCGACAAAAGACTACCTTTCATAATGACAAGGCTACCATCCATTGGAGTAACAAAGATATCGACAACATACTACTTCCCATAATGACAAGGCTAACATCCATTGGAGTAACAAAAATCACAACAATAAACTACCTTCCATAATGACAAGGCTACCATCCATTGGAAAAACAGAAATCTCGATAACAGACTACCTATCATAATGACAAGGCTACCATCCAATGGAGTAACAAAAATATCGACAACACACTACCTCCCATAATTACAAGGCTACCATCCATTAGAGTAACAAAAATCTGGACAATAGACTACCTTCCATTATGAGAAGTCTACCATCCATTCGAGTAACAAAAATATCAATAAGAGACTACCTTCCATAATAACAAGGCTACCATCAAATGGAGTAAAAAAAATCTCGACAACACACTACCTTCCATAATGACTAGGCAACCATCCATTAGAGTAACAAAAATCCGGACAACAGACTACCTTCGATAATGACAAGGATACCATCCAATGGAGTAACAAAAATATCAACAAGAGACTGCCTTCCATAATGACAAGTCTACCATTCATTGGAGTAACAAAAATCTCGACAACAAACTGCCTTCCATAATGACTAGGCTACCATCCATTGGAGTATAAAAAATTTGGACAACAGACTACCTTCCATAAGGCCAAGGCTACCATCCATTGGAGTATCAAAAATCTTGACAACAGACTACCTTCCATAATGACAAGGGTATCATCCATTGGAGTAACAAAAATATCGACAACGGACTACCTTCCATAATGACAAGTCCATAATCCATTGGAATAACAAAAATCTCGACAACAGACTACCTTTCATAATGACAAGACTACCATCCATTGGAGTAACAAAAATCTGAATAACAGACTACCTTCCATAATGACAAGGCTACCATCCATTGGAGTAACAGAAATCACAACGACAAACTACCTTCCATAATGACAAGGCTACTATCCATTGGAGTAACAAAAATCACGACAACAAATTACGTTCCATAATAACAAGGCTACCATCCATTGGAATAACAGAAATCTTGACAACAAACTACCTTCTACAACGACAAGGCTACCATCCATTTGAGTAACAAAGATATCGACAACATACTAACTTCCATTATAACAAGGCTACCATCCATTGGAGTAATAAAAATCTCGACAACAGACTACCTTCCATAATGAGATGTCTACAATATATTGGAATAACAAAAATCTCAACAACAAACTACCTTCCATAATGACAAGGCTACAATCCAATGGAGTAACAAAAATCTCGACAGCAGATTACCTTCCACAATGACAAGGCTACCATCCATTATAGTAACAAAAATATCGACAACAAACTACCTTCCATAATGACAAGGGTACAATCCATTGGAGTAACAAAAATCTCGACAACAGACTACCTTCCATAATGACAACTCTATAATCCAATGGATTAAGAAAAATATCGACAACAAACTACCTTCAATAATGACAAGTCTACCATCCATTGGAGTAACAAAAATCTGAACAACAAACTACCTTCCATAATGACAAGGCTACCATCCATTGGAGTAACAGAGATCACAACGATAGACTACCTTCCATAATGACAAGGCTACCATCCATTGTAGTAAAAAAAATCTCGACAACAGACTACCTTCCATAATGGCACGGCTACCATCCATTGGAGTAACAAAAATATCGACAACATACTACCGTCCATAATGACAAGGGAACCATCCATTGGAGTAACAAAAATCTTGACAACATACTACCTTCCATAATGAAAGGCTATAATCCAATGGAGTAACAAAAATCTCGACAACAGACTACCTTCCATAATGACAAGTCTACCATCCATTGGAGTAACAAAAATCTGGACAACAGACTACCTTCCATAATGACAAGTCTACCATCCATTGGAGTAAAAAAAATATCAACAAGAGACAACCTTCCATAATGACAAGGCTAACATCCAATGGAGTAACAAAAATCTCGACAACAGTCTACCTTCCATAATGACTAGGCAACCATCCATTAGAGTAATAAAAATCTGGACAATAGACTACCTTCCATAATGACAAGGCTACCATCCATTGGAGTAACAAAAATATCAACAATAGACTACCTTTCATAATGGCAAGGCTACCATCCATTGGAGTAACAAAAATCTTTACAACAGACTACCTTCCATAATGACAAGGCTACCATCCATTGGAGTAACAAAGATATCGACAACATACTACCTTCCATAATGACAAGGTTACCATCCATTGGAGTAACAAAAATCACAACAACAGACTACCTTCCATAATGACTAGGCTACCATCCATTGGAATAACAAAAATCTCGACAATAGACTACCTTCCATAATGACAAGGCTACCATCCATTGGAGTATCAAAAATATCAACAAGAGACTACCTTTCATAATGACAGGGCTACCATCCAATGGAGTAATAAAAATCTCTACAATAGACTACCTTGCATAATGACTAGGCTACCATAGATTGGAGTATAAAAAATTTGGACAACAGACTACCTTCCATAATGACAAGGGTATCATCCAATGGAGTAATAAAAATATCGACAACATACTACATTCCATAATGAGAAGGCTACCATCCATTGGAATAACAAAAATCTCGAAAAAAAGACTACCTATCATAATGACAAGGTTACCATCCAATGGACTAACAAAAATATCGACAACAGACTACATTCCATAATGACAAGGCTACCATCCATTAGAGTAACAAAAATCTCGAAAAACAGACTACCTTCCATAATTATAAGGCTACCATCCATTGGAGTAACAAAAATATCAACAAGAGACTACCTTCCATAATGACAAGACTATCATCCAATGCAGTAACAAAAATATCAACAACAGACTATCTTGCATAATGACTAGGCTATCATCCAATGGAGTAACAAAAATCTTGACAACAGACTACCTTCCATAATCACTAGGCTACCATCCATTAGAGTAACAAAAATCTGGACAATCAACTACCTTCCATAATGACAAGGCTACCCTCCATTGGTGTATCAAAAATATCAACAAGAGACTAACTTTCATAATGACAAGGCTAACATCCAATGGAGTAACAAAAATCTCGATAACAGACTACCTTCCATAATGACTAGGCTACCATCCATTGGAGTATAAAAAATGTGCACAACAGACTACCTTCCATAATGACAAGGCTACCATCCATTTGAGTATCAAAAATCTCGACAATAGACTACCTTCCATAATGACAAGGGTATCATCCATTGCAGTACCAAAAATATTGATAACAGACTACCTTCCATAATGACAAGTCCACAATCCATTGGAATAACAAAAATCTCGACAACAGACTACCTATCATAATGACAAGGCTACCATCCAATGGAGTAAGAAAAATATCGACAACATACTACCTTCCATAATGACATGGCTACCATCCATTAGAGTAAAAAAATCTGAACAATAGACTACCTTCCATAATGACAAGGCTACCATCCATTAGAGTAATAGAAATCATAACGACAGACTACCTTCCATAATGACAAGGCTACCATCCATTGGAGTAACAAAAATATCAACAAGAGACTACCTTCCATAACGACAAGGATACCATCCATTGGAGTAACAAAAATCTCGACAAAAGACTACCTTTTAAAATGACTACGCTACCATCCATTGGAGTATAAAAAATTTAGACAACAAACTACATTCCATAATGACAAGGCTACCATCCATTGGAGTAACAAAAATCTCGACTACAGACTACCTTACACAATGACAAGGGTATCATCCATTGGAGTAACAAAAATCTCGACAACAGACTACCTTCTATAATGATAAGGATACTATCCATTGGAGTAACAAAAATATCAACAAGAGACTACCTTCCATAATGACAAGTATACCATCCATTGGAGTAACAAAAATCTCGACAAAAGACTACCTTTCATAATGACAAGGCTACCATCCATTGGAGTAACAAAGATATCGACAACATACTACTTTCCATAATGACAAGGCTACCATCTATTGGAGCAACAAAAATCACAACAACAAACTACCTTCCATAATGGAAAGGCTACCATCCATTGGAAAAACAGAAATCTCGACAACAGACTACCTATCATAATGACAAGGCTACCATCCAATGGAGTAACAAAAATCTGAATAACAGACTACCTTCCATAATGACAAGGCTACCATCCATTGGAGTAACAGAAATCACAACGACAAACTACCTTCCATAATGACAAGGCTACTATCCATTGGAGTAACAAAAATCACGACAACAAATTACGTTCCATAATAACAAGGCTACCATCCATTGGAATAACAGAAATCTTGACAACAAACTACCTTCTACAATGACAAGGCTACCATCCATTTGAGTAACAAAGATATCGACAACATACTAACTTCCATTATAACAAGGCTACCATCCATTGGAGTAATAAAAATCTCGACAACAGACTACCTTCCACAATGAGATGTCTACAATCAATTGGAATAACAAAAATCTCAACAACAAAATACCTTCCATAATGACAAGGCTACAATCCAATGGAGTAACAAAAATATCGACAACAAACTACCTTCCATAATGACAAGGGTACAATCCATTGGAGTAACAAAAATCTCGACAACAGACTACCTTCCATAATGACAACTCTATAATCCAATGGAGTAAGAAAAATATCGACAACAAACTACCTTCAATAATGACAAGTCTACCATCCATTGGAGTAACAAAAATCTGAACAACAGACTACCTTCCATAATGACAAGGCTACCATCCATTGGAGTAACAGAAATCACAACGATAGACTACCTTCCATAATGACAAGGCTACCATCCATTGTAGTAAAAAAAATCTCGACAACAGACTACCTTCCATAATGGCACGGCTACCATCCATTGGAGTAACAAAAATATCGACAACATACTACCGTCCATAATGACAAGGGAACCATCCATTGGAGTAACAAAAATCTCGACAACATACTACCTTCCATAATGACAAGGCTATAATCCAATGGAGTAACAAAAATCTCGACAACAGACTACCTTCCATAATGACAAGGCTACCATCCATTGGAGTAACAAAAATCTGAACAACAGACTACCTTCCATAATGACAAGGCTACCATCCATTGGAGTAATAGAAATCACAATGACATAGTACCTTCCATAATGATAAGGCTACCATCCATTGGAGTAACGAAAATCACGACAACAAATTACCTTCCATAATGACAAGGCTACCATCCATTGGAATAACAGAAATCTTGACAACATACTACCTTCCATAATGTCAAGTCTACCATCCATTGGAGTAACAAAGATATCGACAGCATACTAACTACCATAATGATAAGGCAAGCATCCATTGGAGTAATAAAAATCACGACAGCAAACTACCTTCCATAATTACAAGGCTACCATCCATTGGAATAACAAAAATCTCGACAACAGACTACCTTCCATAATGACAAGGCTACCATCTAATGGAGTAACAAAAATCTCGACAACAGATTACCTTCCATAATGACAAGGCTACCATCCATTGGAGTAACAAAAATATCGATAATAAACTGCCTTCCATAATGACAAGGGTACCATCCATTGGAGTAACAAAAATCTCGATAACAGACTACCTTCCATAATGACAAGGCTATAATCCAATGGAGTAACAAAAATCTCGACAACAGACTACCTTCAATAATGACAAGTCTACCATCCATTGGAGTAACAAAAATCTGAACAACAGAGTACCTTCCATACTGACAAGGCTACCATCCATTGGAGTAACAGAAATCACAACGACAAAGTACCTTCCATAATGACAAGGCTACCATCCATTTGAGTAACAAAAATCAAGACAACAAATTACCTTCCATAATGACAAGGCTACCATCCATTGGAATAACAGAAATCTTGACAACAGACTACCTTCCATAATGACAAGTCTACCATCCATTGGAATAACAAAGATATCGACAACATACTAACTTCCATAATGACATGGCTACCATCCATTGGAGTAATAAAAATCACGACAGCAGACTACCTTCCATAATTACAAGGCTACCTTCCATTGGAATAACAAAAATCTCGACAACAGACTACCTTCCATAATGACAAGGCTACCATCTAATGGAGTAACAAAAATCTCGACAACAGATTACCTTCCATAATGACAAGGCTACCATCCATTGGAGTAACAAAAATATCGACAATAAACTACCTTCCATAATGACAAGGGTACCATCCATTGGAGTAACAAAAATCTCGACAACAGACTACCTTCCATAATGACAAGGCTATAATCCAATGGAGTAACAAAACTCTCGACAACAGACTACCTTAAATAATGACAAGTCTACCATCCATTGGAGTAACAAAAATCTGAACAACAGACTACCTTCCATAATGACAAGGCTACCATCCATTGGAGTAACAGATTTTACAATGATATACTACCTTCCATAATGACAAGGCTACCATCCCTTGGAGTAACAAAAATCACGACAACAAATTACGTTCCATAATGACAAGGCTACCATCCATTGTGATAAAAGATCTTGACAACAAACTACCTTCAATAATGACAAGGCTGCCATCCATAGAGTAACAAAGATATCGACAACATACTAACTTCCATAATGACAAGGCTACCATCCATTGGAGTAATAAAAATCTCGAGAACAGACTACCTTCAATAATGACAAGTCTACAACCCATTGGAATAACAAAAATCTCAACAACAGACTACCTTCCATAATGACAAAGCTACAATCCAATGGAGTAACAAAAATCTCAACAACAGACTACCTTCCATAATGACAAGTCTACCATCCATTGGAGTAACAAAAATCTGAACAACATACTACCTTCCATAATGACAAGGCTACCATCCAGTTGAGTAACAAAAACCGGGACAACAAATTACATTCAATAATGACAAGGCTACCATCCATTGGAATAACAGAAATCTTGACAATAAACTACCTTCCATAATGACAAGGCTACCATCCATTGGAGTAACAAAGATATAGACAGCAAACTACCTTCCATAATAACAAGGCTACCATCCATTGGAATAACAAAAATCTCGACAATAGACTACCTTCCATAATGATAAGGCTACCATCCAATGGAGTAACAAAAATCTCGACAATAGACTACCTTCCATAATGACAAGGCTACCATCTATTGGAGTAACAAAAATCTCGACAACAGACTACCTTCCATAATGACAAGGGTACCATTCATTGGAGTAAAAAAAATCTCGACAACAGACTACCTTCCATAATGACAAGGCTATAATCCAATGGAGTAACAATAATCTCGACAAAAAACTACCTTCCATAATGACAAGTCTACCATCCATTGGAGTAACAAAAATCTGAATAATAGACTACCTTCAATAATGACAAGGCTACCATCCATTGGAGTAATAAAAATCACAACGACAGAGTACCTTCCATAATGACAAGGCTACCATCCATTGGAGTAACAAAAATCACGACAACAAATTACCTTTCATAATGACAAGGCTACCATCCATTAGAATAACATAAATCTTGACAACAGACTACCTTCCATAATGATAAGGCTACCATCCATTGGAGTAACAAAGATATCGACAGCATACTAACTTCCATAATGACGAGGCTACCATTCATTGGAGTAATAAAAATCACTACAGCAGACTACCTTCCATAATGACAAGGCTACCATCCATTGGAATAACAAAAATCTCAACAATAGATTACCTTCCATAATGACAAGGCTACCATCCAATGGAGTAACAAAAATCTTGACAACAGACTAGCTTCCTTAATGACAAGGCTACCATCCATTGGAGTAACAAAAATTTCGACAACAGACTACCTTCCATAATGACAAGGGTACAATCCATTGGAGTAACAAAATCTGGACAACAAACTACCTTCCATAATGACAAGGCTATAATCCAATGGACTAACAAAAATCTCGACAACAGACTACCTTCAATAATGACAAGTCTACCATCCAGTGGAGTAACAAAAATCTGAACAAAAGACTACCTTCCATAATGAAAAGGCTACCATCCATTGGAGTAACAGAAATCATAGTGATAGACTACCTTCCATAATGACAAGGCTACCATCCATTGGAGTAACAAAAATCACGACAACAAATTACCTTCCATAATGACAAGGCTACCATCCATTGGAATAACAGAAATCATGACAACAGACTACCTTCTATAATGACAAGGCTACCATCCATTAGAGTAACAAAGATATCGATAACATACTAACTTCCATAATGAAAAGGCTACCATCCATTGGAGTAATAAAAATCTCGACAACAGACTACCTTCTATAGTGACAAGTCTACAACCCATTGGAATAACAAAAATCTCAACAACAGACTACCTTCCATAATGACAAGGCTACAATCCAATGGATTAACAAAAATCTCGACGACAGACTACCTTCCATAATGACAAGTCTACCATCCATTGGAGTAACAAAAATCTGAACAACAGACTACCTTCCATAATGACAAGGCTACCAACCATTTGAGTAACAAAAATCGGGACAACAAATTACATTCCATAATGACAAGGCTACCATCCATTGGAATAACAGAAATCTTGACAATAAACTACCTTCCATAATGACAAGGCTACCATCCATTGGAGTAACAAAGATATCGACAGCATACTAACTTCACTAATAACAAGGCTACCATCCATTGGAAAAATAAAAATCACGATAGCAGACTACCTTCCATAATGACAAGGCTACCATCCATTGGAATAACAAAAATCTGGACAACAGACTACCTTCCATAATGACAAGGCTACCATCCATTGGAGTAACAGAAATTACAACGATAGACTACCTTCCATAATGACAAGGCTACCATCCATTGGAGTAACAAAAATCACGACAAGTAATTACATTCCATAATGATAAGGCTACCATCCATTGGAATAACAGAAATCTTGAGAACAAACTACCTTCCATAATGACAAGGCTACCATCCATTACAGTAACAAAGATATCGACAACATACTAACTTCAATAATGACAAGGCTACAATCCATTGGAGTAATAAAAATCTCGAGAGTAGACAACCTTCTATAATGACAAGTCTACAACCCATTGGAATAACAAAAATCTCAACAATAGACTACCTTCCATAATGACAAAGCTACAATCCAATGGAGTAACAAAAATCTGAACAACAGATTACCTTCCATAATGACAAGGCTACCATCCATTTGAGTAACAAAAATCGGGACAACAAATTACATTCCATAATGACAAGGCTACCACCCATTGGAGTAACAAAGATATCGACAGCATACTAACTTCACTAATGACAAGGATACCATCCATTGGAGTAATAAAAATCACGACAGCAGACTACCTTCCATAATGACAAGGCTACCATCCATTGGAATAACAAAAATCTCGACAACAGACTACCTTCCATAGTGATAAGGCTACCATCCAATGGAGTAACAAAAATCTAGACAAAAGACTACCTTCCATAATGACAAGGCTACCATCTATTGGAGTAACAAAAATCTCGACAACAGACTACCTTCCATAATGACAAGGCTATAATCCAATGGAGTAACAATAATCTCGACAACAGACTACCTTCCATAATGACAAGTCTACCATCTATTGGAGTAACAAAAATGTGAACAACAGACTACCTTCCATAATGACAAGGCTACCATCCATTGGAGTAACAAAAATCACGACAACAAATTACCTTCCATAATGACAAGGCTACCATCCATTGGAATAACAGAAATCTTGAAAACAAACTACCTTCCATAATGACAAGGCTACCATCCATTGGAGTAACAAAGATGCCGACATCATACTAACTTCCATAATGACGAGGCTACCATCCATTGGAGTAATAAAAATCACGACAGCAGACTACCTTCCATATTGACAAGGCTACCATCCATTGGAATAACAAAAATCTCGACAACAGACTACCTTCCATAATGACAAGGCTACCATCCAATGGAGTAACAAAAATCTCGACAAAAGACTACCTTCCATAATGACAAGGCTACCATCCATTGGAGTAACAAAAATCTCGACAAAAGACTACCTTCCATAATGACAAGGGTACCATCCATTGGAGTAACAAAAATCTCGACAACAGACTACCTTCCATAATGACAAGGCTATAATCCAATGGAGTAACAAAAATCTCGACGACAGACTACCTTCAATAATGACAAGTCTACCATCCATTGGAGTAACAAAAATCTAAACAACAGACTACCTTCCATAATGAAAAGGCTACCATCCATTGGAGTAACAGAAATCATAGCGATAGACTACCTTCCATAATGACAAGGCTACCATCCATAGGAGTAACAAAAATCATGACAACAAATTACCTTCCATAATGACAAGGCTACCATCCATTGGAATAACGGAAATCATGACAACAGACTACCTTCTATAATGACAAGGCTACCATCCATTAGAGTAACAAAGATATCGATAACATACTAACTTCCATAATGAAAAGGCTACCATCCATCAGAGGAATAATAATCTCGACAACAGACTACCTTCTATAGTGACAAGTCTACAATCCAATGGAGTAACAAAAATCTCGACAACAGACTACCTTCCATAATGACAAGTCTACCATCCATTGGAGTAACAAAAATCTAAACAACAGACTACCTTCCATAATGACAAGGCTACTATCCATTTGAGTTACAAAAATCGGGACAACAAATTACATTCCATAATGACAAGGCTACCATCCATTGGAATAACAGAAATCTTGACAATAAACTACCTTCCATAATGACAAGGCTACCATCCATTGGAGTAACAAAAATCTGAACAACAGACTACCTTCCATAATGACAAGGCTACCATCCATTTGAGTAACAAAAATCGAGACAACAAATTACATTCCATAATGACAAGGCTACCATCCATTAGAATAACAGAAATCTTGACAATAAACTACCTTCCATAATGACAAGGCTACCATCCATTGGAGTAACAAAGATATCGACAGCATACTAACTTCACTAATGACAAGGCTACCATCCATTGGAGTAATAAAAATCACGATAGCAGACTACCTTCCATAATGACAAGGCTACCATCCATTGGAATAACAAAAATCTCGACAACAGACTACCTTCTATAATGACAAGGCTACCATCCATTGGAGTAACAGAAATTACAACGATAGACTACCTTCCATAATGACAAGGCTACCATCCATTGGAGTAACAAAAATCACGACAACTAATTACATTCCATAATGACAAGGCTACCATCCATTGGAATAACAGAAATCTTGAGAACATACTACCTTCCATAATGACAAGGCTACCATCCATTAGAGTAACAAAGATATCGACAACATACTAACTTCCATAATGACAAAGCTACAATCCATTGGAGTAATAAAAATCTCGAGAATAGACTACCTTCTATAATGACAAGTCTACAACCCATTGGAATAACAAAAATCTCAACAACAGACTACCTTCCATAATGACAAAGCTACAATCCAATGGAGTAACAAAAATCTCAACAACAGACTACCTTTCATAATGACAAGTCTACCATCCATTGGAGTAACAAAAATCTGAACAACAGATTACCTTCCATAATGACAAGGCTACCATCCATTTGAGTAACAAAAATCGGGACAACAAATTACATTCCATAATGACAAGGCTACCATCCATTGGAGTAACAGAAATCTTGACAATAAACGACCTTCCATAATGACAAGGCTACCATCCATTTGAGTAACAAAGATATCGACAACATACTAACTTCACTAATGACAAGGATACCATCCATTGGAGTCATAAAAATCACGACAGCAGACTACCTTCCATAATGACAAGTCTACCATCCATTGGAGTAACAAAAATCTCGACAACAGACTACCTTCCATATTGATAAGGCTACCATCCAATGGAGTAACAAAAATCTCGACAAAAGACTACCTTCCATAATGACAAGGCTACCATCTATTGGAGTAACAAAAATCTCGACAACAGACTACCTTCCATAATGACAAGGGTACCATCCATTGGAGTAACAAAAATCTCGACAACAGACTACCTTCCATAATGACAAGGCTATAATCCAATGGAGTAACAATAATCTCGACACCAGAATACCTTCCAAAATGACAAGTCTACCATCCATTGGAGTAACAAAAATGTGAACAACAGACTACCTTCCATAATGACAAGGCTACCATCCATTGGAGTAACAAAAATCACGACAACAAATTACCTTCCATAATGACAAGGCTACCATCCATTGGAATAATAGAAATCTTGAAAACAAACTACCTTCCATAATGACAAGGCTACCATCCATTGGAGTAACAAAGATATCGACATCATACTAACTTCCATAATGACGAGGCTACCATCCATTGGAGTAATAAAAATCACGACAGCAGACTACCTTCCATATTGACAAGGCTACCATCCATTGGAATAACAAAAATCTCGACAACGGACTACCTTCCATAATGACAAGGCTACCATCCAATGGAGTAACAAAAATCTCGACAAAAGACTACCTTCCATAATGACAAGGCTACCATCCATTGGAGTAACAAAAATCTCGACAACAGACTACCTTCCATAATGACAAGGGTATCATCCATTAGAGTAACAAAAATCTCGACAACAGACTACCTTCCATAATGACAAGGCTATAATCCAATGGAGTAACAATAATCTCGACAACAGACTACCTTCCATAATGACAAGTCTACCATCCATTGGAGTAACAAAAATCTGAACAACAGACTACCTTCCATAATGACAAGGCTACCATCCATTGGAGTAACAGAAATCACAACGACAGAGTACCTTCGATAATGACAAGGCTACCATCCATTGGAGTAACAAAAATCACGACAACAAATTACCTTCTATAATGACAAGGCTACCATCTATTGGAATAACAAAAATCTCGACAACAAACTACCTTCCATAATGATAATGCTACCATCCAATGGAGTAACATAAATATTGACAACAGACTACCTTCCATAATCACAAGGCTACCATCCATTGGAGTAACAAAAATCTCGACAACAGACTACCTTCCATAATGACAAGGGTACCATCCATTGGAGTAACAAAATTCTCGACAACAGACTACCTTCCATAATGACAAGGCTATAATCCAATGAAGTAACAAAAATCTCGACAACAGACTACCTTCCATAATGACAAGTCTACCATCCATTGGAGTAACAAAAATCTGAACAACAAACTACCTTCCATAATGACAAGGCTACCATCCATTGGAGTAACAGAAATCACAACGACAGAGTACCTTCCATAATGATAAGGCTACCATCCATTGGAGTAACAAAAATCACGACAACAAATTACCTTCCATAATGACAAGGCTACCATCCATTGGAATAACAGAAATCTTGACAACAGACTACCTTCCATAATGATAAGGCTACCATCCATTGGAGTAACAAAGATATCGACAGCATACTAACTTCCATAATGACAAGGCTACCATCCAATGGAGTAATAAAAATCACGACAGCAGACTACCTTCCATAATGACAAGGCTACCATCCATTTGAGTAACAAAAATCGGGACAACAAATTACATTCCATAATGACAAGGCTACCATCCATTGGAATAACAGAAATCTTGACAATAAACTACCTTCCATAATGACAAGGCTACCATCCAATAGAGTAACAAAGATA
Source organism: Vicia faba (assembly GCA_948472305.1). NCBI lineage: Eukaryota > Viridiplantae > Streptophyta > Magnoliopsida > Fabales > Fabaceae > Vicia > Vicia faba. Next base: position 612,930,305 of record OX451741.1, read on the forward strand.
TCGAAAGCATACTAACTTCACTAATGACAAGGCTACCATCCATTGGAGTAATAAAAATCACGACAGCAGACTACCTTCCATAATGACAAGGCTACCATCCATTGGAATAACAAAAATCTCGACAACAGACTACCTTCCATAATGATAAGGCTACCATCCAATGGAGTAACAAAAATCTCGACAACAAACTACCTTCCATAATGACAAGGCTACCATCTATTGGAGTAACAAAAATCTCGACAACATACTACCTTCCATAATGACAAGGGTACCATGCATTGGAATAACAAAAATCTCGACAACATACTACCTTCCATAATGACAAGTCTATAATCCAATGGAGTAACAATAATCTCGACAACAGACTACCTTCCATAATGACTAGTCTACCATCCATTGGAGTAACAAAAATCTGAACAACAGACTACCTTCCATAATGAAAAGGCTACCTTCCATTGGAGTAACAGAAATCACAACGACAGAGTACCTTCGATAATGACAAGGCTACCATCCATTGGAGTAACAAAAATCACGACAACAAATTACCTTCTATAATGACAAGGCTACCATCCATTGGAATAACAAAAATCTTGACAACAGACTACCTTCCATAATGACAAGGCTACCATCCATTGGAGTAACAAAGATATCGACAGCATACTAACTTCCATAATGATGAGGCTACCATCCATTAGAGTAATAAAAATCACGACAGCAGATTACCTTCTTTAATGACAAGGCTACCATCCATTGGAATAACAAAAATCTCGACAACAGACTACCTTCCATAATGACAAGGCTACCATCCAATGGAGTAACAAAAATCTCGACAACAGACTACCTTCCATAATGACAAGGCTATAATCCAATGGAGTAACAAAAATCTCGACAACAGACTACCTTCCATAATGACAAGTCTACCATCCATTGGAGTAACAAAAATCTGAACAAAAGACTACCTTCCATAATGACAAGGCTACCATCCATTGGAGTAACAAAAATCACAATGACAGAGTACCTTCCATAATGACAAGGCTACCATCCATTGGAGTAACAAAAATCACGACAACAAATTACCTTCCATAATGACAAGGCTACCATCCATTGGAATAACAGAAATCATGACAACAGACTACCTTCTATAATGAAAAGGGTACCATCCATTGGAGTAATAAAAATCTCGACAACGGACTACCTTCGATAGTGACACGTCTACAACCCATTGGAATAACAAAAATCTCAACAACATACTATCTTCCATAATGATAAGGCTACCATCCATTGGAGTAACAAAAATCTGAACAACAGACTACCTTCCATAATGACAAGGCTACCATCCATTTGAGTAACAAAAATCGGGATAACAAATTACATTCCATAATGACAAGGCTACCATCCATTGGAATAACAGAAATCCTGACAATAAACTACCTTCCATAATGACAAGGCTACCATCCATTGGAGTAAAAAAGATATCGAGAAAATACTAACTTCACTAATGACAAGGCTACCATCCATTGGAGTAATAAAAATCACGACAGCAGACTCCCTTCCATAATGACAATGCTACCATCCATTGGAATAACAAAAATCTCAACAACAGACTACCTTCCATAATGATAATGCTACCATCCAATGGAGTAACAAAAATCTCGACAACATACTACCTTCCATAATGACAAGGCTTCCATCCATTGGAGTAACAAAAATCTCGACAACAGACTACCTTCCATAATGACAAGGGTACCATCCATTGGAGTAACAAAAATCTCGACAACAGAATACCTTCCATAATGACAAGGCTATAATCCAATGGAGTAACAAAAATCTCGACAACAGACTACCTTCCATAATGACAAGTCTACCATCCATTGGAGTAACAAAAATCTGAACAAAAGACTACCTTCCATAATGACAAGGCTACCATCCATTGGAGTAACAAAAATCACAATGACAGAGTACCTTCCATAATGACAAGGCTACCATCCATTGGAGTAACAAAGATATCGACAACATACTAACTTCCATAATGACAAGGCGACCATCCATTGGAGTAATAAAAATCACGACAGCAGACTACCTTCCATAATGACAAGGCTACCATCCATTTAAATAACAAAAATCGAGACAACAAATTACATTCCATAATGATAAGGCTACCATCCATTGGAATAACAGAAATCTTGACAATAAACTACCTTCCATAAAGACAAGGCTACCATCCATCAGAGTAAAAAAGATATCGACAAAATACTAACTTCACTAATGACAAGGCTACCATCCATTGGAGTAATAAAAATCACGATAGTAGACTCCCTTCCACAATGACAAGGCTACCATCCATTGGAATAACAAAAATTTCAACAACAGACTACCTTCCATAATGATAATGCTACCATCCAATGGAGTAACAAAAATCTCGACAACATACTACCTTCCATAATGACAAGGCTACCATCCAATGGAGTAACAAAAATATCGAAAACAGACTACCTTCCATAATAACAAGGCTACCATCCATTGGAGTAACAAAAATCACGAACATAGACTACCTTCCATAATGACAAGGCTACCATCCATTGGAGTAACAAAATTCTCGACAACAGACTACCTTCCATAATGACAAGGCTATAATCCAATGGAGTAACAAAAATCTCGACAACAGACTACCTTCCATAATGACAAGTCTACCATCCATTGGAGTAACAAAAATCGGAACAAAAGACTACCTTCCATAATAAAAAGGCTACCATCCATTGGAGTAACAAAAATCACAATGACAGAGTACCTTCCATAATGACAAGGCTACCATCCATTGGAGTAACAAAAATCACGACAACAAATTACCTTCCATAATGACAAGGCTACCATCCATTGGGATAACAGAAATCATGACAACAGACTACCTTCTATAATGAAAAGGCTACCATCCATTGGAGTAATAAAAATCTCGACAACAGACTACCTTCGATAGTGACAAGTCTACAACCCATTGGAATAACAAAAATCTCAACAACATACTACCTTCCATAATGATAAGGCTACCATCCATTGGAGTAACAAAAATCTGAACAACAAACTACCTTCCATAATGACAAGGCTACCATCCATTTGAGTAACAAAAATCGGGATAACAAATTACATTCCATAATGACAAGGCTACCATCCATTGGAATAACAAAAATATCGAAAACAGACTACCTTCCATAATAACAAGGCTACCATCCATTGGAGTAACAGAAATCATAGCGATAGACTACCTTCCATAATGACAAGGCTACCATCCATAGGAGTAACAAAAATCACGACAACAAATTACCTTCCATAATGACAAGGCTACCATCCATTGGAATAACAGAAATCATGACAACAGACTACCTTCTATAATGAAAAGGCTACCATCCATTGGAGTAATAAAAATCTCGACAACAGACTACCTTCGATAGTGACACGTCTACAACCCATTGGAATAACAAAAATATCAACAACATACTACCTTCCATAATGATAAGGCTACCATCCATTGGAGTAACAAAAATCTGAACAACAGACTACCTTCCATAATGACAAGGCTACCATCCATTTGAGTAACAAAAATCGGGATAACAAATTCCATTCCATAATGACAAGGCTATCATCCATTGGAATAACAGAAATCCTGACAATAAACTACCTTCCATAATGACAAGGCTACCATCCATTGGAGTAAAAAAGATATCGACAAAATACTAACTTCACTAATGACAAGGCTACCATCCATTGGAGTAATAAAAATCACGACAGCAGACTCCCTTCCATAATGACAAGGCTACCATCCATTGGAATAACAAAAATCTCAACAACAGACTACCTTCCATAATGATAATGCTACCATCCAATGGAGTAACAAAAATCTCGACAACATACTACCTTCCATAATGACAAGGCTACCATCCAATGGAGTAACAAAAATATCGAAAACAGACTACCTTCCATAATGACAAGGCTACCATCCATTGGAGTAACAAAGATATCGATAACATACTACCTTCCATAATGACAAGGCTACAATCCATTGGAGTAACAAAAATCACGAACATAGACTACCTTCCATAATGACAAGGCTACCATCCATTGGAGTAACAAAATTCTCGACAACAGACTACCTTCCATAATGACAAGGCTATAATCCAATGGAGTAACAAAAATCTCGACAACAGACTACCTTCCATAATGACAAGTCTACCATCCATTGGAGTAACAAAAATCGGAACAAAAGACTACCTTCCATAATAAAAAGGCTACCATCCATTGGAGTAACAAAAATCACAATGACAGAGTACCTTCCATAATGACAAGGCTACCATCCATTGGAGTAACAAAAATCACGACAACAAATTACCTTCCATAATGACAAGGCTACCATCCATTGGGATAACAGAAATCATGACAACAGACTACCTTCTATAATGAAAAGGCTACCATCCATTGGAGTAATAAAAATCTCGACAACAGACTACCTTCGATAGTGACAAGTCTACAACCCATTGGAATAACAAAAATCTCAACAACATACTACCTTCCATAATGATAAGGCTACCATCCATTGGAGTAACAAAAATCTAAACAACAAACTACCTTCCATAATGACAAGGCTACCATCCATTTGAGTAACAAAAATCGGGATAACAAATTACATTCCATAATGACAAGGCTACCATCCATTGGAATAACAAAAATATCGAAAACAGACTACCTTCCATAATAACAAGGCTACCATCCATTGGAGTAACAGAAATCATAGCGATAGACTACCTTCCATAATGACAAGGCTACCATCCATAGGAGTAACAAAAATCACGACAACAAATTACCTTCCATAATGACAAGGCTACCATCCATTGGAATAACAGAAATCATGACAACAGACTACCTTCTATAATGAAAAGGCTACCATCCATTGGAGTAATAAAAATCTCGACAACAGACTACCTTCGATAGTGACACGTCTATAACCCATTGGAATAACAAAAATATCAACAACATACTACCTTCCATAATGATAAGGCTACCATCCATTGGAGTAACAAAAATCTGAACAACAGACTACCTTCCATAATGACAAGGCTACCATCCATTTGAGTAACAAAAATCGGGATAACAAATTACATTCCATAATGACAAGGCTACCATCCATTGGAATAACAGAAATCCTGACAATAAACTACCTTCCATAATGACAAGGCTACCATCCATTGGAGTAAAAAAGATATCGACAAAATACTAACTTCACTAATGACAAGGCTACCATCCATTGGAGTAATAAAAATCACGACAGCAGACTCCCTTCCATAATGACAAGGCTACCATCCATTGGAATAACAAAAATCTCAACAACAGACTACCTTCCATAATGATAATGCTACCATCCAATGGAGTAACAAAAATCTCGACAACATACTACCTTCCATAATGACAAGGCTTCCATCCATTGGAGTAACAAAAATCTCGACAACAGACTACCTTCCATAATGACAAGGGTACCATCCATTGGAGTAACAAAAATCTCGACAACAGAATACCTTCCATAATGACAAGGCTATAATCCAATGGAGTAACAAAAATCTCGACAACTGACTACCTTCCATAATGACAAGTCTACCATCCATTGGAGTAACAAAAATCTGAACAAAAGACTACCTTCCATAATGACAAGGCTACTATCCATTGGAGTAAAAAAAATCACAATGACAGAGTACCTTCCATAATGACAAGCCTACCATCCATTGGAGTAACAAAGATATCGACAACATACTAACTTCCATAATGACAAGGCGACCATCCATTGGAGTAATAAAAATCACGACAGCAGACTACCTTCCATAATGACAAGGCTACCTTCCATTTGAATAACAAAAATCGAGACAACAAATTACATTCCATAATGACAAGGCTACCATCCATTGGAATAACAGAAATCTTGACAATAAACTACCTTCCATAAAGACAAGGCTACCATCCATCGGAGTAAAAAAGATATCAACAAAATACTAACTTCACTAATGACAAGGCCACCATCCATTGGAGTAATAAAAATCACGACAGCAGACTCCCTTCCATAATGACAAGGCTACCATCCATTGGAATAACAAAAATCTCAACAACAGACTACCTTCCATAATGATAATGCTACCATCCAATGGAGTAACAAAAATCTCGACAACATACTACCTTCCATAATGACAAGGCTTCCATCCATTGGAGTAACAAAAATCTCGACAACAGACTACCTTCCATAATGACAAGGCTATAATCCAATGGAGTAACAAAAATCTCGACAACAGACTACCTTCCATAATGACAAGTCTACCATCCATTGGAGTAACAAAAATCTGAACAAAAGACTACCTTCCATAATGACAAGGCTACCATCCATTGGAGTAACAAAAATCACAATGATAGAGTACCTTCCATAATGACAAGGCTACCATCCATTGGAGTAACAAAAATCACGACAACAAATTACCTTCCATAATGACAAGGCTACCATCCATTGGAATAACAGAAATCATGACAACAGACTACCTTCTATAATGAAAAGGCTACCATCCATTGGAGTAATAAAAATCTCGACAACAGACTACCTTCGATAGTGACAAGTCTACAACCCATTGGAATAACAAAAATCTCAACAACATACTACCTTCCATAATGATAAGGCTACCATCCATTGGAGTAACAAAAATCTGAACAACAAACTACCTTCCATAATGACAAGGCTACCATCCATTTGAGTAACAAAAATCGGGATAACAAATTACATTCCATAATGACAAGGCTACCATCCATTGGAATAACAGAAATCCTGACAATAAACTACCTTCCATAATGACAAGGCTACCATCCATTGGAGTAACAGAAATCATAGCAATAGACTACCTTCCATAATGACAAGGATACCATCCATTGGAGTAACAAAAATCACGACAACAAATTACCTTCCATAATGACAAGGCTACCATCCATTGGAATAACAGAAATCATGACAACAGACTACCTTCTATAATGAAAAGGCTACCATCCATTGGAGTAATAAAAATCTCGACAACAGACTACCTTCGATAGTGACACGTCTACAACCCATTGGAATAACAAAAATCTCAACAACATACTACCTTCCATAATGATAAGGCTACCATCCATTGGAGTAACAAAAATCTGAACAACAAACTACCTTCCATAATGACAAGGCTACCATCCATTTGAGTAACAAAAATCGGGATAACAAATTACATTCCATAATGACAAGGCTACCATCCATTGGAATAACAGAAATCCTGACAATAAACTACCTTCCATAATGACAAGGCTACCATCCATTGGAGTAAAAAAGATATCGACAAAATACTAACTTCACTAATGACAAGGCTACCATCCATTGGAGTAATAAAAATCACCACAGCAGACTCCCTTCCATAATGACAAGGCTACCATCCATTGGAATAACAAAAATCTCAACAACAGACTACCTTCCATAATGATAATGCTACCATCCAATGGAGTAACAAAAATCTCGACAACATACTACCTTCCATAATGACAAGGCTTCCATCCATTGGAGTAACAAAAATCTCGACAACAGACTACCTTCCATAATGACAAGGGTACCATCCATTGGAGTAACAAAAATCTCGACAACAGAATACCTTCCATAATGACAAGGCTATAATCCAATGGAGTAACAAAAATCTCGACAACAGACTACCTTCCATAATGACAAGTCTACCATCCATTGGAGTAACAAAAATCTGAACAAAAGACTACATTCCATAAAGACAAGGCTACCATCCATTGGAGTAACAAAAATCACAATGACAGAGTACCTTCCATAATGACAAGGCTACCATCCATTGGAGTAACAAAGATATCGACACATACTAACTTCCATAATGACAAGGCGACCATCCATTGGAGTAATAAAAGTCACGACAGCAGACTACCTTCCATAATGACAAGGCTACCATCCATTTGAATAACAAAAATCGAGACAACAAATTACGTTCCATAATGACAAGGCTACCATCCATTGGAATAACCGAAATCTTGACAATAAACTACCTTCCATAAAGACAAGGCTACCATCCATCGGAGTAAAAAAGATATCGACAAAATACTAACTTCACTAATGACAAGGCTACCATCCATTGGAGTAATAAAAATCACGACAGCAGACTCACTTCCATAATGACAAGGCTACCATCCATTGGAATAACAAAAATCTCAACAACAGACTACCTTCCATAATGATAATGCTACCATCCAATGGAGTAACAAAAATCTCGACAACATACTACCTTCCATAATGACAAGGCTTCCATCCATTGGAGTAACAAAAATCTCGACAACAGACTACCTTCCATAATGACAAGGGTACCATCCATTGGAGTAACAAAAATCTCGACAACAGAATACCTTCCATAATGACAAGGCTATAATCCAATGGAGTAACAAAAATCTCGACAACAGACTACCTTCCATAATGACAAGTCTACCATCCATTGGAGTAACAAAAATCTGAACAAAAGACTATCTTCCATAAAGACAAGGCTACCATCCATTGGAGTAACAAAAATCACAATGACAGAGTACCTTCCATAATGACAAGGCTACCATCCATTGGAGTAACAAAGATATCGACACATACTAACTTCCATAATGACAAGGCGACCATCCATTGGAGTAATAAAAGTCACGACAGCAGACTACCTTCCATAATGACAAGGCTACCATCCATTTGAATAACAAAAATCGAGACAACAAATTACGTTCCATAATGACAAGGCTACCATCCATTGGAATAACCGAAATCTTGACAATAAACTACCTTCCATAAAGACAAGTCTACCATCCATCGGAGTAAAAAAGATATCGACAAAATACTAACTTCACTAATGACAAGGCTACCATCCATTGGAGTAATAAAAATCACGACAGCAGACTCACTTCCATAATGACAAGGCTACCATCCATTGGAATAACAAAAATCTCAACAACAGACTACATTCCATAATGATAATGCTACCATCCAATGGAGTAACAAAAATCTCGACAACATACTACCTTCGATAATGACAAGTCTTCCATCCATTGGAGTAACAAAAATCTCGACAACAGACTCCTTCCATAATGACAAGGGTACCATCCATTGGAGTAACAAAAATCTCGACAACAGAATACCTTTCATAATGACAAGCCTATAATCCAATGCAGTAACAAAAATCTCGACAACAGACTACCTTCCATAATGACAAGTCTACCATCCATTGGAGTAACAAAAATCACAATGACAGAGTACCTTCCATAATGACAAGGCTACCATCCATTGGAGTAACAAAAATCACGACAACAAATTACCTTCCATAATGACAAGGCTACCATCCATTGGAATAACAGAAATCATGACAACAGATTACCTTCTATAATGAAAAGGCTACCATCCATTGGAGTAATAAAAATCTCGACAACAGACTACCTTCGATAGTGACAAGTCTACAACCCATTGGAATAACAAAAATCTCAACAACATACTACCTTCCATAATGATAAGGCTACCATCCATTGGAGTACCAAAAATCTGAACAACAAACTACCTTCCATAATGACAAGGCTACCATCCATTTGAGTAACAAAAATCGGGATAACAAATTACATTCCATAATAACAAGGCTACCATCCATTGGAATAACAGAAATCCTGACAATAAACTACGTTCCATAATGACAAGGCTACCATCCATTGGAGTAAAAAAGATATCGACAAAATACTAACTTCACTAATGACAAGGCTACCATCCATTGGAGTAATAAAAATCACGACAGCAGACTCCCTTCCATAATGACAAGGCTACCATCCATTGGAATAACAAAAAACTCAACAACAAACTACCTTCCATAATGATAATGCTACCATCCAATGGAGTAACAAAAATCTCGACAACATACTACCTTCCATAATGACAAGGCTTCCATCCATTGGAGTAACAAAAATCTCGACAACAGACTACCTTCCATAATGACAAGGGTACCATCCATTGGAGTAACAAAAATCTCGACAACAGAATACCTTCCATAATGACAAGGCTATAATCCAATGGAGTAACAAAAATCTCGACAACAGACTACCTTCCATAATGACAAGTCTACCATCCATTGGAGTAACAAAAATCTGAACAAAAGACTACCTTCCATAATGACAAGGCTACCATCCATTGGAGTAACAAAAATCACAATGACAGAGTACCTTCCATAATGACAAGGCTACCATCCACTGGAGTAACAAAGATATCGACAACATACTAACTTCCATAATGACAAGGCGACCATCCATTGGAGTAATAAAAATCACGACAGCAGACTACCTTCCATAATGACAAGGCTACCATCTATTTGAATAACAAAAATCGAGACAACAAATTACATTCCATAATGACAAGGCTACCATCCATTGGAATAACAGAAATCTTGACAATAAACTACCTTCCATAAAGACAAGGCTACCATCCATCGGAGGAAAAAAGATATCGACAAAATACTAACTTCACTAATGACAAGGCTACCATCCATTGGAGTAATTAAAATCACGACAGCAGACTCCCTTCCATAATGACAAGGCTACCATCAATTGGAATAACAAAAATCTCAACAACAGACTACCTTCCATAATGATAATGCTACCATCCAATGGAGTAACAAAAATCTCGACAACATACTACCTTCCATAATGACAAGGCTTCCATCCATTGGAGTAACAAAAATCTCGACAACAGACTACCTTCCATAATGACAAGGCTATAATCCAATGGAGTAACAAAAATCTCGACAACAGACTACCTTCCATAATGACAAGTCTACCATCCATTGGAGTAACAAAAATCTGAACAAAAGACTACCTTCCATAATGACAAGGCTACCATCCATTGGAGTAACAAAAATCACAATGACAGAGTACCTTCCATAATGACAAGGCTACCATCCATTGGAGTAACAAAAATCACGACAACAAATTACCTTCCATAATGACAAGGCTACCATCCATTGGAATAACAGAAATCATGACAACAGACTACCTTCTATAATGAAAAGGCTACCATCCATTGGAGTAATAAAAATCTCGACAACAAACTACCTTCGATAGTGACAAGTCTACAACCCATTGGAATAACAAAAATCTCAACAACATACTACCTTCCATAATGATAAGGCTACCATCCATTGGAGTAACAAAAATCTGAACAACAAACTACCTTCCATAATGACAAGGCTACCATCCATTTGAGTAACAAAAATCGGGATAACAAATTACATTCCATAATGACAAGGCTACCATCCATTGGAATAACAGAAATCCTGACAATAAACTACCTTCCATAATGACAAGGCTACCATCCATTGGAGTAACAGAAATCATAGCGATAAACTACCTTCCATAATGACAAGGCTACCATCCATTGGAGTAACAAAAATCACGACAACAAATTACCTTCCATAATGACAAGGCTACCATCCATTGGAATAACAGAAATCATGACAACAGACTACCTTCTATAATGAAAAGGCTACCATCCATTGGAGTAATAAAAATCTCGACAACAGACTACCTTCGATAGTGACACGTCTACAACCCATTGGAATAACAAAAATCTCAACAACATACTACCTTCCATAATGATAAGGCTACCATCCATTGGAGTAACAAAAATCTGAACAACAGACTACCTTCCATAATGACAAGGCTACCATCCAATTGAGTAACAAAAATCGGGATAACAAATTACATTCCATAATAACAAGGCTACCATCCATTGGAATAACAGAAATCCTGACAATAAACTACCTTCCATAATGACAAGGCTACCATCCATTGGAGTGAAAAAGATATCGACAAAATACTAACTTCACTAATGAAAAGGCTACCATCCATTGGAGTAATAAAAATCACGACAGCAGACTCCCTTCCATAATGACAAGGCTACCATCCATTGGAATAACAAAAATCTCAACAACAGACTACCTTCCATAATGATAATGCTACCATCCAATGGAGTAATAAAAATCTCGACAACATACTACCTTCCATAATGACAAGGCTTCCATCCATTGGAGTAACAAAAATCTCGACAACAGACTACCTTCCATAATGACAAGGGTACCATCCATTGGAGTAACAAAAATCTCGACAACAGAATACCTTCCATAATGACAAGGCTATAATCCAATGGAGTAACAAAAATCTCGACAACAGACTACCTTCCATAATGACAAGTCTACCATCCATTGGAGTAACAAAAATCTGAACAAAAGACTACCTTCCATAATGACAAGGCTACCATCCATTGGAGTAACAAAAATCACAATGACAGAGTACCTTCCATAATGACAAGGCTACCATCCATTGGAGTAACAAAAATATCGACAACATACTAACTTCCATAATGACAAGGCGACCATCCATTGGAGTAATAAAAATCACGACAGCAGACTACCTTCCATAATGACAAGGCTACCATCCATTTGAATAACAAAAATCGAGACAACAAATTACATTCCATAATGACAAGGCTACCATCCATTGGAATAACAGAAATCTTGACAATAAACTACCTTCCATAAAGACAAGGCTACCATCCATCGGAGTAAAAAAGATATCGACAAAATACTAACTTCACTAATGACAAGGCTACCATCCATTGGAGTAATAAAAATCACGACAGCAGACTCCCTTCCATAATGACAAGGCTACCATCCATTGGAATAACAAAAATCTCAACAACAGACTACCTTCCATAATGATAATGCTACCATCCAATGGAGTAACAAAAATCTCGACAACATACTACCTTCCATAATGACAAGGCTTCCATCCATTGGAGTAACAAAAATCTCGACAACAGACTACCTTCCATAATGACAAGGGTACCATCCATTGGAGTAACAAAAATCTCGACAACAGAATACCTTCCATAATGACAAGGCTATAATCCAATGGAGTAACAAAAATCTCGACAACAGACTACCTTCCATAATGACAAGTCTACCATCCATTGGAGTAACAAAAATCACAATGACAGAGTACCTTCCATAATGACAAGGCTACCATCCATTGGAGTAACAAAAATCACGACAACAAATTACCTTCCATAATGACAAGGCTACCATCCATTGGAATAACAGAAATCATGACAACAGACTACCTTCTATAATGAAAAGGCTACCATCCATTGGAGTAATAAAAATCTCGACAACAGACTACCTTCGATAGTGACAAGTCTACAACCCATTGGAATAACTAAAATCTCAACAACATACTACCTTCCATAATGATAAGGCTACCATCCATTGGAGTAACAAAAATCTGAACAACAAACTACCTTCCATAATGACAAGGCTACCATCCATTTGAGTAACAAAAATCGGGATAACAAATTACATTCCATAATGACAAGGCTACCATCCATTGGAATAACAGAAATCCGTACAATAAACTACCTTCCATAATGACAAGGCTACCATCCATTGGAGTAATAGAAATCATAGCGATAGACTACCTTCCATAATGACAAGGCTACCATCCATTGGAGTAACAAAAATCACGACAACAAATTACCTTCCATAATGACAAGGCTACCATCCATTGGAATAACAGAAATCATGACAACAGACTACCTTCTATAATGAAAAGGCTACCATCCATTGGAGTAATAAAAATCTCGACAACAGACTACCTTCGATAGTGACACGTCTACAACCCATTGGAATAACAAAAAACTCAACAACATACTACCTTCCATAATGATAAGGCTACCATCCATTGGAGTAACAAAAATCTGAACAACAGACTACCTTCCATAATGACAAGGCTACCATCCAATTGAGTAACAAAAATCGGGATAACAAATTACATTCCATAATGACAAGGCTACCATCCATTGGAATAACAGAAATCCTGACAATAAACTACCTTCCATAATGACAAGGCTACAATCTATTGGAGTGAAAAAGATATCGACAAAATACTAACTTCACTAATGAAAAGGCTACCATCCATTGGAGTAATAAAAATCACGACAGCAGACTCCCTTCCATAATGACAAGGCTACCATCCATTGGAATAACAAAAATCTCAACAACAGACTACCTTCCATAATGATAATGCTACCATCCAATGGAGTAACAAAAATCTCGACAACATACTACCTTCCATAATGACAAGGCTTCCATCCATTGGAGTAACAAAAATCTCGACAACAGACTACCTTCCATAATGACAAGGGTACCATCCATTGGAGTAACAAAAATCTCGACAACAGAATACCTTCCATAATGACAAGGCTATAATCCAATGGAGTAACAAAAATCTCGACAACAGACTACCTTCCATAATGACAAGTCTACCATCCATTGGAGTAACAAAAATCTGAACAAAAGACTACCTTCCATAATGACAAGGCTACCATCCATTGGAGTAACAAAAATCACAATGACAGAGTACCTTCCATAATGACAAGGCTACCATCCATTGGAGTAACAAAAATATCGACAACATACTAACTTCCATAATGACAAGGCGACCATCCATTGGAGTAATAAAAATCACGACAGCAGACTACCTTCCATAATGACAAGGCTACCATCCATTTGAATAACAAAAATCGAGACAACAAATTACATTCCATAATGACAAGGCTAACATCCATTGGAATAACAGAAATCTTGACAATAAACTACCTTCCATAAAGACAAGGCTACCATCCATCGGAGTAAAAAAGATATCGACAAAATACTAACTTCACTAATGACAAGGCTACCATCAATTGGAGTAATAAAAATCACGACAGCAGACTCCCTTCCATAATGACAAGGCTACCATCCATTGGAATAACAAAAATCTCAACAACAGACTACCTTCCATAATGATAATGCTACCATCCAATGGAGTAACAAAAATCTCGACAACATACTACCTTCCATAATGACAAGGCTTCCATCCATTGGAGTAACAAAAATCTCGACAACAGACTACCTTCCATAATGACAAGGCTACCATCCATTGGAGTAACAAAAATCTCAACAATAGACTACCTTCCATAATGACAAGGCTATAATCCAATGGAGTAACAAAAATCTCGACAACAGACTACCTTCCATAATGACAAGTCTACCATCCATTGGAGTAACAAAAATCACAATGACAGAGTACCTTCCATAATGACAAGGCTACCATCCATTGGAGTAACAAAAATCACGACAACAAATTACCTTCCATAATGACAAGGCTACCATCCATTGGAATAACAGAAATCATGACAACAGACTACCTTCTATAATGAAAAGGCTACCATCCATTGGAGTAATAAAAATCTCGACAACAGACTACCTTCGATAGTGACAAGTCTACAACCCATTGGAATAACTAAAATCTCAACAACATACTACCTTCCATAATGATAGGGCTACCATCCATTGGAGTAACAAAAATCTGAACAACAAAATACCTTCCATAATGACAAGGCTACCATCCATTTGAGTAACAAAAATCGGGATAACAAATTACATTCCATAATGACAAGGCTACCATCCATTGGAATAACAGAAATCCGTACAATAAACTACCTTCCATAATGACAAGGCTACCATCCATTGGAGTAATAGAAATCATAGCGATAGACTACCTTCCATAATGACAAGGCTACCATCCATTGGAGTAACAAAAATCACGACAACAAATTACCTTCCATAATGACAAGGCTACCATCCATTGGAATAACAGAAATCATGACAACAGACTACCTTCTATAATGAAAAGGCTACCATCCATTGGAGTAATAAAAATCTCGACAACAGACTAACTTCGATAGTGACACGTCTACAACCCATTGGAATAACAAAAATCTCAACAACATACTACCTTCCATAATGATAAGGATACCATCCATTGGAGTAACAAAAATCTGAACAACAAACTACCTTCCATAATGACAAGGCTACCATCCATTTGAGTAACAAAAATCGGGATAACAAATTACATTCCATAATGACAAGGCTACCATCCATTGGAATAACAGAAATCCTGACAATAAACTACCTTCCATAATGACAAGGCTACCATCCATTGGAGTAAAAAAGATATTGACAAAATACTAACTTCACTAATGACAAGGCTACCATCCATTGGAGTAATAAAAATCACGACAGCAGACTCCCTTCCATAATGACAAGGCTACCATCCATTGGAATAACAAAAATCTCAACAACAGACTACCTTCCATAATGATAATGCTACCATCCAATGGAGTAACAAAAATCTCGACAACATACTACCTTCCATAATGACAAGACTTCCATCCATTGGAGTAACAAAAATCTCGACAACAGACTACCTTCCATAATGACAAGGGTACCATCCATTGGAGTAACAAAAATCTCGACAACAGAATACCTTCCATAATGACAAGGCTATAATCCAATGGAGTAACAAAAATCTCGACAACAGACTACCTTCCATAATGACAAGTCTACCATCCATTGGAGTAACAAAAATCTGAACAAAAGACTACCTTCCATAATGACAAGGCTACCATCCATTGGAGTAACAAAAATCACAATGACAGAGTACCTTCCATAATGACAAGGCTACCATCCATTGGAGTAACAAAGATATCGACAACATACTAACTTCCATAATGACAAGGCGACCATCCATTAGAGTAATAAAAATCACGACAGCAGACTACCTTCCATAATGACAAGGCTACCATCCATTTGAATAACAAAAATCGAGACAACAAATTACATTCCATAATGACAAGGCTACCATCCATTGGAATAACAGAAATCTTGACAATAAACTACCTTCCATAAAGACAAGGCTACCATCCATCGTAGTAAAAAAGATATCGCCAAAATACTAACTTCACTAATGACAAGGCTACCATCCATTGGAGTAATAAAAATCACGACAGCAGACTCCCTTCCATAATGACAAGGCTACCATCCATTGGAATAACAAAAATCTCAACAACAGACTACCTTCCATAATGATAATGCTACCATCCAATGGAGTAACAAAAATCTCGACAACATACTACCTTCCATAATGACAAGGCTTCCATCCATTGGAGTAACAAAAATCTCGGCAACAGACTACCTTCCATAATGACAAGGGTACCATCCATTGGAGTAACAAAAATCTCGACAACAGAATACCTTCCATAATGACAAGGCTATAATCCAATGGAGTAACAAAAATCTCGACAACAGACTACCTTCCATAATGACAAGTCTACCATCCATTGGAGTAACAAAAATCACAATGACAGAGTACCTTCCATAATGACAAGGCTACCATCCATTGGAGTAACAAAAATCACGACAACAAATTACCTTCCATAATGACAAGGCTACCATCCATTGGAATAACAGAAATCATGAGAACAGACTACCTTCTATAATGAAAAGGCTACCATCCATTGGAGTAATAAAAATCTCGACAATAGACTACCTTCGATAGTGACAAGTCTACAACCCATTGGAATAACTAAAATCTCAACAACATACTACCTTCCATAATGATAAGGCTACCATCCATTGGAGTAACAAAAATCTGAACAACAAACTACCTTCCATAATGACAAGGCTACCATCCATTTGAGTAACAAAAATCGGGATAACAAATTACATTCCATAATGACAAGGCTACCATCCATTGGAATAACAGAAATCCGTACAATAAACTACCTTCCATAATGACAAGGCTACCATCCATTGGAGTAATAGAAATCATAGCGATAGACTACCTTCCATAATGACAAGGCTACCATCCATTGGAGTAACAAAAATCACGACAACAAATTACCTTCCATAATGACAAGGCTACCATCCATTGGAATAACAGAAATCATGACAACAGACTACCTTCTATAATGAAAAGGCTACCATCCATTGGAGTAATAAAAATCTCGACAATAGACTACCTTCGATAGTGACACGTCTACAACCCATTGGAATAACAAAAATCTCAACAACATACTACCTTCCATAATGATAAGGCTACCATCCATTGGAGTAACAAAAATCTGAACAACAAACTACCTTCCATAATGACAAGGCTACCATCCATTTGAGTAACAAAAATCGGGATAACAAATTACATTCCATAATGACAAGGCTACCATCCATTGGAATAACAGAAATCCTGACAATAAACTACCTTCCATAATGACAAGGCTACCATCCATTGGAGTAAAAAAGATATTGACAAAATACTAACTTCACTAATGACAAGGCTACCATCCATTGGAGTAATAAAAATCACGACAGCAGACTCCCTTCCATAATGACAAGGCTACCATCCATTGGAATAAGAAAAATCTCAACAACAGACTACCTTCCATAATGATAATGCTACCATCCAATGGAGTAACAAAAATCTCGACAACAGACTACCTTCCATAATGACAAGGGTACCATCCATTGGAGTAACAAAAATCTCGACAACAGAATACCTTCCATAATGACAAGGCTATAATCCAATGGAGTAACAAAAATCTCGACAACAGACTACCTTCCATAATGACAAGTCTACCATCCATTGGAGTAACAAAAATCTGAACAAAAGACTACCTTCCATAATGACAAGGCTACCATCCATTGGAGTAACAAAAATCACAATGACAGAGTACCTTCCATAATGACAAGGCTACCATCCATTGGAGTAACAAAGATATCGACAACATACTAACTTCCATAATGACAAGGCGACCATCCATTGGAGTAATAAAAATCACAACAGCAGACTACCTTCCATAATGACAAGGCTACCATCCATTTGAATAACAAAAATCGAGACAACAAATTACATTCCATAATGACAAGGCTACCATCCATTGGAATAACAGAAATCTTGACAATAAACTACCTTCCATAAAGACAAGGCTACCATCCATCGGAGTAAAAAAGATAGCGACAAAATACTAACTTCACTAATGACAAGGCTACCATCTATTGGAGTAATAAAAATCACGACAGCAGACTCCCTTCCATAATGACAAGGCTACCATCCATTGGAATAACAAAAATCTCAACAACAGACTACCTTCCATAATGATAATGCTACCATCCAATGGAGTAACAAAAATCTCGACAACATACTACCTTCCATAATGATAAGGCTTCCATCCATTGGAGTAACAAAAATCTCGAAAACAGACTACCTTCCATAATGACAAGGGTACCATCCATTGGTGTAACAAAAATCTCGACAACAGAATACCTTCCATAATGACAAGGCTATAATCCAATGGAGTAACAAAAATCTCGACAACAGACTACCTTCCATAATGACAAGTCTACCATCCATTGGAGTAACAAAAATCTGAACAAAAGACTACCTTCCATAATGACAAGGCTACCATCCATTGGAGTAACAAAAATCACAATGACAGAGTACCTTCCATAATGACAAGGCTACCATCAATTGGAGTAACAAAAATAACGACAACAAAATACCTTCCATAATGACAAGCCTACCATCCATTGGAATAACAGAAATCATGACAGCAGACTACCTTCTATAATGAAAAGGCTACCATCCATTGGAGTAATAAAAATCTCGACAACAGACTACCTTCGATAGTGACAAGTCTACAACCCATTGGAATAACAAAAATCTCAACAACATACTACCTTCCATAATGATAAGGCTACCATCCATTGGAGTAACAAAAATCTGAACAACAAACTACCTTCCATAATGACAAGGCTACCATCCATTTGAGTAACAAAAATCGGGATAACAAATTACATTCCAAAATGACAAGGCTACCATCCATTGGAATAACAGAAATCCTGACAATAAACTACCTTCCATAATGACAAGGCTACCATCCATTGGAGTAACAGAAATCATAGCGATAGACTACCTTCCATAATGACAAGGCTACCATCCATTGGAGTAACAAAAATCACGACAACAAATTACCTTCCATAATGACAAGGCTACCATCCATTGGAATAACAGAAATCATGACAACAGACTACCTTCTATAATTAAAAGGCTACCATCCATTGGAGTAATAAAAATCTCGACAACAGACTACCTTCGATAGTGACACGTCTACAACCCATTGGAACAACAAAAATCTCAACAACATACTACCTTCCATAATGATAAGGCTACCATCCATTGGAGTAACAAAAATCTGAACAACAAACTACCTTCCATAATGACAAGGCTACCATCCATTTGAGTAACAAAAATCGGGATAACAAATTAAATTCCATAATGACAAGGCTACCATCCATTGGAATAACAGAAATCCTGACAATAAACTACCTTCCATAATGACAAGGCTACCATCCATTGGAGTAAAAAAGATATTGACAAAATACTAACTTCACTAATGACAAGGCTACCATCCATTGGAGTAATAAAAATCACGACAGTAGACTCCCTTCCATAATGACAAGGCTACCATCCATTGGAATAACAAAAATCTCAACAACAGACTACCTTCCATAATGATAATGCTACCATCCAATGGAGTAACAAAAATCTCGACAACATACTACCTTCCATAATGACAAGACTTCCATCCATTGAAGTAACAAAAATCTCGACACCAGACTACCTTCCATAATGACAAGGGTACCATCCATTGGAGTAACAAAAATCTTGACAACATAATACCTTCCATAATGACAAGGCTATAATCCAATGGAGTAACAAAAATCTCGACAACAGACTACCTTCCATAATGACAAGTCTACCATCCATTGGAGTAACAAAAATCTGAACAAAAGACTACCTTCCATAATGACAAGGCTACCATCCATTGGAGTAACAAAAATCACAATGACAGAGTACCTTCCATAATGACAAGGCTACCATCCATTGGAGTAACAAAGATATCGACAACATACTAACTTCCATAATGACAAGGCGACCATCCATTGGAGTAATAAAAATCACGACAGCAGACTACCTTCCATAATGACAAGGCTACCATCCATTTGAATAACAAAAATCGAGACAACAAATTACATTCCATAATGACAAGGCTACCATCCATTGGAATAACAGAAATCTTGACAATAAACTACCTTCCATAAAGACAAGGCTACCATCCATCGGAGTAAAAAAGATATCGACAAAATACTAACTTCACTAATGACAAGGCTACCATCCATTGGAGTAATAAAAATCACGACAGCAGACTCCCTTCCATAATGACAAGGCTACCATCCATTGGAATAACAAAAATCTCAACAACAGACTACCTTCCATAATGATAATGCTACCATCCAATGGAGTAACAAAAATCTCGACAACATACTACCTTCCATAATGACAAGGCTTCCATCCATTGGAGTAACAAAAATCTCCACAACAGACTACCTTCCATAATGACAAGGGTACCATCCATTGGAGTAACAAAAATCTCGACAACAGACTACCTTCCATAATGACAAGTCTACCATCCATTGGAGTAACAAAAATTTCGACAACAGACTACCTTCCATAATGACAAGTCTACCATCCATTGGAGTACCAAAAATCACAATGACAGAGTACCTTCCATAATGACAAGGCTACCATCCATTGGAATAACAAAAATCATGACAACAGACTACCTTCTATAATGAAAAGGCTACCATCCATTGGAGTAATAAAAATCTCGACAACAGACTACCTTCGATAGTGACAAGTCTACAACCCATTGGAATAACAAAAATCTCAACAACATTATACCTTCCATAATGATAAGGCTACCATTCATTGGAGTAACAAAAATCTGAACAACAAACTACCTTCCATAATGAAAAGGCTACCATCCATTTTAGTAACAAAAATCGGGATAACAAATTACATTCAATAATGACAAGGCTACCATCCATTGGAATAACACAAATCCTGACAATAAACTACCTTCCATAATGACAAGGCTACCATTCATTGGAGTAACAGAAATCATAGCGATAGACTACCTTCCATAATGACAAGGCTACCATCCATTGGAGTAACAAAAATCACGACAACAAATTACCTTCCATAATGACAAGGCTACCATCCATTGGAATAACAGAAATCATGACAACAGACTACCTTCTATAATGAAAAGGCTACCATCCATTGGAGTAATAAAAATCTCGACAACAGACTACCTTCGATAGTGACAAGTCTACAACCCATTGGAATAACAAAAATCTCAACAACATACTACCTTCCATAATGATAAGGCTACCATCCATTGGAGTAACAAAAATCTGAACAACAAACTACCTTCCATAATGACAAGGCTACCATCCATTTGAGTAACAAAAATCGGGATAACAAATTACATTCCATAATGACAAGGCTACCATCCATTGGAATAACAGAAATCCTGACAATAAACTACCTTCCATAATGACAAGGCTACCATCCATTGGAGTAAAAAAGATATCAACAAAATACTAACTTCACTAATGACAAGGCTACCATCCATTGGAGTAATAAAAATCACGACAGCAGACTCCCTTCCATAATGACAAGGCTACCATCCATTGGAATAACAAAAATCTCAACAACAGACTACCTTCCATAATGATAATGCTACCATCCAATGGAGTAACAAAAATCTCGACAACATACTACCTTCCATAATGACAAGGCTTCCATCCATTGGAGTACCAAAAATCTCGACAACAGACTACCTTCCATAATGACAAGGGTACCATCCATTGGAGTAACAAAAATCTCGACAACAGAATACCTTCCATAATGACAAGGCTATAATCCAATGGAGTAACAAAAATCTCGACAACAGACTACCTTCCATAATGACTAGTCTACCATCCATTGGAGTAACAAAAATCTAAACAAAAGACTACCCTCCATAATGACAAGGCTACCATCCATTGGAGTAACAAAAATCACAATGACAGAGTACCTTCCATAATGACAAGGCTACCATCCATTGGAGTAACAAAGATATCGACAACATACTAACTTCCATAATGACAAGGCGACCATCCATTGGAGTAATAAAAATCACGACAGCAGACTACCTTCCATAATGACAAGGCTACCATCCATTTGAATAACAAAAATCGAGACAACAAATTACATTCCATAATGACAAGGCTACCATCCATTGGAATAACAGAAATCTTGACAATAAACTATCTTCCATAAAGACAAGGCTACCATCCATCGGGGTAAAAAAGATATCGACAAAATACTAACTTCACTAATGACAAGGCTACCATCTATTGGAGTAATAAAAATCACGACAGCAGACTCCCTTCCATAATGACAAGGCTACCATCCATTGGAATAACAAAAATCTCAATAACAGACTACCTTCCATAATGATAATGCTACCATCCAATGGAGTAACAAAAATCTCGACAACATACTACCTTCCATAATGACAAGACTTCCATCCATTGGAGTAACAAAAATCTCGACAACAGACTACCTTCCATAATGATAAGGGTACCATCCATTGGAGTAACAAAAATCTCGACAACAGAATACCTTCCATAATGACAAGGCTATAATCCAATGGAGTAACAAAAATCTCGACAACAGACTACCTTCCATAATGACAAGTCTACCATCCATTGGAGTAAAAAAAATATGATCAAAAGACTACCTTCCATAATGACAAGGCTACTATCCATTGGAGTAACAAAAATCACGACAACAAATTACCTTCCATAATGACAAGGCTACCATCCATTGGAATAACAGAAATCTTGACAACAGACTACCTTCCACAATGATCAGGCTACCATCCATTGGAGTAACAAAGATATCGACAACATACTAACTTCCATAATGACAAGGAGACCGTCCATTGGAGTAATAAAAATCACGACAGCAGACTACCTTCCATAATGACAAGGCTACCATCCATTTGAATAACAAAAATCGAGACAACAAATTACATTCCATAATGACAAGGCTACCATCCATTGGAGTAACAAAATTCACAACAACAAATTACCTTCCATAATGAAAAGGCTACCATCCATTGGAATAACAGAAATCTCGACAACAGACTAACTTCCATAATGACAAGGCTACCATCCATTGGAGTAATAAAAATGTCGACAACAAACTAGCTTCTATAATGACATGTCTACAACCCATTGGAATAACAAAAATCTCAACAACAGACTACCTTCCATAATGACAAGGCTACCATCCATTGGAGTAACAAAGATATCGACAACAGACTACCTTCCATAATGACAACTCTACCATCCATTGGAGTAACAAAAATCACAACAACAAATCACCTTCCATAATGACAAGGCTACCTTCCAATGGAATAACAAAAATCTTGACAACAGACTACCTTCCATAATGACAAGGCTACCATCCATTGGAGTAACAAAGATATCTATGACATACTAACTTCCATAATGACAAGGCAACCATCCATTGGAGTAATAAAAATCACAGCAGCAGAATACCTTCCATAATGACAAGGCTACCATCCATTGGAATAACAAAAATCTCGACAACAGACTACCTTCCATGATGACAAGGCTACCATCCAATTGAGTAACAAAAATATCGACAACAGACTACCTTCCATAATGACAAGGCTACCATCCATTGGAGTAACAAAAATCTCGACAACAGACTACCTTCCATAATGACAAGGGTACCATCCATTGGAGTAACAAAAATATCGATAACAGACTACCTTCCATAATGACAAGGCTATAATCCAATGGAGTACCAAAAATCTCGACAACAGACTACCTTACATAATGACAAGTCTACCATCCATTTGAGTAACAAAAATATAAACAACAGACTACCTTCCATAATGACAAGGCTACCATCCATTGGAGTAACAGAAATCAAAACGACGGACTACCTTCCATAATGACAAGGCTACCATCCATTGGAGTAACAAAAATCACGACAACAAATTACCTTCCATAATGAAAAGGCTACCATCCATTGGAATAATAGAAATCTTGACAACAGACTACCTTCCATAATGACAAGGCTACCATCCATTGGATTAACAAAGATATTGAAGCATACTAACTTCCATAGTGACAAGGTTACAATCCATTGGAGTAATAAAAATCACGACAGCATACTACCTTCCATAATGACAAGGCTACCATCCATTGGAATAACAAAAATCTCAACAACACACTGTAAGAACAAAGTTTGAATCTACTACCCTAAAGTTTAAGTTTTGATGATAACAAAATGCAAAGATATATTAATTGTATGATTCATGTTAGAACTATTTGCTACCTAAAAATTACACTTTGTTTTACAGAAACTCTGATGGGTATCAGCATGAGAACATCCTCATCAGCATCAGAAAATTGGATATCAACATCAACATCAGAAGATGCTATATCAGATACCAGAATCAGAAGATCAACTTGCACTTATGCTGAAGCTTGATGAACAGATCTGCGCTTAACACTCTGAACTCTGATTAATACAACAACAGTTCATCAGCACTTAAGTAGCGTTAGAATGAGCCAAAGCCAGAACACGCTTAAGTGGCAACGGTACTGTGCATTCAAGATGAGTTATTACCAACGACATCATTCCAGACAAGATCTGCTTAATAAGGAAAGATTGTTATTGGCATTGAAACAAAATTATTGCTCCAACATACACTATTTCCAATGCTATATAAACAAGTCAATGAAGATTGAATTGGCTAATGCTCTACAACACTCTACACGCCAAAAAGCTAATCATCATCTTCCTTACTCTCAGTTTTCCAAAAGCTCCAAAATTCCCTACTCAATTATTTTAGCAATCTAGTTCTCTTAAGCTTAATTTGTGTAGTATCACAGTTGTGATAAACAGTTTTGTAGAAAACATTCACACACCTAGATTTCAATTCTTTGTAAGAAAGTAATTCCTTGAGAAACCGATTTGTGGTTGGCATCAAGAAGGCTTTAGCTGTTGTTAAAGCAGATTGTAATATTCAGTTGAATGTAGTGGATTAAGACCTCGTTGGAGAGAGGCGAAATCACCTTGACGGGTGGACTGGAGTAGTTTGAGATCAAACGAACCAGGATAAAAACATCGTGTTGATTGCAATTGATTTCTAGTTTTTACAATTCAACCCCCCTTCTTGTGTTTTTCACTTCTTGAGTTGGTATCAGAGCACCTGGTTCTGAGCTAAAACACTTAACCGTGTCAGTACAAGATCCAGCATCAGAAAAACACAATGGCAGGAACTTATCAACACATCAGCAATGACAACAATGAGGACAAAGACAAATTCAGCGGCAAACCTGCAGTCTTTGATGGAGAAAACTTTGATTACTGGAAAGACAAAATTGAAAGCTTCTTACTGGCACATGATGCTGATCTGTGGGACATGGTGATAGATGGATACACGCACCCTGTGAATGCAAGCGGTCAGAAGATTGATAGGAAAGCAATGTCTGACCAACAAAAGCGTGACTTCAAAAATCACCACAAGGCCAGAACCATCTTTCTCAGCGCCATCTCCTATGCTGAATATGAAAAGATCTCTAACAGGGACACAGCAAGGAACATGTTTGACTCACTCAGAATGACTCATGAAGGCAACATTCAGGTCAAAGAAACTAAAGCTCCTGCGCTCATTCAGAAGTATGAGGCATTCAAAATGGAAGAAAGTGAATCCATTGCAACAATGTTCTCAAGATTCCAGATTTTAGGGGCTGGCCTCAAGGTTCTGGACAAAGGATACTCTACTGCTGATCACGTCAAGAAAATCATCAGAAGCTTACCAAAGCAGTGGAGGCCAATGGTTACAGCTCTTAAGCTAGCAAAAGATCTCAACAAAATTTCTCTGGAGGAACTTATCAGCTCCCTCAGAAGTCATGAGATAGAGCTAAAAGTTGATGAACCTCAGAAGCAAGGTAAGCCTTTAGCAATAAAATCTAACAAAAAATCTGAGTCTAAAGATTTGCAGGCAGTTGAAGAAACATCTGATGGATCCTCATCAGAAGAAGACAAACTTTCTCTCCTCTCCAGAAGAGTGAACCAACTGTGGAAGCAGAGGCAAAGGAAGTTCAGGAATCCCAGAAGATCTGATCAGAACGAGTCTTCTTCCAGATACAGAAGGACAAATTCTTCCTCTGGATACAAAAGATCTGAAGGCTCCTCAGGAAGCAGAAAGCCAAACACCAAGGACATCATCTGCTATGAGTGCAATGAGCAAGGACACTACAAGAGTGACTGCCCAAAGCTTCATAGGGAAAATCCCAAAAAGAAGTTTGGAAGAGAAAAGAAAAAAAGTCTCATGGCTACATGGGATGACTCTGACTCATCTGAAACTGACTCAAAATCAGATGATGAGAGAGCAACCATAGCTCTCATGGCCAACATTTCAGAAGATAGTGAAGCTTCTGAATCAGACTCAGAATCAGATACTGAAGAGGTATTTCCTGACTTTGCAATTAATTTTACTAAGGCTGAACTTGCTGAAAGCCTTAATGAAATTCTGGAAAGTTACCAGCAGATTAGATTTAAATTCAGAAACCTGAAAAGGAATCTTGAATCTGACTCTGATAAGACTGAGAGTCTTAAATTGGAAAATTCTGAGCTGAGAAATAAAATTTCAAAATTAGAAAATACTTTACAAAACTCTCAGAAGGAACCAATTTCTGAAACTCCCAGCAGCGCTGATGAGATCATCAAGGAGTATGATCACAGTTTCCAGAAGTTCCTGGCTAAAAGCATAGATAGAAGCAAAATGGCTTCAATGATCTATGGAGTTAGCAGAAACGACAGGAAGGGAATAGGATACCAAGGTAAGGTTCCTACACCAAAGAATGTCATGGATTTAACCATTAAACACACTCCTCTGAACTCACATTTTGTGTATGGTCACACACATGATATTAAATACACTAGCAGTAAGTATTCTGTGAAACCAAAATTCAACTAGAGTTTTGGTAAATCTAACAAATCAGGACCCAAGAAAATCTGGGTACCTAAGGATAAAATAATACATGTTGCAGATATCTTTAGCAGCAAATCAGAAACACCAGTCATGGTACCTGGACTCTGGCTGCTCGCGACACATGACGGGAAGAAGGCATATGTTCCAAAGCCTGGAACTTAAGCCTGGAGGCCACGTTGGCTTTTGAGGCAATCAGAGGGGAAAGATCATTGGCTCTGGAACTGTAGGTAATGGAAATCTTACCTCTATAAATAATGTTCTGCTAGTAGATGAATTAATGCATAATCTGTTATCCATAAGTCAATTAAGTGATAACGGTTATGATTTAATCTTTAATCAAAAATCATGTAAAGCTGTTAGTTAGAAAGATGGGACTATCCTGTTTAATGGAAAGAGGAAAAACAACATCTATAAAATCAAACTTTATGAACTGAAAAGTCAGAATGTAAAGTGTCTTCTGTCTGTTAACAACGAGCAGTGGATCTGGCACAAAAGATTGGGGCATGTTAGTATGAGAAGAATATTTCAGATTAACAAACTCAATCCGGTTAGAGGACTTCTTAATTTGAAGTTCAATTCAGATGCTCTGTGTGAAGCATGTCAGAAAGGCAAGTTTGCAAAACCTTCTTTCAAATCTAAAAATGTTGTTTCTACCTCTAAGCCATTAGAACTTCTGCACATTGACTTATTTGGACCAGTTAAAACTGCTTCAGTTAGTGGCAAGAAGAATGGGTTAGTAATCGTAGATGACTATAGCAGATGGACATGGGTAAAGTTCTTAAGACACAAGGACGAGTCACACTCTGTGTTTGTTACCTTTTGTAACCAAGTTCAGAATGAAAAGGATCTTAGAATCGTTAAAGTCAGAAGTGATCATGGTGGAGAGTTTGAAAACAAAGAATTTGAGTCATTCTTTAATGACAGAGGTATTCTGCATGATTTCTCTTGTCCTAGAACTCCCCAACAAAATGGAGTTGTAGAACGAAAGAACAGAACATTGCAAGAAATGGCCAGAACCATGATCAATGAGACAAACGTTGCTAAGATCTTCTAGGCAGAGGCAATAAACACAACGTGCTACATTCAGAATAGAATCTCAATAAGACCTATTCTGGAAAAGACTCCATATGAATTGTGGAAGAACAGAAAGCCCAACATTTCATATTTTCATCCATTTGGATGTACTTGCTTTATGTTAAATACAAAAAATTATTTGAACAAGTTTTACTCTAAAGCACATAAGTGTATTATGTTAGGATACTCTGAACACTCAAGAGGGTACAGAGTATACAATACAGAAACACAGATTGTGGAAGAATCAATCAGTGTTCGTTTTGATGATAAGCTTGACTTTGAAAAGTCAAAGCAGAATGAAGTTTTTGCAGGTATGGAAATTGAATTTATAGGTTCTGAAGACAAGTCATCAGAAGCTCTCAACACAGACACCCCTTCAACATCTGAAAGGAGCACTGCTAGCAATCCTACAATAGCTGCTGATCAACCTCAGAAGAGACTACCCAGAAGCAGCGTGGATCACCCAGAAGAAACTATCTTAGGAAGAAAGGAAGATCCAATCAGAACAAGAGCAAGCTTCAGAAACTCTGAAGAATCCCTCATGGGACTTGTGTCTCTGATTGAACCTTCTTCTATTGATGAAGCACTTCTGGACAACGACTGGATTCTAGCAATGCAAGAAGAGCTGAATCAATTCACCAGAAATGACGTATGAGATCTTGTTCCCAGACCAAAAGGATTCAACGTCATTGGAACAAGATGGGTGTTCAGAAACAAGCTTAATGAACAAGGTGAAGTCATCAGAAACAAAGCACGACTGGTAGCACAAGGTTATAGTCAGCAAGAGGGAATAGACTATACAGAAACCTTTGCTCCAATCGCTGGGTTAGAATCTATCAGACTTTTAATTTCATTTGCTGTTAATAGAGGCATCACTCTGTATCAGATGGATGTCAAGAGTGCATTCTTAAATGGTTATATAGAAGAAGAGGTTTATGTGCACCAACCCCTTGGTTTTGAAAATACAAAACATCCAGAACATGTTTTCAAACTAAAGAAGTCACTATATGGTCTGAAACAAGCTCCCGGAGCTTGGTATGAAAGACTAAGTAACTTTCTGTTAGAAAATGAATTCACCAGAGGGAAGGTGGACACTACCTTATTCTGTAAGTTAGTTAAGAATGACATCTTAGTCTGTCAAATTTATGTTGATGATATTATTTTTGGATCTACTAATCCTTCTCTTGGAAGAAAATTTGCTAAGTGTATGCAGACAGAATTTGAGATGAGCCTCATGGGGGAACTGCAATTATTTCTAGGAATTCAGATCAATCAAACTCCAAAGGGAACTTACATTCATCAGAGCAAATATGTCAGAGACCTTCTGAAGAAATTTGACCTCTCAGAATGTAAGCCAACAAAGATTCCAATGCATCCCACGTGCATTCTGGAAAAGAGAAGAGGTAAGCAAAAAGGTAGAACAGAAGGTCTACAGAGGTATGATTCGTTCTCTCCTTTATCTGACAGCTTCAAGACCTGATATCTTATTCAGCGTATGTATTTGTGCTATATTCCAATCAGATCCTAGAGAATCTCACTTAACAGTTGTTAAGCGAATTTTCAAGTATCTGAAAGGTACTACTAATATGGGTTTATTTTATAGAAAATCTAGTGATTACAGCTTAGTAGGCTACTGCGATGCTGACTTTGCTGGAGACAGAGTAGAGCGTAAAAGTACTTTTGGAAGCTGCCAATTTCTGGGAGAAAATCTGATCTCTTGGTCCAACAAAAGGCAATCCATAATTGCGCTATCAACAGTAGAAGCTGAGTACATAGCCGCAACAGGATGTAGCACACAAATGCTCTAGATGAAAAGTCAACTTGAAGTCTTCCAGATCTTTGAGAGTAACATCTCTATACTCTGTAACAATACTTATGCTATTTGCTTGAGTAAGAATCCCATTTTACATTCTAGGGCTAAGCATATAGAAATAAAACACCATTTCATTAGGGACTATATTCAGAAAGGAATTTTGAACCTAAAATTTATTGATACAGACCATCAATGGGCTGATATCTTCACTAAACCCCTTTCTGAAGATAGGTTCAATTTCATTCTGAAACATCTCAGCATGAAAATCTGCCCAGAGTGAAAATGTTTTAATTTTATATATTAACCTTCAGAATGTATTTGTTTTACTGTGAACTTCTGATCAATCTCTTTTCAGAAAGATAGTCATGCAGATTGTATCAGATGCTATTCTTAAAGATCTGAGCGTTTCAGCTTAAGAATAGACGTGCTGCTCACTAAATCAAACAAGTGTCATCCAATCCTCAGCAAATCTCTGAAGCAGAACGCGTGCACGCTTCTGAGAAGGCAAAACGCTGATTGAGTGCATTGAGACACATGTCTGGTAACCGTTTCAAGTATCTTTCTCAAATCCCCCAAAATCAGCAAGCATTAAATGAAAGTAATCATGTTTTAAAAACGTAATCATGAATTGTTTCTCTTTCTTGAAACCGTTTACACTTTCAAAAATTATTTTGAAATCTTTTTAAGCACATTAACATCATTCATTAATCCTTTACCGTTTCTTACAATCTTACAAAATATTTTCTGCATTTTCCTTGTGTGTTCATCTCTCTCAAAAGAAACCCATTTTTCAGTTTTCTCAGAAAAACCCTAAGTGTGAACATGGCAACCTCCAGCAATGTTTCTGCAGGTTCTCAGAAGGAGGCTTCTTCTGAACAATACAAAGTTCCTTTCAGAACACTCCTTACACAAGTGAAGAATTTGGAAGTGCTGTCTGAACTAATTGCTGACTTCTCTAGTCTGAAAGAAAATGGATTTGACTTGACAGAAGAAGTTAGGGCACATGGATGGGAGAGATATTTTGATAGGTTGGTTGGACCGACGTTCCCAGTTTTGGTCAAGGAGTTCTGGATTCATGCTTACTCATCAACTCATCAAGTTACCTCCTACATAATGGGAAAGAAGATTGTGATCACTGAGGATCTCATAGCAAGATTGATTGGATACAGTGGCGGTGGTATCCGTTGTATCGACATGGCTGAAAGATGCTTTGACGTTGCTGTCATTGCAAGGAAGATTTTCACCCATGGGGTTCCTAGCAGCAAAATCAGAGACTTAAAGGATCAGGACAAAATATGGGCGAAGATCATTATGGGGTGCTTTAATCACAGGAAGCCAACAAGCTATCCTGATTATATAAATATAGATCAGCAGTTTCTGATCTATTTTATTAATCAGAAGTTAAAAATCAACTTGGCTCATCTTCTGTTTAATCACCTCAGGACCAGCGTCATGGAGACAAGGGCAGAAGAAAGGACAAAGAGGGATTGGATACCCTTTGGCAGGTTAATATCAGATATTCTGACTGAGAATAGGCTGATAGAACACCTCACAGAAGCTCAGGAATTAAGTTCTATTGAACCTACTGTTGGCAAGCCTCTGAACGCCAAGAATCTGAAGAAAATGAAACTGATAGAGAATATCAGAAAGGAGCCCAGCGTTACTCCTCTTGCTGACATCACCAGCAGAAGAGTTCCACTGAACGACTTTCCACTATTCTCTGAGATTGAATCAAAACCAGTTGTGGTTCTCAGATACTTGGACGCTTGCAAGGCTAATGGTACAGATCCCAAACTGAATATCAAAGATCTGCACCAACAACAACCAAAAGTTACTATGAAGAAGACGAAGAAAAGAAATTCCACTTCAGAAGGACCATCCCAGCAGACCCCTAAGAAAAGAGGTAATATATCTGCTGCTTCTGTTTTAAATTCTTCTGCTATTCCAACTTAAATCCCAACCCCAGCTTCACATGAACTTCCAATCCCCATACCAACTATTGATGAAACCGAATTAGAAGATGACCCTTCTGAGTCACTGACTCTCAGGAGACCCCGCACCAAATCCCAAACTCCAAAACCCATAACATCAACAGCATCAGAACTTGACAAAGTTCTGTCTGAAATTGATGAACGTGTTTCCACTCACCTCTCAGATAATCCAAACACTCAACCGGAGATTTCCCACTCTCCTCAACCAGAACATCCTCTCTCACCCATACCAGAAGAACCACAAATTCCTGAACAACCAGAAATTCCACCTCCTTCTCCACAACCAGCAATTCCTCCTCCCTCTCCTCAACTAGAAATTCATCCACCATCACCTCAACCATCACCTCCACAACCTGAGTTTCATCATTCTGAAACTCCATCACCTGAACCTCATTCTCCTCAATCCTCTGAGCCACAACCCTTGGCAATTCAGCTTCCATGTGGAACAACTGTAACCATGGCCTAACTACCATCCTCGCCAGAAACTACCCCTCCAAATACTCCAAATACTCCAAACAGTCCAATTATTATTTCTGATTCTCCCACTCCATCTCCCAAACAAACTACAGAAGACCACAGCAGGACCTTCATCGATTTAACAATCCTTGACCGTCTTGCTGATCTCAAACACAAAATAGCCATTCCCAAACCAAAACATCCAGATGTTGGCTCTGGCATTGTGAATTTTGAAACAGGTTTGCAGAAGTGGATTGCTTCTCTAAAGAAAGTTTGTCCTGGAATGATTGATCCTGCTGCCTCAGACCAACTTTGGACACGTTTCAGAATATGGGTACGCGCTGAAGCCCTCAAATTGCAAGACATCAATTATGAGCAGGCACAATAGAACTTCAGCAAGCTGCTGAAGGAAGTTGAAAGTCAGCTGCCACAGGACGAAGTGCTCTTTCTGGATAGTGAACCATGGTCTGAGAAGCGTCCAGCTTCAAAAGTTCAGCAAGCAGAAGATCAGACTATTCAAGCTGAAGAGGTTAGACAAGCTGAAGATGTTGCAGAGAGCTCTCAAAAGCTTCCTGCTTCTAATGTTTCTCAAGCTTCCTTGGACAGGCAGACTCTGGAAGAGCTGAGGTTGAATGATATTTGTCTGCAGCAAAGAATGGATGAAAATGATCAGAAGATGAAGGAAAGGATGGATGTGCAAGACATCCAGATAGATACAGTTGTCAGCATGGTGCACAAGCAGAATGAGACTGCTGATCAGATTAAGGCAATGCTGGAGACTCTGTTCACACGCTTCCCACCCCAACCTTAGTTTTTCATTCATGATATTTTCAATGTTTTCTTTGCATATCATCCGTACTGTTTTGTCTGGCTCTGAATTTTAATATAACAAGTTTTTCTGCTCTGATCGTTTTAGCACATCACTTACACTTTTTGATTGCTGACAAAAAGGGGGAGAACAAGAATGATATTTTTCAATAACGGATTACTTAGACAAAATAGTCTCAAACATTCTAACTCTGATATACTTGAATGTTTTCTGTTTTTGCATAAGTCTACAGGTACAAGAAGTTAATCACCTCTGATACACTGAAGCTCGAAGCTCTGATATTCTGATCTGAAGCTCTGATATTCTAATGTTGAAAAGAAAGTTAATAAAGATCTGATCCTGAAGAACTCTTGGAATTAAAAAGGGAAGTAATAAATTCAGGGGGAGTATCCCCGATCTAAACTCTGATATCTCTTATCCCTTATCTTTTATAACTTCCTACTTAATTCTGATACTCCTTATTATTTAGTTATCTCTGATACTTTTCGTTTATTTTCAATTAAAAAATATCTAGTTTTTGTCATCATCAAAAAGGGGGAGATTGTTAGAACAAAGTTTGAATCTACTACCCTAAAGTTTAAGTTTTGATGATAACAAAATGCAAAGATATATTAATTGTATGATTCATGTTAGAACTATTTGCTACCTAAAAATTACACTCTGTTTTACAGAAACTCTGATGGGTATCAGCATGAGAACATCCTCATCAGCATCAGAAAATTGGATATCAACATCAGCATCAGAAGATGCTATATCAGATACCAGAATCAGAAGATCAACTTGCGCTTATGCTGAAGCTTGATGAACAGATCTGCGCTCAACACTCTGAACTCTGATTAATACAACAACAGTTCATCAGCACTTAAGCAGCGTTAGAATGAGCCAAAGCCAGAACACGCTTAAGTGGCAACGGTACTGTGCATTCAAGATGAGTTATTACCAATGACATCATTCCAGACAAGATCTGCTTAGTAAGGAAAGATTGTTATTGGCTTGAAATAGAATTATTGCTCCAACGTACACTATTTCCAATGCTATATAAATAAGTCAATGAAGATTGAATTGGCTAATGCTCTACAACACTCTACACGCCAAAAGCTAATCATCATCTTCCTTACTCTCAGTTTGCCAAAAGCTCCAAAATTCCCTACTCAATTATTTTAGCAATCTAGTTCTCTTAAGCTTAATTTGTGTAGTATCACAGTTGTGATAAACAGTTTTGTAGAAAACATTCACACACCTAGATTTCAATTCTTTGTAAGAAAGTAATTCCTTGAGAAACCGGTTTGTGGTTTGCATTAAGAAGGCTTTAGCAGTTGTTAGAGCAGATTGTAATATTCAATTGAATATAGCGGATTAAGACCTTGTTGGAGAGAGGCGAAATCACCTTGACGGGTGGACTGGAGTAGTTTGAGATCAAACGAACCAGGATAAAAACATCGTGTTGATTGCAATTGATTTCCAGTTTTTACAATTCAACCCCCCTTCTTGTGTTTTTCACTTCTTCACACACTACCTTCCATAATGACAAGGCTACAATCCAATGCAGTAACAAAAATCTCGACAATAGACTACCTTCCATAATGACAAGGCTACCATCCATTAGAGTAACAAAGATATCGACAACATACTAACTTCCATAATGACAAGGCTACCATCCATTGGAGTAATAAAAATGTCGACAACAGACTACCTTCTATAATGACATGCCTACAACCCATTGGAATAACAAGAATCTCAACAACAGACTACCTTCCATAATGACAAGGCTACAATCAATTAGAGTAACAAAAATATCGACAACAGACTACCTTCCATAATGACAAGTCTACCATCCATTGGAGTAACAAAAATATGAATAACATACTACCTTCCATAATGACAAGGCTACCATCCATTTGAGTAACAAAAATCGGGAAAACAGACTACCTTCCATAATGACAAGACTACCATCCATTGGAGTAACAAAAATATCAACAAGAGACTACCTTCCATAATGACAAAGCTACCATCCATTGAAGTAACAAAAATCTCGACAACAGACTACCTTCCATAATGACAAGGCTACCATCCATTGGAGTAACAAAGATATCGACAACAGACTACCTCCCATAATGACAAGGCTACCATCCATTGGAGTAACAAAAATCACGACAACAAATCACCTTCCATAATGACAAGGCTACCATCCATTGGAATAACAGAAATCTTGACAACAGACTACCTTCCATAATGACAAGGCTACCATCCATTGGAGTAACAAAGATATCTACAACATACTAACTTCCACAATGACAAGGCAACCATCCATTGGAGTAATAAAAATCACAGCAGCAGAATACCTTCAATAATGACAAGGCTACCATCCATTGGAATAACAAAAGTCTCGACAATAGACTACCTTCCATAATGACAAGGCTACCATCCAATTGAGTAACAAAAATATCGACAACAGACTACCTTCCATAATAACAAGGCTATCATCCATTGGAGTAACAAAAATATCGACAACAAACTACCTTCCAAAATGACAAGGGTACCATCCATTGGAGTAACAAAAATATCGATAATAGACTACCTTCCATAATGACAAGGCTATAATCCAATGGAGTGACGAAAATCTCGACAACAGATTACCTTACATAATTACAAGTCTACCATCCATTGGAGTAACAAAAATATGAACAACAGACTACCTTCCATAATGACAAGGCTACCATCCATTGGAGTAACAGAAATCACAAAGACAAACTACCTTCCATAATGACAAGGCTACCATTCATTGGAGTAACAAAAATCACGACAACAAATTACCTTCCATAATGAAAAGGCTACCATCCATTGGAATAATAGAAATCTTGACAACAAACTACCTTCCATAATGACAAGGCTACCATCCATTGGATTAACAAAGATATTGAAGCATACTAACTTCCATAGTGACAAGGTTACCATCCATTGGAGTAATAAAAATCACGACAACATACTACCTTCCATAATGACAAGGCTACCATCCATTGGAATAACAAAAATCTCAACAACACACTACCTTCAATAATGACAAGGCTACAATCCAATGCAGTAACAAAAATCTCGACAACAGACTACCTTCCATAATGACAAGTCTACCATTCATTAAAGTAACAAAAATCTGAACAACAGACTACCTTCCATAATGACAAGGTTACCATCCATTTGAGTAACAAAAATTGGGACAACAGACTACCTTCCATAATGACAAGGCTACCATTCTCTGGAGTAACAAAAATATCAACAAGAGACTACCTTCCATAATGACAAGGCTACCATTCATTGGAGTACCAAAAATCTCGACAACAGACAACCTTCCATAATGACAAGGCTACCATCCATTGGAGTAACAAAGAAATCGACAACATGCTACCCTTCATAATGACAAGGCTCCCATCCATTGGAGTAACAAAAATCACGACAACAAATTACCTTCCATAAAGACAAGGCTACCATCCATTGGAATAACAAAAATCTTGACAACATACTACCTTCCATAATGACAAGGCTATCATCCATTGGAGTAACAAAGATATCGACAACATACTAACTTCAATTATGACAAGGCTACCATCCATTGGAGTAATAAAAATCACGACATCAGACTAACTTCCATAATGACA
Source organism: Vicia faba (assembly GCA_948472305.1). Lineage (NCBI taxonomy): Eukaryota > Viridiplantae > Streptophyta > Magnoliopsida > Fabales > Fabaceae > Vicia > Vicia faba. Next base: position 612,968,094 of record OX451741.1, read on the forward strand.
AGGCTACCATCCATTGGAATATCAAAAATCTCGACAACAGACTACCTTCCATAATGACAAGGCTACCATCCAACGGAGTAACAAAAATATCGACAATAGACTACCTTCCATAATGACAAGGCTACCGTTCATTGGAGTAACAAAAATCTCCACAACAAACTACCTTCCATAATGACAATTGTACCATCTATTGGAGTAAGAAAAATCTCGACAACTGACTACCTTCCATAATGACAAGGCTATAATCCAATGGAGTAACAAAAATCTCGACAACAGACTACCTTCCATAATGACAAGTCTACCATCCATTGGAGTAACAAAAATCTGAACAACAGACTACCTTCCATAATGACAAGGCTACTATCCATTGGAGTAACAGGAATCACACAGACAAACTATCTTCCATAATGACAAGGCTACCATCTATTTTAGTAACAAAAATCGGGACAACAGACTACCTTCCATAATGACAAGGCTACCATCCAATTGAGTAACAAAAATATCGATAACAGACTACCTTCCACATTGACAAGGCTACCATCCATTGGAGTAACAAAAATCTCGACAACAAACTACCTTCCAAAATGACAAGGGTACCATCCATTGGATTAACAAAAATATCGATAACAGACTACCTTCCATAATGACAAGGCTATAATCCAATGGAGTGACGAAAATCTCGACAACAGATTACCTTACATAATTACAAGTCTACCATCCATTGGAGTAACAAAAATATGAACAACAGACTACCTTCCATAATGACAAGGCTACCATCCATTGGAGTAACAGAAATCACAACGACTGACTACCTTCCATAATGACAAGGCTACCATCCATTGGAGTAACAAAAATCACGACAACAAATTACCTTCCATAATGAAAAGGCTACCATCCATTGGAATAATAGAAATCTTGACAACAAACTACCTTCCATAATGACAAGGCTACCATCCATTGGATTAACAAAGATATTGAAGCATACTAACTTCCAAAGTGACAAGGTTACCATCCATTGGAGTAATAAAAATCACGACAACATACTACCTTCCATAATGACAAGGCTACCATCCATTGGAATAACAAAAATCTCAACAACACACTACCTTCAATAATGACAAGGCTACAATCCAATGCAGTAACAAAAATCTCGACAACAGACTACCTTCCATAATGACAAGTCTACCATTCATTAAAGTAACAAAAATCTGAACAACAGACTACCTTCCATAATGACAAGGTTACCATCCATTTGAGTAACAAAAATTGGGACAACAGACTACCTTCCATAATGACAAGGCTACCATTCTCTGGAGTAACAAAAATATCAACAAGAGACTACCTTCCATAATGACAAGGCTACCATTCATTGGAGTACCAAAAATCTCGACAACAGACTACCTTCCATAATGACAAGGCTACCATCCATTGGAGTAACAAAGAAATCGACAACATGCTACCCTTCATAATGACAAGGCTCCCATCCATTGGAGTAACAAAAATCACGACAACAAATTACCTTCCATAAAGACAAGGCTACCATCCATTGGAATAACAAAAATCTTGACAACATACTACCTTCCATAATGACAAGGCTATCATCCATTGGAGTAACAAAGATATCGACAACATACTAACTTCAATTATGACAAGGCTACCATCCATTGGAGTAATAAAAATCACGACATCAGACTAACTTCCATAATGACAAGGCTACCATCCATTGGAATATCAAAAATCTCGACAACAGACTACCTTCCATAATGACAAGGCTACCATCCAACGGAGTAACAAAAATATCGACAATAGACTACCTTCCATAATGACAAGGCTACCGTTCATTGGAGTAACAAAAATCTCCACAACAAACTACCTTCCATAATGACAATTGTACCATCTATTGGAGTAAGAAAAATCTCGACAACTGACTACCTTCCATAATGACAAGGCTATAATCCAATGGAGTAACAAAAATCTCGACAACAGACTACCTTCCATAATGACAAGTCTACCATCCATTGGAGTAACAAAAATCTGAACAACAGACTACCTTCCATAATGACAAGGCTACTATCCATTGGAGTAACAGGAATCACACAGACAAACTATCTTCCATAATGACAAGGCTACCATCTATTTTAGTAACAAAAATCGGGACAACAGACTACCTTCCATAATGACAAGGCTACCATCCAATTGAGTAACAAAAATATCGATAACAGACTACCTTCCACATTGACAAGGCTACCATCCATTGGAGTAACAAAAATCTCGACAACAAACTACCTTCCAAAATGACAAGGGTACCATCCATTGGATTAACAAAAATATCGATAACAGACTACCTTCCATAATGACAAGGCTATAATCCAATGGAGTGACGAAAATCTCGACAACAGATTACCTTACATAATTACAAGTCTACCATCCATTGGAGTAACAAAAATATGAACAACAGACTACCTTCCATAATGACAAGGCTACCATCCATTGGAGTAACAGAAATCACAACGACTGACTACCTTCCATAATGACAAGGCTACCATCCATTGGAGTAACAAAAATCACGACAACAAATTACCTTCCATAATGAAAAGGCTACCATCCATTGGAATAATAGAAATCTTGACAACAAACTACCTTCCATAATGACAAGGCTACCATCCATTGGATTAACAAAGATATTGAAGCATACTAACTTCCAAAGTGACAAGGTTACCATCCATTGGAGTAATAAAAATCACGACAACATACTACCTTCCATAATGACAAGGCTACCATCCATTGGAATAACAAAAATCTCAACAACACACTACCTTCAATAATGACAAGGCTACAATCCAATGCAGTAACAAAAATCTCGACAACAGACTACCTTCCATAATGACAAGTCTACCATTCATTAAAGTAACAAAAATCTGAACAACAGACTACCTTCCATAATGACAAGGTTACCATCCATTTGAGTAACAAAAATTGGGACAACAGACTACCTTCCATAATGACAAGGCTACCATTCTCTGGAGTAACAAAAATATCAACAAGAGACTACCTTCCATAATGACAAGGCTACCATTCATTGGAGTACCAAAAATCTCGACAACAGACTACCTTCCATAATGACAAGGCTACCATCCATTGGAGTAACAAAGAAATCGACAACATGCTACCCTTCATAATGACAAGGCTCCCATCCATTGGAGTAACAAAAATCACGACAACAAATTACCTTCCATAAAGACAAGGCTACCATCCATTGGAATAACAAAAATCTTGACAACATACTACCTTCCATAATGACAAGGCTATCATCCATTGGAGTAACAAAGATATCGACAACATACTAACTTCAATTATGACAAGGCTACCATCCATTGGAGTAATAAAAATCACGACATCAGACTAACTTCCATAATGACAAGGCTACCATCCATTGGAATATCAAAAATCTCGACAACAGACTACCTTCCATAATGACAAGGCTACCATCCAACGGAGTAACAAAAATATCGACAATAGACTACCTTCCATAATGACAAGGCTACCGTTCATTGGAGTAACAAAAATCTCCACAACAAACTACCTTCCATAATGACAATTGTACCATCTATTGGAGTAAGAAAAATCTCGACAACTGACTACCTTCCATAATGACAAGGCTATAATCCAATGGAGTAACAAAAATCTCGACAACAGACTACCTTCCATAATGACAAGTCTACCATCCATTGGAGTAACAAAAATCTGAACAACAGACTACCTTCCATAATGACAAGGCTACCATCCATTGGAGTAACAGGAATCACACAGACAAACTATCTTCCATAATGACAAGGCTACCATCTATTTTAGTAACAAAAATCGGGACAACAGACTACCTTCCATAATGACAAGGCTACCATCCATTGGAATAATAGAAATCTTGACAACAGACTACCTTCCATAATGTCAAGGCTACCATCCATTGGAATAACAAAGATCTTGACAACAGACTACCTTCCATAATGACAAGGCTACCATCCATTGGAGTAACAAAGATATCGACAACATACTAACTTCAATTATGACAAGGCTACCATCCATTGGAGTAATAAAAATCACGACATCAGACTAACTTCCATAATGACAAGGCTACCTTCCATTGGAATAACAAAAATCTCGACAACAAACTACCTTCCATAATGACAAGGCTACCATCCAATGGAGTAACAAAAATCTCGATAATAGACTACCTTCCATAATGACAAGGCTACCATCCATTGGAGTAACAAAAATCTCCACAACAAACTCCCTTCCATAATGACAATTGTACCATCTACTGGAGTAAGAAAAATCTCGACAACTGACTACCTTCCATAATGCCAAGGCTATAATCCAATGGAGTAACAAAAATCTCGACAACAAACTACCTTCCATAATAACAAGTCCACCATCCATTGGAGTAACAAAAATATGAACAACAGACTACCTTCCATAATGACAAGGCTACCATCCATTCGAGTAACAGAAATCACAACGAAAAACTACCTTCCATAATGACAAGGCTACCATCTATTTGAGTAACAAAAATTGGGACAACAGACTACCTTCCATAATGACAAGGCTACCATCCATTGGAATAATAGAAATCTTGACAACATACTACCTTCCATAATGACAAGACTACCAATCATTGGAGTAACAAAAATATCAACAAGAGACTACCTTCCATAATGACAAAGCTACCATCCATTGGAGTAACAAAAATCTCGACAACAGACTACCTTCCATAATGACAAAGCTACCATCCATTGGAGTAACAAAGATATCGACAACAGACTACCTTCCATAATGACAAGGCTACCATCCATTGGAGTAACAAAAATCACGACAACAAATCACCTTCCATAATGACAAGGCTACCATCCATTGGAATAACAGAAATCTTGACAACAGACTACCTTCCATAATGACAAGGCTACCATCCATTGGAGTAACAAAGATATCTACAACATACTAACTTCCACAATGACAAGGCAACCATACATTGGAGTAAAAAAAATCACAACAGCAGAATACCTTCCATAATGACAAGGCTACCATCCATTGGAATAACAAAAGTCTCGACAACAGAATACCTTCCATAATGACAAGGCTACCATCCAATTGAGTAACAAAAATCTCGACAACAGACTACCTTCCACATTGACAAGGCTACCATCCATTGGAGTAACAAAAATCTCGACAACAGACTACCTTCCAAAATGACAAGGGTACCATCCATTGGATTAACAAAAATATCGATAACAGACTAGCTTCCATAATGACAAGGCTATAATCCAATGGAGTGACAAAAATCTCGACAACAGATTACCTTACATAATTACAAGTCTACCATCCATTGGAGTAACAAAAATATGAACAACAGACTACCTTCCATAATGACAAGGCTACCATCCATTGGAGTAACAGAAATCACAACGACAAACTACCTTCCATAATGACAAGGCTACCATCCATTAGAGTAACAAAAATCACGACAACAAATTACCTTCCATAATGAAAAGGCTACCATCCATTGGAATAATAGAAATCTTGACAACAAACTACCTTCCATAATGACAAGGCTACCATCCATTGGATTAACAAAGATATTGAAGCATACTAACTTCCATAGTGTCAAGGTTACCATCCATTGGAGTAATAAAAATCACGACAACATACTACATTCCATAATGACAAGGCTACCATCCATTGGAATAACAAAAATCTCAACAACACACTACCTTCAATAATGACGAGGCTACAATCCAATGCAGTAACAAAAATCTCGACAACAGACTACCTTCTATAATGACAAGTCTACCTTCCATTAAAGTAACAAAAATTTGAACAACAGACTACCTTCCATAATGACAAGGTTACCATCCATTTAAGTAACAAAAATTGGGACAACAGACTACCTTCCATAATGAAAAGGCTACCATCCTCTGGAGTACCAAAAATATCAACAAGAGACTACCTTCCATAATTACAAGGCTACCATTCATTGGAGTACCAAAAATCTCGACAACAGACTACCTTCCATAATGACAAGGCTACCATCCATTGGAGTAACAAAGAAATCGACAACATACTACCCTTCATAATGACAAGGCTCCCATCCATTGGAGTAACAGAAATCACGACAACAAAATACCTTCCATAAAGACAAGGCTACCATCCATTGGAATAACAAAAATCTTGACAACATACTACCTTCCATAATGACAAGGCTATCATCCATTGGAGTAACAAAGATATCGACAACATACTAACTTCAATTATGACAAGGCTACCATCCATTGGAGTAATAAAAATCACGACATCAGACTAACTTCTATAATGACAAGGCTACCATCCATTGGAATATTAAAAATCTCGACAACAGACTACCTTCCATAATGACAAGGCTACCATCCAATGGAGTAACAAAAATCTCGACAATAGACTACCTTCCATAATGACAAGGCTACCATTCATTGGAGTAATAAAAATCTCCACAACAAACTACCTTCCATAATGACAATTGTACCATCTATTGGAGTAAGAAAAATCTCGACAACTGACTACCTTCAATAATGACAAGGCTATAATCCAATGGAGTAACAAAAATCTCAACAACAGACTACCTTCCATAATGACAAGTCTACCATCCATTGGAGTAACAAAAATCTGAACAACTGACTACCTTCCATAATGAGAAGGCTACCATCCATTGGAGTAACAGGAATGCCACAGACAAACTACCTTCCATAATGATATGGCTACCATCTATTTGAGTAACAAAAATCGGGACAACAGACTACCTTCAATAATGACAAGGCTACCATCCATTGGAATAATAGAAATCTTGACAATAGACTACCTTCCATAATGACAAGGCTACCATCCATTGGAATAACTAAAATCTTGACAACAAACTACCTTCCATAATGACAAGGCTACCATCCATTGGAGTAACAAAGATATCGACAACATACTAACTTCAATTATGACAAGGCTACCATCCATTGGAGTAATAAAAATCACGACAACTGACTACCTTCCATAATGACAAGGCTATAATCCAATGGAGTAACAAAAATCTCGACAACAGACTACCTTCCATAATAACAAGTCCACCATCCATTGGAGTAACAAAAATATGAACAACAGACTACCTTCCAAAATGACAAGGCTACCATCCATTGGAGTAACAGAAATCACAACGACAAACTACCTTCCATAATGACAAGGCTACCATCTATTTGAGTAACAAAAATCGGGACAACAGACTACATTCCATAATGACAAGGCTACCATCCATTGGAATAATAGAAATCTTGACAACATACTACCTTCCATAATGAGAAGGCTACCATCCATTGGATTAACAAAGATATCGAAGCATACTACCTTCCATAAAGACAAGGCTACCATCCAATGGAGTAACAAAAATCTCGACAACAGACTACCTTCCATAATGACAAGGCTACCATCCATTGGAGTAACAAAAATCTCGACAACAGACTACCTTCCATAATGACAAGGGTACTATCCATTGGAGTAACAAAAATCTCGACAACAGACTACCTTCCATAATGACAAGGCTATAATCCAATGGCGTAACAAAAATCTCGACAACAGACTACCTTCCATAATGACAAGTCTACCATCCATTGGAGTTACAAAAATATGAACAACAGACTACCTTCCATAATGACAAGGCTACCATCCATTGGAGTAACAGAAATCACAACGACATACTACCTTCCATAATGACAAGGCTACCATCCATTTGAGTAAAAAAAATTGGGACAACAGACTACCTTCCATAATGACAAGGCTACCATCCATTGGAGTAACAAAAATCTCGACAACAGACTACGTTCCATAATGACAAGGTTACAATCCAATGGAGTAATAAAATTCTCGATAATAGACTACCTTCCATAATGACAAGTCTACCATCCATTGGAGTAACAAAAATCTTAACAACAGACTACCTTCCATAATCAGAAGGCTACCATGCTTTGGAGTAATAGAAATCAGAACAACAGACTACCTTCCATAATGACAAAGCTACCATCCATTTGAGTAAAAAAATCAGGACAACAGACTACCTTCCATAATGACAAGGCTACCATCCATTGGAGTAACAAAAATCTCGACAACAGACTACCTTCCATAATGACAAGTCTACAATCCATTGGAATAACAAAAATATCAACAACAGACTACCTTCCATAATGACAAGGCTAAAATCCAATGGAGTAACAAAAATATCGACAACGGACTACCTTCCATAATGACAAGGCTACCATCCATTGGAGTAACAAAAATCTCGACAACAGACTACCTTCCATAATGACAAGTCTACAATCCATTGGAATAACAAAAATATCAACAACAGACTACCTTCCATAAAGACAAGGCTACCATCCAATGGAGTAACAAAAATCTCGACAACAGACTACCTTCCATAATGACAAGGCTACCATCCATTGGAGTAACAAAAATCTCGACAACAGACTACCTTCCATAATGACAAGGGTACTATCCATTGGAGTAACAAAAATCTCGACAACGGACTACCTTCCATAATGACAAGGCTATAATCCAATGGCGTAACAAAAATCTCGACAACAGACTACCTTCCATAATGACAAGTCTACCATCCATTGGAGTTACAAAAATATGAACAACAGACTACCTTCCATAATGACAAGGCTACCATCCATTGGAGTAACAGAAATCACAACGACATACTACCTTCCATAATCACAAGGCTAGCATCCATTTGAGTAAAAAAAATTGGGACAACAGACTACCTTCCATAATGACAAGGCTACCATCCATTGGAGTAACAAAAATCTCGACAACAGACTACCTTCCATAATGACAAGGTTACAATCCAATGGAGTAATAAAATTCTCGATAATAGACTACCTTCCATAATGACAAGTCTACCATCCATTGGAGTAACAAAAATCTTAACAACAGACTACCTTCCATAATCAGAAGGCTACCATGCTTTGGAGTAATAGAAATCAGAACAACAGACTACCTTCCATAATGAAAAAGCTACCATCCATTTGAGTAAAAAAATCAGGACAACAGACTACTTTCCATAATGACAAGGCTACCATCCATTGGAGTAACAAAAATCTCGACAACAGACTACCTTCCATAATGACAAGTCTACAATCCATTGGAATAACAAAAATATCAACAACAGACTACCTTCCATAATGACAAGGCTAAAATCCAATGGAGTAACAAAAATATCGACAATGGACTACCTTCCATAATGACTAGTCTACCATCCATGGCAATAATAAAAATCTGAACAACAGACTACCTTCCATAATAACAAGGCTACCATCCATTTGAGTAACAAAAATCGGGACAACAGACTACCTTCCATAATGACAAGGCTACCATCCATTGGAGTAACAAAAATCACAACGACATACTACCGTCCATAATGACAAGGCTACCATCCATTTGAGTAAAACAAATTGGGACAACAGACTACCTTCCATAATGACAAGGCTACCATCCATTGGAGTAACAAAAATCTCGACAACAGACTACCTTCCATAATGACAAGGTTACAATCCAATGGAGTAATAAAATTCTCGATAATAGACTACCTTCCATAATGACACGTCTACCATCCATTGGAGTAATAAAAATCTTAACAACAGACTACCTTCCATAATCAGAAGGCTACCATGCTTTGGAGTAATAGAAATCAGAACAACAAACTACCTTCCATAATGACAAATCTACCATCCATTTGAGTAAAAAAATCAGGACAACAGACTACCTTCCATAATGACAAGGCTACCATCCATTGGAGTAACAAAAATCTCGACAACAGACTACCTTCCATAATGACAAGTCTACAATCCATTGGAGTAACAAAAATCTCGACAACAGACTACCTTCCATAATGACAAGTCTACAATCCATTGGAATAACAAAAATATCAACAACAGACTACCTTCCATAATGACAAGGCTAAAATCCAATGAAGTAACAAAAATATCGACAACAGACTACCTTCCATAATGACTAATCTACCATCCATGGCAATAACAAAAATCTGAACAACAGACTACCTTCCATAATAACAAGGCTACCATCCATTTGACTAACAAAAATCGGGACAACAGACTACCTTCCATAATGACAAGGCTACCATCCATTAGAGTACCAAAAATCTTGACAACAGACTACCTTCCATAATGACAAGGTTACCATCCATTGGGGTAATAAAAATCACGACAGCATACTACCTTCCATAATGACAAGGCTACCATCCATTGGAATAACAAAAATCCCGACAACAGACTACCTTCCATAATGACAAGGCCACCATCCAATGGAGTAACAAAAATCTCGACAACAGACTACCTTCCATAATGACAAGGCTACAATGGATTGGAGTAACAAAGATAGCGACAACACACTAACTTCAATTATGAAAAGGCTACCATCCATTGGAGTAATAAAAATCACGACAGCAGACTAACTTCCATATTGACAAGGCTACCATCCATTGGAATAAAAAAAATCTCGACAACTGACTACCTTCCATAATGACAAGGCTATAATCCAATGGAGTAACAAAAATCTCGACAACAGACTACCTTCCATAATGACAAGTCTACCATCCATTGGAGTAACAAAAATCTGAACAACAGACTACCTTCCATAATGACAAGTCTACCATCCATTGGAGTAACAGAAATCACAACGACAAACTACCTTCCATAATGACAAGGCTACCATCTATTTGAGTATCAAAAATCAGGACAACAAACTACCTTCCATAATGACAAGGCTACCATCCATTAGAGTAACAAAAATATCAACAAGCGACTACCTTCCATAATGAAAGGGCTAACATCCATTGGAATAAAAAAGATATCGACAACAGACTACCTTCCATAATGACAAGTATACCATCCATTGGAATAACAAAAATCTGAACAACAGACTACCTTCCATAATGACAATGCTACCATCCATTGGAGTAACAGAAATAACAACGACAAACTACCTTCCATAATGACAAGGCTACCATCCATTTGAGTAAAAATAATCGGGACAACAGACTACCTTCCATAATGACAAGGGTACCATCCATTCGAGTAACAAAAATCTCGACAATGGACTACCTTCCATAATGACAAGTCTACAATCCATTGGTATAACAAAAATCCTAACAACAGACTACCTTCCATAATGACAAGGCTACAATCCAATGGAGTAACAAAAAACTCGACAACAGACTACCTTCCATAATGACAAGTCTACCATCCATTGGAGTAACAAAAATCTGAACAATAGACTACCTTCCATAATGACAAGGCTACCATCCATTTGAGTAAAAAAATCGAGACAACAGACTACCTTCAATAATGACAAGGCTACCATCCATTGGAGTAACAAAACTCTCGACAATAGACTACCTTCCATAATGACAAGGCTATAATCCAATGGCGTAACAAAAATCTCGACAACAGACTACCTTCCATAATGACAAGTCTACCATCCATTGGAGTTACAAAAATCTGAACAACAGACTACCTTCCATAATGACAAGGCTATCATCCATTGGAGTAACATAAATCACAACGACATACTACCTTCCATAATAACAAGGCTACCATCCATTTGAGTAAAAAAAATCGGGACAACAGACTACCTTCCATAATGAAAAGGCTACCATCCATTGGAGTAACAACAATATCAATAAGCGACTACCTTCCATAATGAAAGGGCTAACTTCCATTGGAATAAAAAAGATATCGACAACAGACTACCTTCCATAATGACAAGTATACCATCCATTGGAGTAACAAAAATCTGAACAACAGACTACCTTCCATAATGACAAGGCTACCATCCATTGGAGTAACAGAAATAACAACGACAAACTACCTTCCATAATGACAAGGCTACCATCCATTTGAGTAAAAATAATCGGGACAACAGACTACCTTCCATAATGAAAAGGGTACCATCCATTGGAGTAACAAAAATCTCGACAACGGACTACCTTCCATAATGCCAAGTCTATAATCCATTGGTATAACAAAAATCTCAACAACAGACTACCTTCCATAATGACAAGGCTACAATCCAATGGAGTAACAAAAAACTCGACAACAGACTACCTTCCATAATGACAAGTCTACCATCCATTGGAGTAACAAAAATCTGAACAACAGACTACCTTCCATAATGACAAGGCTACCATCCATTAGAGTAAAACAAATCGGGACAATAGACTACCTTCAATAATGACAAGGCTACTATCCATTGGAGTAACAAAACTCTCGACAACAGACTACCTTCCATAATGACAAGGCTATAATCCAATGGCGTAACAAAAATCTCGACAACAGACTACCTTCCATAATGACAAGTCTACCATCCATTGGAGTTACAAAAATCTGAACAACAGACTACCTTCCATAATGACAAGGCTATCATCCATTGGAGTAACATAAATCACAACGACATACTACCTTCCATAATAACAAGGCTACCATCCATTTGAGTAAAAAAAATCGGGACAACAGACTACCTTCCATAATGAAAAGGCTACCATCCATTGGAGTAACAAAAATCTCGACAACAGACTAACTTCCATAATGACAAGTCTACCATCCATTGGAGTAACAAAAATCTTAACAACAGACTACCTTCCATAATCAGAAGGCTACCATGCATTGGAGTAATAGAAATCAGAACGACAGACTGCCTTCCATAATGACAAAGCTACCATCCATTTGAGTAAAAAAAATCAGGACAACAGACTACCTTCCATAATGACAAGTCTACCATCCATTGGAGTAACAGAAATCACAACGACAAACTACCTTCCATAATGACAAGGCTACCATCTATTTGAGTATCAAAAATCAGGACAACAAACTACCTTCCATAATGACAAGGCTACCATCCATTAGAGTAACAAAAATATCAACAAGCGACTACCTTCCATAATGAAAGGGCTAACATCCATTGGAATAAAAAAGATATCGACAACAGACTACCTTCCATAATGACAAGTATACCATCCATTGGAATAACAAAAATCTGAACAACAGACTACCTTCCATAATGACAATGCTACCATCCATTGGAGTAACAGAAATAACAACGACAAACTACCTTCCATAATGACAAGGCTACCATCCATTTGAGTAAAAATAATCGGGACAACAGACTACCTTCCATAATGACAAGGGTACCATCCATTCGAGTAACAAAAATCTCGACAATGGACTACCTTCCATAATGACAAGTCTACAATCCATTGGTATAACAAAAATCCTAACAACAGACTACCTTTCATAATGACAAGGCTACAATCCAATGGAGTAACAAAAAACTCGACAACAGACTACCTTCCATAATGACAAGTCTACCATCCATTGGAGTAACAAAAATCTGAACAATAGACTACCTTCCATAATGACAAGGCTACCATCCATTTGAGTAAAAAAATCGAGACAACAGACTACCTTCAATAATGACAAGGCTACCATCCATTGGAGTAACAAAACTCTCGACAATAGACTACCTTCCATAATGACAAGGCTATAATCCAATGGCGTAACAAAAATCTCGACAACAGACTACCTTCCATAATGACAAGTCTACCATCCATTGGAGTTACAAAAATCTGAACAACAGACTACCTTCCATAATGACAAGGCTATCATCCATTGGAGTAACATAAATCACAACGACATACTACCTTCCATAATAACAAGGCTACCATCCATTTGAGTAAAAAAAATCGGGACAACATACTACCTTCCATAATGAAAAGGCTACCATCCATTGGAGTAACAACAATATCAATAAGCGACTACCTTCCATAATGAAAGGGCTAACTTCCATTGGAATAAAAAAGATATCGACAACAGACTACCTTCCATAATGACAAGTATACCATCCATTGGAGTAACAAAAATCTGAACAACAGACTACCTTCCATAATGACAAGGCTACCATCCATTGGAGTAACAGAAATAACAACGACAAACTACCTTCCATAATGACAAGGCTACCATCCATTTGAGTAAAAATAATCGGGACAACAGACTACCTTCCATAATGAAAAGGGTACCATCCATTGGAGTAACAAAAATCTCGACAACGGACTACCTTCCATAATGCCAAGTCTATAATCCATTGGTATAACAAAAATCTCAACAACAGACTACCTTCCATAATGACAAGGCTACAATCCAATGGAGTAACAAAAAACTCGACAACAGACTACCTTCCATAATGACAAGTCTACCATCCATTGGAGTAACAAAAATCTGAACAACAGACTACCTTCCATAATGACAAGGCTACCATCCATTAGAGTAAAACAAATCGGGACAATAGACTACCTTCAATAATGACAAGGCTACTATCCATTGCAGTAACAAAACTCTCGACAACAGACTACCTTCCATAATGACAAGGCTATAATCCAATGGCGTAACAAAAATCTCGACAACAGACTACCTTCCATAATGACAAGTCTACCATCCATTGGAGTTACAAAAATCTGAACAACAGACTACCTTCCATAATGACAAGGCTATCATCCATTGGAGTAACATAAATCACAACGACATACTACCTTCCATAATAACAAGGCTACCATCCATTTGAGTAAAAAAAATCGGGACAACAGACTACCTTCCATAATGAAAAGGCTACCATCCATTGGAGTAACAAAAATCTCGACAACAGACTAACTTCCATAATGACAAGTCTACCATCCATTGGAGTAACAAAAATCTTAACAACAGACTACCTTCCATAATCAGAAGGCTACCATGCATTGGAGTAATAGAAATCAGAACGACAGACTGCCTTCCATAATGACAAAGCTACCATCCATTTGAGTAAAAAAAATCAGGACAACAGACTACCTTCCATAATGACAAGGCTATCATCCATTGGAGTAACAAAAATATCGACAACAAACTACCTTCCATAATGACAAGTCTACAATCCATAGGAATAACAAAAATATCAACAACAGACTACCTTCCATAATGACAAGGCTATAATCCAATGGAGTAATAAAAATCTAGACAACGGACTACCTTCCATAATGACTAGTCTACCATCCATTGCAATAACAAAAATCTGAACAACAGACTACCTTCCATAGTGACAAGGCTACCATCCATTTGAGTAACAAAAATTGGGACAACAGACTACCTTCCATAATGACAAGGCTACCATCCATTAGAGTACCAAAAATCTCGACAACAGACTACCTTCCATAATGACAAGGCTACCATCCATTGGAGTAACAAAAATCTCGACAACAGACTACCTTCCATAATGACAAGGGTACTATCCATTGGAGTAACAAAAATCTCGACAACAGACTACCTTCCATAATGACAAGGCTATAATCCAATGGCGTAACAAAAATCTCGACAACAGACTACCTTCCATAATGACAAGTCTACCATCCATTGGAGTTACAAAAATATGAACAACAGACTACCTTCCATAATGACAAGGCTACCATCCATTGGAGTAACAGAAATCACAACGACATACTACCTTCCATAATGACAAGGCTACCATCCATTTGAGTAAAAAAAATTGGTACAACAGACTACCTTCCATAATGACAAGGCTACCATCCATTTGAGTAAAAAAAATTGGTACAACAGACTACCTTCCATAATGACAAGGCTACAATCCATTGGAGTAACAAAAATCTCGACAACAGACTACCTTCCATAATGACAAGGTTACAATCCAATGGAGTAACAAAATTCTCGATAATAGACTACCTTCCATAATGACAAGTCTACCATCCATTGGAGTAACAAAAATCTTAACAACAGACTACCTTCCATAATCAGAAGGCTACCATGCTTTGGAGTAATAGAAATCAGAACAACAGACTGCCTTCCATAATGACAAAGCTACCATCCATTTGAGTAAAAAAAATCAAGACAACAGACTACCTTCCATAATGACAAGGCTACCATCCATTGGAGTAACAAAAATCTCGACAACAGACTACCTTCCATAATGACAAGGGTACTATCCATTGGAGTAACAAAAATCTCGACAACAGACTACCTTCCATAATGACAAGGCTATAATCCAATGGCGTAACAAAAATCTCGACAACAGACTACCTTCAATAATGACAAGTCTACCATCCATTGGAGTTACAAAAATATGAACAACAGACTACCTTCCATAATGACAAGCCTACCATCCATTGGAGTAACAGAAATCCCAACGACATACTACCTTCCATAATGACAAGGCTACCATCCATTTGAGTAAAAAAAATTGGGACAACAGACTACCTTCCATAATGACAAGGCTACCATCCATTGGAGTAACAAAAATCTCGACAACAGACTACCTTCCATAATGACAAGGTTACAATCCAATGGAGTAATAAAATTCTCGATAATAGACTACCTTCCATAATGACAAGTCTACCACCCATTGGAGTAACAAAAATCTTAACAACAGACTACCTTCCATAATCAGAAGGCTACCATGCTTTGGAGTAATAGAAATCAGAACGACAGACTACCTTCCATAATGACAAAGCTACCATCCATTTGAGTAAAAAAAATGCGGACAACAGACTACCTTCCATAATGACAAGGCTACCATCCATTGGAGTAACAAAAATCTCGACAACAGACTACCTTCCATAATGACAAGGGTACTATCCATTGGAGTAAAAAAATCTCGACAACAGACTACCTTCCATAATGACAAGGCTATAATCCAATGGCGTAACAAAAATCTCGACAACAGACTACCTTCAATAATGACAAGTCTACCATCCATTGGAGTTACAAAAATCTGAACAACAAACTACCTTCCATAATGACAAGCCTACCATCCATTGGAGTAACAAAAATCCCAACGACATACTACCTTCCATAATGACAAGGCTACCATCCATTTGAGTAAAAAAAATTGGGACAACAGACTACCTTCCATAATGACAAGGCTACCATCCATTGGAGTAACAAAAATCTCGACAACAGACTACCTTCCATAATGACAAGGTTACAATCCAATGGAGTAATAAAATTCTCGATAATAGACTACCTTCCATAATGACAAGTCTACCACCCATTGGAGTAACAAAAATCTTAACAATAGACTACCTTCCATAATCAGAAGGCTACCATGCTTTGGAGTAATAGAAATCAGAACGATAGACTACCTTCCATAATGACAAAGCTACCATCCATTTGAGTAAAAAAAATCAGGACAACAGACTACCTTCCATAATGACAAGGCTACCATCCATTGGAGTAACAAAAATCTCGACAACAGACTACCTTCCATAATGACAAGGGTACTATCCATTGGAGTAACAAAAATCTCGACAACAGACTACCTTCCATAATGACAAGGCTATAATCCAATGGCGTAACAAAAATCTCGACAACAAACTACCTTCAATAATGACAAGTATACCATCCATTGGAGTTACAAAAATCTGAACAACAGACTACCTTCCATAATGACAAGCCTACCATCCATTGGAGTAACAGAAATAACAACGACAAACTACCTTCCATAATGACAAGGCTACCATCCATTTGAGTAAAAATAATCGGGATAACAGACTACCTTCCATAATGACAAGGGAACCATCCATTGGAGTAACAAAAATCTCGACAACAGACTACCTTCCATAATGACAAGGTTACAATCCAATGGAGTAATAAAATTCTCGATAATAGACTACCTTCCATAATGACAAGTCTACCATCCATTGGAGTAACAAAAATCTTAACAACAGACTACCTTCCATAATCAGAAGGCTACCATGCTTTGGAGTAATAGAAATCAGAACAACAAACTACCTTCCATAATGACAAAGCTACCATCTATTTGAGTAAAAAAATCAGGACAACAGACTACCTTCCATAATGACAAGGCTACCATCCATTGGAGTAACAAAAATCTCGACAACAGACTACC
Organism: Vicia faba; assembly: GCA_948472305.1. Taxonomy (NCBI): domain Eukaryota; kingdom Viridiplantae; phylum Streptophyta; class Magnoliopsida; order Fabales; family Fabaceae; genus Vicia; species Vicia faba. The sequence continues at coordinate 612,986,124 of OX451741.1, forward strand.
TTCCATAATGACAAGTCTACAATCCATTGGAATAACAAAAATATCAACAACATACTACCTTCCATAATGACAAGGCTACAATCCAATGGAGTAACAAAAAACTCGACAACAGACTACCTTCCATAATGACAAGTCTACCATCCATTGGAGTAACAAAAATCTGAACAATAGACTACCTTCCATAATGACAAGGCTACAATCCATTTGAGTAAAAAAATTGAAACAACAGACTACCTTCAATAATGACAAGGCTACCATCCATTGGAGTAACAAAACTCTCGACAACAGACTACCTTCCATAATGACAAGGCTATAATCCAATGGCGTAACAAAAATCTCGACAACGAACTACCTTCCATAATGACAAGTCTACCATCCATTGGAGTTACAAAAATCTGAACAACAGACTACCTTCCATAATGACAAGGCTATCATCCATTGGAGTACCATAAATCACAACGACATACTACCTTCCATAATGACAAGGCTACCATCCATTTGAGTAAAAAAAATCGGAACAACAGACTACCTTCCATAATGAAAGGGCTAACATCCATTGGAATAAAAAAGATATCGACAACAGACTACCTTCCATAATGACAAGTATACCATCCATTGGAGTAACAAAAATCTGAACAAGAGACTACCTTACATAATGACAAGGCTACCATCCATTGGAGTAAAAATAATCGGGACAACAGACTACCTTCCATAATGACAAGGGTACCATCCATTGGAGTAACAAAAATCTCGACAACGGACTACCTTCCATAATGACAAGTCTACAATCCATTGGTATAACAAAAATCTCAACAACAAACTACCTTCCATAATGACAAGGCTACAATCCAATGGAGTAACAAAAAACTCGACAACAGACTACCTTCCATAAAGACAAGTCTACCATCCATTGGAGTAACAAAAATCTTAACAACAGACTACCTTCCATAATGACAAGGCTACCATCCATTAGAGTAAAACTAATCGGGACAACAGACTACCTTCCATAATGACAAGGCTATAATCCAATGGCGTAACAAAAATCTCGACAATAGACTACCTTCCATAATGACAAGTCTACCATCCATTGGAGTTACAAAAATCTGAACAACAGACTACCTTCCATAATGACAAGGCTATCATCCATTGGAGTAACATAAATCACAACGACATACTACCTTCCATAATGACAAGGCTACCATCCATTTGAGTAAAAAAAATCGGGACAACAGACTACCTTCCATAATGAAAAGGCTACCATCCATTGGAGTAACAAAAATCTCGACAACAGACTACCTTCCATAATGACAAGTCTACCATCCATTGGAGTAACAAAAATCTTAACAACAGACTACCTTCCATAATCAGAAGGCTACCATGCTTTGGAGTAATAGAAATCAGAACGACAGACTGCCTTCCATAATGACAAAGCTACCATCCGTTTGAGTATAAAAAATCAGGACAACAGACTACCTTCCATAATGACAAGGCTATCATCCATTGGAGTAACAAAAATATCGACAACAAACTACCTTCGATAATGACAAGTCTACAATCCATAGGAATAAATAAAATATCAACAACAGACTACCTTCCATAATGACAAGGCTACAATCCAATGGAGTAATAAAAATCTCAACAACGGACTACCTTCCATAATGACTAGTCTACCATCCATTGCAATAACAAAAATCTGAACAACAGACTACCTTCCATAATGACAAGGCTACCATCCATTTGAGTAACAAAAATTGGGACAACAGACTACCTTCCATAATGACAAGGCTACCATCCATTGGAGTAACAAAAATATCAACAAGAGACTACCTTCCATAATGACAAGGCTACCATCCATTGTAGTAGCAAAAATCTCAACAACAGACTACCTTCCATAATGACAAGTCTACCATCCATTGAGTAACAAAAATCTGAATAACAGACTACCTTCCATAATGACAAGGCTACTATCCATTGGAGTGACAAAAATAACAACGACAAACTACCTTCCATAATGACAAGGCTACCATCTATTTGAGTAACAAAAATCGGGACAACAAACTACCTTCTATAATGACAAGGCTACCATCCATTGGAGTACCAAAAATCTCTACAACAGACTACCTTCCATAATGACAAGGTTACCATCCATTAGAGTGATAAAAATCATGACAGCTTACTACCTTCCATAATGACAAGGCTACCATCCATTGGAATAACAAAAATCCCGACAACAGACTACCTTCCATAATGACAAGGCTACCATCCAATGGAGTAACAAAAATCTCGACAACAGACTACCTTCCATAGTGAAAGGCTACAATGGATTGGAGTAACAAAGATATCGACAACATACTAACTTCAATTATGACAAGGCTACCATCCATTGCAGTAATACAAATCACGACAGCAAACTAACTTCCATAATGACAAGGCTACCATCCATTGGAATAATAAAAATATCGACAACAGACTACCTTCCTTAATGACAAGGCTACCATCCATTGGAGTAACAGAAATCTCCACAACAAACTACCTTCCATAATGACAATTGTACCATCTATTGGAGTAAGAAAAATCTCGACAACTGACTACCTTCCATAATGACAGGGCTATAATCCAATGGAGTAACAAAAATCTCGACAACAGACTACCTTCCATAATGACAAGTCTACCATCCATTGGAGTAACAAAAATATGAACAACAGAATACCTTCCATAATGACAAGGCTACCATCCATTGGAGTAACAGAAATCACAACGAAAAACTACCTTCAATAATGACAAGGCTACCATCTATTTGAGAAACAAAAATCGGGACAACATACTACCTTCCATAATGACAAGGCTACCATCCATTGGAGTAACAAAAATATCAACAAGCGACTACCTTCCATAATGAAAGGGCTAACATCCATTGGAATAAAAAAGATGTCGACAACAGACTACCTTCCATAATGACAAGTATACCATCCATTGGAGTAACAAAAATCTGAACAACAGACTACCTTCCATAATGACAAGGCTACCATCCATTGGAGTAACAGAAATAACAACGACAAACTACCTTCCATAATGACAGGGCTACCATCCATTTGAGTAAAAATAATCGGGATAACAGACTACCTTCCATAATGACAAGGGTACCATCCATTGGAGTAACAAAAATCTCGACAAGAGACTACCTCCTATAATGACAAGTCTACAATCCATTGGTATAACAAAAATCTCAACAACTGACTACCTTCCATAATGACAAGGCTACCATCCATTTGAGTAACAGAAATCTCCAGAACAAACTACCTTCCATAATGACAATTGTACCATCTATTGGAGTAAGAAAAATCTCGACAATTGACTACCTTCCATAATGACAAGGCTATAATCAAATGGAGTAACAAAAATCTCGACAACAAACTACCTTCCATAATGACAAGTCTACCATCCATTGGAGTAACAAAAATATGAACAACAGACTACCTTCCATAATGACAAGGCTACCATCCATTGGATTAACAGAAATAACAACGACAAACTACCTTCCATAATGACAGGGCTACCATCCATTTGAGTAAAAATAATCGGGACAACAGACTACTTTCCATAATGACAAGGCTATCATCCATTGGAATAACAAAAATCTCGACAACAGACTACCTTCCCTAATGACAAGGCTACTATCCAATTGAGTAACAAAAATCTCGACAACATACTACCTTCCATAATGACAAGGCTACCATCCATTGGAGTAACAAAAATCTCCACAACATACTACCTTCCATAATGACAATTGTACCATCTATTGGAGTAAGAAAAATCTCAACAACTGACTACCTTCCATAATGACAAGGCTATAATCCAATGGAGTAACAAAAATCTCGACGACAGACTACCTTCCATAATGACAAGTCTACCATCCATTGGAGTAACAAAAATCTGAACAACAGACTACCTTCCATAATGACAAGGCTACCATCCAATGGAGTAACAGAAATCACAACGACAAACTACCTTCCATAATGACAAGGCTACCATCTATTTGAGTAACAAAAATTGGGACAACAGACAACCTTCCATAATGACAAGGCTACCATCCATTGGAATAATAGAAATCTTGACAACAGACTACCTTCCATAATGACAAGGCTACCATCCATTTGATTAACAAAGATATCGAAGCATACTAACTTCCATAATGACAAGGTTACCATCCATTAGAGTAATGAAAATCACGACAACATACTACCTTCCATAATGACAAGGCTACCATCCATTGGAATACCAAAAATCCCGACAACAGACTACCTTCCATAATGACAAGGCTACCATCCAATGGAGTAACAAAAATATGAACAACAGACTACCTTCCATAATGACAAGGCTACCATCCATTGGATTAACAGAAATAACAACGACAAACTACCTTCCATAATGACAGGGCTACCATCCATTTGAGTAAAAATAATCGGGACAACAGACTACTTTCCATAATGACAAGGCTATCATCCATTGGAATAACAAAAATCTCGACAACAGACTACCTTCCATAATGACAAGGCTACTATCCAATTGAGTAACAAAAATCTCGACAACATACTACCTTCCATAATGACAAGGCTACCATCCATTGGAGTAACAAAAATCTCCACAACATACTACCTTCCATAATGACAATTGTACCATCTATTGGAGTAAGAAAAATCTCAACAACTGACTACCTTCCATAATGACAAGGCTATAATCCAATGGAGTAACAAAAATCTCAACAACAGACTACCTTCCATAATGACAAGTCTACCATCCATTGGAGTAACAAAAATCTGAACAACAGACTACCTTCCATAATGACAAGGCTACCATCCAATGGAGTAACAGAAATCACAACGACAAACTACCTTCCATAATGACAAGGCTACCATCTATTTGAGTAACAAAAATTGGGACAACAGACAACCTTCCATAATGAAAAGGCTACCATCCATTGGAATAATAGAAATCTTGACAACAAACTACCTTCCATAATGACAAGGCTACCATCCATTTGATTAACAAAGATATCGAAGCATACTAACTTCCATAATGACAAGGTTACCATCCATTGGAGTAATGAAAATCACGACAACATACTACCTTCCATAATGACAAGGCTACCATCCATTGGAGTAACAGAAATAACAACGACAAACTACCTTCCCTAATGACAAGGCTACCATCCAATGGAGTAACAAAAATATGAACAACAGACTACCTTCCATAATGACAAGGCTACCATCCATTGGATTAACAGAAATAACAACGACAAACTACCTTCCATAATGACAGGGCTACCATCCATTTGAGTAAAAATAATCGGGACAACAGACTACTTTCCATAATGACAAGGCTATCATCCATTGGAATAACAAAAATCTCGACAACAGACTACCTTCCATAATGACAAGGCTACTATCCAATTGAGTAACAAAAATCTCGACAACATACTACCTTCCATAATGACAAGGCTACCATCCATTGGAGTAACAAAAATCTCCACAACATACTACCTTCCATAATGACAATTGTACCATCTATTGGAGTAAGAAAAATCTCAACAACTGACTACCTTCCATAATGACAAGGCTATAATCCAATGGAGTAACAAAAATCTCAACAACAGACTACCTTCCATAATGACAAGTCTACCATCCATTGGAGTAACAAAAATCTGAACAACAGACTACCTTCCATAATGACAAGGCTACCATCCAATGGAGTAACAGAAATCACAACGACAAACTACCTTCCATAATGACAAGGCTACCATCTATTTGAGTAACAAAAATTGGGACAACAGACAACCTTCCATAATGAAAAGGCTACCATCCATTGGAATAATAGAAATCTTGACAACAAACTACCTTCCATAATGACAAGGCTACCATCCATTTGATTAACAAAGATATCGAAGCATACTAACTTCCATAATGACAAGGTTACCATCCATTGGAGTAATGAAAATCACGACAACATACTACCTTCCATAATGACAAGGCTACCATCCATTGGAGTAACAGAAATAACAACGACAAACTACCTTCCATAATGACAAGGCTACCATCCAATGGAGTAACAAAAATATGAACAACAGACTACCTTCCATAATGACAAGGCTACCATCCATTGGATTAACAGAAATAACAACGACAAACTACCTTCCATAATGACAGGGCTACCATCCATTTGAGTAAAAATAATCGGGACAACAGACTACTTTCCATAATGACAAGGCTATCATCCATTGGAATAACAAAAATCTCGACAACAGACTACCTTCCATAATGACAAGGCTACTATCCAATTGAGTAACAAAAATCTCGACAACATACTACCTTCCATAATGACAAGGCTACCATCCATTGGAGTAACAAAAATCTCCACAACATACTACCTTCCATAATGACAATTGTACCATCTATTGGAGTAAGAAAAATCTCAACAACTGACTACCTTCCATAATGACAAGGCTATAATCCAATGGAGTAACAAAAATCTCAACAACAGACTACCTTCCATAATGACAAGTCTACCATCCATTGGAGTAACAAAAATCTGAACAACAGACTACCTTCCATAATGACAAGGCTACCATCCAATGGAGTAACAGAAATCACAACGACAAACTACCTTCCATAATGACAAGGCTACCATCTATTTGAGTAACAAAAATTGGGACAACAGACAACCTTCCATAATGAAAAGGCTACCATCCATTGGAATAATAGAAATCTTGACAACAAACTACCTTCCATAATGACAAGGCTACCATCCATTTGATTAACAAAGATATCGAAGCATACTAACTTCCATAATGACAAGGTTACCATCCATTGGAGTAATGAAAATCACGACAACATACTACCTTCCATAATGACAAGGCTACCATCCATTGGAGTAACAGAAATAACAACGACAAACTACCTTCCATAATGACAAGGCTACCATCCATTTGAGTAAAAATAATCGGGATAACAGACTACCTTCCATAATGACAAGGGAACCATCCATTGGAGTAACAAAAATCTCGACAAGAGACTACCTCCCATAATGACAAGTCTACAATCCATTGGTATAACAAAAATCTCAACAACAGACTACCTTCCATAATGACAAGGCTACCATCCATTGGAGTAACAGAAATCTCCAGAACAAACTACCTTCCATAATGACAATTGTACCATCTATTGGAGTAAGAAAAATCTCGACAACTGACTACCTTCCATAATGACAAGGCTATAATCCAATGGAGTAACAAAAATCTCGACAACAGACTACCTTCCATAATGACAAGTCTACCATCCATTGGAGTAACAAAAATATGAACAACAGAATACCTTCCATAATGACAAGGCTACAATCAATTGGAGTAACAAAAATCACAACGACAAACTACCTTCCATTATGACCAGGCTACCATCTATTTGAGTAACAAAAATCGGGACAACAGACTACCTTCCATAATGACAAGGCTACCATCCATTGGAGTAACAAAAATATCAACAAGCGACTACCTTCCATAATGAAAGGGCTAACATCCATTGGAATAAAAAAGATATCGACAACAGACTACCTTCCATAATGACAAGTATACCATCCATTGGAGTAACAAAAATCTGAACAACAGACTACCTTCCATAATGACAAGGCTACCATCCATTGGAGTAACAGAAATAACAACGACAAACTACCTTCCATAATGACAGGGCTACCATCCATTTGAGTAAAAATAATCGGGATAACAGACTACCTTCCATAATGACAAGGGTACCATCCATTGGAGTAACAAAAATCTCGACAAGAGACTACCTCCCATAATGACAAGTCTACAATCCATTGGTATAACAAAAATCTCAACAACTGACTACCTTCCATAATGACAAGGCTACCATCCATTTGAGTAACAAAAATCTCCAGAACAAACTACCTTCCATAATGACAATTGTACCATCTATTGGAGTAAGAAAAATCTCGACAACTGACTACCTTCCATAATGACAAGGCTATAATCCAATGGAGTAACAAAAATCTCGACAACAAACTACCTTCCATAATGACAAGTCTACCATCCATTGGAGTAACAAAAATATGAACAACAGACTACCTTCCATAATGACAAGGCTACCATCCATTGGATTAACAGAAATAACAATGACAAACTACCTTCCATAATGACAGGGCTACCATCCATTTGAGTAAAAATAATCGGGACAACAGACTACTTTCCATAATGACAAGGCTATCATCCATTGGAATAACAAAAATCTCGACAACAGACTACCTTCCCTAATGACAAGGCTACTATCCAATTGAGTAACAAAAATCTCGACAACATACTACCTTCCATAATGACAAGGCTACCATCCATTGGAGTAACAAAAATCTCCACAACATACTACCTTCCATAATGACAATTGTACCATCTATTGGAGTAAGAAAAATCTCAACAACTGACTACCTTCCATAATGACAAGGCTATAATCCAATGGAGTAACAAAAATCTCGACAACAGACTACCTTCCATAATGACAAGTCTACCATCCATTGGAGTAACAAAAATCTGAACAACAGACTACCTTCCATAATGACAAGGCTACCATCCAATGGAGTAACAGAAATCACAACGACAAACTACCTTCCATAATGACAAGGCTACCATCTATTTACGTAACAAAAATTGGGACAACAGACAACCTTCCATAATGACAAGGCTACCATCCATTGGAATAATAGAAATCTTGACAACAGACTACCTTCCATAATGACAAGGCTACCATCCATTTGATTAACAAAGATATCGAAGCATACTAACTTCCATAATGACAAGGTTACCATCCATTAGAGTAATGAAAATCACGACAACATACTACCTTCCATAATGACAAGGCTACCATCCATTGGAATACCAAAAATCCCGACAACAGACTACCTTCCATAATGACAAGGCTACCATCCAATGGAGTAACAAAAATATGAACAACAGACTACCTTCCATAATGACAAGGCTACCATCCATTGGATTAACAGAAATAACAACGACAAACTACCTTCCATAATGACAGGGCTACCATCCATTTGAGTAAAAATAATCGGGACAACAGACTACTTTCCATAATGACAAGGCTATCATCCATTGGAATAACAAAAATCTCGACAACAGACTACCTTCCATAATGACAAGGCTACTATCCAATTGAGTAACAAAAATCTCGACAACATACTACCTTCCATAATGACAAGGCTACCATCCATTGGAGTAACAAAAATCTCCACAACATACTACCTTCCATAATGACAATTGTACCATCTATTGGAGTAAGAAAAATCTCAACAACTGACTACCTTCCATAATGACAAGGCTATAATCCAATGGAGTAACAAAAATCTCGACAACAGACTACCTTCCATAATGACAAGTCTACCATCCATTGGAGTAACAAAAATCTGAACAACAGACTACCTTCCATAATGACAAGGCTACCATCCAATGGAGTAACAAAAATCACAACGATAAACTACCTTCCATAATGACAAGGCTACCATCTATTTGAGTAACAAAAATTGGGACAACAGACAACCTTCCATAATGAAAAGGCTACTATCCATTGGAATAATAGAAATCTTGACAACAAACTACCTTCCATAATGACAAGGCTACCATCCATTTGATTAACAAAGATATCGAAGCATACTAACTTCCATAATTACAAGGTTACCATCCATTGGAGTAATGAAAATCACGACAACATACTACCTTCCATAATGACAAGGCTACCATCCATTGGAATAACAAAAATCCCGACAACAGACTACCTTCCATAATGACAAGGCTACCATCCAATGGAGTAACATAAATCACAACGACATACTACCTTCCATAATAACAAGGCTACCATCCATTTGAGTAAAAAAAATCGGGACAACAGACTACCTTCCATAATGAAAAGGCTACCATCCATTGGAGTAACAAAAATCTCGACAACAGACTACCTTCCATAATGACAAGTCTACCATCCATTGGAGTAACGAAAATCTTAACAACAGACTACCTTCCATAATCAGAAGGCTACCATGCTTTGGAGTAATAGAAATCAGAACAACAGACTGCCTTCCATAATGACAAAGCTACCATCCATTTGAGTAAAAAAAATCAGGACAACAGACTACCTTCCATAATGACAAGGCTATCATCCATTGGAGTAACAAAAATATCGACAACAAACTACCTTCCATAATGACAAGTCTACAATCCATAGGAATAACAAAAATATCAACAAGAGACTACCTTCCATAATGACAAGGCTACAATCCAATGGAGTAATAAAAATCTCGACAACGGACTACCTTCCATAATGACTAGTCTACCATCCATTGCAATAACAAAAATCTGAACAACAGACTACCTTCCATAGTGACAAGGCTACCATCCATTTGAGTAACAAAAATTGGGACAACAGACTACCTTCCATAATGACAAGGCTACCATCCATTGGAGTAACAAAAATATCAACAAGAGACTACCTTCCATAATGACAAGGCTACCATCCATTGGAGTAACAAAAATCTCGACAACAGACTACCTTCCATAATGACAAGGGTATTATCCATTGGAGTAACAAAAATCTCGACAACAGACTACCTTCCATAATGACAAGGCTATAATCCAATGGCGTAACAAAAATCTCGACAACAGACTACCTTCCATAATGACAAGTCTACCATCCATTGGAGTTACAAAAATATGAACAACAGACTACCTTCCATAATGACAAGGCTACCATCCATTGGAGTAACAGAAATCACAACGACATACTACCTTCCATAATGACAAGGCTACCATCCATTTGAGTAAAAAAAATTGGGACAACAGACTACCTTCCATAATGACAAGGCTACCATCCATTGGAGTAACAAAAATCTCGACAACAGACTACCTTCCATAATGACAAGGTTACAATCCAATGGAGTAACAAAATTCTCGATAATAGACTACCTTCCATAATGACAAGTCTACCATCCATTGGAGTAACAAAAATCTTAACAACAGACTACCTTCCATAATCAGAAGGCTACCATGCTTTGGAGTAATAGAAATCAGAACAACAGACTACCTTCCATAATGACAAAGCTACCATCCATTTGAGTAAAAAAAATCAGGACAACAGACTACCTTCCATAATGACAAGGCTACCATCCATTGGAGTAACAAAAATCTCGACAACAGACTACCTTCCATAATGACAAGGCTACCATCCATTGGAATACCAAAAATCCCGACAACAGACTACCTTCCATAATGACAAGGCTACCATCCAATGGAGTAACAAAAATATGAACAACAGATTACCTTCCATAATGACAAGGCTACCATCCATTGGATTAACAGAAATAACAACGACAAACTACCTTCCATAATGACAGGGCTACCATCCATTTGAGTAAAAATAATCGGGACAACAGACTACTTTCCATAATGACAAGGCTATCATCCATTGGAATAACAAAAATCTCGACAACAGACTACCTTCCATAATGACAAGGCTACTATCCAATTGAGTAACAAAAATCTCGACAACATACTACCTTCCATAATGACAAGGCTACCATCCATTGGAGTAACAAAAATCTCCACAACATACTACCTTCCATAATGACAATTGTACCATCTATTTGAGTAAGAAAAATCTCAACAACTGACTACCTTCCATAATGACAAGGCTATAATCTAGTGGAGTAACAAAAATCTCGACAACAGACTACCTTCCATAATGACAAGTCTACCATCCATTGGAGTAACAAAAATCTGAATAACAGACTACCTTCCATAATGACAAGGCTACCATCCAATGGAGTAACAAAAATCACAACGACAAACTACCTTCCATAATGACAAGGCTACCATCTATTTGAGTAACAAAAATTGGGACAACAGACAACCTTCCATAATGACAAGGCTACCATCCATTGGAATAATAGAAATCTTGACAACAAACTACCTTCCATAATGACAAGGCTACCATCCATTTGATTAACAAAGATATCGAAGCATACTAACTTCCATAATGACAAGGTTACCATCCATTTGAGTAATGAAAATCACGACAACATACTACCTTCCATAATGACAAGGCTACCATCCATTGGAATAACAAAAATCCCGACAACAGACAACCTTCCATAATGACAAGGCTACCATCCAATGGAGTAACATAAATCACAACGACATACTACCTTCCATAATAACAAGGCTACCATCCATTTGAGTACAAAAAATCGGGACAACAGACTACCTTCCATAATGAAAAGGCTACCATCCATTGGAGTAACAAAAATCTCGACAACAGTCTACCTTCCATAATGACAAGTCTACCATCCATTGGAGTAACAAAAATCTTAACAACAGACTACCTTCCATAATCAGAAGGCTACCATGCTTTGGAGTAATAGAAATCAGAACAACAGACTGCCTTCCATAATGACAAAGCTACCATCCATTTGAGTAAAAAAAATCAGGACAACAGACTACCTTCCATAATGACAAGGCTATCATCCATTGGAGTAACAAAAATATCGACAACAAACTACCTTCCATAATGACAAGTCTACAATCCATAGGAATAACAAAAATATCAACAAGAGACTACCTTCCATAATGACAAGGCTACAATCCAATGGAGTAATAAAAATCTCGACAACGGACTACCTTCCATAATGACTAGTCTACCATCCATTGCAATAACAAAAATCTGAACAACAGACTACCTTCCATAGTGACAAGGCTACCATCCATTTGAGTAACAAAAATTGGGACAACATACTACCTTCCATAATGACAAGGCTACCATCCATTGGAGTAACAAAAATCTCGACAACAGACTACCTTCCATAATGACAAGGTTACAATCCAATGGAGTAACAAAATTCTCGATAATAGACTACCTTCCATAATGACAAGTCTACCATCCATTGGAGTAACAAAAATCTTAACAACAGACTACCTTCCATAATCAGAAGGCTACCATGCTTTGGAGTAATAGAAATCAGAACAACAGACTACCTTCCATAATGACAAAGCTACCATCCATTTGAGTAAAAAAAATCAGGACAACAGACTACCTTCCATAATGACAAGGCTACCATCCATTGGAGTAACAAAAATCTCGACAACAGACTACCTTCCATAATGACAAGGGTACTATCCATTGGAGTAACAAAAATCTCGTCAACAGACTACCTTCCATAATGACAAGGCTATAATCCAATGGCGTAACAAAAATCTCGACAACAGACTACCTTCAATAATGACAAGTCTACCATCCATTGGAGTTACAAACAGACTACCTTCCATAATGACAAGCCTACCATCCATTGGAGTAACAGAAATCACAACGACATACTACCTTCCATAATGATAAGGCTACCATCCATTTGAGTAAAAAAAATTGGGACAACAGACTACCTTCCATAAGGACAAGGCTACCATCCATTGGAGTAACAAAAATCTCGACAACAGACTACCTTCCATAATGACAAGGTTACAATCCAATGGAGTAATAAAATTCTCGATAATAGACTACCTTCCATAATTACAAGTCTACCATCCATTGGAGTAACAAAAATCTTAACAACAGACTACCTTCCATAATCAGAAGGCTACCATGCTTTGGAGTAATAGAAATCAGAATGACAGACTACCTTCCATAATGACAAAGCTACCATCCATTTGAGTAAAAAAAATCAGGACAACAGACTACCTTCCATAATGACAAGGCTACCATCCATTGGAGTAACAAAAATCTCGACAACAGACTACCTTCCATAATGACAAGGGTACTATCCATTGGAGTAACAAAAATCTCGACAACAGACTACCTTCCATAATGACAAGGCTATAATCCAATGGCGTAACAAAAATCTCGACAACAGACTACCTTCAATAATGACAAGTCTACCATCCATTGGAGTTACAAAAATCTGAACAACAGACTACCTTCCATAATGACAAGCCTACCATCCATTGGAGTAACAGAAATAACAACGACATACTACCTTCCATAATGACAAGGCTACCATCCATTTGAGTAAAAAAAATTGGGACAACAGACTACCTTCCATAATGACAAGGCTACCATCCATTGGAGTAACAAAAATCTCGACAACAGACTACCTTCAATAATGACAAGGTTACAATCCAATGGAGTAATAAAATTCTCGATAATAGACTACCTTCCATAATGACAAGTCTACCATCCATTGGAGTAACAAAAATCTTAACAACAGACTACCTTCCATAATCAGAAGGCTACCATGCTTTAGAGTAATAGAAATCAGAACAACAAACTACCTTCCATAATGACAAAGCTACAATCCATTTGAGTAAAAAAATCAGGACAACAGACTACCTTCCATAATGACAAGGCTACAATCCAATGGAGTAACAAAAAACTCGACAACAGACTACCTTCCATAATGACAAGTCTACCATCCATTGGAGTAACAAAAATCTGAACAATAGACTACCTTCCATAATGACAAGGCTACAATCCATTTGAGTAAAAAAATCGGGACAACAGACTACCTTCAATAATGACAAGGCTACCATCCATTGGAGTAACAAAACTCTCGACAACAGACTACCTTCCATAATGACAAGGGTATAATCCAATGGCGTAACAAAAATCTTGACAACGGACTACCTTCCATAATGACAAGTCTACCATCCATTGGAGTTACAAAAATATGAACAACAGACTACCTTCCATAATGACAAGGCTATCATCCATTGGAGTAACATAAATCACAACGACATACTACCTTCCATAATGACAAGGCTACCATCCATTTGAGTAAAAAAAATCGGGACAACAGACGACCTTCAATAATGAAAAGGCTACCATCCATTGGAGTAACAAAAATATCAACAAGCTACTACCTTCCATAATGAAAGGGCTAACATCCATTGGAATAAAAAAGATATCGACAACAGACTACCTTCCATAATGACAAGTATACCATCCATTGGAGTAACAAAAATCTGAACAAGAGACTACCTTACATAATGACAAGGCTACCATCCATTGGAGTAACAGAAATAACAACGACAAACTACCTTCCATAATGACAAGGCTACCATCCATTTGAGTAAAAATAATCGGGACAACAGACTACCTTCCATAATGACAAGTCTACAATCCATTGGTATAACAAAAATCTCAACAACAAACTACCTTCCATAATGACAAGGCTACAATCCAATGGAGTAACCAAAAACTCGACAACAGACTACCTTCCATAAAGACAAGTCTACCATCCATTGGAGTAACAAAAATCTGAACAACAGACTACCTTCCATAATGACAAGGCTACCATCCATTAGAGTAAAACTAATCGGGACAACAGACTACCTTCCATAATGACAAGGCTATAATCCAATGGTGTAACAAAAATCTCGACAATAGACTACCTTCCATAATGACAAGTCTACCATCCAATGGAGTTACAAAAATCTAAACAACAGACTACCTTCCATAATGACAAGGCTATCATCCATTGGAGTAACATAAATCACAACGACATACTACCTTCCATAATGACAAGGCTACCATCCATTTGAGTAAAAAAAATCGGGACAACAGACTACCTTCCATAATGAAAAGGCTACCATCCATTGGAGTAACAAAAATCACGACAACAGACTACGTTCCATAATGACAAGTCTACCATCCATTGGAGTAACAAAAATCTTAACAACAGACTACCTTCCATAATCAGAAGGCTACCATGCTTTGGAGTAATAGAAATCAGAACGACAGACTGCCTTCCATAATGACAAAGCTACCATCCATTTGAGTAAAAAAAATCAGGACAACAGACTACCTTCCATAATGACAAGGCTATCATCCATTGGAGTAACAAAAATATCGACAACAAACTACCTTCCATAATGACAAGTCTACAATCCATAGGAATAAAAAAAATATCAACAACAGACTACCTTCCATAATGACAAGGCTACAATCCAATGGAGTAATAAAAATCTCGACAACGGACTACCTTCCATAATGACTAGTCTACCATCCATTGCAATAACAAAAATCTGAACAACAGACTACCTTCCATAATGACAAGGCTACCATCCATTTGAGTAACAAAAATTAGGATAACAGACTACCTTCCATAATGACAAGGCTACCATCCATTGGAGTAACAAAAATATCAACAAGAGACTACCTTCAATAATGACAAGGCTACCATCCATTGGAGTACCAAAAATCTCGACAACAGACTACCTTCCATAATTACAAGTCTACCATCCATTGAGTAACAAAAATCTGAATAACAGACTACCTTCCATAATGACAAGGCTACTATCCATTGGAGTGACAAAAATTACAACGACAAACTACCTTCCATAATGACAAGGCTACCATCTATTTGAGTAACAAAAATCGGGACAACAAACTACCTTCTATAATGACAAGGCTTCCATCCATTGGAGTACCAAAAATCTCGACAACAGACTACCTTCCATAATGACAAGGTTACCATCCATTGGAGTGATAAAAATCATGACAGCTTACTACCTTCCATAATGACAAGGCTACCATCCATTGGAATAACAAAAATCCCGACAACAGACTACCTTCCATAATGACAAGGCTACCATCCAATGGAGTAACAAAAATCTCGACAACAGACTACCTTCCATAGTGACAAGGCTACAATGGATTGGAGTAACAAAGATATCGACAACATACTAACTTCAATTATGACAAGGCTACCATCCATTGCAGTAATAAAAATCACGACAGCAAACTAACTTCCATAATGACAAGGCTACCATCCATTGGAATAATAAAAATCTCGACAACAAACTACCTTCCTTAATGACAAGGCTACCATCCATTGGAGTAACAGAAATCTCCACAACAAACTACCTTCCATAATGACAATTGTACCATCTATTGGAGTAAGAAAAATCTCGACAACTGACTACCTTCCATAATGACAAGGCTATAATCCAATGGAGTAACAAAAATCTCGACAACATACTAGCTTCCATAATGACAAGTCTACCATCCATTGGAGTAACAAAAATATGAACAACAGAATACCTTCCATAATGACAAGGCTACCATCCATTGGAGTAACAGAAATCACAACGACAAACTACCTTCAATAATGACAAGGCTACCATCTATTTGAGTAACAAAAATCGGGACAACATACTACCTTCCATAATGACAAGGCTACCATCCATTGTGGTAACAAAAATATCAACAAGCGACTACCTTCCATAATGAAAGGGCTAACATCCATTAGAATAAAAAAGATATCGACAACAAACTACCTTCCATAATGACAAGTATACCATCCATTGGAGTAAGAAAAATATGAACAACAGACTACCTTCCATAATGACAAGGCTACCATCCATTGGAGTAACAGAAATAACAACGACAAACTACCTTCCATAATGACAGGGCTACCATCCATTTGAGTAAAAATAATCAGGACAACAGACTACCTTCCATAATGACAAGGGTACCATCCATTGGAGTAACAAAAATCTCGACAAGAGACTACCTCCCATAATGACAAGTCTACAATCCATTGGTATAACAAAAATCTCAACAACAGACTACCTTCCATAATGACAAGGCTACCATCCATTGGAGTAACAGAAATCTCCAGAACAAACTACCTTCCATAATGACAATTGTACCATCTATTGGAGTAAGAAAAATCTCGACAACTGACTACCTTCCATAATGACAAGGCTATAATCCAATGGAGTAACAAAAATCTCGACAACAGACTACCTTCCATAATGACAAGTCTACCATCCATTGGAGTAACAAAAATATGAACAACAGAATACCTTCCATAATGACAAGGCTACCATCCATTGGAGTAACAAAAATCACAACGACAAACTACCTTCCATAATGACAAGGCTACCATCTATTTGAGTAACAAAAATCGGGACAACAGACTACCTTCCTTAATGACAAGGCTACCATCCATTGGAGTAACAAAAATATCAACAAGCGACTACCTTCCATAATGAAAGGGCTAACATCCATTGGAATAAAAAAGATATCAACAACAGACTACCTTCCATAATGACAAGTATACCATCCATTGGAGTAACAAAAATCTGAACAACAGACTACCTTCCATAATGACAAGGCTACCATCCATTGGATTAACATAAATAACAACGACAAACTACCTTCCATAATGACAGGGCTACCATCCATTTGAGTAAAAATAATCGGGACAACAGACTACTTTCCATAATGACAAGGCTACCATCCATTGGAATAACAAAAATCTCGACAACAGACTACCTTCCATAATGACAAGGCTACTATCCAATTGAGTAACAAAAATCTCGATAAAAGACTACTTTCCATAATGACAAGGCTACCATCCATTGGAGTAACAAAAATCTCCACAACATACTACCTTCCATAATGACAATTGTACCATCTATTGGAGTAAGAAAAATCTCGACAACTGACTACCTTCCATAATGACAAGGCTATAATCCAATGGAGTAACAAAAATCTCGACAACAGACTACCTTCCATAATGACAAGTCTACCATCCATTGGAGTAAGAAAAATCTGAACAACAGACTACCTTCCATAATGACAAGGCTAACATCCATTGGAGTAACAGAAATCACAATGACAAACTACCTTCCATAATGACAAGGCTACCATCTATTTGAGTAACAAAAATTGGGACAACAGACAACCTTCCATAATGACAAGGCTACCATCCATTGGAATAATAGAAATCTTGACAACAGACTACCATCCATAATGACAAGGCTACCATCCATTTGATTAACAAAGATATCGAAGCATACTAACTTCCATAATGACAAGGTTACCATCCATTGGAGTAATGAAAATCACGACAACATACTACCTGCCATAATGACTAGGCTACCATCCATTGGAATAAAAAAAATCCCGACAACAGACTACCTTCCATAATGACAAGGCTACCATCCAATGGAGTAACAAAAATCTCGACAACAGACTACCTTCCATAATGACAAGGCTACCATCCATTGGAGTAACAAAAATCTCGACAACAGACTACCTTCCATAATGACAAGGGTACTATCAATTAGAATAACAAAAACCTCGACAACAGACTACCTTCCATAATGACAAGGCTACAATCCAATGGCGTAACAAAAATCTCGACAACAGACTACCTTCCATAATGACAAGTCTACCATCCATTGGAGTTACAAAAATCTGAACAACAGACTACCTTCCATAATGACAAGGCTACCATCCATTAGAGTAACAGAAATCACAACGACTTACTATCTTCCATTATGACAAGGCTACCATCCATTTGAGTAAAAAAAATTGGGACAACAGACTACCTTCCATAATGACAAGGCTACCATCCAATGGAGTAACAAAAATCTCGACAACAGACTGCCTTCCATAATGACAAGGCTACCATCCATTGGAGTAACAAAAATCTCGACAACAAACTACCTTTTATAATGACAAGGGTACTATCCATTGGAGTAACAAAAATCTCGACAACAGACTACCTTCCATAATCAGAAGGCTACCATGCTTTGGAGTAACAGAAATCAGAACGATAGACTGCCTTCCATAATGACAAAGCTACCATCCATTTGAGTAAAAAAAATCAGGACAACAGACTACCTTCCATAATGACAAGGCTACCATCCATTGGAGTAACAAAAATCTCGACAACAGACTACCTTCCATAATGACAAGTCTACAATCTATTGGAATAACAAAAATATCAACAACAGACTACCTTCCATAATGACAAGGCTACAATCCAATGGAGTAACAAAAATCTCGAAAACGGAATACCTTCCATAATGAAAAGTCTACCATCCATTGCAGTAACAAAAATCTGAAGAACAGACTACCTTCCATAATGACAAGGCTACCATCCATTTGAGTAACAAAAATCGGGACAACATACTACCTTCCATAATGACAAGGCTACCATCCATTGGAGTAACAAAAATATCAACAAGAGACTACCTTCCATAATGACAAGGCTACCATCCCTTGGAGTACCAAAAATCTCGACAACAGACTACCTTCCATAATGACAAGGCTACCATCCATTGGAGTAACAGAATTCACAACGACAAACTACCTTCCATAATGACAAGGCTACCATCTATTTGAGTAACAAAAATTGGGACAACATACAACCTTCCATAATGACAAGGCTACCATCCATTGGAATAATAGAAATATTGACAACAGACTACCTTCCATAATGACAAGGCTACCATCCATTTGATTAACAAAGATATCGAAGCATACTAACTTCCATAATGACAAGGTTACCATCCATTGCAGTAATGAAAATCACGACAACATACTACCTTCCATAATGACAAGGCTACCATCCATTGGAATAACAAAAATCCCGACAACAGACTACCTTCAATAATGACAAGGCTACCATCCAATGGAGTAACAAAAATCTCGACAAAAGACTACCTTCCATAATGACAAGGCTACCATCCATTGGAGTAACAAAAATCTCGACAACAGACTACCTTCCATAATGACAAGGGTACTATCCATTGGAGTAACAAAAATCTCGACAACAGACTACCTTCCATAATGACAAGGCTACAATCCAATGGCGTAACAAAAATCTCGAAAACAGACTACCTTCCATAATGACAAGTCTACCATCCGTTGGAGTTACAAAAATATGAACAACATACTACCTTCCATAATGACAAGGCTACCATTCATTGGAGTAACAGAAATCACAACGACTTACTATCTTCCATTATGACAAGGCTACCATCCATTTGAGTAAAAAAATTCGGGACAACAGACTACCTTCCATATGACAAGGCTACCATCCAATGGAGTAACAAAAATATCGATAATAGACTACCTTCCATAATGACAAGGCTACCATCCAATGGAGTAACAAAAATCTCGACAACAGACTACCTTCCATAATGACAAGGCTACCATCCATTGGAGTAACAAAAATCTCGACAACAGACTACCTTCCATAATGACAAGGGTACTATCAATTAGAATAACAAAAACCTCGACAACAGACTACCTTCCATAATGACAAGGCGACAATCCAATGGCGTAACAAAAATCTCGACAACAGACTACCTTCCATAATGACAAGTCTACCATCCATTGGAGTTACAAAAATCTGAACAACAGACTACCTTCCATAATGACAAGGCTACCATCCATTAGAGTAACAGAAATCACAACGACTTACTATCTTCCATTATGACAAGGCTACCATCCATTTGAGTAAAAAAAATCGGGACAACAGACTACCTTCCATAATGACAAGGCTACCATCCAATGGAGTAACAAAAATCTCGACAACAGACTACCTTCCATAATGACAAGGCTACCATCCATTGGAGTAACAAAAATCTCGACAACAAACTACCTTTTATAATGACAAGGGTACTATCCGTTGGAGTAACAAAAATCTCGACAACAGACTACCTTCCATAATCAGAAGGCTACCATGCTTTGGAGTAACATAAATCAGAATGATAGACTGCCTTCCATAATGACAAAGCTACCATCCATTTGAGTAAAAAAAATTAGGACAACAGACTACCTTCCATAATGACAAGGCTACCATCCATTGGAGTAACAAAAATCTCGACAACAGACTACCTTCCATAATGACAAGTCTACAATCCATTGGAATAACAAAAATATCAACAACAGACTACCTTCCATAATGACAAGGCTACAATCCAATGGAGTAACAAAAATCTCGAAAACGGAATACCTTCCGTAATGAAACGTCTACCATCCATTGTAGTAACAAAAATCTGAAGAACAGACTACCTTCCATAATGACAAGGCTACCATCCATTTGAGTAACAAAAATCGGGACAACATACTACCTTCCATAATGACAAGGCTACCATCCATTGGAGTAACAAAAATATCAACAAGAGACTACCTTCCATAATGACAAGGCTACCATCCCTTGGAGTACCAAAAATCTCGACAACAGACTACCTTCCATAATGACAAGGCTACCATCCATTGGAGTAACAAAATTCACAACGACAAACTACCTTCCATAATGACAAGGCTACCATCTATTTGAGTAACAAAAATTGGGACAACAGACAACCTTCCATAATGACAAGGCTACCATCCATTGGAATAATAGAAATATTGACAACAGACTACCTTCCATAATGACAAGGCTACCATCCATTTGATTAACAAAGATATCGAAGCATACTAACTTCCATAATGACAAGGTTACCATCCATTGCAGTAATGAAAATCACGACAACATACTACCTTCCATAATGACAAGGCTACCATCCATTGGAATAACAAAAATCCCGACAACAGACTACCTTCAATAATGACAAGGCTACCATCCAATGGAGTAACAAAAATCTCGACAAAAGACTACCTTCCATAATGACAAGGCTACCATCCATTGGAGTAACAAAAATCTCGACAACAGACTACCTTCCATAATGACAAGGGTACTATCCATTGGAGTAACAAAAATCTCGACAACAGACTACCTTCCATAATGACAAGGCTACAATCCAATGGCGTAACAAAAATCTCGAAAACAGACTACCTTCCATAATGACAAGTCTACCATCCAATGGAGTTACAAAAATATGAACAACATACTACCTTCCATAATGACAAGGCTACCATTCATTGGAGTAACAGAAATCACAACGACTTACTATCTTCCATTATGACAAGGCTACCATCCATTTGAGTAAAAAAAATCGGGACAACAGACTACCTTCCATATGACAAGGCTACCATCCAATGGAGTAACAAAAATATCGACAATAGACTACCTTCCATAATGACAAGGCTACCATCCAATGGAGTAACAAAAATCTCGACAACAGACTACCTTCCATAATGACAACGCTACCATCCATTAGAGTAACAAAACTCTCGACAACAGACTACCTTCCATAATGACAAGGGTACTATCAATTAGAATAACAAAAACCTCGACAACAGACTACCTTCCATAATGACAAGGCGACAATCCAATGGCGTAACAAAAATCTCGACAACAGACTACCTTCCATAATGACAAGTCTACCATCCATTGGAGTTACAAAAATCTGAACAACAGACTACCTTCCATAATGACAAGGCTACCATCCATTAGAGTAACAGAAATCACAACGACTTACTATCTTCCATTATGACAAGGCTACCATCCATTTGAGTAAAAAAAATCGGGACAACAGACTACCTTCCATAATGACAAGGCTACCATCCAATGGAGTAACAAAAATCTCGACAACAGACTACCTTCCATAATGACAAGGCTACCATCCATTGGAGTAACAAAAATCTCGACAACAAACTACCTTTTATAATGACAAGGGTACTATCCATTGGAGTAACAAAAATCTCGACAACAGACTACCTTCCATAATCAGAAGGCTACCATGCTTTGGAGTAACAGAAATCAGAACGATAGACTGCCTTCCATAATGACAAAGCTACCATCCATTTGAGTAAAAAAAATTAGGACAACAGACTACCTTCCATAATGACAAGGCTACCATCCATTGGAGTAACAAAAATCTCGACAACAGACTACCTTCCATAATGACAAGTCTACAATCCATTGGAATAACCAAAATATCAACAACAGACTACCTTCCATAATGACAAGGCTACAATCCAATGGAGTAACAAAAATCTCGAAAACGGAATACCTTCCGTAATGAAAAGTCTACCATCCATTGCAGTAACAAAAATCTGAAGAACAGACTACCTTCCATAATGACAAGGCTACCATCCATTTGAGTAACAAAAATCGGGACAACATACTACCTTCCATAATGACAAGGCTACCATCCATTGTAGTAACAAAAATATCAACAAGAGACTACCTTCCATAATGACAAGGCTACCATCCCTTGGAGTACCAAAAATCTCGACAACAGACTACCTTCCATAATGACAAGGCTACCATCCATTGGAGTAACAGAATTCACAACGACAAACTACCTTCCATAATGACAAGGCTACCATCTATTTGAGTAACAAAAATTGGGACAACAGACAACCTTCCATAATGACAAGGCTACCATCCATTGGAATAATAGAAATATTGACAACAGACTACCTTCCATAATGACAAGGCTACCATCCATTTGATTAACAAAGATATCGAAGCATACTAACTTCCATAATGACAAGGTTACCATCCATTGCAGTAATGAAAATCACGACAACATACTACCTTCCATAATGACAAGGCTACCATCCATTGGAATAACAAAAATCCCGACAACAGACTACCTTCAATAATGACAAGGCTACCATCCAATGGAGTAACAAAAATCTCGACAAAAGACTACCTTCCATAATGACAAGGCTACCATCCATTGGAGTAACAAAAATCTCGACAACAGACTACCTTCCATAATGACAAGGGTACTATCCATTGGAGTAACAAAAATCTCGACAACAGACTACCTTCCATAATGACAAGGCTACAATCCAATGGCGTAACAAAAATCTCGAAAACAGACTACCTTCCATAATGACAAGTCTACCATCCATTGGAGTTACAAAAATATGAACAACATACTACCTTCCATAATGACAAGGCTACCATTCATTGGAGTAACAGAAATCACAACGACTTACTATCTTCCATTATGACAAGGCTACCATCCATTTGAGTAAAAAAAATCGGGACAACAGACTACCTTCCATATGACAAGGCTACCATCCAATGGAGTAACAAAAATATCGACAATAGACTACCTTCCATAATGACAAGGCTACCATCCAATGGAGTAACAAAAATCTCGACAACAGACTACCTTCCATAATGACAAGGCTACCATCCATTAGAGTAACAAAAATCTCGACAACAGACTACCTTCCATAATGACAAGGGTAATATCAATTAGAATAACAAAAACCTCGACAACAGACTACCTTCCATAATGACAAGGCGATAATCCAATGGCGTAACAAAAATCTCGACAACAGACTACCTTCCATAATGACAAGTCTACCATCCATTGGAGTTACAAAAATCTGAACAACAAACTACCTTCCATAATGACAAGGCTACCATCCATTAGAGTAACAGAAATCACAACGACTTACTATCTTCCATTATGACAAGGCTACCATCCATTTGCGTAAAAAAAATCGGGACAACAGACTACCTTCCATAATGACAAGGCTACCATCCAATGGAGTAACAAAAATCTCGACAACAGACTACCTTCCATAATGACAAGGCTACCATCCATTGGAGTAACAAAAATCTCGACAACAAACTACCTTTTATAATGACAAGGGTACTATCCATTGGAGTAACAAAAATCTCGACAACAGACTACCTTCCATAATCAGAAGGCTACCATGCTTTGGAGTAACATAAATCAGAATGATACACTGCCTTCCATAATGACAAAGCTACCATCCATTTGAGTAAAAAAAATTAGGACAACAGACTACCTTCCATAATGACAAGGCTACCATCCATTGGAGTAACAAAAATCTCGACAACAGACTACCTTCCATAATGACAAGTCTACAATCCATTGGAATAACAAAAATATCAACAACAGACTACCTTCCATAATGACAAGGCTACAATCCAATGGAGTAACAAAAATCTCGAAAACGGAATACCTTCCGTAATGAAAAGTCTACCATCCATTGTAGTAACAAAAATCTGAAGAACAGACTACCTTCCATAATGACAAGGCTACCATCCATTTGAGTAACAAAAATCGAGACAACATACTGCCTTCCATAATGACAAGGCTACCATCCATTGAAGTAACATAAATATCAACAAGAGACTACCTTCCATAATGACAAGGCTACCATCCCTTGGAGTACCTAAAATCTCGACAACAGACTACCTTCCATAATGACAAGGCTACCATCCATTGGAGTAACAGAATTCACAACGACAAACTACCTTCCATAATGACAAGGCTACCATCTATTTGAGTAACAAAAATTGGGACAACAGACAACCTTCCATAATGACAAGGCTACCATCCATTGGAATAATAGAAATATTGACAACAGACTACCTTCCATAATGACAAGGCTACCATCCATTTGATTAACAAAGATATCGAAGCATACTAACTTCCATAATGACAAGGTTACCATCCATTGCAGTAATGAAAATCACGACAACATACTACCTTCCATAATGACAAGGCTACCATCCATTGGAATAACAAAAATCCCGACAACAGACTACCTTCAATAATGACAAGGCTACCATCCAATGGAGTAACAAAAATCTCGACAAAAGACTACCTTCCATAATGACAAGGCTACCATCCATTGGAGTAACAAAAATCTCGACAACATACTACCTTCCATAATGACAAGGGTACTATCTATTGGAGTAACAAAAATCTCGACAACAGACTACCTTCCATAATGACAAGGCTACAATCCAATGGCGTAACAAAAATCTCGAAAACAGACTACCTTCCATAATGACAAGTCTACCATCCATTGGAGTTACAAAAATATGAACAACATACTACCTTCCATAATGACAAGGCTACCATTTATTGGAGTAACAGAAATCACAACGACTTACTATCTTCCATTATGACAAGGCTACCATCCATTTGAGTAAAAAAAATCGGGACAACAGACTACCTTCCATATGACAAGGCTACCATCCAATGGAGTAACAAAAATATCGACAATAGACTACCTTCCATAATGACAAGGCTACCATCCAATGGAGTAACAAAAATCTCGACAACAGACTACCTTCCATAATGACAAGGCTACCATCCATTGGAGTAACAAAAATCTCGACAACAGACTACCTTCCATAATGACAAGGGTACTATCAATTAGAATAACAAAAACCTCGACAACAGACTACCTTCCATAATGACAAGGCGACAATCCAATGGCGTAACAAAAATCTCGACAACAGACTACCTTCCATAATGACAAGTCTACCATCCATTGGAGTTACAAAAATCTGAACAACAGACTACCTTCCATAATGACAAGGCTACCATCCATTAGAGTAACAGAAATCACAACGACTTACTATCTTCCATTATGACAAGGCTACCATCCATTTGAGTAAAAAAAATCGGGACAATAGACTACCTTCCATAATGACAAGGCTACCATCAAATGGAGTAACAAAAATCTCGACAACAGACTACCTTCCATAATGACAAGGCTACCATCCATTGGAGTAACAAAAATCTCGACAACAAACTACCTTTTATAATGACAAGGGTACTATCCATTGGAGTAACAAAAATCTCGACAACAGACTACCTTCCATAATCAGAAGGCTACCATGCTTTGGAGTAACAGAAATCAGAACGATAGACTGCCTTCCATAATGACAAAGCTACCATCCATTTGAGTAAAAAAAATTAGGACAACAGACTACCTTCTATAATGACAAGGCTACCATCCATTGGAGTTACAAAAATATGAACAACATACTACCTTCCATAATGACAAGGCTACCATGCTTTGGAGTAACAGAAATCAGAACGAGAAACTGCCTTCCATAATGACAAAGCTACCATCCATTTGAGTAAAAAAAATCAGGACAACAGACTACCTTCCATAATGACAAGGCTACCATCCATTGGAGTAACAAAAATCTCGACAACAGACTACCTTCCATAATGACAAGGCTACCATCCAATGGAGTAACAAAAATCTCGACAACAGACTACCTTCCATAATGACAAGGCTACCATCCATTGGAGTAACAAAAATCTCGACAACAAACTACCTTTTATAATGACAAGGGTACTATCCATTGGAGTAACAAAAATCTCGACAACAGACTACCTTCCATAATCAGAAGGCTACCATGCTTTGGAGTAACAGAAATCAGAACGATAGACTTCCTTCCATAATGACAAAGCTACCATCCATTTGAGTAAAAAAAATTAGGACAACAGACTACCTTCCATAATGACAAGGCTACCATCCATTGGAGTTACAAAAATATGAACAACATACTACCTTCCATAATGACAAGGCTACCATGCTTTGGAGTAACAGAAATCAGAACGATAGACTGCCTTCCATAATGACAAAGCTACCATCCATTTGAGTACAAAAAATCAGGACAACAGACTACCTTCCATAATGACAAGGCTACCATCCATTGGAGTAACAAAAATCTCGACAACAGACTACCTTCCATAATGACAAGTCTACAATCCATTGGAATAACAAAAATATCAACAACAGACTACCTTCCATAATGACAAGGCTACAATCCAATGGAGTAACAAAAATCTCGAAAACGGAATACCTTCCATAATGAAAAGTCTACCATCCATTGCAGTAACAAAAATCTGAAGAACAGACTACCTTCCATAATGACAAGGCTACCATCAATTTGAGTAACAAAAATCGGGACAACATACTACCTTCCATAATGACAAGGCTACCATCCATTGGAGTAACAAAAATATCAACAAGAGACTACCTTCCATAATGACAAGGCTACCATCCATTGGAGTACCAAAAATCTCGACAACAGACTACCTTCCATAATGACAAGGCTACCATCCATTGGAGTAACAGAAATAACAACGACAAACTACCTTCCATAATGACAAGGCTACCATCTATTTGAGTAACAAAAATTGGGACAACAGACAACCTTCCATAATGACAAGGCTACCATCCATTTGATTAACAAAGATATCGAAGCATACTAACTTCCATAATGACAAGGTTACCATCCATTGCAGTAATGAAAATCACGACAACATACTACCTTCCATAATGACAAGGCTACCATCCATTGGAATAACAAAAATCCCGACAACAGACTACCTTCCATAATGACAAGGCTACCATCCAATGGAGTAACAAAAATCTCGACAAAAGACTACCTTCCATAATGACAAGGCTACCATCCATTGGAGTAACAAAAATCTCGACAACAGACTACCTTCCATAATGACAAGGGTACTATCCATTGGAGTAACAAAAATCTCGACAACAGACTACCTTCCATAATGACAAGGCTACAATCCAATGGCGTAACAAAAATCTCGACAACAGACTACCTTCCATAATGACAAGGGTACTATCCATTGGAGTAACAAAAATCTCGACAACAGACTACCTTCCATAATGACAAGGCTACAATCCAATGGCGTAACAAAAATCTCGAAAACAGACTACCTTCCATAATGACAAGTCTACCATCCATTGGAGTTACAAAAATATGAACAACATACTACCTTCCATAATGACAAGGCTACCATCCATTTGAGTAAAAATAATCGGGACAACAGACTACCTTCCATAATGACAAGGCTACCATCCATTGGAGTAACAAAAATCTCGACAACAGACTACCTTCCATAATGACAAGTCTACAATCCATCGGAATAACAAAAATCTCAACAACATACTACCTTCCATAATGACAAGGCTAACATCCATTGGAGTAACAAAGATATCGACAGCATACTAACTTCACTAATGACAAGGCTACCATCCATTGGAGTAATAAAAATCACGACAGCAGACTACCTTCCATAATGAAAAGGCTACCATCCAATTGAGTAACAAAAATCGGGACAACAGACTACCTTCCATAATAACAAGGCTACCATCAATTGGAGTAACAAAAATATCAACAAGAGACTACCTTCCATAATGACAAGGCTACCATCCATTGGAGTACCTAAAATCTCGACAACAGACTACCTTCCATAATGACAAGGCTACCATCCATTGGAGTAACAAAAATCTCGACAACAGACTACCTTCCACAATGACAAGGGTACTATCCATTGGAGTAACAAAAATCTCGACAACAGACTACGTTCCATAATTACAAATCTATAATCCAATGGCGTAACAAAAATCTCGACAACAGACTACCTTCCATAATGACAAGGCAACCATCCATTGGAGTAACAGAAATCACAACGATAGACTACCTTCCATAATGACAAGGCTACCATCCATTGTAGTAACAAAAATCACGACAACAAATTACCTTCCATAATGACAAGGCTACCATCCATTGGAATAACAGAAATCTTGACAACAGACTACCTTCCATAATGACAAGGCTACCATCCATTGGAGTAAGAAAGATATCGAAAGCATACTAACTTCCATAATGACAAGGCTACCATCCATTGGAGTAATAAAAATCACGACAGCAGACTACCTTCCATAATGACAAGGCTACCATCCATTGGAATAACAAAAATCTCGACAACAGACTACCTTCCATAATGACAAGGCTACCATCCAATAGAGTAACAAAAATCTCGACAACAAACTACCTTCCATAATTACAAGGCTACCATCCATTGGAGTAACAAAATTATCGACAACAGACTACCTTCAATAATGACAAGGGTACCATCCATTAGAGTAACAAAAATCTCGACAACAGACTACCTTCCATAATGACAAGGCTATAATCCAATGGAGTAACAAAAATCTCGATAACAGACTACCTTCAATAATGACAAGTCTACCATCCATTGGAGTAACAAAAATCTGAACAACAGACTACCTTCCATAATGACAAGGCAACCATCCATTGGAGTAACAGAAATCACAACCATAGACTACCTTCCATGATGACA
This sequence comes from Vicia faba, assembly GCA_948472305.1. Lineage (NCBI taxonomy): Eukaryota > Viridiplantae > Streptophyta > Magnoliopsida > Fabales > Fabaceae > Vicia > Vicia faba. The sequence continues at coordinate 613,016,842 of OX451741.1, forward strand.
AGGCTACCATCCATTGGAGTAACAAAAATCACGACAACAAACTACCTTCCATAATGACAAGGCTACCATCCATTGGAATAACAGAATTCTTGACAATAGACTAACTTCCATAATGACAAGGCTACCATCCATTAGAGTAACAAAGATATCATCAACATACTAACTTCCATAATGACAAGGCTACCATCCATTGGAGTAATAAAAATCTCGACAACAGACTACCTTCTATAATGACAACTCTACAACCCATTGGAATAACAAAAACCTCAACAACAGACTACCTTCCATAATGACAAGGCTACAATCCAATGGAGTAACAAAAGTCTCGACAACAGACTACCTTCCATAATGACAAGTCTACCATCCATTGGAGTAACAAAAATATGAACAACAGACTACCTTCCATAATGACAAGGCTACCATCCATTTGAGTAATAAAAATCGGGGCAACAGACTACCTTCCATAATGACAAGACTACCATCCATTGGAGAACAAAAATATCAACAAGAGACTACCTTCCATAGTGATAAGGATACCATCCATTAGAGTAACAAAAATCTCGACAACAAACTACCTTCCATAACGACAAAGCTACCATCCATTGGAGTAACAAAGATATCGACAAGAGACTACCTTCCATAATGACAAGGCTACCATCCATTGGAGTAATAAAAATCACGACAACAAATTACCTTCCATAATGACAAGGCTACCCTCCATTGGAGTAACAAAGATATCGACAACATACTAACTTCAAAAATGACAAGGCTACCATCCATTGGATTAATAAAAATCACGACATTAGACTACCTTCAATAATGACAAGGTTACCATCCATTGGAATAACAAAAATCTCGACAACAGACTACCTTCCATAATGACAAGGGTACCATCCATTGGAGTAACAAAAATCTCGACAATAGACTACCTTCCATAATGACAAGGCTATAATCTAATGGAGTAACAAAAATCTCGACAACAAACTACCTTACATAATGACAAGTCTACCATCCATTGGAGTAACAAAAATCTGAACAACAGACTACCTTCCATAATGACAAGGCTACCATCCATTGGAGTAACAGAAATCACAACGACATACTACCTTCCATAATGACAAGGCTACCATCCACTGGAGTAACAAAGATATCGGCAGCATACTAACTTCCATAATTACAAGGCTACCATCCATTGGAGTAATAAAAATCACGACAGCAGACTACCTTCCATAATGACAAGGCTACCATCCATTGGAATAACAAAAATCTCGACAACGGACTACCTTCCATAATGACAAGGCTACCATCCATTGGAGTAACAGAAATCACAATGACATACTACCTTCCATAATGACAAGGCTACCATCCATTGGAGTAACAAAGATATCGACAACATACTAACTTCCATAATGACAAGGGTACCATCCATTGGAGTAACAAAAATCTCGACAATAGACTACCTTCCATAATAACAAGGCTATAATCCAATGGAGTAACAAAAATCTCGACAACAGACTACCTTAGATAATGACAAGTCTACCATACATTGGAGTAACAAAAATCTGAACAACAGACTACCTTCCATAATGACAAGGCAACCATCCATTGGAGTAACAGAAATCACAACGATAGACTACCTTCCATAATGACAAGGCTACCAGCCATTGGAGTAACAAAAATCACGACAACAAATTACCTTCCATAATGACAAGGCTACCATCCATTGGAATAACAGAAATCTTGACAACAGACTACCTTCCATAATGACAAGACTACCATCCATTGGAGTAAGAAAGATATCGACAGCATAATAACTTCCATAATGACAAGGCTACCATCCATTGGAGTAATAAAAATCACGACAGCAGACTACCTTCCATAATGACAAGGCTACCATCCATTGGAATAACAAAAATCTCGACAACAGACTACCTTCCATAATGACAAGGCTACCATCCAATAGAGTAACAAAAATCTCGACAACAAACTACCTTCCATAATGACAAGGCTACCATCCATTGGAGTAACAAAATTCTCGACAACAGACTACCTTCCATAACGACAAGGGTACCATCCATTGGAGTAACAAAAATCTCGACAACAGACTACCTTCCATAATGACAAGGCTATAATCCAATGGAGTAACAAAAATCTGGATAACAGACTACCTTCAATAATGACAAGTCTACCATCCATTGGAGTAACAAAAATCTGAACAACAGACTACCTTCCATAATGACAAGGCAACCATCCATTGGAGTAACAGAAATCACAACCATAGACTACCTTCCATAATGACAAGGCTACCATCCATTGGAGTAACAAAAATCACGACAACAAACTACCTTCCATAATGACAAGGCTACCATCCATTGGAATAACAGAATTCTTGACAACAGACTACCTTCCATAATGACAAGGCTACCATCCATTAGAGTAACAAAGATATCATCAACATACTAACTTCCATAATGACAAGGCTACCATCCGTTGGAGTAATAAAAATCTCGACAACAGACTACCTTCTATAATGACAACTCTACAACCCATTGGAATAACAAAAACCTCAACAACAGACTACCTTCCATAATGACAAGGCTACAATCCAATGGAGTAACAAAAGTCTCGACAACAGACTACCTTCCATAATGACAAGTCTACCATCCATTGGAGTAACAAAAATCTGAACAACAGACTACCTTCCATAATGACAAGGCTACCATCCATTTGAGTAATAAAAATCGGGGCAACAGACTACCTTCCATAATGACAAGACTACCATCCATTGGAGAACAAAAATATCAACAAGAGACTACCTTCCATAATGATAAGGATACCATCCATTAAAGTAACAAAAATCTCGACAACAAACTACCTTCCATAACGACAAGGCTACCATCCATTGGAGTAACAAAGATATCGACAAGAGACTACCTTCCATAATGACAAGGCTACAATCCATTGGAGTAATAAAAATCACGACAACAAATTACGTTCCATAATGACAAGGCTACCCTCCATTGGAATAACAGAAATCTTGACAACAAACTACCTTCCATAATGACAAGGCTACCATCCATTGGAGTAACAAAGATATCGACAACATACTAACTTCAAAAATGACAAGGCTACCATCCATTGGATTAATAATAATCACGACATTAGACTACCTTCCATAATGACAAGGCTACCATCCATTGGAATAACAAAAATCTCGACAACAGACTACCTTCCATAATGACAAGGGTACCATCCATTGGAGTAACAAAAATCTCGACAATAGACTACCTTCCATAATGACAAGGCTATAATCTAATGGAGTAACAAAAATCTCGACAACAGACTACCTTACATAATGACAAGTCTACCATCCATTGGAGTAACAAAAATCTGAACAACAGACTACCTTCCATAATGACAAGGCTACCATCCATTGGAGTAACAGAAATCACAACGACATACTACCTTCCATAATGACAAGGCTACCATCCATTGGAGTAACAAAGATATCGACAGCATACTAACTTCCATAATTACAAGGCTACCATCCATTGGAGTAATAAAAATCACGACAACAGACTACCTTCCATAATGACAAGGCTACCATCCATTGGAATAACAAAAATCTCGACAACGGACTACCTTCCATAATGACAAGGCTACCATCCATTGGAGTAACAGAAATCACAATGACATACTACCTTCTATAATGACAAGGCTACCATCCATTGGAGTAACAAAGATATCGACAACATACTAACTTCCATAATGACAAGGGTACCATCCATTGGAGTAACAAAAATCTTGACAATAGACTACCTTCCATAATAACAAGGCTATAATCCAATGGAGTAACAAAAATCTCGACAACAGACTACCTTAGATAATGACAAGTCTACCATACATTGGAGTAACAAAAATCTGAACAACAGACTACCTTCCATAATGACAAGGCAACCATCCATTGGAGGAACCGAAATCACAACGATAGACTACCTTCCATAATGACAAGGCTACCATCCATTGGAGTAACAAAAATCACGACAACAAATTACCTTCCATAATGACAAGGCTACCATCCATTTGAATAACAGAAATCTTGACAACAGACTACCTTCCATAATGACAAGGCTACCATCCATTGGAGTAACAAAGATATCGACAGCATAATAACTTCCATAATGACAACTCTACCATCCATTGGAGTAATAAAAATCACGACAGCAGACTACCTTCCATAATGACAAGGCTACCATCCATTGGAATAACAAAAATCTAGACAACAGACTACCTTCCGTAATGACAAGGCTACCATCCAATAGAGTAACAAAAATCTCCACAACAGACTACCTTCCATAATGACAAGGTTACCATCCATTGGAAAAACAGAAATCTTGACAACAGCCTACCTTCCATAATGACAAGGCTACCATCCATTGGAGTAAGAAAAATCTCGACAACCGAGTACCTTCCATAATGACAAGGGTACCATCCAATGGAGTAAAAAAATCTCGAAAAAAGACTACCTTCCATAATGACAAGTGTACCATCCATTGGAGTAATAAAAATCTGAACAATAGACTTCCTTCCATAATGACAAGGCTACCATCCATTGGTGTAACAGAAATCATAACGATAAACTACCTTCCATAATGACAAGGCTACCATCCATTTGAGTAACAATAATCAGGACAATAGACTACCTTCCATAATGACAAGACTACCATCCATTGGAGAACAAAAATATCAACAAGAGACTACCTTCCATAATGATAAGGATACCATCCATTAAAGTAACAAAAATCTCGACAACAAACTACCTTCCATAACGACAAGGCTACCATCCATTGGAGTAACAAAGATATCGACAAGAGACTACCTTCCATAATGACAAGGCTACAATCCATTGGAGTAATAAAAATCACGACAACAAATTACGTTCCATAATGACAAGGCTACCCTCCATTGGAATAACAGAAATCTTGACAACAAACTACCTTCCATAATGACAAGGCTACCATCCATTGGAGTAACAAAGATATCGACAACATACTAACTTCAAAAATGACAAGGCTACCATCCATTGGATTAATAATAATCACGACATTAGACTACCTTCCATAATGACAAGGCTACCATCCATTGGAATAACAAAAATCTCGACAACAGACTACCTTCCATAATGACAAGGGTACCATCCATTGGAGTAACAAAAATCTCGACAATAGACTACCTTCCATAATGACAAGGCTATAATCTAATGGAGTAACAAAAATCTCGACAACAGACTACCTTACATAATGACAAGTCTACCATCCATTGGAGTAACAAAAATCTGAACAACAGACTACCTTCCATAATGACAAGGCTACCATCCATTGGAGTAACAGAAATCACAACGACATACTACCTTCCATAATGACAAGGCTACCATCCATTGGAGTAACAAAGATATCGACAGCATACTAACTTCCATAATTACAAGGCTACCATCCATTGGAGTAATAAAAATCACGACAACAGACTACCTTCCATAATGACAAGGCTACCATCCATTGGAATAACAAAAATCTCGACAACGGACTACCTTCCATAATGACAAGGCTACCATCCATTGGAGTAACAGAAATCACAATGACATACTACCTTCTATAATGACTAGGCTACCATCCATTGGAGTAACAAAGATATCGACAACATACTAACTTCCATAATGACAAGGGTACCATCCATTGGAGTAACAAAAATCTCGACAATAGACTACCTTCCATAATAACAAGGCTATAATCCAATGGAGTAACAAAAATCTCGACAACAGACTACCTTAGATAATGACAAGTCTACCATACATTGGAGTAACAAAAATCTGAACAACAGACTACCTTCCATAATGACAAGGCAACCATCCATTGGAGTAACCGAAATCACAACGATAGACTACCTTCCATAATGACAAGGCTACCATCCATTGGAGTAACAAAAATCACGACAACAAATTACCTTCCATAATGACAAGGCTACCATCCATTGGAATAACAGAAATCTTGACAACAGACTACCTTCCATAATGACAAGGCTACCATCCATTGGAGTAACAAAGATATCGACAGCATAATAACTTCCATAATGACAACTCTACCATCCATTGGAGTAATAAAAATCACGACAGCAGACTACCTTCCATAATGACAAGGCTACCATCCATTGGAATAACAAAAATCTAGACAACAGACTACCTTCCGTAATGACAAGGCTACCATCCAATAGAGTAACAAAAATCTCCACAACAGACTACCTTCCATAATGACAAGGTTACCATCCATTGGAAAAACAGAAATCTTGACAACAGCCTACCTTCCATAATGACAAGGCTACCATCCATTGGAGTAAGAAAAATCTCGACAACCGAGTACCTTCCATAATGACAAGGGTACCATCCAATGGAGTAAAAAAATCTCGAAAAAAGACTACCTTCCATAATGACAAGTGTACCATCCATTGGAGTAATAAAAATCTGAACAATAGACTTCCTTCCATAATGACAAGGCTACCATCCATTGGTGTAACAGAAATCATAACGATAAACTACCTTCCATAATGACAAGGCTACCATCCATTTGAGTAACAATAATCAGGACAATAGACTACCTTCCATAATGACAAGGCTACCATCCATTGGAGTAACAAAAATCTCGACAACAAAATACCTTCTATAAAGACAAGTCTACAATCCATTGGAATAACAAAAATCTCAACAACAGACTACCTTCCATAATGACAAGGCTACCATCCATTGGAATAAAAAAAATCTCGACAACAGACTACCTTCCATAATGTCAAGGCTACCATCCAATGGAGTAACAAAAATCTCGACAACAGACTACCTTCCATAATGACAAGGCTACCATCCATTAGAGTAACAAAAATCTCGACAACAGACTACCTTCCATAATGACAAGGGTACCATCCATTGGATTAACAAAAATCTCGACAACAGACTACCTTCCATAATGATAAGGCTATAATCCAATGGAGTAAAAAAAATCTCGACAACATACTACATTCAATAATGACAAGTCTACCACTCATTTGATTAACAAAAATCTGAACAACAGACTACCTTCCATAATGACGAGGCTACCATCCATTTGAGTAACAAAAATCGGGACAACAAACTACCTTCCATAATGACAAGACTACCATCCATTGGAGTAACAAAAATATCAACAAGAGACTACCTTACACAATGACATGGCTACCATCCATTGGAGTCTCAAAAATCTCGACAACAGACTACCTTCCATAATGACAAGGCTACCATCAATTGGAGTAACAAAGATATCAACAATAGACTACCTTCCATAATTACAAGGCTACCATCCATTGGAGTAACAAAAATCACGACAACAAATAACATTCCATAATGACAAGGCTACCATCCAATGGAATAACAGAAATCTTGACAATAAACTACGTTCCATATTGACAAGGCTACCATCCATTGGAGTAACAAAGATATCGACAACATACTAACTTCACTAATGACAAGGCTACCATCCGTTGGAGTAATAAAAATCACGACAGCAGACTACCTTCCATAATGACAAGGCTACCATCCATTGGAATAACAAAAATCTCGACAACAGACTACCTTCCATAATGACAAGGTTACCATCCAATGGAGTAACAAAAATCTCGACAACAGACTACCTTCCATAATGACAAGGCTACCATCCATTGGAGTAATAAAAATCTCGACAACAGACTACCTTCCATAATGACAAGGGTACCATCCATTGGAGTAACAAAAATCTCGACTACAGACTACCTTCCATAATGACAAGGCTATAATCCAATGGAGTAACAAAAATCTCGACAACAGACTACCTTCCATAATGACAAGTCTACCATCCATTGGAGTAACAAAAATCTGAACAACAGACTACCTTCCATAATGACAAGGCTACCATCCAATGGAGTAACAGAAATCACGACAACAAATTACCTTCCATAATGACAAGGCTACCATCCATTGGAATAACAGAAATCTTGACAACAGACTACCTTCCACAATGACAAGGCTACCATCCATTGGAGTAACAAAGATATCGACAGCATACTAACTTCAAAAATGACAAGGCTACCATCCATTGGAGTAATAAAAATCACGACAGCAGACTACCTTCCATAATGACAAGGCTACCATCCATTGGAATAACAAAAATCTCGACAACAGACTACCTTCCATATTGACAAGGCTACCATCCAATGGAGTAACAAAAATCTCCACAACAGACTACCTTCCATAATGACAAGGTTACCATCCATTGGAAAAACCGAATACTTGACAACAGACTACCGTCCATAATGACAAGGCTACCATCCATTGGAGTAACAAAAATCTCGACAACCGACTACCTTCCATAATGACAAGGGTACCATCCAATGGAGTAAAAAAATCTCGAAAAAAGACTACCTTCCATAATGACAAGTCTACCATCCATTGGAGTAATAAAAATCTGAACAATGGACTTCCTTCCATAATGACAAGGCTACCATCCATTGGTGTAACAGAAATCATAACGACAAACTACCTTCCATAATGACAAGGCTACCATCCATTTGAGTAAGAATAATCAGGACAATAGACTACCTTCCATAATGACAAGGCTACCATCCATTGGAGTAACAAAAATCTCGACAACAAAATACCTTCTATAAAGACAAGTCTACAATCCATTGGAATAACAAAAATCTCAACAACAGACTACCTTCCATAATGACAAGGCTACCATCCATTGGAATAAAAAAAATCTCGACAACAGACTACCTTCCATAATGTCAAGGCTACCATCCAATGGAGTAACAAAAATCTCGACAACAGACTACCTTCCATAATGACAAGGCTACCATCCATTAGAGTAACAAAAATCTCGACAACAGACTACCTTCCATAATGACAAGGGTACCATCCATTGGATTAACAAAAATCTCGACAACAGACTACCTTCCATAATGATAAGGCTATAATCCAATGGAGTAAAAAAAATCTCGACAACATACTACATTCAATAATGACAAGTCTACCACTCATTTGATTAACAAAAATCTGAACAACAGACTACCTTCCATAATGACGAGGCTACCATCCATTTGAGTAACAAAAATCGGGACAACAAACTACCTTCCATAATGACAAGACTACCATCCATTGGAGTAACAAAAATATCAACAAGAGACTACCTTACACAATGACATGGCTACCATCCATTGGAGTCTCAAAAATCTCGACAACAGACTACCTTCCATAATGACAAGGCTACCATCAATTGGAGTAACAAAGATATCAACAATAGACTACCTTCCATAATTACAAGGCTACCATCCATTGGAGTAACAAAAATCACGACAACAAATAACATTCCATAATGACAAGGCTACCATCCAATGGAATAACAGAAATCTTGACAATAAACTACGTTCCATATTGACAAGGCTACCATCCATTGGAGTAACAAAGATATCGACAAGATACTAACTTCACTAATGACAAGGCTACCATCCGTTGGAGTAATAAAAATCACGACAGCAGACTACCTTCCATAATGACAAGGCTACCATCCATTGGAATAACAAAAATCTCGACAACAGACTACCTTCCATAATGACAAGGTTACCATCCAATGGAGTAACAAAAATCTCGACAACAGACTACCTTCCATAATGACAAGGCTACCATCCATTGGAGTAATAAAAATCTCGACAACAGACTACCTTCCATAATGACAAGGGTACCATCCATTGGAGTAACAAAAATCTCGACTACAGACTACCTTCCATAATGACAAGGCTATAATCCAATGGAGTAACAAAAATCTCGACAACAGACTACCTTCCATAATGACAAGTCTACCATCCATTGGAGTAACAAAAATCTGAACAACAGACTACCTTCCATAATGACAAGGCTACCATCCAATGGAGTAACAGAAATCACGACAACAAATTACCTTCCATAATGACAAGGCTACCATCCATTGGAATAACAGAAATCTTGACAACAGACTACCTTCCACAATGACAAGGCTACCATCCATTGGAGTAACAAAGATATCGACAGCATACTAACTTCAAAAATGACAAGGCTACCATCCATTGGAGTAATAAAAATCACGACAGCAGACTACCTTCCATAATGACAAGGCTACCATCCATTGGAATAACAAAAATCTCGACAACAGACTACCTTCCATATTGACAAGGCTACCATCCAATGGAGTAACAAAAATCTCCACAACAGACTACCTTCCATAATGACAAGGTTACCATCCATTGGAAAAACCGAATACTTGACAACAGACTACCGTCCATAATGACAAGGCTACCATCCATTGGAGTAACAAAAATCTCGACAACCGACTACCTTCCATAATGACAAGGGTACCATCCAATGGAGTAAAAAAATCTCGAAAAAAGACTACCTTCCATAATGACAAGTCTACCATCCATTGGAGTAATAAAAATCTGAACAATGGACTTCCTTCCATAATGACAAGGCTACCATCCATTGGTGTAACAGAAATCATAACGACAAACTACCTTCCATAATGACAAGGCTACCATCCATTTGAGTAAGAATAATCAGGACAATAGACTACCTTCCATAATGACAAGGCTACCATCCATTGGAGTAACAAAAATCTCGACAACAAAATACCTTCTATAAAGACAAGTCTACAATCCATTGGAATAACAAAAATCTCAACAACAGACTACCTTCCATAATGACAAGGCTACCATCCATTGGAATAAAAAAAATCTCGACAACAGACTACCTTCCATAATGTCAAGGCTACCATCCAATGGAGTAACAAAAATCTCGACAATAGACTACCTTCCATAATGACAAGGCTACCATCCATTAGAGTAACAAAAATCTCGACAACAGACTACCTTCCATAATGACAAGGGTACCATCCATTGGATTAACAAAAATCTCGACAACAGACTACCTTCCATAATGATAAGGCTATAATCCAATGGAGTAAAAAAAATCTCGACAACATACTACATTCAATAATGACAAGTCTACCACTCATTTGATTAACAAAAATCTGAACAACAGACTACCTTCCATAATGACGAGGCTACCATCCATTTGAGTAACAAAAATCGGGACAACAAACTACCTTCCATAATGACAAGACTACCATCCATTGGAGTAACAAAAATATCAACAAGAGACTACCTTACACAATGACATGGCTACCATCCATTGGAGTCTCAAAAATCTCGACAACAGACTACCTTCCATAATGACAAGGCTACCATCAATTGGAGTAACAAAGATATCAACAATAGACTACCTTCCATAATTACAAGGCTACCATCCATTGGAGTAACAAAAATCACGACAACAAATAACATTCCATAATGACAAGGCTACCATCCAATGGAATAACAGAAATCTTGACAATAAACTACGTTCCATATTGACAAGGCTACCATCCATTGGAGTAACAAAGATATCGACAACATACTACCTTCACTAATGACAAGGCTACCATCCGTTGGAGTAATAAAAATCACGACAGCAGACTACCTTCCATAATGACAAGGCTACCATCCATTGGAATAACAAAAATCTCGACAACAGACTACCTTCCATAATGACAAGGTTACCATCCAATGGAGTAACAAAAATCTCGACAACAGACTACCTTCCATAATGACAAGGCTACCATCCATTGGAGTAATAAAAATCTCGACAACAGACTACCTTCCATAATGACAAGGGTACCATCCATTGGAGTAACAAAAATCTCGACTACAGACTACCTTCCATAATGACAAGGCTATAATCCAATGGAGTAACAAAAATCTCGACAACAGACTACCTTCCATAATGACAAGTCTACCATCCATTGGAGTAACAAAAATCTGAACAACAGACTACCTTCCATAATGACAAGGCTACCATCCAATGGAGTAACAGAAATCACGACAACAAATTACCTTCCATAATGACAAGGCTACCATCCATTGGAATAACAGAAATCTTGACAACAGACTACCTTCCACAATGACAAGGCTACCATCCATTGGAGTAACAAAGATATCGACAGCATACTAACTTCAAAAATGACAAGGCTACCATCCATTGGAGTAATAAAAATCACGACAGCAGACTACCTTCCATAATGACAAGGCTACCATCCATTGGAATAACAAAAATCTCGACAACAGACTACCTTCCATATTGACAAGGCTACCATCCAATGGAGTAACAAAAATCTCCACAACAGACTACCTTCCATAATGACAAGGTTACCATCCATTGGAAAAACCGAATACTTGACAACAGACTACCGTCCATAATGACAAGGCTACCATCCATTGGAGTAACAAAAATCTCGACAACCGACTACCTTCCATAATGACAAGGGTACCATCCAATGGAGTAAAAAAATCTCGAAAAAAGACTACCTTCCATAATGACAAGTCTACCATCCATTGGAGTAATAAAAATCTGAACAATGGACTTCCTTCCATAATGACAAGGCTACCATCCATTGGTGTAACAGAAATCATAACGACAAACTACCTTCCATAATGACAAGGCTACCATCCATTTGAGTAAGAATAATCAGGACAATAGACTACCTTCCATAATGACAAGGCTACCATCCATTGGAGTAACAAAAATCTCGACAACAAAATACCTTCTATAAAGACAAGTCTACAATCCATTGGAATAACAAAAATCTCAACAACAGACTACCTTCCATAATGACAAGGCTACCATCCATTGGAATAAAAAAAATCTCGACAACAGACTACCTTCCATAATGTCAAGGCTACCATCCAATGGAGTAACAAAAATCTCGACAACAGACTACCTTCCATAATGACAAGGCTACCATCCATTAGAGTAACAAAAATCTCGACAACAGACTACCTTCCATAATGACATGGGTACCATCCATTGGATTAACAAAAATCTCGACAACAGACTACCTTCCATAATGATAAGGCTATAATCCAATGGAGTAAAAAAAATCTCGACAACATACTACATTCAATAATGACAAGTCTACCACTCATTTGATTAACAAAAATCTGAACAACAGACTACCTTCCATAATGACAAGGCTACCATCCATTTGAGTAACAAAAATCGGGACAACAAACTACCTTCCATAATGACAAGACTACCATCCATTGGAGTAACAAAAATAACAACAAGAGACTACCTTACACAATGACATGGCTACCATCCATTGGAGTCTCAAAAATCTCGACAACAGACTACCTTCCATAATGACAAGGCTACCATCAATTGGAGTAACAAAGATATCAACAATAGACTACCTTCCATAATTACAAGGCTACCATCCATTGGAGTAACAAAAATCACGACAACAAATAACATTCCATAATGACAAGGCTACCATCCAATGGAATAACAGAAATCTTGACAATAAACTACGTTCCATATTGACAAGGCTACCATCCATTGGATTAACAAAGATATCGACAGCATACTAACTTCACTAATGACAAGGCTACCATCCGTTGGAGTAATAAAAATCACGACAACAGACTATCTTCCATAATGACAAGGCTACCATCCAATGGAGTAACAGAAATCACGACAACAAATTACCTTCCATAATGACAAGGCTACCATCCATTGGAATAACAGAAATCTTGACAACAGACTACCTTCCATAATGACAAGGCTACCATCCATTGGAGTAACAAAGATATCGACAGCATACTAACTTCAAAAATGACAAGGCTACCATCCATTGGAGTAATAAAAATCACGACAGCAGACTACCTTCCATAATGACAAGGCTACCATCCATTGGAATAACAAAAATCTCGACAACAGACTACCTTCCATAATGACAAGGCTACCATCCAATGGAGTAACAAAAATCTCCACAACAGACTACCTTCCATAATGACAAGGTTACCATCCATTGGAAAAACAGAATACTTGACAACAGACTACCTTCCATAATGACAAGGCTACCATCCATTGGAGTAACAAAAATCTCGACAACAGACTACCTTCCATAATGAAAAGGGTACCATCGAATGGAGTAAAATAATCTCGAAAAAAGACTACCTTCCATAATGACAAGTCTACCATCCATTGGAGTAATAAAAATCTGGACAATAGACTTCCTTCCATAATGACAAGGCTACCATCCATTGGTGTAACAGAAATCATAACGACAAACTACCTTCCATAATGACAAGGCTACCATCCATTTGAGTAACAATAATCAGGACAATAGACTACCTTCCATAATGACAAGGCTACCATCCATTGGAGTAACAAAAATCTCGACAACAGACTACCTTCTATAAAGACAAGTCTACAATCCATTGAAATAACAAAAATCTCAACAACAGACTACCTTCCATAATGACAAGGCTACCATCCATTGGAATAACAAAAATCTCGACAACAGACTACCTTCCATAATGTCAAGGCTACCATCCAATGGAGTAACAAAAATCTCGACAACAGGCTACCTTCCATAATGACAAGGCTACCATCCATTAGAGTAACAAAAATCTCGACAACAGACTACCTTCCATAATGTCAAGGGTACCATCCATTGGATTAACAAAAATCTCGACAACAGACTACCTTCCATAATGATAAGGCTATAATCCAATGGAGTAAAAAAAATCTCGACAACAGACTACCTTCAATAAAGACAAGTCTACCATCCATTTGAGTAACAAAAATCGGGACAACAAACTACCTTCCATAATGACAAGACTACCATCCATTGGAGTAACAAAAATATCAACAAGAGACTACCTTCCACAATGACAAGGCTACCATCCATTGGAGTAACAAAAATCTCGACAACAGACTACCTTCCATAATGACAAGGGTACCATCAATTGGAGTAACAAAGATATCAACAATAGACTACCTTCCATAATGACAAGGCTACCATCCATTGGAGTAACAAAAATCACGACAACAAATAACATTCCATAATGACAAGGCTACCATCCATTGGAATAACAAAAATCTTGACAATAAACTACGTTCCATAATGACAAGGTTACCATCCATTGGAGTAACAAAGATATCGACATCATACTAACTTCACTAATGACAAGGCTACCATCCGTTGGAGTAATAAAAATCACGACAGCAAACTTCCTTCCATAATGACAAGGCTACCATCCAATGGAATAACAAAAATCTCGACAACAGACTACCTTCCATAATGACAAGGTTACCATCCAATCGAGTAACAAAAATATCGACAAAAGACTACCTTCCATAATGACAAGGCTACCATCCATTGGAGTAATAAAAATCTCGACAACAGACTACCTTCCATAATGACAAGGGTACCATCCATTGGAGTAAGAAAAATCTCGACTACAGACTACCTTCCATAATGACAAGGCTATAATCCAATGGAGTAACAAAAATCTCGACAACAGACTACCTTCCATAATGACAAGTCTACCATCCATTGGAGTAACAAAAATCTGAACAACAGACTACCTTCCATAATGACAAGGCTACCATCCAATGGAGTAACAGAAATCACGACAACAAATTACCTTCCATAATGACAAGGCTACCATCCATAGGAATAACAGAAATCTTGATAACAGACTACCTTCCATAATGACAAGGCTACCATCCATTGGAGTAACAAAGATATCGACAGCATACTAACTTCCATAATGACAAGGCTACCATCCATTGGAGTAATAAAAATCAGGACAGCTGACTACCTTCCATAATGACAAGGCTACCATCCATTGGAATAACAAAAATCTCGACAACAGACTACCTTCCGTAATGACAAGGCTATCATCCAATGGAGTAACAAAAATCTTGACAACAGACTACCTTCCATAATGACAAGGCTAACATCCATTGGAGTAACAAAAATCTCGACAACAGACTACGTTCCATAATGAGAAGGGTACCATCCATTGGAGTAACAAAAATCTCGACAACAGACTACCTTCCATAATGACAAGGCTATAATCCAATGGAGTAACAAAAATCTGGACAACAGACTACCTTCAATAATGACAGGTCTACCATTCATTGGAGTAACCAAAATGTGAACAACAAACTACTTTCCATAATGACAAGGCTACCATCCATTGGAGTAATAGAAATCACAATGATAGACTACCTTCCATAATGACAAGGCTACCATCCATTGGAGTAACCAAAATCTCGACAATAGACTACCTTCCATAATGACAAGGCTACCATCCATTGGAATAACAAAAATCTTGACAACAGACTACCTTCCATAATGACAAGGCTACCATCCAATGGAGTAACAAAAATCTCGACAAAAGACTACCTTCTATAATGACAAGTCTATAACCCATTGGAATAACAAAAATCTCAACAACAGACTACCTTCCATAATGACAAGGCTATAATCCAATGGAGTAACAGAAATCACGACAACAAATTACCTTCCATAATGACAAGTCTACCATCCATTGGAATAACAGAAATCTGAACAACAGACTACCTTCCATAATGGCAAGGAAACCATCCATTGGAGTAACAAAAATCGGGACAACAGACTACCTTCCATAATGACAAGACTACCATCCATTGGAGTAACAAAAATATCAACAAGAGACTACCTTCCATAATGACAAAGCTACCATCCATTGGAGTAACAAATATCTCGACAATAGACTACCTTCCATAATGACAAGGCTACAATCCATTGGAGTTACAAAGATATCGACAACAGACTACCTTCCATAATGATAAGGCTACCATCCATTAGAGTAACAAAAATCACGACAACAAATTACCTTCCATAATGACAAGGCTACCATCCATTGGAATAACAAAAATCTTGACAACAGACTACCTATCCATAATGACAAGGCTACCATCCATTGGAGTAACAAAGATATCGACAGCATACTAACTTCCATAATTACAAGGCTACCATCCATTGGAGTAATAAAAATCACGACAACAGACTACCTTCCATAATGACAAGGCTACCATCCATTGGAATAACAAAAATCTCGACAACGGACTACCTTCCATAATGACAAGGCTACCATCCAATGGAGTAACAAAAATCTCGACAAAAGACTACCTTCTATAATGACAAGGCTACCATCCATTGGAGTAACAAAAATCTCGACAACAGACTACCTTCCATAATGACAAGGGTACCATCCATTGGAGTAACAAAAATATGGACAATAGACTACCTTCCATAATGACAAGGCTATAATCCAATGGAGTAACAAAAATCTCGACAACAGACTACCTTACATAATGACAAGTCTACCATCCATTGGAGTAACAAAAATCTGAACAACAGACTACCTTCCAAAATGACA
Organism: Vicia faba; assembly: GCA_948472305.1. Classification (NCBI taxonomy): domain Eukaryota; kingdom Viridiplantae; phylum Streptophyta; class Magnoliopsida; order Fabales; family Fabaceae; genus Vicia; species Vicia faba. Next base: position 613,034,239 of record OX451741.1, read on the forward strand.
AGGCTACCATCCATTGGAGTAACAGAAATCACAACGACATACTACCTTCCATAATGACAAGGCTACCATCCATTGGAGTAACAAAAATCTTGACAACAGACTACCTTCCATAATGACAAGGCTACCATCCATTGGAGTAATAAAAATCTCGACAACAGACTACCTTCCATAATGACAAGGCTATAATCCAATGGAGTAACAAAAATCTCGACAAAAGACTACCTTCTATAATGACAAGTCTATAACCCATTGGAATAACAAAAATCTCAACAACAGACTACCTTCCATAATGACAAGGCTACAATCCAATGGAGTAACAGAAATCACGACAACAAATTACCTTCCATAATGACAAGTCTACCATCCATTGGAATAACAGAAATCTGAACAACAGACTACCTTCCATAATGACAAGGAAACCATCCATTGGAGTAACAAAAATCGGGACAACAGACTACCTTCCATAATGACAAGACTACCATCCATTGGAGTAACAAAAATATCAACAAGAGACTACCTTCCATAATGACAAAGCTACCATCCATTGGAGTATCAAATATCTCGCTAACAGACTACCTTCCATAATGACAAGGCTACCATCCATTGGAGTTACAAAGATATCGACAACAGACTACCTTCCATAATGATAAGGCTACCATCCATTAGAGTAACAAAAATCACGACAACAAATTACCTTCCATAATGACAAGGCTACTATCCATTGGAATAACAAAAATCTTGACAACAGACTACCTATCCATAATGACAAGGCTACCATCCATTGGAGTAACAAAGATATCGACAGCATACTAACTTCCATAATTACAAGACTACCATCCATTGGAGTAATAAAAATCACGACAGCAGACTACCTTCCATAATGACAAGGCTACCATCCATTGGAATAACAAAAATCTCGACAACGGACTACCTTCCATAATGACAAGGCTACCATCCAATGGAGTAACAAAAATCTCGACAAAAGACTACCTTCTATAATGACAAGGCTACCATCCATTGGAGTAACAAAAATCTCGACAGCAGACTACCTTCCATAATGACAAGGGTACCATCCATTGGAGTAACAAAAATATGGACAATAGACTACCTTCCATAATGACAAGGCTATAATCCAATGGAGTAACAAAAATCTCGACAACAGACTACCTTACATAATGACAAGTCTACCATCCATTGGAGTAACAAAAATCTGAACAACAGACTACCTTCCATAATGACAAGGCTACCATCCATTGGAGTAACAGAAATCACAACGTCATACTACCTTCCATAATGACAAGGCTACCATCCATTGGAGTAATAAAAATCTCGACAACAGACTACCTTCCATAATGACAAGGCTATAATCCAATGGAGTAACAAAAATCTCGACAAAAGACTACCTTCTATAATGACAAGTCTATAACCCATTGGAATAACAAAAATCTCAACAACAGACTACCTTCCATAATGACAAGGCTACAATCCAATGGAGTAACAGAAATCACGACAACAAATTACCTTCCATAATGACAAGTCTACCATCCATTGGAATAACAGAAATCTGAACAACAGACTACCTTCCATAATGACAAGGAAACCATCCATTGGAGTAACAAAAATCGGGACAACAGACTACCTTCCATAATGACAAGACTACCATCCATTGGAGTAACAAAAATATCAACAAGAGACTACCTTCCATAATGACAAAGCTACCATCCATTGGAGTAACAAATATCTCGACAACAGACTACCTTCCATAATGACAAAGCTACCATCCATTGGAGTTACAAAGATATCGACAACAGACTACCTTCCATAATGATAAGGCTACCATCCATTAGAGTAACAAAAATCACGACAACAAATTACCTTCCATAATGACAAGGCTACCATCCATTGGAATAACAAAAATCTTGACAACAGACTACCTATCCATAATGACAAGGCTACCATCCATTGGAGTAACAAAGATATCGACAGCATACTAACTTCCATAATTACAAGGCTACCATCCATTGGAGTAATAAAAATCACGACAGCAGACTACCTTCCATAATGACAAGGCTACAATCCATTGGAATAACAAAAATCTCGACAACGGACTACCTTCCATAATGACAAGGGTACCATCCATTGGAGTAACAAAAATATGGACAATAGACTACCTTCCATAATGACAAGGCTATAATCCATTGGAGTAACAAAAATCTGAACAACAGACTACCTTCCATAATGACAAGGCTACCATCCATTGGAGTAACAGAAATCACAACGACATACTACCTTCCATAATGACAAGGCTACCATCCATTGGAGTAACAAAGATATCGACAACATACTAACTTCCATAATTACAAGGCTACCATCCATTGGAGTAATAAAAATCACGACAACAGACTACCTTCCATAAATACAAGGCTACCATCCATTAGAATAACAAAAATCTTGACAACGGACTACCTTCCATAATGACAAGGCTACCATCCAATGGAGTAACAAAAATCTCGACAACAGACTACCTTCCATAATGACAAGGCTACCATCCATTGGAGTAACAAAAATCTCGATAACAGACTACCTTCCATAATGACAAGGGTACCATCCATTGGAGTAACAAAAATCTCGACAATAGACTACCTTCCATAATGACAAGGCTATAATCCAATGGAGTAACAAAAATCTTGACAACAGACTACCTTACATAATGACAAGTCTACCATCCATTGGAGTAACAAAAATCTGAACAACACACTACCTTCCATAATGACAAGGCTACCATCCATTGGAGTAACAGAAATCACAACGACAGACTACCTTCCATAATGACAAGGCTACCATCCATTGGAGTAACAAAGATATCGACAGCATACTAACTTCCATAATTACAAGGCTACCATCCATTGGAGTAATAAAAATCACGACAACAGACTACCTTCCATAATGACAAGGCTACCATCCATTGGAATAACAATAATCTCGACAACGGACTACCTTCCATAATGACAAGGCTACCATCCAATGGAGTAACAAAAATCTCGACAACAGAGTACCTTCCATAATGACAAGGCTACCATCCATTGGAGTAACAAAAATCTCGACAACAAACTACCTTCCATAATTACAAGGGTACCATCCATTGGAGTAACAAAAATCTCGACAATAGACTACCTTCCATAATGACAAGGCTATAATCCAATGGAGTAACAAAAATCTCGACAACAGACTACCTTACATAATGACAAGTGTACCATCCATTGGAGTAACAAAAATCTGAACAACAGACTACCTTCCATAATGACAAGGCTACCATCCATTGGAGTAACAGAAATCACAACGACAGACTACCTTCCATAATGACAAGGCTACCATCCATTGGAGTAACAAAAATCACGACAACAAATTACCTTCCATAATGACAAGGCTACCATCCATTGGAATAATAGAAATCTTGAAAATAGACTACCTTCCATAATGACAAGGCTACCATCCATTGGATTAACAAAGATATCAACAAGAGACTACCTTACACAATGACAAGGCTACCATCCATTGGAGTAACAAAAATCTCGACAACAGACTACCTTCCATAATGACAAGGCTACCATCAATTGGAGTAACAAAGATATCAACAATAGACTACCTTCCATAATTACAAGGCTACCATCCATTGGAGTAACAAAAATCACGACAACAAATAACATTCCATAATGACAAGGCTACCATCCATTGGAATAACAGAAATCTTGACAATAAACTACGTTCCATATTGACAAGGCTACCATCCATTGGAGTAACAAAGATATCGACAGCATACTAACTTCACTAATGACAAGGCTTCCATCCGTTGGAGTAATAAAAATCACGACAGCAGACTACCTTCCATAATGACAAGGCTACCATCCATTGGAATAACAAAAATCACGACAACAGACTACCTTCCATAATGACAAGGTTACCATCCAATGGAGTAACAAAAATCTCGACAACAGACTACCTTCCATAATGACAAGGCTACCATCCATTCGAGTAATAAAAATCTCGACAACAGACTACCTTCCATAATGACAAGGGTACCATCCATTGGAGTAACAAAAATCTCGACTACAAACTACCTTCCATAATGACAAGGCTATAATCCAATGGAGTAACAAAAATCTCGACAACAGACTACCTTCCATAATGACAAGTCTACCATCCATTGGAGTAACAAAAATCTGAACAACAGACTACCTTCCATAATGACAAGGCTACCATCCAATGGAGTAACAGAAATCACGACAACAAATTACCTTCCATAATGACAAGGCTACCATCCATTGGAATAACAGAAATCTTGACAACAGACTACCTTCCATAATGACAAGGCTACCATCCATTGGAGTAACAAAGATATCGACAGCATACTAACTTCAAAAATGACAAGGCTACCATCCATTGGAGTAATAAAAATCACGACAGCAGACTACCTTCCATAATGACAAGGCTACCATCCATTGGAATAACAAAAATCTCGACAACAGACTACCTTCCATAATGACAAGGTTACCATCCATTGGAAAAACAGAAATCTTGACAACAGACTACCTTCCATAATGACAAGGCTACCATCCATTGGAGTAACAAAATCTCGACAACAGACTACCTTCCATAATGAAAAGGGTACCATCCAATGGAGTAAAAAAATCTCGAAAAAAGACTACCTTCCATAATGACAAGTCTACCATCCATTGGAGTAATAAAAATCTGGACAATAGACTTCCTTCCATAATGACAAGGCTACCATCAATTGGTGTAACAGAAATCATAACGAGAAACTACCTTCCATAATGACAAGGCTACCATCCATTTGAGTAACAATAATCAGGACAATAGACTACCTTCCATAATGACAAGGCTACCATCCATTGGAGTAACAAAAATCTCGACAACAAACTACCTTCTATAAAGACAAGTCTACAATCCATTGGAATAACAAAAATCTCAACAACAGACTACCTTCCATAATGACAAGGCTACCATCCATTGGAATAACAAAAATCTCGACAACAAACTACCTTCCATAATGTTAAGGCTACCATCCAATGGAGTAACAAAAATCTCGACAACAGACTACCTTCCATAATGACAAGGCTACCATCCATTAGAGTTACAAAAATCTCGACAACAGACTACCTTCCATAATGACAAGGGTACCATCCATTGGATTAACAAAAATCTCGACAACAGACTACCTTCCATAATGATAAGGCTATAATCTAATGGAGTAAAAAAAATCTCGACAACAGACTACATTCAATAATGACAAGTCTACCATCCATTTGAGTAACAAAAATCGGGACAACAAACTACCTTCCATAATGACAAGACTACCATCCATTGGAGTAACAAAAATATCAACAAGAGACTACCTTCCACAATGATAAGGCTACCATCCATTGGAGTAATTAAAATCACGACAACAGACTACCTTCCATAATGACAAGGCTACCATCCATTGGAATAACAAAAATCTCGACAACGGACTACCTTCCATAATGACAAGGCTACCATCCAATGGAGTAACAAAAATCTCGACAACAGACTACCTTCCATAATGACAAGGCTACCATCCATTGGAGTAACAAAAATCTCGACAACAAACTACCTTCCATAATGACAAGGGTACCATCCATTGGAGTAACAAAAATCTCGACAATAGACTACCTTCCATAATGACAATGCTATAATCCAATGGAGTAACAAAAATCTCGACAACAGACTACCTTACATAATGACAAGTATACCATCCATTGGAGTAACAAAAATCTGAACAACAGACTACCTTCCATAATGACAAGGCTACCATCCATTGGAGTAACAGAAATCACAACGACAGACTACCTTCCATAATGACAAGGCTACCATCCATTGGAGTAACAAAAATCACGACAACAAATTACCTTCCATAATGACAAGGCTACCATCCATTGGAATAATAGAAATCTTGAAAATAGACTACCTTCCATAATGACAAGGCTACCATCCATTGGATTAACAAAGATATCAACAAGAGACTACCTTACACAATGACAAGGCTACCATCCATTGGAGTAACAAAAATCTCGACAACAGACTACCTTCCATAATGACAAGGCTACCATCAATTGGAGTAACAAAGATATCAACAATAGACTACCTTCCATAATTACAAGGCTACCATCCATTGGAGTAACAAAAATCACGACAACAAATAACATTCCATAATGACAAGGCTACCATCCATTGGAATAACAGAAATCTTGACAATAAACTACGTTCCATATTGACAAGGCTACCATCCATTGGAGTAACAAAGATATCGACAGCATACTAACTTCACTAATGACAAGGCTACCATCCGTTGGAGTAATAAAAATCACGACAGCAGACTACCTTCCATAATGACAAGGCTACCATCCATTGGAATAACAAAAATCTCGACAACAGACTACCTTCCATAATGACAAGGTTACCATCCAATGGAGTAACAAAAATCTCGACAACAGACTACCTTCCATAATGACAAGGCTACCATCCATTGGAGTAATAAAAATCTCGACAACAGACTACCTTCCATAATGACAAGGGTACCATCCATTGGAGTAACAAAAATCTCGACTACAGACTACCTTCCATAATGACAAGGCTATAATCCAATGGAGTAACAAAAATCTCGACAACAGACTACCTTCCATAATGACAAGTCTACCATCCATTGGAGTAACAAAAATCTGAATAACAGACTACCTTCCATAATGACAAGGCTACCATCCAATGGAGTAACAGAAATCACGACAACAAATTACCTTCCATAATGACAAGGCTACCATCCATTGGAATAACAGAAATCTTGACAACAGACTACCTTCCATAATGACAAGGCTACCATCCATTGGAGTAACAAAGATATCGACAGCATACTAACTTCAAAAATGACAAGGCTACCATCCATTGGAGTAATAAAAATCACGACAGCAGACTACCTTCCATAATGACAAGGCTACCATCCATTGGAATAACAAAAATCTCGACAACAGACTACCTTCCATAATGACAAGGCTACCATCCAATGGAGTAACAAAAATCTCCACAACAGACTACCTTCCATAATGACAAGGTTACCATCCATTGGAAAAACAGAAATCTTGACAACAGACTACCTTCCATAATGACAAGGCTACCATCCATTGGAGTAACAAAAATCTCGACAACAGACTACCTTCCATAATGAAAAGGGTACCATCCAATGGAGTAAAAAAATCTCGAAAAAAGACTACCTTCCATAATGACAAGTCTACCATCCATTGGAGTAATAAAAATCTGGACAATAGACTTCCTTCCATAATGACAAGGCTACCATCAATTGGTGTAACAGAAATCATAACGTCAAACTACCTTCCATAATGACAAGGCTACCATCCATTTGAGTAACAATAATCAGGACAATAGACTACCTTCCATAATGACAAGGCTACCATCCATTGGAGTAACAAAAAACTCGACAACAAACTACCTTCTATAAAGACAAGTCTACAATCCATTGGAATAACAAAAATCTCAACAACAGACTACCTTCCATAATGACAAGGCTACCATCCATTGGAATAACAAAAATCTCGAGAACAGACTACCTTCCATAATGTCAAGGCTACCATCCAATGGAGTAACAAAAATCTCGACAACAGACTACCTTCCATAATGACAAGGCTACCATCCATTAGAGTAACAAAAATCTCGACAACAGACTACCTTCCATAATGACAAGGGTACCATCCATTGGATTAAAAAAAATCTCGACAACAGTCTACCTTCCATAATGATAAGGCTATAATCTAATGGAGTAAAAAAAATCTCGACAACAGACTACCTTCAATAATGACAAGTCTACCATCCATTTGAGTAACAAAAATCGGGACAACAAACTACCTTCCATAATGATAAGACTACCATCCATTGGAGTAACAAAAATATCAACAAGAGACTACCTTCCACAATGACAAGGCTACCATCCATTGGAGTAACAAAAATCTCGACAACAGACTACCTTCCATAATGACAAGGCTACCATCAATTGGAGTAACAAAGATATCAACAATAGACTACCTTCCATAATGACAAGGCTACCATCCATTGGAGTAACAAAAATCATGACAACAAATAACATTCCATAATGACAAGGCTACCATCCATTGGAATAACAGAAATCTTGACAATAAACTACATTCCATAATGACAAGGCTACCATCCATTGGAGTAACTAAGATATCGACATCATACTAACTTCACTAATGACAAGGCTACCATCCGTTGGAGTAATAAAAATCACGACAGCAGACTACCTTCCATAATGACAAGGCTACAATCCATTGGAATAACAAAAATCTCGACAACAAACTACCTTCCATAATGACAAGGTTACCATCCAATCGAGTAACAAAAATCTCGACAACAGACTACCTTCCATAATGACAAGGCTACCATCCATTGGAGTAATAAAAATCTCGACAACAGACTACCTTCCATAATGACAAGGGTACCATCCATTGGAGTAAGAAAAATCTCGACTACAGAATAATTTCCATAATTACAAGGCTACCATCCATTGGAGTAATAAAAATCACGACAGCAGACTACCTTCCATAATGACAAGGCTACCATCCATTGGAATAACAAAAATCTCGACAACAAACTACCTTCCATAATGACAAGGCTACCATCCATTGGAATAACAGAAATCTTGACAACAGACTACCTTCCATAATGACAAGGCTACCATCCATTGGAGTAACAAAGATATCGACAGCATACTAACTTCAAAAATGACAAGGCTACCATCCATTGGAGTAATAAAAATCACGACAGCAGACTACCTTCCATAATGACAAGGCTACCATCCATTGGAATAACAAAAATCTCGACAACAGACTACCTTCCATAATGACAAGGCTACCATCCAATGGAGTAACAAAAATCTCCACAACAGACTACCTACCATAATGACAAGGTTACCATCCATTGGAAAAACAGAAATCTTGACAACAGACTACCTTCCATAATGACAAGGCTACCATCCATTGGAGTAACAAAAATCTCGACAACAGACTACCTTCCATAATGAAAAGGGTACCATCCAATGGAGTAAAAAAATCTCGAAAAAAGACTACCTTCCATAATGACAAGTCTACCATCCATTGGAGTAATAAAAATCTGGACAATAGACTTCCTTCCATAATGACAAGGCTACCATCAATTGGTGTAACAGAAATCATAACGTCAAACTACCTTCCATAATGACAAGGCTACCATCCATTTGAGTAACAATAATCAGGACAATAGACTACCTTCCATAATGACAAGGCTACCATCCATTGGAGTAACAAAAAACTCGACAACAAACTACCTTCTATAAAGACAAGTCTACAATCCATTGGAATAACAAAAATCTCAACAACAGACTACCTTCCATAATGACAAGGCTACCATCCATTGGAATAACAAAAATCTCGAGAACAGACTACCTTCCATAATGTCAAGGCTACCATCCAATGGAGTAACAAAAATCTCGACAACAGACTACCTTCCATAATGACAAGGCTACCATCCATTAGAGTAACAAAAATCTCGACAACAGACTACCTTCCATAATGACAAGGGTACCATCCATTGGATTAAAAAAAATCTCGACAACAGTCTACCTTCCATAATGATAAGGCTATAATCTAATGGAGTAAAAAAAATCTCGACAACAGACTACCTTCAATAATGACAAGTCTACCATCCATTTGAGTAACAAAAATCGGGACAACAAACTACCTTCCATAATGACAAGACTACCATCCATTGGAGTAACAAAAATATCAACAAGAGACTACCTTCCACAATGACAAGGCTACCATCCATTGGAGTAACAAAAATCTCGACAACAGACTACCTTCCATAATGACAAGGCTACCATCAATTGGAGTAACAAAGATATCAACAATAGACTACCTTCCATAATGACAAGGCTACCATCCATTGGAGTAACAAAAATCATGACAACAAATAACATTCCATAATGACAAGGCTACCATCCATTGGAATAACAGAAATTTTGACAATAAACTACATTCCATAATGACAAGGCTACCATCCATTGGAGTAACTAAGATATCGACATCATACTAACTTCACTAATGACAAGGCTACCATCCGTTGGAGTAATAAAAATCACGACAGCAGACTACCTTCCATAATGACAAGGCTACAATCCATTGGAATAACAAAAATCTCGACAACAGACTACCTTCCATAATGACAAGGTTACCATCCAATCGAGTAACAAAAATCTCGACAACAGACTACCTTCCATAATGACAAGGCTACCATCCATTGGAGTAATAAAAATCTCGACAACAGACTACCTTCCATAATGACAAGGGTACCATCCATTGGAGTAAGAAAAATCTCGACTACAGAATAATTTCCATAATTACAAGGCTACCATCCATTGGAGTAATAAAAATCACGACAGCAGACTACCTTCCATAATGACAAGGCTACCATCCATTGGAGTAATAAAAATCTCGACAACAAACTACCTTCCATAATGACAAGGCTACCATCCATTGGAGTAACAAAAATCTCGACAACAGACTACCTTCCATAATGACAAGGCTACCATCCATTGGAGTAACAAAAATCTCGACAACAGACTACCTTCCATAATGACAAGGGTACCATCCATTGGAGTAACAAAAATTTCGACAGCATACTAACTTCAATAATGACAAGGCTACCATCCATTGGAGTAATAAAAATCACGACAGCAGACTACCTTCCATAATGACAAGGCTACCATCCATTGGAATAACAAAAATCTCGACAACAGACAACCTTCCATAATGACAAGGCTACCATCCAATGGAGTAACAAAAATCTCCACAACAGACTACCTTCCATAATGACAAGGTTACCATCCATTGGAAAAACAGAAATCTTGACAACAGACTACCTTCCATAATGACAAGGCTACCATCCATTGGAGTAACAAAAATCTCGACAACAGGCTACCTTCCATAATGAAAAGGGTACCATCCAATGGAGTAAAAAAATCTCGAAAAAAGACTACCTTCCATAATGACAAGTCTACCATCCATTGGAGTAATAAAAATCTGGACAATAGACTTCCTTCCATAATGACAAGGCTACCATCAATTGGTGTAACAGAAATCATAACGTCAAACTACCTTCCATAATGACAAGGCTACCATCCATTTGAGTAACAATAATCAGGACAATAGACTACCTTCCATAATGACAAGGCTACCATCCATTGGAGTAACAAAAAACTCGACAACAAACTACCTTCTATAAAGACAAGTCTACAATCCATTGGAATAACAAAAATCTCAACAACAGACTACCTTCCATAATGACAAGGCTACCATCCATTGGAATAACAAAAATCTCGAGAACAGACTACCTTCCATAATGTCAAGGCTACCATCCAATGGAGTAACAAAAATCTCGACAACAGACTACCTTCCATAATGACAAGGCTACCATCCATTAGAGTAACAAAAATCTCGACAACAGACTACCTTCCATAATGACAAGGGTACCATCCATTGGATTAAAAAAAATCTCGACAACAGTCTACCTTCCATAATGATAAGGCTATAATCTAATGGAGTAAAAAAAATCTCGACAACAGACTACCTTCAATAATGACAAGTCTACCATCCATTTGAGTAACAAAAATCGGGACAACAAACTACCTTCCATAATGACAAGACTACCATCCATTGGAGTAACAAAAATATCAACAAGAGACTACCTTCCACAATGACAAGGCTACCATCCATTGGAGTAACAAAAATCTCGACAACAGACTACCTTCCATAATGACAAGGCTACCATCAATTGGAGTAACAAAGATATCAACAATAGACTACCTTCCATAATGACAAGGCTACCATCCATTGGAGTAACAAAAATCATGACAACAAATAACATTCCATAATGACAAGGCTACCATCCATTGGAATAACAGAAATCTTGACAATAAACTACATTCCATAATGACAAGGCTACCATCCATTGGAGTAACTAAGATATCGACATCATACTAACTTCACTAATGACAAGGCTACCATCCGTTGGAGTAATAAAAATCACGACAGCAGACTACCTTCCATAATGACAAGGCTACAATCCATTGGAATAACAAAAATCTCGACAACAAACTACCTTCCATAATGACAAGGTTACCATCCAATCGAGTAACAAAAATCTCGACAACAGACTACCTTCCATAATGACAAGGCTACCATCCATTGGAGTAATAAAAATCTCGACAACAGACTACCTTCCATAATGACAAGGGTACCATCCATTGGAGTAAGAAAAATCTCGACTACAGAATAATTTCCATAATTACAAGGCTACCATCCATTGGAGTAATAAAAATCACGACAGCAGACTACCTTCCATAATGACAAGGCTACCATCCATTGGAATAACAAAAATCTCGACAACAAACTACCTTCCATAATGACAAGGCTACCATCCATTGGAATAACAGAAATCTTGACAACAGACTACCTTCCATAATGACAAGGCTACCATCCATTGGAGTAACAAAGATATAGACAGCATACTAACTTCAAAAATGACAAGGCTACCATCCATTGGAGTAATAAAAATCACGACAGCAGACTACCTTCCATAATGACAAGGCTACCATCCATTGGAATAACAAAAATCTCGACAACAGACTACCTTCCATAATGACAAGGCTACCATCCAATGGAGTAACAAAAATCTCCACAACAGACTACCTTCCATAATGACAAGGTTACCATCCATTGGAAAAACAGAAATCTTGACAACAGACTACCTTCCATAATGACAAGGCTACCATCCATTGGAGTAACAAAAATCTCGACAACAGACTACCTTCCATAATGAAAAGGGTACCATCCAATGGAGTAAAAAAATCTCGAAAAAAGACTACCTTCCATAATGACAAGTCTACCATCCATTGGAGTAATAAAAATCTGGACAATAGACTTCCTTCCATAATGACAAGGCTACCATCAATTGGTGTAACAGAAATCATAACGTCAAACTACCTTCCATAATGACAAGGCTACCATCCATTTGAGTAACAATAATCAGGACAATAGACTACCTTCCATAATGACAAGGCTACCATCCATTGGAGTAACAAAAAACTCGACAACAAACTACCTTCTATAAAGACAAGTCTACAATCCATTGGAATAACAAAAATCTCAACAACAGACTACCTTCCATAATGACAAGGCTACCATCCATTGGAATAACAAAAATCTCGAGAACAGACTACCTTCCATAATGTCAAGGCTACCATCCAATGGAGTAACAAAAATCTCGACAACAGACTACCTTCCATAATGACAAGGCTACCATCCATTAGAGTAACAAAAATCTCGACAATAGACTACCATCCATAATGACAAGGCTACCATCCATTGGAGTAACAAAAAACTCGACAACAAACTACCTTCTATAAAGACAAGTCTACAATCCATTGGAATAACAAAAATCTCAACAACAGACTACCTTCCATAATGACAAGGCTACCATCCATTGGAATAACAAAAATCTCGAGAACAGACTACCTTCCATAATGTCAAGGCTACCATCCAATGGAGTAACAAAAATCTCGACAACAGACTACCTTCCATAATGACAAGGCTACCATCCATTAGAGTAACAAAAATCTCGACAACAGACTACCTTCCATAATGACAAGGGTACCATCCATTGGATTAAAAAAAATCTCGACAACAGTCTACCTTCCATAATGATAAGGCTATAATCTAATGGAGTAAAAAAAATCTCGACAACAGACTACCTTCAATAATGACAAGTCTACCATCCATTTGAGTAACAAAAATCGGGACAACAAACTACCTTCCATAATGACAAGACTACCATCCATTGGAGTAACAAAAATATCAACAAGAGACTACCTTCCACAATGACAAGGCTACCATCCATTGGAGTAACAAAAATCTCGACAACAGACTACCTTCCATAATGACAAGGCTACCATCAATTGGAGTAACAAAGATATCAACAATAGACTACCTTCCATAATGACAAGGCTACCATCCATTGGAGTAACAAAAATCATGACAACAAATAACATTCCATAATGACAAGGCTACCATCCATTGGAATAACAGAAATCTTGACAATAAACTACATTCCATAATGACAAGGCTACCATCCATTGGAGTAACTAAGATATCGACATCATACTAACTTCACTAATGACAAGGCTACCATCCGTTGGAGTAATAAAAATCACGACAGCAGACTACCTTCCATAATGACAAGGCTACAATCCATTGGAATAACAAAAATCTCGACAACAGACTACCTTTCATAATGACAAGGTTACCATCCAATCGAGTAACAAAAATCTCGACAACAGACTACCTTCCATAATGACAAGGCTACCATCCATTGGAGTAATAAAAATCTCGACAACAGACTACCTTCCATAATGACAAGGGTACCATCCTTTGGAGTAAGAAAAATCTCGACTACAGAATAATTTCCATAATTACAAGGCTACCATCCATTGGAGTAATAAAAATCACGACAGCAGACTACCTTCCATAATGACAAGGCTACCATCCATTGGAATAACAAAAATCTCGACAACAAACTACCTTCCATAATGACAAGGCTACCATCCATTGGAATAACAGAAATCTTGACAACAGACTACCTTCCATAATGACAAGGCTACCATCCATTGGAGTAACAAAGATATCGACAGCATACTAACTTCAAAAATGACAAGGCTACCATCCATTGGAGTAATAAAAATCACGACAGCAGACTACCTTCCATAATGACAAGGCTACCATCCATTGGAATAACAAAAATCTCGACAACAGACTACCTTCCATAATGACAAGGCTACCATCCAATGGAGTAACAAAAATCTCCACAACAGACTACCTTCCATAATGACAAGGTTACCATCCATTGGAAAAACAGAAATCTTGACAACAGACTACCTTCCATAATGACAAGGCTACCATCCATTGGAGTAACAAAAATCTCGACAACAGGCTACCTTCCATAATGAAAAGGGTACCATCCAATGGAGTAAAAAAATCTCGAAAAAAGACTACCTTCCATAATGACAAGTCTACCATCCATTGGAGTAATAAAAATCTGGACAATAGACTTCCTTCCATAATGACAAGGCTACCATCAATTGGTGTAACAGAAATCATAACGTCAAACTACCTTCCATAATGACAAGGTTACCATCCAATCGAGTAACAAAAATCTCGACAACAGACTACCTTCCATAATGACAAGGCTAACATCCATTGGAGTAATAAAAATCTCGACAACAGACTACCTTCCATAATGACAAGGGTACCATCCATTGGAGTAAGAAAAATCTCGACTACAGAATAATTTCCATAATTACAAGGCTACCATCCATTGGAGTAATAAAAATCACGACAGCAGACTACCTTCCATAATGACAAGGCTACCATCCATTGGAATAATAAAAATCTCGACAACAAACTACCTTCCATAATGACAAGGCTACCATCCATTGGAGTAACAAAAATCTCGACAACAGACTACCTTCCATAATGACAAGGCTACCATCCATTGGAGTAACAAAAATCTCGACAACAGACTACCTTCCATAATGACAAGGGTACCATCCATTGGAGTAACAAAAATTTCGACAGCATACTAACTTCAATAATGACAAGGCTACCATCCATTGGAGTAATAAAAATCAGGACAGCTGACTACCTTCCATAATGACAAGGCTATAATCCAATGGAGTAACAAAAATCTCGACAACAGACTACCTTACATAATGACAAGTCTACCATCCATTGGAGTAACAAAAATCTGAACAACAGACTACCTTCCTTAATGACAAGGCTACCATCCATTGGAGTAACAGAAATCACAACGACATACTACCTTCCATAATGACAAGGCTACCATCCATTGGAGTAACAAAGATATCGACAGCATACTAACTTCCATAATTACAAGGCTACCATGCATTGGAGTAATAAAAATCACGACAACAGACTGCCTTCCATATTGACAAGGCTACCATCCATTGGAATAACAAAAATCTTGACAACAGACTACCTTCCATAATGACAAGGCTACCATCCAATGGAGTAACAAAAATCTCGACAACAGACTACCTTCCATAATGACAAGGCTACCATCCATTGGAGTAACAAAACTATCGACAACAGACTACCTTCCATAATGACAAGGGTACCATCCATTGGAGTAACAAAAATTTCGACAATAGACTACCTTCCATAATGACAAGGCTATAATCCAATGGAGTAACAAAAATCTCGACAACAGACTACCTTACATAATGACAAGTCTACCATCCATTGGAGTAACAAAAATATGAACAACACACTACCTTCCATAATGATAAGGCTCCCATCCATTGGAGTAACAGAAATCACAACGACAGACTACCTTCCATAATGACAAGGCTACCATCCATTGGAGTAACAAAGATATCGACAACATACTAACTTCCATAATTACAAGGCTACCATCCATTGGAGTAATAAAAATCACGACAACAGACTACCTTCCATAATGACAAGGCTACCATCCATTGGAATAACAAAAATCTCGACAACAGACTACCTTCCATAATGACAAGGCTACCATCCAATGGAGTAACAAAAATCTCGACAACAGACTACCTTCCATAATGACAAGGCTACCATCCATTGGATTAACAAAGATATCGAAGCATACTACCTTCCACAATGACAAGGCTATCATCCATTGGAATAACAAAAATCTCGACAACAGACTACCTTCCATAATGACAAGGCTACCATCCAATGGAGTAATAAAAATCTTGACAACAGACTACCTTCCATAATGACAAAGCTACCATCCATTGGAGTAACAAAAATCTCGACAACAGACTACCTTCCATAATGACAAGGGTACTATCCATTGGAGTAACAAAAATCTCGACAACAGACTACCTTCCATAATGACAAGGCTACAATCCAATGGCGTAACAAAAATCTCGACAACAGACTACCTTCCATAATGACAAGTCTACCATCCATTGGAGTTACAAAAATCTGAACAACAGACTACCTTCCATAATGACAAGGCTACCATCCATTGGAGTAACAGAAATCACAACGACTTACTATCTTCCATTATGACAAGGCTACCATCCATTTGAGTAAAAAAAAATCGGGACAACAGACTACCTTCCATAATGACAAGGCTACCATCCAATGGAGTAACAAAAATCTCGACAACAGACTACCTTCCATAATGACAAGGCTACCATCAATTGGAGTAACAAAAATCTCGACAACAGACAACCTTCCATAATGACAAGGCTATAATACAATGGAGTAACAAAAATCTCGACAACACACAACCTTCCATAATGACAAGGCTACCATTCATTGGAGTAACCAAAATGTGAACAACAAACTACCTTCCATAATGACAAGGCTACCATCCATTGGAGTAACAAAAATCACGACAACAAATTACCTTCCATAATGACAAGGCTACCATCCATTGGAATAATAAAAATCTTGACAATAGACTACCTTCCATAATGACAAGGCTACCATCCATTAGAGTAACAAAGATATCGACAACATACTAACTTCCATAATGACAAGGCTACCATCCATTGGAGTAATAAAAATCTCGACAACAGACTACCTTCTATAATGACAAGTCTACAACCCATTGGAATAACAAAAATCTCAACAACAGACTACCTTCCATAATGACAAGGCTACAATCCAATGGAGTAACAAAAATCTCGACAACAGACTACCTTCCATAATGACAAGTCTACCATCCATTGGAGTAACAAAAATCTGAACAACAGACTACCTTCCATAATGACAAGGCAACCATCCATTTGAGTAACAAAAATCGGGACAACAGACTACCTTCCATAATGACAAGACTACCATCCATTGGAGTAACAAAAATATCAACAAGAGACTACCTTCCATAATGACAAGGCTACCATCCATTGGAGTAACAAATATCTCGACAACAGACTGCCTTCCATAATGACAAGGCTACCATCCATTGGAGTAACAAAGATATCGACAACAGACTACCTTCCATAATGATAAGCCTACCATCGATTAGAGTAACAAAAATCACGACAACAAATTACCTTCCATAATGACAAGGCTACCATCCATTGGAATAACAGAAATCTTGACAACAGACTACCTTCCATAATAACAAGGCTACCATCCATTGGAGTAACAAAGATATCGACAGCATACTAACTTCCATAATTACAAGGCTACCATCCATTGGAGTAATAAAAATCACGACAGCAGACTACCTTCCATAATGAAAAGGCTACCATCCGTTGGAATAACAAAAATCTCGACAACGGACTACCTTCCATAATGACAAGGCTACCATCCAATGGAGTAACAAAAATCTCGACAACAGACTACCTTCCATAATGACAAGGCTACCATCCATTGGAGTAACAAAAATCTCGACAACAGACTACCTTCCATAATGACAAGGGTACCATCCATTGGAGTAACAAAAATCTCGACAATAGACTACCTTCCATAATGACAAGGCTATAATCCAATGGAGTAACAAAAATCTCGACAACAGACTACCTTACATAATGACAAGTCTACCAACCATTGGAGTAACAAAAATCTGAACAACAGACTACCTTCCATAATGACAAGGCTACCATCCATTGGATTAACAGAATTTACAACGACAGACTACATTCCATAATGACAAGGCTACCATCCATTGGAGTAACAAAGATATCGACAACATACTAACTTCCATAATTACAAGGCTACCATCCATTGGAGTAATAAAAATCACGACAGCAGACTACCTTCCATAATGAAAAGGCTACCATCCGTTGGAATAACAAAAATCTCGACAACGGACTACCTTCCATAATGACAAGGCTACCATCCAATGGAGTAACAAAAATCTCGACAACAGACTACCTTCCATAATGACAAGGCTACCATCCATTGGAGTAACAAAAATCTCGACAATAGACTACCTTCCATATTGACAAGGCTATAATCCAATGGAGTAACAAAAATCTCGACAACAGACTACCTTACATAATGACAAGTCTACCATCCATTGGAGTAACAAAAATCTGAACAACAAACTACCTTCCATAATGACAAGGCTACCATCCATTGGAGTAACAGAAATCACAACGACATACTACCTTCCATAATGACAAGGCTACCATCCATTGGAGTAACAAAAATCACGACAACAAATTACCTTCCATAATAACAAGGCTACCATCCATTGGAATAATAGAAATATTGACAATAGACTACTTTCCATAATGACAAGGCTACCATCCATTGGATTAACAAAGATATCGAAGCATACTAACTTCCATAATGACAAGGCTACCATCCATTGGAGTAATAAAAATCACGACAACATACTACCTTCCATAATGACAAGGCTATCATCCATTGGAATAACAAAAATCTCGACAACAGACTACCTTCTATAATGACAAGGCTACCATCCAATGGAGTAACAAAAATCTCGACAACAGACTACCTTCCATAATGACAAGGTTACAATCCACTGGAGTAACCAAAATCTCGACAATAGACTACCTTCCATAATGACAAGTCTACCATCCATTGGAGTAACAAAAATCTTAACAACAGACTACCTTCCATAATGACAAGGCTACCATCCATTGGAGTAACAAAGATATCGACAACGGACTACCTTCCATAATGATAAGGCTACCATCCATTAGAGTAACAAAAATCACGACAACAAATTACCTTCCATAATGACAAGGTTACCATCCATTGGAATAACAGAAATCTTGACAACAGACTACCTTCCATAATGACAAGGCTACCATCCATTGGAGTAACAAAGATATCGACAGCATGCTAACTTCCATAATTACAAGGCTACCATCCATTGGAGTAATAAAAATCACGACAACAGACTACCTTCCATAATGACAAGGCTACCATCCATTAGAATAACAAAAATCTCGACAATGAACTACCTTCCATAATGACAAGGCTACCATCCAATGGAGTAACAAAAATCTCGACAACAGACTACCTTCCATAATGACAAGGCTACCATCCATTGGAGTAACAAAAATCTCGACAACAGACTAACTTCTATAATGACAAGGGTACCATCCATTGGAGTAACAAAAATCTCGACAATAGACTACCTTCCATAATGACAAGGCTATAATCCAATGGAGTAACAAAAATCTCGACAACAGACTACCTTACATAATGACAAGTCTACCATCCATTGGAGTAACAAAAATCTGAACAACAGACTACCTTCCATAATGACAAGGCTACCATCCATTGGAGTAACAGAAATCACAACGACAGACTACCTTCCATAATGACAAGGCTACCATCCATTGGAGTAACAAAGATATCGACAGCATACTAACTTCCATAATTACAAGGCTACCATCCATTGGAGTAATAAAAATCACAACAGCAGAATACCTTCCATAATGACAAGGCTACCATCCATAGGAATAACAAAAATCTCGACAACGGACTACCTTCCATAATGACAAGGCTACCATCCAATGGAGTAACAAAAATCTCGACAACAGACTACCTTCCATAATGACAAGCCTACCATCCATTGGAGTAACAAAAATCTCGACAACAGACTACCTTCCATAATGACAAGTGTACCATCCATTGGAGTAACAAAAATCTCGACAATAGACTACCTTCCATAATGACAAGGCTATAATCCAATGGAGTAACAAAAATCTCGACAACAGACTACCTTACATAATGACAAGTCTACCATCCAATGGAGTAACAATAATCAGGACAATAGACTACCTTCCATAATGACAAGTCTACCATCCATTGGAGTAACAAAAATCTGAACAACAGACTACCTTCCATAATGACAAGTCTACAATCCATTGGAATAACAAAAATCTCAACAACAGACTACCTTCCATAATGACAAGGCTACCATCCATTGGAGTAACAAATATCTCGACAACAGACTGCCTTCCATAATGACAAGGCTACCATCCATTGGAGTAACAAAGATATCGACAACAGACTACCTTCCATAATGATAAGCCTACCATCGATTAGAGTAACAAAAATCACGACAACAAATTACCTTCCATAATGACAAGGCTACCATCCATTGGAATAACAGAAATCTTGACAACAGACTACCTTCCATAATAACAAGGCTACCATCCATTGGAGTAACAAAGATATCGACAGCATACTAACTTCCATAATTACAAGGCTACCATCCATTGGAGTAATAAAAATCACGACAGCAGACTACCTTCCATAATGAAAAGGCTACCATCCGTTGGAATAACAAAAATCTCGACAACGGAATACCTTCCATAATGACAAGGCTACCATCCAATGGAGTAACAAAAATCTCGACAACAGACTACCTTCCATAATGACAAGGCTACCATCCATTGGAGTAACAAAAATCTCGACAACAGACTACCTTCCATAATGACAAGGGTACCATCCATTGGAGTAACAAAAATCTCGACAATAGACTACCTTCCATAATGACAAGGCTATAATCCAATGGAGTAACAAAAATCTCGACAACAGACTACCTTACATAATGACAAGTCTACCAACCAATGGAGTAACAAAAATCTGAACAACAGACTACCTTCCATAATGACAAGGCTACCATCCATTGGAGTAACAGAAATCACAACGACATACTACCTTCCATAATGACAAGGCTACCATCCATTAGAGTAACAAAAATCACGACAACAAATTACCTTCCATAATAACAAGGCTACCATCCATTGGAATAATAGAAATATTGACAATAGACTACCTTCCATAATGACAAGGCTACCATCCATTGGATTAACAAAGATATCGAAGCATACTAACTTCCATAATGACAAGGCTACCATCCATTGGAGTAATAAAAATCACGACAACATACTACCTTCCATAATGACAAGGCTATCATCCATTGGAATAACAAAAATCTCGACAACAGACTACCTTCTATAATGACAACGCTACCATCCAATGGAGTAACAAAAATCTCGACAACAGACTACTTTCCATAATGACTAAGTTACAATCCAATGGAGTAACCAAAATCTCAACAATAGACTACCTTCCATAATGACAAGTCTACCATCCATTGGAGTAACAAAAATCTTAACAACAGACTACCTTCCATAATGACAAGGCTACCATCCATTGGAGTAACAAAGATATCGACAACAGAATACCTTCCATAATGATAAGGCTACCATCCATTAGAGTAACAAAAATCACGACAACAAATTACCTTCCATAATGACAAGGTTACCATCCATTGGAATAACAGAAATCTTGACAACATACTACCTTCCATAATGACAAGGCTACCATCCATTGGAGTAACAAAGATATCGACAGCATGCTAACTTCCATAATTACAAGGCTACCATCCATTGGAGTAATAAAAATCACGACAACAGACTACCTTCCATAATGACAAGGCTACCATCCATTAGAATAACAAAAATCTCGACAACGAACTACCTTCCATAATGACAAGGCTACCATCCATTGGAGTAACAAAGATATCGACAGCATACTAACTTCCATAATTACAAGGCTACCATCCATTGGAGTAATAAAAATCACGACAGCAGACTACCTTCCATAATGAAAAGGCTACCATCCGTTGGAATAACAAAAATCTCGACAACGGACTACCTTCCATAATGACAAGGCTACCATCCAATGGAGTAACAAAAATCTCGACAACAGACTACCTTCCATAATGACAAGGCTACCATCCATTGGAGTAACAAAAATCTCGACAATAGACTACCTTCCATATTGACAAGGCTATAATCCAATGGAGTAACAAAAATCTCGACAACAGACTACCTTACATAATGACAAGTCTACCATCCATTGGAGTAACAAAAATCTGAACAACAAACTACCTTCCATAATGACAAGGCTACCATCCATTGGAGTAACAGAAATCACAACGACATACTACCTTCCATAATGACAAGGCTACCATCCATTGGAGTAACAAAAATCACGACAACAAATTACCTTCCATAATAACAAGGCTACCATCCATTGGAATAATAGAAATATTGACAATAGACTACCTTCCATAATGACAAGGCTACCATCCATTGGATTAACAAAGATATCGAAGCATACTAACTTCCATAATGACAAGGCTACCATCCATTGGAGTAATAAAAATCACGACAACATACTACCTTCCATAATGACAAGGCTATCATCCATTGGAATAACAAAAATCTCGACAATAGACTACCTTCTATAATGACAACGCTACCATCCAATGGAGTAACAAAAATCTCGACAACAGACTACTTTCCATAATGACAAGGTTACAATCCAATGGAGTAACCAAAATCTCGACAATAGACTACCTTCCATAATGACAAGTCTACCATCCATTGGAGTAACAAAAATCTTAACAACAGACTACCTTCCATAATGACAAGGCTACCATCCATTGGAGTAACAAAGATATCGACAACAGACTACCTTCCATAATGATAAGGCTACCATCCATTAGAGTAACAAAAATCACGACAACAAATTACCTTCCATAATGACAAGGTTACCATCCATTGGAATAACAGAAATCTTGACAACATACTACCTTCCATAATGACAAGGCTACCATCCATTGGAGTAACAAAGATATCGACAGCATGCTAACTTCCATAATTACAAGGCTACCATCCATTGGAGTAATAAAAATCACGACAACAGACTACCTTCCATGATGACAAGGCTACCATCCATTAGAATAACAAAAATCTCGACAACGAACTACCTTCCATAATGACAAGGCTACCATCCAATGGAGTAACAAAAATCTCGACAACAGACTACCTTCCATAATGACAAGGCTACCATCCATTGGAGTAACAAAAATCTCGACAACAGACTAACTTCTATAATGACAAGGGTACCATCCATTGGAGTAACAAAAATCTCGACAATAGACTACCTTCCATAATGACAAGGCTATAATCCAATGGAGTAACAAAAATCTCGACAACAGACTACCTTACATAATGACAAGTCTACCATCCATTGGAGTAACAAAAATCTGAATAACAGACTACCTTCCATAATGACAAGGCTACCATCCATTGGAGTAACAGAAATCACAACGACAGACTACCTTCCATAATGACAAGGCTACCATCCATTGGAGTAACAAAGATATCGACAGCATACTAACTTCCATAATTACAAGGCTACCATCCATTGGAGTAATAAAAATCACAACAGCAGAATACCTTCCATAATGACAAGGCTACCATCCATAGGAATAACAAAAATCTCGACAACGGACTACCTTCCATAATGACAAGGCTACCATCCAATGGAGTAACAAAAATCTCGACAACAGACTACCTTCCATAATGACAAGCCTACCATCCATTCGAGTAACAAAAATATCGACAACAGACTACCTTCCATAATGACAAGTGTACCATCCATTGGAATAACAAAAATCTCGACAATAGACTACCTTCCATAATGACAAGGCTATAATCCAATGGAGTAACAAAAATCTCGACAACAGACTACCTTACATAATGACAAGTCTACCATCCAATGGAGTAACAATAATCAGGACAATAGACTACCTTCCATAATGACAAGTCTACCATCCATTGGAGTAACAAAAATCTGAACAACAGACTACCTTCCATAATGACAAGTCTACAATCCATTGGAATAACAAAAATCTCAACAACAGACTACCTTCCATAATGACAAGCTACCATCCATTGGAATAACAAAAATCTCGACAACAGACTACCTTCCATAATGTCAAGGCTACCATCCAATGGAGTAACAAAAATCTCGACAACAGACTACCTTCCATAATGACAAGGCTACCATCCATTAGAGTAACAAAAATCTCGACAACAGACTACCTTCCATAATGACAAGGGTACCATCCATTGGATTAACAAAAATCTCGACAACAGACTACCTTCCATAATGATAAGGCTATAATCTAATGGAGTAAAAAAAATCTCGACAACAGACTACCTTCAATAATGACAAGTCTACCATCCATTTGAGTAACAAAAATCGGGACAACAAACTACCTTCCATAATGACAAGACTGCCATCCATTGGAGTAACAAAAATATCAACAAGAGACTACCTTCCACAATGACAAGGCTACCATCCATTGGAGTAACAAAAATCTCGACAACAGACTACCTTCCATAATGACAAGGCTACCATCAATTGGAGTAACAAAGATATCAACAATAGACTACCTTCCATAATGACAAGGCTACCATCCATTGGAGTAACAAAAATCACGACAACAAATAACATTCCATAATGACAAGGCTACCATCCATTGGAATAACAGAAATCTTGACAATAAACTACGTTCCATAATGACAAGGCTACCATCCATTGGAGTAACTAAGATATCGACATCATACTAACTTCACTAATGACAAGGCTACCATCCGTTGGAGTAATAAAAATCACGACAGCAGACTACTTTCCATAATGACAAGGCTACCATCCATTGGAATAACAAAAATCTCGACAACAGACTACCTTCCATAATGACAAGGTTACCATCCAATCGAGTAACAAAAATCTCGACAACAGACTACCTTCCATAATGACAAGGCTACCATCCATTGGAGTAATAAAAATCTCGACAACAGACTACCTTCCATAATGACAAGGGTACCATCCATTGGAGTAAGAAAAATCTCGACTACAGACTAACTTCCATAATTACAAGGCTACCATCCATTGGAGTAATAAAAATCACGACAGCAGACTACCTTCCATAATGACAAGGCTACCATCCATTGGAATAACAAAAATCTCGACAACAGACTACCTTCCATAATGACAAGGCTACCATCCAATGGAGTAACAAAAATCTCGACAACAGACTACCTTCCATAATGACTAGGCTACCATCCATTGGAGTAACAAAAATCTCGACAATAGACTACCTTCCATAATGACAAGGGTACCATCCATTGGAGTAACAAAAATTTCGACAGCATACTAACTTCCATAATGACAAGGCTACCATCCATTAGAGTAATAAAAATCAGGACAGCTGACTACCTTCCATAATGACAAGGCTATAATCCAATGGAGTAACAAAAATCTCGACAACAGACTACCTTACATAATGACAAGTCTACCATCCATTGGAGTAACAAAAATCTGAACAACACACTACCTTCCATAATGACAAGGCTACCATCCATTGGAGTAACAGAAATCACAACGACAGACTACCTTCCATAATGACAAGGCTATAATCCAATGGAGTAACAAAAATCTCGACAACAGACTACCTTACATAATGACAAGTCTACCATCCATTGGAGTAACAAAAATCTGAACAACAGACTACCTTCCATAATGACAAGGCTACCATCCATTGGAGTAACAGAAATCACAACGACATACTACCTTCCATAATGACAAGGCTACCATCCATTGGAGTAACAAAGATATCGACAGCATACTAACTTCAATAATTACAAGGCTACCATCCATTGGAGTAATAAAAATCACGACAGCAGACTGCCTTCCATAATGACAAGGCTACCATCCATTGGAATAACAAAAATCTCGACAACGGACTACCTTCCATAATGACAAGGCTACCATCCAATGGAGTAACAAAAATCTCGACAACAGACTACCTTCCATAATGACAAGGCTACCATCCATTGGAGTAACAAAACTATCGACAACAGACTACCTTCCATAATGACAAGGGTACCATCCATTGGAGTAACAAAAATTTCGACAATATACTACCTTCCATAATGACAAGGCTATAATCCAATGGAGTAACAAACATCTCGACAACAGACTACCTTACATAATGACAAGTCTACCATCCATTGGAGTAACAAAAATCTGAACAACACACTACCTTCCATACTGATAAGGCTCCCATCCATTGGAGTAACAGAAATCACAACGACAGACTACCTTCCATAATGACAAGGCTACCATCCATTGGAGTAACAAAGATATCGACAGCATACTAACTTCCATAATTACAAGGCTACCATCCATTGGAGTAATAAAAATCACGACAACAGACTACCTTCCATAATGACAAGGCTACCATCCATTGGAATAACAAAAATCTCGACAACGGACTACCTTTCATAATGACAAGGCTACCATCCAATGGAGTAACAAAAATCTCGACAACAGACTACCTTCCATAATGACAAGGCTACCATCCATTGGAGTAACAAAAATCTCGATAACAGACTACCTTCCATAATGACAAGGCTACCATCCATTGGAGTAACAAAAATCTCGACAATAGACTACCTTCCATAATGACAAGGCTATAATCCAATGGAGTAACAAAAATCTCGACAACAGACTACCTTACATAATGACAAGGCTATAATCCAATGGAGTAACAAAAATCTCGACAACAGACTACCTTACATAATGACAAGTCTACCATCCATTGGAGTAACAAAAATCTGAACAACAGACTACCTTCCATAATGATAAGGCTACCATCCATTGGAGTAACAGAAATCACAACGACAGACTACCTTCCATAATGACAAGGCTACCATCCATTGGAGTAACAAAAATCACGACAACAAATTACCTTCCATAATGACAAGGCTACCATCCATTGGAATAATAGAAATCTCGACAACAGACTACCTTCCATAATGACAAGGCTACCATCCATTGGATTAACAAAGATATCGAAGCATACTAACTTCCGTAATGACAAGGCTACCATCCATTGGAGTAATAAAAATCACGACAACATACTACCTTCCACAATGACATGGCTATCATCCATTGGAATAACAAAAATCTCGACAACAGACTACCTTCCATAATGACAAGGCTACCATCCAATGGAGTAACAAAAATCTTGACAACAGACTACCTTCCATAATAAAAAAACTACCATCCATTGGAGTAACAAAAATCTCGACAACAGACTACCTTCCATAATGACAAGGCTACAATCCAATGGCGTAACAAAAATCTCGACAACAGACTACCTTCCATAATGACAAGTCTACCATCCATTGGAGTTACAAAAATCTGAACAACAGACTACCTTCCATAATGACAAGGCTACCATCCATTGGAGTAACAGAAATCACAACGACTTACTATCTTCCATTATGACAAGGCTACCATCCATTTGAGTAAAAAAAAATCGGGACAACAGACTACCTTCCATAATGACAAGGCTACCATCCAATGGAGTAACAAAAATCTCGACAACAGACTACCTTCCATAATGACAAGGCTACCATCAATTGGATTAACAAAAATCTCGACAACAGACAACCTTCCATAATGACAAGGCTATAATACAATGGAGTAACAAAAATCTCGACAACACACTACCTTCAATAATGACAGGTCTACCATTCATTGGAGTAACCAAAATGTGAACAACAAACTACCTTCCATAATGACAAGGCTACCATCCATTGGAGTAACAAAAATCACGACAACAAATTACCTTCCATAATGACAAGGCTACCATCCATTGGAATAATAAAAATCTTGACAATAGACTACCTTCCATAATGACAAGGCTACCATCCATTAGAGTAACAAAGATATCGACAACATACTAACTTCCATAATGACAAGGCTACCATCCATTGGAGTAATAAAAATCTCGACAACAGACTACCTTCTATAATGACAAGTCTACAACCCATTGGAATAACAAAAATCTCAACAACAGACTACCTTCCATAATGACAAGGCTACAATCCAATGGAGTAACAAAAATCTCGACAACAGACTACCTTCCATAATGACAAGTCTACCATCCATTGGAGTAACAAAAATCTGAACAACAGACTACCTTCCATAATGACAAGGCAACCATCCATTTGAGTAACAAAAATCGGGACAACAGACTACCTTCCATAATGACAAGACTACCATCCATTGGAGTAACAAAAATATCAACAAGAGACTACCTTCCATAATGACAAGGCTACCATCCATTGGAGTAACAAATATCTCAACAACAGACTGCCTTCAATAATGACAAGGCTACCATCCATTGGAGTAACAAAGATATCGACAACAGACTACCTTCCATAATGATAAGGCTACCATCGATTAGAGTAACAAAAATCACGACAACAAATTACCTTCCATAATGACAAGGCTACCATCCATTGGAATAACAGAAATCTTGACAACAGACTACCTTCCATAATAACAAGGCTACCATCCATTGGAGTAACAAAGATATCGACAGCATACTAACTTCCATAATTACAAGGCTACCATCCATTGGAGTAATAAAAATCACGACAGCAGACTACCTTCCATAATGATAAGGCTACCATCCGTTGGAATAACAAAAATCTCGACAACGGACTACCTTCCATAATGACAAGGCTACCATCCAATGGAGTAACAAAAATCTTGACAACAGACTACCTTCCATAATGACAGGGCTACCATCCATTGGAGTAACAAAAATCTCGACAATAGACTACCTTCCATAATGACAAGGGTACCATCCATTGGAGTAACAAAAATCTCGATAATAGACTACCTTCCATAATGACAAGGCTATAATCCAATGGAGTAACAAAAATCTCGACAACAGACTACCTTACATAATGACAAGTCTACCAACCATTGGAGTAACAAAAATCTGAATGACAAGGCTACCATCCATTGGATTAACAGAATTCACAACGACAGACTACATTCCATAATGACAAGGCTACCATCCATTGGAGTAACAAAGATATCGACAGCATACTAACTTCCATAATTACAAGGCTACCATCCATTGGAGTAATAAAAATCACGACAGCAGACTACCTTCCATAATGAAAAGGCTACCATCCGTTGGAATAACAAAAATCTCGACAACGGACTACCTTCCATAATGACAAGGCTACCATCCAATGGAGTAACAAAAATCTCGACAACAGACTACCTTCCATAATGACAAGGCTACCATCCATTGGAGTAACAAAAATCTCGACAACAGACTACCTTCCATAATGACAAGGGTACCATCCATTGGAGTAACAAAAATCTCGACAATAGACTACCTTCTATAATGACAAGGCTATAATCCAATGGAGTAACAAAAATCTCGACAACAGACTACCTTACATAATGACAAGTCTACCATCCATTGGAGTAACAAAAATCTGAACAACAAACTACCTTCCATAATGACAAGGCTACCATCCATTGGAGTAACAGAAATCACAACGACATACTACCTTCCATAATGACAAGGCTACCATCCATTAGAGTAACAAAAATCACGACAACAAATTACCTTCCATAATAACAAGGCTACCATCCATTGGAATAATAGAAATATTGACAATAGACTACCTTCCATAATGACAAGGCTACCATCCATTGGATTAACAAAGATATCGAAGCATATTAACTTCCATAATGACAAGGCTACCATCCATTGGAGTAATAAAAATCACGACAACATACTACCTTCCATAATGACAAGGCTATCATCCATTGGAATAACAAAAATCTCGACAACAGACTACCTTCTATAATGACAAGGCTACCATCCAATGGAGTAACAAAAATCTCGACAACAGACTACCTTCCATAATGACAAGGTTACAATCCAATGGAGTAACCAAAATCTCGACAATAGACTACCTTCCATAATGACAAGTCTACCATCCATTGGAGTAACAAAAATCTTAACAACAGACTACCTTCCATAATGACAAGGCTACCATCCATTGGAGTAACAAAGATATCGACAACAGACTACCTTCCATAATGATAAGGCTACCATCCATTAGAGTAACAAAAATCATGACAACAAATTACCTTCCATAATGACAAGGTTACCATCCATTGGAATAACAGAAATCTTGACAACAGACTACCTTCCATAATGACAAGGCTTCCATCCATTGGAGTAACAAAGATATCGACAGCATACTAACTTCCATAATTACAAGGCTACCATCCATTGGAGTAATAAAAATCACGACAACAGACTACCTTCCATAATGACAAGGCTACCATCCATTAGAATAACAAAAATCTCGACAACGAACTACCTTCCATAATGACAAGGCTACCATCCAATAGAGTAACAAAAATCTCGACAACAGACTACCTTCCATAATGACAAGGCTACCATCCATTGGAGTAACAAAAATCTCGACAACAGACTAACTTCTATAATGACAAGTGTACCATCCATTGGAGTAACAAAAATCTCGACAATAGACTACCTTCCATAATGACAAGGCTATAATCCAATGGAGTAACAAAAATCTCGACAACAGACTACCTTACATAATGACAAGTCTACCATCCAATGGAGTAACAAAAATCTCGGCAACAGACTACCTTACATAATGACAAGTCTACCATCCATTGGAGTAACAAAAATCTGAACAATAGACTACCTTCCATAATGACAAGGCTACCATCCATTGGAGTAACAGAAATCACAACGACAAACTACCTTCCATAATGACAAGGCTACCATCCATTGGAGAAACAAAAATCACGACAACAAATTACCTTCCATAATGACAAGGCTACCATCCATTGGAATAATAGAAATATTGACAATAGACTACCTTCCATAATGACAAGGCTACCATCCATTGGTTTAACAAAGATATCGAAGCATACTAACTTCCATAATGACAAGGCTACCATCCATTGGAGTAATAAAAATCACGACAACATACTACCTTCCACAATGACAAGGCTATCATCCATTGGAATAACAAAAATCTCGACAACAGACTACCTTCTATAATGACAAGGGTACCATCCATTGGAGTAACAAAAATCTCGACAATAGACTACCTTCCATAATGACAAGGCTATAATCAAATGGAGTAACAAAAATCTCGACAACAGACTACCTTACATAATGACAAGTCTACCATCCATTGGAGTAACAAAAATCTGAACAACAGACTACCTTCCATAATGACAAGGCTACCATCCATTGGAGTAACAGAAATCACAACGACAGACTACCTTCCATAATGACAAGGCTACCATCCATTGGAGTAACAAAGATATCGACAGCATACTAACTTCCATAATTACAAGGCTACCATCCATTGGAGTAATAAAAATCACAACAGCAGAATACCTTCCATAATGACAAGGCTACCATCCATTGGAATAACAAAAATCTCGACAACGGACTACCTTCCATAATGACAAGGCTACCATCCAATGGAGTAACAAAAATATCGACAACAGACTACCTTCCATAATGACAAGCCTACCATCCATTGGAGTAACAAAAATCTCGACAACAGACTACCTTCCATAATGACAAGTGTACCATCCATTGGAGTAACAAAAATCTCGACAATAGACTACCTTCCATAATGACAAGGCTATAATTAAATGGAGTAACAAAAATCTCGACAACAGACTACCTTACATAATGACAAGTCTACCATCCAATGGAGTAACAAAAATCTCGGCAACAGACTACCTTACATAATGACAAGTCTACCATCCATTGGAGTAACAAAAATCTGAACAACAGACTACCTTCCATAATGACAAGGCTACCATCCATTGGAGTAACAGAAATCACAACGACAGACTACCTTCCATAATGACAAGGCTACCATCCATTGGAGAAACAAAAATCACGACAACAAATTACCTTCCATAATGACAAGGCTACCATCCATTGGAATAATAGAAATATTGACCATAAACTACCTTCCATAATGACAAGGCTACCATCCATTGGTTTAACAAAGATATCGAAGCATACTAACTTCCATAATGACAAGGCTACCATCCATTGGAGTAATAAAAATCACGACAACATACTACCTTCCACAATGACAAGGCTATCATCCATTGGAATAACAAAAATCTCGACAACAGACTACCTTCTATAATGACAAGGTTACAATCCAATGGAGTAACCAAAATCTCGACAATAGACTACCTTCCATAATGACAAGTCTACCATCCATTGGAGTAACAAAAATCTTAACAACAGACTACCTTCCATAATCAGAAGGCTATCATGCTTTGGAGTAACAGAAATCAGAACGATAGACTACCTTCCATAATGACAAAGCTACCATCCATTTGAGTAAAAAAAATCAGGACAACAGACTACCTTCAATAATGACAAGGCTACCATCCATTGGAGTAACAAAAATCTCGACAACAGACTACCTTCCATAATGACAAGTCTACAATCCATTGGAATAACAAAAATATCAACAACAGACTACCTCCATAATGACAAGGCTACAATCCAATGGAGTAACAAAAATCTCGACAACCAAATACCTTCCATAATGACAAGGCTACCATCCATTTGAGTAACAAAAATCGGAACAACAGACTACCTTCCATAATGACAAGGAAACCATCCATTGGAGTAACAAAAATATCAACAAGAGACGACAAGGCTACCATCCATTGGAGTACAAAAAATCTCGACAACAGACTACCTTCCATAATGACAAGGCTACCATCCATTGGAGTAACAAAGATATCGACAACATACTACCCTTCATAATGACAAGGCTCCCATCCATTGGAGTAACAAAAATCACGACAAGAAAATTACCTTCCATAATGACAAGGCTACCATCCATTGGAGTAACAAAGATATCGACAGCATACTAACTTCCATAATTACAAGGCTACCATCCATTGGAGTAATAAAAATCACGACAGCAGACTACCTTCCATAATGACAAGGCTACAATCCATTGGAATAACAAAAATCTCGACACCGGACTACCTTCCATAATGACAAGGCTACCATCCAATGGAGTAACAAAAATCTCGACAATAGACTACCTTCCATAATGAAAAGGGTACCATCCATTGGAGTAACAAAAATCTCGACAATAGACTACCATCCATAATGACAAGGCTATAATCCAATGGAGTAACAAAAATATCGACAACAGACTACCTTACATAATGACAAGTCTACCATCCATTGGAGTAACAAAAATCTGAACAACAGACTACCTTCCATAATGACAAGGCTACCATCCATTGGAGTAACAGAAATCACAACGACAGACTACCTTCCATAATGACAAGGCTACCATCCATTGGAGTAACAAAGATATCGACAGCTTACTAACTTCCATAATTACAAGGTTACCATCCATTTGAGTAATAAAAATCACAACAGCAGAATACCTTCCATAATGACAAGGCTACCATCCATTGGAATAACAAAAATCTCGACAACGGACTACCTTCCATAATGAAAAGGCTACCATCCAATGGAGTAACAAAAATCTCGACAACAGACTACCTTCCATAATGACAAGGCTACCATCCATTGGAGTAACAAAAATCTCGACAACAGACTACCTTCCATAATGACAAGGGTACCATCCATTGGAGTAACAAAAATCTCGACAATAGACTACCTTCCATAATGACAAGGCTATAATCCAATGGAGTAACAAAAATCTCGACAACAAACTACCTTACATAATGACAAGTCTACCATCCAATGGAGTAACAAAAATCTCGACAACAGACTACCTTACATAATGACAAGTCTACCATCCATTGGAGTAACAAAAATCTGAACAACAGACTACCTTCCATAATGACAAGGCTACCATCCATTAAAATAACAAAAATCTCGACAACGAACTACCTTCCATAATGACAAGGCTACCATCCAATGGAGTAACAAAAATCTCGACAACAGACTACCTTCCATAATGACAAGGGTACCATCCATTGGAGTAACAAAAATCTCGACAACAGACTAACTTCTATAATGACAAGGGTACCATCCATTGGAGTAACAAAAATCTCGACAATAGACTACCTTCCATAATGACAAGGCTATAATCCAATGGAGTAACAAAAATCTCGACAACAGACTACCTTACATAATGACAAGTCTACCATCCATTGGAGTAACAAAAATCTGAACAATAGACTACCTTCCATAATGACAAGGCTACCATCCATTGGAGTAACAGAAATCACAACGACAGACTACCTTCCATAATGACAAGGCTACCATCCATTGGAGTAACAAAGATATCGACAGCATACTAACTTCCATAATTACAATGCTACCATCCATTGGAGTAATAAAAATCACAACAGCAGAATACCTTCCATAATGACAAGGCTACCATCCATTGGAATAACAAAAATCTCGACAACTGACTACCTTACATAATGACAAGTCTACCATCCATTGGAGTAACAAAAATCTGAACAACAGACTACCTTCCATAATGACAAGGCTACCATCCATTAAAATAACAAAAATCTCGACAACGAACTACCTTCCATAATGACAAGGCTACCATCCAATGGAGTAACAAAAATCTCGACAACAGACTACCTTCCATAATGACAAGGGTACCATCCATTGGAGTAACAAAAATCTCGACAACAGACTAACTTCTATAATGACAAGGGTACCATCCATTGGAGTAACAAAAATCTCGACAATAGACTACCTTCCATAATGACAAGGCTATAATCCAATGGAGTAACAAAAATCTCGACAACAGACTACCTTACATAATGACAAGTCTACCATCCATTGGAGTAACAAAAATCTGAACAACAGACTACCTTCCATAATGACAAGGCTACCATCCATTGGAGTAACAGAAATCACAACGACAGACTACCTTCCATAATGACAAGGCTACCATCCATTGGAGTAACAAAGATATCGACAGCATACTAACTTCCATAATTACAAGGCTACCATCCATTGGAGTAATAAAAATCACAACAGCAGAATACCTTCCATAATGACAAGGCTACCATCCATTGGAATAACAAAAATCTCGACAACGGACTACCTTCCATAATGACAAGGCTACCATCCAATGGAGTAACAAAAATATCGACAACAGACTACCTTCCATAATGACAAGCCTACCATCCATTGGAGTAACAAAAATCTCGACAACAGACTACCTTCCATAATGACAAGTGTACCATCCATTGGAGTAACAAAAATCTCGACAATAGACTACCTTCCATAATGACAAGGCTATAATTAAATGGAGTAACAAAAATCTCGACAACAGACTACCTTACATAATGACAAGTCTACCATCCAATGGAGTAACAAAAATCTCGGCAACAGACTACCTTACATAATGACAAGTCTACCATCCATTGGAGTAACAAAAATCTGAACAACAGACTACCTTCCATAATGACAAGGCTACCATCCATTGGAGTAACAGAAATCACAACGACAGACTACCTTCCATAATGACAAGGCTACCATCCATTGGAGAAACAAAAATCACGACAACAAATTACCTTCCATAATGACAAGGCTACCATCCATTGGAATAATAGAAATATTGACCATAAACTACCTTCCATAATGACAAGGCTACCATCCATTGGTTTAACAAAGATATCGAAGCATACTAACTTCCATAATGACAAGGCTACCATCCATTGGAGTAATAAAAATCACGACAACATACTACCTTCCACAATGACAAGGCTATCATCCATTGGAATAACAAAAATCTCGACAACAGACTACCTTCTATAATGACAAGGCTACCATCCAATGGAGTAACAAAAATCTCGACAACAGACTACCTTCCATAATGACAAGGTTACAATCCAATGGAGTAACCAAAATCTCGACAATAGACTACCTTCCATAATGACAAGTCTACCATCCATTGGAGTAACAAAAATCTTAACAACAGACTACCTTCCATAATCAGAAGGCTATCATGCTTTGGAGTAACAGAAATCAGAACGATAGACTACCTTCCATAATGACAAAGCTACCATCCATTTGAGTAAAAAAAATCAGGACAACAGACTACCTTCAATAATGACAAGGCTACCATCCATTGGAGTAACAAAAATCTCGACAACAGACTACCTTCCATAATGACAAGTCTACAATCCATTGGAATAACAAAAATATCAACAACAGACTACCTCCATAATGACAAGGCTACAATCCAATGGAGTAACAAAAATCTCGACAACCAAATACCTTCCATAATGACAAGGCTACCATCCATTTGAGTAACAAAAATCGGAACAACAGACTACCTTCCATAATGACAAGGAAACCATCCATTGGAGTAACAAAAATATCAACAAGAGACTACCTTCCATAATGACAAGGCTACCATCCATTGGAGTACAAAAAATCTCGACAACAGACTACCTTCCATAATGACAAGGCTACCATCCATTGGAGTAACAAAGATATCGACAACATACTACCCTTCATAATGACAAGGCTCCCATCCATTGGAGTAACAAAAATCACGACAAGAAAATTACCTTCCATAATGACAAGGCTACCATCCATTGGAGTAACAAAGATATCGACAGCATACTAACTTCCATAATTACAAGGCTACCATCCATTGGAGTAATAAAAATCACGACAGCAGACTACCTTCCATAATGACAAGGCTACAATCCATTGGAATAACAAAAATCTCGACACCGGACTACCTTCCATAATGACAAGGCTACCATCCAATGGAGTAACAAAAATCTCGACAATAGACTACCTTCCATAATGAAAAGGGTACCATCCATTGGAGTAACAAAAATCTCGACAATAGACTACCATCCATAATGACAAGGCTATAATCCAATGGAGTAACAAAAATATCGACAACAGACTACCTTACATAATGACAAGTCTACCATCCATTGGAGTAACAAAAATCTGAACAACAGACTACCTTCCATAATGACAAGGCTACCATCCATTGGAGTAACAGAAATCACAACGACAGACTACCTTCCATAATGACAAGGCTACCATCCATTGGAGTAACAAAGATATCGACAGCTTACTAACTTCCATAATTACAAGGTTACCATCCATTTGAGTAATAAAAATCACAACAGCAGAATACCTTCCATAATGACAAGGCTACCATCCATTGGAATAACAAAAATCTCGACAACGGACTACCTTCCATAATGACAAGGCTACCATCCAATGGAGTAACAAAAATCTCGACAACAGACTACCTTCCATAATGACAAGGCTACCATCCATTGGAGTAACAAAAATCTCGACAACAGACTACCTTCCATAATGACAAGGGTACCATCCATTGGAGTAACAAAAATCTCGACAATAGACTACCTTCCATAATGACAAGGCTATAATCCAATGGAGTAACAAAAATCTCGACAACAAACTACCTTACATAATGACAAGTCTACCATCCAATGGAGTAACAAAAATCTCGACAACAGACTACCTTACATAATGACAAGTCTACCATCCATTGGAGTAACAAAAATCTGAACAACAGACTACCTTCCATAATGACAAGGCTACCATCCATTAAAATAACAAAAATCTCGACAACGAACTACCTTCCATAATGACAAGGCTACCATCCAATGGAGTAACAAAAATCTCGACAACAGACTACCTTCCATAATGACAAGGGTACCATCCATTGGAGTAACAAAAATCTCGACAACAGACTAACTTCTATAATGACAAGGGTACCATCCATTGGAGTAACAAAAATCTCGACAATAGACTACCTTCCATAATGACAAGGCTATAATCCAATGGAGTAACAAAAATCTCGACAACAGACTACCTTACATAATGACAAGTCTACCATCCATTGGAGTAACAAAAATCTGAACAATAGACTACCTTCCATAATGACAAGGCTACCATCCATTGGAGTAACAGAAATCACAACGACAGACTACCTTCCATAATGACAAGGCTACCATCCATTGGAGTAACAAAGATATCGACAGCATACTAACTTCCATAATTACAATGCTACCATCCATTGGAGTAATAAAAATCACAACAGCAGAATACCTTCCATAATGACAAGGCTACCATCCATTGGAATAACAAAAATCTCGACAACTGACTACCTTCCATAATGACAAGGCTACCATCCAATGGAGTAACAAAAATTTCGACAACAGACTACCTTCCATAATGACAAGCCTACCATCCATTGGAGTAACAAAAATCTCGACAACAGACTACCTTCCATAATGACAAGTGTACCATCCATTGGAGTAACAAAAATCTCGACAATAGACTACCTTCCATAATGACAAGGCTATAATCCAATGGAGTAACAAAAATCTCGACAACAGACTACCTTACATAATGACAAGTCTACCATCCAATGGAGTAACAAAAATCTCGACAACAGACTACCTTACATAATGACAAGTCTACCATCCATTGGAGTAACAAAAATCTGAACAATAGACTACCTTCCATAATGACAAGGCTACCATCCATTGGAGTAACAGAAATCACAACGACAGACTACCTTCCATAATGACAAGGCTACCATCCATTGGAGTAACAAAAATCACGACAACAAATTACCTTCCATAATGACAAGGCTACCATCCATTGGAATAATAGAAATATTGACAATAGACTACCTTCCATAATGACAAGGCTACCATCCATTAGTTTAACAAAGATATCGAAGCATACTAACTTCCATAATGACAAGGCTACAATCCATTGGAGTAATAAAAATCACGACAACATACTACCTTCCACAATGACAAGGCTATCATCCATTGGAATAACAAAAATCTCGACAACAGACTACCTTCTATAATGACAAGTCTACCATCCAATGGAGTAACAAAAATCTAGGCAACAGACTACCTTACATAATGACAAGTCTACCATCCATTGGAGTGACAAAAATTTGAACAATAGACTACCTTCCATAATGACAAGGCTACCATCCATTGGAGTAACAGAAATCACAACGACAGACTACCTTCCATAATGACAAGGCTACCATCCATTGGAGAAACAAAAATCACGACAACAAATTACCTTCCATAATGACAAGGCTACCATCCATTGGAATAATAGAAATATTGACAATAGACTACCTTCCATAATGACAAGGCTACCATCCATTGGTTTAACAAAGATATCGAAGCATACTAACTTCCATAATGACAAGGCTACCATCCATTGGAGTAATAAAAATCACGACAACATACTACCTTCCACAATGACAAGGCTATCATCCATTGGAATAACGAAAATCTCGACAATAGACTACCTTCTATAATGACAAGGCTACCATCCAATGGAGTAACAAAAATCTCGACAATAGACTACCTTCCATAATGACAAGGTTACAATCCAATGGAGTAACCAAAATCTCGACAATAGACTACCTTCCATAATGACAAGTCTACCATCCATTGGAGTAACAAAAATCTTAACAACAAACTACCTTCCATAATCAGAAGGCTATCATGCTTTGGAGTAACAGAAATCAGAACGATAGACTACCTTCCATAATGACAAAGCTACCATCCATTTGAGTAAAAAAAATCAGGACAACAGACTACCTTCCATAATGACAAGGCTACCATCCATTGGAGTAACAAAAATCTCGACAACAGACTACCTTCCATAATGACAAGGCTACCATCCATTGGAGTAACAAAAATCTCGACAACAGACTACCTTCCATAATGACAAGGGTACCATCCATTGGAGTAACAAAAATCTCGACAATAGACTACCTTCCATAATGACAAGGCTATAATCCAATGGAGTAACAAAAATCTCGACAACAAACTACCTTACATAATGACAAGTCTACCATCCAATGGAGTAACAAAAATCTCGACAACAGACTACCTTACATAATGACAAGTCTACCATCCATTGGAGTAACAAAAATCTGAACAACAGACTACCTTCCATAATGACAAGGCTACCATCCATTAGAATAACAAAACTCTCGACAACGAACTACCTTCCATAATGATAAGGCTACCATCCAATGGAGTAACAAAAATCTCGACAACAGACTACCTTCCATAATTATAAGGCTACCATCCATTGGAGTAACAAAAATCTCGACAACAGACTAACTTCTATAATGACAAGGGTACCATCCATTGGAGTAACAAAAATCTCGACAATAGACTACCTTCCATAATGACAAGGCTATAATCCAATGGAGTAACAAAAATCTCGACAACAGACTACCTTACATAATGACAAGTCTACCATCCATTGGAGTAACAAAAATCTGAACAATAGACTACCTTCCGTAATGACAAGGCTACCATCCATTGGAGTAACAGAAATCACAACGACAGACTACCTTCCATAATGACAAGGCTACCATCCATTGGAGTAACAAAGATATCGACAGCATACTAACTTCCATAATTACAAGGCTACCATCCATTGGAGTAATAAAAATCACAACAGCAGAATACCTTCCATAATGACAAGGCTACCATCCATTGGAATAACAAAAATCTCGACAACGGACTACCTTCCATAATGACAAGGCTACCATCCAATGGAGTAACAAAAATTTCGACAACAGACTACCTTCCATAATGACAAGCCTACCATCCATTGGAGTAACAAAAATCTCGACAACAGACTACCTTCCATAATGACAAGTGTACCATCCATTGGAGTAACAAAAATCTCGACAACAGACTACCTTCCATAATGACAAGTGTACCATCCATTGGAGTAACAAAAATCTCGACAATAGACTACCTTCCATAATGAAAAGGCTATAATCCAATGGAGTAACAAAAATCTCGACAACAGACTACCTTACATAATGACAAGTCTACCATCCAATGGAGTAACAAAAATCTCGACAACAGACTACCTTACATAATGACAAGTCTACCATCCATTGGAGTAACAAAAATTTGAACAATAGACTACCTTCCATAATGACAAGGCTACCATCCATTGGAGTAACAGAAATCACAACGACAGACTACCTTCCATAATGACAAGGCTACCATCCATTGGAGAAACAAAAATCACGACAACAAATTACCTTCCATAATGACAAGGCTACCATCCATTGGAATAATAGAAATATTGACAATAGACTACCTTCCATAATGACAAGGCTACCATCCATTGGTTTAACAAAGATATCGAAGCATACTAACTTCCATAATGACAAGGCTACCATCCATTGGAGTAATAAAAATCACGACAACATACTACCTTCCACAATGACAAGGCTATCATCCATTGGAATAACGAAAATCTCGACAATAGACTACCTTCTATAATGACAAGGCTACCATCCAATGGAGTAACAAAAATCTCGACAATAGACTACCTTCCATAATGACAAGGTTACAATCCAATGGAGTAACCAAAATCTCGACAATAGACTACCTTCCATAATGACAAGTCTACCATCCATTGGAGTAACAAAAATCTTAACAACAAACTACCTTCCATAATCAGAAGGCTATCATGCTTTGGAGTAACAGAAATCAGAACGATAGACTACCTTCCATAATGACAAAGCTACCATCCATTTGAGTAAAAAAAATCAGGACAACAGACTACCTTCCATAATGACAAGGCTACCATCCATTGGAGTAACAAAAATCTCGACAACAGACTACCTTCCATAATGACAAGTCTACAATCCATTGGAATAACAAAAATATCAACAACAGACTACCTTCCATAATGACAAGGCTACAATCCAATGGAGTAACAAAAATCTCGACAACGAAATACCTTCCATAATGAAAAGTCTACCATCCACTGCAGTAACAAAAATCTGAAGAACAGACTACGTTCCATAATGACAAGGCTACCATCCATTTGAGTAACAAAAATCGGGACAACAGACTACCTTCCATAATGACAAGGAAACCATCCATTGGAGTAACAAAAATATCAACAAGAGACTACCTTCCATAATGACAAGGCTACCATCCATTGGAGTACAAAAAATCTCGACAACAGACTACCTTCCATAATGACAAGGCTACCATCCATTGGAATAACAAAGATATCGACAACATACTACCCTTCATAATGACAAGGCTCCCATCCATTGGAGTAACAAAAATCACGACAAGAAAATTACCTTCCATAATGACAAGGCTACCATCCATTGGAGTAACAAAGATATCGACAACATACTACCCTTCATAATGACAAGGCTCCCATCCATTGGAGTAACAAAAATCACGACAAGAAAATTACCTTCCATAATGACAAGGCTACCATCCATTGGAGTAACAAAGATATCGACAGCATACTAACTTCCATAATTACAAGGCTACCATCCATTGGAGTAATAAAAATCACGACAGCAGACTACCTTCCATAATGACAAGGCTACCATCCATTGGAATAACAAAAATCTCGACAACGGACTACCTTCCATAATGACAAGGCTACCATCCAATGGAGTAACAAAAATCTCGACAATAGACTACCTTCCATAATGAAAAGGGTACCATCCATTGGAGTAACAAAAATCTCGACAATAGACTACCATCCATAATGACAAGGCTATAATCCAATGGAGTAACAAAAATATCGACAACAGACTACCTTACATAATGACAAGTCTACCATCCATTGGAGTAACAAAAATCTGAACAACAGACTACTTTCCATAATGACAAGGCTACCATCCATTGGAGTAACAGAAATCACAACGACAGACTACCTTCCATAATGACAAGGCTACCATCCATTGGGGTAACAAATATATCGACAGCATACTAACTTCCATAATTACAAGGCTACCATCCATTGG
This sequence comes from Vicia faba, assembly GCA_948472305.1. NCBI lineage: Eukaryota > Viridiplantae > Streptophyta > Magnoliopsida > Fabales > Fabaceae > Vicia > Vicia faba. Next base: position 613,078,046 of record OX451741.1, read on the forward strand.
AGTAATAAAAATCACAACAGTAGAATACCTTCCATAATGACAAGGCTACCATCCATTGGAATAACAAAAATCTCGACAATGGACTACCTTCCATAATGACAAGGCTACCATCCAATGGAGTAACAAAAATCTCGACAACAGACTACCTTCCATAATGACAAGGCTACCATCCATTGGAGTAACAAAAATCTCGACAACAGACTACCTTCCATAATGACAAGGGTACCATCCATTGGAGTAACAAAAATCTCGACAATAGACTACCTTCCATAATGACAAGGCTATAATCCAATGGAGTAACAAAAATCTCGACAACAAACTACCTTACATAATGACAAGTCTACCATCCAATGGAGTAACAAAAATCTCGACAACAGACTACCTTACATAATGACAAGTCTACCATCCATTGGAGTAACAAAAATCTGAACAACAGACTACCTTCCATAATGACAAGGCTACCATCCATTAGAATAACAAAAATCTCGACAACGAACTACCTTCCATAATGACAAGGCTACCATCCAATGGAGTAACAAAAATCTCGACAACAGACTACCTTCCATAATGACAAGGCTACCATCCATTGGAGTAACAAAAATCTCGACAACAGACTAACTTCTATAATGACAAGGGTACCATCCATTGGAGTAACAAAAATCTCGACAATAGACTACCTTCCATAATGACAAGGCTATAATCCAATGGAGTAACAAAAATCTCGACAACAGACTACCTTACATAATGACAAGTCTACCATCCATTGGAGTAACAAAAATCTGAACAATAGATTACCTTCCATAATGACAAGGCTACCATCCATTGGAGTAACAAAAATCACAACGACAGACTACCTTCCATAATGACAAGGCTACCATCCATTGGAGTAACAAAGATATCGACAGCATACTAACTTCCATAATTACAAGGCTACCATCCATTGGAGTAATAAAAATCACAACAGCAGAATACCTTCCATAATGACAAGGCTACCATCCATTGGAATAACAAAAATCTCGACAACGGACTACCTTCCATAATGACAAGGCTACCATCCAATGGAGTAACAAAAATTTCGACAACAGACTACCTTCCATAATGACAAGCCTACCATCCATTGGAGTAACAAAAATCTCGACAACAGACTACCTTCCATAATGACAAGTGTACCATCCATTGGAGTAACAAAAATCTCGACAATAGACTACCTTCCATAATGACAAGGCTATAATCCAATGGAGTAACAAAAATCTCGACAACAGACTACCTTACATAATGACAAGTCTACCATCCAATGGAGTAACAAAAATCTCGACAACAGACTACCTTACATAATGACAAGTCTACCATTCATTGGAGTAACAAAAATCTGAACAACAGACTACCTTCCATAATGACAAGGCTAGCATCCATTGGAGTAACAGAAATCACAACGACAGACTACCTTCCATAATGACAAGGCTACCATCCATTGGAGTAACAAAAATCACGACAACAAATTACCTTCCATAATGACAAGGCTACCATCCATTGGAATAATAGAAATATTGACAATAGACTACCTTCCATAATGACAAGGCTACCATCCATTGGTTTAACAAAGATATCGAAGCATACTAACTTCCATAATGAAAAGGCTACCATCCATTGGAGTAATAAAAATCACGACAACATACTACCTTCCACAATGACAAGGCTATCATCCATTGGAATAACAAAAATCTCGACAACAGACTACCTTCTATAATGACAAGGCTACCATCCAATGGAGTAACAAAAATCTCGACAACAGACTACCTTCCATAATGACGAGGTTACAATCCAATGGAGTAACCAAAATCTCGACAATAGACTACCTTCCATAATGACAAGTCTACCATCCATTGGAGTAACAAAAATCTTAACAACAGACTACCTTCCATAATCAGAAGGCTATCATGCTTTGGAGTAACAGAAATCAGAACGATAGACTACCTTCCATAATGACAAAGCTACCATCCATTTGAGTAAAAAAAATCAGGACAACAGACTACCTTCCATAATGACAAGGCTACCATCCATTGGAGTAACAAAAATCTCGACAACAGACTACCTTCCATAATGACAAGGCTACCTTCCATTGGAATAACAAAAATATCAACAACAGACTACCTCCCATAATGACAAGGCTACAATCCAATGGAGTAACAAAAATCTCGACAACGAAATACCTTCCATAATGAAAAGTCTACCATCCACTGCAGTAACAAAAATCTGAAGAACAGACTACCTTCCATAATGACAAGGCTACCATCCATTTGAGTAACAAAAATCGGGACAACAGACTACCTTCCATAATGACAAGGATATCATCCATTGGAGTAACAAAAATATCAACAAGAGACTACCTTCCATAATGACAAGGCTACCATCCATTGGAGTATAAAAAATCTCGACAACAGACTACCTTCCATAATGAAAAGTCTACCATCCACTGCAGTAACAAAAATCTGAAGAACAGACTACCTTCCATAATGACAAGGCTACCATCCATTTGAGTAACAAAAATTGGGACAACAGACTACCTTCCATAATGACAAGGATATCATCCATTGGAGTAACAAAAATATCAACAAGAGACTACCTTCCATAATGACAAGGCTACCATCCATTGGAGTACAAAAAATCTCGACAACAGACTACCTTCCATAATGACAAGGCTACCATCCATTGGAGTAACAAAGATATCGACAACATACTACCCTTCATAATGACAAGGCTCCCATCCATTGGAGTAACAAAAATCACGACAAGAAAATTACCTTCCATAATGACAAGGCTACCATCCATTGGAGTAACAAACATATCGACAACATACTAACTTCCATAATTACAAGGCTACCATCCATTGGAGTAATAAAAATCACGACAGCAGACTACCTTCCATAATGACAAGGCTACCATCCATTGGAATCACAAAAATCTCGACAACGGACTACCTTCCATAATGACAAGGCTACCATCCAATGGAGTAACAAAAATCTCGACAATAGACTACCTTCCATAATGAAAAGGGTACCATCCATTGGAGTAACAAAAATCTCGACAATAGACTACCATCCATAATGACAAGGCTATAATCCAATGGAGTAACAAAAATATCGACAACAGACTACCTTACATAATGACAAGTCTACCATTCATTGGAGTAACAAAAATCTGAACACCAGACTACCTTCCATAATGACAAGGCTACCATCCATTGGAGTAACAGAAATCACAACGACAGACTACCTTCCATAATGACAAGGCTACCATCCATTGGAGTAACAAAGATATCGACAGCATACTAACTTCCATAATTACAAGGCTACCATCCATTGGAGTAATAAAAATCACAACAGCAGAATACCTTCCATAATGACAAGGCTACCATCCATTGGAATAACAAAAATCTCGACAACGGACTACCTTCCATAATGACAAGGCTACCATCCAATGGAGTAACAAAAATCTCGACAACAGACTACCTTCCATAATGACAAGGCTACCATCCATTGGAGTAACAAAAATCTCGACAACAGACTACCTTCCATAATGACAAGGGTACCATCCATTGGAGTAACAAAAATCTCGACAATAGACTACCTTCCATAATGACAAGGCTATAATCCAATGGAGTAACAAAAATCTCGACAACAAACTACCTTACATAATGACAAGTCTACCATCCAATGGAGTAACAAAAATCTCGACAACAGACTACCTTACATAATGACAAGTCTACCATCCATTGGAGTAACAAAAATCTGAACAACAGACTACCTTCCATAATGACAAGGCTACCATCCATTGGAGTAATAGAAATCACAACGACAGACTACCTTCCATAATGACAAGGCTACCATCCATTGGAGTTACAAAAATCACGACAACAAATTACCTTCCATAATGACAAGGCTACCATCCATTGGAATAATAGAAATATTGACAATAGACTACCTTCCATAATGACAAGGCTACCATCCATTGGTTTAACAAAGATATCGAAGCATACTAACTTCCATAATGACAAGGCTACCATCCATTGGAGTAATAAAAATCACGACAACATACTACCTTCCACAATGACAAGGCTATCATCCATTGGAATAACAAAAATCTCGACAACAGACTACCTTCTATAATGACAAGGCTACCATCCAATGGAGTAACAAAAATCTCGACAACAGACTACCTTGCATAATGACAAGGTTACAATCCAATGGAGTAACCAAAATCTCGACAATAGACTACCTTCCATAATGACAAGTCTACCATCCATTGGAGTAACAAAAATCTTAACAACAGACTACCTTCCATAATCAGAAGGCTATCATGCTTTGGAGTAACAGAAATCAGAACGATAGACTACCTTCCATAATGACAAAGCTACCATCCATTTGAGTAAAAAAAATCAGGACAACAGACTACCTTCCATAATGACAAGGCTACCATCCATTGGAGTAACAAAAATCTCGACAACAGACTACCTTCCATAATGACAAGTCCACAATCCATTGGAATAACAAAAATATCAACAACAGACTACCTTCCATAATGACAAGGCTACAATCCAATGGAGTTACAAAAATCTCGACAACAGAATACCTTCCATAATGAAAAGTCTACCATCCACTGCAGTAACAAAAATCTGAAGAACAGACTACCTTCCATAATGACAAGGCTACCATCCATTTGAGTAACAAAAATTGGGACAACAGACTACCTTCCATAATGACAAGGATATCATCCATTGGAGTAACAAAAATATCAACAAGAGACTACCTTCCATAATGACAAGGCTACCATCCATTGGAGTACAAAAAATCTCGACAACAGACTACCTTCCATAATGACAAGGCTACCATCCATTGGAGTAACAAAGATATCGACAACATACTACCCTTCATAATGACAAGGCTCCCATCCATTGGAGTAACAAAAATCACGACAAGAAAATTACCTTCCATAATGACAAGGCTACCATCAATTGGAGTAACAAACATATCGACAACATACTAACTTCCATAATTACAAGGCTACCATCCATTGGAGTAATAAAAATCACGACAGCAGACTACCTTCCATAATGACAAGGCTACCATCCATTGGAATCACAAAAATCTCGACAACGGACTACCTTCCATAATGACAAGGCTACCATCCAATGGAGTAACAAAAATCTCGACAATAGACTACCTTCCATAATGAAAAGGGTACCATCCATTGGAGTAACAAAAATCTCGACAATAGACTACCATCCATAATGACAAGGCTATAATCCAATGGAGTAACAAAAATATCGACAACAGACTACCTTACATAATGACAAGTCTACCATCCATTGGAGTAACAAAAATCTGAACACCAGACTACCTTCCATAATGACAAGGCTACCATCCATTGGAGTAACAGAAATCACAACGACATACTACCTTCCATAATGACAAGGCTACCATCCATTGGAGTAACAAAGATATCGACAGCATACTAACTTCCATAATTACAAGGCTACCATCCATTGGAGTAATAAAAATCACAACAGCAGAATACCTTCCATAATGACAAGGCTACCATCCATTGGAATAACAAAAATCTCGACAACGGACTACCTTCCATAATGACAAGGCTACCATCCAATGGAGTAACAAAAATCTCGACAACAGACTACCTTCCATAATGACAAGGCTACCATCCATTGGAGTAACAAAAATCTCGACAACAGACTACCTTCCATAATGACAAGGGTACCATCCATTGGAGTAACAACAATCTCGACAATAGACTACCTTCCATAATGACAAGGCTATAATCCAATGGAGTAACAAAAATCTCGACAACAAACTACCTTACATAATGACAAGTCTACCATCCAATGGAGTAACAAAAATCTCGACAACAGACTACCTTACATAATGACAAGTCTACCATCCATTGGAGTAACAAAAATCTGAACAACAGACTACCTTCCATAATGACAAGGCTACCATCCATTGGAGTAATAGAAATCACAACGACAGACTACCTTCCATAATGACAAGGCTACCATCCATTGGAGTTACAAAAATCACGACAACAAATTACCTTCCATAATGACAAGGCTACCATCCATTGGAATAATAGAAATATTGACAATAGACTACCTTCCATAATGACAAGGCTACCATCCATTGGTTTAACAAAGATATCGAAGCATACTAACTTCCATAATGACAAGGCTACCATCCATTGGAGTAATAAAAATCACGACAACATACTACCTTCCACAATGACAAGGCTATCATCCATTGGAATAACAAAAATCTCGACAACAGACTACCTTCTATAATGACAAGGCTACCATCCAATGGAGTAACAAAAATCTCGACAACAGACTACCTTGCATAATGACAAGGTTACAATCCAATGGAGTAACCAAAATCTCGACAATAGACTACCTTCCATAATGACAAGTCTACCATCCATTGGAGTAACAAAAATCTTAACAACAGACTACCTTCCATAATCAGAAGGCTATCATGCTTTGGAGTAACAGAAATCAGAACGATAGACTACCTTCCATAATGACAAAGCTACCATCCATTTGAGTAAAAAAAATCAGGACAACACACTACCTTCCATAATGACAAGGCTACCATCCATTGGAGTAACAAAAATCTCGACAACAGACTACCTTCCATAATGACAAGTCCACAATCCATTGGAATAACAAAAATATCAACAACAGACTACCTTCCATAATGACAAGGCTACAATCCAATGGAGTTACAAAAATCTCGACAACAGAATACCTTCCATAATGAAAAGTCTACCATCCACTGCAGTAACAAAAATCTGAAGAACAGACTACCTTCCATAATGACAAGGCTACCATCCATTTGAGTAACAAAAATCGGGACAACAGACTACCTTCCATAATGACAAGGATACCATCCATTGGAGTAACAAAAATATCAACAAGATACTACCTTCCATAATGACAAGGCTACCATCCATTGGAGTACAAAAAATCTTGACAACAGACTAGCTTCCATAATGACAAGGCTACCATCCATTGGAGTAACAAAGATATCGACAACATACTACCCTTCATAATCACAAGGCTCCCATCCATTGGAGTAACAAAAATCACGACAAGAAAATTACCTTCCATAATGACAAGGCTACCATCCATTGGAGTAACAAAGATATCGACAGCATACTAACTTCCATAATTACAAGGCTACCATCCATTGGAGTAATAAAAATCACGACATCAGACTACCTTCCATAATGACAAGGCTACCATCCATTGGAATAACAAAAATCTCGACAACGGACTACCTTCCATAATGACAAGGCTACCATCCAATGGAGTAACAAAAATCTCGACAACAGACTACCTTCCATAATGACAAGGGTACCATCCATTGGAGTAACAAAAATCTCGACAATAGACTACCATCCATAATGATAAGGCTATAATCCAATGGAGTAACAAAAATATCGACAACAGACTACCTTCCATAATGACAAGGCTACCATCCATTAGAGTAACAGAAATCACAACGACAGACTACCTTCCATAATGACAAGGCTACCATCCATTGGAGTAACAAAAATCACGACAACAAATTACCTTCCATAATGACAAGGCTACCATCCATTGGAATAATAGAAATCTTGACAATAGACTACCTTCCATAATGACTAGGCTACCATCCATTGGATTAACAAAGATATCTAAGCATACTAACTTCCATAATGACAAGGCTACCATCCATTGGAGTAATAAAAATCACGACAACATACTACGTTCCACAATGACAAGGCAATCATCCATTGGAATAACAAAAATCTCGACAACAGACTACCTTCTATAATGACAAGGCTACCATCCAATGGAGTAACAAAAATCTCGACAACAGACTACCTACCATAATGACAAGGCTACCATCCATTAGAGTAACAAAAATCTCGACAACAGACTACCTTCCATAATGACAAGGGTACCATCCATTGGAGTAACAAAAATCTCGACAATAGACTACCTTCCATAATGACAAGGCTACAATCCAATGGCGTAACAAAAATCTCGACAACAGACTACCTTCCATAATGACAAGTCTACCATCCATTGGAGTTACAAAAATCTGAACAACAGACTACCTTCCATAATGACAAGGCTACAATCCATTGGAGTAACAGAAATCACAACGACTTACTATCTTCCATTATGACAAGGCTACCATCCATTTGAGTAAAAAAATCGGGACAACAGACTACCTTCCATAATGACAAGGCTACCATCCAATGGAGTAACAAAAATCTCGACAACATACTACCTTCCATAATGACAAGGCTACCATCCATTGGAGTAACATAAATCTCGACAACAAACTACCTTCCATAATGACAAGGGTATTATCCATTGGAGTAACAAAAATCTCGACAACAGACCACCTTCCATAATGACAAGGCTATAATCCAATGGCGTAGCAAAAATCTCGACAACAGACTACCTTCCATAATGAAAAGTCTACCATCCATTGGAGTTACAAAAATCTGAACAACAGACTACCTTCCATAATGACAAGGCTACCATCCATTGGAGTAACAGAAATCACAACGACTTACTACCTTCCATAATGACAAGGCTACCATCCATTTGAGTAAAAAAAATCGGGACAACAGACTACCTTCCATAATGACAAGGCTACCATCCATTGGAGTAACAAAAATCTCGACAACAGACTACCTTCCATAATGACAAGGTTACAATCCAATGGAGTAACCAAAATCTCGACAATAGACTACTTTCCATAATGACAAGTCTACCATCCATTGGAGTAACAAAAATCTTAACAACAGACTACCTTCCATAATCAGAAGGCTACCTTGCTTTGGAGTAACAGAAATCAGAACGATAGACTACCTTCCATAATGACAAAGCTACCATCCATTTGAGTAAAAAAAATCAGGACAACAGACTACCTTCCATAATGACAAGGCTACCATCCATTGGAGTAACAAAAATCTCGACAACAGACTACCTTCCATAATGACAAGGCTACAATCCAATGGAGTAACAAAAATCTCGACAACGGAATACCTTCCATAAAGAAAAGTCTACCATCCATTGCAGTAACAAAAATATGAAGAACAGACTACCTTCCATTATGAAAAGTCTACCATCCATTGCAGTAATCAAAATCGAGACAACAGACTACTTTCCATAATGACAAGGCTACCATCCATTGGAGTAACAAAAATATCAACAAGAGACTACCTTCCATAATGACAAGGCTACCATCCATTGGAGTACCAAAAATCTCGACAACAGACTACCTTCCATAATGACAAGGCTACCATCCATTGGAGTAACAAAGATATCGACAACATACTACCCTTCATAATGACAAGGCTCCCATCCATTGGAGTAACAAAAATCACGACAAGAAAATTACCTTCGTTAATGACAAGGCTACCATCCATTGGAATAACAAAAATCTTGACAACAGACTACCTTCCATAATGACAAGGCTAGCATCGATTGGAGTAACAAAGATATCGATAACATACTAACTTCATTTATGACAAGGCTACCATCCATTGGAGTAATAAAAATCACGACAACAGACTAACTTCCATAATGACAAGGCTACCTTCCATTGGAATAACAAAAATCTAGACAACAGACTACCTTCCATAATGACAAGGCTACCATCCAATGGAGTAACAAAAATCTCGACAATAGACTACCTTCCATAATGACAAGGCTACCATCCATTGGAGTAACAAAAATCTCCACAATAAACTACCTTCCATAATGACAATTGTACCATCTATTGGAGTAAGAAAAATCTCGACAACTGACTACCTTCCATAATGACAAGGCTATAATCCAATGCAGTAACAAAAATCTCGACAATAGAATACCTTCCATCATGACAAGTCTACCATCCATTGGAGTAACAAAAATCTGAACAACAGACTACCTTCCATAATGACAAGGCTACCATTCATTGGAGTAACAGAAATCACAACGACAAACTACCTTCCATAATGACAAGGCTACCATCTATTTGAGTAACAATAATCGGGACAATAGACTACCTTCCATAATGACAAGGCTACCATCCATTGGAGTAACAAAAATATCAACAAGCGACTACCTTCCATAATGAAAGGGCTAACATCCATTGGAATAACAAAGATATCGACAACAGACTACCTTCCATAATGACAAGTCTACCATCCATTTGGAGTAACAAAAATCTGAACAACAGACTACCTTCCATAATGACAAGGCTACAATCCATTGGAGTAACAGAAATCACAACGACTTACTATCTTCCATTATGACAAGGCTACCATCCATTTGAGTAAAAAAATCGGGACAACAGACTACCTTCCATAATGACAAGGCTACCATCCAATGGAGTAACAAAAATCTCGACAACATACTACCTTCCATAATGACAAGGCTACCATCCATTGGAGTAACATAAATCTCGACAACAAACTACCTTCCATAATGACAAGGGTATTATCCATTGGAGTAACAAAAATCTGAACAACAGACTACCTTCCATAATGACAAGGCTACCATCCATTGGAGTAACAGAAATCACAACGACAAACTACCTTCCATAATGACAAGGCTACCATCCATTGGAGTTACAAAAATCACGACAACAAATTACCTTCCATAATGACAAGGCTACCATCCATTGGAATAATAGAAATATTGACAATAGACTACCTTCCATAATGACAAGGCTACCATCCATTGGTTTAATAAAGATATCGAAGCATACTAACTTCCATAATGACAAGGCTACCATCCATTGGAGTAATAAAAATCACGACAACATACTACCTTCCACAATTACAAGGCTATCATCCATTGGAATAACAAAAATCTCGACAACAGACTACCTTCTATAATGACAAGGCTACCATCCAATGGAGTAACAAAAATCTCGACAACAGACTACCTTGCATAATGACAAGGTTACAATCCAATGGAGTAACCAAAATCTCGACAATAGACTACCTTCCATAATGACAAGTCTACCATCCATTGGAGTAACAAAAATCTTAACAACATACTACCTTCCATAATCAGAAGGCTATCATGCTTTGGAGTAACAGAAATCTGAACGATAGACTACCTTCCATAATGACAAAGCTACCATCCATTTGAGTAAAAAAAATCAGGACAACAGACTACCTTCCATAATGACAAGGCTACCATCCATTGGAGTAACAAAAATCTCGACAACAGACTACCTTCCATAATGACAAGTCTACAATCCATTGGAATAACAAAAATATCAACAACAGACTACCTTCCAAAATGACAAGGCTACCATCCATTTGAGTAACAAAAATCGGGACAACAGACTACCTTCCATAATGACAAGGATACCATCCATTGGAGTAACAAAAATATCAACAAGAGACTACCTTCCATAATGACAAGGCTACCATCCATTGGAGTACAAAAAATCTCGACAACAGACTAGCTTCCATAATGACAAGGCTACCATCCATTGGAGTAACAAAGATATCGACAACATACTACCCTTCATAATCACAAGGCTCCCATCCATTGGAGTAACAAAAATCACGACAAGAAAATTACCTTCCATAATGACAAGGCTACCATCCATTGGAGTAACAAAGATATCGACATCATACTAACTTCCATAATTACAAGGCTACCATCCATTGGAGTAATAAAAATCACGACAGCAGACTACCTTCGATAATGACAAGGCTACCATCCATTGGAATAACAAAAATCTCGACAACGGACTACCTTCCATAATGACAAGGCTACCATCCAATGGAGTAACAAAAATCTCGACAACAGACTACCTTCCATAATGACAAGGGTACCATCCATTGGAGTAACAAAAATCTCGACAATAGACTACCATCCATAATGACAAGGCTATAATCCAATGGAGTAACAAAAATATCGACAACAGACTACCTTACATAATGACAAGTCTACCATCTATTGGAGTAACAAATATCTGAACAACAGACTACCTTCCATAATGACAAGGCTACCATCCATTGGAGTAACAGAAATCACAACGACAGACTACCTTCCATAATGACAAGGCTACCATCCATTGGAGTAACAAAAATCACGACAACAAATTACCTTCCATAATGACAAGGCTACCATCCATTGGAATAATAGAAATCTTGACAATAGACTACCTTCCATAATGACAAGGCTACCATCCATTGGATTAACAAAGATATCTAAGCATACTAACTTCCATAATGACAAGGCTACCATACATTGGAGTAATAAAAATCACGACAACATACTACGTTCCACAATGACAAGGCAATCATCCATTGGAATAACAAAAATCTCGACAACTGACTACCTTCTATAATGACAAGGCTACCATCCAATGGAGTAACAAAAATCTCGACAACAGACTACCTACCATAACGACAAGGCTACCATCCATTAGAGTAACAAAAATCTCGACAACAGACTATCTTCCATAATGACAAGGGTACCATCCATTGGAGTAACAAAAATCTCGACAACAGACTACCTTCCATAATGACAAGGCTACAATCCAATGGCGTAACAAAAATCTCGACAACAGACTACCTTCCATAATGACAAGTCTACCATCCATTGGAGTTACAAAAATCTGAACAACAGACTACCTTCCATAATGACAAGGCTACAATCCATTGGAGTAACAGAAATCACAACGACTTACTATCTTCCATTGTGACAAGGCTACCATCCATTTGAGTAAAAAAATTGGGACAACAGACTACCTTCCATAATGACAAGGCTACCATCCAATGGAGTAACAAAAATCTCGACAACATACTACCTTCCATAATGACAAGGCTACCATCCATTGGAGTAACATAAATCTCGACAACAAACTACCTTCCATAATGACAAGGGTATTATCCATTGGAGTAACAAAAATCTCGACAACAGACCACCTTCCATAATGACAAGGCTATAATCCAATGGCGTAACAAAAATCTCGACAACAGACTACCTTCCATAATGAAAAGTCTACCATCCATTCGAGTTACAAAAATCTGAACAACAGACTACCTTCCATAATGACAAGGCTACCATCCATTGGAGTAACAGAAATCACAACGACTTACTACCTTCCATAATGACAAGGCTACCATCCATTTGAGTAAAAAAAATCGGGACAACAGACTACCTTCCATAATGACAAGGCTACCATCCATTGGAGTTATAAAAATCTCGACAACAGACTACCTTCCATAATGACAAGGTTACAATCCAATGGAGTAACCAAAATCTCGACAATAGACTACCTTCCATAATGACAACTCTACCATCCATTGGAGTAACAAAAATCTTAACAACAGACTACCTTCCATAATCAGAAGGCTACCTTGCTTTGGAGTAACAGATATCAGAATGATAGACTACCTTCCATAATGACAAAGCTACCATCCATTTGAGTAAAAAAAATCAGGACAACAGACTACCTTCCATAATGACAAGGCTACCATCCATTGGAGTAACAAAAATCTCGACAACAGACTACCTTCCATAATGACAAGGCTACAATCCAATGGAGTAACAAAAATCTCGACAACGGAATACCTTCCATAATGAAAAGTCTACCATCCATTGCAGTAACAAAAATATGAAGAACAGACTACCTTCCATTATGAAAAGTCTACCATCCATTGCAGTAATCAAAATCGGGACAACAGACTACTTTCCATAATGACAAGGCTACCATCCATTGGAGTAACAAAAATATCAACAAGAGACTACCTTCCATAATGACAAGGCCACCATCCATTGGAGTAACAAAAATCACGCCAAGAAAATTACCTTCGTTAATGACAAGGCTACCATCCATTGGAATAACAAAAATCTTGACAACAGACTACCTTCCATAATGACAAGGCTACCATCGATTGGAGTAACAAAGATATCGATAACATACTAACTTCATTTATGACAAGGCTATCATCCATTGGAGTAATAAAAATCACGACAATAGACTAACTTCCATAATGACAAGGCTACCTTCCATTGGAATAACAAAAATCTCGACAACAGACTACCTTCCATAATGACAAGGCTACAATCCAATGGAGTAACAAAAATCTCGACAATAGACTACCTTCCATAATGACAAGGCTATCATCCATTGGAGTAACAAAAATCTCCACAATAAACTACCTTCCATAATGACAATTGTACCATCTATTGGAGTAAGAAAAATCTCGACAACTGACTACCTTCCATAATGACAAGGCTATAATCCAATGCAGTAACAAAAATCTCGACAATAGAATACCTTCCATCATGACAAGTCTACCATCCATTGGAGTAACAAAAATCTGAACAACAGACTACCTTCCATAATGACAAGGCTACCATCCATTGGAGTAACAGAAATCACAACGACAAACTACCTTCCATAATGACAAGGCTACCATCTATTTGAGTAACAATAATCGGGATAATAGACTACCTTCCATAATGACAAGGCTACCATCCATTGGAGTAACAAAAATATCAACAAGCGACTACCTTCCATAATGAAAGGGCTAACATCCATTGGAATAACAAAGATATCGACAACAGACTACCTTCCATAATGACAAGTCTACCATCCATTTGGAGTAACAAAAATCTGAACAACAGACTACTATCCATAATGACAAGGCTACCATCCATTGGAGTAACAGAAATCACAACGACAAACTACCTTCCATAATGACAAAGCTACCATCCATTGGAGTAACAAAAATCACGACAACAAATTACCTTCCATAATGACAAGGCTACCATCCATTGGAGTAACAAAAATCTCGACAACAGACTACCTTCCATAATGACAAATCTACAATCCATTGGAATAACAAAAATCTAAACAACAGACTACCTTCCATTATGACAAGGCTACCATCCATTGGAGTAACAAAGAAATCGACAGCATACTAACTTCACTAATGACAAGGCTACCATCCATTGGAGTAATAAAAATCACGACAGCAGACTACCTTCCATAATGATAAGGATACCATCCAATTGAGTAACAAAAAACAGGACAACAAACTACCTTCCATAATGACAAGGCTACCATCAATTGGAGTAACAAAAATATCAATAAGAGACTACCTTCCATAATGACAAGGCTACCATCCATTGGAGTACCAAAAATCTCGACAACAAACTACCTTCCATAATGACAAGGGTACTATCCATTGGAGTAACAAAAATCTCGACAACAAACTACCTTCCATAATGACAAATCTATAATCCAATGGCGTAACAAAAATCTCGACAACAGACTACCTTCCATAATGACAAGTCCACCATCCATTGGAGTAATAGAAATCACAACGACAGAGTACCTTCCATAATGACAAGGCTACCATCCATTGTAGTAACAAAAATCTCGACAACAGACTACCTTCAATAATGACAAGGCTACCATTCATTGGAATAACAGAAATCTTGACAACAGACTACCTTCCATAATAATAAGGCTACCATCCATTGGAGTAACAAAAATCTCGACAACAGACTACCTTCCATAATGACAAGGGTATTATCCATTGGAGTAACAAAAATATCGACAACATACTACCTTCCATAATGACAAAGCTCTAATCCAATGGCGTAACAAAAATCTGGACAATAGACTACCTTCCATAATGACAAGTCTACCATCCATTGGAGTAACAGAAATCACAAGGACAGAGTACCTTCCATAATGACAAGGCTACCATCCATTGGAGTAACAAAAATCACGACAACAAATTACCTTCCATAATGACAAGGCTACCATCCATTGGAGTAACAAAGATATCGACAAGAGACTACCTTCTATAATTACAAGGCTACCATACAATGGAGTAACAAAAATCACGACAACAAATTACCTTCCATAATGACAAGGCTACCCTCCATTGGTATAACAGAAATCTTGACAACAGACTACCTTCCATAATGACAAGGCTACCATCCATTGGAGTAACAAAGATATCGACATCATACTAACTTCCATAATGACAAGGGTACCATCCATTGAAGTAACAAAAATCTCGACAACAAACTACCTTCAATAATGACAAGTCTACCATTCATTAGAGTAACAAAAATATGAACAACAGACCACCTTCCATAATGACAAGGCTACCATCCATTGGATTAACTGAAATAACAACGACGAACTACCTTCCATAATGACAAGGCTACCATCCATTTGAGTAAAAATAATCGGGACAACAGACTACATTCCATAATGACAAGGCTACCATCCATTGGAGTAACAAAAATCTCGACAACAGACTACCTTCCATAATGACAAGTCTACAATCCATTGGAATAACAAAAATCTCAAAAAACAGACTACCTGCCATAATGACAAGGCTACCATCCATTGGAGTAACAAAGATATCGATAACATACTAACTTCACTAATGACAAGGCTACCATTCATTGGAGTAATAAAAATCACGACAGCATACTATCTTCCATAATGATAAGGCTACCATAATGACAAGGGTATTATCCATTGGAGTAACAAAAATCTCGACAACAGACTACCTTCCATAATGATGAATCTATAATCCAATGGCGTAACAAAAATCTCGACAACAGACTACCTTCCATAATGACAAGTCTACCATCCATTGGAGTAACAGAAATCACAACGACAGAGTACCTTCCATAATGACAAGGCTACCATCCATTGGAGTAACAAAAATCACGACAACAAATTACCTTCTATAATGACAAGGCAACCATCCATTTGAGTAACAAAGATATCGACAAGAGACTACCTTCTATAATGACAAGGCAACCATCCATTGGAGTTACAAAAATCACGACAACAAATTACCTTCCATAATGGCAAGGCTACCCTCCATTGGAATAACAGAAATCTTGACAACAGACTACCTTCCATAATGACAAGGCTACCATCCATTGGAGTAACAAAGATATCGACAGCATACTAACTTCAAAAATGACAAGGCTACCATCCATTGGAGTAATAAAAATCACGACAGCAGACTACCTTCCATAATGACAAGGCTACCATCCATTGGAATACCAAAAATCTCGACAACAGACTACCTTCCATAATGACAAGGCTACCATCCATTGGAGTAACAAAAATCACGACAACAAATTACCTTCCATAATGACAAGGCTACCATCCATTGGAATAACAGAAATCTTGACAACAAACTACCTTCCAGAATGACCAGGCTACCATCCATTGGAGTAACAAAGATATCGAAAGCATACTAACTTCCATAATGACAAGGCTACCATCCATTGGAATAACAAAAATCTCGACAACAGACTACCTTCCATAATGACAAGGCTACCATCCATTGGAATAACAAAAATCTCGACAACAGACTACCTTCCATAATGACAAGGCTACCATCCATTTGAGTAACAATAATCAGGACAATAGACTACCTTCATTAATGACAAGGCTACCATTCATTAGAGTAACAAAAATCTCGACAACAGACTACCTTCTATAAAGACAAGTCTACAATCCATTGGAATAACAAAAATCTCGATAACAGACTACCTTCCATAATAACAAGGCTACCATCCATTTGAATAACAAAAATCTCGACAACAGACTACCTTCCATAATGACAAGGCTACCATCCAATGGAGTAACAAAAATCTCGACAACAGACTTCCTTCCATAATGACAAGGCTACCATCCATTAGAGTAACAAAAATCTCGACAACAGACTACCTTCCATAATGACAAGGGTACCATCCATTGGAGTAACAAAAATCTCGACAACATACTACCTTCCATAATGATAAGGCTATAATCCAATGGAGTAAAAAAAATCTCGACAACAAACTACCTTCAATAATGACAAGTCTACCATTCATTTGAGTAACAAAAATCTGAACAACAGACTACCTTCCATAATGACAAGGCTACCATCCATTTGAGTAACAAAAATTGGGACAACAAACTACCTTCCATATTGACAAGACTACCATCCATTGGAGTAACAAAAATATCAACAAGAGACTACCTTCCACAATGACAAGGCTACCATCCATTGGAGTAACAAAAATCTCGACAACAGTCTACCTTCCATAATGACAAGGCTACCATCAATTGGAGTGACAAAGATATCAACAACAAACTACCTTCCATAATGACAAGGCTACCATCCATTGGAGTAATAAAAATCACGACAATAGATTACATTCCATAATGACAAGGCTACCATCCATTGGAATAACAGAAATCTTGACAATAAACTACGTTCCATAATGACAAGGCAACCATCCATTGGAGTAACAAAGATATCGACAACATACTAACATCACTAATGACAAGGCTACCATCCATTGGAATAACAAAAATCTCGACAACAGACTACCTTCCATAATGACAAGGCTACCATCCATTGGAATAACAAAAATCTTGACAACATACTACCTTCCATAATGACAAGGCTAACATCTATTGGAGTAACAAAAATCTCGACAACAGACTACCTTCCGTAATGAGAAGGCTACCATCCATTTGAGTAACAAAAATCTCGACAACAGTCTACCTTCCATAATGACAAGGGTACCATCCAATGGAGTAAAAAATCTCGAAAAAAGACTACCTTCCACAATGACAAGTCTACCATCCATTGGAGTAATAAAAATTTGAACAATAGACTACCTTCCATAATGACAAGGCTACCATCCATTGGTGTAACAGAAATCACAACGACAAACTACCTTCCATAATGACAAGGCTACCATCCATTTGAGTAACAATAATCAGGACAACAGACTACCTTCCATAATGACAAGGGTACTATCCATTGGAGTAACAAAAATCTCGACAACAGACTACCTTTCATAATGACAAGGCTATAATCCAATGGGGTAACAAAAATCTCGACAACAGACTACCTTCCATAATGACAAGTCTACCATACATTGGAGTTACAAAAATCTGAACAACAAACTACCTTCCATAATGACAAGGCTACCATCCATTGGAGTAACAGAAATCACAAAGACTTACTACCTTCCATAATGACAAGGCTACCATCCATTTGAGTAAAAAAAATCGGGACAACAAACTACCTTCCATAATCACAAGGCTACCATCCATTGGAGTTACAAAAATCTCGTCAATAGACTACCTTTCATAATGACAAGGTTACAATCCAAGGGAGTTACCAAAATCTCGACAATAGACTACCTTCCATAATGACAAGTCTACCATCCATTTGAGTAACAAAAATCTTAACAACAGACTACCTTCCATAATCAGAAGGCTACCATGCATTGGAGTAACAAAAATCTCGACAACAGACTACCTTCCATAATGACAAGGGTATTATCCATTGGAGTAACAAAAATCTCGACAATAGACTACCTTCCATAATGACAAATCTCTAATCCAATGACGTAACAAAAATCTCGACAACAGACTACCTTCCATAATGACAAGTCTACCATCCATTGGAGTAACAGAAATCACAACGACAGAGTACCTTCCATAATGACAAGGCTACCATCCATTGGAGTAACAAAAATCACGACAACAAATTACCTTCCATAATGACAAGGCTACCATCCATTGGAGTAATAAAGATATCGACAAGAGACTACCTTCTATAATGACAAGGCTACCATACATTGGAGTAACAAAAATCACGACAACAAATTACCATCCATAATGACAAGGCTGCCCTTCTATTGGAATAACAGAAATCTTGACAACAGACTACCTTCCATAATGACAAGGCTACCATCCATTGGAGTAACAAAGATATCGACAGCATACTAACTTCAAAAATGACAAGGCTACCATCCATTGGAGTAATAAAAATCACGACAGCAGACTACCTTCCATAATGACAAGGCTACCATCCATTGGAATAACAAAAATCTCGACAACAGACTACCTTCCATAATGACAAGGCTATCATCCATTGGAGTAACAAAAATCTCGACAATAGACTACCTTCCATAATGACAAGGGTATTATCCATTGGAGTAACAAAAATCTCGACAACAGACTACCTTCCATAATGAAAAATCTCTAATCCAATGGCGTAACAAAAATCTCGACAACAGACTACCTTCCATAATGACAAGTCTACCATCCATTGGAGTAACAGAAATCACAACGAAAGAGAACCTTCCATAATGACAAGGCTACCATCCATTGGAGTAACAAAAATCACGACAACAAATTACCTTCCATAATGACAAGGCTACCATCCATTGGAGTAACAAAGATATCGATAAGAGAGTACCTTCTATAATGACAAGGCTACCATCCATTGGAGTAACAAAAATCACGACAACAAATTACCTTCCATAATGACAAGGCTACCCTCCATTGGAATAACAGAAATCTTGACAACAGACTACCTTCCATAATGACAAGGCTACCATCCATTGGAGTAACAAAGATATCGACAGCATACTAACTTCAAAAATGACAAGGCTACCATCCATTGGAGTAATAAAAATCACGACAGCAGACTACCTTCCATAATGACAAGGCTACCATCCATTGGAATAACAAAAATCTCGACAACAGACTACCTTCCATAATGACAAGGCTACCATCCAATCGAGTAACAAAAATCTCGACAACAGACTTCCTTCCAAAATGACAAGGGTACCATCCATTGAAGTAACAAAAATCTCGACAACAAACTACCTTCAATAATGACAAGTCTACCATTCATTAGAGTAACAAAAATATTAACAACAGACCTCCTTCCATAATGACAAGGCTACCATCCATTGGAGTAACAGAAATCACAACGACAAACTACCTTCCATAATGACAAGGCTACCATCTATTTGAGTAACAAAAATCGGGACAACAGACTACCTTCCATAATGACAAGGCTACCATCCATTGGAGTAACAAAAATATCATCAAGCGACTACCTTCCATAATGAAAGGGCTAACATCCATTGGAATAAAAAAGATATCGACAACAGACTACCTTCCATAATGACAAGTCTACCATCAATTGGAGTAATTAAATCTGAACAACAGACTACCTTCCATAATGACAAGGCTACCATCCATTGGAGTAACAGAAATAACAACGACAAACTACCTTCCATAATGACAAGGCTACCATCCATTTGAGTAAAAATAATCGGGACAACAGACTATATTCCATAATGACAAGGCTACCATCCATTGTAGTAACAAAAATCTCGACAACAAACTACCTTCCATAATGACAAGTCTACAATCCATTGGAATAACAAAAATCTCAACAACAAACTACCTTCCATAATGACAAGGCTACCATCCATTGGAGTAAAAAAGATATCGACAGCATACTAACTTCACTAATGACAAGGCTACCCTCCATTGGAGTAATAAAAATCACGACAGCATACTACCTTCCATAATGACAAGGCTACCATCCATTGGAGTAACAAAAATCTCGACAACAGACTACCTTCCATAATGACAAGGGTATTATCCATTGGAGTAACAAAAATCTCGACAACAGACTACCTTCCATAATGACAAATCTATAATCCAATGGCGTAACAAAAATCTCGACAACAGACTACCTTCCATAATGACAAGTCTACCATCCATTGGAGTAACAGAAATCACAACGACAGAGTACCTTCCATAAAGACAAGGCTACCATCCATTGGAGTAACAAAAATCACGACAACAAATTACCTTCCATAATGACAAGGCTACCATCCATTGGAGTAACAAAGATATCGACAAGAGACTACCTTCTATAATGACAAGGCTGCCATCCATTGGAGTAACAAAAATCACGACAACAAATTACCTTCCATAATGACAAGGCTACCCTCCATTGGAATAACAGAAATCTTGACAGCAGACTAACTTCCATAATGACAAGGCTACCATCCATTGGAGTAACAAAGATATCGACAGCTTACTAACTTCAAAAATGACAAGGCTACCATCCATTGGAGTAATAAAAATCACGACAGCAGACTACCTTCCATAATGACAAGGCTACCATCCATTGGAATAACAAAAATCTCGACAACAGACTACCTTCCATAATGACAAGGCTACCATCCAATGGAGTAACAAAAATCTCGACAACAAACTACCTTCCATAATGACAAGGCTACCATTCATTGGAATAACATAAATCTTGACAACAAACTACCTTCCATAATGACAAGGCTACCATCCATTGGAGTAACAAAAATCTCGACAATAGACTACCTTTCATAATGATAAGGGTACCATCCAATGGAGTAAAAAAATCTCGAAAAAAGACTACCTTCCATAATGACAAGTCTACCATCCATTGGAGTAATAAAAATCTGAACAACAGACTACCTTCCTTAATGACAAGGCTACCATCCATTGGTCTAACAGAAATCACAACGACAAACTACCTTCCATAATGACAAGGCTACCATCCATTTGAGTAACAATAATCAGGACAATAAACTACCTTCATTAATGACAAGGCTACCATCCATTAGAGTAACAAAAATCTCGACAACAGACTACCTTCTATAAAGACAAGTCTACAATCCATTGGAATAACAAAAATCTCAACAACAGACTACCTTCCATAATAACAAGGCTACCATCCATCGGAATAACAAAAATCTCGACAACAGACTACCTTCCATAATGACAAGGCTACCATCCAATGGAGTAACAAAAATCTCGATAACAGACTTCCTTCCATAATGACAAGGCTACCATCCATTAGAGTAACAAAAATCTCGACAACAGACTACCTTCCATAATGACAAGGGTACCATCCATTGGAGTAACAAAAATCTCGACAACATACTACCTCACATAATGATAAGGCTATAATCCAATGGAGTAAAAAAAATCTCGACAACAGACTACCTTTAATAATGACAAGTCTACCATTCATTTGAGTAACAAAAATCTAAACAACAGACTACCTTCCATAATGACAAGGCTACCATCCATTTGAGTAACAAAAATCGGGACAACAAACTACCTTCCATATTTACAAGACTACAATCCATTGGAGTAACAAAAATATCAACAAGCGACTACCTTCCACAATGACAAGGCTACCATCCATTGGAGTAACAAAAATCTCGACAACAGACTACCTTCCATAATGACAAGGCTACCATTCATTGGAATAACATAAATCTTGACAACAGACTACCTTCCATAATGACAAGGCTACCATCCATTGGAGTAACAAAAATCTCGACAATAGACTACCTTCCATAATGACAAGGGTACCATCCAATGGAGTAAAAAATCTCGAAAAAAGACTACCTTCCATAATGACAAGTCTACCATCCATTGGAGTAATAAAAATCTGAACAACAGACTACCTTCCATAATGACAAGGCTACCATCCATTGGTCTAACAGAAATCACAACGACAAACTACCTTCCATAATGACAAGGCTACCATCCATTTGAGTAACAATAATCAGGACAATAGACTACCTTCATTAATGACAAGGCTACCATCCATTAGAGTAACAAAAATCTCGACAACAGAATACCTTCTATAAAGACAAGTCTACAATCCATTGGAATAACAAAAATCTCAACAACAGACTACCTTCCATAATAACAAGGCTACCATCCATTGGAATAAAAAAAATCTCGACAACAGACTACCTTCCATAATGACAAGGCTACCATCCAATCGAGTAACAAAAATCTCGACAACAGACTTCCTTCCATAATGACAAGGCTACCATCCTTTAGAGTAACAAAAATCTGGACAACAGACTACCTTCCATAATGACAAGGGTACCATCCATTGTAGTAACAAAAATCTCGACAACATACTACCTCACATAATGATAAGGCTATAATCCAATGGAGTTAAAAAAATCTCGACAACAGACTACCTTCAATAATGACAAGTCTACCATTCATTTGAGTAACAAAAATCTGAACAACAGACTACCTTCCATAATGACAAGGCTACCATCCATTTGAGTAACAAAAATCGGGACAACAAACTACCTTCCATATTGACAAGACTACAATCCATTGGAGTAACAAAAATATCAACAAGCGACTACCTTCCACAATGACAAGGCTACCATCCATTGGAGTAACAAAAATCTCGACAACAGACTACCTTCCATAATGACAAGGCTACCATTCATTGGAATAACATAAATCTTGACAACAGACTACCTTCCATAATGACAAGGCTACCATCCATTGGAGTAACAAAAATCTCGACAATAGACTACCTTCCATAATGACAAGGGTACCATCCAATGGAGTAAAAAAATCTAGAAAAAAGACTACCTTCCATAATGACAAGTCTACCATCCATTGGAGTAATAAAAATCTGAACAACAGACTACCTTCCATAACGACAAGGCTACCATCCATTGGTCTAACAGAAATCACAACGACAAACTACCTTCCATAATGACAAGGCTACCATCCATTTGAGTAACAATAATCAGGACAAAAGACTACCTTCATTAATGACAAGGCTACCATCCATTAGAGTAACAAAAATCTTGACAACAGACTACCTTCTATAAAGACAAGTCTACAATCCATTGGAATAACAAAAATCTCAACAACAGACTACCTTCCATAATAACAAGGCTACCATCCATTGGAATAACAAAAATCTCGGCAACAGACTACCTTCCATAATGACAAGGCTACCATCCAATGGAGTAACAAAAATCTCGACAACAGACTTCCTTCCATAATGACAAGGCAACCATCCATTAGAGTAACAAAAATCTCGACAACAGACTACCTTCCATAATGACAAGGGTACCATCCATTGGAGTAACAAAACTCTCGACAACATACTACCTCACATAATGATAAGGCTATAATCCAATGGAGTAAAAAAAAACTCGACAACAGACTACCTTCAATAATGACAAGTCTACCTTTCATTTGAGTAACAAAAATCTGAACAACAGACTACCTTCCATAATGACAAGGCTACCATCCATTTGAGTAACAAAAATCGGGACAACAAACTACCTTCCATATTGACAAGACTACCATCCATTGGAGTAACAAAAATATCAACAAGCGACTACATTCCACAATGACAAGGCTACAATCCATTGGAGTAACAAAAATCTCGACAACAGACTACCTTCCATAATGACAAGGCTACCATCAATTAGAGTGACAAAGATATCAACAACAGACTACCTTCCATAATGACAAGGCTACCATCCATTGGAGTAATAAAAATAACGACAACAAATTACATTCCATAATGACAAGGCTACCATCCATTGGAATAACAGAAATCTTGACAATAAACTGCGTTCCATAATGACAAGGCTACCATCCATTGGAGTAATAAAGATATCGACAACATACTAACTTCACTAATGACAAGGCTACCATCCATTGGAATAACAAAAATCTCGACAACAGACTACCTTCCATAATGACAAGGCTACCATCCATTGGAATAACAAAAATCTTGACAACAGACTACCTTCCATATTGACAAGGCTAATATCCATTGGAGTAACAAAAATCTCGACAACAGACTACCTTCCATAATGAGAAGGGTACCATCCATTGGAGTAACAAAAATCTCGACAACAGACTACCTTCCATAATGACAAGGGTACCATCCATTGAAGTTACAAAAATCCCGACAACAAACTACCTTCGATAATGACAAGTCTACCATTCATTAGAGTAACAAAAATATGAACAACAGACCACCTTCCATAATGACAAGGCTACCATCCATTGGAGTAACAGAAATAACAACGACAAACTACGTTCCATAATGAAAAGGCTACCATCTATTTGAGTAAAAAAAATCGGGACAACAGACTACCTTCCATAAAGACAAGGCTACCATCCATTGGAATAACAAAGATCTTGACAACAGACTACCTTCCATAATGACAAGTCTACAATCCATTGGAATAACAAAAATCTCAACAACAGACTACCTTCCATAATGACAAGGCTACCATCCATTGGAGTAACAAAGATATCGACAGC
This sequence comes from Vicia faba, assembly GCA_948472305.1. Lineage (NCBI taxonomy): Eukaryota > Viridiplantae > Streptophyta > Magnoliopsida > Fabales > Fabaceae > Vicia > Vicia faba. Next base: position 613,104,097 of record OX451741.1, read on the forward strand.
ATTCTAACATCAGTAATGACAAGGCTACCATCCATTGGAGTAATAAAAATCATGACAGCAGACTACCTTCCATAATGACAAGGCTACCATCCATTGGAGTAACAAAAATCTCGACAACAGACTACCTTCCATAATGACAAGGGTATTGTCCATTGGAGTAACAAAAATCTCGACAACAGACTACCTTCCATAATGACAAATCTATAATCCAATGGCGTAACAAAAATCTCGACAATAGAGTACCTTCCATAATGACAAGTCTACCATCCATTGGAGTAACAGAAATCACAACGACAGAGTACCTTCCATAATGACAAGGCTACCATCCATTGGAGTAACAAAAATCACGACAACAAATTACCTTCCATAATGACAAGGCTACCATCCATTGGAATAACAGAAATCTTGACAACAGACTACCTTCCATAATGACAAGGCTACCATCCATTGGAGTAACAAAGATATCGACATCATACTAACTTCCATAATGACAAGGATACCATCCATTGGAGTAATAAAAATCACGACAACAGACTACCTTCCATAATGACAAGGCTACCATCCATTGGAATAAAAAAAATCTCGACAACAGACTACCTTCCATAATGACAAGGCTACCATCCAATAGAGTAACAAAAATCTCGACAACAAACTACCTTCCATAATGACAAGTCTACCATCCATTGGAGTAACAAAAATCTCGACAACAGACTACCTTCCATAATGACATGGCTATAATCCAATGGAATAACAAAAATCTCGATAACATACTACCTTCATTAATGACAAGTCTACCATCCATTGGAGTAACAAAAATCTGAACAACAGACTACCTTCCATAATGACAAGGCATCCATCCATTGGAGTAACAGAAATCACAATGATAGACAACCTTCCATAATGATAAGGCTACCATCCATTGGAGTAACAAAAATCACGACAACAAATTACCTTCCATAATGACAAGGCTACCATCCATTAGAATAACAGAAATCTTGACAACAGACTACCTTCCATAATGACAAGGCTACCATCCATTGGAGTAACAAAGATATCGACAACATACTAACTTCCATAATGACAAGGCTACCATCCATTGCAGTAATAAAAATCACGACAGCAGACTACCTTCCATAATGACAAGGCTACCATCCATTGGAATAACAAAAATCTCGACAACAGACTACCTTCCATAATGACAAGGCTACCATCCAATAGAGTAACAAAAATCTCGACTTCAGACTACCTTCCATAATGACAAGGCTACCATCCATTGGAGTAACAAAAATCTCGACAACAGACTACCTTCCATAATGACAAGGGTACCATCCATTGGAGTAACAAAAATCTCGACAACAAACTAACTTCCATAATGACAAGGCTATAATCCAATGGAGTAACAAAAATCTCGATAACAGACTACCTTCAATAATGACAAGTCTACCATCCATTGGAGTAACAAAAATCTGAACAACAGACTAACTTCCATAATGACAAGGCAACCATCCATTGGAGTAACAGAAATCACAACGATAGACTACCTTCCATAATGACAAGGCTACCATCCATTGGAGTAACAAAAATCACGACAACAAACTACCTTCCATAATGACAAGGCTACCATCCATTGGAATAACAGAATTCTTGACAACAGACTACCTTCCATAATGACAAGGCTACCATCCAATGGAGTAACAAAAGTCTCGACAACAGACTACCTTCCATGATGATAAGTCTACCATCCATTGGAGTAACAAAAATATGAACAATAGACTACCTTCAATAATGACAAGGCTACCATCCATTTTTGTAACAAAAATCTGGACAACAGACTACCTTCAATAATGACGAGACTACCATCCATTGGAGTAAAAAAAAATATCAACAAGAGACTTCCTTCCATAATGACAATGCTACCATCCATTGGAGTAACAAAAATCTCGACAATAGACTACCTTCCATAACGACAAGGCTACCATCCATTGGAGTAACAAAGATATCGACAAGAGACTACCTTCCATAATGACAAGGCAACCATCCATTGGAGTAACAAAAATCACGACAACAGATTACCTTCCATAATGACAAGGCTACCCTCCATTGGAATAACAGAAATCTTGACAACATACTACCTTCCATAATGACAAGGCTACCATCCATTGGAGTAACAAAGATATCGACAGCATACTAACTTCAAAAATGACAAGGCTACCATCCATTGGAGTAATAAAAATCACGACAGCAGACTACCTTCCATAATGACAAGGCTACCATCCATTGGAATAACAAAAATCTCGACAACAGACTACCTTCCATAATGACAAGGCTACCATCCAATGGAGTAACAAAAATCTCGACAACAGACTACCTTCCATAATGATAAGGCTACCATTCATTGGAATAACAGAAATCTTGACAACAGACTACCTTCCATAATGACAAGGCTACCATCCATTGGAGTAACAAAAATCTCGACAACAGAATACCTTCCATAATGACAAGGGTACCATCCAATGGAGTAAAAAAATCTCGAAAAAAGACTACCATCCATAATGACAAGTCTACCATCCATTGGAGTAATAAATATCTGAACAACAGACTACCTTCCATAATGACAAGGCTACCATCCATTGGTGTAACAGAAATCACAACGACAAACTACCTTCCATAATGACAAGGCTACCATCCATTTGAGTAACAATAATCAGGACAATAGACTACCTTCCATAATGATAAGGCTACCATCCATTAGAGTAACAAAAATCTCGACAACAGACTACCTTCTATAAAGACAAGTCTACAATCCATTGGAATAACAAAAATCTCAACAACAGATTACCTTCCATAATGACAAGGCTACCATCCATTGGAATAACAAAAATCTCGACAACAGACTACCTTCCATAATGACAAGGCTACCATCCAATGGAGTAACAAAAATCTCGACAACAGACTACCTTCCATAATGACAAGGCTACCATCCATTAGAGTAACAAAAATCTTGACAACAGACTACCTTCCATAATGACAAGGCTACAATCCAATGGAGTAACAAAAGTCTCGACAACAGACTACCTTCCATGATGATAAGTCTACCACCCATTGGAGTAACAAAAATCTGAACAATAGCCTACCTTCCATAATGACAAGGCTACCATCCATTTGAGTAACAAAAATCGGGACAACAGACTAGCTTCCATAATGACAAGACTACCATCCATTGGAGTAAAAAAAAATATCAACAAGAGACTTCCTTCCATAATGACAAGGCTACCATCCATTGGAGTAACAAAAATCTCGACAACAGACTACCTTCCTTAACGACAAGGCTACCATCCATTGGAGTAACAAAAATCTCGACAACAGACTACCTTCCATAATGACAAGGCTACCATTCATTGGAATAACAGAAATCTTGACAACAGACTACCTTCCATAATGACATGGCTACCATCCATTGGAGTAACAAAAATCTCGACTACAGAATACCTTCCATAATGACAAGGGTACCATCCAATGGAGTAAAAAAATCTCGAAAAAAGACTACCTTCCAGAATGACAAGTCTACCATCCATTGGAGTAATAAATATCTGAACAACAGACTACCTTCCATATTGACAAGGCTACCATCCACTGGTGTAACAGAAATCACAACGACAAACTACCTTCCATAATGACAAGGCTACCATCCATTTGAGTAACAATAATCAGGACAATAGACTACCTTCCATAATGATAAGGCTATCATCCATTAGAGTAATAAAAATCTCGACAACAGACTACCTTCTATAAAGACAAGTCTACAATCCATTGGAATAACAAAAATCTCAACAACAGATTACCTTCCATAATGACAAGGCTACCATCCATTGGAATAACAAAAATCTCGACAACAGACTACCTTCCATAATGACAAGGCTACCATCCAATGGAGTAACAAAAATCTCGACAACAGACTACCTTCCATAATGACAAGGCTACCATCAATTAGAGTAACAAAAATCTTGACAACAGACTACCTTCCATAATGACAAGGCTACAATCCAATGGAGTAACAAAAGTCTCGACAACAGACTACCTTCCATGATGATAAGTCTACCACCCATTGGAGTAACAAAAATCTGAACAATAGACTACCTTCCATAATGACAAGGCTACCATCCATTTGAGTAACAAAAATCGGGACAACAGACTACCTTCCATAATGACAAGACTACCATCCATTGGAGTAAAAAAAAATATCAACAAGAGACTTCCTTCCATAATGACAAGGCTACCATCCATTGGAGTAACAAAAATCTCGACAACAGACTACCTTCCATAACGACAAGGCTACCATCCATTGGAGTAACAAAGATATCGACAACAGACTACCTTCCATAATGACAAGGCAATCATCCATTGGAGTAACAAAAATCACGACAACAGATTACCTTCCATAATGACAAGGCTACCCTCCATTGGAATAACAGAAATCTTGACAACAGACTACCTTCCATAATGACAAGGCTACCATCCATTGGAGTAACAAAGATATCGACAGCATACTAACTTCAAAAATGACAAGGCTACCATCCATTGGAGTAATAAAAATCACGACAACAGACTACCTTCCATAATGACAAGGCTACCATCCATTGGAATAACAAAAATCTCGACAACAGACTACCTTCCATAATGACAAGGCTACCATCCAATGGAGTAACAAAAATCTCGACAACAGACTACCTTCCATAATGACAAGGCTACCATTCATTGGAATAACAGAAATCTTGACAACAGACTACCTTCCATAATGACAAGGCTACCATCCATAGGAGTAACAAAAATCTCGACAACAGAATACCTTCCATAATGACAAGGCTACCATCCAATGGAGTAAAAAAATCTCGAAAAAAGACTACCTTCCATAATGACAAGTCTACCATCCATTGGAGTAATAAATATCTGAACAACAGACTACCTTCCATAATGACAAGGCTACCATCCATTGGTGTAACAGAAATCACAACGACAAACTACCTTCCATAATGACAAGGCTACCATCCATTTGAGTAACAATAATCAGGACAATAGACTACCTTCCATAATGATAAGGCTACCATCCATTAGAGTAACAAAAATCTCGACAACAGACTACCTTCTATAAAGACAAGTCTACAATCCATTGGAATAACAAAAATCTCAACAACAGATTACCTTCCATAATGACAAGGCTACCATCCATTGGAATAACAAAAATCTCGACAACAGACTACCTTCCATAATGACAAGGCTACCATCCAATGGAGTAACAAAAATCTCGACAACAGACTACCTTCCATAATGACAAGGCTACCATCCATTAGAGTAACAAAAATCTTGACAACAGACTACCTTCCATAATGACAAGGCTACAATCCAATGGAGTAACAAAAGTCTCGACAACAGACTACCTTCCATGATGATAAGTCTACCACCCATTGGAGTAACAAAAATCTGAACAATAGCCTACCTTCCATAATGACAAGGCTACCATCCATTTGAGTAAAAAAAATCGGGACAACAAACTACCTTCCATAATGACAAGACTACCATCCATTGGAGTAAAAAAAATATCAACAAGAGACTTCCTTCCATAATGACAAGGCTACCATCCATTGGAGTAACAAAAATCTCGACAACAGACTACCTTCCTTAACGACAAGGCTACCATCCATTGGAGTAACAAAAATCTCGACAACAGACTACCTTCCATAATGACAAGGCTACCATTCATTGGAATAACAGAAATCTTGACAACAGACTACCTTCCATAATGACAAGGCTACCATCCATTGGAGTAACAAAAATCTCGACTACAGAATACCTTCCATAATGACAAGGGTACCATCCAATGGAGTAAAAAAATCTCGAAAAAAGACTACCTTCCATAATGACAAGTCTACCATCCATTGGAGTAATAAATATCTGAACAACAGACTACCTTCCATATTGACAAGGCTACCATCCATTGGTGTAACAGAAATCACAACGACAAACTACCTTCCATAATGACAAGGCTACCATCCATTTGAGTAACAATAATCAAGACAATAGACTACCTTCCATAATGATAAGGCTACCATCCATTAGAGTAATAAAAATCTCGACAACAGACTACCTTCTATAAAGACAAGTCTACAATCCATTGGAATAACAAAAATCTCAACAACAGATTACCATCCATAATGACAAGGCTACCATCCATTGGAATAACAAAAATCTCGACAACAGACTACCTTCCATAATGACAAGGCTACCATCCAATGGAGTAACAAAAATCTCGACAACAGACTACCTTCCATAATGACAAGGCTACCATCAATTAGAGTAAAAAAAAACTTGACAACAGACTACCTTCCATAATGACAAGGCTACAATCCAATGGAGTAACAAAAGTCTCGACAACAGACTACCTTCCATGATGATAAGTCTACCACCCATTGGAGTAACAAAAATCTGAACAATAGACTACCTTCCATAATGACAAGGCTACCATCCATTTGAGTAACAAAAATCGGGACAACAGACTACCTTCCATAATGACAAGACTACCATCCATTGGAGTAAAAAAAAATATCAACAAGAGACTTCCTTCCATAATGACAAGTCTACCATCCATTGGAGTAACAAAAATCGTGACAACAGACTACCTTCCATAACGACAAGGCTACCATCCATTGGAGTAACAAAGATATCGACAAGAGACTACCTTCCATAATGACAAGGCAACCATCCATTGGAGTAACAAAAATCACGACAACAGATTACCTTCCATAATGACAAGGCTACCCTCCATTGGAATAACAGAAATCTTGACAACAGACTACCTTCCATAATGACAAGGCTACCATCCATTGGAGTAACAAAGATATCGACAGCATACTAACTTCAAAAATGACAAGGCTACCATCCATTGGAGTAATAAAAATCACGACAACAGACTACCTTCCATAATGACAAGGCTACCATCCATTGGAATAACAAAAATCTCGACAACAGACTACCTTCCATAATGACAAGGCTACCATCCAATGGAGTAACAAAAATCTCGACAACAGACTACCTTCCATAATGACAAGGCTACCATTCATTGGAATAACAGAAATCTTGACAACAGACTACCTTCCATAATGACAAGGCTACCATCCATAGGAGTAACAAAAATCTCGACAACAGAATACCTTCCATAATGACAAGGCTACCATCCAATGGAGTAAAAAAATCTCGAAAAAAGACTACCTTCCATAATGACAAGTCTACCATCCATTGGAGTAATAAATATCTGAACAACAGACTACCTTCCATAATGACAAGGCTACCATCCATTGGTGTAACAGAAATCACAACGACAAACTACCTTCCATAATGACAAAGCTACCATCCATTTGAGTAACAATAATCAGGACAATAGACTACCTTCCATAATGATAAGGCTACCATCCATTAGAGTAACAAAAATCTCGACAACAGACTACCTTCTATAAAGACAAGTCTACAATCCATTGGAATAACAAAAATCTCAACAACAGATTACCTTCCATAATGACAAGGCTACCATCCATTGGAATAACAAAAATCTCGACAACAGACTACCTTCCATAATGACAAGGCTACCATCCAATGGAGTAACAAAAATCTTGACAACAGACTACCTTCCATAATGACAAGGCTACCATCCATTGGAGTAACAAAGATATCGACAGCATACTAACTTCAAAAATGACAAGGCTACCATCCATTGGAGTAATAAAAATCACGACAACAGACTACCTTCCATAATGACAAGGCTACCATCCATTGGAATAACAAAAATCTCGACAACAGACTACCTTCCATAATGACAAGGCTACCATCCAATGGAGTAACAAAAATGTCGACAACAGACTACCTTCCATAATGACAAGGCTACCATTCATTGGAATAACAGAAATCTTGACAACAGACTACCTTCCATAATGACAAGGCTACCATCCATAGGAGTAACAAAAATCTCGACAACAGAATACCTTCCATAATGACAAGGCTACCATCCAATGGAGTAAAAAAATCTCGAAAAAAGACTACCTTCCATAATGACAAGTCTACCATCCATTGGAGTAATAAATATCTGAACAACAGACTACCTTCCATAATGACAAGGCTACCATCCATTGGTGTAACAGAAATCACAACGACAAACTACCTTCCATAATGACAAGGCTACCATCCATTTGAGTAACAATAATCAGGACAATAGACTACCTTCCATAATGATAAGGCTACCATCCATTAGAGTAACAAAAATCTCGACAACAGACTACCTTCTATAAAGACAAGTCTACAATCCATTGGAATAACAAAAATCTCATCAACAGATTACCTTCCATAATGACAAGGCTACCATCCATTGGAATAACAAAAATCTCGACAACAGACTACCTTCCATAATGACAAGGCTACCATCCAATGGAGTAACAAAAATCTCGACAACAGACTACCTTCCATAATGACAAGGCTACCATCCATTAGAGTAACAAAAATCTTGACAACAGACTACCTTCCATAATGACAAGGCTACAATCCAATGGAGTAACAAAAGTCTCGACAATAGACTACCTTCCATGATGATAAGTCTACCACCCATTGGAGTAACAAAAATTTGAACAATAGACTACCTTCCATAATGACAAGGCTACCATCCATTTGAGTAACAAAAATCGGGACAACAGACTACCTTCCATAATGACAAGACTACCATCCATTGGAGTAAAAAAAATATCTACAAGAGACTTCCTTCCATAATGACAAGGCTACCATCCATTGGAGTAACAAAAATCTCGACAACAGACTACCTTCCATAACGACAAGGCTACCATCCATTGGAGTAACAAAAATCTCGACAACAGACTACCTTCCATAATGACAAGGCTACCATTCATTGGAATAACAGAAATCTTGACAACAGACTACCTTCCATAATGACAAGGCTACCATCCATTGGAGTAACAAAAATCTCGACAACAAAATACCTTCCATAATGACAAGGGTACCATCCAAGGGAGTAAAAAAATCTCGAAAAAAGACTACCTTCCATAATGACAAGTCTACCATCCATTGGAGTAATAAATATCTGAACAACAGACTACCTTCCATAACGACAAGGCTACCATCCATTGGAGTAACAAAGATATCGACAAGAGACTACCTTCCATAATGAAAAGGCAACCATCCATTGGAGTAACAAAAATCACGACAACAGATTACCTTCCATAATGACAAGGCTACCCTCCATTGGAATAACAGAAATCTTGACAACAGACTACCTTCCATAATGACAAGGCTACCATCCATTGGAGTAACAAAGATATCGACAGCATACTAACTTCAAAAATGACAAGGCTACCATCCATTGGAGTAATAAAAATCACGACAACAGACTACCTTCCATAATGACAAGGCTACCATCCATTGGAATAACAAAAATCTCGACAACAGACTACCTTCCATAATGACAAGGCTACCATCCAATGGAGTAACAAAAATCTCGACAACAGACTACCTTCCATAATGACAAGGCTACCATTCATTGGAATAACAGAAATCTTGACAACAGACTACCTTCCATAATGACAAGGCTACCATCCATAGGAGTAACAAAAATCTCGACAACAGAATACCTTCCATAATGACAAGGCTACCATCCAATGGAGTAAAAAAATCTCGAAAAAAGACTACCTTCCATAATGACAAGTCTACCATCCATTGGAGTAATAAATATCTGAACAACAGACTACCATCCATAATGACAAGGCTACCATCCATTGGTGTAACAGAAATCACAACGACAAACTACCTTCCATAATGACAAAGCTACCATCCATTTGAGTAACAATAATCAGGACAATAGACTACCTTCCATAATGATAAGGCTACCATCCATTAGAGTAACAAAAATCTCGACAACAGACTACCTTCTATAAAGACAAGTCTACAATCCATTGGAATAACAAAAATCTCAACAACAGATTACCTTCCATAATGACAAGGCTACCATCCATTGGAATAACAAAAATCTCGACAACAAACTACCTTCCATAATGACAAGGCTACCATCCAATGGAGTAACAAAAATCTTGACAACAGACTACCTTCCATAATGACAAGGCTACCATCCATTGGAGTAACAAAGATATCGACAGCATACTAACTTCAAAAATGACAAGGCTACCATCCATTGGAGTAATAAAAATCACGACAACAGACTACCTTCCATAATGACAAGGCTACCATCCATTGGAATAACAAAAATCTCGACAACAGACTACCTTCCATAATGACAAGGCTACAGTCCAATGGAGTAACAAAAATCTCGACAACAGACTACCTTCCATAATGACAAGGCTACCATTCATTGGAATAACAGAAATCTTGACAATAGACTACCTTCCATAATGACAAGGCTACCATCCATAGGAGTAACAAAAATCTCGACAACAGAATACCTTCCATAATGACAAGGCTACCATCCAATGGAGTAAAAAAATCTCGAAAAAAGACTACCTTCCATAATGACAAGTCTACCATCCATTGGAGTAATAAATATATGAACAACAGACTACCTTCCATAATGACAAGGCTACCATCCATTTGAGTAACAATAATCAGGACAATAGACTACCTTCCATAATGATAAGGCTACCATCCATTAGAGTAACAAAAATCTCGACAACAGACTACCTTCTATAAAGACAAGTCTACAATCCATTGGAATAACAAAAATCTCATCAATAGATTACCTTCCATAATGACAAGGCTACCATCCATTGGAATAACAAAAATCTCGACAACAGACTACCTTCCATAATGACAAGGCTACCATCCAATGGAGTAACAAAAATCTCGACAACAGACTACCTTCCATAATGACAAGGCTACCATCCATTAGAGTAACAAAAATCTTGACAACAGACTACCTTCCATAATGACAAGGCTACAATCCAATGGAGTAACAAAAGTCTCGACAATAGACTACCTTCCATGATGATAAGTCTACCACCCATTGGAGTAACAAAAATTTGAACAATAGACTACCTTCCATAATGACAAGGCTACCATCCATTTGAGTAACAAAAATCGGGACAACAGACTACCTTCCATAATGACAAGACTACAATCCATTGGAGTAAAAAAAATATCTACAAGAGACTTCCTTCCATAATGACAAGGCTACCATCCATTGGAGTAACAAAAATCTCGACAACAGACTACCTTCCATAACGACAAGGCTACCATCCATTGGAGTAACAAAAATCTCGACAACAGACTACCTTCCATAATGACAAGGCTACCATTCATTGGAATAACAGAAATCTTGACAACAGACTACCTTCCATAATGACAAGGCTACCATCCATTGGAGTAACAAAAATCTCGACAACAAAATACCTTCCATAATGACAAGGGTACCATCCAATGGAGTAAAAAAATCTCGAAAAAAGACTACCTTCCATAATGACAAGTCTACCATCCATTGGAGTAATAAATATCTAAACAACAGACTACCTTCCATAATGACAAGGCTACCATCCATTGGTGTAACAGAAATCACAACGACAAACTACCTTCCATAATGACAAGGCTACCATCCATTTGAGTAACAATAATCAGGACAATAGACTACCTTCCATAATGATAAGGCTACCATCCATTAGAGTAACAAAAATCTCGACAACAGACTACCTTCTATAAAGACAAGTCTACAATCCATTGGAATAACAAAAATCTCAACAACAGATTACCTTCCATAATGACAAGGCTACCATCCATTGGAATAACAAAAATCTCGACAACAGACTACCTTCCATAATGACAAGGCTACCATCCAATGGAGTAACAAACATCTCGACAACAGACTACCTTCCATAATGACAAGGCTACCATCCATTAGAGTAACAAAAATCTTGACAACACACTACCTTCCATAATGACAAGGCTACAATCCAATGGAGTAACAAAAGTCTCGACAACAGACTACCTTCCATGATGATAAGTCTACCACCCATTGGAGTAACAAAAATCTGAACAATAGACTACCTTCCATAATGACAAGGCTACCATCCATTTGAGTAACAAAAATCGGGACAACAGACTACCTTCCATAATGACAAGACTACCATCCATTGGAGTAAAAAAAAATATCAACAAGAGACTTCCTTCCATAATGATAAGGCTACCATCCATTGGAGTAACAAAAATCTCGACAACAGACTACCTTCCATAACGACAAGGCTACCATCCATTGGAGTAACAAAGATATCGACAAGAGACTACAATCCATAATGACAAGGCAACCATCCATTGGAGTAACAAAAATCACGACAACTGATTACCTTCCATAATGACAAGGCTACCCTCCATTGGAATAACAGAAATCTTGACAACAGACTACCTTCCATAATGACAAGGCTACCATCCATTGGAGTAACAAAGATATCGACAGCATACTAACTTCAAAAATGACAAGGCTACCATCCATTGGAGTAATAAAAATCACGACAACAGACTACCTTCCATAATGACAAGGCTACAATCCATTGGAATAACAAAAATCTCGACAACAGACTACCTTCCATAATGACAAGGCTACCATCCAATGGAGTAACAAAAATCTCGACAACAGACTACCTTCCATAATGACAAGGCTACCATTCATTGGAATAACAGAAATCTTGACAACAGACTACCTTCCATAATGACAAGGCTACCATCCATAGGAGTAACAAAAATCTCGACAACAGAATACCTTCCATAATGACAAGGGTACCATCCAATGGAGTAAAAAAATCTCGAAAAAAGACTACCTTCCATAATGACAAGTCTACCATCCATTGGAGTAATAAATATCTGAACAACAGACTACCTTCCATAATGACAAGGCTACCATCCATTGGTGTAACAGAAATCACAACGACAAACTACCTTCCATAATGACAAGGCTACCATCCATTTGTTTAACAATAATCAGGACAATAGACTACCTTCCATAATGATAAGGCTACCATCCATTAGAGTAACAAAAATCTCGACAACAGACTACCTTCTATAAAGACAAGTCTACAATCCATTGGAATAACAAAAATCTCAACAACAGATTACCTTCCATAATGACAAGGCTACCATCCATTGGAATAACAAAAATCTCGACAACAGACTACCTTCCATAATGACAAGGCTACCATCCAATGGAGTAACAAAAATCTCGACAACAGACTACCTTCCATGATGACAAGGCTACCATCCATTAGAGTAACAAAAATCTTGACAACAGACTACCTTCCATAATGACAAGGCTACAATCCAATGGAGTAACAAAAGTCTCGACAACAGACTACCTTCCATGATGATAAGTCTACCACCCATTGGAGTAACAAAAATTTGAACAATAGACTACCTTCCATAATGACAAGGCTACCATCCATTTGAGTAACAAAAATCGGGACAACAGACTACCTTCCATAATGACAAGACTACCATCCATTGGAGTAAAAAAAATATCAACAAGAGACTTCCTTCCATAATGACAAGGCTACCATCCATTGGAGTAACAAAAATCTCGACAACAGACTATCTTCCATAACGACAAGGCTACCATCCATTGGAGTAACAAAGATATCGACAAGAGACTACCATCCATAATGACAAGGCAACCATCCATTGGAGTAACAAAAATCACGACAACAGATTACCTTCCATAATGACAAGGCTACCCTCCATTGGAATAACAGAAATCTTGACAACAGACTACCTTCCATAATGACAAGGCTACCATCCATTGGAGTAACAAAGATATCGACATCATACTAACTTCAAAAATGACAAGGCTACCATCCATTGGAGTAATAAAAATCACGACAACAGACTACCTTCCATAATGACAAGGCTACCATCCATTGGAATAAAAAAAATCTCGACAACAGACTACCTTCCATAATGACAAGGCTACCATCCATTGGAGTAACAAAAATCTCGACAACAGACTACCTTCCATAATGACAAGGCTACCATTCATTGGAATAACAGAAATCTTGACAACAGACTACCTTCCATAATGACAAGGCTACCATCCATTGGAGTAACAAAAATCTCGACAACAGAATACCTTCCATAATGACAAGGGTACCATCCAATGGAGTAAAAAAATCTCGAAAAAAGACTACCTTCCATAATGACAAGTCTACCATCCATTGGAGTAATAAATATCTGAACAACAGACTACCTTCCATAATGACAAGGCTACCATCCATTGGTGTAACAGAAATCACAACGACAAACTACCTTCCATAATGACAAGGCTACCATCCATTTGAGTAACAATAATCAGGACAATAGACTACCTTCCATAATGATAAGGCTACCATCCATTAGAGTAACAAAAATCTCGACAACAGACTACCTTCTATAAAGACAAGTCTACAATCCATTGGAATAACAAAAATCTCAACAACAGATTACCTTCCATAATGACAAGGCTACCATCCATTGGAATAACAAAAATCTCGACAACAGACTACCTTCCATAATGACAAGGCTACCATCCAATGGAGTAACAAAAATCTCGACAACAGACTACCTTCCATGATGACAAGGCTACCATCCATTAGAGTAACAAAAATCTTGACAACAGACTACCTTCCATAATGACAAGGCTACAATCCAATGGAGTAACAAAAGTCTCGACAACAGACTACCTTCCATGATGAAAGTCTACCACCCATTGGAGTAACAAAAATTTGAACAATAGACTACCTTCCATAATGACAAGGCTACCATCCATTTGAGTAACAAAAATCGGGACAACATACTACCTTCCATAATGACAAGACTACCATCCATTGGAGTAAAAAAAATATCAACAAGAGACTTCCTTCCATAATGACAAGGCTACCATCCATTGGAGTAACAAAAATCTCGACAACAGACTATCTTCCATAACGACAAGGCTACCATCCATTGGAGTAACAAAGATATCGACAAGAGACTACCATCCATAATGACAAGGCAACCATCCATTGGAGTAACAAAAATCACGACAACAGATTACCTTCCATAATGACAAGGCTACCCTCCATTGGAATAACAGAAATCTTGACAACAGACTACCTTCCATAATGACAAGGCTACCATCCATTGGAGTAACAAAGATATCGACAGCATACTAACTTCAAAAATGACAAGGCTACCATCCATTGGAGTAATAAAAATCACGACAACAGACTACCTTCCATAATGACAAGGCTACCATCCATTGGAATAAAAAAAATCTCGACAACAGACTACCTTCCATAATGACAAGGCTACCATCCAATGGAGTAACAAAAATCTCGACAACAGACTACCTTCCATAATGACAAGGCTACCATTCATTGGAATAACAGAAATCTTGACAACAGACTACCTTCCATAATGACAAGGCTATCATCCATAGGAGTAACAAAAATCTCGACAACATAATACCTTCCATAATGACAAGGGTACCATCCAATGGAGTAAAAAAATCTCGAAAAAAGACTACCTTCCATAATGACAAGTCTACCATCCATTGGAGTAATAAATATCTGAAAAACAGACTACCTTCCATAATGACAAGGCTACCATCCATTGGTGTAACAGAAATCACAACGACAAACTACCTTCCATAATGACAAGGCTACCATCCATTTGAGTAACAATAATCAGGATAATAGACTACATTCCATAATGATAAGGCTACCATCCATTAGAGTAACAAAAATCTCGACAACAAACTACCTTCTATAAAGAAAAGTCTACAATCCATTGGAATAACAAAAATCTCAACAACAGATTACCTTCCATAATGACAAGGCTACCATCCATTGGAATAACAAAAATCTCAACAACAGACTACCTTCCATAATGATAAGGCTACCATCCAATGGAGTAACAAAAATCTCGACAACAGACTACCTTCCATAATGACAAGGCTACCATCCATTAGAGAAATAAAAATCTTGACAACAGACTACCTTCCATAATGACAAGGCTACAATCCAATGGAGTAACAAAAGTCTCGACAACAGACTACCTTCCATGATGATAAGTCTACCACCCATTGAAGTAACAAAAATCTGAACAATAGACTACCTTCCATAATGACAAGGCTACCATCCATTTGAGTAACAAAAATCGGGACAACAGACTACCTTCCATAATGACAAGACTACCATCCATTGGAGTAAAAAAAATATCAACAAGAGACTTCCTTCCATAATGACAAGGCTACCATCCATTGGAGTAACAAAAATCTCGACAACAGACTACCTTCCATAACGACAAGGCTACCATCCATTGGAGTAACAAAGATATCGACAAGAGACTACCTTCCATAATGACAAGGCAACCATCCATTGGAGTAACAAAAATCACGACAACAGATTACCTTCCATAATGACAAGGCTACCCTCCATTGGAATAACAAAAATCTTGACAACACACTACCTTCCATAATGACAAGGCTACCATCCATTGGAGTAACAAAGATATCGACAGCATACTAACTTCAAAAATGACAAGGCTACCATCCATTGGAGTAATAAAAATCACGACAACAGACTACCTTCCATAATGACAAGGCTACCATCCATTGGAATAACAAAAATCTCGACAACATACTACCTTCCATAATGACAAGGCTACTCTAATGGAGTAACAAAAATCTCGACAACAGACTACCTTCCATAATGACAAGGCTACCATTCATTGGAATAACAGAAATCTTGACAACAGACTACCTTCCATAATGACAAGGCTACCATCCATAGGAGTAACAAAAATCTCGACAACAGAATACCTTCCATAATGACAAGGGTACCATCCAATGGAGTAAAAAAATCTCGAAAAAAGACTACCTTCCATAATGACAAGTCTACCATCCATTGGAGTAATAAATATCTGAACAACAGACTACCTTCCATAATGACAAGGCTACCATCCATTGGTGTAACAGAAATCACAACGACAAATTACCTTCCATAATGACAAGGCTACCATCCATTTGAGTAACAATAATCAGGACAATAGACTACCTTCCATAATGACAAGTCTACCATCCATTAGAGTAACAAAAATCTCGACAACAGACTACCTTCTATAAAGACAAGGCTACCATCCATTGGAATAACAAAAATCTCGACAACAGACTACCTTCCATAATGACAAGGCTACCATCCATTGGAATAACAAAAATCTCGACAACAGACTACCTTCCATAATGACAAGGCTACCATCCATTAGAGTAACAAAAATCTCGACAATAGACTACCTTCCATAATGACAAGGGTACCATCCATTGGAGTAACAAAAATCTCGACAACATACTACCTTCCATAATGATAAGGCTATAATCCAATGGAGTAAAAAAAATCTCGACAACAGACTACCTTCAATGATGACAAGTCTACCATTCATTTGAGTAACAAAAATCTGAACAACAGACTACCTTCCATAATGACAAGGCTACCATCCATTTGAGTAACAAAAATCGGGACAACAAACTACCTTCCATAATGACAAGACTAGCATCCATTGGAGTAACAAAAATATAAACAAGAGACTACCTTCCACAATGACAAGGCTACCATCCATTGGAGTAACAAAAATCTCGACAACAGACTACCTTCCATAATGACAAGGCTACCATCAATTGTAGTGACAAAGATATCAACAACAGACTACCTTCCATAATGACAAGGTAACCATCCATTGGAGTAACAAAAATCACGACAATAAATTACATTCGATAATGACAAGGCTACCATCCATTGGAATAACAGAAATCTTGACAATAAACTACGTTCCATAATGACAAGGCTACCATCCATTGGAGTAACAAAGATATCGACAACATACTAACTTCACTAATGACAAGGCTACCATCCATTGGAATAACAAAAATCTCGACAACAGACTACCTTCCATAATGACAAGGCTACCATCCATTGGAATAACAAAAATCTTGACAACAGACTACCTTCCATAATGACAAGGCTAACATCCATTGGAGTAACAAAAATCTCAACAACAGACTACCTTCCACAATGAGAAGGGTACCATCCATTGGAGTAACAAAAATCTCGACAACAGACTACCTTCCATAATGACAAGGGTACCATCCATTTAAGTAACAAAAATCTCGACAACAAACTAGCTTCAATAATGACAAGTCTACCATTCATTAGAGTAACAAAAATATGAACAACAGACCACCTTCCATAATGACAAGGCTACCATCCATTGGAGTAACAGAAATCACAACGACATAGTACCTTCCATAATGACAAGGCTACCATCCATTGGAGTAACAAAAATCACGACAACAAATTACCTTCCATAATAACAAGGCTACCATCCATTGGAATAACAGAAATCTTGACAACAGACTACCTTCCATAATGACAAGGCTACCATCCATTAGAGTAACAAAGATATTGATAACATACTAACTTCCATAATGACAAGGCTACCAACCATTGGTGTAATAAAAATCTCGACAACAGACCACCTTCTATAATGACAAGTCTACAACCCATTGGAATAACAAAAATCTCAACAACAGACTACCTTCCATAATGACAAGGCTACAATCCAATGGAGTAACAGAAATCTCGATAACAGAATACCTTCCATAATGACATGTCTACCATCCACTGGAATAACAAAAATCTGAACAACAGACTACCTTCCATAATGACAAGGCAACCATCCATTTGAGTAACAAAAATCGGGACAACAGACTACCTTCCATAATGACAAGACTACCATCCATTGGAGTAACAAAAATATCAACAAGAGACTACCTTCCATAATGACAAGGCTACCATCCATTGGAGTAACAAATATCTCGACAACAGACTACCTTCCATAATGACAAGGCTACCATCCATTGGAGTAACAAAAATCACGACAACAAATTACCTTCCATAATAACAAGGCTACCATCCATTGGAATAACAGAAATCTTGACAACAGACTACCTTCCATAATGACAAGGCTACCATCCATTAGAGTAACAAAGATATCGATAACATACTAACTTCCATAATGACAAGGCTACCATCCATTGGAGTAATAAAAATCTCGACAACAGACCACCTTCTATAATGACAAGTCTACAACCCATTGGAATAACAAAAATCTCAACAACAGACTACCTTCCATAATGACAAGGCTACAATCCAATGGAGTAACAGAAATCTCGATAACAGAATACCTTCCATAATGACATGTCTACCATCCACTGGAATAACAAAAATCTGAACAACAGACTACCTTCCATAATGACAAGGCAACCATCCATTTGAGTAACAAAGATATCGACAGCATACTAACTTCAAAAATGACAAGGCTACCATCCATTGGAGTAATAAAAATCACGACAACAGACTACCTTCCATAATGACAAGGCTACCATCCATTGGAATAACAAAAATCTCGACAACATACTACCTTCCATAATGACAAGGCTACTCTAATGGAGTAACAAAAATCTCGACAACAGACTACCTTCCATAATGACAAGGCTACCATTCATTGGAATAACAGAAATCTTGACAACAGACTACCTTCCATAATGACAAGGCTACCATCCATAGGAGTAACAAAAATCTCGACAACAGAATACCTTCCATAATGACAAGGGTACCATCCAATGGAGTAAAAAAATCTCGAAAAAAGACTACCTTCCATAATGACAAGTCTACCATCCATTGGAGTAATAAATATCTGAACAACAGACTACCTTCCATAATGACAAGGCTACCATCCATTGGTGTAACAGAAATCACAACGACAAATTACCTTCCATAATGACAAGGCTACCATCCATTTGAGTAACAATAATCAGGACAATAGACTACCTTCCATAATGACAAGTCTACCATCCATTAGAGTAACAAAAATCTCGACAACAGACTACCTTCTATAAAGACAAGGCTACCATCCATTGGAATAACAAAAATCTCGACAACAGACTACCTTCCATAATGACAAGGCTACCATCCATTGGAATAACAAAAATCTCGACAACAGACTACCTTCCATAATGACAAGGCTACCATCCATTAGAGTAACAAAAATCTCGACAATAGACTACCTTCCATAATGACAAGGGTACCATCCATTGGAGTAACAAAAATCTCGACAACATACTACCTTCCATAATGATAAGGCTATAATCCAATGGAGTAAAAAAAATCTCGACAACAGACTACCTTCAATGATGACAAGTCTACCATTCATTTGAGTAACAAAAATCTGAACAACAGACTACCTTCCATAATGACAAGGCTACCATCCATTTGAGTAACAAAAATCGGGACAACAAACTACCTTCCATAATGACAAGACTAGCATCCATTGGAGTAACAAAAATATAAACAAGAGACTACCTTCCACAATGACAAGGCTACCATCCATTGGAGTAACAAAAATCTCGACAACAGACTACCTTCCATAATGACAAGGCTACCATCAATTGTAGTGACAAAGATATCAACAACAGACTACCTTCCATAATGACAAGGTAACCATCCATTGGAGTAACAAAAATCACGACAATAAATTACATTCGATAATGACAAGGCTACCATCCATTGGAATAACAGAAATCTTGACAATAAACTACGTTCCATAATGACAAGGCTACCATCCATTGGAGTAACAAAGATATCGACAACATACTAACTTCACTAATGACAAGGCTACCATCCATTGGAATAACAAAAATCTCGACAACAGACTACCTTCCATAATGACAAGGCTACCATCCATTGGAATAACAAAAATCTTGACAACAGACTACCTTCCATAATGACAAGGCTAACATCCATTGGAGTAACAAAAATCTCAACAACAGACTACCTTCCACAATGAGAAGGGTACCATCCATTGGAGTAACAAAAATCTCGACAACAGACTACCTTCCATAATGACAAGGGTACCATCCATTTAAGTAACAAAAATCTCGACAACAAACTAGCTTCAATAATGACAAGTCTACCATTCATTAGAGTAACAAAAATATGAACAACAGACCACCTTCCATAATGACAAGGCTACCATCCATTGGAGTAACAGAAATCACAACGACATAGTACCTTCCATAATGACAAGGCTACCATCCATTGGAGTAACAAAAATCACGACAACAAATTACCTTCCATAATAACAAGGCTACCATCCATTGGAATAACAGAAATCTTGACAACAGACTACCTTCCATAATGACAAGGCTACCATCCATTAGAGTAACAAAGATATCGATAACATACTAACTTCCATAATGACAAGGCTACCAACCATTGGTGTAATAAAAATCTCGACAACAGACCACCTTCTATAATGACAAGTCTACAACCCATTGGAATAACAAAAATCTCAACAACAGACTACCTTCCATAATGACAAGGCTACAATCCAATGGAGTAACAGAAATCTCGATAACAGAATACCTTCCATAATGACATGTCTACCATCCACTGGAATAACAAAAATCTGAACAACAGACTACCTTCCATAATGACAAGGCAACCATCCATTTGAGTAACAAAAATCGGGACAACAGACTACCTTCCATAATGACAAGACTACCATCCATTGGAGTAACAAAAATATCAACAAGAGACTACCTTCCATAATGACAAGGCTACCATCCATTGGAGTAACAAATATCTCGACAACAGACTACCTTCCATAATGACAAGGCTACCATCCATTGGAGTAACAAAAATCACGACAACAAATTACCTTCCATAATAACAAGGCTACCATCCATTGGAATAACAGAAATCTTGACAACAGACTACCTTCCATAATGACAAGGCTACCATCCATTAGAGTAACAAAGATATCGATAACATACTAACTTCCATAATGACAAGGCTACCATCCATTGGAGTAATAAAAATCTCGACAACAGACCACCTTCTATAATGACAAGTCTACAACCCATTGGAATAACAAAAATCTCAACAACAGACTACCTTCCATAATGACAAGGCTACAATCCAATGGAGTAACAGAAATCTCGATAACAGAATACCTTCCATAATGACATGTCTACCATCCACTGGAATAACAAAAATCTGAACAACAGACTACCTTCCATAATGACAAGGCAACCATCCATTTGAGTAACAAAAATCGGGACAACAGACTACCTTCCATAATGACAAGACTACCATCCATTGGAGTAACAAAAATATCAACAAGAGACTACCTTCCATAATGACAAGGCTACCATCCATTGGAGTAACAAATATCTCGACAACAGACTACCTTCCATAATGACAAGGCTACCATCCATTGGAGAAACAAAGATATCGACAACAGACTACCTTCCATAATGATAAGGCTACCATCCATTAGAGTAACCAAAATGACGACAACAAATTACCTTCCATAATGACAAGGCTACCATCCATTGGAATAACAGAAATCTTGACAACAGACTACCTTCCATAATGACAAGGCTACCATGCATTGGAGTAACAAAGATATCGACAACATACTAACTTCCATAATGACAAGGCTACCATCCATTGGAGTAATAAAAATCACGACAACAGACTACCTTCCATAATGACAAGGCTACCATCCATTGGAATAACAAAAATCTCGACAACGGACTACCTTCTATAATGACAAGGCTACCATCAAATGGAGTAACAAAAATCACGACAATAGACTACCTTCCATAATGACAAGGCTACCATCCATTGGAGTAACAAAAATCTCGACAACAGACTACCTTCCATAATGACAAAGTACCATCCATGGGGTAACAAAAATCTCGACAATAGACTACCTTCCATAATGACAAGGCTATAATCCAATGGAGTAACAAAAGTCTCGACAACAGACTACCTTAAATAATGACAAGACTACCAACCATTGGAGTAACAAAAATCTGAACAATAGACTACCTTCCATAATGACAAGGCTACCATCCATTGGAGTAACATAAATCACAGCGACAGACTACCTTCCATTATGACAAGGCTACCATCCATTGGAGTAACAAAAATCACGACAACAAATTACCTTCCATAATGACAAGGCTACCATCCATTGGAATAATAGAAATCTTGACAACAGACTACCTTCCATAATGACAAGGCTACCATCCATTGGATTAACAAAGATATTGAAGCATACTAACTTCCACAATGACAAGGCTATCATCCATTGGAATAACAAAAATCTCGACAACAGATTACCTTCCATAATGACAAGGCTACCATCCATTGGAGTAACAAAAATCTCGACAACAGACTACCTTCCATAATGACAGGGGTACTATCCATTGGAGTAACAAAAATCTCGACAACAGACTACCTTCCATAATGACAAGGCTACCACCCATTGGAGTTACAAAAATCTGAACAACAGACTACCTTCCATAATGACAAGGCTACCATCCGTTGGAGTAACAGAAATCACAATGACATACTACCTTCCATAATGACAAGACTACCATCCATTTGAGTAAAAAAATCGGGACAACAAACTACCTTCCATAATGACAAGGCTACCATCCATTGGAGTAATAAAAATCTCGACAACAGACTACCTTCCATAATGACAAGGTCACAATCCAATGGAGTAACAAAAATCGGGACAACAAACTACCTTACATAATGACAAGTCTACCATCCAATGGAGTAACAAAAATCTCGACAACAGACTACCTTCCATAATGACAAGGTCACAATCCAATGGAGTAACAAAAATCTGAACAACAAACTACCTTCCATAATGACAAGGCTACCATCCATTGGAGAAACAGAAATCACAACGACAGAGTACCTTCCATAATGACAAGTCTACCATCCATTAGAGTAACAAAAATCAGGACAACAAATTACCTTCTATAATGACAAGGCTACCATCCATTGGAATAACAGAAATCTTGACAACAAACTACCTTCCATAATGACAAGGCTACCATCCATTGGAGTAACAAAGATATCGACAGCATACTAACTTCCATAATGACAAGGCTACCATCCATTGGAGTAATAAAAATCAGGACAACAGACTACCTTCCATAATGACAAGGCTACCATCCATTGGAATAACAAAAATCTCGACAACAGACTACCTTCCATAATGACAAGGCTACCATCCAATGGAGTAACAAAAATCCCGACAATAGACTACCTTCCATAATGACAAGGCTACCATCCATTGGAGTAACAAAGATATCGACAACAAACTACCTTCCATAACAACAATGGTACCATCCATTAGAATAACAAAAATCTCGACAACAGACTACCTTCCATAATGACAAGGCTACCATTCATTAGAGTAACAAAAATATGAACAACAAACCACCTTCCATAATGACAAGGCTACCATCCATTGGAGTAACAGAATTCACAACGATAGACTACCTTCCATAATGACAAGGCTAGCATCCATTGGAGTAACAAAAATCACGACAACAAATTACCTTCCATAATGACAAAGCTACCATCCATTGGAATAACAGAAATCTTGACAACAGACTACCTTCCATAATGACAAGGCTACCATCCATTGGAGTAACAAAAATCTCGACAAGAGACTACCTTCCATAATGACAAAGTACCATCCATGGGGTAACAAAAATCTCGACAATAGACTACCTTCCATAATGACAAGGCTATAATCCAATGGAGTAACAAAAATCTCGACAATAGACTACCTTAAATAATGACAAGTCTACCAACCATTGGAGTAACAAAAATCTGAACAATAGACTACCTTCCATAATGACAAGGCTACCATCCATTGGAGTAACATAAATCACAGCGACAGACTACCTTCCATTATGACAAGGCTACCATCCATTGGAGTAACAAAAATCACGACAACAAATTACCTTCCATAATGACAAGGCTACCATCCATTGGAATAATAGAAATCTTGACAACAGACTACCTTCCATAATGACAAGGCTACCATCCATTTGAGTAACAAAAATCGGGACAACAGACTACCTTCCATAATGACAAGACTACCATCCATTGGAGTAAAAAAAATATCAACAAGAGACTTCCTTCCATAATGACAAGGCTACCATCCATTGGAGTAACAAAAATCTCGACAACAGACTATCTTCCATAACGACAAGGCTACCATCCATTGGAGTAACAAAGATATCGACAAGAGACTACCTTCCATAATGACAAGGCAACCATCCATTGGAGTAACAAAAATCACGACAACAGATTACCTTCCATAATGACAAGGCTACCCTCCATTGGAATAACAGAAATCTTGACAACAGACTACCTTCCATAATGACAAGGCTACCATCCATTGGAGTAACAAAGATATCGACAGCATACTAACTTCAAAAATGACAAGGCTACCATCCATTGGAGTAATAAAAATCACGACAACAGACTACCTTCCATAATGACAAGGCTACCATCCATTGGAATAAAAAAAATCTCGACAACAGACTACCTTCCATAATGACAAGGCTACCATCCAATGGAGTAACAAAAATCTCGACAACAGACTACCTTCCATAATGACAAGGCTACCATTCATTGGAATAACAGAAATCTTGACAAAAGACTACCTTCCATAATGACAAGGCTATCATCCATAGGAGTAACAAAAATCTCGACAACAGAATACCTTCCATAATGACAAGGGTACCATCCAATGGAGTAAAAAAATCTCGAAAAAAGACTACCTTCCATAATGACAAGTCTACCATCCATTGGAGTAATAAATATCTGAAAAACAGACTACCTTCCATAATGACAAGGCTACCATCCATTGGTGTAACAGAAATCACAACGACAAACTACCTTCCATAATGACAAGGCTACCATCCATTTGAGTAACAATAATCAGGATAATAGACTACGTTCCATAATGATAAGGCTACCATCCATTAGAGTAACAAAAATCTCGACAACAAACTACCTTCTATAAAGAAAAGTCTACAATCCATTGGAATAACAAAAATCTCAACAACAGATTACCTTCCATAATGACAAGGCTACCATCCATTGGAATATCAAAAATCTCAACAACAGACTACCTTCCATAATGACAAGGCTACCATCCAATGGATTAACAAAAATCTCGACAACAGACTACCTTCCATAATGACAAGGCTACCATCCATTAGAGAAATAAAAATCTTGACAACAGACTACCTTCCATAATGACAAGGCTACAATCCAATGGAGTAACAAAAGTCTCGACAACTGACTACCTTCCATGATGATAAGTCTACCACCCATTGAAGTAACAAAAATCTGAACAATAGACTACCTTCCATAATGACAAGGCTACCATCCATTTGAGTAACAAAAATCGGGACAACAGACTACCTTCCATAATGACAAGACTACCATCCATTGGAGTAAAAAAAATATCAACAAGAGACTTTCTTCCATAATGACAAGGCTACCATCCATTGGAGTAACAAAAATCTCGACAACAGACTACCTTCCATAACGACAAGGCTACCATCCATTGGAGTAACAAAGATATCGACAAGAGACTACCTTCCATAATGACAAGGCAACCATCCATTGGAGTAACAAAAATCACGACAACAGATTACCTTCCATAATGACAAGGCTACCCTCCATTGGAATAACAAAAATCTTGACAACAGACTACCTTCCATAATGACAAGGCTACCATCCATTGGAGTAACAAAGATATCGACAGCATACTAACTTCAAAAATGACAAGGCTACCATCCATTGGAGTAATAAAAATCACGACAACAGACTACCTTCCATAATGACAAGGCTACCATCCATTGGAATAACAAAAATCTCGACAACAGACTACCTTCCATAATGACAAGGCTACCATCCAATGGAGTAACAAAAATCTCGACAACAGACTACCTTCCATAATGACAAGGCTACCATTCATTGGAATAACAGAAATCTTGACAACAGACTACCTTCCATAATGACAAGACTACCATCCATAGGAGTAACAAAAATCTCGACAACAGAATACCTTCCATAATGACAAGGGTACCATCCAATGGAGTAAAAAAATCTCGAAAAAAGACTACCTTCCATAATGACAAGTCTACCATCCATTGGAGTAATAAATATCTGAACAACAGACTACCTTCCATAATGACAAGGCTACCATCCATTGGTGTAACAGAAATCACAACGACAAACTACCTTCCATAATGACAAGGCTACCATCCATTTGAGTAACAATAATCAGGACAATAGACTACCTTCCATAATGACAAGGCTACCATCCATTTGAGTAACAATAATCAGGACAATAGACTACCTTCCATAATGACAAGTCTACCATCCATTGGAATAACAAAAATCTCGACAACAGACTACCTTCCATAATGACAAGGCTACCATCCATTGGAATAACAAAAATCTCGACAACAGACTACCTTCCATAATGACAAGGCTACCATCCATTAGAGTAACAAAAATCTCGACAACAGACTACCTTCCATAATGACAAGGGTACCATCCATTGGAGTAACAAAAATCTCGACAACATACTACCTTCCATAATGATAAGGCTATAATCCAATGGAGTAAAAAAAATCTCGACAACAGACTACCTTCAATGATGACAAGTCTACCATTCATTTGAGTAACAAAAATCTGAACAACAGACTACCTTCCATAATGACAAGGCTACCATCCATTTGAGTAACAAAAATCGGGACAACAAACTACCTTCCATAATGACAAGACTAGCATCCATTGGAGTAACAAAAATATAAACAAGAGACTACCTTCCACAATGACAAGGCTACCATCCATTGGAGTAACAAAAATCTCGACAACAGACTACCTTCCATAATGACAAGGCTACCATCAATTAGAGTGACAAAGATATCAACAACAAACTACTTTCCATAATGACAAGGTAACAATCCATTGGAGTAACAAAAATCACGACAATAAATTACATTCGATAATGACAAGGCTACCATCCATTGGAATAATAGAAATCTTGACAATAAACTACGTTCCATAATGACAAGGCTACCATCCATTAGAGTAACAAAGATATCGACAACATACTAACTTCACTAATGACAAGGCTACCATCCATTGGAATAACAAAAATCTCGACAACAGACTACCTTCCATAATGACAAGGCTACCAACCATTGGAATAACAAAAATCTTGACAACAGACTACCTTCCATAATGACAAGGCTAACATCCATTGGAGTAACAAAAATCTCAACAACAGACTACCTTCCACAATGAGAAGGGTACCATCCATTGGAGTAACAAAAATCTCGACAACAGACTACCTTCCATAATGACAAGGGTACCATCCATTTAAGTAACAAAAATCTCGACAACAAACTAGCTTCAATAATGACAAGTCTACCATTCATTAGAGTAACAAAAATATGAACAACAGACCACCTTCCATAATGACAAGGCTACCATCCATTGGAGTAACAGAAATCACAACGACAGAGTACCTTCCATAATGACAAGGCTACCATCCATTGGAGTAACAAAAATCACGACAACAAATTACCTTCCATAATAACAAGGCTACCATCCAATGGAATAACAGAAATCTTGACAACAGACTACCTTCCATAATGACAAGGCTACCATCCATTAGAGTAACAAAGATATCGATAACATACTAACTTCCATAATGACAAGGCTACCATCCATTGGAGTAATAAAAATCTCGACAACAGACCACCTTCTATAATGACAAGTCTACAACCCATTGGAATAACAAAAATCTCAACAACAGACTACCTTCCATAATGACAAGGCTACAATCCAATGGAGTAACAGAAATCTCGATAACAGAATACCTTCCATAATGACATGTCTACCATCCACTGGAATAACAAAAATCTGAACAACAGACTACCTTCCATAATGACAAGGCAACCATCCATTTGAGTAACAAAAATCGGGACAACAGACTACCTTCCATAATGACAAGACTACCATCCATTGGAGTAACAAAAATATCAACAAGAGACTACCTTCCATAATGACAAGGCTACCATCCATTGGAGTAACAAATATCTCGACAACAGACTACCTTCCATAATGACAAGGCTACCATCCATTGGAGAAACAAAGATATCGACAACAGACTACCTTCCATAATGATAAGGCTACCATCCATTAGAGTAACCAAAATCACGACAACAAATTACCTTCCATAATGACAAGGCTACCATCCATTGGATTAACAGAAATCTTGACAACAGACTACCTTCCATAATGACAAGGCTACCATCCATTGGAGTAACAAAGATATCGGCAACATACTAACTTCCATAATGACAAGGCTACCATCCATTGGAGTAATAAAAATCACGACAGCAGACTACCTTCCATAATGACAAGGCTACCATCCATTGGAATAACAAAAATCTCGACAATGGACTACCTTCTATAATGACAAGGCTACCATCAAATGAAGTAACAAAAATCACGACAATAGACTACCTTCCATAATGACAAGGCTACCATCCATTGGAGTAAAAAAAATCTTGACAACAGACTACCTTCCATAATGACAAAGTAACATCCATGGGATAACAAAAATCTCGACAATAGACTACCTTCCATAATGACAAGGCTATAATCCAATGGAGTAACAAAAATCTCGACAACAGACTACCTTAAATAATGACAAGACTACCAACCATTGGAGTAACAAAAATCTGAACAATAGACTACCTTCCATAATGACAAGGCTACCATCCATTGGAGTAACATAAATCATAGCGACAGACTACCTTCCATTATGACAAGGCTACCATCCATTGGAGTAACAAAAATCACGACAACAAATTACCTTCCATAATGACAAGGCTACCATCCATTGGAATAATAGAAATCTTGACAACAGACTACCTTCCATAATGACAAGGCTACCATCCATTGGATTAACAAAGATATCGAAGCATACTAACTTCCACAATGACAAGGCTATCATCCATTGGAATAACAAAAATCTCGACAACAGATTACCTTCCATAATGACAAGGCTACCATCCATTGGAGTAACAAAAATCTCGACAACAGACTACCTTCCATAATGACAGGGGTACTATCCATTGGAGTAACAAAAATCTCGACAACAGACTACCTTCCATAATGACAAGGCTACCACCCATTGGAGTTACAAAAATCTGAACAACAGACTACCTTCCATAATGACAAGGCTACCATCCGTTGGAGTAACAGAAATCACAATGACATACTACCTTCCATAATGATAAGACTACCATCCATTTGAGTAAAAAAATCGGGACAACAAACTACCTTCCATAATGACAAGGCTACCATCCATTGGAGTAATAAAAATCTCGACAACAGACTACCTTCCATATTGACAAGGTCACAATCCATTGGAGTAACAAAAATCGGGACAACAAACTACCTTACATAATGACAAGTCTACCATCCAATGGAGTAACAAAAATCTCGACAACAGACTACCTTCCATAATGACAAGGTCACAATCCAATGGAGTAACAAAAATCTGAACAACAAACTACCTTCCATAATGACAAGGCTACCATCCATTTGAGAAACAGAAATCACAACGACAGAGTACCTTCCATAATGACAAGTCTACCATCCATTAGAGTAACAAAAATCAGGACAACAAATTACCTTCTATAATGACAAGGCTACCATCCATTGGAATAACAGAAATCTTGACAACAGACTACCTTCCATAATGACAAGGCTACCATCCATTGGAGTAACAAAGATATCGACAGCATACTAACTTCCATAATGACAAGGCTACCATCCATTGGAGTAATAAAAATCAGGACAACAAACTACCTTCCATAATGACAAGGCTACCATCCATTGGAATAACAAAAATCTCGACAACAGACTACCTTCCATAATGACAAGGCTACCATCCAATGGAGTAACAAAAATCCCGACAACAGACTACCTTCCATAATGACAAGGCTACCATCCATTGGAGTAACAAAGATATCGACAACATACTACCTTCCATAACAACAATGGTACCATCCATTAGAATAACAAAAATCTCGACAACAGACTACCTTCCATAATGACAAGGCTACCATTCATTAGAGTAACAAAAATATGAACAATAGACCACCTTCCATAATGACAAGGCTACCATCCATTGGAGTAACAGAAATCACAACGATAGACTACCTTCCATAATGACAAGGCTAGCATCGATTGGAGTAACAAAAATCACGACAACAAATTACCTTCCATAATGACAAAGCTACCATCCATTGGAATAACAGAAATCTTGACAACAGACTACCTTCCATAATGACAAGGCTACCATCCATTGGAGTAACAAAAATCTCGACAAGAGACTACCTTCCATAATGACAAAGTACCATCCATGGGGTAACAAAAATCTTGACAATAGACTACCTTCCATAATGACAAGGCTATAATCCAATGGAGTAACAAAAATCTCGACAACAGACTACCTTAAATAATGACTAGTCTACCAACCATTGGAGTAACAAAAATCTGAACAATAGACTACCTTCCATAATGACAAGGCTACCATCCATTGGAGTAACATAAATCACAGCGACAGACTACCTTCCATTATGACAAGGCTACCATCCATTGGAGTAACAAAAATCACGACAACAAATTACCTTCCATAATGACAAGGCTACCATCCATTGGAATAATAGAAATCTTGACAACAGACTACCTTCCATAATGACAAGGCTACCATCCATTGGATTAACAAAGATATCGAAGCATACTAACTTCCACAATGACAAGGCTATCATCCATTGGAATAACAAAAATCTGAACAACAGATTACCTTCCATAATGACAAGGCTACCATCCATTGGGGTAACAAAAATCTCGACAACAGACTACCTTCCATAATGACAAGGGTACTATCCATTGGAGTAACAAAAATCTCGACAACAGACTACCTTCCATAATGACAAGGCTACCACCCATTGGAGTTACAAAAATCTGAACAACAGACTACCATCCATTTGAGTATAAAAATCGGGACAACAAACTACCTTCCATAATGACAAGGCTACCATCCATTGGAGTAATAAAAATCTCGATAACAGACTACCTTCCATAATTACAAGGTCACAATCCAATGGAGTAACAAAAATCGGGACAACAAACTACCTTCCATAACGACAAGGCTACCATCCATTGGAGAAACAGAAATCACAACGACAGAGTACCTTCCATAATGACAAGTCTACCATCCATTAGAGTAACAAAAATCAGGACAACAAATTACCTTCTATAATGACAAGGCTACCATCCATTGGAATAACAGAAATGTTGACAACAGACTACCTTCCATAATGACAAGGCTACCATCCATTGGAGTAACAAAGATATCGACAGCATACTAACTTCCATAATGACAAGGCTACCATCCATTGGAGTAATAAAAATCAGGACAACAGACTACCTTCCATAATGACAAGGCTACCATCCATTGGAATAAAAAAAATCTCGACAACAGACTACCTTCCATAATGACAAGGCTACCATCCAATGGAGTAACAAAAATCCCGACAACAGACTACCTTCCATAATGACAAGGCTACCATCCATTGGAGTAACAAAGATATCGACAACAGACTACCTTCCATAACAACAATGGTACCATCCATTAGAATAACAAAAATCTCGACAACAGACTACCTTCCATAATAACAAGGCTACCATTCATTAGAGTAACAAAAATATGAACAACAGACCACCTTCCATAATGACAAGTCTACCATCCATTGGAGTAACAGAAATCACAACGATAGACTACCTTCCATAATGACAAGGCTAGCATCCATTGGAGTAACAAAAATCACGACAACAAATTACCTTCCATAATGGCAAAGCTACCATCCATTGGAATAACAGAAATCTTGACAACAGACTACCTTCCATAATGACAAGGCTACCATCCATTGGAGTAACAAAAATCTCGACAACAGACTACCTTCCATAATGACAAAGTACCATCCATGGGGTAACAAAAATCTCGACAATAGACTACCTTCCATAATGACAAGGCTATAATCCAATGGAGTAACAAAAATCTCGACAACAGACTACCTTAAATAATGACAAGTCTACCAACCATTGGAGTAACAAAAATCTGAACAATAGACTACCTTCCATAATGACAAGGCTACCATCCATTGGAGTAACATAAATCACAGCGACAGACTACCTTCCATAATGACAAGGCTACCATCCATTGGAGTAACAAAAATCACGACAACAAATTACCTTCCATAATGACAAGGCTACCATCCATTGGAATAATAGAAATCTTGACAACAGACTACCTTCCATAATGACAAGGCTACTATCCATTGGATTAACAAAGATATCGAAGCATACTAACTTCCACAATGACAAGGCTACCATCCATTGGAGTAATAAAAATCACGACAACATACTACCTTCCACAATGACAAGGCTATCATCCATTGGAATAACAAAAATCTCGACAACAGATTACCTTCCATAATGACAAGGCTACCATCCATTGGAGTAACAAAAATCTCGACAACAGACTACCTTCCATAATGACAAGGGTACTATCCATTGGAGTAACAAAAATCTCGACAACAGACTACCTTCCATTATGACAAGGCTACCATCCATAGGAGTAACAAAAATCTCGACAACAGACTACCTTCCATAATGACAAGTCTACCACCCATTGGAGTTACAAAAATCTGAACAACAGACTACCTTCCATAATGACAAGGCTACCATCCGTTGGAGTAACAGAAATCACAACGACATACTACCTTCCATAATGACAAGACTACGATCCATTTGAGTAAAAAAAATCGGGACAACAAACTACCTTCCATAATGACAAGGCTACCATCCATTGGAGTAATAAAAATCTCGACAACAGACTACCTTCCATAATGACAAGGTCACAATCCAATGGAGTAACAAAAATCGGGACAACAAACTACCTTACATAATGACAAGTCTACCATCCATTGGAGTAAGAAAAATCTCGACAACAGACTACCTTCCATAATGACAAGGTCACAATCCAATGGAGTAACAAAAATCTGAACAACAAACTACCTTCCATAATGACAAGGCTACCATCCATTGGAGTAACAGAAATCACAACGACAGAGTACCTTCCATAATGACAAGTCTACCATCCATTAGAGTAACAAAAATCACGACAACAAATTACCTTCTATAATGACAAGACTACCATCCATTGGAATAACAGAAATCTTGAAAACAAACTACCTTCCATAATGACAAGGCTACCATCCATTGGAGTAATAAAAATCAGGACAACACACTACCTTCCATAATGACAAGGCTACCATCCATTGGAATAACAAAAATCTTGACAACAGACTACCTTCCATAATGACAAGGCTACCATCCAATGGAGTAACAAAAATGCCGACAACAGACTACCTTCCATAATGACAAGGCTACCATCCATTGGAGTAACAAAGATATCGACAACAGACTACCTTCCATAACAACAATGGTACCGTCCATTAGAATAACAAAAATCTCGACAACAGACTACCTTCCATAATGACAAGGCTACCATTCATTAGAGTAACAAAAATATGAACAACAGACCACCTTCCATAATGACAAGGCTACCATCCATTGGAGTAACAGAAATCACAACGATAGACTACCTTCCATAATGACAAGGCTAGCATCCATTGGAGTAACAAAAATCACGACAACAAATTACCTTCCATAATGACAAAGCTACCATCCATTGGAATAACAGAAATCTTGACAACAGACTACCTTCCATAATGACAAGGCTACCATCCATTAGAGTAACAAAGATATCGACAACATACTAACTTCCATAATGACAAGGCTACCATCCATTGGAGTAATAAAAATCTCGACAACAGACTACCTTATATAATGACAAGTCTACAACCCATTGGAATAACAAAAATCTCAACAACAGACTACCTTCCCTAATGACAAGGCTACAATCCAATGGAGTAACAGAAATCTCAATAACAGAATACCTTCCATAATGACATGTCTACCATCCACTGGAATAACAAAAATCTGAACAACAGACTACCTTCCATAATGACAAGGCAACCATCCATTTGAGTAACAAAAATCGGGACAACAGACTACCTTCCATAATGACAAGACTACCATCCATTGGAGAAACAAAGATATCAACAACAGACTACCTTCCATAATGATAAGGCTACCATCCATTAGAGTAACAAAAATCACGACAACAAATTACCTTCCATAATGAAAAGGCTACCATCCATTAGAGTAACAAAAATATCAACAAGAGACTACCTTCCATAATGACAAGGCTACCATCCATTGGAGTAACAAATATCTCGACAACAGACTACCTTCCATAATGACAATGCTACCATCCATTGGAGAAACAAAGATATCGACAACAGACTACCTTCCATAATGATAAGGCTATCATCCATTAGAGTAACAAAAATCACGACAACAAATTACCTTCCATAATGACAAGGCTACCATCCATTGGAATAACAGAAATCTTGACAAAAGACTACCTTCCATAATGACAAGGCAACCATCCATTGGAGTAACAAAGATATCGACAGCATACTAACTTCCATAATGACATGGCTACCATCCATTGGAGTAATAAAAATCACGACAGCAGACTACCTTCCATAATGACAAGGCTATCATCCAATGGAGTAACAGAAATCTCGACAACAGACTACCTTCCATAATGACAAGGCTACCATCCATTGGAGTAACAAAAATCTCGACAACAGACTACCTTCCATAATGACAAGGCTACCATCCAATGGAGTAACAAAAATCCCGACAACAGACTACCTTCCATAATGACAAGGCTACCATCCATTGGAGTAACAAAGATATCGACAACAGACTACCTTCCATAACAACAATGGTACCATCCATTAGAATAACAAAAATCTCGACAACAGACTACCTTCCATAATGACAAGGCTACCATTCATTAGAGTAACAAAAATATGAACAACAGACCACCTTCCATAATGACAAGGCTACCATCCATTGGAGTAACAGAAATCACAACGATAGACTACCTTCCATAATGACAAGGCTAGCATCCATTGGAGTAATAAAAATCACGACAACAAATTACCTTCCATAATGACAAAGCTACCATCCATTGGAATAAGAGAAATCTTGACAACAGACTACCTTCCATAATGACAAGGCTACCATCCATTGGAGTAACAAAAATCTCGACAACAGACTACCTTCCATAATGACAAAGTACCATCCATGGGGTAACAAAAATCTCGACAATAGACTACCTTCCATAATGACAAGGCTATAATCCAATGGAGTAACAAAAATCTCGACAACAGACTACCTTAAATAATGACAAGTCTACCGACCATTGGAGTAACAAAAATCTGAACAATAGACTACCTTCCATAATGACAAGGCTACCATCCATTGGAGTAACATAAATCACAGCGACAGACTACCTTCCATAATGACAAGGCTACCATCCATTGGAGTAACAAAAATCACGACAACAAATTACCTTCCATAATGACAAGGCTACCATCCATTGGAATAATAGAAATCTTGACAACAGACTACCTTCCATAATGACAAGGCTACTATCCATTGGATTAACAAAGATATCGAAGCATACTAACTTCCACAATGACAAGGCTACCATCCATTAGAGTAATAAAAATCACGACAACATACTACCTTCCACAATGACAAGGCTATCATCCATTGGAATAACAAAAATCTCGACAACAGATTACCTTCCATAATGACAAGGCTACCATCCATTGGAGTAACAAAAATCTCGACAACAGACTACCTTCCATAATGACAAGGGTACTATCCATTGGAGTAACAAAAATCTCGACAACAGACTACCTTCCATAATGACAACGCTACCATCCATAGGAGTAACAAAAATCTCGACAACAGACTACCTTCCATAATGACAAGTCTATCACCCATTGGAGTTACAAAAATATGAACAACAGACTACCTTCCATAATGACAAGGCTACCATCCGTTGGAGTAACAGAAATCACAACGACATACTACCTTCCATAATGACAAGACTACGATCCATTTGAGTAAAAAAATTCGGGACAACAAACTACCTTCCATAATGACAAGGCTACCATCCATTGGAGTAATAAAAATCTCGACAACAGACTACCTTCCATAATGACAAGGTCAAAATCCAATGGAGTAACAAAAATCGGGACAACAAACTACCTTACATAATGACAAGTCTACCATCCATTGGAGTAACAAAAATCTCGACAACAGACTACCTTCCATAATGACAAGGCTACCATCCATTGGAGTAACAAATATCTCGACAACAGACTACCTTCCATAATGACAATGCTACCATCCATTGGAGAAACAAAGATATCGACAACAGACTACCTTCCATAATGATAAGGCTATCATCCATTAGAGTAACAAAAATCACGACAACA
This sequence comes from Vicia faba, assembly GCA_948472305.1. Classification (NCBI taxonomy): domain Eukaryota; kingdom Viridiplantae; phylum Streptophyta; class Magnoliopsida; order Fabales; family Fabaceae; genus Vicia; species Vicia faba. The sequence continues at coordinate 613,141,682 of OX451741.1, forward strand.
AATTACCTTCCATAATGACAAGGCTACCATCCATTGGAATAACAGAAATCTTGACAAAAGACTACCTTCCATAATGACAAGGCAACCATCCATTGGAGTAACAAAGATATCGACAGCATACTAACTTCCATAATGACATGGCTACCATCCATTGGAGTAATAAAAATCACGACAGCAGACTACCTTCCATAATGACAAGGCTATCATCCAATGGAGTAACAGAAATCTCGACAACAGACTACCATAATGACAAGGCTACCATCCATTGGAGTAACAAAAATCTCGACAACAGACTACCTTCCATAATGACAAGGCTACCATCCAATGGAGTAACAAAAATCCCGACAACAGACTACCTTCCATAATGACAAGGCTACCATCCATTGGAGTAACAAAGATATCGACAACAGACTACCTTCCATAACAACAATGGTACCATCCATTAGAATAACAAAAATCTCGACAACAGACTACCTTCCATAATGACAAGGCTACCATTCATTAGAGTAACAAAAATATGAACAACAGACCACCTTCCATAATGACAAGGCTACCATCCATTGGAGTAACAGAAATCACAACGATAGACTACCTTCCATAATGACAAGGCTAGCATCCATTGTAGTAATAAAAATCACGACAACAAATTACCTTCCATAATGACAAAGCTACCATCCATTGGAATAAGAGAAATCTTGACAACAGACTACCTTCCATAATGACAAGGCTACCATCCATTGGAGTAACAAAAATCTCGACAACAGACTACCTTCCATAATGACAAAGTACCATCCATGGGGTAACAAAAATCTCGACAATAGACTACCTTCCATAATGACAAGGCTATAATCCAATGGAGTAACAAAAATCTCGACAACAGACTACCTTAAATAATGACAAGTCTACCAACCATTGGAGTAACAAAAATCTGAACAATAGACTACCTTCCATAATGACAAGGCTACCATCCATTGGAGTAACATAAATCACAGCGACAAACTACCTTCCATAATGACAAGGCTACCATCCATTGGAGTAACAAAAATCACGACAACAAATTACCTTCCATAATGACAAGGCTACCATCCATTGGAATAATAGAAATCTTGACAACAGACTACCTTCCATAATGACAAGGCTACTATCCATTGGATTAACAAAGATATCGAAGCATACTAACTTCCACAATGACAAGGCTACCATCCATTAGAGTAATAAAAATCACGACAACATACTACCTTCCACAATGACAAGGCTATCATCCATTGGAATAACAAAAATCTCGACAACAGATTACCTTCCATAATGACAAGGCTACCATCCATTGGAGTAACAAAAATCTCGACAACAGACTACCTTCCATAATGACAAGGGTATTATCCATTGGAGTAACAAAAATCTCGACAACAGACTACCTTCCATAATGACAACGCTACCATCCATAGGAGTAACAAAAATCTCGACAACAGACTACCTTCCATAATGACAAGTCTATCACCCATTGGAGTTACAAAAATCTGAACAACAGACTACCTTCCATAATGACAAGGCTACCATCCGTTGGAGTAACAGAAATCACAACGACATACTACCTTCCATAATGACAAGACTACGATCCATTTGAGTAAAAAAAATCGGGACAACAAACTACCTTCCATAATGACAAGGCTACCATCCATTGGAGTAATAAAAATCTCGACAACAGACTACCTTCCATAATGACAAGGTCAAAATCCAATGGAGTAACAAAAATCGGGACAACAAACTACCTTACATAATGACAAGTCTACCATCCATTGGAGTAACAAAAATCTCGACAACAGACTACCTTCCATAATGACAAGGTCACAATCCAATGGAGTAGTAAAAATCTGAACAACAAACTATCTTCCATAATGACAAGGCTACCATCCATTGGAGTAATAGAAATCACAACGACAGAGTACCTTCCATAATGACAAGTCTACCATCCATTAGAGTAACAAAAATCACGACAACAAATTACCTTCTATAATGACAAGACTACCATCCATTGGAATAACAAAAATCTTGACAACAAACTACCTTCCATAATGACAAGGCTACCATCCATTGGAGTAACAAAGATATCGACAGCATACTAACTTCCATAATGACAAGGCTACCATCCATTGGAGTAATAAAAATCAGGACAACACACTACCTTCCATAATGACAAGGCTACCATCCATTGGAATAACAAAAATCTTGACAACAGACTACCTTCCATAATGACAAGGCTACCATCCAATGGAGTAACAAAAATCCCGACAACAGACTACCTTCCATAATGACAAGGCTACCATCCATTGGAGTAACAAAGATATCGACAACAGACTACCTTCCATAACAACAATGGTACCGTCCATTAGAATAACAAAAATCTCGACAACAGACTACCTTCCATAATGACAAGGCTACCATTCATTAGAGTAACAAAAATATGAACAACAGACCACCTTCCATAATGACAAGGCTACCATCCATTGGAGTAACAGAAATCACAATGATAGACTACCTTCCATAATGACAAGGCTAGCATCCATTGGAGTAACAAAAATCACGACAACAAATTACCTTCCATAATGACAAAGCTACCATCCATTGGAATAACAGAAATCTTGACAACAGACTACCTTCCATAATGACAAGGCTACCATCCATTAGAGTAACAAAGATATCGACAACATACTAACTTCCATAATGACAAGGCTACCATCCATTGGAGTAATAAAAATCTCGACAACAGACTACCTTATATAATGACAAGTCTACAACCCATTGGAATAACAAAAATCTCAACAACAGACTACCTTCCCTAATGACAAGGCTACAATCCAATGGAGTAACAGAAATCTCAATAACAGAATACCTTCCATAATGACATGTCTACCATCCACTGGAATAACAAAAATCTGAACAACAGACTACCTTCCATAATGACAAGGCAACCATCCATTTGAGTAACAAAAATCGGGACAACAGACTACCTTCCATAATGACAAGACTACCATCCATTGGAGAAACAAAGATATCAACAACAGACTACCTTCCATAATGATAAGGCTACCATCCATTAGATTAACAAAAATCACGACAAAAAATTACCTTCCATAATGAAAAGGCTACCATCCATTAGAGTAACAAAAATATCAACAAGAGACTACCTTCCATAATGACAAGGCTACCATCCATTGGAGTAACAAATATCTCGACAACAGACTACCTTCCATAATGACAAGGCTACCATCCATTGGAGAAACAAAGATATCGACAACAGACTACCTTCCATAATGATAAGGCTATCGTCCATTAGAGTAACAAAAATCACGACAACAAATTACCTTCCATAATGACAAGGCTACCATCCATTGGAATAACAGAAATCTTGACAAAAGACTACCTTCCATAATGACAAGGCTACCATCCATTGGAGTAACAAAGATATCGACACCATACTAACTTCCATAATGACATGGCTACCATCCATTGGAGTAATAAAAATCACGACAGCAGACTACCTTCCATAATGACAAGGCTATCATCCAATGGAGTAACAGAAATCTCGACAACAGACTACCTTCCATAATGACAAGGCTACCATCCATTGGAGTAACAAAAATCTCGACAACAGACTACCTTCCATAATGACAAGGCTACCATCCATTGGAATAACAGAAATCTCGATAACAGACTAACTTCCATAATGACAAGGCTACCATCCATTGGATTAACAAAAATCTAGACGACAGACTACCTTCCATAATGACAAGGCTACCATCCATTGAAGTAACAAAAATCTCAACAACAGACTACCTTCCATAATGACAAGGCTACCATCCATTGGAGTAATAAAAATCTCGACAATAAACTACCTTCTATAATGACAAGTCTACAACCCATTGGAATAACAAAAATCTCAACAATAGACTACCTTCCATAATGACAAGGCTACAATCCAATGGAGTAACAAAAATATCGACAACAGACTACCTTCCATAATGACAAGTTTACCATCCTTTGGAGTAACAAAAATCTGAACAACAGACTACCTTCCATACGGACAAGGCTACCTTCCATTTGAGTAACAAAAATCGGGTCAACAGACTACCTTCCATAATGACAAGTCTACCATCCATTTGAGTAACAAAAATATCAACAAGAGACTACCTTCCACAATGACAAGGCTACCATCCATTGGAGTAACAAAAATATCGACAACAGACTACCTTCCATAATGACAAGGCTACCATCAATTAGAGTAACAAAGATATCAACAATAGACTACCTTCCATAATGACAAGGCTACCATCCATTGGAGTAAAAAGAATCACGACAATAAATTACCTTCCATAATGACAAGGCTACCATCAGTTGGAATAACAGAAATCTTGACAACAGACTACCTTCCATAATGACAAGTCTACCATCCATTGGAGTAACAAAGATATCGACAACATACTAACTTCCATAATGACAACGCTACCATCCATTGGAGTAATAAAAATCACGACAGCAGACTACCTTCCATAATGACAAGGCTACCATCCATTGGAATAACAAAAATCTCGACAATAGACTACCTTCCATAATTACAAGGCTACAATCCAATGGAGTAACAGAAATCTCGATAACAGACTACCTTCCATAATGACATGTCTACCATCCACTGGAGTAACAAAAATCTGAACAACAGACTACCTTCCATAATGACAAGGCTATAATCCATTTGAGTAACAAAAATCGGGACAACAGACTACCTTCCATAATGACAAGACTACCATCCGTTGGAGTAACAAAAATATCAACAAGAGACTACCTTCCATAATGACAAGGCTACCATCAATTGTAGTAACAAAAATATCGACAACATACTACCTTCCATAATGACAAGGCTACCATCAATTGGAGTAACAAAGATATCGACAATAGACTACCTTCCATAATGACAAGGGTACCATCCATTGGAGTAAAAAGAATCACGACAACAAATTACCTTCCATAATGACAAGGCTACCATCCATTGGAATAACAAAAATCTTGATAATAAACTACCTTCCATAATAACAAGGCTACCATCCATTGGAGTAACAAAGATATCGACAGCATACTAACTTCACTAATGACAAGACTACCATCCATTGGAGTAATAAAAATCACGACAGCAGACTACCTTCCATAATGACAAGGCTACCATCCATTGGAATAACAAAAATCTCGACAACAGACTACCTTCCATACGGACAAGGCTACCTTCCATTTGAGTAACAAAAATCGGGTCAACAGACTACCTTCCATAATGACAAGTCTACCATCCATTTGAGTAACAAAAATATCAACAAGAGACTACCTTCCACAATGACAAGGCTACCATCCATTGGAGTAACAAAAATATCGACAACAGACTACCTTCCATAATAACAAGGCTACCATCCATTGGAGTAACAAAGATATCGACAGCATACTAACTTCACTAATGACAAGACTACCATCCATTGGAGTAATAAAAATCACGACAGCAGACTACCTTCCATAATGACAAGGCTACCATCCATTGGAATAACAAAAATCTCGACGACAGACTACCTTCCATAATGACAAGGGTACCATCCATTGGAGTAACAAAAATCTCGACAACAGACTACCTTCCATAATAACAAGGCTATAATCCAATGGAGTTACAAAAATCTCGACAACATACTACCTTCCATAATGACAAGTCTACCATCCATTGGAGTAACAAAAATCTGAATAACAGCCTACCTTCCATAATGACAAGGCTACCATCCATTGGAGTAACAGAAATCACAACGACAGAGTACCTTCCATAATGACTAGGCTACCATCCATTGGAGTAACAAAAATCACGACAACAAATTACCTTCCATAATGACAAGGCTACCATCCATTGGAATAACAGAAATCTTGACAACAGACTACCTTCCATAATGACAAGGCTACCATCCATTGGAGTAACAAAGATATAGACAACATACTAACTTCCATAATGACAAGGCTACCATCCATTGGAGTAATAAAAATCACGACAGCAGACTACCTTCCATAATTGCAAGGCTACCATCCATTGGAATAACAAAAATCTCGACAACAAACTATATTCCATAATGACAAGGCTACCATCCAATGGAGTAACAAAAATCTCGATAACAGACTACCTTCCATAATGACAAGGCTACCATCCAATGGAGTAACAAAAATCTGGACGACAGACTACCTTCCATAATGACAAGGCTACCATCCATTAGATAAACAAAAATCTCGACAACAGACTACCATCCATAATGACAAGGCTACCATCCATTGGAGTAATAAAAATCTCGACAATAAACTACCTTCTATATTGACAAGTCTACAACCCATTGGAATAACAAAAATCTCAACAATAGACTACCTTCCATAATGACAAGGCTACAATCCAATGGAGTAACAAAAATCTCGACAACAGACTACCTTCCATAATGACAAGTCTACCATCCTTTGGAGTAACAAAAATCTGAACAACAGACTACCTTCGATACTGACAAGGCTACCTTCCATTTGAGTAACAAAAATCGGGACAACAGACTACCTTCCATAATGACAAGACTACCATCCATTTGAGTAACAAAAATATCAACAAGAGACTACCTTCCACAATGAAAAGGCTACCATCCATTGGAGTAACAAAAATCTCGACAACAGACTACCTTCCATAATTACAAGGCTACCATCAATTGGAGTAACAAAGATATCAACAATAGACTAGCTTCTATAATGACAAGGGTACCATCCATTGGAGTAAAAAGAATCACGACAACAAATTACCTTCCATAATGACAAGGCTACCATCCATTGGAATAACAAAAATCTTGATAATAAACTACCTTCCATAATAACAAGGCTACCATCCATTGGAGTAACAAAGATATCGACAGCATACTAACTTCACTAATGACAAGACTACCCTCCATTGGAGTAATAAAAATCACGACAGCAGACTACCTTCCATAATGACAAGGCTACCATCCATTGGAATAAAAAAAATCTCGACGATAGACTACCTTCCATAATGACAAGGCTACCATTCATTGGAGTAACAAAAATATCGACAACACACTACCTTCCATAATGACAAGGGTACCATCCATTGGAGTAACAAAAATCTCGACAACAGACTACCTTCCATAATAACAAGGCTATAATCCAATGGAGTTACAAAAATCTCGACAACAAACTACCTTCCATAATGACAAGTCTACCATCCATTGGAGTAACAAAAATCTGAACAACAGCCTACCTTCCATAATGACAAGGCTACCATCCATTGGAGTAACAGAAATCACAATGACAGAGTACCTTCCATAATGACTAGTCTACCATCCATTGGAGTAAAAAAAATCATGACAACAAATTACCTTCAATAATGACAAGGCTACCATCCATTGGAATAACAGAAATCTTGACAACAGACTACCTTCCATAATGACAAGGCTACCATCCATTGGAGTAACAAAGATATAGACAGCATACTAACTTCCATAATGACAAGGCTACCATCCATTGGAGTAATAAAAATCACGACAGCAGACTACCTTCCATAATTGCAAGGCTACCATCCATTGGAATAACAAAAATCTCGACAACAAACTATATTCCATAATGACAAGGCTACCATCCAATGGAGTAACAAAAATCTCGATAACAGACTACCTTCCATAATGACAAGGCTACCATCCAATGGAGTAACAAAAATCTGGACGACAGACTACCTTCCATAATGACAAGGCTACCATCCATTAGATAAACAAAAATCTCGACAACAGACTACCATCCATAATGACAAGGCTACCATCCATTGGAGTAATAAAAATCTCGACAATAAACTACCTTCTATATTGACAAGTCTACAACCCATTGGAATAACAAAAATCTCAACAATAGACTACCTTCCATAATGACAAGGCTACAATCCAATGGAGTAACAAAAATCTCGACAACAGACTACCTTCCATAATGACAAGTCTACCATCCTTTGGAGTAACAAAAATCTGAACAACAGACTACCTTCGATACTGACAAGGCTACCTTCCATTTGAGTAACAAAAATCGGGACAACAGACTACCTTCCATAATGACAAGACTACCATCCATTTGAGTAACAAAAATATCAACAAGAGACTACCTTCCACAATGACAAGGCTACCATCCATTGGAGTAACAAAAATCTCGACAACAGACTACCTTCCATAATTACAAGGCTACCATCAATTGGAGTAACAAAGATATCAACAATAGACTAGCTTCTATAATGACAAGGGTACCATCCATTGGAGTAAAAAGAATCACGACAACAAATTACCTTCCATAATGACAAGGCTACCATCCATTGGAATAAAAAAAATCTTGATAATAAACTACCTTCCATAATAACAAGGCTACCATCCATTGGAGTAACAAAGATATCGACAGCATACTAACTTCACTAATGACAAGACTACCCTCCATTGGAGTAATAAAAATCACGACAGCAGACTACCTTCCATAATGACAAGGCTACCATCCATTGGAATAAAAAAAATCTCGACGATAGACTACCTTCCATAATGACAAGGCTACCATTCATTGGAGTAACAAAAATATCGACAACACACTACCTTCCATAATGACAAGGGTACCATCCATTGGAGTAACAAAAATCTCGACAACAGACTACCTTCCATAATAACAAGGCTATAATCCAATGGAGTTACAAAAATCTCGACAACAAACTACCTTCCATAATGACAAGTCTACCATCCATTGGAGTAACAAAAATCTGAACAACAGCCTACCTTCCATAATGACAAGGCTACCATCCATTGGAGTAACAGAAATCACAATGACAGAGTACCTTCCATAATGACTAGTCTACCATCCATTGGAGTAAAAAAAATCATGACAACAAATTACCTTCAATAATGACAAGGCTACCATCCATTGGAATAACAGAAATCTTGACAACAGACTACCTTCCATAATGACAAGGCTACCATCCATTGGAGTAACAAAGATATAGACAGCATACTAACTTCCATAATGACAAGGCTACCATCCATTGGAGTAATAAAAATCACGACAGTAGACTACCTTCCGTAATTGCAAGGCTACCATCCATTGGAATAACAAAAATCTCGACAACAAACTATCTTCCATAATGACAAGGCTACCATCCAATGGAGTAACAAAAATCTCGACAACAGACTACCTTCCATAATGACAAGGCTACCATCCATTGGAGTAACAAAAATCTGAACAACAGACTACCTTCTATAATGACAAGGCTACCATCCATTGGAGTAACAAAAATCACAAAGACATAGTACCTTCCATAATGACTAGGCTACCATCCATTGGAGTAACAAAAATCACGACAACAAATTACCCTCCAAAATGACAAGGCTACCATCCATTGGAATAACAGAAATCTTGACAACAGACTACCTTCTATAATGACAAGGCTACCATCCATTGGAGTAACAAAGATATAGACCGCATACTAACTTCCATAATGACAAGGCTACCATACATTGGAGTAATGAAAATCACGACAGTATACTACCTTCCATAATGACAAGGCTACCATCCAAGGGAGTAACAAAAATCTCGACAACAGACTACCTTCCATAATGACAAGGCTACCATCCAATGGAGTAACAAAAATCTCGACAAAAAATTACCTTCCATAATGACAAGGCTACCATCTATTGGAATAACAGAAATCTTGACAGCAGACTACCTTCCATAATTACAAGGCTACCATCCATTAGAGTAACAAAAATCTCGACAACAGACTAACTTCCATAATGACAAGGCTACCATCCATTGGAGTAATAAAGATATCGACAACAGACTACCTTCTATAATGACAAGGCTACCATCCATTAGAGTAACAAAAATCACGACAACAAATTACCTTCCATAATGACAAGGCTACCATCAGTTGGAATAACAGAAATCTTGACAACAGACTACCTTCCATAATGACAAGTCTACCATCCATTGGAGTAACAAAGATATCGACAACATACTAACTTCCATAATGACAACGCTACCATCCATTGTAGTAATAAAAATCACGACAGCAGACTACCTTCCATAATGACAAGGCTACCATCCATTGGAATAACAAAAATATCAAAAACAGAATACCTTCCATAATGACAAGGCTACCATCCAATGGAGTATCAAAAATCTCGACAATAGACTACCTTCTATAATGACAAGGCTACCATCCATTGGAGTAACAATAAATCTCGACAACAGATTACCTTCCATAATGACAAGGGTACCATCCATTGGAGTAACAAAAATCTAAACAACAGACTACCTTCCATAATGACAAGGCTATAATCCAATGGAGTAACAAAAATCTCGATAACAGACTACCTTACATAATGATAAGTCTACCATCCATTGGAGTAACAAAAATTTGAACAACAGACTACCTTCCATAATGACAAGGTTACCATCCATTGGACTAACAGAAATCACAACAACATACTACCTTCCATAATGACAAGGCTACCATCCATTGGAGTAACAAAAATCACGACAACAAATTACCTTCCATAATGACAAGGCTACCATCCATTGGAATAATAGAAATCTTGACAATAGACTACCTTCCATAATGACAAGGCTACCATCCTGTGGATTAACAAAGATATCGAAGCATACTAACTTCCATAATGACAAGGCTACCATCCATTGGAGTAATAAAAATCACGACAGCATACTACCTTCCATAATGACAAGGCTATCATCCATTGGAATAACAAAAATCTCAACAACAGACTACCTTCCATAATGACAAGGCTACCATCCAATGGAGTAACAAAAATCTCGACAACAGACTACCTTCCATAATGACAAGGCTACCATCCATTGGAGTAACAAAAATCTCGACAACAGACTACCTTTCATAATGATAAGGGTACTATCTATTGGAGTAATAAAAATCTCAACAACAGACTACCTTCCATAATGACAAGGCTATAATCCAATGGCGTAACATAAATCTCGACAACAGACTACCTTCCATAATGACAAGTCTACCATCCATTGGAGTTACAAAAATCTGAACAACAGACTACCTTCCTTAATAACAAGGCTACCATCCGTTGGAGTAACAAAAATCACAACGACATACTACCTTCTATAATGAAAAGGCTACCATCTATTTGAGTAAAAAAAAATGGGACAACAAACTAGCTTCCATAATGACAAGGCTACCATCCATTGGAGTAACAAAAATCTCGACAACAGACTACCTTCCAGAATGACAAGGTTACAATCCAATGTAGTAACATAAATCTCGACAACAGACTACCTTCCATAATGACAAGTCTACCATCCATTGGAGTTACAAAAATCTGAACAACAGACTACCTTCCTTAATACCAAGGCTACCATCCGTTGGAGTAACAGAAATCACAACGACATACTACCTTCTATAATGACAAGGCTACCATCAATTGGAGTAACAAAGATATCAACAATAGACTACCTTCCATAATGACATGGCTACCATCCATTGGAGTAAAAAAAATCACGACAACAAATTACCTTCCATAATGACAAGGCTACCATCCATTGGAATAACAAAAATATTGATAATAAACTACCTTCCATAATAACAAGGCTACCATCCATTGGAGTAACAAAGATATCGACAGCATACTAACTTCACTAATGAACAGACTACCATCCATTGGAGTAATAAAAATCACGACAACAGACTACCTTCCATAATGACAAGGCTACCATCCATTGGAATAACAAAAATCTCGACAATAGACTACCTTCCATAATGACAAGGCTACGATCCAATGGAGTAACAAAAATCTCGACGACAGACTACCTTCCATAATGACAAGGCTACCATTCATTGGAGTAACAAAAATCTCGACAACAGACCACCTTCCATAATGACAAGGGTACCATCCATTGGAGTAACAAAAATCTCGACAAGAGACTACCTTCCATAATGACAAGGTTACAATCCAATGGAGTAACATAAATCTCGACAACAGACTACCTTCCATAATGACAAGTCTACCATCCATTGGAGTTACAAAAATCTGAACAACAGACTACCTTCCTTAATAACAAGGCTACCATCCGTTGGAGTAACAGAAATCACAACGACATACTACCTTCTATAATGACAAGGCTACCATCAATTGGAGTAACAAAGATATCAACAATAGACTACCTTCCATAATGACATGGCTACCATCCATTGGAGTAAAAAAAATCACGACAACAAATTACCTTCCATAATGACAAGGCTACCATCCATTGGAATAACAAAAATATTGATAATAAACTACCTTCCATAATAACAAGGCTACCATCCATTGGAGTAACAAAGATATCGACAGCATACTAACTTCACTAATGAACAGACTACCATCCATTGGAGTAATAAAAATCACGACAACAGACTACCTTCCATAATGACAAGGCTACCATCCATTGGAATAACAAAAATCTCGACAATAGACTACCTTCCGTAATGACAAGGCTACCATCCAATGGAGTAACAAAAATCTCGACGACAGACTACCTTCCATAATGACAAGGCTACCATTCATTGGAGTAACAAAAATCTCGACAACAGACCACCTTCCATAATGACAAGGGTACCATCCATTGGAGTAACAAAAATCTCGACAAGAGACTACCTTCCATAATAATAAGGCTATAATCCAATGGAGTTACAAAAATCTCGACAACAGACTACCTTCCATAATGATAAGTCTACCATCCATTGGAGTAACAAAAATCTGAACAACAGACTACCTTCCATAATGACAAGGCTACCATCCATTGGAGTAACCGAAATCACAAAGACATAGTACCTTCCATAATGACTAGGCTACCATCCATTGGAGTAACAAAAATCACGACAACAAATTACCCTCCATAATGACAAGGCTACCATCCATTGGAATAACATAAATCTTGACAACAGACTACCTTCGATAATGACAAGGTTACCATCCATTGGAGTAACAAAGATATCGACCGCATACTAACTTCCATAATGACAAGGCTACCATACATTGGAGTAATGAAAATCACGACAGTAGACTACCTTCCATAATGGCAAGGCTACCATCCATTTGAATAACAAAAATCTCGACAATAGACTACCTTCCATAATGACAAGGCTACCATCCAAGGGAGTAACAAAAATCTCGACAACAGACTACCTTCCATAATGACAAGGCTACCATCCAATGGAGTAACAAAAATCTCGACAACAAATTCCCTTCCATAATGACAAGGCTACCATCTATTGGAATAATAGAAATCTTGACAACAGACTACCTTCCATAATGACAAGGCTACCATCCATTAGAGTAACAAAAATCTCGACAACAGACTAATTTCCATAATGACAAGGCTACCATCCATTGGAGTAACAAAGATATCGACAACAGACTACCTTCTATAATGACAAGGCTACCATCCATTAGAGTAACAAAAATCACGACAACAAATCACCTTCCATAATGACAAGGCTACCATCAGTTGGAATAACAGAAATCTTGACAACAGACTACCTTCCATAATGACAAGTCTACCATCCATTGGAGTAACAAAGATATCGACAACATACTAACTTCCATAATGACAATGCTACCATCCATTGGAGTAATAAAAATCACGACAGCAGACTACCTTCCATAATGACAAGGCTACCAACCATTGGAATAACAAAAATCTCAAAAACAGAATACCTTCCATAATGACAAGGCTACCATCCAATGGAGTATCAAAAATCTCGACAATAGACTACCTTCCATAATGACAAGGCTACCATCCATTTGAGTAACAATAAATCTCGATAACGGATTACCTTCCATAATGACAAGGGTACCATCCATTGGAGTAACAAAAATCTCGACAACATACTACCTTCCATAATGACAAGGCTACCATCCATTGGAGTAACAAAAATCTCGACAACAGACTACCTTCCATAATGACAAGGTTACAATCCAATGGAGTAACATAAATCTCGACAACAGACTACCTTCCATAATGACAAGTCTACCATCCATTGGAGTTACAAAAATCTGAACAACAGACTACCTTCCTTAATAACAAGGCTACCATCCGTTGGAGTAACAGAAATCACAACGACATACTACCTTCTATAATGACAAGGCTACCATCAATTGGAATAATAGAAATCTTGACAATAGACTACCTTCCATAATGACAAGGCTACCATCCATTGGATTAACAAAGATATCGAAGCATACTAACTTCCATAATGACAAGGCTACCATCCATTGGAGTAATAAAAATCACGATAGCATACTACCTTCCATAATGACAAGGCTATCATCCATTGGAATAACCAAAATCTTGACAACAGAATACCTTCCATAATGACAAGGCTACCATCCAATGGAGTAACAAAAATCTCGACAACAGACTACCTTCCATAATGACAAGGCTACCATCCATTGGAGTAACTAAAATCTCGACAACAGACTACCTTCCATAATGACAAGGGTACTATCCATTGGAGTAACAAAAATCTCAACAACAGACTACCTTCCATAATGACAAGGCTATAATCCAATGGCGTAACATAAATCTCGACAACAGACTACCTTCCATAATGACAAGTCTACCATCCATTGGAGTTACAAAAATCTGAACAACAGACTACCTTCCTTAATAACAAGGCTACCATCCGTTGGAGTAACAAAAATCACAACGACATACTACCTTCTATAATTACAAGGCTACCATCCATTTAAGTAAAAAAAATTGGATAACAAACTAGCTTCCATAATGACAAGGCTACCATCCATTGGATTAACAAAAATCTCGACAACAGACTACCTTCCATAATGACAAGGTTACAATCCAATGGAGTAACATAAATCTCGACAACAGACTACCTTCCATAATGACAAGGCTACCATCCGTTGGAGTAACAGAAATCACAACGACATACTACCTTCTATAATGACAAGGCTCCCATCAATTGGAGTAACAAAGATATCAACAATAGACTACCTTCCATAATGACAAGGCTACCATCCATTGGAGTAAAAAAAATCACGACAACAAATTACCTTCCATAATGACAAGCCTACCATCCATTGGAATAACAAAAATCTTGATAATAAACTACCTTCCATAATAACAAGGCTACCATCCATTGGTATAACAAAGATATCGACTGCATACTAACTTCACTAATGACAAGACTACCATCCATTGGAGTAATAAAAATCACGACAGCAGACTACCTTCCATAATAACAAGGCTACCATCCATTGGAATAACAAAAATCTCGACAATAGACTACCTTCCATAATGACAAGGCTACCATCCAATGGAGTAACAAAAATCTCGACGACAGACTACCTTCCATAATGACAAGGCTACCATTCATTGGAGTAACAAAAATCTCGACAACAGACCACCTTCCATAATGACAAGGGTACCATCCATTGGAGTAACAAAAATCTCGACAAGAGACTACCTTCCATAATAATAAGGCTACAATCCAATGGAGTTACAAAAATCTCGACAACAGACTACCTTCCATAATGATAAGTCTACCATCCATTGGAGTAACAAAAATCTGAACAACATACTACCTTCCATAATGACAAGGCTACCATCCATTGTAGTAACAGAAATCAAAATGACAGAGTACCTTCCATAATGACTAGGCTACCATCCATTGGAGTAACAAAAATCACGACAACAAATTACCTTCCATAATGACAAGGCTACCATCCATTGGAATAACAGAAATCTTGACAATAGACTACCTTCCATAATCACAAGGCTACCATCCATTGGAGTAACAAAGATATAGACAGCATACTAACTTCCATAATGACAAGGCTACCATCCATTGGAGTAATAAAAATCACGACAGCAGACTACCTTCCATAATTGCAAGGCTACCATCCATTGGAATAACAAAAATCTCGACAACAGACTACCTTCCATAATGACAAGGCTACCATCCAATGGAGTAACAAAAATCTCGACAACAGACTACCTTCCATAATGACAAGGCTACCATCCATTGGAGTAACAAAAATCTGAACAACAGACTACCTTCTATAATGACAAGGCTACCATCCATTGGAGTAACAGAAATCACAAAGACAGAGTACCTTCCATAATGACGAGGCTACCATCCATTGGAGTAACAAAAATCACGACAACAGATTACCTTCCATAATGACAAGGCTACCATCCATTGGAATAACAGAAATCTTGACAACATACTACCTTCTATAATGACAAGGCTACCATCCATTGGAGTAACAAAGATATCGACAGCATACTAACTACCATAATGACAAGGCTACCATCCATTGGAGTAATGAAAATCACGACAGTAGACTACCTTCCATAATGGCAAGGCTACCATCCATTTGAATAACAAAAATCTCGACAACAGACTACCTTCCATAATGACAAGGCTACCATCCAAGGGAGTAACAAAAATCTCGACAACAGACTACCTTCCATAATGACAAGGCTACAATCCATTGGAGTAACAAAAATCACGACAACAAATTACCTTTCATAATGACAAGGCTACCATCTATTTGAATAACAGAAATCTTGACAACAGACTACCTTCCATAATGACAAGGCTACCATCCATTAGAGTAACAAAGATATCGACAACATACTAACTTCCATAATTGCAAAGGCTACCATCCATTGGAGTAATAAAAATCTCGACAACAAACTACCTTATATAATGACAAGTCTACAACCCATTGGAATAACAAAAATATCAACAACAGACTACCTTCCATAATGACAAGGCTACAATCCAATGGAGTAACAAAAATCTCGACAACAGACTACCTTCAATAATGACAAGTCTGCCATCCATTGGAGTAACAAAACTCTGAACAACAGACTACCTTCCTTAATGACAAGGCAACCATCCATTTGAGTAACAAAAATCGGGACAACATACTACCTTCCATAATGACAAGAATACCATCCATTGGAGTAACAAAAATATCAACAAGAGACTACCTTCCATATTGACAAGGCTACCATCCATTGGAGTAACAAAAATCTCTACAACAGACTACCTTCCATAATGACTAGGCTACCATCCATTGGAGTATAAATTTTTTTGACAACAGACTACCTTCCATAATGACAAGGCTACCATCCATTGGAGTAATAAAAAATCTCGACAACAAATTACCTTCCATAATGACAAGGCTACCATCAGTTGGAATAACAGAAATCTTGATAACAGACTACCTTCCATAATGACAAGGCTACGATCCATTGGAGTAACAAAGATATCGACAGCATACTAACTTCCATAATGACAAGGCTACCATCCATTGGAGTAATAAAAATCACGACAGCAGACTACCTTCCATAATGACAAGGCTACCATCCATTGGAGTAACAAAAATCTCAAAAACAAAATACCTTCCATAATGACAAGGCTACCATCCAATGGAGTAACAAAAATCTCGACAACAGACTACCTTCCATAATGACAAGGCTACCAACCATTGGAGTAACAAAAATCTCGACAACAGACTACCTTTCATAATGACAAGGCTATAATCCAATGGAGTAACAAAAATCTCGACAACAGACTACCTTACATAATGATAAGTCTACAATCCATTGGAGTAACAAAAATTTGAACAACAGACTACCTTCCATAATGACAAGGATACCATCCATTGGAGTAACAGAAATCTCGACATCACACTACCTTCCATAATGACAAGTCTACCATCCATTAAAGTAACAAAAATCTGAACAATAGACTACCTTCCATAATGACAAGGCTACCATCCATTGGAGTAACAGAAATCAAAACGACAGAGTACCTTCCATAATGACTAGGCTATCATCCATTGGAGTAACAAAAATCACGACAACAAATTACCTTCCATAATGACAAGGCTACCATCCATTGGAATAACAGAAATCTTGACAACAGACTACCTTCCATAATGACAAGGCTACCATCCATTGGAGTAACAAAGATATAGACAGCATACTAACTTCCATAATGACAAGGCTACCATCCATTGGAGTAATAAAAATCACGACAGCAGACTACCTTCCATAATTGCAAGGCTACCATCCATTGGAATAACAAAAATCTCAACAATAGATTACCTTCCATAATGAAAAGGCTACCATCCAATGGAGTAACAAAAATCTGAACAACAGACTACCTTCTATAATGACAAGGATACCATCCATTGGAGTAACAGAAATCACAAAGACAGAGTACCTTCCATAATGACTAGGCTACCATCCATTGGAGTAACAAAAATCACGACAACAAATTACCTTCCATAATGAAAAGGCTACCATCCATTGGAATAACAGAAATCTTGACAACAGACTACCTTCTATAATGACAAGGCTACCATCCATTGGAGTAACAAAGATATCGACAGCATACTAACTTCCATAATGACAAGGCTACCATCCATTGGAGTATTGAAAATCATGAAAGTAGACTACCTTCCATAATGGCAAGGCTACCATCCATTTGAATAACAAAAATCTCGACAACAGACTACCTTCCATAATGACAAGGCTACCATCTAAGGGAGTAACAAATATCTAGATAACAGACTACCTTCCATAATGACAAGGCTACCATCCATTGGAGTAACAAAAATCACGACAACAAATTACCTTCCATAATGACAAGGCTACCATCTATTGGAATAACAGAAATCTTGACAACAGACTACCTTCCATAATGACAAGGCTACCATCCATTAGAGTAACAAAGATATCGACAACATACTAACTTCCATAATGACAAGGCTACCATCCATTGGAGTAATAAAAATCTCGACAACAAACTACCTTATATAATGACAAGTCTATAACCCATTGGAATAACAAAAATCTTAACAACAGACTACCTTCCATAATGACAAGCCTACAATCCAATGGAGTAACAAAAATCTCGACAACAGACTACCTTCAATAATGACAAGTCTACAATCCATTGGAGTAACAAAACTCTGAACAACAGACTACCTTCCATAATGACAAGGCAACCATCCATTTGAGTAACAAAAATCGGGACAACATACTACCTTCCATAATGACAAGACTACCATCCATTGGAGTAACAAAAATATCAACAAGAGACTACCTTCCATAATGACAAGGCTACCATCCATTGGAGTAACAAAAATCTCAACAACAGACTACCTTCCATAATGACAAGGCTACCATCCATTGGAGTAACAAAGATATCGACAACAGACTACCTTCTATAATGACAAGGCTACTATCCATTAGAGTAACAAAAATCACGACAACAAATTACCTTCCATAATGACAAGGCTACCATCAGTTGGAATAACAGAAATCTTGATAACAGACTACCTTCCATAATGACAAGGCTACCATCCATTGGAGTAACAAAGATATCGACAGCATACTAACTTCCATAATGACAAGACTACCTTCCATAATGACAAGGCTACCATCCATTGGAATAACAAAAATCTCAAAAACAAAATACCTTCCATAATGACAAGGCTACCATCCAATGGAGTAACAAAAATCTCGACAACAGACTACCTTCCATAATGACAAGGCTATAATCCAATGGAGTAACAAAAATCTCGACAACAGACTACCTTACATAATGATAAGTCTACAATCCATTGGAGTAACAAAAATTTGAACAACAGACTACCTTCCATAATGACGAGGCTACCATCCATTGGAGTAACAGAAATCACAACAACAGACTACCTTCCATAATGACAAGGCTACCATCCATTGGAGTAACAAAAATCACGACAACAAATTACCTTCCATAATGACAAGGCTACCATCCATTGGAATAATAGAAATCTTGACAATAAACTACCTTCCATAATGACAAGGCTACCATCCATTGGATTAACAAAGATATCGATACATACTAACTTCCATAATGACAAGGCTACCATCCATTGGAGTAATAAAAATCATGATAGCATACTACCTTCCATAATGACAAGGCTATCATCCATTGGAATAACAAAAATCTCGACAACAGACTACCTTCCATAATGACAAGGCTACCAACTAATGGAGTAACAAAAACCTAGACAACAGACTACCTTCCATAATGACAAGGCTACCAACCATTGGAGTAACAAAATTCTCGACAACAGACTACCTTCCATAATGACAAGGGTACTATCCATTGGAGTAACAAAAATCTCAAGAACAGACTACCTCCCATAATGACAAGGCTATAATCCAATGGTGTAACATAAATCTCGACAACAGACTACCTTCCATAATGACAAGTCCACCATCCATTGGAGTAACATAAATCTCGACAAGAGACTACCTTCCATAATAATAAGGCTATAATCCAATGGAGTTACAAAAATCTCGTCAACAGACTACCTTCCATAATGACAAGTCTACCATCCATTGGAGTAACAAAAATCTGAACAATAGACTACCTTCCATAATGACAAGGCTACCATCCATTGGAGTAACAGAAATCAAAACGACAGAGTACCTTCCATAATGACTAGGCTACCATCCATTGGAGTAACAAAAATCACGACAACAAATTACCTTCCATAATGACAAGGCTACCATCCATTGGAATAACAGAAATCTTGACAACAGACTACCTTCCATAATGACAAGGCTACCATCCATTGGAGTAACAAAGATATAGACAGCATACTAACTTCCATAATGACAAGGCTACCATCCATTGGAGTAATAAAAATCACGACAGCAAACTACCTTCCATAATTGCAAGGCTACCATCCATTGGAATAACAAAAATCTCGACAATAGATTACCTTCCATAATGAAAAGGCTACCATCCAATAGAGTAACAAAAATCTCGACAACAGACTACCTTCCATATTGACAAGGCTACCATCCATTGGAGTAACAAAAATCTGAACAACAGACTACCTTCTATAATGACAAGGCTACCATCCATTGGAGTAACAGAAATCACAAAGACAGAGTACCTTCCATAATGACTAGGCTACCATCCATTGGAGTAACAAAAATCACGACAACAAATTACCTTCCATAATGACAAGGCTACCATCCATTGGAATAACAGAAATCTTGACAATAGACTACCTTCTATAATGACAAGGCTACAATCCATTGGAGTAACAAAGATATCGACAGCATACTAACTTCCATAATGACAAGGCTACCATCCATTGGAGTAATGAAAATCACGAAAGTAGACTACCTTCCATAATGGCAAGGCTACCATCCATTTGAATAACAAAAATCTCGACAACAGACTACCTTCCATAATGACAAGGCTACCATCTAAGGGAGTAACAAAAATCTCGACAACAGACTACCTTCCATAATGACAAGGCTACCATCCATTGGAGTAACAAAAATCACGACAACAAATTACCTTCCATAATGACAAGGCTACCATCTATTGGAATAACAGAAATCTTGACAACAGACTACCTTCCATAATGACAAGGCTACCATCCATTAGAGTAACAAAGATATCGACAACATACTAACTTCCATAATGACAAGGCTACCATCCATTGGAGTAATAAAAATCTCGACAACAAACTACCTTATATAATGACAAGTCTATAACCCATTGGAATAACAAAAATCTCAACAACAGACTACCTTCCATAATGACAAGGCTACAATCCAATGGAGTAAAAAAAATCTCGACAACAGACTACCTTCAATAATGACAAGTCTACCATCCATTGGAGTAACAAAACTCTGAACAACAGACTACCTTCCATAATGACAAGGCAACCATCCATTTGAGTAACAAAAATCGGGACAACATACTACCTTCCATAATGACAAGACTACCATCCATTGGAGTAACAAAAATATCAACAAGAGACTACCTTCCATAATGAGAAGGCTACCATCCATTGGAGTAACAAAAATCTCGACAACAGACTACCTTCCATAATGACAAGGCTACGATCCATTGGAGTAACAAAGATATCGACAACAGACTACCTTCTATAATGACAAGGCTACCATCCATTAGAGTAACAAAAATCACGACAACAAATTACCTTCCATAATGACAAGGTTACCATCAGTTGGAATAACAGAAATCTTGATAACAGACTACCTTCCATAATGACAAGGCTACCATCCATTGGATTAACAAAGATATCGACAGCATACTAACTTCCATAATGACAAGACTACCTTCCATAATGACAAGGCTACCATCCATTGGAATAACAAAAATCTCAAAAACAAAATACCTTCCATAATGACAAGGCTACCATCCAATGGAGTAACAAAAATCTCGACAATAGACTACCTTCCATAATGACAAGGCTACCATCCATTGGAGTAACAATAAATCTCGACAACAGACTACCTTCCATAATTACAAGGGTACCATCCATTGGAGTTACAAAAATCTCGACAACAGGCTACCTTCCATAATGACAAGGCTATAATCCCATGGAGTAACAAAAATCTCGACAACAGACTACCTTACATAATGATAAGTCTACAATCCATTGGAGTAACAAAAATTTGAACAACAGACTACCTTCCATAATGACAAGGCTACCATCCATTGGAGTAACAGAAATCACAACAACAGACTACCTTCCATAATTACAAGGCTACCATCCATTGGAGTAACAAAAATCACGACAACAAATTACCTTCCATAATGACAAGGCTACCATCCATTTGAATAATAGAAATCTTGACAATAAACTACCTTCCATAATGACAAGGCTACCATCCATTGGATTAACAAAGATATCGAAGCATACTAACTTCCAAAATGACAAGGCTACCATCCATTGGAGTAATAAAAATCACGACAGCATACTACCTTCCATAATGACAAGGCTATCATCCATTGGAATAACAAAAATCTCGACAATAGACTACCTTCCATAATGACAAGGCTACCATCCAATGGAGTAACAAAAATCTCGACAACAAACTACCTTCCATAATGACAAGTCTACCATCCATTGGAGTAACAAAAATCTCGACAACAGACTATCTTCCATAATGACAAGTCTATAATCCATTGGCATAACAAAAATCTCAACAACAGACTACCTTCCATAATGACAAGGCTACAATCCAATGGAGTTACAAAAATCTCGACAACAGACTACCTTCCATAATGACAAGTCTACGATCCATTGGAGTAACAAAAATCTCGACAACAGACTATCTTCCATAATGACAAGTCTACAATCCATTGGCATAACAAAAATCTCAACAACAGACTACCTTGCATAATGAAAAGGCTACCATCCATTGGAGTACCAAAAATCTCGACAACAGACTACCTTCCATAATGAAAAGGCTACCATCCATTGAAGTATCAAAGATATCGATAACATACTACCCTTCATAATGAAAAGGCTCCCATCCATTGGAGTAAAAAAAATCACGACAACAGACTACCTTCCATAATAACAAGGCTATAATCCAATGGAGTTACAAAAATCTTGACAACAGACTACCTTCCTTAATGACAAGGCTACCATCCATTGGAGTAACAAAAATCTCAACAACAGACTATCTTCCATAATGACAAGTCTACAATCCATTGGCATAACAAAAATCTCAACAACAGACTACCTTCCATAATGACAAGGCTACAATCCAATGGAGTAACAAAAATCTCAACAATAGACTACCTTCCATAATGACATGGCTACCATCCATTTGAGTAACAAAAATCGGGACAACAGACTACCTTCCATAATGACAAGGCTACCATCCATCAGAGTACCAAAAATATCGACAATAGACTACCTTCCATAATGAAAAGGCTACCATCCATTGGAGTAACAAAGATATCGACAACATACTACCCTTCATAATGACAAGGCTCCCATCCATTGGAGTAAAAAAATCACGACAACAGACTACCTTCCATAATAACAAGGCTATAATCCAATGGAGTTACAAAAATCTCGACAAGAGACTACCTTCCATAATGACAAGGCTACCATCCATTGGAGTAACAAAAATCACGACAACAGACTACCTTCCATAATGACAAGGTTACAATCCAATGAAGTAACAAAAATCTCGACAATAGACTACCTTCCATAATGAAAAGTCTACCATCCATTGGAGTAACAAAAATCTTAACAACAAACTACCTTCCTTAACCACAAGGCTACCATGCTTTGGAGTAACAGAAATCAGAACGACAAACTACCTTCCATAATGACAACGCTACCATCGATTTGAGTAAAAAAAATCGGGACAACAAACTACCTTCCATAATGACAAGGCTACCATCCATTGGAGTACCAAAAATCTCAACAACAGACTACCTTCCATAATGACAAGGCTACCATCCATTTGAGTAACAAAACTCGGGACAACAGACTACCTTCCATAATGACAAGGCTACCGTCCATTGGAGTACCAAAAATCTCGACAACAGACTACCTTCCATAATGAAAAGGCTACCATCCATTGGAGTAACAAAGATATCGATGACATACTACCCTTCATAATGACAAGGCTCCAATCCATTGGAGTAATAAATATCACGACAACAGACTACCTTCCATAATAACAAGGCTATAATCCAATGGAGTTACAAAAATCTCGACAACAGACTACCTTCCATAATGACAAGGCTACCATCCATTGGAGTAACAAAGATATCGACGACATACTACCCTTCATAATGACAAGGCTCCCATCCATTGGAGTAGAAAAAATCACGACAGCATACTACCTTCCATAATGACAAGGCTATCATCCATTGGAATAACAAAAATCTCGACAACAGACTACCTTCCATAATGACAAGGCTACCATCCAATGGAGTAACAAAAATCTCGACAACAGACTACCTTCCATAATGACAATGCTACCATCCATTGGAGTAACAAAAATCTCGACAACAGACTACCTTCCATAATGACAAGGCTATAATCCAATGGCGTAACATAAATCTCGACAACAGACTACCTTCCATAATGACAAGGGTACTATCCATTGGAGTAACAAAAATCTCAACAACAGACTACCTTCCATAATGACAAGGCTATAATCCAATGGCGTAACATAAATCTCGACAACAGACTACCTTGCATAATGACAAGTCTACCATCCATTGGAGTTACAAAAATCTGAACAACAGACTACCTTCCTTAATAACAAGGCTACCATCCGTTGGATTAACAAAAATCACAACGACATACTACCTTCTATAATGATAAGGCTACCATCCATTTGAGTAAAAAAAATGGGACAACAGACTAGCTTCCATAATGATAAGGCTACCATCCATTGGAGTAACAAAAATCTCGACAACAGACTACCTTTCATAATGACAAGGTTACAATCCAATGGAGTAACAAAAATCTAGACAATAGACTACCTTCTATAATGACAAGTCTACCATCCATTGGAGTAACAAAAATCTTAACAACAGACTACCTTCCATAACCACAAGGCTACCATGCTTTGGAGTAACAAAAATCAGAACAACAAACTACCTTCCATAATGACAACGCTACCATCCATTTGAGTAAAAAAAATCACGACAACAAACTACCTTCCATAATAACAAGGCTATAATCCAATGGAGTTACAAAAATCTCGACAACAGACTACCTTCCATAATGACAAGGCTACCATCCATTGGAGTAACAAAAATCTCGACAACAGACTATCTTCCATAATGACAAGTCTACAATCCATTGGCATAACAAAAATCTCAACAACAGACTACCTTCCATAATGACAAGGCTACAATCCAATGGAGCAACAAAAATCTCAACAACAGACTACCTTCCATAATGACAAGGCTACCATCCATTTGAGTAACAAAAATTGGGACAACAAACTACCTTCCATAATGACAAGGCTACCATCCATCGGAGTACCAAAAATCTCGACAACAGACTACCTTCCATAATGAAAAGGCTACCATCCATTGGAGTAACAAAGATATCGACAATATACTACCCTTCATAATGACAAGGCTCCCATCCATTGGAGTAAAAAAATCACGACAACAGACTACCTTCCATAATAACAAGGCTATAATCCAATGGAGTTACAAAAATCTCGACATCAGACTACCTTCCATAATGACAAGGCTACCATCCATTGAAGTAACAAAAATCACGACAACAGACTACCTTCCATAATGAAAAGGTTACAATCCATTGAAGTAACAAAAATCTCGACAACAGACTACCTTCCATAACCACAAGGCTACCATGCTTTGGAGTAACAGAAATCAGAACGACAAACTACCTTCCATAATGACAACGCTACCATCAATTTGAGTAAAAAAAATTGGGACAACAAACTACCTTCCATAATGACAAGGCTACCATCCATTGGAGTAACAAAAATCTCGACTACAGACTATCTTCCATAATGACAAGTCTACAATCCATTGGCATAACAAAAATCTCAACAACAGACTACCTTCCATAATGACAAGGCTACAATCCAATGGAGTAACAAAAATCTCAACAACAGACTACCTTCCATAATGACAAGGCTACCATCCATTTGAGTAACAAAACTCGGGACAACAGACTACCTTCCATAATGACAAGGCTACCATCCATTGGAGTACCAAAAATCTGGACAACAGACTACCTTCCATTATGAAAAGGCTACCATCCATTGGAGTAACAAAGATATCGACGACATACTACCTTTCATAATGACAAGGCTCCCATCCATTGGAGTAAAAAAAATCACGACAACAGACTACCTTCCATAATAACAAGGCTATAATCCAATTGAGTTACAAAAATCTCGACAACAGACTACCTTCCATAATGACAAGGCTACCATCCATTGGAGTAACAAAGATATCGACGACATACTACCCTTCATAATGACAAGGCTCCCATCCATTGGAGTAATAAAAATCACGACAGCATACTACCTTCCATAATGACAAGGTTATCATCCATTGGAATAACAAAAATCTCGACAACAGACTACCTTCCATAAATACAAGGCTACCATCCAATGGAGTAACAAAAATCTCGACAACAGACTACCTTCCATAATGACAAGGCTACCATCCATTGGAGTAACAAAAATCTCGACAATAGACTACCTTCCATAATGACAAGGCTATAATCCATTGGCGTAACATAAATCTCGACAACAGACTACCTTCCATAATGACAAGGGTACTATCCATTGGAGTAACAAAAATCTCAACAACAGACTACCTTCCATAATGACAAGGCTATAATCCAATGGCGTAACATAAATCTCGACAACAAACTACCTTCCATAATGACAAGTCTACCATCCATTAGAGTTACAAAAATCTGAACAACAGACTACCTTCCTTAATAACAAGGCTACCATCCGTTGGATTAACAAAAATCACAACGACATACTACCTTCTATAATGACAAGGCTACCATCCATTTGAGTAAAAAAAAATGGGACAACAGACTATCTTCCATAATGACAAGGCTACCATCCATTGGAGTAACAAAAATCTCGACAACAGACTACCTTTCATAATGACAAGGTTACAATCCAATGGAGTAACAAAAATTTAGACAATAGACTACCTTCTATAATGACAAGTCTACCATCCATTGGAGTAACAAAAATCTTAACAATAGACTACCTTCCATAACCACAAGGCTACCATGCTTTGGAGTAACAGAAATCAGAACGACAAACTACCTTTCATAATGACAACGCTACCATCCATTTGAGTAAAAAAAATCACGACAACAGACTACCTTCCATAATAACAAGGCTATAATCCAATGGAGTTACAAAAATCTCGACAACAGACTACCTTCCATAATGAAAAGGCTACGATCCATTGGAGTAACAAAGATATCGACAACATACTACCCTTCATAATGACAAGGCTCCCATCCATTGGAGTAAAAAAAATCACGACAACAGACTACCTTCCCTAATAACAAGGCTATAATCCAATGGAGTTACAAAAATCTCGACAACAGACTACCTTCCATAATGACAAGGCTACCATCCATTGGCATAACAAAAATCTCAACAACAGACTACCTTCAATAATGACAAGGCTACAATCCAATGGAGTAAAAAAAATATCAACAACAGACTACCTTCCATAATGACAAGGCTACCATCCATTTGAGTATCAAAAATTGGGACAACAGACTACCTTCCATAATGACAAGGCTACCATCCATTAGAGTACCAAAAATCTCGACAACAGACTACCTTCCATAATGAAAATGCTACCATCCATTGGAGTAACAAAGATATTGACAACATACTACCCTTCATATTGACAAGGCTCCCATCCATTGGAGTAAAAAAAATCACGACAACAGACTACCTTCCATAATAACAAGGCTATAATCCAATGGAGTTACAAAAATCTCGACAACAGACTACCTTCCATAATGACAAGGCTACCATCCATTGGAGTAATAAAAATCACGACAGCATACTACCTTCCATAATGACAAGGCTATCATCCATTGGAATAACAAAAATCTCGACAACAGACTACCTTCCATAATGACAAGGCTACCATCCATTGGAGTAACAAAAATCTCGACAACAGACTACCTTCCATAATGACAAGGGTACTATCCATTGGAGTAACAAAAATCTCAACAACAAACTACCTTCCATAATGACCAGGCTATAATCCAATGGCGTAACATAAATCTCGACAACAGACTACCTTCGATAATGACAAGTCTACCATCCATTGGAGTTACAAAAATCTGAACAACAGACTACCTTCCTTAATAACAAGGCTACCATCCGTTGGATTAACAAAAATCACAACGACATACTACCTTCTATAATGACAAGGCTACCATCCATTTGAGTAAAAAAAATGGGACAACAGTCTATCTTCCATAATGACCAGGCTACCATCCTTTGGAGTAACAAAAATCTCGACAACAGACTACCTTTCATAATGACAAGGTTACAATCCAATGGAGTAACAAAAATCTAGACAATAGACTACCTTCTATAATGACAAGTCTACCATCCATTGGAGTAACAAAAATCTTAACAACAGACTACCTTCCATAACCACAAGGCTACCATGCTTTGGAGTAACAGAAATCACAACGAAAAATTACCTTCCAAAATGACAAGGCTACCATCCATTGGAATAATAGAAATCTTGACAATAGACTACCTTATATAATGACAAGGCTACCATCCATTGGATTAACAAAGATATCGAAGCATTCTAACTTCCATAATGACAAGGCTACCATCCATTGGAGTAATAAAAATCACGACATCATACTACCTTCCATAATGACAAGGCTACCATCCATTGGAATAACAAAAATCTCGACAACAGACTGAAGATGTGAAAAACATAAGAAGGGGGGTTGAATTGTAAAACTTGAAATCAAAAGCAGACAACACATTATTTTTATCCTGGTTCGTTTGATCTGAAACTACTCCAGTCCACCCGTCAAGGTGATTTCGCCTCTCTCCAACGAGGTCTTAATCCACTATATTCAACTGAATACACAACTGCTTTAACAACTGTTAAAGCCTTCTTGAGTCTAACCACATATCGATTTATCTCAAGGAAATTCTTTTTAGATAAATGAACAAATGTGTGTTTGATGTTTTATAGAAAAACTATATATCACAACTGTGATAATACACAATATGAAGCTTAGATGAAACTAGACTGCTAATGCTATTTAGTAGGCGTGGTTGAAAGCTTTAGCAATTTGAGTGAGAGAGAGTTTTCGTATGCGTGCGTGCGTAAAGAGTATTAGCCAATTCTTTTCTCACTGACTTGTTTAAGTAGCCTAGGAATAGATACGTTGCTGTCCATAAATCCATTTCAATGCTCATAAAGTTCTTTCCTTTTTGAGAAGTTCTTTGTCTTGGAATAAAGCCGTTGGTAATTAATCTGTCTTGAATGCATAGTAACGTTGACACTTCATAATGTTTTGTTTAATGAAAATCAGAGTGTTTTTGGCTTTAGCTTATTCTGACGCTTCAGAGTACTGGTGACATGGTAAGTATCTTGCTCAGAGTCAGAGTATGTTTTGCGCAGATTCTGTTCATCAGGCTTTCGTGTATACCACATGTTTGATCTTCTGATGCTGACATATCTTCTGATGCTGATGTTGATACTGATATTCTGATGCTGATTCCATCAGAGTTTCTGTAAATACACAACATAATTTTAAGTAGCATATATGTCTTATATAAATCTTATAATTTATTTAATCTTGTATTTTGTTATCATCAAAACTCCAACTGAGGGTTGTAGAATCAAACTATGTTCAAACAATCTCCCCCTTTTTTATGATGACAAAAACCAGATTTTTTCAATTAAAATAAAATGATGAAAGGTATCAGAGTTTAAGGATAGAGAGGAAACGGTATCATAGATAATCAAATAACGAATAAAAGGTATCAGAGTTCAAAAGATAAGGAATAAAAAGTATCAGAGTAATGAAGAGAAAAACTCCCCCTGAGTTGATTACTTCCCTTTGATTCCTTGAAACCTTGAGCATCAGAACTTTAGTGAACTTTCTTTCAGCATCAAAACTATATTTTATCAGAGTTCATTAGATACTTGTACCTGTAAGCTTTTCAGAAGAAGGAAATTCAAATATATCAGAATGTTAGAATGTTTGAGACTTTTGTCTCAGTAATCCGTTATTGAAAAATATCATTCTTTCTCCCCCATTTTGTCAGTTATCAAAAATCAAAAATAATCAGAGTTAAAAAGATCAGAGCAAAAGCTGTTTGTATTAGAAACAAAAGCAATGATAGTTTAGAACAAGTAAAAATATTACAGACAAACATGTAAAGAAAACAAGGAAAACACAAGAAAATTTCTAAGAAGAAGGAAGAAGTCGTGTGAACAGAGCTTCCAACATGCTCTTGATTTGATTGCTGGTTTCCTGTTGCTGAGATACCATGTTTTCTATAGGATCAATCTTGATATCCTGCTTATCCATCCTTTCACTCATCAGCATATCAGACTTTTTCAAGTCCTCCAGAGTCTGCCTGTCAAGAGAGGAGGCTTGAGGATCTTCAGATACAAGCGGCCTCTCAGAGCTTTCTGAAGTTTCTTCTGCTTGACCCAAGTCTTCAACTTGAATAATTTGTTCTTCTGCAGGTTGAACTTTAGATGCTGGACGCTTTTCAGACCAAGGCGCAATGTCCAGATGAAGAACTTCTTCCTTCAGCAGCTTGCTCAGAACTGGACCTTCCATTTCCTTCAGCAGATTGCTGAAGTTCTATTGAGCCTGTTCATAGCTCTGGTCTTGCAACTTAAAGGTTTCAGCACATACCCATCTTCTGAATTGTGTCCAGAGGAGGTCTGATACAGCAGGATCAACCAGTTCCAGACTTGCTTGTTTCAAAGAAGTGATCCACTTCTGTATATCTGTTTCAAAGTTTAATATGCTGGAACCAACATCTGGTTGTTTTGGTTTGGGGATAGCAATTTTGTGGTTTATTGCAGCACGGCGTTCAAAGACTGTTAGATCAATGACAATCTTGCTGTGGTCATCTGAATTTTTCTTAGGTGAGGGAGTGGGAGAATCAGAAATTATGATTGGACTAGATGGGGTATTTGGTGGAGTTATTTCTGGTGAAGTGGGAAGTTGAGGAATATTAACAGTGGTACCACAGAGCAATTGAATGGCCAAAGGTTGTGGTTCAGGGGATTCAGAGTGTTTAGCCATTTCAATCTTCAAAGCCTTGTTTATATAGCACTGAGATGATGAACGTTGGATGCAATATTCTTGATTCAATGCTAATAACAAACTTTCCTTATTGAGCAGATCTTGTCTGGAATGAGGCCGTTGGAATTAATTTGCTTTCAATGCACAGTACCGTTGCTTACATAATGCAAGTTCTGGCTTGGCTCATTCTGACTCTGCTTCGCTGCTGATGAACTGTTGTGTTTCTTTATCAGAGTGTTGAGCGCAGTCTTGTTCATCAGGCTTCAGCATGTACGTGAGTTGATCATCTGATTTTGACATTCTGATATGGCAACTTCTGATGCTGGTGTCTGAAGTCAAGTTTTGATGCTGAATAGATGTGATCTTGCTTATATCAATCAGAGTATCTGCAAGTCAGAACATAATAATTTTAGGCAGCAGATAGTTCATACATGAATCTTATAAATACTATATCTTTTCACTTTGTTATCATCAAATCTTAAATAAAGGGTAGTAGATTCAAACTTTGTTCTAACAAGATCTTCATGGATAGATTCTGATACAATCTGCATTTCTAAAATTCTGAAAGAGGATTGATCAGAAGTTCACAGATAAATAAACACAATTCTGAAGGTTAATATATAAAATTAAAAGAGTTTTATTCTGGACAGAGCTTCATGCTGAGATGTTTCAGAATGAAGTTTAACCTATCTTCAGAAAGTGGTTTTGTGAAAATATCAACCCATTGATGGTCTGTGTCAATAAATTTAAAATTTAAAATCCCTTTCTGAATATAGTCCCTAATAAAATGATGTTTTATTTCTATATGCTTAGCCCTAGAATACAAAATTGGATTTACTTAAGCAAATAGCAGAAGTGTTGTCACAGAGGATATGAATGTTACTCTCAAATATCTGGAATTCCTCAAGTTGACTTTTCATCCAGAGCATTTGTGTGCTGCATCCAGCTGCTGCTATGTATTCAGCTTCTGCTGTTGATAGAGAAATTGTGGATTGTCTTTTGCTGGACCAAGAGATCATATTTTCTCCCAGAAACTGGCAGCTTCTAGAAGTGCTTTTATGCTCTACTCTGTCTCCAGCAAAGTCAGCATCACAGTATCCTACTAAGCTGTAATCACTTGATTTTCTATAAAACAGACCCATATTAGTAGTACCTTTCAGATACTTGAAAATTCGCTTAACAGCTGTTAAGTGACATTCTCTAGGATCTAGTTGGAATCTTGCACAAATGCATACACTGAATAAAATATCAGGCCTTGAAGCTGTCAGATAAAGAAGAAAACCAATCATACCTCTGTAGACCTTCTGTTCTACCTTTTTGCTTACCTCTTCTCTTTCCAGAATGCACGTGGGATGCATTGGAATCTTTGATGGCTTACATTCTGAGATATCAAATTTCTTCAGAAGTTCTCTGACATATTTGCTCTGATGAATGTAAGTTCCTTCTGGGGTTTGATTGATCTGAATGCCCAGAAAGAATTTTAGTTCCCCATTAGGCTCATCTCAAATTTTGCCTGCATACACTTAGCAAACGTTCTTCCCAAAGAGGGTTTAGTAGATCCAAATATAATATCATCAACATAAATCTGACATACTAAAATGTCATTCTTAACTGTCTTACAGAATAAGGTTGTGTCCACTTTCCCTCTGGTGAATTCCTTTTCTAACAGGAAGTTACTCAGTCTTTCATACCAAGCTCTGGGAGCTTGTTTCAGACCATACAGTGACTTCTTTAGTTTGAAAACGTATTATGGATTTTTTGAACTTTCAAAACCAGGGGGTTGGTGCACATATACCTCTTCTTCTATATAGCCATTTAAGAATGCACTCTTAACATCCATCTGATACACAGTGATGCCTTTATTAACAGCAAAAGAGATTAAAAGTCTGATAGATTCTAACCTGGCGACTGGAGCAAAGGTTTCTGTATAGTCTATCCCCTCTTGCTGACTATAACCTTGTGCTACCAATCGTTCTTTGTTTCTGATGACATCACCTTTTTCATTCAGTTTGTTTCTGAACACCCATTTTGTTCCAATGACGTTGAATCCTTTTGGTTTAGGAACTAGATCCCATACGTTATTCCTTGTGAATTGATTTAGCTCCTCTTGCATTGCTAGAATCCATACGTTTTCCAGAAGTGCATCATCAATTGTTGATGGTTCAATTAGAGAAACAAGTCCAATGAGGGATTCTTCAGAGTTTCTGAAGCTGGCTCTTGTTCTGATTGGATCTTCCTTTCTTCCTAAGATTGTTTCTTCCGGGTGATCCATACTGCTTCTGGATGGTCTTTTCTGAGGTAGATCAACAGAAGATGCTCGATTGCTTGCAGTGCCTCTTTCTGATGTTGAGGGAGTGTCTCTGTTAAGAGCTTCTGATGACTTGTCTTCAGTACCTGTGAATTCAACTTCCATACCTGCAAGTAATTCTTTCTGCTTTGACTTTTGAGAGTCAAGCTTATCATCAAAACGAACACCGATTGATTCTTCCACAATCTGTGTTTCCGTATTGTATACTCTGTACCCTCTTGAGCGTTCAAAGTATCCTAACATAATACACTTCTGTGCTTTAGAGTCAAACTTGTTCAAATAATTTTTAGTATTCAAAATAAAACAAGTACATCCAAGTGGATGAAAATATGAAATGTTGGGCTTTCTGTTCTTCCACAATTCATATGGAGTCTTTTCCAGAATAGGTCTTATAAAGATTCTATTCTGAATGTAACACAGAGTGTGACTCGTCCTTGTGTCTTAAGAACTTTACCCATGTCCATCTGCTATAGTCATCTACGATTACTAACCCATACTTCTTGCCACTGACTGAAGCAGTTTTAACTGGTCCAAATAAGTCAATGTGCAGAAGTTCTAATGGTTTAGAGGTGGAAACAACATTTTTAGATTTGAAAGCTGGTTTTGCAAACTTGCCTTTCTAACATGCTTCACACAGAGCATCTGAATTGAACTTCATGTTAGGAAGTCCTCTGACCAGATTGAGTTTGTGAATCCGAGATATTCTTCTCATACTAACATGTCCCAATCTTCTGTGCCAGATCCATTGCTTGTTGTTAACAGACAGAAGACACTTTACATTCTGACTTTTCAGTTCAGAAAGTTTTATTTTATAAATGTTGTTTCTCCTCTTTCCATTAAACAGGATAGTGCCATCTTTCTGACTAACAGCTTTGCATGAATTTTGATTAAAGATTATATCATAACCGTTATCACTTAATTGACTTATGGATAACAGGTTATGCATTAATCCATCTACTAACAAAACATTACTTATAGAGGGAAGATTTCCGTTACCTACTGTTCCAGAGCCAATGATCTTTCCCCTCTGATTCCCTCCAAAGCCTACGTGGCCTCCAGGCTTAAGTTCCAGGCTTTGGAACATATGCTTTCTTCCCGTCATGTGTCGTGAGCAGCCAGAGTCCAGGTACCATGACTGGTGTTTTTGCTTTGCTGCTAAAGATATTTGTAACATGTATTATTTTATCCTTAGGTACCCATATTTTCTTGTGTCCTGATTTGTTAGTTTTACCAAAACTCTGGTTGAATTTTGGTTTGACAGAATAATTACTACTAGTATATTTGATGTTGTGTGTGTGCCCATATACAAAGTGAGAATCAAGATGTGTTTTATCACTAAATCCATGGAATTCTTTGGTGTAGGTACCTTACCTTGGTATCCTATTCCTTTTCTGCCATTTCTGCTAACTCCATAGATCATTGAAGCCATCTTGCTTCTATCTATGTTTTTAGCTAGAAACTTCTGAAAGCTGTGATCATACTCCTTGATGATCTCATCAGCACTGCTGGGAGTTTCAGGGATTGTTTCCTTCTGAGAGTTTTGTAAGAGATTTTCTAATTTTGAAACTTTATCTTTTAACTCAGAATTCTCCAATTTGAGACTCTCAGTTTTATCAGAGTCAGAAGCAAGATTCCTTTTCAGGTTTCTGAATTTGACTCTGATCTGCTGATATCTTTCTAGAATTTCATTAAGGCTTTCAGCTAGTTCAGCCTTAGTAAAGTTAATAGCAAAGTCAGGAAATACCTCTTCTGTGTCTGATTCGAAAGCTTTACTGTCTTCTGTTATGTTTGCCATGAGAGCTATGTTTGCTCTCTCATCATCTGATTCTGAGTCAGCTTCAGATGTGTCAGAGTCATCCCATGTAGCCATGAGACTTTTCTTATTTTCCTTGCCAAACTTCTTTTTAGGCTTTTCCCTCTGAAGCTTTAGGCAATCACTCTTGTAGTGTCCTTGCTCGTTACATTCATAGCAGGTGATGTCTTTGTAGTTTGGCTTTATGCTTCCTGAAGAGCCTTCAGATCTTCTGTATCCAGAGGAGGGTTCTGACCTTCTGTATCTGGAGGAGGATTCATTCTGATTCTCTGATCTTCTTGGATTCTTGAACTTTCTTTACCTCTGCTTCCACAGTTGGTTCACCCTACTGGAGAGGAGAGACAGTTCATCTTCTTCTGATGAGGACCCATCAGAGGTTTCTTCTACAGCCTGCAAAACTTTGGAATCAGATTTCCTGTTAGATTTTAAAGCTAATGGCTTACCTTGCTTTTGAGGTTCATTAGCTTCTAGCTCTATCTCGTGACTTCTGAGGGAGCTGACCAGTTCCTCCAGAGAGATTTTGTTGAGATCCTTAGTTAGCTTCAGCGCTGTGACCATTGGCCTCCACTATTTTAGCATGCTTCTAATGATCTTCTTAACATGATCAGCAGTAGAATACCCTTTGTCCTGAACTTTGAGACCAGAAACCAGAATTTGAAATCTTGAGAACATCATTTCAATTGATTCACTTTCATCCATCTTGAATGCCTCATACTTCTGAATGAGAACAAGAGCTTTAGTTTCTTTAACTTGAATGTTGACTTCATGCGTCATTCTCAAAAATCGACAACAGACTACCTTCCATAATGACAAGGCTACCATCCATTAGAGTAACAAAAATCGGGACAACAGACTAACTTCCATAATGACAAGGCTACCATCCATTGTAGTAACAGAATTCACAACGACATACTACCTTCCATAATGACAAGGCTACCATCCATTTGAGTAACAAAAATAGGGACAACATACTACCTTCCATAATGACAAGGCTACCATCCATTAGAGTAACAAAAATCTCGAGAACAAACTACCTTCCATAATGACAAGGGTATCATCCATTGGAGTAACAAAAATCTCGACAATTGACTACCTTCCATAATGACTAGTCTACAATCCATTGGAATAACAAAAATCTCGACAACAGACTACCTTTCATAATGACAAGGCTACAATCCAATGGAGTAACAAAAATCTCGACAATAGACTACCTTCCATAATTTCAAGTCTACCATCCATTTGAGTAACAAAAATATGAACAACAGACTACCTTCCATAATGACAAGGCTACCATCCATTGGAGTAACAGAAATCACAACGACAATCTACCTTCCATAATGACAAGGCTACCATCCATTTGAGTAATAAAAATCGGGACAACAGACTACCTTCCATAATGACAAGGCTACCATCCATTGGAGTAACAAAAATATCAACAACAGACTACCTTCCATAATGACAAGACTACCATCCATTGGAGTAAAAAAAATCTCGACGACAGACTACCTTCCATAATGACAAGGCTACCATCCATTGGAGTAACAAAGATATCGAAAACATACTACCTTCCATAATGACAAGGCTACCATCCATTGGAGTAACAAAAATCACGACAACAAATTACCTTCCATAATGACAAGGCTACAATCCATTGGAGTAACAAAAATCTCAACAACAGACTACCTTCTATAATGAAAAGTCCTCAATCCATTGGAATAACAAAAATCTCGACAACATACTACCTTCCATAATGACAAGGCTTCAATCCAATGGAGTAACACAAATCTCGACAATAGACTACCTTTAATAATGACAAGGCTCCCATCCATTTGAGTAACAAAAATCATGACAACAGACAACCTTCCATAATGACAAGGCTACCATCCATTGGAGTAACAAAAATATCAACAAGAGACTACCTTCCATAATGACAAGGCTACCATCCATTGTAGTAACAAAAATATCAAAAAGATACTACCTTCCATAATGACAAGGCTACCATCCAATGGAGTAACAAAAATCTCGACAACAGACTACCTTCCATAATAACTAGGATACCTTCCATTGGAGTATAAAAAATTTGGACAACAGACTAATTTCCATAATGACAAGGCTACCAACCATTGAAGTAACAAAATCTCGACAACAAACTAACTTTCATAATCACAAGGGTATCATCCATTGGAGTAACAAAGATATCGACAACATACTATCTTCCATAATGACAAGGCTACCATCCATTGGTGTAATAAAAATCACGATAGTAGACTACCTTCCATAATCACAAGGATACCATCCATTGGAATAACAAAAATCTCGACAACAAACTACCTTCCATAATGACAAGGCTACAATCCAATGGAGTAACAAAAATATCGACAACATACTACCTTCCATAATGACAAGGCTACCATCCATTGGAGTAACAGAAATCACAACGACAGACTACCTTCCATAATGACAAGGCTACCATACATTTGAGTAAAAAAAATTTGGACAACAGACTACCTTCCATAATGACAAAGCTACCATCCATTGGAATAACAAAGATATCAAAAAAATATACTACCTTCCATATGACAAGGCTACCATCCATTGGAGTAAAAAAAATCACGACAACAAACTACCTTCCATAATGACAAGGCTACCATCCATTGGAATAACAAAATACTCGACAACATACTACCTTCTATAATGACAATGCTACCATCCAATGGAGTAACAAAAATATCGACAACAGACTACCTTCCATAATGACAAGGCTACCATCCATTAGAGTAACAAAAAGCTGGACAACAGACTACCTTCCATAATGACAAGGCTACCATCCATATGAGTAACAAAAATATCAACAAGAGACTACCTTTCATAATGACAAGGCCACCATCCAATGGAGTAACAAAAATCTCGACAACAAACTACCTTCCATAATGACAAGGCTACCATCCATTGGAATAACAAAATACTCGACAACAGACTACCTTCCATAATAACAAGGCTACCATCCAATAGAGTAACAAAAATATCGACAACTGACTACCTTCCATAATTACAAGGCTACCATCCATTAGAGTAACAAAAAGCTGGACAACAGACTACCTTTCATAATGACAAGGCTACCATCCATTGGAGTAACAAAAATATCAACAAGATAGTACCTGCCATAATGACAAGGCTACCATCCAATGGAGTAAAAAAAATCTCGACAACATACAACCTTCCATAATAACTAGGATACCATCCATTTGAGTATAAAAAATTTGGACAACAGACTACCTTCCATAATGACAAGGCTACCATCCATTGAAGTAACAAAATATCGACAACAAACTACCTTCCATAATAACAAGGGTATCATCCATTGGAGTAACAAAAACCTCGACAACAGACTACCTTCCATAATGACAAGTCCATAATCCATTGGAATAACAAAAGTCTCGACAATAGACTACCTTCCATAATGACAATTGTACCATCTATTGGAGTAACAACAATCTCGACAACAGACTACCTTCCATAATGACAAGGCTATAATCCAATGCAGTATCAAAAATCTCGACAACAGACTACCTTCAATAATGACAAGTCTACCATCCATTGGAGTAACAAAAATCTGAACAACAGACTACCTTCCATAATGACAAGGCTACCATCCATTGGAGTAACAGAATTCACAACGACATACTACCTTCAATAATGACAAGGCTACCATCCATTTGAGTAAGAAAAATAGGGACAACATACTACCTTCCATAATGACAAGGCTACCATCCATTAGAGTAACAAAAATCTTGACAACAAACTACCTTCCATAGTGACAAGGGTATCATCCATTGGAGTAACAAAAATTTCGACAATTGACTACCTTCCATAATGACTAGTCTACAATCCATTGGAATAACAAAAATCTCGACAATAGACTACCTTTCATAATGACAAGGCTACAATCAAATGGAGTAACAAAAATCTCGACAATAGACTACCTTCCATAATTTCAAGTCTACCATCCATTTGAGTAACAAAAATATGAACAACAGACTACCTTCCATAATGACAAGGCTACCATCCATTGGAGTAACAAAAATCACAACGACAGTCTACCTTCCATAATGACAAGGCTACCATCCATTTGAGTAATAAAAATCGGGACAACAGACTACCTTCCATAATGACAAGGCTACCATCCATTAGAGTAACAAAAATATCAACAACAGGCTACCTTCCATAATGACAAGGCTACCATCCATTGGAGTAAAAAAAATCTCGACGACAGACTACCTTCCATAATGACAAGGCTACCATCCATTGGAGTAACAAAGATATCGAAAACATACTACCTTCCATAATGACAAGGCTACCATCCATTGGAGTAACAAAAATCACGACAACAAATTACCTTCCATAATGACAAGGCTACCATCCATTGGAGTAAAAAAAATCTCGACAAAAGACTACCTTCCATAATGACAAGGCTACCATCCATTGGAGTAACAAAGATATCGAAAACATACTACCTTCCATAATGAAAAGGCTACCATTCATTGGAGTAACAAAAATCACGACAACAAATTACCTTCCATAATGATAAGGCTACCATCCATTGGAATAACAAAAATATTGACAACATACTATCTTCCATAATGACAAGGCTACCATCCATTGGAGTAACAAAGATATCGACAACATACTAATTTCCATAATGACAAGGCTACCATCCATTGGAGTAATAAAATTCACGACAGCAGACTACCTTCGATAATGACAATGCTACCATCCATTGGAATAACAAAAATCTCGACAACAGAATACCTTCCATAATGACAAGGCTACCATCCATTGGAATAACAAAAATCTCGACAACAGACTACCTTCCATAATGACAAGGCTACCATCTGTTGGAGTAACATAAATCACAATGAAAGACTACCTTCCATAATGACAAGGCTACCATCCATTAGAGTAACAAAAATCGGGACAACAGACTAACTTCCATAATGACAAGGCTACCATCCATTGGAGTAACAAAAATCTGAACAACAGACTACTTTCCATAATGACAAGGCTACCATCCATTGTAGTAACAGAATTCACAACGACATACTACCTTCCATAATGACAAGGCTACCATCCATTTGAGTAACAAAAATAGGGACAACATACTACCTTCCATAATGACAAGGCTAGCATCCATTAGAGTAACAAAAATCTCGAAAACAAACTACCTTCCATAATGACAAGGGTATCATCCATTGGAGTAACAAAAATCTCGACAATTGACTACCTTCCATAATGACTAGTCTACAATCCATTGGAATAACAAAAATCTCGACAATAGACTACCTTTCATAATGACAAGGCTACAATCAAATGGAGTAACAAAAATCTCGACAATAGACTACCTTCCATAATTTCAAGTCTACCATCCATTTGAGTAACAAAAATATGAACAACAGACTACCTTCCATAATGACAAGGCTACCATCCATTGGAGTAACAAAAATCACAACGACAGTCTACCTTCCATAATGACAAGGCTACCATCCATTTGAGTAATAAAAATCGGGACAACAGACTACCTTCCATAATGACAAGGCTACCATCCATTAGAGTAACAAAAATATCAACAACAGGCTACCTTCCATAATGACAAGGCTACCATCCATTGGAGTAAAAAAAATCTCGACGACAGACTACCTTCCATAATGACAAGGCTACCATCCATTGGAGTAACAAAGATATCGAAAACATACTACCTTCCATAATGACAAGGCTACCATCCATTGGAGTAACAAAAATCACGACAACAAATTACCTTCCATAATGACAAGGCTACAATCCATTGGAGTAACAAAAATCTCGACAACAGACTACCTTCTATAATGACAATTCCTCAATTTATTGGAATAACAAAAATCTCGACAACATACTACCTTCCATAATGACAAGGCTTCAATCCAATGGAGTAACACAAATCTCGACAATAGACTACCTTTAATAATGACAAGGCTCCCATCCATTTGAGTAACAAAAATCATGACAACAGACAACCTTCCATAATGACAAGGCTACCATCCATTGGAGTAACAAAAATATCAACAAGAGACTACCTTCCATAATAACAAGGCTACCATCCATTGGAGTAACAAAAATATCAACAAGATACTACCTTCCATAATGACAAGGCTACCATCCAATGGAGTAACAAAAATATCGACAACAGACTACCTTCCATAATAACTAGGATACCTTCCATTGGAGTATAAAAAATTTGGACAACAGACTAATTTCCATAATGACAAGGCTACCAACCATTGAAGTAACAAAATCTTGACAACAAACTACCTTTCATAATCACAAGGGTATCATCCATTGGAGTAACAAAGATATCGACAACATACTATCTTCCATAATGACAAGGCTACCATCCATTGGTGTAATAAAAATCACGATAGTAGACTACCTTCCATAATCACAAGGATACCATCCATTGGAATAACAAAAATCTCGACAACAAACTACCTTCCATAATGACAAGGCTACCATCCAATGGAGTAACAAAAATATCGACAACATACTACCTTCCATAATGACAAGGCTACCATCCATTGGAGTAACAGAAATCACAACGACAGACTACCTTCCATAATGACAAGGCTACCATCCATTTGAGTAAAAAAAATTTGGACAACAGACTACCTTCCATAATGACAAGGCTACCATCCATTGGAATAACAAAGATATCAAAAAAATATACTACCTTCCATATGACAAGGCTACCATCCATTGGAGTAAAAAAAATCACGACAACAAACTACCTTCCATAATGACAAGGCTACCATCCATTGGAATAACAAAATACTCGACAACATACTACCTTCTATAATGACAAGGCTACCATCCAATGGAGTAACAAAAATATCGACAACAGACTACCTTCCATAATGACAAGGCTACCATCCATTAGAGTAACAAAAAGCTGGACAACAGACTACCTTCCATAATGACAAGGCTACCATCCATTGGAGTAACAAAAATATCAACAAGAGACTACCTTTCATAATGACAAGGCCACCATCCAATGGAGTAACAAAAATCTCGACAACAGACTACCTTCCATAATGACAAGGCTATAATCCAATGGAGTAACAAAAATCTCGACAACAGACTACATTCCATAATGACAAGTCTACCATCCATTGGAGTAACAAAAATCTGAACAACAGACTACCTTCCATAATGACAAGGCTACCATCCATTTGAGTAACAAAAATCGGGACAACAGACTACCTTCCATAATGACAAGGCTATTATCCATTGGTGTAACAAAACTCTCGGCAACAGACTACCTTCCATAATAACAAGTCTTCAATCCATTAGAATAAAAAAAATCTCGACAATAGACTACCTTCCATAATGACAAGGCTATAATCCAAAGGAGTAACAAAAATCTCGACAATAGACTACCTTCAACAATGACAAGTATACCATCCATTGGAGTAATAAATATCCCACAACAGACTACCTTCCATAATGACAAGGCTACCATCCATTCGAGTAACAAAAATCATGACAACAAACTACCTTCAATAATGACAAGGCTACCATACATTGGAGTAACAAAAATATCAACAACAGACTACCTTCCATAATGACAAGGCTACCATCCATTGGAGTAAAAAAAATCTCGACAACAGACTACTTTCCATAATGACAAGGCTACCATCCATTGGAATAACAAAAATATTGACAACAAACTACCTTCCATAATGACAAGGCAACCATCCATTGGAGTAACAAGGATATCAAAAACACACTAACTTCCATAATGACAAGGCTACCATCCATTGGAGTAACAGAAATCACAACGACAGACTACCTTCCATAATGACAAGGTTACCATCCATTTGAGTAAAAAAAATTTGGACAACAGACTACCTTCCATAATGACAAGGCTACCATCCATTGGAATAACAAAGATATCAAAAAAATATACTACCTTCCATATGACAAGGCTACCATCCATTGGAGTAAAAAAAATCACGACAACAAACTACCTTCCATAATGACAAGGCTACCAGCCATTGGAATAACAAAATACTCGACAACATACTACCTTCTATAATGACAAGGCTACCATCCAATGGAGTAACAAAAATATCGACAACAGACTACCTTCCATAATGACAAGGCTACCATCCATTAGAGTAATAAAAAGCTGGACAACAGACTACCTTCCATAATGACAAGGCTACCATCCATTGGAGTAACAAAAATATCAACAAGAGACTACCTTTCATAATGACAAGGCCACCATCCAATGGAGTAACAAAAATCTCGACAACAGACTACCTTCCATAATGACAAGTCCACAATACATTGGAATAACAAAAATCTCGACAATAAACTACCTTCCATAATGAAAAGTCTCCCATCCAATGGAGTAACAAAAATCTCGACAACAGATTACCTCCCATAATGACAAGGCTATAATCCAATGGAGT
The DNA here is from genome assembly GCA_948472305.1 of Vicia faba. Taxonomy (NCBI): domain Eukaryota; kingdom Viridiplantae; phylum Streptophyta; class Magnoliopsida; order Fabales; family Fabaceae; genus Vicia; species Vicia faba. The sequence continues at coordinate 613,186,082 of OX451741.1, forward strand.
AACAAAAATCTCGACAACAGACTACCTTCCATAATGACAAGTCTACCATCCATTGGAGTAACAAAAATCTGAACAACAGACTACCTTCCATAATGACAAGGCTACCATCCATTTGAGTAACAAAAATCGGGACAACAGACTACCTTCCATAATGACAAGGCTACTATCCATTGGTGTAGCAAAACTCTCGGCAACAGACTACCTTCCATAATGACAAGTCTTCAATCCATTAGAATAAAAAAAATCTTGACAATAGACTACCTTCCATAATGACAAGGCTACAATCCAAAGGAGTAACAAAAATCTCGACAATAGACTACCTTCAATAATGACAAGTATACCATCCATTGGAGTAATAAATATCCCACAACAGACTACCTTCCATAATGACAAGGCTACCATCCATTCGAGTAACAAAAATCATGACAACAAACTACCTTCAATAATGACAAGGCTACCATACATTGGAGTAACAAAAATATCAACAACAGACTACCTTCCATAATGACAAGGCTACCATCCATTGGAGTAAAAAAAATCTCGACAACAGACTACTTTCCATAATGACAAGGCTACCATCCATTGGAATAACAAAAATATTGACAACAAACTACCTTCCATAATGACAAGGCAACCATCCATTGGAGTAACAAGGATATCAAAAACACACTAACTTCCATAATGACAAGGCTACCATCCATTGGAGTAACAGAAATCACAACGACAGACTACCTTCCATAATGACAAGGTTACCATCCATTTGAGTAAAAAAAATTTGGACAACAGACTACCTTCCATAATGACAAGGCTACCATCCATTGGAATAACAAAGATATCAAAAAAATATACTACCTTCCATATGACAAGGCTACCATCCATTGGAGTAAAAAAAATCACGACAACAAACTACCTTCCATAATGACAAGGCTACCAGCCATTGGAATAACAAAATACTCGACAACATACTACCTTCTATAATGACAAGGCTACCATCCAATGGAGTAACAAAAATATCGACAACAGACTACCTTCCATAATGACAAGGCTACCATCCATTAGAGTAATAAAAAGCTGGACAACAGACTACCTTCCATAATGACAAGGCTACCATCCATTGGAGTAACAAAAATATCAACAAGAGACTACCTTTCATAATGACAAGGCAACCATCCAATGGAGTAACAAAAATCTCGACAACAGACTACCATCCATAATGACAAGTCCACAATACATTGGAATAACAAAAATCTCGACAATAATCTACCTTCCATAATGAAAAGTCTCCCATCCAATGGAGTAACAAAAATCTCGACAACAGATTACCTCCCATAATGACAAGGCTATAATCCAATGGAGTAACAAAAATCTCGACAACAGACTACCTTCCATAATGACAAGTCTACCATCCATTGGAGTAACAAAAATCTGAACAACAGACTACCTTCCATAATGACAAGGCTACCATCCATTTGAGTAACAAAAATCGGGACAACAGACTACCTTCCATAATGACAAGGCTACTATCCATTGGTGTAGCAAAACTCTCGGCAACAGACTACCTTCCATAATGACAAGTCTTCAATCCATTAGAATAAAAAAAATCTTGACAATAGACTACCTTCCATAATGACAAGGCTACAATCCAAAGGAGTAACAAAAATCTCGACAATAGACTACCTTCAATAATGACAAGTATACCATCCATTGGAGTAATAAATATCCCACAACAGACTACCTTCCATAATGACAAGGCTACCATCCATTCGAGTAACAAAAATCATGACAACAAACTACCTTCAATAATGACAAGGCTACCATACATTGGAGTAACAAAAATCTCGACAACAGACTACCTTCCATAATGACAAGGCTACCATCCATTGGAGTAAAAAAAATCTCGACAACAGACTACTTTCCATAATGACAAGGCTACCATCCATTGGAATAACAAAAATATTGACAACAAACTACCTTCCATAATGACAAGGCAACCATCCATTGGAGTAACAAGGATATCGAAAACACACTAACTTCCATAATGACAAGGCTACCATCCATTGGAGTAACAGAAATCACAACGACAGACTACCTTCCATAATGACAAGGCTACCATCCATTTGAGTAAAAAAAAATTGGACAACAGACTACCTTCCATAATGACAAGGCTACCATCCATTGGAATAACAAAGATATCAAAAAAATATACTACCTTCCATATGACAAGGCTACCATCCATTGGAGTAAAAAAAATCACGACAACAAACTGCCTTCCATAATGACAAGGCTACCATCCATTGGAATAACAAAATACTCGACAACATACTACCTTCTATAATGACAAGGCTACCATCCAATGGAGTAACAAAAATATCGACAACAGACTACCTTCCATAATGACAAGGCTACCATCCATTAGAGTAACAAAAAGCTGGACAACAGACTACCTTCCATAATGACAAGGCTACCATCCATTGGAGTAACAAAAATATCAACAAGAGACTACCTTTCATAATGACAAGGCCACCATCCAATGGAGTAACAAAAATCTCGACAACAGACTACCTTCCATAATGACTAGTCCACAATACATTGGAATAACAAAAATCTCGACAATAAACTACCTTCCATAATGAAAAGTTTCCCATCCAATGGAGTAACAAAAATCTCGACAACAGATTACCTTCCATAATGACAAGGATATAATCCAATGGAGTAACAAAAATCTCGACAACAGACTACCTTCCATAATGACAAGTCTACCATCCATTGGAGTAACAAAAATCTGAACAACAGACTACCTTCCATAATGACAAGGCTACCATCCATTTGAGTAACAAAAATCGGGACAACAGACTACCTTCCATAATGACAAGGCTACTATCCATTGGTGTAACAAAACTCTCGGCAACAGACTACCTTCCATAATGACAAGTCTTCAATCCATTAGAATAAAAAAAATCTCGACAATAGACTACCTTCCATAATGACAAGGCTACAATCCAAAGGAGTAACAAAAATCTCGACAATAGACTACCTTCAATAATGACAAGTATACCATCCATTGGAGTAATAAATATCCCACAACAGACTACCTTCCATAATGACAAGGCTACCATCCATTCGAGTAACAAAAATCATGACAACAAACTACCTTCAATAATGACAAGGCTACCATACATTGGAGTAACAAAAATATCAACAAGAGACTACCTTCCATAATGACAAGGCTACCATCCATTGGAATAACAAAAATATTGACAACAAACTACCTTCCATAATGACAAGGCAACCATCCATTGGAGTAACAAGGATATCGAAAACACACTAACTTCCATAATGACAAGGCTACCATCCATTGGAGTAACAGAAATCACAACGACAGACTACCTTCCATAATGACAAGGCTACCATCCATTTGAGTAAAAAAAATTTGGACAACAGACTACCTTCCATAATGACAAGGCTACCATCCATTGGAATAACAAAGATATCAAAAAAATATACTACCTTCCATATGACAAGGCTACCATCCATTGGAGTAAAAAAAATCACGACAACAAACTACCTTCCATAATGACAAGGCTACCATCCATTGGAATAACAAAATACTCGACAACATACTACCTTCTATAATGACAAGGCTACCATCCAATGGAGTAACAAAAATATCGACAACAGACTACCTTCCATAATGACAAGGCTACCATCCATTAGAGTAACAAAAAGCTGGACAACAGACTACCTTCCATAATGACAAGGCTACCATCCATTGGAGTAACAAAAATATCAACAAGAGACTACCTTTCATAATGACAAGGCCACCATCCAATGGAGTAACAAAAATCTCGACAACAGACTACCTTCCATAATGACTAGTCCACAATACATTGGAATAACAAAAATCTCGACAATAAACTACCTTCCATAATGAAAAGTCTCCCATCCAATGGAGTAACAAAAATCTCGACAACAGATTACCTTCCATAATGACAAGGCTATAATCCAAGGGAGTAACAAAAATCTCGACAACAGACTACCTTCCATAATGACAAGTCTACCATCCATTGGACTAACAAAAATCTGAACAACAGACTACCTTCCATAATGACAAGGCTACCATCCATTTGAGTAACAAAAATCGGGACAACAGACTACCTTCCATAATGACAAGGCTACTATCCATTGGTGTAACAAAACTCTCGGCAACAGACTACCTTCCATAATGACAAGTCTTCAATCCATTAGAATAAAAAAAATCTCGACAATAGACTACCTTCCATAATGACAAGGCTACAATCCAAAGGAGTAACAAAAATCTCGACAATAGACTACCTTCAATAATGACAAGTATACCATCCATTGGAGTAATAAATATCCCACAACAGACTACCTTCCATAATGACAAGGCTACCATCCATTCGAGTAACAAAAATCATGACAACAAACTACCTTCAATAATGACAAGGCTACCATACATTGGAGTAACAAAAATATCAACAAGAGACTACCTTCCATAATGACAAGGCTACCATCCATTGGAGTAAAAAAAATCTCGACAACAGACTACTTTCCATAATGACAAGGCTACCATCCATTGGAATAACAAAAATATTGACAACAAACTACCTTCCATAATGACAAGGCAACCATCCATTGGAGTAACAAGGATATCGAAAACACACTAACTTCCATAATGACAAGGCTACCATCCATTGGAGTAACAGAAATCACAACGACATACTACCTTCCATAATGACAAGGCTACCATCCATTTGAGTAAAAAAAATTTGGACAACAGACTACCTTCCATAATGACAAGGCTACCATCCATTGGAATAACAAAGATATCAAAAAAACATACTACCTTCCATATGACAAGGCTACCATCCATTGGAGTAAAAAAAATCACGACAACAAACTACCTTCCATAATGACAAGGCTACCATCCATTGGAATAACAAAATACTCGACAACATACTACCTTCTATAATGACAAGGCTACCATCCAATGGAGTAATAAAAATATCGACAACAGACTACCTTCCATAATGACAAGGCTACCATCCAAAGGAGTAACAAAAATCTCGACAATAGACTACCTTCCATAATGACAAGGCTACAATCCAAAGGAGTAACAAAAATCTCGACAATAGACTACCTTCAATAATGACAAGTATACCATCCATTGGAGTAATAAATATCCCACAACAGACTACCTTCCATAATGACAAGGCTACCATCCATTCGAGTAACAAAAATCATGACAACAAACTACCTTCAATAATGACAAGGATACCATACATTGGAGTAACAAAAATATCAACAAGAGACTACCTTCCATAATGACAAGGCTACCATCCATTGGAATAACAAAAATATTGACAACAAACTACCTTCCATAATGACAAGGCAACCATCCGTTGGAGTAACAAGGATATCGAAAACACACTAACTTCCATAATGACAAGGCTACCATCCATTGGAGTAACAGAAATCACAACGACAGACTACCTTCCATAATGACAAGGCTACCATCCATTTGAGTAAAAAAAATTTGGACAACAGACTACCTTCCATAATGACAAGGCTACCATCCATTGGAATAACAAAGATATCAAAAAAATATACTACCTTCCATATGACAAGGCTACCATCCATTGGAGTAAAAAAAATCACGACAACAAACTACCTTCCATAATGACAAGGCTACCATCCATTGGAATAACAAAATACTCGACAACATACTACCTTCTATAATGACAAGGCTACCATCCAATGGAGTAACAAAAATATCGACAACAGACTACCTTCCATAATGACAAGGCTACCATCCATTAGAGTAACAAAAAGCTGGACAACAGACTACCTTCCATAATGACAAGGCTACCATCCATTGGAGTAACAAAAATATCAACAAGAGACTACCTTTCATAATGACAAGGCCACCATCCAATGGAGTAACAAAAATCTCGACAACAGACTACCTTCCATAATGACTAGTCCACAATACATTGGAATAACAAAAATCTCGACAATAAACTACCTTCCATAATGAAAAGTCTCCCATCCAATGGAATAACAAAAATCTCGACAACAGATTACCTTCCATAATGACAAGGCTATAATCCAAGGGAGTAACAAAAATCTCGACAACAGACTACCTTCCATAATGACAAGTCTACCATCCATTGGACTAACAAAAATCTGAACAACAGACTATCTTCCATAATGAAAAGGCTACCATCCATTTGAGTAACAAAAATCGGGACAACAGACTACCTTCCATAATGACAAGGCTACTATCTATTGGTGTAACAAAACTCTCGGCAACAGACTACCTTCCATAATGACAAGTCTTCAATCCATTAGAATAAAAAAAATCTCGACAATAGACTACCTTCCATAATGACAAGGCTACAATCCAAAGGAGTAACAAAAATCTCGACAATAGACTACCTTCAATAATGACAAGTATACCATCCATTGGAGTAATAAATATCCCACAACAGACTACCTTCCATAATGACAAGGCTACCATCCATTCGAGTAACAAAAATCATGACAACAAACTACCTTCAATAATGACAAGGCTACCATACATTGGAGTAACAAAAATATCAACAAGAGACTACCTTCCATAATGACAAGGCTACCATCCATTGGAGTAAAAAAAATCTCGACAACAGACTACTTTCCATAATGACAAGGCTACCATCCATTGGAATAACAAAAATATTGACAACAAACTACCTTCCATAATGACAAGGCAACCATCCATTGGAGTAACAAGGATATCGAAAACACACTAACTTCCATAATGACAAGGCTACCATCCATTGGAGTAACAGAAATCACAACGACAGACTACCTTCCATAATGACAAGGCTACCATCCATTTGAGTAAAAAAAATTTGGACAACAGACTACCTTCCATAATGACAAGGCTACCATCCATTGGAATAACAAAGATATCAAAAAAACATACTACCTTCCATATGACAAGGCTACCATCCATTGGAGTAAAAAAAATCACGACAACAAACTACCTTCCATAATGACAAGGCTACCATCCATTGGAATAACAAAATACTCGACAACATACTACCTTCTATAATGACAAGGCTACCATCCAATGGAGTAATAAAAATATCGACCTCAGACTACCTTCCATAATGACAAGGCTACCATCCATTAGAGTAACAAAAAGCTGGACAACAGACTAACTTCCATAATGACAAGGCTACCATCCATTGGAGTAACAAAAATATCAACAAGAGACTACCTTTCATAATGACAAGGCCACCATCCAATGGAGTAACAAAAATCTCGACAACAGACTACCTTCCATAATGACTAGTCCATAATACATTGGAATAACAAAAATCTCGACAATAAACTACCTTCCATAATGAAAAGTCTCCCATCCAATGGAGTAACAAAAATATCGACAACAGATTACCTTCCATAATGACAAGGCTATAATCCAATGGAGTAACAAAAATCTCGACAACAGACTACCTTCCATAATGACAAGTCTACCATCCATTGGAGTAACAAAAATCTGAACAACAGACTACCTTCCATAATGACAAGGCTACCATCCATTTGAGTAACAAAAATCGGGACAACAGACTACCTTCCATAATGACAAGGCTACTATCCATTGGTGTAACAAAACTCTCGGCAACAGACTACCTTCCATAATGACAAGTCTTCAATCCATTAGAATAAAAAAAATCTCGACAATAGACTACCTTCCATAATGACAAGGCTACAATCCAAAGGAGTAACAAAAATCTCCACAATAGACTACCTTCAATAATGACAAGTATACCATCCATTGGAGTAATAAATATCCCACAACAGACTACCTTCCATAATGACAAGGCTACCATCCATTCGAGTAACAAAAATCATGACAACAAACTACCTTCAATAATGACAAGGCTACCATACATTTGAGTAACAAAAATATCAACAAGAGACTACCTTCCATAATGACAAGGCTACCATCCATTGGAATAACAAAAATATTGACAACAAACTACCTTCCATAATGACAAGGCAACCATCCATTGGAGTAACAAGGATATCGAAAACACACTAACTTCCATAATGACAAGGCTACCATCCATTGGAGTAACAGAAATCACAACGACAGACTACCTTCCATAATGACAAGGCTACCATCCATTTGAGTAAAAAAAATTTGGACAACAGACTACCTTCCATAATGACAAGGCTACCATCCATTGGAATAACAAAGATATCAAAAAAATATACTACCTTCCATATGACAAGGCTACCATCCATTGGAGTAAAAAAAATCACGACAACAAACTACCTTCCATAATGACAAGGCTACCATCCATTGGAATAACAAAATACTCGACAACATACTACCTTATATAATGACAAGGCTACCATCCAATGGAGTAACAAAAATATCGACAACAGACTACCTTCCATAATGACAAGGCTACCATCCATTAGAGTAACAAAAAGCTGGTCAACAGACTACCTTCCATAATGACAAGGCTACCATCCATTGGAGTAACAAAAATATCAACAAGAGACTACCTTTCATAATGACAAGGCCACCATCCAATGGAGTAACAAAAATCTCGACAACAGACTACCTTCCATAATGACTAGTCCACAATACATTGGAATAACAAAAATCTCGACAATAAACTACCTTCCATAATGAAAAGTCTCCCATCCAATGGAGTAACAAAAATCTCGACAACAGATTACCTTCCATAATGACAAGGCTATAATCCAAGGGAGTAACAAAAATCTCGACAACAGACTACCTTCCATAATGACAAGTCTACCATCCATTGGACTAACAAAAATCTGAACAACAGACTACCTTCCATAATGACAAGGCTACCATCCATTTGAGTAACAAAAATCGGGACAACAGACTACCTTCCATAATGACAAGGCTACTATCCATTGGTGTAACAAAACTCTCGGCAACAGACTACCTTCCATAATGACAAGTCTTCAATCCATTAGAATAAAAAAAATCTCGACAATAGACTACCTTCCATAATGACAAGGCTACAATCCAAAGGAGTAACAAAAATCTCGACAATAGACTACCTTCAATAATGACAAGTATACCATCCATTGGAGTAATAAATATCCCACAACAGACTACCTTCCATAATGACAAGGCTACCATCCATTCGAGTAACAAAAATCATGACAACAAACTACCTTCAATAATGACAAGGCTACCATACATTGGAGTAACAAAAATATCAACAAGAGACTACCTTCCATAATGACAAGGCTACCATCCATTGGAGTAAAAAAAATCTCGACAACAGACTACTTTCCATAATGACAAGGCTACCATCCATTGGAATAACAAAAATATTGACAACAAACTACCTTCCATAATGACAAGGCAACCATCCATTGGAGTAACAAGGATATCGAAAACACACTAACTTCCATAATGACAAGGCTACCATCCATTGGAGTAACAGAAATCACAACGACAGACTACCTTCCATAATGACAAGGCTACCATCCATTTGAGTAAAAAAAATTTGGACAACAGACTACCTTCCATAATGACAAGGCTACCATCCATTGGAATAACAAAGATATCAAAAAAACCTACTACCTTCCATATGACAAGGCTACCATCCATTGGAGTAAAAAAAATCACGACAACAAACTACCTTCCATAATGACAAGGCTACCATCCATTGGAATAACAAAATACTCGACAACATACTACCTTCTATAATGACAAGGCTACCATCCAATGGAGTAATAAAAATATCGACAACAGACTACCTTCCATAATGACAAGGCTACCATCCATTAGAGTAACAAAAAGCTGGACAACAGACTAACTTCCATAATGACAAGGCTACCATCCATTGGAGTAACAAAAATATCAACAAGAGACTACCTTTCATAATGACAAGGCCACCATCCAATGGAGTAACAAAAATCTCGACAACAGACTACCTTCCATAATGACTAGTCCATAATACATTGGAATAACAAAAATCTCGACAATAAACTACCTTCCATAATGAAAAGTCTCCCATCCAATGGAGTAACAAAAATCTCGACAACAGATTACCTTCCATAATGACAAGGCTATAATCCAATGGAGTAACAAAAATCTCGACAACAGACTACCTTCCATAATGACAAGTCTACCATCCATTGGAGTAACAAAAATCTGAACAACAGACTACCTTCCATAATGACAAGGCTACCATCCATTTGAGTAACAAAAATCGGGACAACAGACTACCTTCCATAATGACAAGGCTACTATCCATTGGTGTAACAAAACTCTCGGCAACAGACTACCTTCCATAATGACAAGTCTTCAATCCATTAGAATAAAAAAAATCTCGACAATAGACTACCTTCCATAATGACAATGCTACAATCCAAAGGAGTAACAAAAATCTCGACAATAGACTACCTTCAATAATGACAAGTATACCATCCATTGGAGTAATAAATATCTGACAACAGACTACCTTCCATAATGACAAGGCTACCATCCATTCGAGTAACAAAAATCATGACAACAAACTACCTTCAATAATGACAAGGCTACCATACATTGGAGTAACAAAAATATCAACAAGAGACTACCTTCCATAATGACAAGGCTACCATCCATTGGAGTAAAAAAAATCTCGACAACAGACTACTTTCCATAATGACAAGGCTACCATCCATTGGAATAACAAAAATATTGACAACAAACTACCTTCCATAATGACAAGGCAACCATCCATTGGAGTAACAAGGATATCGAAAACACACTAACTTCCATAATGACAAGGCTACCATCCATTGGAGTAATAAAAATCACGAAAGTAGACTACCTTCCATAATGACAAGGCTACCATCCATTAAAATAACAAAAATCTCGAAAACAGACTACCTTGCGTAATGACAAGGCTACCATCCAATGGAGTAACAAAAATATCGACAACAGACTACCTTCCATAATGACAAAGCTACCATCCATTGGAGTAACAAAAATCTCGACAACAGACTACCTTCCATAATGACAAGGCTATAATCCAATGGAGTAACAAAAATCTCGACAACAGACTACCTTCTATAATGACAAGTCTACCATCCATTGGAGTAACGAAAATATGAACAACAGACTACCTTCCATAATGACAAGGCTACCATCCATTTGAGTAACAAAAATCGGGACAATAGACTAACTTCCATAATGACAAGGCTACCATCCATTAGAGTAACAAAAATCTCAACAACAAACTACCTTCCATAATGACAAGGGTATCATCCAATGGAGTAACAAAAATCTTGACAACTGACTACCTTCCATAATGACAAGGCTACCATCCATTGGAGTAACAGAAATCACAACGACAAACTACCTTCCATAATTACAAGGCTACCATCCATTAGAGTAACAAAAATCGGGACAACAGACTAACTTCCATAATGACAAGGCTACCATCCATTGGAGTAACAAAAATATCAACAAGAGACTACCTTCCATAATGACAAGGCTACCATCCATTGGAGTAATAAAAATCTCAACAACAAACTACCTTCCATAATGACAAGGCTACCATCCATTGGAATAACAAGGATATCGAAAACATACTACCTTCCATAATGACAAGGCTACCATCCATTGGAGTAACAAAAATCACGACAACAAACTACCTTCCATAATGACAAGGCTACCATCCATTGGAATAACAAAATACTCGATAACAGACTACCTTCCATAATGACACGGCTACCATCCAATGGAGTAACAAAAATATCGACAACTGACTACCTTCCATAATGACAAGGCTACCATCCATTAGAGTAACAAAAAGTTGGACAAGAGACTACCTTCCATAATGACAAGGCTACCATCCATTGGAGTAACAAAAATATCAACAAGATACTACCTTCCATAATGACAAGGCTACCATCCAATGGAGTAACGAAAATCTCGACAATAGGCTACCTTCCATAATAACTAGGATACCATCCATTGGAGTATAAAAAATTTGGACAACAGACTACCTTCCATAATGACAAGGCTACCATCCATTGAAGTAACAAAATCTCGACAACAAACTACCTTTCATAATCACAAGGGTATCATCCATTGGAGTAACAAAAACCTCGACAACAGACTACCTTCCATAATGAGAAGTCCATAATCCATTGGAATAACAAAAATCTCGACAATGGACTACCTTCCATAATGACAAGTCCACCATGCAATGGAGTAACAAAAATCTCGACAATAGACTACATTCCATAATGACAAGGCTACCATCCATTAGAGTAACAGAAATCTCGACAACAAACTACCTTCCATAATGACAATTGTACCATCTATTGGAGTAACAACAATCTCGACAACAGACTACCTTTCATAATAACAAGGCTACAATGCAATGGAGTAACAAAAATCTCAACAATTGACTACCTTCCATAATTTCAAGTCTACCATCCATTGGAGTAACAAAAATATGAACAACATACTATCTTTCATAATGACAAGGCTACAATCCAATGGAGTAACAAAAATCTCAACAATAAACTACCTTCCATAATTTCAAGTCGACGATCCATTGGAGTAATAAAAATATGAACAACTGACTACCTTCCATAATGACAAGGCTACCATCCATGGGAGTAACAGAAATCACAATGAAAGTCTACCTTCCATAATGACAAGGCTACCATCCATTTGAGTAACAAAAATCGGGACAACAGACTATCTTCCATAATGATAAGCATACCTTCCATTGGAGTAACAAAAATCTCGACAACAAACTACCTTCCATAAAGACAAGGCTACCATCCATTGGAGTAATAAAATTCATGACAGTAGACTACCTTCGATAATGACAAGGCTACCATCCATGGAATAACAAAAATCTCGACAACAGAATACCTTCCATAATGACAAGGCTACCATCCAATGGAGTAACAAAAATACCGACAACAGACTACCTTCCATAATGACAAGGCTACCATCCATTGGAGTAACATAAATCACAACGACAGACTACCTTCCATAATGACAAGGCTACCATCCATTAGAGTAACAAAAATCGGGACAACAGACTAACTTCCATAATGTCAAGGCTACCATCCATTGGAGTAATAAAAATCTCGACAACATACTACCTTCCTTAATGACAAGGCTATCATCCATGGGAGTAACAGAAATCACAACGACAGTCTACCTTCCATAATGACAAGGCTACCATCCATTTGAGTAACAAAAATCGGGACAACAGACTATCTTCCATAATGATAAGTCTACCATCCATTGGAGTAATAAAAATCTCGACAACAGACTACCTTCCATAATGACAAGTCTTCATTGCATTGGAATAACAGAAGTCTCGACAACAGACTACCTTCCATTATGACAAGGCTACAATCCAACGGAGTAACAAAAATCTCGACAACAAACTACCTTCCATAATGACAAGTCTACCATCCATTGGAGTAACAAAAAACTAAACAACAGACTACCTTCCATAATGACAAGGCTACCATCCATTTGAGTAACAAAAATCATGACAACAGACTACCTCCCATAATGACAAGGCTACCATCCATTGGAGTAACAAAAATATCAACAAGAGACTACATTCCATAATGACAACGCTACCATCCATTGGAGTAAAAAAAATCTCGACAAAAGACTACCTTCTATAATGACAAGGCTACCATCCATTGGAGTAACAAAGATATCGAAAACATACTACCTTCCATAATGACAAGGCTACCATTCATTGGAGTAACAAAAATCACGACAACAAATTACCTTCCATAATGACAAGGCTACCATCCATTGGAATAACAAAAATATTGACAACAGACTACCTTCCATAATGACAAGGCTACCATCCATTGGAGTAACAAAGATATCGGCAATATAATAATTTCCATAATGACAAGGCTTCCATCCATTGGAGTAATAAAATTCACGACAGCAGACTACCTTCGATAATGACAAGGCTACCATCCATTGGAATAAAAAAAATCTCGACAACAGAATACCTTCCATAATGACAAGACTACCATCCAATGGAGTAACAAAAATATCGACAACAGACTACCTTCCATAATGACAAGGCTACCATCCATTGGAGTAACAAAAATCACAATGACAGACTACCTTCCATAATGACAAGGCAACCATCCATTAGAGTAACAAAAATCGGGACAACAGACTAACTTCCATAATGACAAGGCTACGATCCATTGGAGTAACAAAAATATCAACAAGAGACTACCTTCCATAATGACAAGGCTACCATCCATTGGAGTAATAAAAATCTCGACAACAGACTACCTTCCATAATGACAAGGCTATCATCCATTGGAGTAACAAAAATCACGACAACAAACTACCTTCCATAATGACAAGGCTACCATCCATTGGAATAAAAAAATACTCGACAACAGACTACCTTCCATAATGACAAGGCTACCATCCAATGGAGTAACAAAAATATCGACAACTGACTACCTTCCATAATGACAAGGCTACCATCCATTAGAGTAACAAAAAGCTGGACAACAGACTACCTTCCATAATGACAAGGCTACAATCCATTGGAGTAACAAAAATATCAACAAGATAGTACCTGCCATAATGACAAGGCTACCATCCAATGGAGTAAAAAAAATCTCGACAACATACAACCTTCCATAATGACTAGGATACCATCCATTGGAGTATAAAAAATTTGGACAACAGACTACCTTCCATAATGACAAGGCTACCATCCATTGAAGCAACAAATTATCTACAACAAACTACCTTCCATTATCACAAGGGTATCATCCATTGGAGTAACAAAAACCTCGACAACAGACTACCTTCCATAATGACAAGTCCATAATCCATTGGAATAACAAAAGTCTCGACAATAGACTACCTTCAATAATGACAATTGTACCATCTATTGGAGTAACAACAATCTCGACAACAGACTACCTTCCATAATGACAAGGCTATAATCCAATGCAGTATCAAAAATCTCGACAACAGACTACCTTCCATAATGACAAGGCTACCATCCATTCGAGTAACAAAAATCATGACAACAAACTACCTTCAATAATGACAAGGCTACCATACATTGGAGTAACAAAAATATCAACAAGAGACTACCTTCCATAATGACAAGGCTACCATCCATTGGAGTAAAAAAAATCTCGACAACAGACTACTTTCCATAATGACAAGGCTACCATCCATTGGAATAACAAAAATATTGACAACAAACTACCTTCCATAATGACAAGGCAACCATCCATTGGAGTAACAAGGATATCGAAAACACACTAACTTCCATAATGACAAGGCTACCATCCATTGGAGTAATAAAAATCACGAAAGTAGACTACCTTCCATAATGACAAGGCTACCATCCATTAAAATAACAAAAATCTCGAAAACAGACTACCTTGCGTAATGACAAGGCTACCATCCAATGGAGTAACAAAAATATCGACAACAGACTACCTTCCATAATGACAAAGCTACCATCCATTGGAGTAACAAAAATCTCGACAACAGACTACCTTCCATAATGACAAGGCTATAATCCAATGGAGTAACAAAAATCTCGACAACAGACTACCTTCTATAATGACAAGTCTACCATCCATTGGAGTAACGAAAATATGAACAACAGACTACCTTCCATAATGACAAGGCTACCATCCATTTGAGTAACAAAAATCGGGACAATAGACTAACTTCCATAATGACAAGGCTACCATCCATTAGAGTAACAAAAATCTCAACAACAAACTACCTTCCATAATGACAAGGGTATCATCCAATGGAGTAAGAAAAATCTTGACAACTGACTACCTTCCATAATGACAAGGCTACCATCCATTGGAGTAACAGAAATCACAACGACAAACTACCTTCCATAATTACAAGGCTACCATCCATTAGAGTAACAAAAATCGGGACAACAGACTAACTTCCATAATGACAAGGCTACCATCCATTGGAGTAACAAAAATATCAACAAGAGACTACCTTCCATAATGACAAGGCTACCATCCATTGGAGTAATAAAAATCTCAACAACAAACTACCTTCCATAATGACAAGGCTACCATCCATTGGAATAACAAAGATATCGAAAACATACTACCTTCCATAATGACAAGGCTACCATCCATTGGAGTAACAAAAATCACGACAACAAACTACCTTCCATAATGACAAGGCTACCATCCATTGGAATAACAAAATACTCGATAACAGACTACCTTCCATAATGACACGGCTACCATCCAATGGAGTAACAAAAATATCGACAACTGACTACCTTCCATAATGACAAGGCTACCATCCATTAGAGTAACAAAAAGTTGGACAAGAGACTACCTTCCATAATGACAAGGCTACCATCCATTGGAGTAACAAAAATATCAACAAGATACTACCTTCCATAATGACAAGGCTACCATCCAATGGAGTAACGAAAATCTCGACAATAGGCTACCTTCCATAATAACTAGGATACCATCCATTGGAGTATAAAAAATTTGGACAACAGACTACCTTCCATAATGACAAGGCTACCATCCATTGAAGTAACAAAATCTCGACAACAAACTACCTTTCATAATCACAAGGGTATCATCCATTGGAGTAACAAAAACCTCGACAACAGACTACCTTCCATAATGAGAAGTCCATAATCCATTGGAATAACAAAAATCTCGACAATGGACTACCTTCCATAATGACAAGTCCACCATGCAATGGAGTAACAAAAATCTCGACAATAGACTACATTCCATAATGACAAGGCTACCATCCATTAGAGTAACAGAAATCTCGACAACAAACTACCTTCCATAATGACAATTGTACCATCTATTGGAGTAACAACAATCTCGACAACAGACTACCTTTCATAATAACAAGGCTACAATGCAATGGAGTAACAAAAATCTCAACAATTGACTACCTTCCATAATTTCAAGTCTACCATCCATTGGAGTAACAAAAATATGAACAACATACTATCTTTCATAATGACAAGGCTACAATCCAATGGAGTAACAAAAATCTCAACAATAAACTACCTTCCATAATTTCAAGTCGACGATCCATTGGAGTAATAAAAATATGAACAACTGACTACCTTCCATAATGACAAGGCTACCATCCATGGGAGTAACAGAAATCACAATGAAAGTCTACCTTCCATAATGACAAGGCTACCATCCATTTGAGTAACAAAAATCGGGACAACAGACTATCTTCCATAATGATAAGCATACCTTCCATTGGAGTAACAAAAATCTCGACAACAAACTACCTTCCATAAAGACAAGGCTACCATCCATTGGAGTAATAAAATTCATGACAGTAGACTACCTTCGATAATGACAAGGCTACCATCCATGGAATAACAAAAATCTCGACAACAGAATACCTTCCATAATGACAAGGCTACCATCCAATGGAGTAACAAAAATACCGACAACAGACTACCTTCCATAATGACAAGGCTACCATCCATTGGAGTAACATAAATCACAACGACAGACTACCTTCCATAATGACAAGGCTACCATCCATTAGAGTAACAAAAATCGGGACAACAGACTAACTTCCATAATGTCAAGGCTACCATCCATTGGAGTAATAAAAATCTCGACAACATACTACCTTCCTTAATGACAAGGCTATCATCCATGGGAGTAACAGAAATCACAACGACAGTCTACCTTCCATAATGACAAGGCTACCATCCATTTGAGTAACAAAAATCGGGACAACAGACTATCTTCCATAATGATAAGTCTACCATCCATTGGAGTAATAAAAATCTCGACAACAGACTACCTTCCATAATGACAAGTCTTCATTGCATTGGAATAACAAAAGTCTCGACAACAGACTACCTTCCATTATGACAAGGCTACAATCCAACGGAGTAACAAAAATCTCGACAACAAACTACCTTCCATAATGACAAGTCTACCATCCATTGGAGTAACAAAAAACTAAACAACAGACTACCTTCCATAATGACAAGGCTACCATCCATTTGAGTAACAAAAATCATGACAACAGACTACCTCCCATAATGACAAGGCTACCATCCATTGGAGTAACAAAAATATCAACAAGAGACTACATTCCATAATGACAACGCTACCATCCATTGGAGTAAAAAAAATCTCGACAAAAGACTACCTTCTATAATGACAAGGCTACCATCCATTGGAGTAACAAAGATATCGAAAACATACTACCTTCCATAATGACAAGGCTACCATTCATTGGAGTAACAAAAATCACGACAACAAATTACCTTCCATAATGACAAGGCTACCATCCATTAGAATAACAAAAATATTGACAACAGACTACCTTCCATAATGACAAGGCTACCATCCATTGGAGTAACAAAGATATCGGCAATATAATAATTTCCATAATGACAAGGCTTCCATCCATTGGAGTAATAAAATTCACGACAGCAGACTACCTTCGATAATGACAAGGCTACCATCCATTGGAATAAAAAAAATCTCGACAACAGAATACCTTCCATAATGACAAGACTACCATCCAATGGAGTAACAAAAATATCGACAACAGACTACCTTCCATAATGACAAGGCTACCATCCATTGGAGTAACAAAAATCACAATGACAGACTACCTTCCATAATGACAAGGCAACCATCCATTAGAGTAACAAAAATCGGGACAACAGACTAACTTCCATAATGACAAGGCTACGATCCATTGGAGTAACAAAAATATCAACAAGAGACTACCTTCCATAATGACAAGGCTACCATCCATTGGAGTAACAAAAATATCAACAAGAGACTACCTTCCATAATGACAAGTCTACCATCCATTGGAGTAACAAAAATCACGACAACAAACTACCTTCCATAATGACAAGGCTACCATCCATTGGAATAAAAAAATACTCGACAACAGACTACCTTCCATAATGACAAGGCTACCATCCAATGGAGTAACAAAAATATCGACAACTGACTACCTTCCATAATGACAAGGCTACCATCCATTAGAGTAACAAAAAGCTGGACAACAGACTACCTTCCATAATGACAAGGCTACCATCCATTGGAGTAACAAAAATATCAACAAGATAGTACCTGCCATAATGACAAGGCTACCATCCAATGGAGTAAAAAAAATCTCGACAACATACAACCTTCCATAATGACTAGGATACCATCCATTGGAGTATAAAAAATTTGGACAACAGACTACCTTCCATAATGACAAGGCTACCATCCATTGAAGCAACAAAATATCGACAACAAACTACCTTCCATTATCACAAGGGTATCATCCATTGGAGTAACAAAAACCTCGACAACAGACTACCTTCCATAATGACAAGTCCATAATCCATTGGAATAACAAAAGTCTCGACAATAGACTACCTTCAATAATGACAATTGTACCATCTATTGGAGTAACAACAATCTCGACAACAGACTACCTTCCATAATGACAAGGCTATAATCCAATGCAGTATCAAAAATCTCGACAACAGACTACCTTCAATAATGACAAGGCTACCATCCATTGGAGTAAAAAAAATCTCGACAAAAGACTACCTTCCATAATGACAAGGCTACCATCCATTGGAGTAACAAAGATATCGAAAACATACTACCTTCCATAATGACAAGGCTACCATTCATTGGAGTAACGAAAATCACGACAAGAAATTAACTTCCATAATGACAAGGCTACCATCCATTGGAATAACAAAAATATTGACAACAGACTACCTTCCATAATGACAAGGCTACCATCCATTGGAGTAACAAAGATATCGACAACATACTAATTTCCAGAATGACAAGGCTACCATCCATTGGAGTAATAAAATTCACGACAGCAGACTACCTTCGATAATGACAAGGCTACCATCCATTGGAATAACAAAAATCTCGACAACAGAATACCTTCCATAATGACAAGGCTACCATCCATTGGAATAACAAAAATCTCGACAACAGACTACCTTCCATAATGACAAGGCTACCATCCGTTGGAGTAACAGAAATCACAATGACAGACTACCTTCCATAATGACAAGGCTACCATCCATTAGAGTAACAAAAATCGGAACAACAGACTAACTTCCATAATGACAAGGCTACCATCCATTGGAGTAACAAAAATCTGAACAAAAGACTACCTTCCATAATGACAAGGCTACCATCCATTGTAGTAACAGAATTCACAACGACATACTACCTTCCATAATGACAAGGCTACCATCCATTTGAGTAACAAAAATAGGCACAACATACTACCTTCCATAATGACAAGGCTACCATCCATTAGAGTAACAAAAATCTCGAGAACAAACTACCTTCCATAATGACAAGGGTATCATCCATTGGAGTAACAAAAATCTCGACAATTGACTACCTTCCATAATGACTAGTCTACAATCCATTGGAATAACAAAAATCTCGACAACAGACTACCTTTCATAATGACAAGGCTACAATCCAATGGAGTAACAAAAATCTCGACAATAGACTACCTTCCATAATTTCAAGTCTACCATCCATTTGAGTAACAAAAATATGAACAACAGACTACCTTCCATAATTACAAGGCTAACATCCATTCAAGTCACCATCCATTTGAGTAATAAAAATCGGAACAACAGACTACCTTCCATAATGACAAGGCTACCATCCATTGGAGTAACAAAAATATCAACAACAAACTACCTTCCATAATGACAAGACTACCATCCATTACAGTAAAAAAAATCTCGACGACAAACTACCTTCCATAATGACAAGGCTACCATCCATTGGAGTAACAAAGATATCGAAAACATACTACCTTCCATAATGACAAGGCTACCATCCATTGGAGTAACAAAAATCACGACAACAAATTACCTTCCATAATGACAAGGCTACCATCCATTGGAGTAACAAAAATCTCGACAACAGACTACCTTCCATAATGACAAGTCCTCAATCCATTGGAATAACAAAAATCTCGACAACATACTACCTTCCATAATGACAAGGCTTCAATCCAATGGAGTAACACAAATCTCGACAATAGACTACCTTCAATAATTACAAGGCTCCCATCCATTTGAGTAACAAAAATCATGACAACAGACAACCTTCCATAATGACAAGGCTACCATCCATTGGAGTAACAAAAATATCAACAAGAGACTACCTTCCATAATGACAAGGCTACCATCCATTGGAGTAACAAAAATATCAACAAGATACTACCTTCCATAATGACAAGGCTACCATCCAATGGAGTAACAAAAATCTCGACAACAGACTACCTTCCATAATAACTAGGATACCTTCCATTGGAGTATAAAAAATTTGGACAACAGACTAATTTCCATAATGACAAGGCTACCAACCATTGAAGTAACAAAATCTCGACAACAAACTACCTTTCATAATCACAAGGGTATCATCCATTGGAGTAACAAAGATATCGACAACATACTATCTTCCATAATGACAAGGCTACCATCCATTGGTGTAATAAAAATCACGATAGTAGACTACCTTCCATAATCACAAGGATACCATCCATTGGAATAACAAAAATCTCGACAACAAACTACCTTCCATAATGACAAGGCTACCATCCAATGGAGTAACAAAAATATCGACAACATACTACCTTCCATAATGACAAGGCTACCATCCATTGGAGTAACAGAAATCACAACGACAGACTACCTTCCATAATGACAAGGCTACCATCCATTGGAATAACAAAGATATCAAAAAAATATACTACCTTCCATATGAGAAGGCTACCATCCATTGGAGTAAAAAAATCACGACAACAAACTACCTTCCATAATGACAAGGCTACCATCCATTGGAATAACAAAATACTCGACAACATACTACCTTCTATAATGACAAGGCTACCATCCAATAGAGTAACAAAAATATCGACAACAGACTACCTTCCATAATGACAAGGCTACCATCCATTAGAGTAACAAAAAGCTGGCCAACAGACTACCTTCCATAATGACAAGGCTACCATCCATTGGAGTAACAAAAATATCAACAAGAGACTACCTTTCATAATGACAAGGCCATCATCCAATGGAGTAACAAAAATCTCGACAACAGACTACCTTCCATAATGACTAGTCCACAATACATTGGAATAACAAAAATCTCGACAATAAACTACCTTCCATAATGAAAAGTCTCCCATCCAATGGAGTAACAAAAATCTCGACAACAGATTACCTTCCATAATGACAAGGCTATAATCCAATGGAGTAACAAAAATCTCGACAACAGACTACCTTCCATAATGACAAGTCTACCATCCATTGGAGTAACAAAAATCTGAACAACAGACTACCTTCCATAATGACAAGGCTACCATCCATTTGAGTAACAAAAATCGGGACAACAGACTACCTTCCATAATGACAAGGCTACTATCCATTGGTGTAACAAAACTCTCGGCAACAGACTACCTTCCATAATGACAAGTCTTCAATCCATTAGAATAAAAAAAATCTCGACAACATACTACCTTCCATAATGACAAGGCTAGAATCCAAAGGAGTAACAAAAATCTCGACAATAGACTACCTTCCATAATGACAAGTATACCATCCATTGGAGTAATAAATATCTGACAACAGACTACCTTCCATAATGACAAGGCTACCATCCATTCGAGTAACAAAAATCATGACAACAAACTACCTTCAATAATGACAAGGCTACCATCCATTGGAGTAACAAAAATATCAACAAGAGACTACCTACCATAATGACAAGGCTACCATCCATTGGAGTAAAAAAAATCTCGACAACAGACTACTTTCCATAATGACAAGGCTACCATCCATTGGAATAACAAAAATATTGACAACAAACTACCTTCCATAATGACAAGGCAACCATCCATTGGAGTAACAAAGATATCGAAAACACACTAACTTCCATAATGACAAGGCTACCATCCATTGGAGTAAAAAAAATCACGAAAGTAGACTACCTTCCATAATGACAAGGCTACCATCCATTAAAATAACAAAAATCTCGAAAACAGACTACCTTGCGTAATGACAAGGCTACCATCCAATGGAGTAACAAAAATATCGACAACAGACTACCTTCCATAATGACAAAGCTACCGTCCATTAGAGTAACAAAAATCTCGGCAACAGACTACCTTCCATAATGACAAGGCTATAATCCAATGGAGTAACAAAAATATCGACAACAGACTACCTTCCATAATGACAAGTCTACCATCCATTGGATTAACAAAAATCTGAACAACAGACTACCTTCCATAATGACAAGGCCACCATCCATTAGAGTAACAGAAATCACAATGATAGTCTACCTTCCATAATGACAAGGCTACCATCCATTTGTGTAACAAAAATCGGGACAACAAACTACCTTCCATAATGACAAGGCTACCATCCATTGGAGTAACAAAAATCACAACAACAGACAACCTTCCATAATGACAAGTGTTCAATCCATTGGAATAACAAAAATCTCGACAACAGACTACCTTCCATAATGACAAGTCTACCATCCATTGGAGTAACAAAAATCTGAACAACAGACTACCTTCCATAATGACAAGGCTACCATCCATTTGAGTAACAAAAATCGGGACAACAGACTACCTTCCATAATGACAAGGCTACTATCCATTGGTGTAACAAAACTCTCGGCAACAGACTACCTTCCATAATGACAAGTCTTCAATCCATTAGAATAAAAAAAATCTCGACAACAGACTACCTTCCATAATGACAAGGCTACAATCCAAAGGAGTAACAAAAATCTCGACAATAGACTACCTTCCATAATGACAAGTATACCATCCATTGGAGTAATAAATATCTGACAACAGACTACCTTCCATAATGACAAGGCTACCATCCATTCGAGTAACAAAAATCATGACAACAAACTACCTTCAATAATGACAAGGCTACCATCCATTGGAGTAACAAAAATATCAACAAGAGACTACCTACCATAATGACAAGGCTACCATCCATTGGAGTAAAAAAAATCTCGACAACAGACTACTTTCCATAATGACAAGGCTACCATCCATTGGAATAACAAAAATATTGACAACAAACTACCTTCCATAATGACAAGGCAACCATCCATTGGAGTAACAAAGATATCGAAAACACACTAACTTCCATAATGACAAGGCTACCATCCATTGGAGTAAAAAAAATCACGAAAGTAGACTACCTTCCATAATGACAAGGCTACCATCCATTAAAATAACAAAAATCTCGAAAACAGACTACCTTGCGTAATGACAAGGCTACCATCCAATGGAGTAACAAAAATATCGACAACAGACTACCTTCCATAATGACAAAGCTACCGTCCATTAGAGTAACAAAAATCTCGACAACAGACTACCTTCCATAATGACAAGGCTATAATCCAATGGAGTAACAAAAATCTCGACAACAGACTACCTTCTATAATGACAAGTTTACCATCCATTGGAGTAACAAAAATATGAACAACAGACTACCTTCCATAATGACAAGGCTACCATCCATTTGAGTAACAAAAATCGGGACAACAGACTAACTTCCATAATGATAAGGCTACCATCCATTAGAGTAACAAAAATCTAAACAACAAACTACCTTCCATAATGACAAGGGTATCATCCAATGGAGTAACAAAAATCTTGACAACTGACTACCTTCCATAATGACTTGTCCAAAATCGATTGGAATAACAAAAATATCGACAACAGACTACCTTTCATAATGACAAGGCTAAAATCCAATGGAGTAACAAAAATCTCGACAATAGACTACCTTCCATAATTTCAAGTCTACCATCCATTGGAGTAACAAAAATATGAACAACAGACTACCTTCCATAATGACAAGGCTACCATCCATTTGAGTAACAAAAATCGGGACAATAGACTACCTTCCATAATGACAAGGCTACCATCCATTGGAGTAACAAAATCTCGACAACAGACTACCTTCCATAATGACAAGGCTACAATCCAATGGAGCCACAAAAATCTGAACAACAGACTAACTTCCATAATGACAAGGCTACCATCCATTTGAGTAACAAAAATCATGACAACAGACTACCTCCCATAATGACAAGGCTACCATCCATTGGAGTAACAAAAATATCAACAAGAGACTA
Organism: Vicia faba; assembly: GCA_948472305.1. Classification (NCBI taxonomy): domain Eukaryota; kingdom Viridiplantae; phylum Streptophyta; class Magnoliopsida; order Fabales; family Fabaceae; genus Vicia; species Vicia faba. Next base: position 613,211,363 of record OX451741.1, read on the forward strand.
CCTTCCATAATGACAAGGCTACCATCCATTGGAGTAAAAAAAATCTCGACAACAGACTACCTTCCATAATGACAAGGATACCATCCATAGGAGTAACAAAGATATCGAAAACATACTACCTTCCATAATGACAAGGCTACCATCCATTGGAGTAACAAAAATCTCGACAACTGACTACCTTCCATAATGACTAGTCCATAATCCATTGGAATAACAAAAATCTCGACAACAGACTACCTTCCATAATGACAATTCTACAATCCAAAGGAGTCAAAAAAATCTCTACAACAGACTACCTTCCATAATGACAAGGCTACCATCCATTGGAGTAACAAAAATCTCGACAATAGACTACCTTCCATAATGACAAGTCTTGAATCCATTGGAATAACAAATATCTCGACAACAGACTACCTTCCATAATGACAAGGCTACAATCCAATGGAGTCACAAAAATCTCGACAACAGACTACCTTCCATAATGACAAGTCTACCATCCGTTTGAGTAACAAAAATCTGAACAACAAACTACCTTCCATAATGACAAGGCTACCATCCATTTGAGTAACAAAAATCATGACTACAGACTACATTGGATAATTACAAGGCTACCATCCATTGGAGTAACAACAATATCAACAAGAGACTACCTTCCATAATGATAAGGCTACCATCCATTGGAGTAACAAAAATCGCGACAACAGACTACCTTCCATAATGACAAGGCTACCAACCATTGGAGTAACAAAGATACCGAAAACATACTACCTTCCATAATGACAAGGCTACCATCCATTGGAGTAACAAAAATCACGAAAACAAATTACCTTCCATAATGACAAGGCTGCCATCCATTGGAGTAAAAGAAATCACAACGACAGACTACCTTCAATAATGACAAGGCTACCATCCATTTGAGTAACAAAAATTGGGACAACAGACTACCTTCCATAATTACAAGGCTACCATCCATTGGAGTAACAAAAATATCAACAAGAGACTACCTTCAATAATGACAAGGCTACCATCCATTGGAATAACAAAGATATCGAAAACATACTACCTTCCATATGACAAGGCTACCATCCATTGGAGTAACAAAAATCATGACAACAAACTACCTTCCATTATTACAAAGCTACCATCCATTGGAATAACAAGACACTCGATAATAGACTACCTTCTATAATGACAAGGCTACCATCCAATGGAGTAACAAAAATATCGACCACAGACTACCTTCCATAATGACAAGGCTACCATCCATTAGAGTAACAAAAAGCTGGACAACAGACTACCTTCCATAATGAGAAGGCTACCATCCATTAGAGTAACAAAAATATCAACAAGAGACTACCTTCTATAATGACAAGGCCACCATCCAATGGAGTAACAAAAATCTCGACAACAGACTACCTTCCATAATGACTAGTCCACAATCCATTGCAATAACAAATATCTCGACAATAGACTACCTTCCATAATGACAAGTCTCCTATCCAATGGAGTAACAAAAATCTCGACAATAGACTACCTTCCATAATGACAAGGCTGCCATCCATTGGAGTAACAAAAATCTCGACAACAAACTACCTTCCATAATGACAATTGTACCATCTATTGGAGTAACAAAAATCTCGGCAACAGACTACCTTCCATAATGAGAAGGCTATAATCCAATGGAGTAACAAAAATCTCGACAACAGGCTACCTTCCATAATGACAAGTCTACCATCCATTGGATTAACAAAAATCTGAACAACAGACTACCTTCCATAATGACAAGGCCACCATCCATTAGAGTAACAGAAATCACAATGATAGTCTACCGTCCATAATGACAAGGCTACCATCCATTTGAGTAACAAAAATCGGGACAACAAACTACCTTCCATAATGACAAGGCTACCATCCATTGGAGTAACAAAAATCACAACAACAGACAACCTTCCATAATGACAAGTCTTCAATCCATTGGAATAACAAAAATCTCGACAACAGACTACCTTCCATAATGACAAGGCTACAATCCAATGGAGTAACAAAAATCTCGACAATAGACTACCTTCAATAATGACAAGTCTACCATCCATTGGAGTAACAAATATCTGAACAACATACTACATTCATAATGACAAGGCTACCATCCATTTGAGTAACAAAAATCATGACAACAAACTACCTTCAATAATGACAAGGCTACCATCCATTGGAGTAACAAAAATATCAACAAGAGACTACCTTCCATAATGACAAGGCTACCATCCATTGGAGTAAAAAAAATCTCGACAACAGACTACCTTCCATAATGACAAGGCTACCATCCATTGGAGTAACAAAGATATCGAAAACATACTACCTTCCATAATGACAAGGCTACCATCCATTGGAGTAAAAAAAATCACGAAAACAAATTACCTTCCATAATGACAAGGCTACCATCCATTGGAATAACAAAAATATTGAAAACAGACTACCTTCCATAATGACAAGGCAACCATCCATTGGAGTAACAAAGATATCGACAACATACTAACTTCCATAATGACAAGGCTACCATCCATTGGAGTAATAAAAATCATGACAGTAGACTACCTTCCATAATGACAAGGCTACCATACATTGGAATAACAAAAATCTCGAAAATAGACTACCTTCCAAAATGACAAGGCTACCATCCAATGGAGTAACAAAAATATCGACAACAGACTACCTTCCATAATGACAAGGCTACCATCCAATGGAGTAACAGAAATCACAACGACAGACTACCTTCCATAATGACAAGGCTACCATCCATTAGAGTAACAAAAATATCAATAAGAGACTACCTTTCATAATGACAAGGCTACCATCCATTGGAGTAACAAAAATCTCGACAACAGACTGCATTCCATAATGACAAGGCTACCATCCATTGGAATAACAAAGATATCGAAAACATACTACCTTCCATATGACAAGGCTACCATCCATTGGAGTAACAAAAATCACGACAACAAACTACCTTCTATAATGACAAGGCTACAATTCAATGGAGTAACAAAAATATCGACAATAGACTACCTTTCATAATGACAAGGCTACCATCAATTAGAGTAACAAAAAGCAGGACAACAGACTACCTTCCATAATGACAAGGCAACCATCCATTGGAGTAACAAAAATATCAAGAAGAGACTACCTTCCATAATGACAAGGCTACCATCCATTGGAGTAACAAAAATCTCGACAACAAACTACCTTCCATAATGACAATTGTACCATCTATTGGAGTAACAAAAATCTCGACAACATACTACCTTCCATAATGACAAGGCTATAATCCAATGGAGTAACAAAAATCTCGACAACAGACTACCTTCCATAATGACAAGTCTACCATCCATTGGAGTAACAAAAATCTGAACAACAGACTACCTTCCATAATGACAAGGCCACCGTCCATTAGAGTAACAAAAATCACAACGATAGTCTACCTTCCATAATGACAAGGCTACCATCCATTTGAGTAACAAAAATTGGGACAACAAACTACCTTCCATAATGACAAGGCTACCATCCATTAGAGTAACAAAAATCACGACAACAGACTACCTTCCATAATGACAAGTCTTCAATCCATTGGAATAACAAAAATCTCGACAACAGACTACCTTCCATAATGACAAGGCTACAATCCAATGGAGTAACAAAAATCTCGACAATAGACTACCTTCAATAATGACAAGTCTACCATCCATTGGAGTAACAAATATCTGAACAACAGACTACCTTCATAATGACAAGGCTACCATCCATTTGAGTAACAAAAATCATGACAACAAACTACCTTCAATAATGACAAGGCTACCATCCATTGGAGTAACAAAAATATTAACAAGAGACTACCTTCCATAATGACAAGGCTACCATCCATTGTAGTAAAAAAAATCTCGACAACAGACTACCTTCCATAATGACAAGGCTACCATCCATTGGAGTAACAAAGATATCGAAAACATACTACCTTCCATAATGACAAGGCTACCATCCATTGGAGTAACAAAAATCACGAAAACAAATTACCTTCCATAATGACAAGGCTACCATCCATTGGAATAACAAAAATATTGACAACAGACTACCTTCCATAATGACAAGGCAACCATCCATTGGAGTAACAAAGATATCGACAACACACTAACTTCCATAATGACAAGGCTACCATCAATTGGAGTAATAAAAATCACGACAGTAGACTACCTTCCATAATGACAAGGCTACAATCCATTGGAATAACAAAAATCTCGAAAATAGACTACCTTCCATAATGACAAGGCTACCATCCAATGGAGTAACAAAAATATCGACAACAGACTACCTTCCATAATGACAAGGCTACCATCCAATGGAGTAACAGAAATCACAACGACAGACTACCTTCCATAATGACAAGGCTACCATCCATTAGAGTAACAAAAATATCAATAAGAGACTACCTTCCATAATGACAAGGCTACCATCTATTGGAGTAACAAAAATCTCGACAACAGACTGCATTCCATAATGACAAGGCTACCATCCATTGGAATAACAAAGATATCGAAAACATACTACCTTCCATATGACAAGGCTACCATCCATTGGAGTAACAAAAATCACGACAATAAACTACCTTCCATAATGACAAGGCAACCATCCATTGGAGTAACAAAGATATCGACAACACACTAACTTCCATAATGACAAGGCTACCATCCATTGGAGTAATCAAAATCACGACAGTAGACTACCTTCCATAATGAAAAGGCTACCGTCCATTGGAATAACAAAAATCTCGAAAATAGACTACCTTCCATAATGACAAGGCTACCATCCAATGGAGTACCAAAAATATCGACAACAGACTACCTTCCATAATGACAAGGCTACCATCCAATGGAGTAACAAAAATCACAACGACAGACTACCTTCCATAATGACAAGGCTACCATCCATTAGAGTAACAAAAATATCAATAAGAGACTACCTTCCATAATGACAAGGCTACCATCCATTGGAGTAACAAAAATCTCGACAACAGACTGCATTCCATAATGACAAGGCTACCATCCATTGGAATAACAAAGATATCGAAAACATACTACCTTCCATATGACAAGGCTACCATCCATTGGAGTAACAAAAATCACGACAATAAACTACCTTCTATAATGACAAGGCTACCATTCAATGGAGTAACAAAAATATCGACAATAGACTACCTTTCATAATGACAAGGCTACCATCCATTAGAGTAACAAAAAGCTGGACAACAGACTACCTTCCATAATGACAAGGCTACCATCCATTGGAGTAACAAAAATATCATCATGAGACTACCTTCCATAATGACAAGGCTACCATCCAATGGAGGAACAAAAATCTCGACAATAGACTACCTTCCATAATGACTATTCCACAATACATTGGAATAACAAAAATCTCGACAATAGACTACCTTCCATAATGACAAGTCTACCATTCAATGGAGTAACAAAAATCTCGACCATAGACTACCTTCCATAATGACAAGGCTACCATCTATTGGAGTAACAAAAATATGATCAACAGACTACGTTCCAAAATGACAAGGCTACCATCCATTGGAGTAACAGAAGTCACAACGATAGACTACCTTCCATAATGACAACGCTACCATCCATTTGAGTAACAAAAATCGGGACAACAGACTACCTTACATAATGACAAGGCTACCATCCATTAGAGTAACAAAAATCTCGACAACAAACTACCTTCCATAATGACAAAGGTATCATCCATTGGAGTAACAAAAATCTTGACAACTGACTACCTTCCATAATGACTTATCCACAATCCATTGGAATAACAAAAATCTCGACAACAGACTACCTTTCATAATGAGCAGGCTACAATCCAATGGAGTAACAAAAATCTCGACAAAAGACTACCTTCCATAATTTCAAGTCTATCATCCATTGGAGTAACAAAAATATGAACAACAGACTACCTTCCATAATGACAAGGCTACCATCCATTGGAGTAACAGAAATCACAACGACAATCTACCTTCCATAATGACAGGGCTACCATCCATTTGAGTAACAAAAACCGGGACAACATACTACTTTCCATAACGACAAGGCTACCATCCATTGGAGTAACAAAAATCTCGACAACAGACTGTATTCCATAATGACAAGGCTACCATCAACTGGAATAACAAAGATATCGAAAACATACTACCTTCCATATGACAAGGCTACCATCCATTGGAGTAAAAAAAATCACGACATCAAACTACCTTCTATAATGACAAGGCTACCATTCAATGGAGTAACAAAAATATCGACAATAGGCTACCTTTCATAATGACAAGGCTACCATCCATTAGAGTAACAAAAAGCTGGACAACAGACTACCTTCCATAATGACAAGGCTACCATCTATTGAAGTAACAAAAATATAAACAACAGACTACGTTCCATAATGACAAGGCTACCATCCATTGGAGTAACAGAAATCACAACGATAGACTACCTTCCATAATGACAACGCTACCATCCATTTGAGTAACAAAAATCGGGACAACAGACTACCTTACATAATGACAAGGCTACCATCCATTAGAGTAACAAAAATCTCGACAACAAACTACCTTCCATAATGACAAGGGTACCATCCATTAGAGTAACAAAAATCTTGACAACTGACTACCTTCCATAATGACTTATCCACAATCCATTGAATAACAAAAATCTCGACAACAGACTACCTTTCATAATGATAAGGCTACAATCCAATGGAGTCACGAAAATCTCGACAACAGACTACCTTCCATAATGACAAGGCTACCATCCATTGGAGTAACAAAATCTCGACAACAGACTACCTTCCATAATGACAAGGCTACAATCCAATGGAGCCACAAAAATCTGAACAACAGACTAACTTCCATAATGACAAGGCTACCATCCATTTGAGTAACAAAAATCATGACAACAGACTACCTCCCATAATGACAAGGCTACCATCCATTGGAGTAACAAAAATATCAACAAGAGACTACCTTCCATAATGACAAGGCTACCATCCATTGGAGTAAAAAAAATATCGACAACAGACTACCTTCCATAATGACAAGGATACCATCCATTGGAGTAACAAAGATATCGAAAACATACTACCTTCCATAATGACAAGGCTACCATCCATTGGAGTAACAAAAATCTCGACAACTGACTACCTTCCATAATGACTAGTCCACAATCCATTGGAATAACAAAAATCTCGACAACAGACTACCTTCCATAATGACAATTCTACAATCCAATGGAGTCACAAAAATCTCTACAACAGACTACCTTCCATAATGACAAGGCTACCATCCATTGGAGTAACAAAAATCTCGACAACAGACTACCTTCCATAATGACAAGTCTTCAATCCATTGGAATAACAAATATCTCGACAACAGACTACCTTCCATAATGACAAGGCTACAATCCAATGGAGTCACAAAAATCTCGACAACAGACTACCTTCCATAATGACAAGTCTACCATCCGTTTGAGTAACAAAAATCTGAACAACAAACTACCTTCCATAATGACAAGGCTACCATCCATTTGAGTAACAAAAATCATGACTACAAACTACATTGCATAATTACAAGGCTACCATCCATTGGAGTAACAACAATATCAACAAGAGACTACCTTCCATAATGATAAGGCTACCATCCATTGGAGTAACAAAAATCGCGACAACAGACTACCTTCCATAATGACAAGGCTACCAACCATTGGAGTAACAAAGATACCGAAAACATACTACCTTCCATAATGACAAGGCTACCATCCATTGGAGTAACAAAAATCACGAAAACAAATTACCTTCCATAATGACAAGGCTGCCATCCATTGGAGTAAAAGAAATCACAACGACAGACTACCTTCAATAATGACAAGGCTACCACCCATTTGAGTAACAAAAATTGGGACAACAGACTACCTTCCATAATGACAAGGCTACCATCCATTGGAGTAACAAAAATATCAACAAGAGACTACCTTCAATAATGACAAGGCTACCATCCATTGGAATAACAAAGATATCGAAAACATACTACCTTCCATATGACAAGGCTACCATCCATTGGAGTAACAAAAATCATGAAAACAAACTACCTTCCATTATTACAAAGCTACCATCCATTGGAATAACAAGACACTCGATAATAGACTACCTTCTATAATGACAAGGCTACCATCCAATGGAGTAACAAAAATATCGACCACAGACTACCTTCCATAATGACAAGGCTACCATCCATTAGAGTAACAAAAAGCTGGACAACAGACTACCTTCCATAATGAGAAGGCTACCATCCATTAGAGTAACAAAAATATCAACAAGAGACTACCTTCTATAATGACAAGGCCACCATCCAATGGAGTAACAAAAATCTCGACAACAGACTACCTTCCATAATGACTAGTCCACAATCCATTGCAATAACAAATATCTCGACAATAGACTACCTTCCATAATGACAAGTCTCCTATCTAATGGAGTAACAAAAATCTCGACAATAGACTACCTTCCATAATGACAAGGCTGCCATCCATTGGAGTAACAAAAATCTCGACAACAAACTACCTTCCATAATGACAATTGTACCATCTATTGGAGTAACAAAAATCTCGGCAACAGACTACCTTCCATAATGACAAGGCTATAATCCAATGGAGTAACAAAAATCTCGACAACAGGCTACTTTCCATAATGACAAGTCTACCATCCATTGGATTAACAAAAATCTGAACAACAGACTACCTTCCATAATGACAAGGCCACCATCCATTAGAGTAACAGAAATCACAATGATAGTCTACCGTCCATAATGACAAGGCTACCATCCATTTGAGTAACAAAAATCGGGACAACAAACTACCTTCCATAATGACAAGGCTACCATCCATTGGAGTTTACAAAAATCACAACAACAGACAACCTTCCATAATGACAAGTCTTCAATCCATTGGAATAACAAAAATCTCGACAACAAACTACCTTCCATAATGACAAGGCTACAATCCAATGGAGTAACAAAAATCTCGACAATAGACTACCTTCAATAATGACAAGTCTACCATCCATTGGAGTAACAAATATCTGAACAACAGACTACATTCATAATGACAAGGCTACCATCCATTTGAGTAACAAAAATCATGACAACAAACTACCTTCAATAATGACAAGGCTACCATCCATTGGAGTAACCAAAATATCAACAAGAGACTACCTTCCATAATGACAAGGCTACCATCCATTGGAGTAAAAAAAATCTCGACAATAGACTACCTTCCATAATGACAAGGCTACCATCCATTGGAGTAACAAAGATATCGAAAACATACTACCTTCCATAATGACAAGGCTACCATCCATTGGAGTAACAAAAATCACGAAAACAAATTACCTTCCATAATGACAAGGCTACCATCCATTGGAATAACAAAAATATTGAAAACAGACTACCTTCCATAATGACAAGTCAACCATCCATTGGAGTAACAAAGATATCGACAACATACTAACTTCCATAATGACAAGGCTACCATCCATTGGAGTAATAAAAATCATTACAGTAGACTACCTTCCATAATGACAAGGCTACCATCCATTGGAATAACAAAAATCTCGAAAATAGACTACCTTCCAAAATGACAAGGCTACCATCCAATGGAGTAACAAAAATATCGACAACAGACTACCTTCCATAATGACAAGGCTACCATCCAATGGAGTAACAGAAATCACAACGACAAACTACCTTCCATAATGACAAGGCTACCATCCATTAGAGTAACAAAAATATCAATAAGAGACTACCTTTCATAATGACAAGGCTACCATCCATTGGAGTAACAAAAATCTCGACAACAGACTGCATTCCATAATGACAAGGCTACCATCCATTGGAATAACAAAGATATCGAAAACATACTACCTTCCATATGACAAGGCTACCATCCATTGGAGTAACAAAAATCACGACAACAAACTACCTTCTATAATGACAAGGCTACAATTCAATGGAGTAACAAAAATATCGACAATAGACTACCTTTCATAATGACAAGGCTACCATCAATTAGAGTAACAAAAAGCTGGACAACAGACTACCTTCCATAATGACAAGGCAACCATCCATTGGAGTAACAAAAATATCAACAAGAGACTACCTTCCATAATGACAAGGCTACCATCCATTGGAGTAACAAAAATCTCGACAACAAACTACCTTCCATAATGACAATTGTACCATCTATTGGAGTAACAAAAATCTCGACAATAGACTACCTTCCATAATGACAAGGCTATAATCCAATGGAGTAACAAAAATCTCGACAACAGACTACCTTCCATAATGACAAGTCTACCATCCATTGGAGTAACAAAAATCTGAACAACAGACTACCTTCCATAATGACAAGGCCACCGTCTATTAGAGTAACAGAAATCACAATGATAGTCTACCTTCCATAATGACAAGGCTACCATCCATTTGAGTAACAAAAATTGGGACAACAAACTACCTTCCATAATGACAAGGCTACCATCCATTAGAGTAACAAAAATCACGACAACAGACTACCTTCCATAATGACAAGTCTTCAATCCATTGGAATAACAAAAATCTCGACAACAGACTACCTTCCATAATGACAAGGCTACAATCCAATGGAGTAACAAAAATCTCGACAATAGACTACCTTCAATAATGACAAGTCTACCATCCATTGGAGTAACAAATATCTGAACAACAGACTACCTTCATAATGACAAGGCTACCATTCATTTGAGTAACAAAAATCATGACAACAAACTACCTTCAATAATGACAAGGCTACCATCCATTGGAGTAACAAAAATATCAACAAGAGACTACCTTCCATAATTACAAGGCTACCATCCATTGTAGTAAAAAAAATCTCGACAACAGACTACCTTCCATAATGACAAGGCTACCATCCATTGGAGTAACAAAGAAATCGAAAACATACTACCTTCCATAATGACAAGGCTACCATCCATTGGAGTAACAAAAATCACGAAAACAAATTACCTTCCATAATGACAAGGCTACCATCCATTGGAATAACAAAAATATTGATAACAAACTACCTTCCATAATGACAAGGCAACCATCCATTGGAGTAACAAAGATATCGACAACACACTAACTTCCATAATGACAAGGCTACCATCAATTGGAGTAATAAAAATCACGACAGTAGACTACCTTCCATAATGACAAGGCTACCATCCATTGGAATAACAAAAATCTTGAAAATAGACTACCTTCCATAATGAAAAGGCTACCATCCAATGGAGTAACAAAAATATCGACAACAAACTACCTTCCATAATGACAAGGCTACCATCCAATGGAGTAACAGAAATCACAACGACAGACTACCTTCCATAATGACAAGGCTACCATCCATTAGAGTAACAAAAATATCAATAAGAGACTACCTTCCATAATGACAAGGCTACCATCTATTGGAGTAACAAAAATCTCGACAACAAACTGCATTCCATAATGACAAGGCTACCATCCATTGGAATAACAAAGATATCGAAAACATACTACCTTCCATATGACAAGGCTACCATCCATTGGAGTAACAAAAATCAGGACAATAAACTACCTTCCATAATGACAAGGCAACCATCCATTGGAGTAACAAAGATATCGATAACACACTAACTTCCATAATGACAAGGCTACCATCCATTGGAGTAATCAAAATCACGACAGTAGACTACCTTCCATAATGAAAAGGCTACCATCCATTGGAATAACAAAAATCTCGAAAATAAACTACCTTCCATAATGACAAGGCTACCATCCAATGGAGTACCAAAAATATCGACAACAGACTACCTTCCATAATGACAAGGCTACCATCCAATGGAGTAACAAAAATCACAACGACAGACTACCTTCCATAATGACAAGGCTACCATCCATTAGAGTAACAAAAATATCAATAAGAGACTACCTTCCATAATGACAAGGCTACCATCCATTGGAGTAACAAAAATCTCGACAACAGACTGCATTCCATAATGACAAGGCTACCATCCATTGGAATAACAAAGATATCGAAAACATACTACCTACCATATGACAAGGCTACCATCCATTGGAGTAACAAAAATCACGACAATAAACTACCTTCTATAATGACAAGGCTACCATTCAATGGAGTAACAAAAATATCGACAATAGACTACCTTTCATAATGACAAGGCTACCATCCATTAGAGTAACAAAAAGCTGGACAACAGACTACCTTCCATAATGACAAGGCTACCATCCATTGGAGTAACAAAAATATCATCAAGAGACTACCTTCCATAATGACAAGGCTACCATCCAATGGAGGAACAAAAATCTCGACAATAGACTACCTTCCATAATGACTATTCCACAATACATTGGAATAACAAAAATCTCGACAATAGACTACCTTCCATAATGACAAGTCTACCATTCAATGGAGTAACAAAAATCTCGACCATAGACTACCTTCCATAATGACAAGGCTACCATCTATTGGAGTAACAAAAATATGATCAACAGACTACGTTCCAAAATGACAAGGCTACCATCCATTGGAGTAACAGAAATCACAACGATAGACTACCTTCCATAATGACAACGCTACCATCCATTTGAGTAACAAAAATCGGGACAACAGACTACCTTACATAATGACAAGGCTACCATCCATTAGAGTAACAAAAATCTCGACAACAAACTACCTTCCATAATGACAAAGGTATCATCCATTGGAGTAACAAAAATCTTGACAACTGACTACCTTCCATAATGACTTATCCACAATCCATTGGAATAACAAAAATCTCGACAACAGACTACCTTTCATAATGAGCAGGCTACAATCCAATGGAGTAACAAAAATCTCGACAATAGACTACCTTCCATAATTTCAAGTCTATCATCCATTGGAGTAACAAAAATATGAACAACAGACTACCTTCCATAATGACAAGGCTACCATCCATTGGAGTAACAGAAATCACAACCACAATCTACCTTCCATAATGACAGGGCTACCATCCATTTGAGTAACAAAAACCGGGACAACATACTACCTTCCATAACGACAAGGCTGCCATCCATTGGAGTAACAAAAATCTCGACAACAGACTGTATTCCATAATGACAAGGCTACCATCAACTGGAATAACAAAGATATCAAAAACATACTACCTTCCATATGACAAGGCTACCATCCATTGGAGTAACAAAAATCACGACAACAAACTACCTTCTATAATGACAAAGCTACCATTCAATGGAGTAACAAAAATATCGACAATAGACTACCTTTCATAATGACAAGGCTACCATCCATTAGAGTAACAAAAAGCTGGACAACAGACTACCTTCCATAATGACAAGGCTACCATCTATTGAAGTAACAAAAATATGAACAACAGACTACGTTCCATAATGACAAGACTACCATCCATTGGAGTAACAGAAATCACAACGATAAACTACCTTCCATAATGACAACGCTACCATCCATTTGAGTAACAAAAATCGGGACAACAGACTACCTTACATAATGACAAGGCTACCATCAATTAGAGTAACAAAAATCTCGACAACAAACTACCTTCCATAATGACAAGGGTACCATCCATTAGAGTAACAAAAATCTTGACAACTGACTACCTTCCATAATGACTTAGCCACAATCCATTGAATAACAAAAATCTCGACAACAGACTACCTTTCATAATGATAAGGCTACAATCCAATGGAGTCACGAAAATCTCGACAACAGACTACCTTCCATAATGACAAGTCTACCATCCATTGGAGTAACAAAAATATGAACAACATACTACCTTCCATAACGACAAGGCTACCATCCATTGGAGTAACAGAAATCACAAAGACAGTCTACCTTCCATAATGACAAGGCTACCATCCATTTGAGTAACAAAAATCGGGACAACAGACTACCTTCCATAATGACAAGGCTACCATCCATTGGAGTAACAAAATCTCGACAACAGACTACCTTCATTAATGACAAGTCTTCAATCCATTAGAATAACAAAAATCTCGACAACAGACTACCTTTCATAATGACAAGGCTATAATCCAATGGAGTCATAAAAATCTCGAAAACAGACTACCTTCCATAATGACAAGTCTACCATCCATTGGAGTAACAAAAATTTGAACAACAGACTAACTTCCATAATGACAAGGCTACCATCCATTTGAGTAACAGAAATCCTGACAACAGCCTACCTCCCATAATGACAAGGCTACCATCCATTGGAGTAACAAAGATATCGAAAACATACTACCTTCCATAATGACAAGGCTACCATACACTGGAGTAACAATAATCTCGACAATTGACTACCTTCCATAATGAGTAGTCCACAATCTATTGGAATAACAAAAATCTCGACAACAGACTACCTTCCATAATGACAATTCTACAATCCAATGGAGTCACCAAAATCTCGACAACAGACTACCTTCCATAATGACAAGGCTACCATCCATTGGAGTAACAAAAATATCGACAACAGACTACCTTCTATAATGATAAGTCTACCATTCGTTGGAGTAACAAAAATCTGAACAACAAACTACCTTCCATAATGACAAGGCTACCATGCATTTGAGTAACAAAAATCATGACAACAGACTACCTTCCATAATGGCAAGGCTACCATCCATTAGAGTAACAAAAATCTGAACAACAGACTACCTTCCATAATGACAAGGCTACCATCCATTTGAGTAACAAAAATCATGACAATAAACTACCTCCCATAATGACAAGGATACCATCCATTGGAGTAACAAAAATATCAACAAGAGACTACCTTCCATAATGACAAGGATACCATCCATTGGAGTAAAAAAAATCTCGACAACAGACTACCCTCCATAATGACAAGGCTACCATCCAATGGAGTAACAAAGATATCGAAAACATACTACCTTCTATAATGACAAGGATACCATCCATTGGAGTAACAAAAATCTCGACAACTGACTACCTTCCATAATGACTAGTCCACAATCCATTGGAATAACAAAAATCTCGACAACAGACTACCTTCCATAATGACCATTCCACAATCCAATGGAGTCACAAAAATCTCGACAACAAACTACCTTCCCTAATGACAAGGCTACCATCCATTGAAGTAACAAAAATATCGTCAACAGACTACCTTCCATAATGACAAGTCTTCAATCCATTGGAATAACAAATATCTCGACAACAGACTACCTTCCATAATGACAAGGCTACAATCCAATGGAGTCAAAACAATCTCGACAACAGACTAACTTCCATAATGACAAGTCTACCATCCATTGGAGTAACAAAAATGTGAACAACAAACTACCTTCCATAATGACAAGGCTACCATCCATTTGAGTAACAAAACTCATGACAACAGACTACCTTCCATAATGACAAGGCTACCATCCATTGGAGTAACAACAATATCAACAAGCGACTACCTTCCATAATGACAAGTCTACCATCCATTGGAGTAATAGAAATCACAACGACATACTACCTTATATAATGAAAAGGCTACCATCCATTTAAAGTAACAAAAATTGGGATAACAGACTACCTTCCATAATGACAAGGCTACCATCCATTGGAGTAACAAAAATATCAACAAGAGACTACCTTCCATAATGACAAGGCTACCATCCATTGTAGTAAAAAAAATCTCGACAACAGACTACCTTCCATAATGACAAGGCTACCATCCATTGGAGTAACAAAGATATCGAAAACATACTACCTTCCATAATGACAAGGCTACCATCCATTGGAGTAACAAAAATCACGAAATCAAATTACCTTCCATAATGACAAGGCTACCATCCATTGGAATAACAAAAATACTGACAACAGACTACCTTCCATAATGACAAGGCAACCATCCATTGGAGTAACAAAGATATCGACAACACACTAACTTCCATAATGACAAGGCTACCATCCATTGGAGTAATAAAAATCACGACAGTAGACTACCTTCCATAATGACAAGGCTACCATCCATTAGAATAACAAAAATCTTGAAAATAGACTACCTTCCATAATGACAAGGCTACCATCCAATGGAGTAACAAAAATATCGACAACAGACTACCTTCCATAATGACAAGGCTACCATCCAATGGAGTAACAGAAATCACAATGACAGACTACCTTCCATAATGACAAGGCTACCATCCATTAAAGTAACAAAAATATCAATAAGAGACTACCTTCCATAATGACAAGGCTACCATCCATTGGAGTAACAAAAATCTCGACAACAGACTGCATTCCATAATGACAAGGCTACCATCCATTGGAATAACAAAGATATCGAAAACATACTACCTTCCATATGAAAAGGCTACCATCCATTGGAGTAACAAAAATCACGACAATAAACTACCTTCCATAATGACAAGGCAACCATCCATTGAAGTAACAAAGATATCGACAACACACTAACTTCCATAATGACAAGGCTACCATCCATTGGAGTAATCAAAATCACGACAGTAGACTACCTTCCATAATGACAGGGCTACCATCCATTGGAATAACAAAAATCTCGAAAATAGACTACCTTCCATAATGACAAGGCTACCATCCAATGGAGTAACAAAAATATCGACAACAGACTACCTTCCATAATGACAAGGCTACCATCCAATGGAGTAACAAAAATCACAACGACAGACTACCTTCCATAATGACAAGGCTACCATCCATTAGAGTAACAAAAATATCAATAAGAGACTACCTTCCATAATGACAAGGATACCATCCATTGGAATAACAAAGATATCGAAAACATACTACCTTCCATATGACAAGGCTACCATCCATTGGAGTAACAAAAATCACGACAATAAACTACCTTCTATAATGACAAGGCTACCATTCAATGGAGTAACAAAAATATCGACAATAGACTACCTTTCATAATGACAAGGCTACCATCCATTAGAGTAACAAAAAGCTGGACAACAGACTACCTTCCATAATGACAAGGCTACCATCCACTGGAGTAACAAAAATATCATCAAGAGACTACCTACCATAATGACAAGGCTACCATCCAATGGAGGAACAAAAATCTCGACAACAGACTACCTTCCATAATGACTATTCCACAATACATTGGAATAACAAAAATCTCGACAATAGACTACCATCCATAATGACAAGTCTACCATTCAATGGAGTAACAAAAATCTCGACCATAGACTACCTTCCATAATGACAAGGCTACCATCTATTGGAGTAACAAAAATATGATCAACAGACTATGTTCCAAAATGACAAGGCTACCATCCATTGGAGTAACAGAAATCACAACGATAGACTACCTTCCATAATGACAACGCTACCATCCATTTGAGTAACAAAAATCGGGACAACAGACTACCTTACATAATGACAAGGCTACCATCCATTAGAGTAACAAAAATCTCGACAACAAACTACCTTCCATAATGACAAAGGTATCATCCATTGGAGTAACAAAACTCTTGACAACTGACTACCTTCCATAATGACTTATCCATAATCCATTGGAATAACAAAAATCTCGACAACAGACTACCTTTCATAATGACAAGGCTACAATCCAATGGAGTAACAAAAATCTCGACAATAGACTACCTTCCATAATTTCAAGTCTATCATCCATTGGAGTAACAAAAATATGAACAACAGACTACCTTCCATAATGACAAGGCTACCATCCATTGGAGTAACAGAAATCACAACGACAATCTACCTTCCATAATGACAGGGCTACCATCCATTTGAGTAACAAAAACCGGGACAACAGACTACCTTCCATAACGACAAGGCTACCATCCATTGGAGTAACAAAAATCTCGACAACAGACTGCATTCCATAATGACAAGGCTACCATCAACTGGAATAACAAAGATATCGAAAACATACTACCTTCCATATGACAAGGCTACCATCCATTGGAGTAACAAAAATCACTACAACAAACTACCTTCTATAATGACAAGGCTACCATTCAATGGAGTAACAAAAATATCGACAATAGACTACCTTTCATAATGACAAGGCTACCATCCATTAGAGTAACAAAAAGCTGGACAACAGACTACCTTCCATAATGACAAGGCTACCATCTATTGAAGTAACAAAAATATGAACAACAGACTACGTTCCATAATGACAAGGCTACCATCCATTGGAGTAACAAAAATCACAACGATAGACTACCTTCCATAATGACAACGCTACCATCCATTTGAGTAACAAAAATCGGGACAACAGACTACCTTACATAATGACAAGGCTACCATCCATTAGAGTAACAAAAATCTCGACAACAAACTACCTTCCATAATGACAAGGGTACCATCCATTGGAGTAACAAAAATCTTGACAACTGACTACCTTCCATAATGACTTATCCACAATCCATTGAATAACAAAAATCTCGACAACAGACTACCTTTCATAATGACAAGGCTACAATCCAATGGAGTCACGAAAATCTCGACAACAGACTACCTTCCATAATGACAAGTCTACCATCCATTGGAGTAACAAAAATATGAACAACAGACTACCTTCCATAACGACAAGGCTACCATCCATTGGAGTAACAGAAATCACAAAGACAGTCTACCTTCCATAATGACAAGGCTACCATCCATTTGAGTAACAAAAATCGGGACAACAGACTACCTTCCATAATGACAAGGCTACCATCCATTGGAGTAACAAAATCTCGACAACAGACTACCTTCATTAATGACAAGTCTTCAATCCATTGGAATAACAAAAATCTCGACAACAGACTACCTTTCATAATGACAAGGCTATAATCCAATGGAGTCATAAAAATCTCGAAAACAGACTACCTTCCATAATGACAAGTCTACCATCCATTGGAGTAACAAAAATCTGAACAACAGACTAACTTCCATAATGACAAGGCTACCATCCATTTGAGTAACAAAAATCATGACAACAGACTACCTCCCATAATGACAAGGCTACCATCCATTGGAGTAACAAAGATATCGAAAACATACTACCTTCCATAATGACAAGGCTACCATCCATTGGAGTAACAAAAATCTCGACAATTGACTACCTTCCATAATGAGTAGTCCACAATCCATTGGAATAACAAAAATCTCGACAACAGACTACCTTCCATAATGACAATTCTACAATCCAATGGAGTCACCAAAATCTCGACAACAGACTACCTTCCATAATGACAAGGCTACCATCCATTGGAGTAACAAAAATATCGACAACAGACTACCTTCCATAATGATAAGTCTACCATTCGTTGGAGTAACAAAAATCTGAACAACAAACTACCTTCCATAATGACAAGGCTACCATGCATTTGAGTAACAAAAATCATGACAACAGACTACCTTCCATAATGGCATGGCTACCATCCATTAGAGTAACAAAAATCTGAACAACAGACTACCTTCCATAATGACAAGGCTACCATCCATTTGAGTAACAAAAATCATGACAATAAACTACCTCCCATAATGACAAGGATACCATCCATTGGAGTAACAAAAATATCAACAAGAGACTACCTTCCATAATGACAAGGCTACCATCCATTGGAGTAAAAAAAATATCGACAACAGACTACCCTCCATAATGACAAGGCTACCATCCATTGGAGTAACAAAGATATCGAAAACATACTACCTTATATAATGACAAGGCTACCATCCATTGGAGTAACAAAAATCTCGACAACTGACTACCTTCCATAATGACTAGTCCACAATCCATTGGAATAACAAAAATCTCGACAACAGACTACCTTCCATAATGACAATTCCACAATCCAATGGAGTCACAAAAATCTCGACAACAAACTACCTTCCCTAATGACAAGGCTACCATCCATTGAAGTAACAAAAATCTCGTCAACAGACTACCTTCCATAATGACAAGTCTTCAATCCATTGGAATAACAAATATCTCGACAATAGACTACCTTCCATAATGACAAGGCTACAATCCAATGGAGTCAAAACAATCTCGACAACAGACTACCTTCCATAATGACAAGTCTACCATCCATTGGAGTAACAAAAATGTGAACAACAAACTACCTTCCATAATGACAAGGCTACCATCCATTTGAGTAACAAAACTCATGACAATAGACTACCTTCCATAATGACAAGGCTACCATCCATTGGAGTAACAACAATATCAACAAGCGACTACCTTCCATAATGACAAGTCTACCATCCATTAGAGTAATAGAAATCACAACGACATACTACCTTATATAATGACAAGGCTACCATCCATTTAAAGTAACAAAAATTGGGATAACAGACTACCTTGCATAATGACAAGGCTACCATCCATTGGAGTAACAAAAATATCAACAAGATACTACCTTCCATAATGACAAGGCTACCATCCTCTGGAGTAACAAAAATCTCGACAACAGACTACCTTCCATAATGACAAGGCCACCATCCATTGTAATAACAAAGATTCCGAAAATATACTACCTTCCATTTGACAAGGCTACCATTCATTGGAGTAAGAAAAATCACGACAACAAACTACCTTCCATAATGACAATTCTTCCATCCATTGGAACAACAAAATAATCGACAACAGACTACCTTCCATAATGACAAGGCTACCATCCGTTGGAGTAACAAAAATATCAACAAGAGACTACCTTCCATAATGAGAAGGCTACCATCCAACAGAGTAACAAAAATCTCGACAATAGACAACCTTCTATAATGACAAGGCTACCATCCATTCGAGTAACAAAAATCTCGAAAACAAACTACCTTCCATAATGACAATTGTACCATCTATTGGAGTAACAAAAATCTCCACAATAGACTACCTTCCATAATGACAAGGCCATAATCCAATGGAGTGACCAAAATCTCGACAACAAACTACCTTCCATAATGACAAGGGTATCATCCATTGGAGTAACAAAAATCTCGACAACTGACTACATTCCATAATGACTAGTCCACAATCCATTGGAATAACAAAAATCTCGACAATAGACTACCTTTCATAATGACAAGGCTACAATCCAATGGAGTAACAAAAATCTCGACAATAGACTAGCTTCAATAATTTCAAGTCTACCATCCATTGGAGTAACAAAAATATGAACCACAGACTACCTTCCATAATGTCAAGGCTACCATCTATTGGAGTAACAGAAATCAAAACGATAGTCTACCTTCCATAATGACAAGGCTACCATCCATTTGAGTAACAAAAATCAGGACAACAAACTACCTTCCATAATGACAAGGCTACCATCCATTGGAGTAACAAAAATCTCGACAACAGACTACCTTCTATAATGACATGTCTTCAATCCATTGGAATAACAAAAATCTCGACAACAGACTACCTTCCATAATGACAAGGCTACAATCCAATGGAGTCACAAAAATCTCGACAACAGACTACCTTCCATAATGACAAGTCTAACATCCATTGGAGTAACAAAAATTTGAACAACAGACTACCTTCCATAATGACAAGACTACCGTCCATTGGAGTAACAAAAATCTCTACAACAAACTACCTTCCATAATGACAACGGTATCATCCATTGGAGTAACAAAAATATCGACAACTGACTACCTTCCATAATGACTAGTCCATAATCCATTGGAATAACAAAAATCTCGACAATAGACTACCTTCCATAATGACAAGTCTACCATCCACTGGAGTAACAAAAATCTGAACAAAGACTACCTTCCATAATGACAAGGCTACCAACCATTGGAGTAACAGAAATTAGAACGACAGTCTACCTTCCATAATGACAAGGCTACCATCCATTTGAGTAACAAAAATCGGGACAATAGACTACCTTCCATAATGACAAGGCTACCATCCATTTGAGTAACAAAAATCATGACAACATACTACCTTCCATAATAACAAGGCTACCATCAATTGGAGTAACAAAAATATCAACAAGAGACTACCTTCCATAATGACAAGGATACCATCCATTGGAGTAACAAAAATCTTGACAATGGACTACCTTCTATAATGACAATGCTACCATCCATTGTTGTAACAAAAATATCAAAAACATACTACCTTCCATAAAAACAAGGCCACCATCCATTGGAGTAACAAAAATCACGACAACAAATTACCTTCCATAATGACTAGGCTACCATCCATTGGAATAACAAAAATCATGACAATCGACTACCTTCCATAATGACAAGGCTACTAACCATTAGAGTAACAAAGATATCGACAACATACTAACTTCCATAATGACAAGGCTACCATCCATTGTAGTAATAATAATCATGACAGTAGACTACCTTCCATAATGACAAGGCTACCATCCAATGGAATAACAAAAATATCGACAACAGACTACCTTCCATAATGACAAGGCTACCATCCATTGGAGTAATAAAAATCTTGACAACAGACTACCTTCCATAATGACAAGGGTACCATCAATTGGAGTAACAAAAATCTCGACAATAGACTTCCTTCCCTAATGACAAGTCTAACATCCATTGGAGTAAAAAAATTCTGACAATAGAGTACCTTCCATAATGACAAGGCTACCATCCATTGGACTAACAAAAATCACAACGACAGACTACCTTCCATAATGACAAGGCTACTATCCATTGGAATAACAAAAATCTCGACAACAGACTACCTTCCATAATGAAAAGCTACCATCCAATGGAATAACAAAAATATCGACAACAGACTACCTTCCATAATGACAGGGCTACCACCCATTGGAGTAATAAAAATCTTGACAATAGACTACCTTCCATAATGACAAGGGTACCATCAATTGGAGTAACAAAAATATCGACAATAGACAACCTTCCATAATGACAAGTCTAACATCCATTGGAGTAACAAAAATATGACAACAGACTACCTTCCATATTGACTAGGCTACCATCCATTGGACGAACAGAAATCACAACGACAGACTACCTTCCATAATGACAAGTCTACCATCCATTTGAGTAAAAAAATAAGGACAATAGACTACCTTCCATAATGACAAGGCTACCATCCATTGGAGTAACAAAAATATCAACAAGAGACTACCTTCCATATTGACTAGGCTACCATCCATTGGAGTAACAAAAATCTAGACAACAGACTGCTTTCCATAATGACAAGGCTACCATCCATTGGAATAACAAAGATGTCGACAACATACTACCTTCCATAATGACAAGGCTACCATCCATTGGAGTAACAAAAATCAGGACAACAAACTACCTTCCATAATGACAAGGCTACCCTCCATTTGAATAACAAAAATCTCGACAATAGACTACCTTCCATAATGACAGGGCTACCATCCATTGGAGTAATAAAAATCTTGACAATAGACTACCTTCTATAATGACAAGGGTACCATCAATTGGAGTAACAAAAATATCGACAATAGACTCCCTTCCATAATGACAAGTCTAACATCCATTGGAGTAACAAAAATCTGACAACAGACTACCTTCCATAATGATAAGGCTACCATCCATTGGAGTAACAAAAATATCAACAAGAAACTACCTTCCATAATGACAAGGCTACCATCCACTGGAATAACAAAGTTCTCGACAACATACTACCTTCCATAATGACAAGGCTACCATACATTAGAGTAACAAAACTCACGACAACAAACTACCTTCCATAATGACAAGGCTACCATCCATTTGAATAACAAAAATCTCGACAACAGACTACCTTCCATAATTACAAGGCTACCATCCATTAAAGTAACAAAAATCTGGACAACAGACTACCTTGCATAATGACAAGGCTACCATCCACTGGAGTAACAAAAATATGGACAACAGACCACCTTCCATAGTGACAAGGCTAACATCCATTGGAGTAACAAAAATATCAAAAAGAGATTACCTTCCATAATGACAAGGCTACGATCCAATGGAGTAACAAAAATCTCGACAGAAGACTACCTTCCATAATGACTAGGTTACCATCCATTGGAGTATAAAAAATTTGGACAACAGACTACCTTCCATAATGACAAGTCTACCATCCATTGGAGTAACAAAATCTCGACAACATACTACCTTCTATAATGACAAGGGTATCATCCATTGGAGTAACAAAAATCCCGACAACAGACTACCTTCCATAATGACAAGTCTATAATCCATTGGAGTATCAAAATTATGAACAACAAACTACCTTCCATAATGACAAGGCTACCATCCATTGGAGTAACAGAAATCACAACGACAGACTACCTTTCATAATGACAAGGCTACCATACATTGGAGTAACAAAAATATCAACAAGAGACTACCTTCCATAATGACAAGGCTACCATCCATTGGAGTAACAAGAATCTCGACAACATACTACCTTCCATAATGACAAGGCTACCATCCATTGGAGTAACAAAAATATCGACAATAGACTTCCTTCCCTAATGACAAGTCTAACATCCATTGGAGTAACAAAAATCTGACAATAGACTACCTTCCATAATGACAAGGCTACCATCCATTTGACTAACATAAATCACAACGATAGACTACCTTCCGTAATGACCAGGCTACTATCCATTGTAATAACAAAAATCTCGACAACAGACTACCTTCCATAATGACAACCCTACCATCCAATGGAGTAACAAAAATATCGACAACAGACTACCTTCCATAATGACAGGGCTACCATCCATTGGAGTAATAAAAATCTTGACAACAGACTACCTTCTATAATGACAAGGGTACCATCAATTGGAG
Source organism: Vicia faba (assembly GCA_948472305.1). Classification (NCBI taxonomy): domain Eukaryota; kingdom Viridiplantae; phylum Streptophyta; class Magnoliopsida; order Fabales; family Fabaceae; genus Vicia; species Vicia faba. The sequence goes on from OX451741.1 coordinate 613,236,325, forward strand.
TAACAAAAATATCGACAATAGACTACCTTCCATAATGACAAGTCTAACATCCATTGGAGTAACAAAAATCTGAGAACAGACTACCTTCCATAATGACAAGGCTACCATCCATTGGACTAACAGAAATCACAAGGACAGACTACCTTCCATAATGACAAGGCTACCATCCATTTGAGGAACAAAAATAGGGACAACAGGCTACCTTCCATAATGACAAGGCTACCATCCATTGGAGTAACAAAAATATCAACAAGAGACTACCTTCGATATTGACAAGGCTACCATCCATTGGAGTAACAAAAATCTCGACAACAGACTACCTTCCATAATGATAAGGCTACCATCCATTGGAATAACAAAGATGTCGACAACATACTACCTTCCATAATGACAAGGCTACCATCCATTGGAGTAACAAAAATCACGACAACAAACTACCTTCCATAATGACAAGGCTACCATCCATTAGAGTAACAAAAATCTGGACAACAGACTACCTTCCATAATGACAAGGCTACCATGTATTGGAGTAACAAAAATATCAACAAGAGACTACCTTCCATAATGACAAGGCTACCATCCAATGGAGTAACAAAAATCTCGACAATAAACTACCTTCCATAATGACTAGGCTACCATCCATTGGATTATAAAAAATTTGGACAACAGACTACCTTTCATAATGACATGGATACCATCCATTATAGTAACAAAATCTCGACAAAAGACTACCTTCAATAATGAGAAGGGTATCATCCATTGGATTAACAAAAATCTCGACAACAGACTACCTTCCATAATGACAAGTCCATAATCCATTGGAATAACAAAAATTTGACAACAAACTACCTTTCATAATGACAAGGCTACCATCCAATGGAGTAACAAAAATCTCGACAATAAACTACCTTCCATAATGACAAGGCTACCATCCATTGGATTATAAAAAATTAGGACAACAGACTACCTTCCATAATGACATGGCTACCATCCATTGGAGTAACAAAATCTCGACAACATACTACCTTCCATAATGACAAGGGTATCATCCATTGGATTAACAAAAATCTCGACAACAGACTACCTTCCATAATGACAAGTCCATAATCCATTGGAATAACAAAAATCTCGACAACAGACTACCTTTCATAATGACAAAGCTACAATCCAATGGAGTAACAAAAATCTTGACAATAGACTACCTTCCATAATGACAAGTCTACCATCCATTGGAGTATCAAAAATATGAAAAATAGACTACCTTCCATAATGACAAGGCTACCATCCATTGGAATAACAGAAATCACAACGACATACTACCTTCCATAATGACAAGGCTACCATCCATTTGAGTAACATTAATCAGGACAACAAACTACCTTCCATAATGACAAGGCTACCATCCATTGGAGTAACAAAAATATCAACAAGAGACTACCTTCCATAATGACAAGGCTACCATCCATTGGAGTAACAAAAATATCGACAACAGACTACCTTCCATAATGACAAGGCTACCATCCACTGGAATAACAAAGTTCTCGACAACATACTACCTTCCATAATGACAAGGCTACCATACATTAGAGTAACAAAACTCACGACAACAAACTACCTTCCATAATGACAAGGCTACCATCCATTTGAATAACAAAAATCTCGACAACAGACTACCTTCCATAATGACAAGGCTACCATCCAATAGAGTAACAAAAATCTGGACAACAGACTACCTTCCATAATGACAAGGCTACCATCTATTGGAGTAACAAAAATCTCGACAACAGACTACCTTCCATAATGACAACCCTACCATCCAATGGAGTAACAAAAATATCGACAACAGACTACCTTCCATAATGACAGGGCTACCATCCATTGGAGTAATAAAAATCTTGACAACAGACTACCTTCTATAATGACAAGGGTACCATCAATTGGAGTAACAAAAATATCGATAATAGACTACCTTCCATAATGACAAGTCTAACATCCATTGGAGTAACAAAAATCTGAGAACAGACAACCTTCCATAATGACAAGGCTACCATCCATTGGACTAACAGAAATCACAAGGACAGACTACCTTCCATAATGACAAGGCTACCATCCATTTGAGGAACAAAAATAGGGACAACAGGCTACCTTCCATAATGACAAGGCTACCATCCATTGGAGTAACAAAAATATCAACAAGAGACTACCTTCGATATTGACAAGGCTACCATCCATTGGAGTAACAAAAATCTCGACAACAGACTACCTTCCATAATGACAAGGCTACCATCCATTGGAATAACAAAGATGTCGACAACATACTACCTTCCATAATGACAAGGCTACCATCCATTGGAGTAACAAAAATCACGACAACAAACTACCTTCCATAATGACAAGGCTACCATCCATTAGAGTAACAAAAATCTGGACAACAGACTACCTTCCATAATGACAAGGCTACCATGTATTGGAGTAACAAAAATATCAACAAGAGACTACCTTCCATAATGACAAGGCTACCATCCAATGGAGTAACAAAAATCTCGACAATAAACTACCTTCCATAATGACTAGGCTACCATCCATTGGATTATAAAAAATTAGGACAACAGACTACCTTCCATAATGACATGGCTACCATCCATTGGAGTAACAAAATCTCGACAACATACTACCTTCCATAATGACAAGGGTATCATCCATTGGATTAACAAAAATCTCGACAACAGACTACCTTCCATAATGACAAGTCCATAATCCATTGGAATAACAAAAATCTCGACAACAGACTACCTTTCATAATGACAAAGCTACAATCCAATGGAGTAACAAAAATCTTGACAATAGACTACCTTCCATAATGACAAGTCTACCATCCATTGGAGTATCAAAAATATGAAAAATAGACTACCTTCCATAATGACAAGGCTACCATCCATTGGAATAACAGAAATCACAACGACATACTACCTTCCATAATGACAAGGCTACCATCCATTTGAGTAACATTAATCAGGACAACAAACTACCTTCCATAATGACAAGGCTACCATCCATTGGAGTAACAAAAATATCAACAAGAGACTACCTTCCATAATGACAAGGCTACCATCCATTGGAGTAACAAAAATATCGACAACAGACTACCTTCCATAATGACAAGGCTACCATCCACTGGAATAACAAAGTTCTCGACAACATACTACCTTCCATAATGACAAGGCTACCATACATTAGAGTAACAAAACTCACGACAACAAACTACCTTCCATAATGACAAGGCTACCATCCATTTGAATAACAAAAATCTCGACAACAGACTACCTTCCATAATGACAAGGCTACCATCCATTAGAGTAACAAAAATCTGGACAACAGACTACCTTCCATAATGACAAGGCTACCATCTATTGGAGTATAAAAATATCAACAAGAGACTACCTTCCATAATGACAAGGCTACCATCCAATGGAGTAACAAAAATCTCGACAATAAACTACCTTCCATAATGACTAGGCTACCATCCATTGGATTATAAAAAATTTGGACAACAGACTACCTTTCATAATGACATGGATACCATCCATTATAGTAACAAAATCTCGACAACAGACTACCTTCCATAATGACAAGGGTATCATCCATTGGATTAACAAAAATCTCGACAACAGACTACCTTCCATAATGACAAGTCCATAATCCATTGGAATAACACAAATCTCGACAACAAACTACCTTTTATAATGACAAGGCTACCATCCAATGGAGTAACAAAAATCTCGACAATAAACTACCTTCCATAATGACTAGGCTACCATCCATTGGATTATAAAAAATTAGGACAACAGACTACCTTCCATAATGACATGGCTACCATCCATTGGAGTAACAAAATCTCGACAACATACTCCCATCCATAATGACAAGGGTATCATCCATTGGATTAACAAAAATCTCGACAACAGACTACCTTCCATAATGACAAGTCCATAATCCAATGGAGTAACAAAAATCTCGACAATAGAATACCTTCCATAATGACAAGTCTACCATCCATTGGAGTATCAAAAATATGAAAAATAGACTACCTTCCATAATGAAAAGGCTACCATCCAATTTGAGGAACAAAAATAGGGACAACAGACTACGTTCCATAATGAAAAGGCTACCATCCATTGGAGTAACAAAAATATCGACAACAGACTACCTTCCATAATGACAAGGCTACCATCCACTGGAATAACAAAGTTCTCGACAACATACTACCTTCCATAATGACAAGGCTACCATACATTAGAGTAACAAAACTCACGACAACAAACTACCTTCCATAATGACAAGGCTACCATCCATTTGAATAACAAAAATCTCGACAACAGACTACCTTCCATAATGACAAGGCTACCATCCATTAGAGTAACAAAAATCTGGACAACAGACTACCTTCCATAATGACAAGGCTACCATCTATTGGAGTATAAAAATATCAACAAGAGACTACCTTCCATAATGACAAGGCTACCATCCAATGGAGTAACAAAAATCTCGACAATAAACTACCTTCCATAATGACTAGGCTACCATCCATTGGATTATAAAAAATTTGGACAACAGACTACCTTTCATAATGACATGGATACCATCCATTATAGTAACAAAATCTCGACAACAGACTACCTTCCATAATGACAAGGGTATCATCCATTGGATTAACAAAAATCTCGACAACAGACTACCTTCCATAATGACAAGTCCATAATCCATTGGAATAACACAAATCTCGACAACAAACTACCTTCCATAATGACAAGGCTACCATCCAATGGAGTAACAAAAATCTCGACAATAAACTACCTTCCATAATGACTAGGCTACCATCCATTGGATTATAAAAAATTAGGACAACAGACTGCCTTCCATAATGACATGGCTACCATCCATTGGAGTAACAAAATCTCGACAACATACTACCTTCCATAACGACAAGGGTATCATCCATTGGATTAACAAAAATCTCGACAACAGACTACCTTCCATAATGACAAGTCCATAATCCATTGGAATAACAAAAATCTCGACAACAGACTACCTTTCATAATGACAAAGCTACAATCCAATGGAGTAACAAAAATCTTGACAATAGACTACCTTCCATAATGACAAGTCTACCATCCATTGGAGTATCAAAAATATGAAAAATAGACTACCTTCCATAATGACAAGGCTACCATCCATTGGAATAACAGAAATCACAACGACATACTACCTTCCATAATGACAAGGCTACCATCCATTTGAGTAACATTAATCAGGACAACAAACTACCTTCCATAATGACAAGGCTACCATCCATTGGAGTAACAAAAATATCAACAAGAGACTACCTTCCATAATGACAAGGCTACCATCCACTGGAATAACAAAGTTCTCGACAACATACTACCTTCCATAATGACAAGGCTACCATCCACTGGAATAACAAAGTTCTCGACAACATACTACCTTCCATAATGACAAGGCTACCATACATTAGAGTAACAAAACTCACGACAACAAACTACCTTCCATAATGACAAGGCTACCATCCATTTGAATAACAAAAATCTCGACAACAGACTACCTTCCATAATGACAAGGCTACCATCCATTAGAGTAACAAAAATCTGGACAACAGACTACCTTCCATAATGACAAGGCTACCATCTATTGGAGTATAAAAATATCAACAAGAGACTACCTTCCATAATGACAAGGCTACCATCCAATGGAGTAACAAAAATCTCGACAATAAACTACCTTCCATAATGACTAGGCTACCATCCATTGGATTATAAAAAATTTGGACAACAGACTACCTTTCATAATGACATGGATACCATCCATTATAGTAACAAAATCTCGACAACAGACTACCTTCCATAATGACAAGGGTATCATCCATTGGATTAACAAAAATCTCGACAACAGACTACCTTCCATAACGACAAGTCCATAATCCATTGGAATAACACAAATCTCGACAACAAACTACCTTTTATAATGACAAGGCTACCATCCAATGGAGTAACAAAAATCTCGACAATAAACTACCTTCCATAATGACTAGGCTACCATCCATTGGATTATAAAAAATTAGGACAACAGACTACCTTCCATAATGACATGGCTACCATCCATTGGAGTAACAAAATCTCGACAACATACTCCCATCCATAATGACAAGGGTATCATCCATTGGATTAACAAAAATCTCGACAACAGACTACCTTCCATAATGACAAGTCCATAATCCAATGGAGTAACAAAAATCTCGACAATAGAATACCTTCCATAATGACAAGTCTACCATCCATTGGAGTATCAAAAATATGAAAAATAGACTACCTTCCATAATGAAAAGGCTACCATCCAATTTGAGGAACAAAAATAGGGACAACAGACTACGTTCCATAATGAAAAGGCTACCATCCATTGGAGTAACAAAAATATCAACAAGAGACTACCTTCCATAATGACAAGGCTACCATCCATTGGAGTAACAAAAATATCGACAACAGACTACCTTCCATAATGACAAGGCTACCATCCATTGGAATAACAAAGATGTCGACAACATACTACCTTCCATAATGACAAGGCTACCATCCATTGGAGTAACAAAAATCACGACAACAAACTACCTTCCATAATGACAAGGCTACCATCCATTAGAGTAACAAAAATCTGGACAACAGACTACCTTCCATAATGACAAGGCTACCATGTATTGGAGTAACAAAAATATCAACAAGAGACTACCTTCCATAATGACAAGGCTACCATCCAATGGAGTAACAAAAATCTCGACAATAAACTACCTTCCATAATGACTAGGCTACCATCCATTGGATTATAAAAAATTTGGACAACAGACTACCTTTCATAATGACATGGATACCATCCATTATAGTAACAAAATCTCGACAACAGACTACCTTCCATAATGACAAGGGAATCATCCATTGGATTAACATAAATCTCGACAACTGACTACCTTCCATAATGACAAGTCCATAATCCATTGGAATAACAAAAATATCGAAAACAAACTACCTTTCATAATGACAAGGCTACCATCCAATGGAGTAACAAAAATCTCGACAATAAACTACCTTCCATAATGACTAGGCTACCATCCATTGGATTATAAAAAATTAGGACAACAGACTGCCTTACATAATGACATGGCTACCATCCATTGGAGTAACAAAATCTCGACAACATACTACCTTCCATAATGACAAGGGTATCATCCATTGGATTAACAAAAATCTCGACAACAGACTACCTTCCATAATGACAAGTCCATAATCCATTGGAATAACAAAAATCTCGACAACAGACTACCTTTCATAATGACAAAGCTACAATCCAATGGAGTAACAAAAATCTTGACAATAGACTACCTTCCATAATGACAAGTCTACCATCCATTGGAGTATCAAAAATATGAAAAATAGACTACCTTCCATAATGACAAGGCTACCATCCATTGGAATAACAGAAATCACAACGACATACTACCTTCCATAATTACAAGGCTACCATCCATTTGAGTAACATTAATCAGGACAACAAACTACCTTCCATAATGACAAGGCTACCATCCATTGGAGTAACAAAAATATCAACAAGAGACTACCTTCCATAATGACAAGGCTACCATCCATTGGAGTAACAAAAATATCGACAACAGACTACCTTCCATAATGACAAGGCTACCATCCACTGGAATAACAAAGTTCTCGACAACATACTACCTTCCATAATGACAAGGCTACCATACATTAGAGTAACAAAACTCACGACAACAAACTACCTTCCATAATGACAAGGCTACCATCCATTTGAATAACAAAAATCTCGACAACAGACTACCTTCCATAATGACAAGGCTACCATCCATTAGAGTAACAAAAATCTGGACAACAGACTACCTTCCATAATGACAAGGCTACCATCTATTGGAGTATAAAAATATCAACAAGAGACTACCTTCCATAATGACAAGGCTACCATCCAATGGAGTAACAAAAATCTCGACAATAAACTACCTTCCATAATGACTAGGCTACCATCCATTGGATTATAAAATATTTGGACAACAGACTACCTTTCATAATGACATGGATACCATCCATTATAGTAACAAAATCTCGACAACAGACTACCTTCCATAATGACAAGGGTATCATCCATTGGATTAACAAAAATCTCGACAACAGACTACCTTCCATAATGACAAGTCCATAATCCATTGGAATAACACAAATCTCGACAACAAACTACCTTTTATAATGACAAGGCTACCATCCAATGGAGTAACAAAAATCTCGACAATAAACTACCTTCCATAATGACTAGGCTACCATCCATTGGATTATAAAAAATTAGGACAACAAACTACCTTCCATAATGACATGGCTACCATCCATTGGAGTAACAAAATCTCGACAACATACTCCCATCCATAATGACAAGGGTATCATCCATTGGATTAACAAAAATCTCGACAACAGACTACCTTCCATAATGACAAGTCCATAATCCAATGGAGTAACAAAAATCTCGACAATAGAATACCTTCCATAATGACAAGTCTACCATCCATTGGAGTATCAAAAATATGAAAAATAGACTACCTTCCATAATGAAAAGGCTACCATCCAATTTGAGGAACAAAAATAGGGACAACAGACTACGTTCCATAATGAAAAGGCTACCATCCATTGGAGTAACAAAAATATCAACAAGAGACTACCTTCCATAATGACAAGGCTACCATCCATTGGAGTAACAAAAATATCGACAACAGACTACCTTCCATAATGACAAGGCTACCATCCATTGGAATAACAAAGATGTCGACAACATACTACCTTCCATAATGACAAGGCTACCATCCATTGGAGTAACAAAAATCACGACAACAAACTACCTTCCATAATGACAAGGCTACCATCCATTAGAGTAACAAAAATCTGGACAACAGACTACCTTCCATAATGACAAGGCTACCATGTATTGGAGTAACAAAAATATCAACAAGAGACTACCTTCCATAATGACAAGGCTACCATCCAATGGAGTAACAAAAATCTCGACAATAAACTACCTTCCATAATGACTAGGCTACCATCCATTGGATTATAAAAAATTTGGACAACAGACTACCTTTCATAATGACATGGATACCATCCATTATAGTAACAAAATCTCGACAACAGACTACCTTCCATAATGACAAGAGAATCATCCATTGGATTAACAAAAATCTCGACAACTGACTACCTTCCATAATGACAAGTCCATAATCCATTGGAATAACAAAAATATCGACAACAAACTACCTTTCATAATGACAAGGCTACCATCCAATGGAGTAACAAAAATCTCGACAATAAACTACCTTCCATAATGACTAGGCTACCATCCATTGGATTATAAAAAATTAGGACAACAGACTGCCTTACATAATGACATGGCTACCATCCATTGGAGTAACAAAATCTCGACAACATACTACCTTCCATAATGACAAGGGTATCATCCATTGGATTAACAAAAATCTCGACAACAGACTACCTTCCATAATGACAAGTCCATAATCCATTGGAATAACAAAAATCTCGACAACAGACTACCTTTCATAATGACAAAGCTACAATCCAATGGAGTAACAAAAATCTTGACAATAGACTACCTTCCATAATGACAAGTCTACCATCCATTGGAGTATCAAAAATATGAAAAATAGACTACCTTCCATAATGACAAGGCTACCATCCATTGGAATAACAGAAATCACAACGACATACTACCTTCCATAATGACAAGGCTACCATCCATTTGAGTAACATTAATCAGGACAACAAACTACCTTCCATAATGACAAGGCTACCATCCATTGGAGTAACAAAAATATCAACAAGAGACTACCTTCCATAATGACAAGGCTACCATCCATTGGAGTAACAAAAATATCGACAACAGACTACCTTCCATAATGACAAGGCTACCATCCACTGGAATAACAAAGTTCTCGACAACATACTACCTTCCATAATGACAAGGCTACCATACATTAGAGTAACAAAACTCACGACAACAAACTACCTTCCATAATGACAAGGCTACCATCCATTTGAATAACAAAAATCTCGACAACAGACTACCTTCCATAATGACAAGGCTACCATCCATTAGAGTAACAAAAATCTGGACAACAGACTACCTTCCATAATGACAAGGCTACCATCTATTGGAGTATAAAAATATCAACAAGAGACTACCTTCCATAATGACAAGGCTACCATCCAATGGAGTAACAAAAATCTCGACAATAAACTACCTTCCATAATGACTAGGCTACCATCCATTGGATTATAAAAAATTTGGACAACAGACTACCTTTCATAATGACATGGATACCATCCATTATAGTAACAAAATCTCGACAACAGACTACCTTCCATAATGACAAGGGTATCATCCATTGGATTAACAAAAATCTCGACAACAGACTACCTTCCATAATGACAAGTCCATAATCCATTGGAATAACACAAATCTCGACAACAAACTACCTTTTATAATGACAAGGCTACCATCCAATGGAGTAACAAAAATCTCGACAATAAACTACCTTCCATAATGACTAGGCTACCATCCATTGGATTATAAAAAATTAGGACAACAGACTACCTTCCATAATGACATGGCTACCATCCATTGGAGTAACAAAATCTCGACAACATACTCCCATCCATAATGACAAGGGTATCATCCATTGGATTAACAAAAATCTCGACAACAGACTACCTTCCATAATGACAAGTCCATAATCCAATGGAGTAACAAAAATCTCGACAATAGAATACCTTCCATAATGACAAGTCTACCATCCATTGGAGTATCAAAAATATGAAAAATAGACTACCTTCCATAATGAAAAGGCTACCATCCAATTTGAGGAACAAAAATAGGGACAACAGACTACGTTCCATAATGAAAAGGCTACCATCCATTGGAGTAACAAAAATATCAACAAGAGACTACCTTCCATAATGACAAGGCTACCATCCATTGGAGTAACAAAAATATCGACAACAGACTACCTTCCATAATGACAAGGCTACCATCCATTGGAATAACAAAGATGTCGACAACATACTACCTTCCATAATGACAAGGCTACCATCCATTGGAGTAACAAAAATCACGACAACAAACTACCTTCCATAATGACAAGGCTACCATCCATTAGAGTAACAAAAATCTGGACAACAGACTACCTTCCATAATGACAAGGCTACCATGTATTGGAGTAACAAAAATATCAACAAGAGACTACCTTCCATAATGACAAGGCTACCATCCAATGGAGTAACAAAAATCTCGACAATAAACTACCTTCCATAATGACTAGGCTACCATCCATTGGATTATAAAAAATTTGGACAACAGACTACCTTTCATAATGACATGGATACCATCCATTATAGTAACAAAATCTCGACAACAGACTACCTTCCATAATGACAAGGGAATCATCCATTGGATTAACAAAAATCTCGACAACTGACTACCTTCCATAATGACAAGTCCATAATCCATTGGAATAACAAAAATATCGACAACAAACTACCTTTCATAATGACAAGGCTACCATCCAATGGAGTAACAAAAATCTCGACAATAAACTACCTTCCATAATGACTAGGCTACCATCCATTGGATTATAAAAAATTAGGACAACAGACTGCCTTACATAATGACATGGCTACCATCCATTGGAGTAACAAAATCTCGACAACATACTACCTTCCATAATGACAAGGGTATCATCCATTGGATTAACAAATAACTCGACAACAGACTACCTTCCATAATGACAAGTCCATAATCCATTGGAATAACAAAAATCTCGACAACAGACTACCTTTCATAATGACAAAGCTACAATCCAATGGAGTAACAAAAATCTCGACAATAGACTACCTTCCATAATGACAAGTCTACCATCCATTGGAGTATCAAAAATATGAAAAATAGACTACCTTCCATAATGACAAGGCTACCATCCATTGGAATAACAGAAATCACAACGACATACTACCCTCCATAATGACAAGGCTACCATCCATTTGAGTAACATTAATCAGGACAACAAACTACCTTCCATAATGACAAGGCTACCATCCATTGGAGTAACAAAAATATCAACAAGAGACTACCTTCCATAATTACAAGGCTACCATCCATTGGAGTAACAAAAATATCGACAACAGACTACCTTCCATAATGACAAGGCTACCATCCACTGGAATAACAAAGTTCTCGACAACATACTACCTTCCATAATGACAAGGCTACCATACATTAGAGTGACAAAACTCACGACAACAAACTACCTTCCATAATGACAAGGCTACCATCCATTTGAATAACAAAAATCTCGACAACAGACTACCTTCCATAATGACAAGGCTACCATCCATTAGAGTAACAAAAATCTGGACAACAGACTACCTTCCATAATGACAAGGCTACCATCTATTGGAGTAACAAAAATATCAACAAGAGACTACCTTGCATAATGACAAGGCTACCATCTAATGGAGTAACAAAAATCTCGACAATAAACTACCTTCCATAATGACTAGGCTACCATCCATTGGATTATAAAAAATTTGGACAACAGACTACCTTTCATAATGACATGGATACCATCCATTATAGTAACAAAATCTCGACAACAGACTACCTTCCATAATGACAAGGGAATCATCCATTGGATTAACAAAAATCTCGACAACTGACTACCTTCCATAATGACAAGTCCATAATCCATTGGAATAACAAAAATATTGACAACAAACTACCTTTCATAATGACAAGGCTACCATCCAATGGAGTAACAAAAATCTCGACAATAAACTACCTTCCATAATGACTAGGCTACCATCCATTGGATTATAAAAAATTAGGACAACAGACTGCCTTACATAATGACATGGCTACCATCCATTGGAGTAACAAAATCTCGACAACATACTACCTTCCATAATGACAAGGGTATCATCCATTGGATTAACAAATAACTCGACAACAGACTACCTTCCATAATGACAAGTCCATAATCCATTGGAATAACAAAAATCTCAACAACAGACTACCTTTCATAATGACAAAGCTACAATCCAATGGAGTAACAAAAATCTCGACAATAGACTACCTTCCATAATGACAAGTCTACCATCCATTGGAGTATCAAAAATATGAAAAATAGACTACCTTCCATAATGACAAGGCTACCATCCATTGGAATAACAGAAATCACAACGACATACTACCTTCCATAATGACAAGGCTACCATCCATTTGAGTAACATTAATCAGGACAACAAACTACCTTCCATAATGACAAGGCTACCATCCATTGGAGTAACAAAAATATCAACAAGAGACTACCTTCCATAATGACAAGGCTACCATCCATTGGAGTAACAAAAATATCGACAACAGACTACCTTCCATAATGACAAGGCTACCATCCACTGGAATAACAAAGTTCTCGACAACATACTACCTTCCATAATGACAAGGCTACCATACATTAGAGTGACAAAACTCACGACAACAAACTACCTTCCATAATGACAAGGCTACCATCCATTTGAATAACAAAAATCTCGACAACAGACTACCTTCCATAATGACAAGGCTACCATCCATTAGAGTAACAAAAATCTGGACAACAGACTACCTTCCATAATGACAAGGCTACCATCTATTGGAGTAACAAAAATATCAACAAGAGACTACCTTCCATAATGACAAGGCTACCATCCAATGGAGTAACAAAAATCTCGACAATAAACTACCTTCCATAATGACTAGGCTACCATCCATTGGATTATAAAAAATTTGGACAACAGACTACCTTTCATAATGACATGGATACCATCCACTGGAATAACAAAGTTCTCGACAACATACTACCTTCCATAATGACAAGGCTACCATACATTAGAGTAACAAAACTCACGACAACAAACTACCTTCCATAATGACAAGGCTACCATCCATTTGAATAACAAAAATCTCGACAACAGACTACCTTCCATAATGCCAAGGCTACCATCCATTAGAGTAACAAAAATCTGGACAACAGACTACCTTCCATAATGACAAGGCTACCATCTATTGGAGTAACAAAAATATCAACAAGAGACTACCTTCCATAATGACAAGGCTACCATCCAATGGAGTAACAAAAATCTCGACAATAAACTACCTTCCATAATGACTAGGCTACCATTCATTGGATTATAAAAAATTTGGACAACAGACTACCTTTCATAATGACATGGATACCATCCATTATAGTAACAAAATCTCGACAACAGACTACCTTCCATAATGACAAGGGTATCATCCATTGGATTAACAAAAATCTCGACAACAGACTACCTTCCATAATGACAAGTCCATAATCCATTGGAATAACACAAATCTCGACAACAAACTACCTTTTATAATGACAAGGCTACCATCCAATGGAGTAACAAAAATCTCGACAATAAACTACCTTCCATAATGACTAGGCTACCATCCATTGGATTATAAAAAATTAGGACAACAGACTACCTTCCATAATGACATGGCTACCATCCATTGGAGTAACAAAATCTCGACAACATACTACCTTCCATAATGACAAGGGTATCATCCATTGGATTAACAAATATCTCGACAACAGACTACCTTCCATAATGACAAGTCCATAATCCATTGGAATAACAAAAATCTCGACAACAGACTACCTTTCATAATGACAAAGCTACAATCCAATGGAGTAACAAAAATCTCGATAATAGACTACCTTCCATAATGACAAGTCTACCATCCATTGGAGTATCAAAAATATGAAAAATAGACTACCTTCCATAATGACAAGGCTACCATCCATTGGAATAACAGAAATCACAACGACATACTACCTTCCATAATGACAAGGCTACCATCCATTTGAGTAACATTAATCAGGACGACAAACTACCTTCCATAATGACAAGGCTACCATCCATTGGAGTAACAAAAATATCAACAAGAGACTACCTTCCATAATGACAAGGCTACCATCCATTGGAGTAACAAAAATATCGACAACAGACTACCTTCCATAATGACAAGGCTACCATCCATTGGATTATAAAAAATTTGGACAACAGACTACCTTCCATAATGACAAGGGTATCATCCATTGGATTAACAAAAATCTCGACAACAGACTACCTTCCATAATGAGAAGTCCATAATCCATTGGAATAACACAAATCTCGACAACAAACTACCTTTCATAATGACAAGGCTACCATCCAATGGAGTAACAAAAATCTCGACAATAAACTACCTTCCATAATGACTAGGCTACCATCCATTAGATTATAAAAAATTAGGACAACAGACTACCTTCCATAATGACATGGCTACCATCCATTGGAGTAACAAAATCTCGACAACATACTACCTTCCATAATGACAAGGGTATCATCCATTGGATTAACAAAAATCCCGACAATAGACTACCTTCCATAATGACAAGTCCATAATCCAATGGAGTAACAAAAATCTCGACAATAGACTACCTTCCATAATGACAAGTCTACCATCCATTGGAGTATCAAAAATATGAAAAATAGACTACCTTCCATAATGACAAGGCTACCATCCATTGGAATAACAGAAATCACAACGACATACTACCTTCCATAATACCAAGGCTACCATCCATTTGAGTAACAAAAATCAGGACAACAAACTACCTTCCATAATGACAAGGCTACCATCCATTGGAGTAACAAAAATATCAACAAGAGACTACCTTCCATAATGACAAGGCTACCATCCATTGGAGTAACAAAAATATCGACAACAGACTACCTTCAATAATGACAAGGCTTCCATCCACTGGAATAACAAAGATGTCGACAACATACTACCTTCCATAATGACAAGGCTACCATCCATTGGAGTAACAAAAATCACGACAACAAAATACCTTCCATAATGACAAGGCTACCATCCATTAGAGTAACAAAAATCTGGACAACAGACTACCTTCCATAATGACAAGGCTACCATCTATTGGAGTCACAAAAATATCAACAAGAGACTACCTTCCATAATGACAAGGCTACCATCCAATGGAGTAACAAAAATCTCGACAATAAAATACCTTCCATAATGACTAGGCTACCATCCATTAAATTATAAAAAATTTGGACAACAGACTACCTTTCATAATGACATGGATACCATCCATTATAGTAACAAAATCTCGACAACAGACTACCTTCCATAATGACAAGGGTATCATCCATTGGATTAACAAAAATCTCGACAACAGACTACCTTCCATAATGACAAGTCCATAATCCATTGGAATAACAAAAATCTCGACAACAAACTACCTTTCATAATGACAAGGCTACCATCCAATGGAGTAACAAAAATCTCGACAATAAACTACCTTCCATAAAGACTAGGCTACCATCCATTGGATTATAAAAAATTAGGACAACAGACTACCTTCCATAATGACATGGCTACCATCCATTGGAGTAACAAAATCTCGACAACATACTACCTTCCATAATGACAAGGGTATCATCCATTGGATTAACAAAAATCTCGACAACAGACTACCTTCCATAATGACAAGTCCATAATCCATTGGAATAACAAAAATCTCGACAACAGACTACCTTTCATAATGACAATGCTACAATCCAATGGAGTAACAAAAATCTCGACAATAGACTACCTTCCATAATGACAAGTCTACCATCCATTGGAGTATAAAAATATGAAAAATAGACTACCTTCCATAATGACAAGGCTACCATCCATTGGAATAACAGAAATCACAACGACATACTACCTTCCATAATGACAAGGCTACCATCCATTTGAGTAACAAAAATCAGGACAACAAACTACCTTCCATAATGACAAGGCTACCATCCATTGGAGTAACAAAATTTTTAACAAGAGACTACCTTCCATAATGACAAGGCTACCATCCATTGGAGTAACAAAAATATCGAAAATAGACTACCTTCCATAATGACAAGGCTACCATCCACTGGAATAACAAAGTTCTCGCCAACATACTACCTTCCATAATGACAAGGCTACCATACATTAGAGTAACAAAACTCACGAAAACAAACTACCTTCCATAATGACAAGGCTACCATCCATTTGAATAACAAAAATCTCGACAACAGACTTTCTTCCATAATGACAAGGCTACCATCCATTAGAGTAACAAAAATCTGGACAACAGACTACCTTCCATAATTACAAGGCTACCATCCATTGGAGTAACAAAAATCTGGACAACAGACCACCTTCCATAATGACAAGGCTAACATCCATTGGAGTAACAAAAATATCAAAAAGAGATTACCTTCCATAATGACAAGGCTACGATCCAATGGAGTAACAAAAATCTCAACAATAGACTACCTTCCATAATGACAAGTCTACCATCCATTGGAGTATCAAAAATATGAAAAATAGACTACCTTCCATAATGACAAGGCTACCATCCATTGGAATAACAGAAATCACAACGACATACTACCTTCCATAATGACAAGGCTACCATCCATTTGAGTAACATTAATCAGGACGACAAACTACCTTCCATAATGACAAGGCTACCATCCATTGGAGTAACAAAAATATCAACAAGAGACTACCTTCCATAATGACAAGGCTACCATCCATTGGAGTAACAAAAATATCGACAACAGACTACCTTCCATAATGACAAGGCTACCATCCATTGGATTATAAAAAATTTGGACAACAGACTACCTTCCATAATGACAAGGGTATCATCCATTGGATTAACAAAAATCTCGACAACAGACTACCTTCCATAATGAGAAGTCCATAATCCATTGGAATAACACAAATCTCGACAACAAACTACCTTTCATAATGACAAGGCTACCATCCAATGGAGTAACAAAAATCTCGACAATAAACTACCTTCCATAATGACTAGGCTACCATCCATTAGATTATAAAAAATTAGGACAACAGACTACCTTCCATAATGACATGGCTACCATCCATTGGAGTAACAAAATCTCGACAACATACTACCTTCCATAATGACAAGGGTATCATCCATTGGATTAACAAAAATCCCGACAATAGACTACCTTCCATAATGACAAGTCCATAATCCAATGGAGTAACAAAAATCTCGACAATAGACTACCTTCCATAATGACAAGTCTACCATCCATTGGAGTATCAAAAATATGAAAAATAGACTACCTTCCATAATGACAAGGCTACCATCCATTGGAATAACAGAAATCACAACGACATACTACCTTCCATAATACCAAGGCTACCATCCATTTGAGTAACAAAAATCAGGACAACAAACTACCTTCCATAATGACAAGGCTACCATCCATTGGAGTAACAAAAATATCAACAAGAGACTACCTTCCATAATGACAAGGCTACCATCCATTGGAGTAACAAAAATATCGACAACAGACTACCTTCAATAATGACAAGGCTTCCATCCACTGGAATAACAAAGATGTCGACAACATACTACCTTCCATAATGACAAGGCTACCATCCATTGGAGTAACAAAAATCACGACAACAAAATACCTTCCATAATGACAAGGCTACCATCCATTAGAGTAACAAAAATCTGGACAACAGACTACCTTCCATAATGACAAGGCTACCATCTATTGGAGTCACAAAAATATCAACAAGAGACTACCTTCCATAATGACAAGGCTACCATCCAATGGAGTAACAAAAATCTCGACAATAAAATACCTTCCATAATGACTAGGCTACCATCCATTAAATTATAAAAAATTTGGACAACAGACTACCTTTCATAATGACATGGATACCATCCATTATAGTAACAAAATCTCGACAACAGACTACCTTCCATAATGACAAGGGTATCATCCATTGGATTAACAAAAATCTCGACAACAGACTACCTTCCATAATGACAAGTCCATAATCCATTGGAATAACAAAAATCTCGACAACAAACTACCTTTCATAATGACAAGGCTACCATCCAATGGAGTAACAAAAATCTCGACAATAAACTACCTTCCATAAAGACTAGGCTACCATCCATTGGATTATAAAAAATTAGGACAACAGACTACCTTCCATAATGACATGGCTACCATCCATTGGAGTAACAAAATCTCGACAACATACTACCTTCCATAATGACAAGGGTATCATCCATTGGATTAACAAAAATCTCGACAACAGACTACCTTCCATAATGACAAGTCCATAATCCATTGGAATAACAAAAATCTCGACAACAGACTACCTTTCATAATGACAATGCTACAATCCAATGGAGTAACAAAAATCTCGACAATAGACTACCTTCCATAATGACAAGTCTACCATCCATTGGAGTATAAAAATATGAAAAATAGACTACCTTCCATAATGACAAGGCTACCATCCATTGGAATAACAGAAATCACAACGACATACTACCTTCCATAATGACAAGGCTACCATCCATTTGAGTAACAAAAATCAGGACAACAAACTACCTTCCATAATGACAAGGCTACCATCCATTGGAGTAACAAAATTTTTAACAAGAGACTACCTTCCATAATGACAAGGCTACCATCCATTGGAGTAACAAAAATATCGAAAATAGACTACCTTCCATAATGACAAGGCTACCATCCACTGGAATAACAAAGTTCTCGCCAACATACTACCTTCCATAATGACAAGGCTACCATACATTAGAGTAACAAAACTCACGAAAACAAACTACCTTCCATAATGACAAGGCTACCATCCATTTGAATAACAAAAATCTCGACAACAGACTTTCTTCCATAATGACAAGGCTACCATCCATTAGAGTAACAAAAATCTGGACAACAGACTACCTTCCATAATTACAAGGCTACCATCCATTGGAGTAACAAAAATCTGGACAACAGACCACCTTCCATAATGACAAGGCTAACATCCATTGGAGTAACAAAAATATCAAAAAGAGATTACCTTCCATAATGACAAGGCTACGATCCAATGGAGTAACAAAAATCTCAACAATAGACTACCTTCCATAATGACAAGTCTACCATCCATTGGAGTATCAAAAATATGAAAAATAGACTACCTTCCATAATGACAAGGCTACCATCCATTGGAATAACAGAAATCACAATGACATACTACCTTCCATAATGACAAGGCTAACATCCATTTGAGTAACAAAAATCAGGACAACAAACTACCTTCCATAATGACAAGGCTACCATCCATTGGAGTAACAAAAATATCAACAAGAGACTACCTTCCATAATGACAAGGCTACCATCTATTGGAGTAACAAAAATATCGACAACAGACTACCTTCCATAATGACAAGGCTACCATCCACTGGAATAACAAAGTTCTCGACAACATACTACCTTCCATAATGACAAGGCTACCATACATTAGAGTAACAAAACTCACGACAACAAACTACCTTCCATAATGACAAGGCTACCATCCATTTGAATAACAAAAATCTGGACAACAGACTACCTTCCATAATGAAAAGGCTAACATCCATTAGAGTAACAAAAATCTGGACAACAGACTACCTTCCATAATGACAAGGCTACCATCTATTGGAGTAACAAAAATATCAACAAGAGACTACCTTCCATAATGACAAGGCTACAATCCAATGGAGTAACAAAAATCTCGACAATAAACTACCTTCCATAATGACTAGGCTACCATCCATTGGATTATAAAAAATTTGGACAACAGACTACCTTTCATAATGACATGGATACCATCCATTATAGTAACAAAATCTCGACAACAGACTACCTTCCATAATGACAAGGGTATCATCCATTGGATTAACAAAAATCTCGACAACAGACTACCTTCCATAATGAAAAGTCCATAATCCATTGGAATAACAAAAATCTCGACAACAAACTACCTTTCATAATGACAAGGCTACCATCCAATGGAGTAACAAAAATCTCGACAATAAACTACCTTCCATAATGACTAGGCTACCATCCATTGGATTATAAAAAATTAGGACAACAGACTACCTTCCATAATGACATGGCTACCATCCATTGGAGTAACAAAATCTCGACAACATACTACCTTCCATAATGACAAGGGTATCATCCATTGGATTAACAAAAATCTCGACAACAGACTACCTTCCATAATGACAAGTCCATAATCCAATGGAGTAACAAAAATCTCGACAATAGACTACCTTCCATAATGACAAGTCTACCATCCATTGGAGTATCAAAAATATGAAAAATAGACTACCTTCCATAATGACAAGGCTACCATCCATTGGAATAACAGAAATCACAACGACATACTACCTTCCATAATGACAAGGCTACCATCCATTTGAGTAACAAAAATCAGGACAACAAACTACCTTCCATAATGACAAGGCTACCATCCATTGGAGTAACAAAAATATCAACAAGAGACTACCTTCCATAATGACAAGGCTACCATCCATTGGAGTAACAAAAATATCGACAACAGACTACCTTCCATAATGACAAGGCTACCATCCGCTGGAATAACAAAGTTCTCGCCAACATACTACCTTCCATAATGACAAGGCTACCATACATTAGAGTAACAAAACTCACGACAACAAACTACCTTCCATAATTACAAGGCTACCATCCATTTGAATAACAAAAATCTCGACAACAGACTACCTTCCATAATGACAAGGCTACCATCCATTAGAGTAACAAAAATCTGGACAACAGACTACCTTCCATAATCACAAGGCTACCATCCATTGGAGTAACAAAAATATGGACAACAGACCACCTTCCATAATGACAAGGCTAACATCCATTGGAGTAACAAAAATATCAAAAAGAGATTACCTTCCATAATGACAAGGCTACGATCCAATGGAGTAACAAAAATCTCGACAACAGACTACCTTCCATAATGACTAGGTTACCATCCATTGGAGTATAAAAAATTTGGACAACAAACTACCTTCCATAATGACAAGTCTACCATCCATTGGAGTAACAAAATCTCGACAACATACTACCTTCTATAATAACAAGGGTATCATCCATTGGAGTAACAAAAATCTCGACAACAGACTACCTTTCATAATGACAAAGCTATAATCCAATAGAGTAACAAAAATCTCGACAATAGACTAACTTCCATAATGACAAGTCTACCATCCATTGGAGTATCAAAATTATGAACAACAAACTACCTTCCATAATGACAAGGCTACCATCCATTGGAGTAAGAGAAATCACAACGACAGACTACCTTTCATAATGACAAGGCTACCATCCATTGGAGTAACAAAAATATCAACAAGAGACTACCTTCCATAATGACAAGGCTACCATCCATTGGAGTAACAAAAATCTCGACAACATACTACTATCCATAATGACAAGGCTACCCTCCATTGGAGTATCAAAGATATCGACAAAATATAACCTTCCATAATGACAAGGCTACCATCCATTGGAGTAACAAAAATAACAACAACAAACTACGTTCCATAATTACAAGGCTACCATCCATTGGAATAAAAAAAATCTAGACAACAAACTACTTTCCATAATGACAAGGCTACCATCCAATGGAGTAACAAAAATATCGACAACAGACTACCTTCCATAATGACAAGGCTACCATCCATTAGAGTAACAAAAATATGGACAACATACTACCTTCCATAATGACAAGGCTAACATCCATTGGATTAAAAAAAATATCAACAAGAGACTAACTTCGATAATTACAATACTACCATCCAATGGAGTAACAAAAATCTGGACAACAGACTACCTTCCATAATGACTAGGCTATCATCCATTGGAGTAACAAAAATCTCGACAACAGATTACCTTCCTTAATGACAAGGGTATCATCCATTGGAGTATAAAATTTTTTGACAACAGACTACCTTCGATAATTACAAGGTTACCATCCATTGGAGTAACAAAAATCTCGACAACATACTACCTTCCATAATGATAAGGCTACCCTCCATTGGAGTATCAAAGATATCGATAAAATATAACCTTCCATAATGACAAGGCTACCATCCATTGGAGTAACAAAAATCTCGACAATAGACTTCCTTCCCTAATGACAAGTCTAACATCCATTGGAGTAACAAAAATCTGACAATAGACTACCTTCCATAATGACAAGGCTACCATCCATTAGACTAACAGAAATCACAACGACAGACTACCTTCCGTAATGACCAGGCTACTATCCATTGGAATAACAAAAATCTCGACAACAGACTACCTTCCATAATGACAAGGCTACCATCCAATGGAGTAACAAAAATATTGACAACAGACTACCTTCCATAATGACAGGGCTACCATCCATTGGAGTAATAAAAATCTTGACAATAGACTACCTTCTATAATGACAAGGGTACCATCAATTGGAGTAACAAAAATATCGATAATAGACTACCTTCCATAATAACAAGTCTAACATCCATTGGAGTAACAAAAATCTGAGAACAGACTACCTTCCATAATGACAAGGCTACCATCCATTGGACTAACAGAAATCACAACGACAGACTACCTTCCATAATGACAAGGCTACCATCCATTTGAGGAACAAAAATAGGGACAACAGACTACCTTCCATAATGACAAGGCTACCATCCATTGGAGTAACAAAAATATCAACAAGAGACTACCTTCCATATTGACAAGGCTACCATCCATTGGAGTAACAAAAATCTCGACAACAGACTACCTTCCATAATGACAAGGCTACCATCCATTGGAATAACAAAGATGTCGACAACATACTACCTTCCATAATGACAAGGCTACCATCCATTGGAGTAACAAAAATCACGACAACAAACTACCTTCCATAATGACAAGGCTACCATCCATTAGAGTAACAAAAATCTGGACAACAGACTACCTTCCATAATGACAAGGCTGCCATCTATTGGAGTAACAAAAATATCAACAAGAGACTACCTTCCATAATGACAAGGCTACCATCCAATGGAGTAACAAAAATCTCGACAATAAACTACCTTCCATAATGACTAGGCTACCATCCATTGGATTATAAAAAATTTGGACAACAGACTACCTTTCATAATGACATGGATACCATCCATTATAGTAACAAAATCTCGACAACAGACTACCTTCCATAATGACAAGGGTATCATCCATTGGATTAACAAAAATCTCGACAACAGACTACCTTCCATAATGACAAGTCCATAATCCATTGGAATAACAAAAATCTCGACAACAAACTACTTTTCATAATGACAAGGCTACCATCCAATGGAGTAACAAAAATCTCGACAATAAACTACCTTCCATAATGACTAGGCTACCATCCATTGGATTATAAAAAATTAGGACAACTGACTACCTTCCATAATGACATGGCTACCATCCATTGGAGTAACAAAATCTCGACAACATACTACCTTCCATAATGACAAGGGTATCATCCATTGGATTAACAAAAATCTCGACAACAGACTACCTTCCATAATGACAAGTCCATAATCCATTGGAATAACAAAAATCTCGACAACAGACTACCTTTCATAATGACAATGCTACAATCCAATGGAGTAACAAAAATCTCGACAATAGACTACCTTCCATAATGACAAGTCTACCATCCATTGGAGTATAAAAATATGAAAAATAGACTACCTTCCATAATGACAAGGCTACCATCCATTGGAATAACAGAAATCACAACGACATACTACCTTCCATAATGACAAGGCTACCATCCATTTGAGTAACAAAAATCAGGACAACAAACTACCTTCCATAATGACAAGGCTACCATCCATTGGAGTAACAAAATTTTTAACAAGAGACTACCTTCCATAATGACAAGGCTACCATCCATTGGAGTAACAAAAATATCGAAAATAGACTACCTTCCATAATGACAAGGCTACCATCCACTGGAATAACAAAGTTCTCGCCAACATACTACCTTCCATAATGACAAGGCTACCATACATTAGAGTAACAAAACTCACGAAAACAAACTACCTTCCATAATGACAAGGCTACCATCCATTTGAATAACAAAAATCTCGACAACAGACTTTCTTCCATAATGACAAGGCTACCATCCATTAGAGTAACAAAAATCTGGACAACAGACTACCTTCCATAATTACAAGGCTACCATCCATTGGAGTAACAAAAATCTGGACAACAGACCACCTTCCATAATGACAAGGCTAACATCCATTGGAGTAACAAAAATATCAAAAAGAGATTACCTTCCATAATGACAAGGCTACGATCCAATGGAGTAACAAAAATCTCGACAACAGACTACCTTCCATAATGACTAGGTTACCATCCATTGGAGTATAAAAAATTTGGACAACAGACTACCTTCCATAATGACAAGTCTACCATCCATTGGAGTAACAAAATCTCGACAACATACTACCTTCTATAATGACAAGGGTATCATCCATTGGAGTAACAAAAATCTCAACAACAGACTACCTTTCATAATGACAAAGCTACAATCCAATAGAGTAACAAAAATCTCGACAATAGACTAACTTCCATAATGACAAGTCTACCATCCATTGGAGTATCAAAATTATGAATAACAAACTACCTTCCATAATGACAAGGCTACCATCCATTGGAGTAAGAGAAATCACAACGACAGACTACCTTTCATAATGACAAGGTTACCATCCATTGGAGTAACAAAAATATCAACAAGAGACTACCTTCCATAATGACAAGGCTACCATCCATTGGAGTAACAAAAATCTCGACAACATACTACTATCCATAATGACAAGGCTACCGTCCATTGGAGTATCAAAGATATCGACAAAATATAACCTTCCATAATGATAAGGCTACCATCCATTGGAGTAACAAAAATAACAACAACAAACTACGTTCCATAATTACAAGGCTACCATCCATTGGAATAAAAAAAATCTCGACAACAATCTACTTTCCATAATGACAAGGCTACCATCCAATGGAGTAACAAAAATATTGACAACAGACTACCTTCCATAATGACAAGGCTACCATCCATTAGAGTAACAAAAATATGGACAACATACTACCTTCCATAATGACAAGGCTAACATCCATTGGATTAAAAAAAATATCAACAAGAGACTACCTTCCATAATTACAATACTACCATCCAATGGAGTAACAAAAATCTGGACAACAGACTACCTTCCATAATGACTAGGCTATCTTCCATTGGAGTAACAAAAATCTCGACAACAGACTACCTTCCTTAATGACAAGGGTATCATCCATTGGAGTATAAAATTTTTTGACAACAGACTACCTTCGATAATTACAAGGATACCATCCATTGGAGTAACAAAAATCTCGACAACATACTACCTTCCATAATGATAAGGCTACCCTCCATTGAAGTATCAAAGATATCGATAAAATATAACCTTCCATAATGACAAGGCTACCATCCATTGGAGTAACAAAAATCTCGACAATAGACTTCCTTCCCTAATGACAAGTCTAACATCCATTGGAGTAACAAAAATCTGACAATAGACTACCTTCCATAATGACAAGGCTACCATCCATTAGACTAACAGAAATCACAACGACAGACTACCTTCCGTAATGACCAGGCTACTATCCATTGGAATAACAAAAATCTCGACAACAGACTACCTTCCATAATGACAAGGCTACCATCCAATGGAGTAACAAAAATATTGACAACAGACTACCTTCCATAATGACAGGGCTACCATCCATTGGAGTAATAAAAATCTTGACAACAGACTACCTTCTATAATGACAAGGGTACCATCAATTGGAGTAACAAAAATATCGACAATAGACTACCTTCCATAATGACAAGTCTAACATCCATTGGAGTAACAAAAATCTGAGAACAGACTACCTTCCATAATGACAAGGCTACCATCCATTGGACTAACAGAAATCACAACGACAGACTACCTTCCATAATGACAAGGCTACCATCCATTTGAGGAACAAAAATAGGGACAACAGACTACCTTCCATAATGACAAGGCTACCATCCATTGGAGTAACACAAATATCAACAAGAGACTACCATCCATATTGACAAGGCTACCATCCATTGGAATAACAAAAATCTCGACAAATGACTACCTTCCATAATGACAAGGCTACCATCCATTGGAATAACAAAGATGTCGACAACATACTACCTTCCATAATGACAAGGCTACCATCCATTGGAGTAACAAAAATCACGACAACAAACTACCTTCCATAATGACAAGGCTACCATCCATTAGAGTAACAAAAATCTGGACAACAGACTACCTTCCATAATGACAAGGCTGCCATCTATTGGAGTAACAAAAATATCAACAAGAGACTACCTTCCATAATGACAAGGCTACCATCCAATGGAGTAACAAAAATCTCGACAATAAACTACCTTCCATAATGACTAGGCTACCATCCATTGGATTATAAAAAATTTGGACAACAGACTACCTTTCATAATGACATGGATACCATCCATTATAGTAACAAAATCTCGACAACAGACTACCTTCCATAATGACAAGGCTACCATCCATTGGACTAACAGAAATCACAACGACAGACTACCTTCCATAATGACAAGGCAACCATCCATTTGAGGAACAAAAACAGGGACAACAGACTACCTTCCATAATGACAAGGCTACCATCCATTGGATTATAAAAAATTAGGACAACAGACTACCTTCCATAATGACATGGCTACCATCCATTGGAGTAACAAAATCTCGACAACATACTACCTTCCATAATGACAAGGGTATCATCCATTGGATTAACAAAAATCTCGACAACAGACTACCTTCCATAATGACAAGTCCATAATCCATGGGAATAACAAAAATCTCGACAACAGACTACCTTTCATAATGACAATGCTACAATCCAATGGAGTAAGAAAAATCTCGACAATAGACTACCTTCCATAATGACAAGTCTACCATCCATTGGAGTATCAAAAATATGAAAAATAGACTACCTTCCATAATGACAAGGCTACCATCCATTGGAATAACAGAAATCACAACGACATACTACCTTCCATAATGACAAGGCTACCATCCATTTGAGTAACAAAAATCAGGACAACAAACTACCTTCCATAATGACAAGGCTACCATCCATTGGAGTAACAAAAATATCAACAAGAGACTACCTTCCTTAATGACAAGGCTACCATCCATTGGAGTAACAAAAATATCGACAACAGACTACCTTACATAATGACAAGGCTACCATCCACTGGAATAACAAAGTTCTCGACAACATACTACCTTCCAAAATGACAAGGCTACCATACATTAGAGTAACAAAATTCACGACAACAAACTACCTTCCATAATGACAAGGCTACCATCCATTTGAATAACAAAAATCTCGACAACAGACTACCTTCCATAATGACAAGGCTACCATCCCTTACAGTAACAAAAATCTGGACAATAGACTACCTTCCATAATGACAAGGCTACCATCCATTGGAGTAACAAAAATCTGGACAACAGACCACCTTCCATAATGACAAGGCTAACATCCATTGGAGTAACAAAAATATCAAAAAGAGATTACCTTCCATAATGACAAGGCTACGATCCAATGGAGTAACAAAAATCTCGACAGCAGACTACCTTCCATAATGACTAGGTTACCATCCATTGGAGTATAAAAAATTTGGACAACAGACTACCTTCCATAATGACAAGTCTACCATCCATTGGAGTAACAAAATCTCGACAACATACAACCTTCTATAATGACAAGGGTATCATCCATTGGAGTAACAAAAATCCCGACAACAGACTACCTTCCATAATGACAAGTCCATAATCCATTGGAATAACAAAAATCTCGACAACAGAATACCTTTCATAATGACAAAGCTACAATCCAATGGAGTAACAAAAATCTCGACAATAGACTAACTTCCATAATAACAAGTCTACCATCCATTGGAGTATTAAAATTATGAACAACAAACTACCTTCCATAATGACAAGGCTACCATCCATTGGAGTAAGAGAAATCACAACGACAGACTACCTTTCATAATGACAAGGCTACCATCCATTGGAGTAACAAAAATATCAACAAGAGACTACCTTCCATAATGACAAGGCTACCATCCATTGGAGTAACAAAAATATCGACAACATACTACTATACATAATGACAAGGCTACCCTCCATTGGAGTATCAAAGATATCGACAAAATATAACCTTCCATAATGACAAGGCTACCATCCATTGGATTAACAAAAATAACAACAACAAACTACGTTCCATAATTACAAGGCTACCATCCATTTGAATAAAAAAAAATCTCGACAACAAACTACTTTCCATAATGACTAGGCTACCATCAAATGGAGTAACAAAAATATCGACAACAGACTACCTTCCATAATGACAAGGCTACCATCCATTAGAGTAACAAAAATCTGGACAACATACTACCTTCCATAATGACAAGGCTAACATCCATTGGATTTAAAAAAATATCAACAAGAGACTACCTTCCATAATTACAATACTACCATCCAATGGAGTAACAAAAATCTGGACAACAGACTACCTTCCATAATGACTAGGCTATCATCCATTGGAGTAACAAAAATCTCGACAACAGACTACCTTCCTTAATGACAAGGGTATCATCCATTGGAGTATAAATTTTTTTGACAACAGACTACCTTCGATAATTACAAGGCTACCATCCATTGGAGTAACAAAAATATCGTCAACAGACTACCTTCCTTAATTGGAAGGGTATCATCCATTGGAGTAACAAAAATCTCGAGAGCAGACTACCTTCCATAATGACAAGTCCATAATCCATTGGAATAACAAAAATCTCGACAACAGACTACCTTCCATAATGACAAGGCTACAATCCATTGGAATAATAAAAATTTTGACAACAGACTACCTTCCATAATGACAAGGGTACCATCAATTGGAGTAACAAAAATCTCGACAATAGACTACCTTCCATAATGACAAGTCTAACATCTATTGGAGTAACAAAAATCTGACAATAGACTACCTTCCATAATGACAAGGCTACCATCCATTGGACTAACAGAAATCACAACGACAGACTACCTTCCATAATGACAAGGCTACTATCCATTGGAATAACAAAAATCTCGATAACAGACTACCTTCCATAATGACAAGGCTACCATCCTATGGAGTAACAAAAATATCGACAACAGACTACCTTTCATAATGACAAGGCTACCATCCATTGGAGTAACAAAAATCTCGATAATAGACTACCTTCCATAATGACAAGTCTAACATCCATTGGAGTAACAAAAATCTGACAACAGACTACCTTCCATAATGACAAGGCTACCATCCATTTGAGGAACAAAAATAGGGACAACAGACTACCTTCCATAATGACAAGGCTACCATCCATTGGAGTAACAAAAATATCAACTAGAGACTACCTTCCATATTGACAAGGCTACCATCCATTGGAGTAACAAAAATCTCGACCATAGACTACCTTCCATAATGACAAGGCTATCATCCATTGGAATAACAAAGATGTCGACAACATACTACCTTCCATAATGACAAGGCTACCATCCATTGGAGTATCAAAAATCACGACAACAAACTACCTTCCATAATGACAAGGCTACCATCCATTAGAGTAACAAAAATATGGACAACAGACTACCTTCCATAATGACAAGGCTACCATCTATTGAAGTAACAAAAATATCAACAAGAGACTACCTTCCATAATGACAAGGCTACCATCCAATGGAGTAACAAAAATCTCGACAATAAACTACCTTCCATAATGACTAGGCTACCATCCATTGGATTATAAAAAATTTAGACAACAGACTACCTTTCATAATGACATGGATACCATCCATTATATTAACAAAATCTCGACAACAGACTACCTTCCATAATGACAAGGGTATCATCCATTGGATTAACAAAAATCTCGACAACAGACTACCTTCCATAATGACAAGTCCATTATCCATTGGAATAACAAAAATCTCGACAACAAACTACCTTTCATAATGACAAAGCTACAATCCAATGGAGTAACAAAAATTTCGACAGTAGACTACCTTCCATAATGACAAGTCTACCATCCATTGGAGTATCAAAAATATGAACAACAGACTACCTTCCATAATGACAAGGCTACCATCCATTGGAGTAACAAAAATCACAACGACAGACTACCTTCCATAATGACAAGGCTACCATCCATTTGAGTAACAAAAATAGGGACAACAAACTACCTTCCATAATAACAAGGCTACCATCCATTAGAGTAACAAAAATATCCACAAGAAACTACCTTCCATAATGACATGGCTACCATCCATTGGAGTAATAAAAAACTCGACAACAGACTACCTTCCATAATGACAAGGCTACCATCCTTTGGAATAACAAAGTTCTCGACTACATACTACATTCCATAATGACAAGGCTACCATACATTAGAGAAACAAAACTCATGAAAACAAACTACCTTCCATAATGACAAGGCTACCATCCATTTGAATAACAAAAATCTCGACAACAGACTACCTTCCATAATGACAAGGCTATCATCCATTAGAGTAACAAAAATCTGGACAACAGACTACCTTCCATAATGACAAGGCTACCATCCATTGGAGTAACAAAAATCTGGACAACAAACCACCTTCCATAATGACAAGGCTACCATCCATTGGAGTAAAAATAATATCAAAAAGAGACTACCTTCCATAATGACAAGTCTACCATCCAATGGAGTAACAAAAATCTCGACAACAGACTACCTTCCATAATGACTAGGTTACCATCCATTGGAATATTAAAAATTTGGACAACAGACTACCTTCCATAATGACAAGGCTACCATCCATTGGAGTAACAAAATCTCGACAACATACTACCTTCTATAATGACAAGGGTATCATCCATTGGAGTAACAAAAATCTCGATAAAAGACTACCTTCCATAATGACAAGTCCATAATCCATTGGAATAACAAAAATCTCGACAATAAACTACCTTTCCTAATGACAAAGCTACAATCGAATGGAGTAACAAAAATCTCGATAATAGACTACCTTCCATAATGACAAGTCTACCATCAATTAGAGTATCAAAAATATGAACAACAAACTACCTTCCATAATGACAAGGCTACCATCCATTGGAGTAACAGAAATCACAACGACAAACTACCTTCCATAATGACAAGGCTACCATCCATTTGAGTAACAAAAATCGGGACAACAGACTACCTTCCATAATGACAAGGCTACCATCCATTGGAGTAACAAAAATATCAACAAGAGACTACCTTCCATAATGACAAGGCTACCATCCATTGGAGTAACAAAAATATCGACAACATACTACCTTCCGTAATGACAAGGCTACCCTCCATTGGAGTATCAAAGATATCGACAAAATACAACCTTCCATAATGACAATGCTACCATCCATTGGAGTAACAAAAATCACGACAACAAACTATGTTCCATAATTACAAGGCTACTATTCATTGGAATAAAAAAATCTGGACAACAGACTACCTTCCATAATGACAAGGCTACCATCCATTGTGAAATTCTGGCTGCAGATACTCAATGTCACGTTCAATGTTATGACACCGTATCTGACTTACTATATGACAGTAAATACAAAAGCAATAAAGAACACATACAATTGTTTAGCCAGTTCAGTGTGCAACAACACCTACTCTGGGGGCTACCAAGCCAGGGAGGAAATCCACTATAAGAGATGTTAATTCAGGAATAAACCAACCAGTTTATCTCCTTCACTTAAGACCTACCCAATGCAATTCCAATCTAAGTACAACTTAAACCTGAGTTCCTACTCACTCCCCCTCAATCACAGCAGTGATACATAAACCAATTTGACTTAAAAATTGATGAAGACACTCTTCAAAAACAACCACTTGATTAAGCTTCACAGCTTTTTAATCAAGCAACACAATCACTCGTGCTTCACAGCTTTGAGTGATGCACACAACTAACTTGACTCTGCTTCACAGCTTTAGTCAAGGAACATTCAAACACTCTTGCTTCAAAGCTTTGAGTGCTACACAACCCTTACAATTAGAAACCTATTCCAAGTCACTTATCACAATGATAATTGCTTGGAGTACAATAATCAAACCTATACAGATTACAAATGATCTTCTGATCAATAAAGAGGGATCACTTGAAAAACAGCAGCTCTGTTGAATATATAGCAGCTGCAACTTCAGTTAGGGTTTCCACAAAAACCTAGGGATAATTCTGTTTGACCTAAAGACCAGGTCACAGGGCTTTATTAACCAGGTTAGGGTTGAGCTAGGTTACCCCTCAGAAAACGCAGGATTCTGTTCAGGAAAGACTGAGTTATTTCCTGAAAAAACTCAGACTTATCCAACCTGCAAACCTGTTAGTTCAGAACAGGATGTCATAACATCTGTTATGACATCTGAGAAAACCTGTCTACTGATTTAGCAAAATGTGATCATTTTGGAAAATGCTCTGATACACACTTATAAACATCAGTACTTGAATTACAATATTTTTCTGCAAAGGTACCTAATGAGTCAGTACAAACTAAACTGGAATGTTATGACATCAGTCATGACATTCACACATACACTTGGGATTTACCAAAAATGCAAGCCAATACCTAAACACCTACACATTGGAGTAACAAAAATATCCACAAGAGACTACATTCAATAATGACAACACTACCATCCAATGGAGTAGCAAAAATCTCGACAACAGACTACCTTCCATAATGAGTAGGCTATCATCCATTGGAGTAACAAAAATCTCGACAAAAGACTACCTTCCTTAATGACAAGGGTATCATCCATTGGAGTATAAAATATTTTGACAACAGACTACCTTCCTTAATGGCAAGGGTATCATCCATTGGAGTAACAAAAATCTCGACAACAGACTACCTTCCTTAATGGCAAGGGTATCATCCATTAGAGTAACAAAAATCTCGACAGCAGACTACCTTCCATAATGACAAGTCCATAATCCATTGGAATAACAAAAATCTCGACAACAGACTACCTTTCATAATGACAAGGCTACAATCCAATGGAGTAACTAAAATCTCGACAACAGACTACCTTCCATAATGACAAGGCTACCATCCATTGGAGTAACAAAAATCTCGACAACATACTACCTTCCGTAATGACAAGGCTAGCCTCCATTGGAGTATCAAAGATATCGACAAAATACAACCTTCCATAATGACAACGCTACCATCCATTGGAGTAACAAAAATCACGACAACAAACTACGTTCCATAATTACAAGGCTACCATCCATTGGAATAAAAAAAATATCTTGACAACAAACTACCTTCCATAATGACAAGGCTACCATCCAATGGAGTAACAAAAATATCGACAACAGACTACCTTCCATAATGACAAGGCTACCATCCGTTAGAGTAACAAAAATCTGGACAACAGACTACCTTCCATAATGACAAGGCTACCATCCATTGGAGTAACAAAAATATCAACAAGAGACTACATTCAATAATGACAACACTACCATCTAATGGAGTAACAAAAATCTCGACAACAGACTACCTTCCATAATGACTAGGCTATCATCCATTGGAGTAACAAAAATCTCGACAACAGACTACCTTCCTAATGACAAGGGTATCACCCATTGGAGTATAAAATATTTTGACAACAGACTACCTTCCATAATGACAAGGCTACCATCCATTGGAGTAACAAAAATGTCGACAACAGACTACCTTCCTTAATGGCAATGGTATCATCCTTTGGAGTAACAAAAATCTCGACAGCAGACTACCTTCCATAATGACAAGTCCATAATCCATTGGAATAACAAAAATCTCGACAACAGACTACCTTTCATAATGACAAGGCTACAATCCAATGTAGTAACAAAAATCTCGACAATAGACTACCTTCCATAATGACAAGTCTACCATCCATTGTAGTAACAAAAATATCGACAACATACTACCTTCCATAATGACAAGGCTACCATCCATTAGAGTAACAAAAATCTGGACAACAGACTACCTTCCATAATGACTAGGCTACCATCCAATGGAGTAACAAAAATCTCGACAACAGACTACCTTCCATAATTACAAGGCTACCATCCATTGGAGTAATAAAAATCTCGACAACATATTACCTTCCATAATGACAAGGCTACCCTCCATTGGAGTATCAAAGATATCGACAAAATACAACCTTCCATAATGACAACGCTACCATCCATTGGAGTAACAAAAATCACGACAACAAAATACGTTCCATAATTACAAGGCTATCATCCATTGGAATAAAAAAAAATCTTGACAACAAACTACCTTCCATAATGACAAGGCTATCATCAAATGGAGTAACAAAAATATCGACAACAGACTACCTTCCATAATGACAAGGCTACCATCCATTAGAGTAACAAAAATCTGGACAACAGACTACCTTACATAATGACAAGGCTACCATCCATTGGAGTAACAAAAATATCAACAAGAGAATACCTTCAATAATGACAACACTACCATCCAATGGAGTAACAAAAATCTCGACAACAGACTACCTTCCATAATGACAAGGCTACCATCCAATGGAGTAACAAAAATCTCTACAACAGACTACCTTTCATAATGACAAGGCTACAATCCAATAAAGTAACAAAAATCTCGACAATAGACTACCTTCCATAATGACAAGTCTACCATCCATTGGAGTAACAAAAATATAGACAACATACTACCTTCCATAATGACAAGGCTACCATCCATTAGAGTAACAAAAATCTGGACAACAGACTACCTTCCATAATTATAAGGCTACCATCCAATGGAGTAAAAAAAATCTCGACAACAGACTACCTTCCATAATGACAAGGCTACCATCCATTGGAGTAACAGAAATCTCGACAACAGACTACCTTCCATAATGACAAGGCTATCATCTAATGGAGTAACAAAAATCTCGACAACAGACTACCTTCCATAATGACAAGGCTACCATCAATTAGAGTAACAAAAATCACGACAACAAACTACCTTTAATAATGACAAAGCTACTATCCATTGGAATAACAAAAATCTCGAGAACAGACTACCTATCATAATGACAAGGCTACCATCCAATGGAGTAACCAAAATATCAACAACAAACTACCTTCCATAATGACAAGGCTACCATCCATTAGAGTAACAAAAACTTGGACAACAGACTACCTTCCATAATGACAAGGCTACCATCCAATGGAGTAACAAAAATCTAGACAACAGACTACCTTCCACAATGACAAGGCTACCATCCATTAGAGTAACAAAAATATCGACAACCGACTACCTTCCATAATGACTAGGCTATCATCCATTGGAGTAACAAAAATCTCGACAACAGACTACCTTCCTTAATGACTAGGGTATCATCCATTGGAGTATAAATTTTTTTGACAACAGACTACCTTCCATAATGACAAGGCTACCATCCATTGGAGTAACAAAAATCTCAACAACAGACTACCTTCCTTAATGGCAAGGGTATCATCCATTGGAGTAACAAAAATCTCGACAGCAGACTACCTTCCATAATGACAAGTCCATAATCCATTGGAATAACAAAAATCCCGACAACAGACTACCTTCCATAATGACAAGGCTACCATCCATTAGAGTAACAAATATATAGACAACAGACTACCATCCATAATGACAAGGCTACCATCCATTGGAGTAACAAAAATATCAACAAGAGACTACCTTCAATAATGACAACACTACCATCCAGTGGAGTAACAAAAATCTCGACAACAGACTACCTTCCATAATGACTAGGCTATCATCCATTGGAGTAATTAAAATCTCGACAACAGACTACCTTTCTTAATGACAAGGGTATCATCCGTTGGAGTATAAAATGTTTTGACAATAGACTACCTTCCATAATGACAAGGCTACCATCCATTGGAGTAACAAAAATCTCGACCACAGACTACCTTCCTTAATGGCAAGGGTATCATCCATTGGAGTAACAAAAATCTCGACAGAAGACTACTTTCCATAATGATAAGTCCATAATACATTGGAATAACAAAAATCTCTACAACAGACTACCTTTCATAATGACAAGGCTACCGTCCAATGGAGTAACAAAAATCTCGACAATAGACTACCTTCCATAATGACAAGTCTACCATCCATTGGAGTAACAAAAATATAGACAACATACTACCTTCCATAATGACAAGGCTACCATCCATTAGAGTAACAAAAATCTGGACAACGGACTACCTTCCATAATGACAAGGCTACCATCCAATGGAGTAACAAAAATCTTGACAACATACTACCTTCCATAATGACAAGGCTACCATCCATTGGAGTAACAAAAATCTCGACAACAGACTACCTTCCATAATGACAAGGCTACCATCTAATGGAGTAACAAAAATCTCGAGAACAGACTACCCTCCATAATGACAAGGCTACCATCAATTGGAGTAACAAAAATCACGACAATAAACTACCTTCAATAATGACAAGGCTACTATCCATTCGAATAACAAAAATCTCGACAACAGACTACCTATCATAATGACAAGGCTACCATCTAATGGAGTAACCAAAATATCAACAACAGACTACCTTCCATAATGACAAGGCTACCATCCATTAGAGTAAAAAAAATCTGGACAACAGACTACCTTCCATAATGACTAGGCTATCATCCATTGGAGTAACAAAAATCTCGACAACAGACTAGCTTCCTTAATGACTAGGGTATCATCCATTGGAGTATAAAAATTTTTGACAACAGACTACCTTCCATAATGACAAGGCTACCATCCATTGGAGTAACAAAAATCTCGACAACAGACTACCTTCCATAATGACAAGTCCATAATCCATTGGAATAACAAAAATCTCGACAACAGACTACCTTTCATAATGACAAGGCTACAATCCAATGGAGTAAAAAAAATCTCGACAATAGACTACCTTCCATAATGACAAGTCTACCATCCATTGGAGTAACAAAAATATAGACAACATACTACCTTCCATAATGACAAGGCTACCATCCATCGGAGTAACAAAAATCTCGACAGCAGACTACCTTCCATAATGACAAGTCCATAATCCATTGGAATAACAAAAATCTCGACAACAGACTACCTTTCATAATGACAAGGCTACAATCCAATGGAGTAAAAAAAATCTCGACAATAGACTACCTTCCATAATGATAAGTCTACCATCCATTGGAGTAACAAAAATATAGACAACATACTACCTTCCATAATGACAAGGCTACCATCCATTAGAGTATCAAAAATCTGGACAACAGACTACCTTCCATAATGACAAGGCTACCATCCAATGGAGTAACAAAAATCTCGACAACAGACTACCTTCCATAATTACAAGGCTACCATCCATTGGAGTAACAAAAATCTCGACAACAGACTACCTTCCATAATGACAAGGCTATCATCTAATGGAGTAACAAAAATCTCGACAACAGACTACCTTCCATAATGACAAGGCTACCATCAATTGGAGTAACAAAAATCACGACAACAAACTACCTTCCATAATGACAAGGCTACTATCCATTGGAATAAAAAAAATCTCGACAATAGACTACCTATCATAATGACAAGGCTACCATCCAATGGAGTAACCAAAATATCGACAACAGACTACCTTCCATAATGACAAGGCTACCATCCACTAGAGTAACAAAAATCTCGACAACAGACTACCTTCCATAATGACTAGGCTATCATCCATTGGAGTAACAAAAATCTCGACAACAGACTACCTTCCTTAATGACTAGGGTATCATCCATTGGAGTATAAATTTTTTTGATAACAGACTACCTTCCATAATGACAAGGCTACCATCCATTGGAGTAACAAAAATCTCGACAACATACTACCTTCCTTAATGGCAACGGTATCATCCATTGGAGTAACAAAAATCTCGACAGCAGACTAACTTCCATAATGACAAGTCCATAATCCATTGGAATAACAAAAATCTCAACAACAGACTACCTTTCATAATGACAAGGCTACAATCCAATGGAGTAACAAAAATCTCGACAATAGACTACCTTCCATAATGACAAGTCTACCATGCATTAGAGTAACAAAAATATAGACAACATACTACCTTCCATAATGACAAGGCTACCATCCATTAGAGTAACAAAAATCTGGACAACAAACTACCTTCCATAATGACAAGGCTACCATCCAATGGAGTAACAAAAATCTCGACAACAAACTACCTTCAATAATGACAAGGCTACTATCATTGGAATAACAAAAATCTCGACAACAGACTACCTATCATAATGACAAGGCTACCATCCAATGGAGTAACCAAAATATCAATAAGAGACTACCTTCCATAATGACAAGGCTACCATCCATTAGAGTAACAAAAATCTGGACAACAGACTACCTTCCATAATGACAAGGCTACCATCCAATGGAGTAACAAAAATCTAGATAACAGACTACCTTCCATAATGACAAGGCTACCATCCATAGGAGTAACAAAAATCTCGACAACAGACTACCTTCCATAATGACTAGGCTATCATCCATTGGAGTAACAAAAATCTCAACAACAGACTACCTTCCTAAATGACTAGGGTATCATCCATTGGAGTATAAATTTTTTTGACAACAGACTACCTTCCATAATGACAAGGCTACCATCCAATGGAGTAACAAAAATCTCGACAACAGACTACCTTCCTTAATGGCAAGGGTATCATCCATTGGAGTAACAAAAATCTCGACAGCAGACTACCTTCCATAATGACAAGTCCATAATCCATTGGAATAACAAAAATCTCTACACCAGACTACCTTTCATAATGACAAGGCTACAATCCAATGGAGTAACAAAAATCTCGACAATAGACTACCTTCCATAATGACAAGTCTACCATCCATTGGAGTAACAAAAATATAGACAACATACTACCTTCCATAAAGACAAGGCTACCATCCATTAGAGTAACAAAAATCTCGGCAACAGACTACCTTCCAAAATGACAAGGCTACCATCCAATGGAGTAACAAAAATCTCGACAACAGACTACCTATCATAATGACAAGGCTACCATCTAATGGAGTAACCAAAATATCAACAACAGACTACCTTCCATAATGACAAGGCTACCATCCATTAGAGTAAAAAAAATCTGGACAACAGACTACCTTCCATAATGACTAGGCTATCATCCATTGGAGTAACAAAAATCTCGACAACAGACTAGCTTCCTTAATGACTAGGGTATCATCCATTGGAGTATAAAATTTTTTGACAACAGACTACCTTCCATAATGACAAGGCTACCATCCATTGGAGTAACAAAAATCTCGACAACAGACTACCTTCCATAATGACAAGTCCATAATCCATTGGAATAACAAAAATATCGACAACACACTACCTTTCATAATGACAAGGCTACAATCCAATGGAGTAAAAAAAATCTCGACAATAGACTACCTTCCATAATGACAAGTCTACCATCCATTGGAGTAACAAAAATATAGACAACATACTACCTTCCATAATGACAAGGCTACCATCCATCGGAGTAACAAAAATCTCGACAGCAGACTACCTTCCATAATGACAAGTCCATAATCCATTGGAATAACAAAAATCTCGACAACAGACTACCTTTCATAATGACAAGGCTACAATCCAATGGAGTAAAAAAAATCTCGACAATAGACTACCTTCCATAATGATAAGTCTACCATCCATTGGAGTAACAAAAATATAGACAACATACTACCTTCCATAATGACAAGGCTACCATCCATTAGAGTATCAAAAATCTGGACAACAGACTACCTTCCATAATGACAAGGCTAC
This sequence comes from Vicia faba, assembly GCA_948472305.1. Taxonomy (NCBI): domain Eukaryota; kingdom Viridiplantae; phylum Streptophyta; class Magnoliopsida; order Fabales; family Fabaceae; genus Vicia; species Vicia faba. The sequence continues at coordinate 613,277,545 of OX451741.1, forward strand.
CATCCAATGGAGTAACAAAAATCTCGACAACAGACTACCTTCCATAATTACAAGGCTACCATCCATTGGAGTAACAAAAATCTCGACAACAGACTACCTTCCATAATGACAAGGCTATCATCTAATGGAGTAACAAAAATCTCGACAACAGACTACCTTCCATAATGACAAGGCTACCATCAATTGGAGTAACAAAAATCACGACAACAAACTACCTTCCATAATGACAAGGCTACTTTCCATTGGAATAACAAAAATCTCGACAATAGACTACCTATCATAATGACAAGGCTACCATCCAATGGAGTAACCAAAATATCGACAACAGACTACCTTCCATAATGACAAGGCTACCATCCACTAGAGTAACAAAAATCTCGACAACAGACTACCTTCCATAATGACTAGGCTATCATCCATTGGAGTAACAAAAATCTCGACAACAGACTACCTTCCTTAATGACTAGGGTATCATCCATTGGAGTATAAATTTTTTTGATAACAGACTACCTTCCATAATGACAAGGCTACCATCCATTGGAGTAACAAAAATCTCGACAACAGACTACCTTCCTTAATGGCAACGGTATCATCCATTGGAGTAACAAAAATCTCGACAGCAGACTAACTTCCATAATGACAAGTCCATAATCCATTGGAATAACAAAAATCTCTACAACAGACTACCTTTCATAATGACAAGGCTACAATCCAATGGAGTAACAAAAATCTCGACAATAGACTACCTTCCATAATGACAAGTCTACCATGCATTAGAGTAACAAAAATATAGACAACATACTACCTTCCATAATGACAAGGCTACCATCCATTAGAGTAACAAAAATCTGGACAACAAACTACCTTCCATAATGACAAGGCTACCATCCAATGGAGTAACAAAAATCTCGACAACAAACTACCTTCAATAATGACAAGGCTACTATCATTGGAATAACAAAAATCTCGACAACAGACTACCTATCATAATGACAAGGCTACCATCCAATGGAGTAACCAAAATATCAATAAGAGACTACCTTCCATAATGACAAGGCTACCATCCATTAGAGTAACAAAAATCTGGACAACAGACTACCTTCCATAATAACAAGGCTACCATCCAATGGAGTAACAAAAATCTAGATAACAGACTACCTTCCATAATGACAAGGCTACCATCCATAGGAGTAACAAAAATCTCGACAACAGACTACCTTCCATAATGACTAGGCTATCATCCATTGGAGTAACAAAAATCTCAACAACAGACTACCTTCCTAAATGACTAGGGTATCATCCATTGGAGTATAAATTTTTTTGACAACAGACTACCTTCCATAATGACAAGGCTACCATCCAATGGAGTAACAAAAATCTCGACAACAGACTACCTTCCTTAATGGCAAGGGTATCATCCATTGGAGTAACAAAAATCTCGACAGCAGACTACCTTCCATAATGACAAGTCCATAATCCATTGGAATAACAAAAATCTCTACACCAGACTACCTTTCATAATGACAAGGCTACAATCCAATGGAGTAACAAAAATCTCGACAATAGACTACCTTCCATAATGACAAGTCTACCATCCATTGGAGTAACAAAAATATAGACAACATACTACCTTCCATAAAGACAAGGCTACCATCCATTAGAGTAACAAAAATCTCGGCAACAGACTACCTTCCAAAATGACAAGGCTACCATCCAATGGAGTAACAAAAATCTCGACAACAGACTACCTTCCTTAATGGCAACGGTATCATCCATTGGAGTAACAAAAATCTCGACAGCAGACTAACTTCCATAATGATAAGTCCATAATCCATTGGAATAACAAAAATCTCAACAACAGACTACCTTTCATAATGACAAGGCTACAATCCAATGGAGTAACAAAAATCTCGACAATAGACTACCTTCCATAATGACAAGTCTACCATGCATTAGAGTAACAAAAATATAGACAACATACTACCTTCCATAATGACAAGGCTACCATCCATTAGAGTAACAAAAATCTGGACAACAGACTACCTTCCATAATGACAAGGCTACCATCCAATGGAGTAACAAAAATCTCGACAACAAACTACCTTCAATAATGACAAGGCTACTATCCATTGGAATAACAAAAATCTCGACAACAGACTACCTATCATAATGACAAGGCTACCATCCAATGGAGTAACCAAAATATCAATAAGAGACTACCTTCCATAATGACAAGGCTACCATCCATTAGAGTAACAAAAATCTGGACAACAGACTACCTTCCATAATGACAAGGCTACCATCCAATGGAGTAACAAAAATCTAGATAACAGACTACCTTCCATAATGACAAGGCTACCATCCATAAGAGTAACAAAAATCTCGACAACAGACTACCTTCCATAATGACTAGGCTATCATCCATTGGAGTAACAAAAATCTCAACAACAGACTACCTTCCTTAATGACTAGGGTATCATCTATTGGAGTATAAAATTTTTTGACAACAGACTACCTTCCATAATGACAAGGCTACCATCCAATGGCGTAACAAAAATCTCGACAACAGACTACCTTCCTTAATGGCAAGGGTATCATCCATTGGAGTAACAAAAATCTCGACAGCAGACTACCTTCCATAATGACAATTCCATAATCCATTGGAATAACAAAAATCTCTACACCAGACTACCTTTCATAATGACAAGGCTACAATCCAATGGAGTAACAAAAATCTCGACAATAGACTACCTTCCATAATGACAAGTCTACCATCCATTGGAGTAACAAAAATATAGACAACATACTACCTTCCATAAAGACAAGGCTACCATCCATTAGAGTAACAATAATCTCGACAACAGACTACCTTCCAAAATGACAAGGCTACCATCCAATGGAGTAACAAAAATCTCGACAACAGACTACCTTCCATAATTACAAGGCTACCATCCATTGGAGTAACAAAAATCTCGACAACAGACTAGCTTCCATAATGACAAGGCTACCAACTAATGGAGTAACAAAAATCTCGACAACAGACTACCTTCCATAATGACAAGGCTACCATCAATTAGAGTAACAAAAATCACGACAACAAACTACCTTCCATAATGACAAGGCTACTATCCATTGGAATAACAAAAATCTCGACAACAGACTACCTATCATAATGACAAGGCTACCATCCAATGGAGTAACCAAAATATCGACAACAGACTACCTTCCATAATGACAAGGCTACCATCCATTAGAGTAACAAAAATCTCGACAACAGACTACCTTCCATAATGATTAGGTTATCATCCATTGGAGTAACAAAAATCTCGACAACAGACTACCTTCCTTAATGACTAGGGTATCATCCATTGGAGTATAAATTTTTTTGACAACAGACTACCTTCCATAATGACAAGGCTACCATCCATTGGAGTAACAAAAATCTCGACAACAGACTACCTTCCTTAATGGCAACGGTATCATCCATTGGAGTAACAAAAATCTCGACAGCAGACTAACTTCCATAATGACAAGTCCATAATCCATTGGAATAACAAAAATCTCAACAACAGACTACCTTTCATAATGACAAGGCTACAATCCAATGGAGTAACAAAAATCTCGACAATAGACTACCTTCCATAATGACAAGTCTACCATGCATTAGAGTAACAAAAATATAGACAACATACTACCTTCCATAATGACAAGGCTACCATCCATTAGAGTAACAAAAATCTGGACAACAGACTACCTTCCATAATGACAAGGCTACCATCCAATGGAGTAACAAAAATCTCGACAACAAACTACCTTCAATAATGACAAGGCTACTATCCATTGGAATAACAAAAATCTCGACAACAGACTACCTATCATAATGACAAGGCTACCATCCAATGGAGTAACCAAAATATCAATAAGAGACTACCTTCCATAATGACAAGGCTACCATCCATTAGAGTAACAAAAATCTGGACAACAGACTACCTTCCATAATGACAAGGCTACCATCCAATGGAGTAACAAAAATCTAGATAACAGACTACCTTCCATAATGACAAGGCTACCATCCATAAGAGTAACAAAAATCTCGACAACAGACTACCTTCCATAATGACTAGGCTATCATCCATTGGAGTAACAAAAATCTCAACAAAAGACTACCTTCCTTAATGACTAGGGTATCATCCATTGGAGTATAAAATTTTTTGACAACAGACTACCTTCCATAATGACAAGGCTACCATCCAATGGAGTAACAAAAATCTCGACAACAGACTACCTTCCTTAATGGCAAGGGTATCATCCATTGGAGTAACAAAAATCTCGACAGCAGACTACCTTCCATAATGACAAGTCCATAATCCATTGGAATAACAAAAATCTCTACACCAGACTACCTTTCATAATGACAAGGCTACAATCCAATGGAGTAACAAAAATCTCGACAATAGACTACCTTCCATAATGACAAGTCTACCATCCATTGGAGTAACAAAAATATAGACAACATACTACCTTCCATAAAGACAAGGCTACCATCCATTAGAGTAACAATAATCTCGACAACAGACTACCTTCCAAAATGACAAGGCTACCATCCAATGGAGTAACAAAAATCTCGACAACAGACTACCTTCCATAATTACAAGGCTACCATCCATTGGAGTAACAAAAATCTCGACAACAGACTACCTTCCATAATGACAAGGCTACCATCTAATGGAGTAACAAAAATCTCGACAACATACTACCTTCCATAATGACAAGGCTACCATCAATTAGAGTAACAAAAATCACGACAACAAACTACCTTCCATAATGACAAGGCTACTATCCATTGGAATAACAAAAATCTCGACAACAGACTACCTATCATAATGACAAGGCTACCATCCAATGGAGTAACCAAAATATCGACAACAGACTACCTTCCATAATGACAAGGCTACCATCCATTAGAGTAACAAAAATCTCGACAACAGACTACCTTCCATAATGATTAGGCTATCATCCATTGGAGTAACAAAAATCTCGACAACAGACTACCTTCCTTAATGACTATGTTATCATCCATTGGAGTATAAATTTTTTTGACAACAGACTACCTTCCATAATGACAAGGCTACCATCCATTGGAGTAACAAAAATCTCGACAACAGACTACCTTCCTTAATGGCAACGGTATCATCCATTGGAGTAACAAAAATCTCGACAGCAGACTAACTTCCATAATGACAAGTCCATAATCCATTGGAATAACAAAAATCTCAACAACAGACTACCTTTCATAATGACAAGGCTACAATCCAATGGAGTAACAAAAATCTCGACAATAGACTACCTTCCATAATGACAAGTCTACCATGCATTAGAGTAACAAAAATATAGACAACATACTACCTTCCATAATGACAAGGCTACCATCCATTAGAGTAACAAAAATCTGGACAACAGACTACCTTCCATAATGACAAGGCTACCATCAATTGGAGTAACAAAAATCTCGACAACAAACTACCTTCAATAATGACAAGGCTACTATCCATTGGAATAACAAAAATCTCGACAACAGACTACCTATCATAATGACAAGGCTACCATCCAATGGAGTAACCAAAATATCAATAAGAGACTACCTTCCATAATGACAAGGCTACCATCCATTAGAGTAACAAAAATCTGGACAACAGACTACCTTCCATAATGACAAGGCTACCATCCAATGGAGTAACAAAAATCTAGATAACAGACTACCTTCCATAATGACAAGGCTACCATCCATAAGAGTAACAAAAATCTCGACAACAGACTACCTTCCATAATGACTAGGCTATCATCCATTGGAGTAACAAAAATCTCAACAAAAGACTACCTTCCTTAATGACTAGGGTATCATCCATTGGAGTATAAAATTTTTTGACAACAGACTACCTTCCATAATGACAAGGCTACCATCCAATGGAGTAACAAAAATCTCGACAACAGACTACCTTCCTTAATGGCAAGGGTATCATCCATTGGAGTAACAAAAATCTCGACAGCAGACTACCTTCCATAATGACAAGTCCATAATCCATTGGAATAACAAAAATCTCTACAACAGACTACCTTTCATAATGACAAGGCTACAATCCAATGGAGTAACAAAAATCTCGACAATAGACTACCTTCCATAATGACAAGTCTACCATCCATTGGAGTAACAAAAATATAGACAACATACTACCTTCCATAATGACAAGGCTACCATCCATTAGAGTAACAAAAATCTCGACAACAGACTACCTTCCATAATGACAAGGCTACCATCCATTGGAGTAACAAAAATCTCGACAACAGACTACCTTCCATAATGACAAGGCTATCATCTAATGGAGTAACAAAAATCTCGACAAAAGACTACCTTCCATAATGACAAGGCTACCATCAATTGGAGTAACAAAAATCACGACAACAAACTACCTTCAATAATGACAAGGCTACAATCCATTGGAATAACAAAAATCTCGACAACAGACTACATATCATAATGACAAGGCTACCATCCATTAGAGTAACAAAAATATGGACAACAGACTACATTCCATAATGACAAGGCTACAATCCAATGGAGTAACAAAAATCTCGACAACATACTACCTTCCATAATGACAAGTCCATAATCCATTGGAATAACAAAAATCTCGACAACAGACTACCTTTCATAATGACAAGGCTACAATCCAATGGAGTAACAAAAAATATCGACAATAGACTACCTTCCATAATGACAAGTCTACCATCCATTGGAGTAACAAAAATATAGACAACATACTACCTTCCATAATGACAAGGCTACCATCCATTAGAGTAACAAAAATCTGGACAATAGACTACCTTCCATAATGACAAGGCTACCATCCAATGGAGTAACAAAAATCTCGACAACAGACTACCTTCCATAATGACAAAGCTACCATCAATTGGAGTAACAAAAATCTCGACAACAAACTACCTTCCATAATGACAAGGCTATTATCCATTGGAATAACAAAAATCTCGACAACAGACTACCTATCATAATGACAAGGCTACCATCCAATGGAGTAACCAAAATATCGACAACAGACTACCTTCCATAATGACAAGGCTACCATCCATTAGAGTAACAAAAATCTGGACAACAGACTACCTTCCATAATGACAAGGCTACCATTCAATGGAGTAACAAAAATCTAGACAACAGACTACCTTCCATAATGACAAGGCTACCATCCATTAGAGTAACAAAAATCTCGACAATAGACTACCTTCCATAATGACTAGGCTATCATCCATTGGAGTAACAAAAATCTCGACAACAATCTACCTTCCTTAATGAGTAGGGTATCATCCATTGGAGTATAAAATTTTTTGACAACAGACTACCTTCCATAATGACAAGGCTACCATCCATTAGAGTAACAAAAATCTCGACAACAGACTACCTTCCATAATGACTAGGCTATCATCCATTGGAGTAACAAAAATCTCGACAACAATCTACCTTCCTTAATGAGTAGGGTATCATCCATTGGAGTATAAAATTTTTTGACAACAGACTACCTTCCATAATGACAAGGCTACCATCCATTGGAGTAACAAAAATCTCGACAACAGACTACCTTCCTTAATGGCAACGGTATCATCCATTGGAGTAACAAAAATCTCGACAGCAGACTAACCTCTATAATGACAAGTCCATAATCCATTGGAATAACAAAAATCTCGACAACAGACTACCTTTCATAATGACAAGGCTACAATCCAATGGAGTAACAAAAATCTCGACAATAGACTACCTTCCATAATGACAAGTCTACCATGCATTAGAGTAACAAAAATATAGACAACATACTACCTTCCATAATGACAAGGCTACAATCCATTAGAGTAACAAAAATCTCGACAACAGACTACCTTCCATAATGACAAGGCTACCATCCATTGGAGTAACAAAAATCCAGACAACAGACTACCTTCCATAATGACTAGGCTATCATCCATTGGAGTAACAAAAATCTCGACAACAGACTACCTTCCTTAATGAGTAGGGTATCATCCATTGGAGTATAAAATTTTTTGACAACAGACTACTTTCCATAATGACAAGGCTACCATCCATTGGAGTAACAAAAATCTCGACAACAGACTACCTTCCTTAATGGCAACGGTATCATCCATTGGAGTAACAAAAATCTCGACAGCAGACTAACTTCTATAATGACAAGTCCATAATCCATTGGAATAACAAAAATCTCGACAACAGACTACCTTTCATAATGACAAGGCTACAATCCAATGGAGTAACAAAAATCTCGACAATAGACTACCTTCCATAATGACAAGGCTACCATCCATTAGAGTAACAAAAATCTCGACAACAAACTACCTTCCATAATGACAAGGCTACCATCCATTGGAGTAACAAAAATCTCGACAACAGACTACCTTCCATAATGACAAGGCTATCATCTAATGGAGTAACAAAAATCTCGACAACAGACTACCTTCCATAATGACAAGGCTACCATCAATTGGAGTAACAAAAATCACGACAACAAACTACCTTCAATAATGACAAGGCTACAATCCATTGGAATAACAAAAATCTCGACAACAGACTACATATCATAATGACAAGGCTACCATCCATTAGAGTAACAAAAATATGGACAACAGACTACATTCCATAATGACAAGGCTACAATCCAATGGAGTAACAAAAATCTCGACAACAGACTACCTTCCATAATGACAAGTCCATAATCCATTGGAATAACAAAAATCTCGACAACAGACTACCTTTCATAATGACAAGGCTACAATCCAATGGAGTAACAAAAAATATCGACAATAGACTACCTTCCATAATGACAAGTCTACCATCCATTGGAGTAACAAAAATATAGACAACATACTACCTTCCATAATGACAAGGCTACCATCCATTAGAGTAACAAAAATCTGGACAATAGACTACCTTCCATAATGACAAGGCTACCATCCAATGGAGTAACAAAAATCTCGACAACAGACTACCTTCCATAATGACAAAGCTACCATCAATTGGAGTAACAAAAATCTCGACAACAAACTACCTTCCATAATGACAAGGCTATTATCCATTGGAATAACAAACATCTCGACAACAGACTACCTATCATAATGACAAGGCTACCATCCAATGGAGTAACCAAAATATCGACAACAGACTACCTTCCATAATGACAAGGCTACCATCCATTAGAGTAACAAAAATCTGGACAACAGACTACCTTCCATAATGACAAGGCTACCATTCAATGGAGTAACAAAAATCTAGACAACAGACTACCTTCCATAATGACAAGGCTACCATCCATTAGAGTAACAAAAATCTCGACAATAGACTACCTTCCATAATGACTAGGCTATCATCCATTGGAGTAACAAAAATCTCGACAACAATCTACCTTCCTTAATGAGTAGGGTATCATCCATTGGAGTATAAAATTTTTTGACAACAGACTACCTTCCATAATGACAAGGCTACCATCCATTAGAGTAACAAAAATCTCGACAACAGACTACCTTCCATAATGACTAGGCTATCATCCATTGGAGTAACAAAAATCTCGACAACAATCTACCTTCCTTAATGAGTAGGGTATCATCCATTGGAGTATAAAATTTTTTGACAACAGACTACCTTCCATAATGACAAGGCTACCATCCGTTGGAGTAACAAAAATCTCGACAACAGACTACCTTCCTTAATGGCAACGGTATCATCCATTGGAGTAACAAAAATCTCGACAGTAGACTAACCTCTATAATGACAAGTCCATAATCCATTGGAATAACAAAAATCTCGACAACAGACTACCTTTCATAATGACAAGGCTACAATCCAATGGAGTAACAAAAATCTCGACAATAGACTACCTTCCATAATGACAAGTCTATCATGCATTAGAGTAACAAAAATATAGACAACATACTACCTTCCATAATGACAAGGCTACAATCCATTAGAGTAACAAAAATCTCGACAACAGACTACCTTCCATAATGACAAGGCTACCATCCATTGGAGTAACAAAAATCCAGACAACAGACTACCTTCCATAATGACTAGGCTATCATCCATTGGAGTAACAAAAATCTCGACAACAGACTACCTTCCTTAATGAGTAGGGTATCATCCATTGGAGTATAAAATTTTTTGACAACAGACTACTTTCCATAATGACAAGGCTACCATCCATTGGAGTAACAAAAATCTCGACAACAGACTACCTTCCTTAATGGCAACGGTATCATCCATTGGAGTAACAAAAATCTCGACAGCAGACTAACTTCTATAATGACAAGTCCATAATCCATTGGAATAACAAAAATCTCGACAACAGACTACCTTTCATAATGACAAGGCTACAATCCAATGGAGTAACAAAAATCTCGACAATAGACTACCTTCCATAATGACAAGGCTACCATCCATTAGAGTAACAAAAATCTCGACAACAAACTACCTTCCATAATGACAAGGCTACCATCCATTGGAGTAACAAAAATCTCGACAACAGACTACCTTCCATAATGACAAGGCTATCATCTAATGGAGTAACAAAAATCTCGACAACAGACTACCTTCCATAATGACAAGGCTACCATCAATTGGAGTAACAAAAATCACGACAACAAACTACCTTCAATAATGACAAGGCTACTATCCATTGGAATAACAAAAATCTTGACAACAGACTACCTATCATAATGACAAGGCTACCATCCAATGGAGTAACCAAAATATCGACAACAGACTACCTTCCATAATGACAGGGCTACCATCCATTAGAGTAACAAAAATATGGACAACAGACTACATTCCATAATGACAAGGCTACAATCCAATGGAGTAACAAAAATCTCGACAACAGACTACCTTCCATAATGACAAGTCCATAATCCATTGGAATAACAAAAATCTCGACAACAGACTACCTTTCATAATGACAAGGCTACAATCCAATGGAGTAACAAAAAATATCGACAATAGACTACCTTCCATAATGACAAGTCTACCATCCATTGGAGTAACAAAAATATAGACAAGATACTACCTTCCATAATGACAAGGCTACCATCCATTAGAGTAACAAAAATCTGGACAACAGACTACCTTCCATAATGACAAGGCTACCATCCAATGGAGTAACAAAAATCTAGATAACAGACTACCTTCCATAATGACAAGGTTACCATCCATAAGAGTAACAAAAATCTCGACAACAGACTACCTTCCATAATGACTAGGCTATCATCCATTGGAGTAACAAAAATCTCAACAACAGAGTACCTTCCTGAATTACTAGGGTATCATCCATTAGAGTATAAAATTTTTTGACAACAGACTACCTTCCATAATGACAAGGCTACCATCCATTGGAGTAACAAAAATTTCGACAACAGACTACCTTCCTTAATGGCAAGGGTATCATCCATTGGAGTAACAAAAATCTCGACAGCAGACTACCTTCCACAATGACAAGTCCATAATCCATTGGAATAACAAAAATCTCGACAACTGACTACCTTCCATAATGACAAGTCCATAAACCATTGGAATAACAAAAATCTCGACAACAGACTACCTTTCATAATGACAAGTCCATAATCCATTGGAATAACAAAAATCTCTACAACAGACTACCTTTCATAATGACAAGGCTACAATCCAATGGAGTAACAAAAATCTCGACAATAGACTACCTTCCATAATGACAAGTCTACCATCAATTGGAGTAACAAAAATATAGACAACATACTACCTTCCATAATGACAAGGCTACCATCCATTAGAGTAACAAAAATCTGGACAACAGACTACCTTCCATAATGACAAGTTTACCATCCATTGGAGTAACAAAAATCTCGACACCAGACTACCTTCCATAATGACAAGGCTATCATCTAATGGAGTAACAAAAATCTCGACAACAGACTACCTTCCATAATGACTAGGCTACCATCAAATGGAGTAACAAAAATCACGACAACAAACTACCTTCAATAATGACAAGGCTACTATCCATTGGAATAACAAAAATCTCGACAACAGACTACCTATCATAATGACAAGGCAACCATCCAATGGAGTAACAAAAATCTCGACAACAGACTACCTTCCATAATGACAAGTCCATAATCCATTGGAATAATAAAAATCTCGACAATAGACTACCTTTCATAATGACAAGGCTACAATCCAATGGAGTAACAAAAAATCTCGACAATAGACTACCTTCCATAATGACAAGTCTACCATCCATTGGAGTAACAAAAATATAGACAAAATACTACCTTCCATAATGACAAGGCTACCATCCATTAGAGTAACAAAAATCTGGACAATAGACTACCGTCCATAATGACAAGGCTACCATCAATTGGAGTAACAAAAATCCCGACAACAGACTACCTTCCATAATGACAAGGCTATTATCCATTGGAATAACAAAAATCTCGACAACAGACTACCTATCATAATTACAAGGCTACCATCCAATGGAGTAACCAAAATATCGACAACAGACTACCTTCCATAATGACAAGGCTACCATCCATTAGAGTAACAAAAATCTGGACAACAGACTACCTTCCATAATGACAAGGCTACCATCCAATGGAGTAACAAAAATCTAGACAACAGACTACCTTCCATAATGACAAGGCTACCATCCATTAGAGTAATAAAAATCTCGACAACAGACTACCTTCCATAATGACTAGGCTATCATCCATTGGAGTAACAAAAATCTCGACAACAGACTACCTTCCTTAATGAGTAGGGTATCATCCATTGGAGTATAAAATTTTTTGACAACAGACTACCTTCCATAATGACAAGGCTACCATCAATAAGAGTAACAAAAATCTCGACAACAGACTACCTTCCATAATGACTATGCTATCATCCATTAGAGTAACAAAAATCTCAACAACAGACTACCTTCCTTAATGACTAGGGTATCATCCATTGGAGTATAAATTTTTTTGACAACAGACTACCTTCCATAATGACAAGGCTACCATCCATTGGAGTAACAAAAATCTCGACAACAGACTACCTTCCTTAATGGCAAGGGTATCATCCATTGGAGTAACAAAAATCTCGACAGCAGACTACCTTCCACAATGACAAGTCCATAATCCATTGGAATAACAAAAATCTCGACAACAGACTATCTTTCATAATGACAAGTCCATAATCCATTGGAATAACAAAAATCTCTACAACAGACTACCTTTCATAATGACAAGGCTACAATCCAATGGAGTAACAAAAATCTCGACAATAGACTACCTTCCATAATGACAAGTCTACCATCCATTGGAGTAACAAAAATATAGACAACATACTACCTTCCATAATGACAAGGCTACCATCCATTAGAGTAACAAAAATCTCGACAACAGACTACCTTCCATAATGACAAGGCTACCATCCATTGGAGTAACAAAAATCTCGACAACAGACTACCTTCCATAATGACAAGGCTATCATTTAATGGAGTAACAAAAATCTCGAAAACAGACTACCTTCCATAATGACAAGGCTACCATCAATTGGAGTAACAAAAATCACGACAACAAACTACCTTCAATAATGACAAGGCTATTATCCATTGGAATAACAAAAATCTCGACAACAGACTACCTATCATAATGACAAGGCTACCATCCAATGGAGTAACCAAAATATCGACAACAGACTACCTTCCATAATGACAAGGCTACCATCCATTAGAGTAACAAAAATATGGACAACAGACTACCTTCCATAATGACAAGGCTACAATCCAATGGAGTAACAAAAATCTCGACAACAGACTACCTTCCATAATGACAAGTCCATAATCCATTGGAATAACAAAAATCTCGACAACAAACTACCTTTCATAATGACAAGGCTACAATCCAATGGAGTAACAAAAAATCTCGACAATAGACTACCTTCCATAATGACAAGTCTACCATCCATTGGAGTAACAAAAATATAGAAAACATACTACCTTCCATAATGACAAGGCTACCATCCATTAGAGTAACAAAAATCTGGACAATAAACTACCTTCCATAATGACAAGGCTACCATCCAATGGGGTAACAAAAATCTCGACAAAAGACTACCTTCCATAATGACAAGGCTACCATCAATTGGAGTAACAAAAATCACGACAACAAACTACCTTCCATAATGACAAGGCTATTATCCATTGGAATAACAAAAATCTCGACAACAGACTACCTATCATAATGACAAGGCTACCATCCAATGGAGTAACCAAAATATCGACAACAGACTACCTTCCATAATGACAAGGCTACCATCCATTAGAGTAACAAAAATCTGGACAACAGACTACCTTCCATAATGACAAGGCTACCATCCAATGGAGTAAAAAAATCTAGACAACAGACTACCTTCCATAATGACAAGGCTACCATCCATTAGAGTAACAAAAATCTCGACAACAGACTACCTTCCATAATGACTAGGCTATCATCCATTGGAGTAACAAAAATCTCGACAACAGACTACCTTCCTTAATGGCAACGGTATCATCCATTGGAGTAACAAAAATCTCGACAGCAGACTAACTTCCATAATGACAAGTCCATAATCCATTCGAATAACAAAAATCTCGACAACTGACTACCTTTCATAATGACAAGGCTACAATCCAATGGAGTAACAAAAATCTCGACAATAGACTACCTTCCATAATGACAAGACTACCATCCATTAGAGTAACAAATATATAGACAACATACTACCTTCCATAATGACAAGTCTACCATCCAATGGAGTAACAAAAATCTGGACAACAAAATACCTTCAATAATGACAAGGCTACTATCCATTGGAATAACAAAAATCTCGACAACAGACTACCTATCATAATGACAAGGCTACCATCCAATGGAGTAACAAAAATCTCAAAAACAGACTACCTTCCATAATGACAAGGCTACCATCCATTGGAGTAACAAAAATCTTGACAACAGACTACCTTCCATAATAACAAGGCTATCATCTAATGGAGTAACAAAAATCTCGACAACAGACTACCTTCCATAATGACAAGGCTACCATCAATTGGAGTAACAAAAATCACGACAACAAACTACCTTCCATAATGACAAGGCTACTATCCATTGGAATAACAAAAATCTCGACAACAGACTACCTATCATAATGACAAGGCTACCATCCAATGGAGTAACCAAAATATCGACAACAGACTACCTTCCATAATGACAAGGCTACCATCCATTAGAGTAACAAAAATCTGGACAACAGACTACCTTCCATAATGACAAGGCAACCATCCAATGGAGTAACAAAAATCTAGACAACAAACTACCTTCCATAATAACAAGGCTACCATCCATTAGAGTAACAAAAATCTCGACAACAGACTACCTTCCATAATGACTAGGCTATCATCCATTGGAGTAAAAAAAATCTCGACAATAGACTACCTTCCTTAATGACTAGGGTATCATCCATTGGAGTATAAAAATTTTAGACAACAGACTACCTTCCATAATGACAAGGCTACCATCCATTGGAGTAACAAAAATCTCGACAACAGACTACCTTCCTTAATGGCAAGGGTATCATCCATTGGAGTAACAAAAATCTCGACAGCAGACTACCTTCCATAATGACAAGTCCGTAATCCATTGGAATAACAAAAATCTGGACAACAGACTACCTTCCATAATTACAAGGCTACAATCCAATGGAGAAACAAAAATCTCCACAACAGACTACCTTCCATAATGACAAGGCTACCATCCATTGGAGTAACAAAAATCTCGACAACAGACTACCTTCCATAATGACAAGGCTACCATCCATTGGAGTAACAAAAATCACGACAACAGACTACCTTCCATAATGACAAGGCTACAATCCATTGGAATAACAAAAATCTCGACAACGGACTACCTATCATAATGACAAAGCTACCATCCAATGGAGTAACCAAAATATCGACAAAAGACTACCTTCCATAATGACAAGGCTACCATCCATTAGAGTAAAAAAATCTGGACAACAGACTACCTTCCATAATGACAAGGCTACCATCCAATGGAGTAACAAAAATCTAGACAACAGACTACCTTCCATAATGACAAGGCTACCATCCATTAGAGTAACAAAAATCTCGACAGCAGACTACCTTCCATAATGACAATGCTACCATCCATTGGAGTATCAAAGATATCGACAACATACTACCTTCCATAATGACAAGGCTACCATCAATTGGGGTAACAAAAATCACGACAACAAACTACCTTCCATAATGACAAGGCTACTATCCATTGGAATAACAAAAATTTCGACAACAGACTACCTATCATATTGACAAGGCTACCATCCAATGGAGTAACAAAAATATCGACAACAGACTACCTTACATAATGACAAGGCTACCATACATTAGAGTAACAAAAATCTCGACAACAGACTACCTTCCATAATGACAAGGCTACCATCCATTGGAGTAACAAAAATCACGACAACAGACTACCTTCCATAATGACAAGGCTACAATCCATTGGAATAACAAAAATCTCGACAACGGACTACCTATCATAATGACAAAGCTACCATCCAATGGAGTAACCAAAATATCGACAAAAGACTACCTTCCATAATGACAAGGCTACCATCCATTAGAGTAAAAAAATCTGGACAACAGACTACCTTCCATAATGACAAGGCTACCATCCAATGGAGTAACAAAAATCTAGACAACAGACTACCTTCCATAATGACAACGCTACCATCCATTAGAGTAACAAAAATCTCGACAGCAGACTACCTTCCATAATGACAATGCTACCATCCATTGGAGTATCAAAGATATCGACAACATACTACCTTCCATAATGACAAGGCTACCATCAATTGGGGTAACAAAAATCACGACAACAAACTACCTTCCATAATGACAAGGCTACTATCCATTGGAATAACAAAAATTTCGACAACAGACTACCTATCATATTGACAAGGCTACCATCCAATGGAGTAACAAAAATATCGACAACAGACTACCTTACATAATGACAAGGCTACCATCCATTAGAGTAACAAAAATCTGGACAACATACTACCTTCCATAATGACAAGGCTACCAACCATTGGAGTAACAAAAATATCAACAAGAGACAACCTTCCATAATGACAATGCTACCATCCATTGGAGTAACAGAAATCAAAACGACAGACTTCCTTCCATAATGACAAGGCTACCTTCCGTTTAAGAAACAAAAATTGGGACAACAGACTACCTTCCATAATGACAAGGCTACCATCCATTGGAGTAAAAAAATCAAGACAACAGACTACCTTCCATAATGACAAGGCTACCTTCCATTGGAGTAACAAATATATCGACAAAATACAACCTTCCATAATGACAAGGCTACCATCCATTGGAGTAACAAAAATCACGACAACAAACTACGTTCCATAATTACAAGGCTACCATCCATTGGAATAAAAAAAATTCGACAACAAACTACCTTCCATAATGACAAGGCTACCATCCAATAGAGTAACAAAAATATCACAAACAGACTACCTTCCATAATGACAAGGCTACCATCCATTAGAGTAAAAAAAATCTGGACAACAAACTACCTTCCATAATGATAAGGCTACCATCCATTGGAGTAACAAAAATATCAACAAGAGACTACCTTCCGTAATGACAAGGCTACCATCCATTGGAGTAAAAAAGATATCGACAACATACTACCTTCCATAATGACAAGGCTACCATCCATTGGAGTAACAAAGATATCGACAACATACTACCTTCCATAATGACAAGGCTACCATCAATTGGAGTAACAAAAATCTAGACAACAAACTACCTTCCATAATGACAAGGCTACTATCCATTGGAATAACAAAAATCTCGACAACAGACTACCTATCATAATGACAAGGCTACCATCACTTCGAGTAACAAAAATCATGACAACAAACTACCTTACATAATGACAAGGCTACCATCCATTGTATAAAAAAAATCTCGAAAAAAGACTACCTATCATAATGCCAAGGCTACCATCCAATGGAGTAACAAAAATCTAGACAACAGACTACCATCCATAATAACAAGGCTACCATCCATTGGAGTAACAAAGATATCGACCACATACTACCTTCCATAATGACAAGGCTACCATCAATTGGAGTAACAAAAATCAAGACAACAAACTACCTTCCATAATGACAAGGCTACTATCCAATGGAATAACAAAAATCTCGACAACAGACTACATATCATAATGACAAGGCTACCATCCAATGGAGTAACAAAAATATCGACAACATACTACCTTCCATAATGACAAGGCTACCATCTATTAGAGTAACAAAAATCTGGACAACACACTACCTTCCATAATGACAATGCTACCATCCAATGGAGTAACAAAAATCTAGACAACAGACTACCTTCCATAATGACAAGGCTACCATCCATTAGAGTAACAAAAATCTCGAAAACAGACTACCTTCCATAATGACAAGGCTACCATCCATTGGAGTAACAAAAATATCAACAAGAGACTACCTTCCATAATGACAACGCTACCATCCATTGGAGTAACAGAAATCAAAACGACAGACTTCCTTCCATAATGACAAGGCTACCATCCGTTTGAGAAACTACCTTCCATAATGACAAGGCTATCATCCATTGGAGTAACAAAAATATCAACAAGAGACTACCTTCCTAATGACAAGGCTACCATCCATTGGAGTAAAAGAAATCTAGACAACAGACTACCTTCAATAATGACAAGGCTACCATCCATTGGAGTAACAAATATATAGACAAAATAGAACCTTCAATAATGACAAGGCTACCATCCATTGGAGTAACAAAAATCACGACAACAAACTACGTTCCATAATTAAAAGGCTACCATCCATTGGAATAAAAAAAATCTCGACAACAAACTACCTTCCATAATGACAAGGCTACCATCCATTGGAGTAAAAAAATCTAGACAACAAACTACCTTCCATAATGACAAGGCTACTATCCATTGGAATAACAAAAATTTCGACAACAGACTACCTATCATATTGACAAGGCTACCATCCAATGGAGTAACAAAAATATCGACAACAGACTACCTTACATAATGACAAGGCTACCATACATTAGAGTAACAAAAATCTCGACAACAGACTACCTTCCATAATGACAAGGCTACCATCCATTGGAGTAACAAAAATCACGACAACAGACTACCTTCCATAATGACAAGGCTACAATCCATTGGAATAACAAAAATCTCGACAACGGACTACCTATCATAATGACAAAGCTACCATCCAATGGAGTAACCAAAATATCGACAAAAGACTACCTTCCATAATGACAAGGCTACCATCCATTAGAGTAAAAAAATCTGGACAACAGACTACCTTCCATAATGACAAGGCTACCATCCAATGGAGTAACAAAAATCTAGACAACAGACTACCTTCCATAATGACAACGCTACCATCCATTAGAGTAACAAAAATCTCGACAGCAGACTACCTTCCATAATGACAATGCTACCATCCATTGGAGTATCAAAGATATCGACAACATACTACCTTCCATAATGACAAGGCTACCATCAATTGGGGTAACAAAAATCACGACAACAAACTACCTTCCATAATGACAAGGCTACTATCCATTGGAATAACAAAAATTTCGACAACAGACTACCTATCATATTGACAAGGCTACCATCCAATGGAGTAACAAAAATATCGACAACAGACTACCTTACATAATGACAAGGCTACCATCCATTAGAGTAACAAAAATCTGGACAACATACTACCTTCCATAATGACAAGGCTACCAACCATTGGAGTAACAAAAATATCAACAAGAGACAACCTTCCATAATGACAATGCTACCATCCATTGGAGTAACAGAAATCAAAACGACAGACTTCCTTCCATAATGACAAGGCTACCTTCCGTTTAAGAAACAAAAATTGGGACAACAGACTACCTTCCATAATGACAAGGCTACCATCCATTGGAGTAAAAAAATCAAGACAACAGACTACCTTCCATAATGACAAGGCTACCTTCCATTGGAGTAACAAATATATCGACAAAATACAACCTTCCATAATGACAAGGCTACCATCCATTGGAGTAACAAAAATCACGACAACAAACTACGTTCCATAATTACAAGGCTACCATCCATTGGAATAAAAAAAATTCGACAACAAACTACCTTCCATAATGACAAGGCTACCATCCAATAGAGTAACAAAAATATCACAAACAGACTACCTTCCATAATGACAAGGCTACCATCCATTAGAGTAAAAAAAATCTGGACAACAAACTACCTTCCATAATGACAAGGCTACCATCCATTGGAGTAACAAAAATATCAACAAGAGACTACCTTCCGTAATGACAAGGCTACCATCCATTGGAGTAAAAAAGATATCGACAACATACTACCTTCCATAATGACAAGGCTACCATCCATTGGAGTAACAAAGATATCGACAACATACTACCTTCCATAATGACAAGGCTACCATCAATTGGAGTAACAAAAATCTAGACAACAAACTACCTTCCATAATGACAAGGCTACTATCCATTGGAATAACAAAAATCTCGACAACAGACTACCTATCATAATGACAAGGCTACCATCACTTCGAGTAACAAAAATCATGACAACAAACTACCTTACATAATGACAAGGCTACCATCCATTGTATAAAAAAAATCTCGAAAAAAGACTACCTATCATAATGCCAAGGCTACCATCCAATGGAGTAACAAAAATCTAGACAACAGACTACCATCCATAATAACAAGGCTACCATCCATTGGAGTAACAAAGATATCGACCACATACTACCTTCCATAATGACAAGGCTACCATCAATTGGAGTAACAAAAATCAAGACAACAAACTACCTTCCATAATGACAAGGCTACTATCCAATGGAATAACAAAAATCTCGACAACAGACTACATATCATAATGACAAGGCTACCATCCAATGGAGTAACAAAAATATCGACAACATACTACCTTCCATAATGACAAGGCTACCATCTATTAGAGTAACAAAAATCTGGACAACACACTACCTTCCATAATGACAATGCTACCATCCAATGGAGTAACAAAAATCTAGACAACAGACTACCTTCCATAATGACAAGGCTACCATCCATTAGAGTAACAAAAATCTCGAAAACAGACTACCTTCCATAATGACAAGGCTACCATCCATTGGAGTAACAAAAATATCAACAAGAGACTACCTTCCATAATGACAACGCTACCATCCATTGGAGTAACAGAAATCAAAACGACAGACTTCCTTCCATAATGACAAGGCTACCATCCGTTTGAGGAACTACCTTCCATAATGACAAGGCTATCATCCATTGGAGTAACAAAAATATCAACAAGAGACTACCTTCCTAATGACAAGGCTACCATCCATTGGAGTAAAAGAAATCTAGACAACAGACTACCTTCAATAATGACAAGGCTACCATCCATTGGAGTAACAAATATATAGACAAAATAGAACCTTCAATAATGACAAGGCTACCATCCATTGGAGTAACAAAAATCACGACAACAAACTACGTTCCATAATTAAAAGGCTACCATCCATTGGAATAAAAAAAATCTCGACAACAAACTACCTTCCATAATGACAAGGCTACCATCCATTGGAGTAAAAAAATCTAGACAACAAACTACCTTCCATAATGACAAGGCTACCTTCCATTGGAGTATCAAATATATAGACAAAATACAACCTTCCATAATGACAAGGCTACCATCCATTGGAGTAACAAAAATCACCACAACAAACTACGTTCCATAATTACAAGGCTACCATCCATTGAAATAAAAAAATTTCGACAACAAACTACCTTCCATAATGACAAGGCTACCATCCAATAGAGTAACAAAAATATCACCAACAGACTACCTTCCATAATGAATAGGCTACCTTCCATTAGAGTAAAAAAAATCTGGACAACAAACTACCTTCCATAATGACAAGGCTACCATCCATTGGAGTAACAAAAATATCAACAAGAGACTACCTTCCATAATGACAAGGCTACCATCCATTGGAGTAACAAAGATATCGACAACATACTACCTTCCATAATGACAAGGCTACCATCCATTGGAGTAACAAAGATATCGACAACAGACTACCTTCCATAATGACAAGGCTACCATCAATTGGAGTAACAAAAATCACGACAACAAACTACTTTCCATAATGACAAGGCTACTATCCATTGGAATAACAAAAATATCGACAACAGACTACCTATCATAATGAAAAGGCCACCATCCAATTGAGTAACAAAAATATCGACAACAGACTACCATCCATAATAACAAGGCTACCATCCATTGGAGTAACAAAGATATCGACCACATACTACCTTCCATAATGACAAGGCTACTATCCAATGGAATAACAAAAATCTCGACAACAGACTACCTATCATAATGACAAGGCTACCATCCAATGGAGTAACAAAAATATTGACAACATACTACCTTCCATAATAACAAGGCTACCATCTATTAGAGTAACAAAAATCTGGACAACACACTACCTTCCATAATGACAAGGCTACCATCCAATGGAGTAACAAAAATCTAGACAACAGACTACATTCCATAATGACAAGGCTACCATCCATTAGAGTAACAAAAATCTCGAAAACAGACTACCTTCCATAATGACAAGGCTACCATCCATTGGAGTAACAAAAATATCAACAAGAGACTACCTTCCATAATGACAACACTACCATCCATTGGAGTAACAGAAATCAAAACGACAAACTTCCTTCCATAATGACAAGGCTACCATCCGTTTGAGAAACAAAAATCGGGACAACAGACTACCTTCAATAATGACAAGGCTATCATCCAATGGAGTAACAAAAATATCAACAAGAGACTACCTTCCATAATGACAAGGCTACCATCCATTGGAGTAAAAAAAATCTAGACAACAGACTACCTTCATAATGACAAGGCTACCATCCATTGGAGTAACAAATATATCGACAAAATACAACCTTCCATAATGACAAGGCTACCATCCATTGGAGTAACAAAAATCACGACAACAAACTACGTTCCATAATTAAAAGGCTGCCATCCATTGGAATAAAAAAAATCTCGACAACAAGCTACCTTCCATAATGACAAGGCTACCATCCAATAGAGTAACAAAAATATCACCAACAGACTACCTTCCATAATGACAAGGCCACCATCCATTAGAGTAAAAAAAATCTGGACAACAAACTACCTTCCATAATGACAAGGCTACCATCCATTGGAGTAACAAAAATATCAACAAGAGACTACCTTCCATAATGACAAGGCTACCATCCATTGGAGTAACAAAGATATCGACAACATACTACCTTCCATAATGACAAGGCTACCATCCATTGGAGTAACAAAGATATCGACAACATACTACCTTCCATAATGACAAGGCTACCATCAATTGGAGTAACAAAAATCACGACAACAAACTACCTTCCATAATGATAAGGCTACCATCCAATGGAGTAACAAAAATCTTGACAACAGACTACCTTCCATAATGACAAGGCTACCATCCATTGGAGTAACAAAAATCTCGACAACAGACTACCTTCCATAATGATAAGGCTACCATCCAATGGAGTAACAAAAATCTCGACAACAGACTACCTTCCATAATGATAAGGCTACCATCAATTGGAGTAACAAAAATCACGACAACAAAGTACCTTCCATAATGACAAGGCTATTATCCATTGGAATAAGAAAAATCTCGACAACAGACTACCTATCATAATGACAAGGCTACCATCCAATGGAGTAACAAAAATATCGACAACAGTCTACCTTCCCTAATGACAAGGCTACCATCCATTAGAGTAACAAAAATCTGGACAACAAACTACCTTCTATAATGACAAGGCTACCATCCAAATGGAGTAATAAAAATCTAGACAACAAACTACCTTCCATAATGACAAGGCTACCATCCATTGGAGTAACAAAAATCTCGACAACAGACTACCTATCACAATGACAAGGCTACCATCCAATGGAGTAACAAAAATATCGACAACAGACTACCTTACATAATGACAAGGCTACCATCCATTAGAGTAACAAAAATCTGGACAACATACTACCTTCCATAATGACAAGGCTACCATCCATTGGAGTAAAAAAAATATCAACAAGAGACTACCTTCCATAATGACAACGCTACCATCCATTGGAGTAACATAAATCACAACGACAGACTTCCTTCCATAATGACAAGGCTACCATCCGTTTGAGAAACATAATTCGGGACAACAGACTACCTTCCATAATGACAAGGTTACCATCCATTGGAGTAACAAAAATATCAACAAGAGACTACCTTCCATAATGACAAGGCTACCGTCCATTGGAGTAAGAAAAATCTAGACAACAGACTACCTTCCATAATGACAAGGCTACCATCCATTGGAGTACAAATATATCGACAAAATACAACCTTCCATAATGACAAGGCTACCATCCATTGGAGTAACAAAAATCATGACAACAAACTACGTTCCATAATTATAAGTCTACCATCCATTGGAATAAAAAAAAATCTGGACAAAAATAATGACAAGGCTACCATCCAATGGAGTAACAAAAATATCGACAACATACTACCTTCCATAATGACAAGGCTACCATCTATTAGAGTAACAAAAATCTGGACAACACACTACCTTCCATAATGACAATGCTACCATCCAATGGAGTAACAAAAATCTAGACAACAGACTACCTTCCATAATGACAAGGCTACCATCCATTAGAGTAACAAAAATCTCGAAAACAGACTACCTTCCATAATGACAAGGCTACCATCCATTGGAGTAACAAAAATATCAACAAGAGACTACCTTCCATAATGACAACGCTACCATCCATTGGAGTAACAGAAATCAAAACGACAGACTTCCTTCCATAATGACAAGGCTACCATCCGTTTGAGGAACTACCTTCCATAATGACAAGGCTACCATCCATTGGAGTAACAAAAATATCAACAAGAGACTACCTTCCATAATGACAAGGCTACCATCAATTGGAGTAAAAAAAATCTAGAAAACAGACTACCTTCCATAATGACAAGGCTACCATCCATTGGAGTAACAAAAATATCAACAAGAGACTACCTTCCATAATGACAAGGCTACCATCCATTGGAGTAACAAAGATATCGATAACATACTACCTTCCATAATGACAAGGCTAGCATCAATTGGAGTAACAAAAATCACGACAACAAACTACCTTCCATAATGCCAAGGCCACCATCCAATGGAGTAACAAAAATATCGACAACAGACTACCATCCATAATGACAAGGCTACCATCCATTGGAGTAACAAAGATATCGACAACATACTACCTTCCATAATGACAAGGCTACCATCCATTGGAGTAACAAAAATCATGAAAAAAAACTACCTTCCATAATGACAAGGCTGCCATCCATTGGAATAAAAAAAATCTCGACAACAGACTACCTATCATAATGACAAGGCTACCATCCAATAGAGTAACAAAAATATTGACAACATACTACCTTCCATAATGACAAGGCCACCATCCATTAGAGTAACAAAAATCTGGACAACACACTACCTTCCATAATGACAAGGCTACCATCCATTGGAGTAACAAAAATATCAACAAGAGACTACCTTCCATAATGACAAGGCTACCATCCATTGGAGTAACAAAAATCTCGAAAACAGACTACCTTCCATAATGACAAGGCTACCATCCAATGGAGTAACAAAGATATCGACAACAGACTACCTTCCATAATGACAACACTACCATCCATTGGAGTAACAGAAATCACGACAACAAACTTCCTTCCATAATGACAAGGCTACCATCCGTTTGAGTAACAAAAATCGGGACAACAGACTACCTTCCATAATGACAAGGCTATCATCCATTGGAGTAACAAAAATATCAACAACAGACTACCTTCCATAATGATAAGGCTACCATCCAATGGAGTAACAAAAATCTCGACAACAGACTACCTTCCATAATGATAAGGCTACCATCAATTGGAGTAACAAAAATCACGACAACAAAGTACCTTCCATAATGACAAGGCTATTATCCATTGGAATAAGAAAAATCTCGACAACAGACTACCTATCATAATGACAAGGCTACCATCCAATGGAGTAACAAAAATATCGACAACAGTCTACCTTCCCTAATGACAAGGCTACCATCCATTAGAGTAACAAAAATCTGGACAACAAACTACCTTCTATAATGACAAGGCTACCATCCAAATGGAGTAATAAAAATCTAGACAACAAACTACCTTCCATAATGACAAGGCTACCATCCATTGGAGTAACAAAAATCTCGACAACAGACTACCTATCACAATGACAAGGCTACCATCCAATGGAGTAACAAAAATATCGACAACAGACTACCTTACATAATGACAAGGCTACCATCCATTAGAGTAACAAAAATCTGGACAACATACTACCTTCCATAATGACAAGGCTACCATCCATTGGAGTAAAAAAAATATCAACAAGAGACTACCTTCCATAATGACAACGCTACCATCCATTGGAGTAACATAAATCACAACGACAGACTTCCTTCCATAATGACAAGGCTACCATCCGTTTGAGAAACATAATTCGGGACAACAGACTACCTTCCATAATGACAAGGTTACCATCCATTGGAGTAACAAAAATATCAACAAGAGACTACCTTCCATAATGACAAGGCTACCGTCCATTGGAGTAAGAAAAATCTAGACAACAGACTACCTTCCATAATGACAAGGCTACCATCCATTGGAGTACAAATATATCGACAAAATACAACCTTCCATAATGACAAGGCTACCATCCATTGGAGTAACAAAAATCATGACAACAAACTACGTTCCATAATTATAAGTCTACCATCCATTGGAATAAAAAAAAATCTGGACAAAAATAATGACAAGGCTACCATCCAATGGAGTAACAAAAATATCGACAACATACTACCTTCCATAATGACAAGGCTACCATCTATTAGAGTAACAAAAATCTGGACAACACACTACCTTCCATAATGACAATGCTACCATCCAATGGAGTAACAAAAATCTAGACAACAGACTACCTTCCATAATGACAAGGCTACCATCCATTAGAGTAACAAAAATCTCGAAAACAGACTACCTTCCATAATGACAAGGCTACCATCCATTGGAGTAACAAAAATATCAACAAGAGACTACCTTCCATAATGACAACGCTACCATCCATTGGAGTAACAGAAATCAAAACGACAGACTTCCTTCCATAATGACAAGGCTACCATCCGTTTGAGGAACTACCTTCCATAATGACAAGGCTACCATCCATTGGAGTAACAAAAATATCAACAAGAGACTACCTTCCATAATGACAAGGCTACCATCAATTGGAGTAAAAAAAATCTAGAAAACAGACTACCTTCCATAATGACAAGGCTACCATCCATTGGAGTAACAAAAATATCAACAAGAGACTACCTTCCATAATGACAAGGCTACCATCCATTGGAGTAACAAAGATATCGATAACATACTACCTTCCATAATGACAAGGCTAGCATCAATTGGAGTAACAAAAATCACGACAACAAACTACCTTCCATAATGCCAAGGCCACCATCCAATGGAGTAACAAAAATATCGACAACAGACTACCATCCATAATGACAAGGCTACCATCCATTGGAGTAACAAAGATATCGACAACATACTACCTTCCATAATGACAAGGCTACCATCCATTGGAGTAACAAAAATCATGAAAAAAAACTACCTTCCATAATGACAAGGCTACTATCCATTGGAATAACAAAAATCTCGACAACAGACTACCTATCATAATGACAAGGCTACCATCCAATGGAGTAACAAAAATATTGACAACATACTACCTTCCATAATGACAAGGCTACCATCTATTAGAGTAACAAAAATCTGGACAACACACTACCTTCCATAATGACAATGCTACCATCCAATGGAGTAACAAAAATCTAGACAACAGACTACCTTCCATAATGACAAGGCTACCATCCATTAGAGTAACAAAAATCTCGAAAACAGACTACCTTCCATAATGACAAGGCTACCATCAATTGGAGTAACAAAAATCTCGACAACAAACTACCTTCCATAATGACAAGGCTACCATCCATTGGAGTAACAAAAATCTCGAAAACAGACTACCTTCCATAATGACAAGGCTACCATCAATTGGGGTAACAAAAATCACGACAACAAACTACCTTCCATAATGACAAGGCTACTATCCATTGGAATAACAAAAATCTCGACAACAGACTACCTATCACAATGACAAGGCTACCATCCAATGGAGTAACAAAAATATCGACAACAGACTACCTTACATAATGACAAGGCTACCATCCATTAGAGTAACAAAAATCTGGACAACAGACTACCTTCCATAATGACAAGGCTACCATCCATTGGAGTAACAAAAATATCAACAAGAGACTACCTTCCATAATGACAAGGCTACCATCAATTGGAGTAAAAAAAATCTAGACAACAGACTACCTTCCATAATGACAAGGCTACCATCCATTGGAGTAACAAATATATCGACAAAATACAACCTTCCATAATGACAAGGCTACCATACATT
Source organism: Vicia faba (assembly GCA_948472305.1). Taxonomy (NCBI): domain Eukaryota; kingdom Viridiplantae; phylum Streptophyta; class Magnoliopsida; order Fabales; family Fabaceae; genus Vicia; species Vicia faba. The sequence continues at coordinate 613,306,473 of OX451741.1, forward strand.
GGAGTAACAAAAATCACGACAACAAACTACGTTCCATAATGACAAGGCTACCATCCATTGGAGTAACAAAGATATCGACAACATACTACCTTCCATAATGACAAGGCTAGCATCAATTAGAGTAACAAAAATCACGACAACAACCTACCTTCCATAATGCCAAGGCTACTATCCATTGGAATAACAAAAATCTCGACAACAGACTACCTATCATAATGACAAGGCCACCATCCAATGGAGTAACAAAAATATCGACAACAGACTACCATCCATAATGACAAGGCTATCATCCATTGGAGTAACAAAGATATCGACAACATACTACCTTCCATAATGACAAGGCTACCATCCATTAGAGTAACAAAAATCATGAAAAAAAACTACCTTCCATAAAGACAAGGCTACTATCCATTGGAATAACAAAAATCTCGACACCAGACTACCTTCCATAATGACAAGGCTACCATCCATTAGAGTAACAAAAATCTGTACAACAGACTACCTTCCATAATGAAAAGGCTACCATCCAATGGAGTAACAAAAATCTCGACAATAGACTACCTTCCATAATAACAAGGCTACCATCCATTGGAGTAAACAAAATGTCGACAATAGACTACCTTCCATAATGACAAGGCTACCATCCATTGGAGTATCAAAGATATCGACAACATACTACCTTCCATAATGACAAGGCTACCATCAATTGGGGTAACAAAAATCACGACAACAAACTACCTTCCATAATGACAAGACTACTATCCATTGGAATAACAAAAATCTCGACAATAGACTACCTATCATAATGACAAGGCTACGATCCAATGGAGTAACAAAAATATCGACAACAGACTACCTTCCATAATGACAAGGCTACCATCCATTATAGTAACAAAAATCTGGACAACAGACTACCTTCCATAATGACAAGGCTACCATCCAATGGAGTAACAAAAATCTAGACAACAGACTACCTTCCATAATGATAAGGATACCATCCATTGGAGTAAGAAAAATCTCGACAACAGACTACCTTCCATAATGACAAGGCTACCATCAATTGGAGTATCAAAGATATCAACAACATATTACCTTCCATAATGAAAGGGCTACCATCAATTGGGCTAACAAAAATCACGACAACATACTACCTTCCATAATGACAAGGCTACCATCCATTGGAATAACAAAGATCTTGACAACATACTACCTTCAATAATGACAAGGCTACCATCCATTGGAGTAACAAAACTCACGACAACAAACTACCTTCCATAATGACAAGGCTACGATCCATTTGAGTACCAAAAATCTCGACAACAGACTACCTTCCATAATGACAAGGCTACCATCCATTAGAGTAACAAAAATCTGGACAACAGACTACCTTCCATAATGACAAGGCTACAATCCATTGGAGTAAGAAAACTCTGGACAACAGACTACCTTCCATAATGACAAGGCTACCATCCATTAGAGTAACAAAAATATCAAAAGGAGACTACCTTCCATAATGGCAAGGCTATCATCCAATGGAGTAACAAAAATCTCGACAACAGACTACCTTCCATAATGACTAGGCTACCATCCATTGGAGTATAAAAAATTTGGACAACAAACTACCTTCCATAATGACAAGGCTACCATCCATTGGAGTAACAAAATCTCGAAAACATACTACGTTCTATAATGACAAGAGTATCATCCATTGGAGTAACAAAAATCTCGACAACAGACTACCTTCCATAATGAAAAGTCCATAATCCATTGGAATAACAAAAATCTCGAAAACAGACTACCTTTCATAATGACAAAGCTACAATCCAATGGAGTAACAAAAATCTTGACAATAGACTACCTTCCATAATGACAAGTCTACCATCCATTGGAGTATCAAAAATATGAACAACAGACTACCTTCCATAATGACAAGGCTACCATCCATTGGAGTAACAGAAATCACAACGATAGACTACCTTCCATAATGACAAGGCTACCATCCATTGGAGTAACAAAAATCGGGAAAACAAACTACCTTCCATAATGAAAAGGCTACCATCCATTGGAGTAACAAAAATATCAATAAGAGACTACCTTCCATATTGACAAGGCTACCATCCATTGGAGTAACAAAAATCTCTACAACAAACTACCTTCCATAATGACAAGGCTACCATCCATTAGAGTAACAAAGATATCGACAAAATATAACCTTCCATAATGACAAGGCTACCATCCATTGGAGTAACAAAAATCACGACAAAAAAGTACGTTCCATAATTACAAGGCTACCATCCATACGAATAAAATAAATCTCGAAAAAAAACTACCTTCCATAATGACAAGGCTACCATCCATTAGAGTAACAAAAATCTGGACAACAGACTACCTTCTGAAGTAGTGAAAAACACAAGAAGGGGGGGTTGAATTGTAAAACTGAAAATCAATGCAATGAACAAGATATTTTTATCCTGGTTCGTTTGATCTCAAACTACTCCAGTCCATCCTTCAAGGTGATTTCGCCTCTCTCCTACGAGGTCTTAATCCACTATATTCAACTGAATATTACAGACTGCTTTAACAACTGCTAAATCCTTCTTGATGTAAACCACAACCCGGTTTGTCAAGGAAACACTTTCTTACAAAGAAGATAAATCTAAGTGTGTGAATGTTTTCTACAAAACTGTATCACAACTGTGATGTATACACAACTTAAAGCTTAGAAACTAGATTGCTAAACAATGATTGAATAAGAGAATGTGTAGTGTTTAGAAAACTGAGAGAAGGAAGATTATGATCAGCTTTTAGGCGTGTAAAGATTTGGAGAGCATTAGCCAATTCAATCTTCAAAGTCTTGTTTATATAGCACTGAGATGTTGAACGTTGGAGCAATATTCTTGATTCAATGCTAATAACAAACTTTCCTTATCGAGCAGATCTTGTCTGGAATGAGGCCGTTGGTATTAATTTGCTTTCAATGCACAGTACTGTTGCTTACTTAATGCACGTTCTGGCTTGGCTCATTCTGATTCTGCTTAGCTGTTGATGAACTGTTGTGTTTCTTTATCAGAGTGTTAAGCACAGTTCTATTCATCAGGCTTCAGCATATACGTGAGTTAATCTTCTGATTCTGGCATTCTGATATGGCAACTTCTGATGCTGATGTCAGGAACCAAATTTCTGATGCTGATTAGGTGAGATCTTGCTTATACCAATCAGAGTATCTGCAAATCAGAACGTAATAATTTAGGCAGCAGATAGTTCATACATGAATCATATAAATAATATATCTTTTCACTTTGTTATCATCAAAACTTAAACATAGGGTAGTAGATTCAAACTTTGTTCTAACAATCTCCCCCTTTTTGATGATGACAAAAACTAGATATTTTTTAAATGAAAATAACGTGAAAAGGTATCAGAGAGATGCATCAGAGTAAGAGGTTATCAAAGATAAGGGATACATAGATATAAGAGTTGAGAGATACTCCCCCTGAGTTTATTACTTCCCTTTTTGATTACAAGTGTTCTTCAGGATCAGATCTTTTTGCCTTTCTTTGAACATCAGAGTATCAGAGTCTTTGACTATCGGAAGCTTTAGATCAGCATATCAGAGCAGAGCTTCAGATCAGCGTATCAGAGCTTTTCTTGTCAAAGCTTTGCTTTGGATCAGAGTATTAGAGCGGATCAGAGCTTCAGAGCTTTTAGTCTTCAGAGTTTCCAGGAGCTTCCTTGTACTTGTAGACTTTAAGCAAAACAAAAAAACATTTTCAAGTATAATAGAGTTAGAATGTTCGAGAATTTCTATCTTAGTTAACCGTTATTGTTTAAAATATCATTCTTGTTCTCCCCCTTTTTGTCAGCAATCAAAAAGTGTAGGTGATGTGCTAAAACAATTAAGATCAGAAAAACTTGTCATATTAAAAAGGTTCAGAATCAAACAAAACATATTCAAACAGTACATCAGAAAATCAAAGAAAACATGAAAAAGACATGAATAAAAAAACTAAGGTTGGGGAGGAAAGCGTGTGAACAGGTTCTCCAGCATGGCTTTGATCTGATCAGCAGTCCCATTCTGCTTGTGCACCATGCTGACAACAGTGTCAATCTTGCTATCCTGCACATCCATTCTTTCTTTCATCTTCTGGTCGTTTTCATCCATCCTCTGCTGCAGACGCATGTCATTCAGCTTCAGCTCTTCCAGAGTCTGCCTGTCCAAGGCAGCTTGAGAAACATCAGAAGCAGGAAGCTTCTGAGAGCTTTCTGCAACATCTTCTGCTTGACTTGCTTCAGCTTGAATGGTCTTGTCTTCCTCTGGTTGCACCTTTCAAGCTAGCTGTTTCTCAGACCAAGGTTCACTATCCAGAGGGAGCACAGCTTCTGAGGCAGCTGACTTTCAACTTCCTTCAGCAGCTTGCTGAAGTTCTGTTGTGCCTGCTCATAGTTGATATCCTGCAACTTGAGGGCTTCAACACGTACCCAAAGTCTGAATTGTGACCAGAGCTGGTCAGAAGCAGCTGGGTCAATTAATCCAGGACAGACTAGCTTCAAAGAAGCAATCCACTGCTGCTCACCTGTTTCAAAATTCATAATACCAGAGCCAACATCTGGTTGTTTTGGTTTTGGGATGGCTATTTTGTGTTTCAGATCAGAAAGACGATCAAGGCTGGTTAAGTCTATGAAGGTCCTGCTGGGGTTTTCGGTGGTTTGCTTGGCAGCTGTTTGTTTTGGAGATGGAGTGGGAGAATCAAAAATTATGATTGGACTGTTTGGTGTTTTGGGAGTATTTTGTGGTGTAGATTTTGGAGAGGATGGCAGCTGGGCCATGGTGACTGTTGTTCCACATGGCAGCTGGATTGCCAGAGGTTGTGGTTCAGATGATTGAGGTGAATGAGGTTCAGAAGGTGGAGGAGTTTGAGTTTCAGAGTGATGAAACTCAGGTTGAGGTGATGGTGGATGAATTTCTAGTTGAGGAGAGGGAGACGGAATTGCTGGTTGAGGAGAAGTTGTTGGAATTTCTGGTTGTTCAGGGATAAGGGGTTCTTCTGGAATTGATGAGAGAGGTTGTTGTTGTTCTGGTTCTTCAGCAGATTGTTGTTGTTCTGGTTGTGGAGGAGGGACAATTTGTGGTTCAGAGTTTGGATTGGCGGAGTGATCAGAAGTGTGTTGATCAATGTCAAATAGCACTTTGTCAATTGCTGATGTTGTTGAGATTGTTGGTTTGGGATGTTTGGTTCTGGGTCTTCTGAGTTTTAATGCCTCAGAAGGGTCATCTTCTGGTTCAGTTTCATCTATTGTTGGGATGGGGATTGAGATTCTATGAGAGGTTGGAGGTGGAATAGATGCTGGAATAGTAGAAGAATTTAAAATAGAAGCAGCAGATAAATTACCTCTTTTCTTGGGTGTCTGCTGGGATGATCCTTCTGAAGGTGCCTTCCTCTTCTTCGTCTTCTTCAAAGTCACTTCTGGTTGAGGTTGATGCAGATCTTTGATAATCAGATTTGGATCTGTACCATCTGCCTTGCACGCGTCTAAGTATCTGAGAACCACCTCTAGTTTAGATTCTATCTCAGAAAATAAAGGAAAGTCACTCAGTGGAACTCTTCTGCTGGTGATATCAGCAATAGGAGTAGCTCTGGGTTCCTTTTGGATATTCTCTATCAACTTCATTTTCTTCAAGTTCTTCGCGTTCAGAGGCTTCCCAACTGTTGGTTCAATGGTGCTTAACTCTTGAGCTTCTATCAGATGCTCTATCAGCCTATTCTCTGTCAGAATATCTGATATCAACCTTCCAAAGGGTATCCAATCCCTCTTTGTTCTTTCTTCTTCCCTGGTTTCCTTCACGCTTGTTCTGAGGTGGTTGAACAGAAGATGAGCCAAGTTGATTTTTACCTTCTGATCGATAAAATAGATCAGAAACTACTGATCCACATTTATGTAATCAGGGGAACTAGTTGGCTTCCTATGGTTGAAGCACCCCAGAATTATCTTTGCCCAAACTCTGTGATGATCCTTCAGATCTTTAATCTTGTTGCTGGGCACCCCATGGGTGAAAATCCTTTCAGCTATCACGCCCACATCAGCACATCTCTCAGCCATATCAATACAGCGGACGCCACCGCCACTTTAACCGATTAACCTTGCTATGTGATCCTCAGTGATCACAATCTTCTTCCCCATAACGAAGGAGGTGACTAGAGTTGAAGCCTTCGCATGAATCCAGAACTCATTGACTAACATAGGGAATGTTGGTCCAACCAACCTGTCAAAATACCTTTCCCATTTCTGTGCCCTAACTTCTTCTGTTAGGTCAAAACCGTTCTCCTTCAAGCTTCCAAAATCAATGATCAATTCAGATAACACTTCAAGATTCTTCACAGGAGTGAGGAGTGTTCTGAATGGAACTTGATACTGTTCAGATGATGCTTTCTTCTGAGGACCTGCTGAAGCACTGCTGGAGGTTGCCATGTTCACACTAAAAGATTTTGAGAAGAAACTGAGAAAAAGGGTTTTGCAAGAGATGAACACAGAAATATGCAGAGAATGCTTGAGAATTAGTGAGAAACTGTAAAGAATTAGAATGAGAGGTTAATGTGTTTAAATAGAGTTCAGAATATTTTGAAAAAATAAACGTTTTTAAGAAAGAGAAAAATCTTGATTGCGTTTTAAAAGCATGATTACTTTTATTAAATGCTTGCTGATTTTGGGGGATTTTAGAAAGATACTTAAAAACGGTTACAAGACATGTGTCTCAATGCACCCAATCAGCATTTTGCCTTCTCAGAAGCGTGCACGCGTTCTGCTTCAGAGATTTGCTGATGATTGGATGACACTTGTTTGATGTAGTGATCAGCACGTCTGTCTTTGAGCTTAGACTCTCAGATCTTTAGACTTGCATCTGATACAATCTGCATGTTCTATCTTTTCTCAAAAATCTGGAAGTCTTCAAGCTGACTTTTCATCCAGAGCATTTGTGTGCTACATCCTGCTGCTGCTATGTACTCAGCTTCTGCTGTTGATAGCGCAATTGTTGATTGCCTTTTGCTGGACCAAGAGATCAGATTTTCTCCCAGAAACTGGCAGCTTCTAGAAGTACTTTTACGCTCCACTCTGTCTCCAGCAAAATCAGCATCGCAATAGCCTACTAAGATGTAATCACTAGATTTTCTATAAAACAAACCCAGATTAGTAGTACCTTTCAGATACTTGAAAATTCGCTTAACAGCTGTTAAGTGAGATTCTCTAGGATCTGATTGGAATCTAGCACAGATACAAACACTGAATAATATGTCAGGTCTTGAAGCAGTCAGATAGAGGAGAGAACCAATCATACCTCTGTAGACTTTCTGTTCTACATTTTTGCTTACCTCTTCTCTTTCCAGAATGCACGTGGGATGCATTGGAATCTTTGATGGCTTACATTCTGAGAGGTCAAATTTCTTCAGAAGATCTCTGATGTATTTGCTCTGATGAATGTAAGTTCCCTCTGGAGTTTGATTGACCTGAATTCCTAGAAAGAATTTCAGTTCCCCCATGAGGCTCATCTCAAATTCTGCCTGCATACACTTAGCAAATTTTCTTCCAAGAGAAGGATTAGTAGAACCAAAAATAATATCATCAACATAAATTTGACAGACTAAGATGTCATTCTTAACTGATTTACAGAATAGAGCAGTGTCCACTTTCCCTCTGGTGAATTCATTTTCTAATAGAAAGTTACTTAGCCTTTCATACCAAGCTCTGGGAGCTTGTTTCAGACCATATAGTGACTTCTTTAGTTTGAAAACATGTTCTGGATGTTTTGTATTTTCAAAACCAGGGGGTTGGTGTACATAAACTTCTTCTTCTATATAACAATTTAAGAATGCACTTTTGACATCCATATGATACAGAGTGATGCCTTTATTAACAGCAAATGAAATTAAAAGTCTGATAGATTCTAACCTGGCGACTGGGGCAAAGGTTTCTGTATAGTCTATCCCCTCTTGCTGACTATAACCTTGTGCAACCAGTCGTGCCTTGTTTCTGATGACTTCACCTTGTTTATTTAGCTTGTTTCTGAACACCCATCTTGTTCCAATGACGTTGAATCCTTTTGGTCTGGGAATGAGATCCCATACGTCGTTTCTGGTGAATTGATTCAGCTCTTCTTGCATTTCCAGAATCCAGTCATTATCCAGAAGTGCTTCATCGATAGAAAAAGGTTCAATCAGAGACACAAGTCCCATGAGAGTTTCTTCAGAGTTTCTGAAGCTTGCTCTTGTTCTGATTGGATCTTCCTTTCTTCCTAAGATAGTCTCTTCTGGGTGATCCAAGCTGCTTCTGGGTAATCTCTTATGAGGTTGATCAGCAACTGTTGTAGGATTGCTAGCAGTGCTCCTTTCAGACGTTGAAGGAGTGTCTGTGTTGAGAGCTTTTGATGACTTGTCTTCAAAACCTGTAAATTCAATTTCCATACCTGCAAAAACTTCATTCTGCTTTGACTTTTCAGAGTCAAGCTTATCATCAAAACGAACACTGATTGATTCTTCCACAATCTGTGTTTCTGTATTGTATACTCTGTACCCTCTTGAACGTTCAGAGTATCCTAACATAATACACTTCTGTGCTTTAGAGTCAAACTTGTTCAAATAATTCTTTGTATTTAATATAAACCAAGTACATCCAAATGGATGAAAATATGAAATGTTGGGCTTTTTGTTCTTCCACAATTCATATGGAGTCTTTTCCAGAATAGGTCTTATTGAGATTCTATTCTGAATGTAGCACGCTGTGTTTATTGCCTCTGCCCAGAAGGTCTTAGCAATGTTTGTCTCATTGATCATGGTTCTGGCCATTTCTTGCAATGTTCTGTTCTTTCGTTCTACAACTCCATTTTGTTGGGGAGTTCTAGGACAAGAGAAATCATGCAGAATGCCTCTGTCATTAAAGAATGACTCAAAGTCTTTGTTTTCAAATTCTCCACCATGATCACTCTTGACTTTAACGATTCTAAGATCCTTTTCATTCTGAACTTGGTTACAGAAGGTAACAAACACAGAGTGTGACTCGTCCTTGTGTCTTAAGAACTTTACCCATGTCCATCTGCTATAGTCATCTACGATTACTAACCCATACTTCTTGCCACTGACTGAAGCAGTTTTAACTGGTCCAAATAAGTCAATGTGCAGAAGTTCTAATGGCTTAGAGGTAGAAACAACATTTTTGGATTTAAAAGAAGGTTTTGCAAACTTGCCTTTCTGACATGCTTCACACAAAGCATCTGAATTGAACTTCAAATTAGGAAGTCCTCTGACCAGATTGAGTTTGTTAATCTGAGATATTCTTCTCATACTAACATGCCCCAATCTTCTGTGCCAGATCCACTGCTCGTTGTTAACAGACAGAAGGAATTTTACATTCTGACTCTTTAGTTCAGAAAGTTTAATTTTGTAAATGTTGTTTTTCCTCTTACCATTAAACAGGATAGTCCCATCTTTCTGACTAACAGCTTTACATGATTTTTGATTGAAGATTATATCATAACCGTTATCACTTAATTGACTTATGGATAACAGATTATGCATCAATCCATCTACTAGCAGAACATTATTAATAGAGGGAAGATTTCCATTACCTACAGTTCCAGAGCCAATTATCTTTCCCCTCTGATTGCCTCCAAAGCCAACGTGGCCTCCAGGCTTAAGTTCCAGGCTTTGGAACATATGCCTTCTTCCCTTCATGTGTCGCGAGCAGCCAGAGTCCAGGTACCATGACTGGTGTTTCTGACTTGCTGCTAAAGATATCTGCAACATGTATTATTTTATCCTTAGGTACCCAGATTTTCTTGGGTCCTGATTTGTTAGTTTTACCAAAACTCTGATTGAATTTTGGTTTCACAGAGTGCTTACTGCTAGTGTATTTAATATCATGTGTGTGACCATACACAAAATGTGAATTCAGAGGAGTGTGTTTAATGGTTAAGTCCATGACATTCTTTGGTGTAGGAACCTTACCTTGGTATCCTATTCCTTTCCTGCCGTTTCTGCTAACTCCATAGATCATTGAAGCCATTTTGCTTCTATCTATGCTTTTAGCAAGGAACTTCTGGAAACTGTGATCATACTCCTTGATGATCTCATCAGCATTGCTGGGAGTTTCAGAAATTGGTTCCTTCTGAGAGTTTTGTAAAGTATTTTCTAATTTTGAAATCTTATTTCTCAGCTCAGAATTCTCCAATTTGAGACTCTCAGTCTTATTAGAGTCAGATTCAAGATTCCTTTTCAGGTCTCTGAATTTAACTCTAATTTGCTGATACCGTTCCAGAATCTCATTAAGGCTTTCAGCAAGTTCAGCCTTGGTAAAGTTAACAACAAAGTTAGGAAATACCTCTTCAGTATCTGATTCTGAGTCTGATTCAGAAGCTTCACTATCTTCTGAGATGTTAGCCATGAGAGCTATGTTTGCCCTCTCATCATCTGATTCTGAGTCAGCTTCAGATGAGTCAGAGTCATCCCATGTAGCCATGAGACTTTTCTTCTTCTCTCTTCCAAACTTCTTTTTGGGCTTTTCCCTCTGAAGCTTTGGGCAGTCACTCTTATAGTGTCCTTGCTCATTGCACTCATAGCAGATGATGTCCTTGGTGTTTGGCTTTTTGCTACTAGAGGAGCCTTCAGATCTTCTGTATCCAGAGGAAGAATCTGTCCTTCTGTATCTGGAAGAAGACTCGTTCTGATCAGATCTTCTGGGATTCCTGAACTTCCTTTGTCTTTGCTTCCACAATTGATTTACTCTTCAGGAGAGGAGGGAGAGTTCGTCTTCTTCTGATGAGGATCCATCAGATGTTTCTTCAACTGCCTGCAAAACTTTAGACTCAGATTTTTTGTTAGATTTTAATGCTAAAGGCTTACCTTGCTTCTGAGGCTCGTCGGCTTCTAGCTCTATCTCATGACTTCTGAGGGAGCTGATAAGTTCCTCCAGAGTGATTTTGTTGAGATCTTTAGCTAGCTTCAGAGCTGTAACCATTGGTCTCCACTGCTTGGGTAAACTTTTGATCATTTTCTTGACATGGTCAGCAGTAGAGTATCCTTTGTCCAGAACCATGAGACCAGCTACCAGAATCTGGAATCTTGAGAACATTGTTTCAATGGATTCAGATTCTTCCATTTTGAACGCCTCATACTTCTGAATGAGCGCCAAAGCTTTAGTTTCTTTGACCTGAACGTTGCCCTCATGCGTCATTCTGAGTGAGTCAAAAATGTTCTTTGCTGTGTCTCTGTTGGAGATCTTTTCATATTCAGTATAGGAGATGGCGCTGAGGAGGATGGTTCTGGCCTTGTGGTGATTCTTGAAGTCACACTTTTGTTGGTCAGACATTGTTTTTCTATCAATCTTCTGACCACTTGCATTCACAGGGTGCGTGTATCCATCTGTCACCATATCCCACAGATCATCATCATGTACCAGAAAGAAGCTTTCAATTCTGTCTTTCCAGTAATCAAAGTTTTCTCCATCAAAGACTGGAGGTTTGCCGCTGAATCTGTCTCTGTCCTCATTGTTGTCATTGCTGGTGTGAGAATAGTTTCCTGCCATTGTGTTTTTCTGACGCTGGATCTTGTACTGACACGGTTAAGTGTTTTAGCTCAGAACCAGGCGCTCTGATACCAATTGAAGTAGTGAAAAACACAAGAAGGGGGGGTTGAATTGTAAAACTGAAAATCAATGCAATGAACAAGATATTTTTATCCTGGTTCGTTTGATCTCAAACTACTCCAGTCCACCCGTCAAGGTGATTTCGCCTCTCTCCAACGAGGTCTTAATCCACTATATTCAACTGAATATTACACACTGCTTTAACAACTGCTAAAGCCTTCTTGATACAAACCACAACCCGGTTTGTCAAGGAAACACTTTCTTACAAAGAAGATAAATCTAAGTGTGTGAATGTTTTCTACAAAACTGTATCACAACTGTGATGTATACACAACTTAAAGCTTAGAAACTAGATTGCTAAACAATGATTGAATAAGAGAATGTGTAGTGTTTAGCAAAATGAGAGAAGGAAGATTATGATCAGCTTCTAGGCGTGTAAAGATTTGGAGAGCATTAGCCAATTCAATCTTCAAAGTCTTGTTTATATAGCACTGAGATGTTGAACGTTGGAGCAATATTCTTGATTCAATGCTAATAACAAACTGTCCTTATCGAGCAGATCTTGTCTGAAATGAGGCCGTTGGTATTAATTTGCTTTCAATGCACAGTACCGTTGCTTACTTAATGCACATTCTGGCTTGGCTCATTCTGATTCTGCTTAGCTGCTGATGAACTGTTGTGTTTCTTTATCAGAGTGTTGAGCGCAGTTCTGTTCATCAGGCTTCAGCATATACGTGAGTTAATCTTCTGATTCTGGCATTCTGATATTGCAACTTCTGATGCTGATGTCAGGAACCAAATTTCTGATGCTGATTAGGTGAGATCTTGCTTATACCAATCAGAGTATCTGCAAATCAGAACGTAATAATTTAGGCAGCAGATAGTTCATACATGAATCATATAAATAATATATCTTTTCACTTTGTTATCATCAAAACTTAAACATAGGGTAGTAGATTCAAACTTTGTTCTAACACCTTCCATAATGACAAGGCTACCATCCTTTTGAGTAACAAAAATATCAACAAGACACTACCTTACATAATGACAAAACTACCATCCAACGGAGTAACAAAAATCTCGACAACAGACTACCTTCCATAATGACTAGGCTATCATCCATTGGAGTAACAAAAATTTCGACAACAGACTACCTTCCTTAATGATAAGGGTATCATCCATTGGAGTATAAAAAATTTGGACAACAGACTACCTTCCATAATGACAAGGCTACCATCCATTGGAGTAACAAAAATCTAGACAACATACTACCTTCCATAATGAAAAGTTCATAATCCATTGGAATAACAAAAATCTCGAAAACAAACTACCTTTCATAATGACAAAGCTACAATCCAATGGAGTAACAAAAATCTTGACAATAGACTACCTTCCATAATGACAAGTCTACCATCCATTGGAGTATCAAAAATATGAACAACAGCCTACCTTCCATAATGACAAGGCTACCATCCATTGGAGTAACAGAAATCACAACGACAGACAACCTTCCATAATGACAAGGCTACCATCCATTGGAGTAACAAAAATATCAATAAGAGACTACCTTCCATAATGACAAGGCTACCATCCATTGGAGTAACAAAAATCTCTACAACAAACTACCTTCCATAATGACAAGGCTACCATCCATTGGAGTAACAAAGATATCGACAAAATATAACCTTCCATAATGACAAGGCTACCATCCATTGGAGTAACAAAAATCACGACAACAAAGTACGTTCCATAATTACAAGGTTACCATCCATACGAATAAAATAAATCTCGAAAAAAACTACCTTCCATAATGACAAGGCTACCATCCATTAGAGTAACAAAAATCTGGACAACATACTACCTTCCATAATGACAAGGCTACCATCCATTTGAGTAACAAAAATATCAACAAGACACTACCTTCCATAATGACAAAACTACCATCCAATGGAGTAACAAAAATCTCGACAACAGACTACCTTCCATAATGACTAGGCTATCATCCATTGGAGTAACAAAAATTTTGACAACAGACTACCTTCCTTAATGACAAGGGTATCATCCATTGGAGTATAAAAATTTGGACAACAAACTACCTTCCATAATGACAAGACTACCATCCATTGGAGTAACAAAAATCTCGACAACAGACTACCTTCCATAATTACAAGGCTATCATCCATTGGAATGACAAAAATCTCGACAATAGACTACCTATCATAATGACAAGGCTACCATCCAATGGAGTAACAAAAATATTGACAACAAACTTCCTTCTATAATGACAAGGCTACCATCCATTAGAGTAACAAAAATCTGGCGAACAGACTACCTTCCATAATGACAAGGCTACCATCCATTGGAGTAATAAAACTATCAACAAGAGACTACCTTCCATAATGAGAAGGCTACCATACAATGGAGTAACAAAAATATCAAAAGCAGACTACCTTCCATAATGACTAGGCTACCATCAGTTGGAGTATAAAAAATTTGGACAACAGACTACCTTCCATAATGACAAGGCTACCATCCATTGGAGTAACAAAATCTCGACAACAGACTAACTTCCTTAATGAAAAGGGTATCATCCATTGGAGTAACAAAAATCTCGACAACAGACTACCTTCCATAATGACAAGGCTACCATCCATTGGAGTAACAAAAATATCGATAATAGACCATGTTCCATAATGTCATGGCTACCATCCTTTGGAGTAACAAAAATATCGACAACAAACTACCTTCCATAAAGACAAGGCTACCATCCATTGGAGTAACAAAGATATCGACAACATACTACCTTCCATAATGACATGGCTACTATCCATTTGAGTAACAAAAATCTCGATAACAGATTACCATCCATAATGAATAGGCTACCATCCATTGGAGTAACAAAAACATTGACAACAGACTATGTTCCATAATGGCAAGGCTACCATCCAATGGAGTAACAAAGATATCGACAAAATAGAACCTTCCATGATGACAAGGCTACCATCCATTAGAGTAACAAAAAGCTGGACAACAGACTACCTTCCATAATGACAAGGCTACCATCCATTAGAGTAACAAAAATATCAACAAGAGACTACCTTCCATAATGACAAGGCTACCATCCAATGGAGTAACCAAAATCTCTACAACAGACTACCTTCCATAATGACTAGGCTACCATCCATTGGAGTATAAAAAAATTTGACAACACACTACCTTCCATAATGACAAGGCAACCATCCATTGGAGTAACCAAAATCTCGACAACAGACTACCTTCCATAATGACAAGGGTACCATCCATTGGAGCAACAAAAATTTCGACAAAAGACAACCTTCCATAATGACAAGGTTACCATCCATTAGAGTAACAAAGATATCGACAACATACTACCTTCCATAATGATAAGGCTACCATCCATTGGAATAACAAAAATCACGACAACAAACTACCTTCCATGATGACAAGGCTATTATCCATTGGAATGTCAAAAATCTCGACTACATACTACCTATAATAATGACAAGGCTACCATCCAATGGAGTAACAAAAATATTGACAACAGACTTCCTTTTATAATGACAAGGCTACCATCCATTAGAGTAACAAAAATCAGGCGAACAGACGACCTTCCATTATGACAAGGCTACCATCCATTGGAGTAACAAAACTATCAACAAGAGACTACCTTCCATAATGAGAAGGCTACCATACAATGGAGTAACAAAAATATCAAAAAAAGACTACCTTCCATAATGACTAGGCTACCATCAGTTGGAGTATAAAAAATTTGGACAACAGACTACCTTCCATAATGACAAGGCTACCATCCATTGGAGTAACAAAATCTCGACAACAGACTAACTTCCTTAATGAAAAGGGTATCATCCATTGGAGTAACAAAAATCTCGACAACAGACTACCTTCCATAATGACAAGGCTACCATCCATTCGAGTAACAAAAATATCGATAATAGACCATGTTCCATAATGTCATGACTACCATCATTTGGAGTAACAAAAATCTCGACAACAAACTACCTTCCATAAAGACAAGGCTACCATCCATTGGAGTAACAAAGATATCGACAACATACTACCTTCCATAATGACAAGGCTACTATCCATTTGAGTAACAAAAATCTCGATAACAGATTACCATCCATAATGAAAAGGCTACCATCCATTGGAGTAACAAAAACATTGACAACAGACGATGTTCCATAATGGCAAGGCTACCATCCATTGGAATATCAAAAATCTCGATAACAGACTACATTCCATAATGACAAGGCTACCATCCATAATGAATAGGCTACCATCCATTGGAGTAACAAAAACATTGACAACAGACTATGTTCCATAATGGCAAGGCTACCATCCAATGGAGTAACAAAGATATCGACAAAATAGAACTTTCCATGATGACAAGGCTACCATCCATTAGAGTAACAAAAAGCTGGACAACAGACTACCTTCCATAATGACAAGGCTACCATCCATTAGAGTAACAAAAATATCAACAAGAGACTACCTTCTATAATGACAAGGCTACCATCCAATGGAGTAACGAAAATCTCTACAACAGACTACCTTCCATAATGACTAGGCTACCATCCATTGGAGTATAAAAATTTTGACAACACACTACCTTCCATAATGACAAGGCTACCATCCATTGGAGTAACCAAAATCTCGACAACAGACTACCTTCCATAATGACAAGGGTACCATCCATTGGAGCAACCAAAATTTCGACAACAGACTACCTTCCATAATGACAAGCCCAAAATCCATTGGAATAACAAAAATCTTGACAATAGACTACCTTTCATAATGATAAGGATACAATCCAATGGAGTAACAAAATCTCGAAATAGACTACCTTCCATAATGACAAGTCTACCATCCATTGGAGTAAAAAAAATCTGAATAACATACTACCTTTCATAATGACAAGGCTACCATCCATTGGAGTAACAGAAACCAGAATGACAGACTACCTTCCATAATAAAAAGGATACCATCCATTTGAGTAACAAAAATAGGTACAACAGACTACCTTCCATAATGACAAAGCTACCATCCAATGGAGTAACAAAAATCTCGACAACAAACTACCTTCCATAATGACAAGGCTTCCATCCAATGGAGTAACAGAAATCACAACGACAAACTACCTTCCATAATGACAAGGATACCATCCATTTGAGTAACAAAAATCGGGACAACAGACTACCTTCCATAATGACAAGGCAACCATCCATTGGAGTAACAAAAATCTCGACAATAGACTACCTTCCATAATGACAAGTCTATAATCTATTGGAATAACAAAAATCTCGACAACAGACTACCTTCCATAATGACAAGGCTACAATATAATGGAGTAACAAAAATCTCGACAATAGACTACATTCCATAATGACAAGTCTACCATCCATTTGAGTAACAAAAATATGAACAAAAGAATACCTTCCATAATGACAAGGCTACCATCTATTTGAGTAACAAAAATCATGACAATAGACTACCTTCCATAATGAAAAGGCTACCATCGATTGGAGTAACAAAAATATCAACAAGAGACTACCTTCAATAATGACAAGGATACCATCCATGGGAGTAACAAAAATCACGACAACAAATAACCTTCCATAATGACAAGGATACCATCCATTGGAATAACCAAAATCTTGACAACAGACTACCTTCCATAATGACAAGGCTACCATCCATTGCAGTAACAAAGATATCAACAACATACTAACTTCCATAATGACAAGGCTACCATCCATTGGAGTAATAAAAATCACTACAGCAGACTACCTTCCATAATGACTAGGCTACCATCCATTGGAATAACAAAAATCTCGACAACAGACTATCTTCCTTAATGACAAGGGTATCATCCATTGGAGTATAAAAAATTTGGACAACAGACTACCTTCCATAATGACAAGGCTACCATCCATTGGAGTAACAAAATTCTCGACAATAAACTACCTTCTATAATGACAAAGGTACCATCCATTGTAGTAACAAAAATCTCGACAACAAACTACCTTCCATAATGACAAGGCTAACATCCAATGGAGTAACAGAAATCACAACGCCAAACTACCTTCCATAATGACAGGTATACCATCCATTTGAGTAACAAAAATCGGGACAGTAGACTACCTTCCATAATGACAAGGCTACCATCCATTGGAGTAACAAAAATCTCGACAATAGACTACCATCCATAATGACAAGTCTATAATCCGTTGGAATAACAAAAATCTCGACAACAGACAACCTTCCATAATGACAAGGCTACAATCTAATGGAGTAACAAAAATCTCGACAACAGACTACGTTCCATAATGACAAGTCTACCATCTATTTGAATAAAAAAAATCTGAACAACTGAATACCTTTCATAATGACAAGGCTACCATCTATTTGAGTAACAAAAATCATGAAAACAGACTACCTTCCATAATGACAAGGCTACCATCGATTGGAGTAACAAAAATATCAACAAGAGACTACCTTCAATAATGACAAGGCTACCATCCATGGGAGTAACAAAAATCACGACAACAAATAACCTTCCATAATGACAAGGATGCCATCCATTGGAATAACCAAAATCTTGACAACAGACTACCTTCCATAATGACAAGGCTACCATCCATTGCAGTAACAAAGATATCGACAACATACTAACTTCCATAATGACATGGCTACCATCCATTGGAGTAATAAAAATCATGACAGCAGACTACCTTCCATAATGACTAGGCTACCATCCATTGGAATAACAAAAATCTCGACAACAGACTACCTTCCTTAATGACAAGGGTATCATCCATTAGAGTATAAAAAATTTGGACAACAGACTACCTTCCATAATGACAAGGCTACCATCCATTGGAGTAACAAAAATCTCGACAACAGACTACCTTCTTTAATGACAAGGGTGTCATCCATTGGAGTAACAAAAATCTCGACAGCAGACTACCTTCCATAATGACAAGTCCAAAATCCATTGGAATAACAAAAACCTCGACAACACACTACCTTTTATAATCACAAGGCTACAATCCAATGGAGTAACAAAAATCTCGACAATAGACTACCTTCCATAATGACAAGTCTACCATTAATTGGAGTAAAGAAAATCTGAACAACAGACTACCTTCCATCATGACAAGGCTACCATCCATTGGAGTAACAGAAATCACAACGACAAACTACCTTCCATAATGACAAGGATACCATCCATTTGAGTAACAAAAATCGGGACAACAGACTACCTTCCATAATGACAAGGCAACCATCCATTGGAGTAACAAAAATCTCGACAATAGACTACCTTCCATAATGACAAGTCTATAATCTATTGGAATAACAAAAATCTCGACAACAGACTACCTTCCATAATGACAAGGCTACAATATAATGGAGTAACAAAAATATCGACAATAGACTACATTCCATAATGACAAGTCTACCATCCATTTGAGTAACAAAAATCTGAACAAAAGATTACCTTCCATAATGACAAGGCTACCATCTATTTGAGTAACAAAAATGATGACAACAGACTACCTTCCATAATGAAAAGGCTACCATCGATTGGAGTAACAAAAATATCAACAAGAGACTACCTTCAATAATGACAAGGATACCATCCATGGGAGTAACAAAAATCACGACAACAAATAACCTTCCATAATGACAAGGATACCATCCATTGGAATAACCAAAATCTTGACAACAGACTACCTTCCATAATGACAAGGCTACCATCCATTGCAGTAACAAAGATATCAACAACATACTAACTTCCATAATGACAAGGCTACCATCCATTGGAGTAATAAAAATCACTACAGCAGACTACCTTCCATAATGACTAGGCTACCATCCATTGGAATAACAAAAATCTCGACAACAGACTATCTTCCTTAATGACAAGGGTATCATCCATTGGAGTATAAAAAATTTGGACAACAGACTACCTTCCATAATGACAAGGCTACCATCCATTGGAGTAACAAAATTCTCGACAACAAACTACCTTCTATAATGACAAAGGTACCATCCATTGTAGTAACAAAAATCTCGACAACAAACTACCTTCCATAATGACAAGGCTAACATCCAATGGAGTAACAGAAATCACAGCGCCAAACTACCTTCCATAATGACAGGTATACCATCCATTTGAGTAACAAAAATCGGGACAGCAGACTACCTTCCATAATGACAAGGCTACCATCCATTGGAGTAACAAAAATCTCGACAATAGACTACCTTCCATAATGACAAGTCTATAATCCGTTGGAATAACAAAAATCTCGACAACAGACTACCTTCCATAATGACAAGGCTACAATCTAATGGAGTAACAAAAATCTCTACAACAGACTACATTCCATAATGACAAGTCTACCATCTATTTGAGTAAAAAAAATCTGAACAACTGAATACCTTTCATAATGACAAGGCTACCATCTATTTGAGTAACAAAAATCATGAAAGCAGACTACCTTCCATAATGACAAGGCTACCATCGATTGGAGTAACAAAAATATCAACAAGAGACTACCTTCAATAATGACAAGGCTACCATCCATGGGAGTAACAAAAATCACGACAACAAATAACCTTCCATAATGACATGGATGCCATCCATTGGAATAACCAAAATCTTGACAACAGACTACCTTCCATAATGACAAGGCTACCATCCATTGCAGTAACAAAGATATCGACAACATACTAACTTCCATAATGACATGGCTACCATCCATTGGAGTAATAAAAATCATGACAGCAGACTACCTTCCATAATGACTAGGCTACCATCCATTGGAATAACAAAAATCTCGACAACAGACTACCTTCCTTAATGACAAGGGTATCATCCATTAGAGTATAAAAAATTTGGACAACAGACTACCTTCCATAATGACAAGGCTACCATCCATTGGAGTAACAAAAATCTCGACAATAGACTACCTTCTTTAATGACAAGGGTGTCATCCATTGGAGTAACAAAAATCTCGACAGCAGACTACCTTCCATAATGACAAGTCCAAAATCCATTGGAATAACAAAAACCTCGACAACACACTACCTTTCATAATGACAAGGCTACAATCCAATGGAGTAACAAAAATCTCGACAATAGACTACCTTCCATAATGACAAGTCTACCATCCATTGGAGTAAAGAAAATCTGAACAACAGACTACCTTCCATGATGACAAGGCTACCATCCATTGGAGTAACAGAAATCACAACGACAGACTACCTTCCATGATGACAAGGATACCATCCATTGGAGTAACAAAATCTCGACAACAGACTAACTTCCTTAATGAAAAGGGTATCATCCATTGGAGTAACAAAAATCTCGACAACAGACTACCTTCCATAATGACAAGGCTACCATCTATTGGAGTAACAAAAATATCGATAATAGACCATGTTCCATAATGTCATGGCTACCATCCTTTGGAGTAACAAAAATATCGACAACAAACTACCTTCCATAAAGATAAGGCTACCATCCATTGGAGTAACAAAGATATCGACAACATACTACTTTCCATAATGACAAGGCTACTATCCATTTGACTAACAAAAATCTCGATAACAGATTACCATCCATAATGAAAAGGCTACCATCCATTGGAGTAATAAAAGCATTGACAACAGACGATGTTCCTTAATGGCAAGGCTACCATCCATTGGAATATCAAAAATCTCGACAACAGACTACATTCCATAATGACAAGGCTATCATCCAATGGAGTAACAAAGATATCGACAAAATAGAACCTTCCATGATGACAAGGCTACCATCCATTAGAGTAACAAAAAGCTGGACAACAGACTACCTTCCATAATGACAAGGCTACCATCCATTAGAGTAACAAAAATATCAACAAGAGACTACCTTCCATAATGACAAGGCTACCATCCAATGGAGTAACAAAAATCTCTACAACAGACTACCTTCCATAATGACTAGGCTACCATCCATTGGAGTATAAAATTTTTTGACAACACACTACCTTTCATAATTACAAGGCTACCATCCATTGGAGTAACCAAAATCTCGACAACAGACTACCTTCCATAATGACAAGGGTACCATCCATTGGAGCAACAAAAATTTCGACAACAGACTAACTTCCATAATGACAAGCCCAAAATCCATTGGAATAAAAAAATCTTGACAACAGACTACCTTTCATAATGACAAGGATACAATCCAATGGAGGAACAAAATCTCGAAAACAGACTACCTTCCATAATGACAAGTCGACCATCCATTGGAGCAACAAATATCTGAACAACATACTACCTTTCATAATGACAAGGCTACCATCCATTGGAGTAACAGAAACCAGAATGACAGACTACCTTCCATAATAAAAAGGATACCATCCATTTGAGTAACAAAAATAGGGACAACAGACTACCTTCCATAATGACAAGGCTACCATCCATTGGAGTAACAAAAATATCAACAAGATACTACCTTCCATAATGACAAAGCTACCATCCAATGGAGTAACAAAAATCTCGACAACAGACTACCTTCCATAATGACAAGGCCACCATCCATTGGAGTAACAAAATTCTCGACAACAAACTACCTTCTATAATGACAAAGGTACCATCCATTGGAGTAACAAAAATCTCGACAACAAACTACCTTCCATAATGACAAGGCTACCATCCAATGGAGTAACAGAAATCACAACGACAAACTTCCTTCCATAATGACAAGGATACCATCCATTTCAGTAACAAAAATCGGGACAACAGACTACCTTCCATAATGACAAGGCTACCATCCATTGGAGTAACAAAAATCTCGACAATAGACTACCTTCCATAATGACAAGTCTATAATCCATTGGAATAACAAAAATCTCGACAACAGACTACCTTCCATAATGACAAGGCTACAATATAATGGAGTAACAAAAATCTCGACAACAGACTACATTCCATAATGACAAGTCCACCATCCATTTGAGTAACAAAAATCTGAACAACAGAATACCTTCCATAATGACAAGGCTACCATCTATTTGAGTAACAAAAATCATGACAACAGACTACCTTCCATAATGACAAGGCTACCATCGATTGGAGTAACAAAAATATCAACAAGAGACTACCTTCAATAATGACAAGGATACCATCCATGGGAGTAACAAAAATCACGACAACAAATAACCTTCCATAATGACAAGGATGCCATCCATTGGAATAACCAAAATCTTGACAACAGACTACCTTCCATAATGACAAGGCTACCATCCATTGCAGTAACAAAGATATCGACAACATACTAACTTCCATAATGACATGGCTACCATCCATTGGAGTAATAAAAATCATGACAGCAGACTACCTTCCATAATGACTAGGCTACCATCCATTGGAATAACAAAAATCTCGACAACAGACTACCTTCCTTAATGACAAGGGTATCATCCATTGGAGTATAAAAAATTTGGACAACAGACTACCTTCCATAATGACAAGGCTACCATCCATTGGAGTAACAAAAATCTCGACAATAGACTACCTTCTTTAATGACAAGGGTGTCATCCATTGGAGTAACAAAAATCTCGACAGCAGACTACCTTCCATAATGACAAGTCCAAAATCCATTGGAATAACAAAAACCTCGACAACACACTACCTTTCATAATGACAAGGCTACAATCCAATGGAGTAACAAAAATCTCGACAATAGACTACCTTCCATAATGACAAGTCTACCATCCATTGGAGTAAAGAAAATCTGAACAACAGACTACCTTCCATGATGACAAGGCTACCATCCATTGGAGTAACAGAAATCACAACGACAGACTACCTTCCATAATGACAAGGATACCATCCATTGGAGTAACAAAATCTCGACAACAGACTAACTTCCTTAATGAAAAGGGTATCATCCGTTGGAGTAACAAAAATCTCGACAACAGACTACCTTCCATAACGACAAGGCTACAATCTATTGGAGTAACAAAAATATCGATAATAGACCATGTTCCATAATGTCATGGCTACCATCCTTTGGAGTAACAAAAATATCGACAACATACTACCTTCCATAATGACAAGGCTACTATCCATTTGACTAACAAAAATCTCGATAACAGATTACCATCCACAATGAAAAGGCTACCATCCATTGGAGTAACAAAAACATTGACAACAGACGATGTTCCATAATGGCAAGGCTACCATCCATTGGAATATCAAAAATCTCGACAACAGACTACATTCCATAATGACAAGGCTATCATCCAATGGAGTAACAAAGATATCGACAAAATAGAACCTTCCATGATGACAAGGCTACCATCCATTAGAGTAACAAAAAGCTGGACAACAGACTACCTTCCATAATGACAAGGCTACAATCGATTAGAGTAACAAAAATATCAACAAGAGACTACCTTCCATAATGACAAGGCTACCATCCAATGGAGTAACAAAAATCTCTACAATAGACTACCTTCCATAATGACTAGGCTACCATCCATTGGAGTATAAAATTTTTTGACAACACACTACCTTCCATAATGACAAGGCTACCATCCATTGGAGGTACCAAAATCTCGACAACAGACTACCTTCCATAATGACAAGGGTACCATCCATTGGAGCAACAAAAATTTCGACAACAGACTAACTTCCATAATGACAAGCCCAAAATCCATTGGAATAAAAAAATCTTGACAACAGACTACCTTTCATAATGACAAGGATACAATCCAATGGAGTAACAAAATCTCGAAAACAGACTATCCATTTGAGTAACAAAAATAGGGACAACAGACTACCTTCCATAATGACAAGGCCACCATCCATTGGAGTAACAAACTTCTCGACAACAAACTACCTTCTATAATGAAAAAGGTACCATCCATTGGAGTAACAAAAATCTCGACAACAAACTACCTTCCATAATGACAAGGCTACCATCCAATGGAGTAACAGAAATCACAACGACAAACTTCCTTCCATAATGACAAGGATACCATCCATTTGAGTAACAAAAATCGGGACAACAGACTACCTTCCATAATGACAAGGCTACCATCCATTGGAGAAACAAAAATCTCGACAATAGACTACCTTCCATAATGACAAGTCTATAATCCATTGGAATATCAAAAATCTCGACAGCAGACTACCTTCCATAATGACAAGGCTACAATCTAATGGAGTAACAAAAATCTCGACAACAGACTACATTCCATAATGACAAGTCCACCATCCATTTGAGTAACAAAAATCTGAACAACAGAATACCTTCCATAATGACAAGGCTACCATCTATTTGAGTAACAAAAATCATGACAACAGACTACCTTCCATAATGACAAGGCTACCATCGATTGGAGTAACAAAAATATCAACAAGAGACGACCTTCAATAATGACAAGGATACCATCCATGGGAGTAACAAAAATCACGACAACAAATAACCTTCCATAATGACAAGGATGCCATCCATTGGAATAACCAAAATCTTGACAACAGACTACCTTCCATAATGACAAGGCTACCGTCCATTGCAGTAACAAAGATATCGACAACATACTAACTTCCATAATGACATGGCTACCATCCATTGGAGTAATAAAAATCATGACAACAGACTACCTTCCATAATGACTAGGCTACCATCCATTGGAATAACAAAAATCTCGACAACAGACTACCTTCCTTAATGACAAGGGTATCATTCATTGGAGTATAAAAAATTTGGACAACAGACTACCTTCCATAATGACAAGGCTACCATCCATTGTAGTAACAAAAATCTCGACAACAGACTACCTTCTTTAATGACAAGGGTGTCATCTATTGGAGTAATAAAAATCTCGACAACAGACTACCTTCCATAATGAGAAGTCCAAAATCCATTGGAATAACAAAAATCTCGACAACACACTACCTTTCATAATGACAAGGCTACAATCCAATGGAGTAACAAAAATCTCGACAATAGACTACCTTCCATAATGACAAGTCTACCATCCATTGGAGTAAAGAAAATCTGAACACCAGACTACCTTCCTTGATGACAAGGCTACCATCCATTGGAGTAACAGAAATCACAACGACAGACTACCTTCCATAATGACAAGGCTACCATCCGTTTGAGTAACAAAAATCAGGACAACAGACCACCTTCCATAATGACAAGGCTACCATCCGCTGGAGTAACAAAAATCTCGATAACAGACTACCTTCCATAATGACATGTCTACAATCCATTGGAATAACATAAATCTCAAAAACAGACTACCTTCCATAATAACAAGGCTACCATCCATTAGAGTAACAAAAATCATGACAACAGACTACCTTCCATAATGACAAGGCTACCATCGATTGGAGTAACAAAAATATCAACAAGAGACTACCTACAATAATGACAAGGCTACCATCCATGGGAGTAACAAAAATCACGACAACAAATAACCTTCCATAATGACAAGGATGCCATCCATTGGAATAACCAAAATCTTGACAACAGACTACCTTCCATAATGACAAGGCTACCATCCATTGTAGTAACAAAAATCTCGACATCAGACTACCTTCTTTAATGACAAGGGTGTCATCCATTAGAGTAACAAAAATCTCGACAGCAGACTACCTTCCATAATGACAAGTCCAAAATCCATTGGAATAACAAATATCTCGACAACACGCTACCTTTCATAATGACAAGGCTACAATCCAATGGAGTAACAAAAATCTCGACAATAGACTACCTTCCATAATGACAAGTCTACCATCCATTGGAGTAAAGAAAATCTGAACAACAGACTACCTTCCATGATGACAAGGCTACCATCCATTGGAGTAACAGAAATCACAACGACAGACTACCTTCAATAATGACAAGGCTACCATCCATTGGAGAAACAAAAATCTCGACAATAGACTACCTTCCATAATGACAAGTCTATAATCCATTGGAATAACAAAAATCTCGACAACAGACTACCTTCCATAATGACAAGGCTACAATCTAATGGAGTAACAAAAATCTCGACAACAGACTACATTCCATAATGACAAGTCTACCATCTATTTGAGTAACAAAAATCTGAACAACAGAATACCTTCCATAATGACAAGGCTACCATCCATTAGAGTAACAAAAATCATGACAACAGACTATCTTCCATAATGACAAGGCTACCATCGATTGGAGTAACAAAAATATCAACAAGAGACTACCTACAATAATGACAAGGCTACCATCCATGGGAGTAACAAAAATCACGACAACAAATAACCTTCCATAATGACAAGGATGCCATCCATTGGAATAACCAAAATCTTGACAACAGACTACCTTCCATAATGACAAGGCTACCATCCATTACAGTAACAAAGATATCGACAACATACTAACTTCCATAATGACATGGCTACCATCCATTGGAGTAATAAAAATCATGACATCAGACTACCTTCCATAATGACTAGGCTACCATCCATTTGAATAACAAAAATCTCGACAACAGACTACCTTCCTTAATGACAAGGGTATCATCCATTGGAGTATAAAAAATTTGGACAACAGACTACCTTCCATAATGACAAGGCTACCATCCATTGTAGTAACAAAAATCTCGACATCAGACTACCTTCTTTAATGACAAGGGTGTCATCCATTGGAGTAACAAAAATCTCGACAGCAGACTACCTTCCATAATGACAAGTCCAAAATCCATTGGAATAACAAATATCTCGACAACACACTACCTTTCATAATGACAAGGCTACAATCCAATGGAGTAACAAAAATCTCGACAATAGACTACCTTCCATAATGACAAGTCTACCATCCATTGGAGTAAAGAAAATCTGAACAACAGACTACCTTCCATGATGACAAGGCTACCATCCATTGGAGTAACAGAAATCACAACGACAGACTACCTTCAATAATGACAAGGCTACCATCCATTGGAGAAACAAAAATCTCGACAATAGACTACCTTCCATAATGACAAGTCTATAATCCATTGGAATAACAAAAATCTCGACAACAGACTACCTTCCATAATGACAAGGCTACAATCTAATGGAGTAACAAAAATCTCGACAACAGACTACATTCCATAATGACAAGTCTACCATCTATTTGAGTAACAAAAATCTGAACAACAGAATACCTTCCATAATGACAAGGCTACCATCTATTTGAGTAACAAAAATCATGACAACAGACTACCTTCCATAATGACAAGGCTACCATCGATTGGAGTAACAAAAATATCAACAAGAGACTACCTTCAATAATGACAAGGCTACCATCCATGGGAGTAACAAAAATCACGACAACAAATAACCTTCCATAATGACAAGGATGCCATCCATTGGAATAACCAAAATCTTGACAACACACTACCTTCCATAATGACAAGGCTACCATCCATTGCAGTAACGAAGATATCGACAACATACTAACTTCCATAATGACTTGGCTACCATCCATTGGAGTAATAAAAATCATGACAGCAGACTACCTTCCATAATGACTACGCTATCATCCATTGGAATAACAAAAATCTCGACAACAGACTACCTTCCTTAATGACAAGGGTATCATCCATTGGAGTATAAAAAATTTGGACAACAGACTACCTGCCATAATGACAAGGCTACCATCCATTATAGTAACAAAAATCTCGACAACAGACTACCTTCTTTAATGACAAGGGTGTCATCCATTGGAGTAACAAAAATCTCGACAACAGACTACCTTCCATAATGACAAGTCCAAAATCCATTGGAATAACAAAAATCTCGACAACACACTACCTTTCATAATGACAAGGCTACAATCCAATGGAGTAACAAAAATCTCGACAATAGACTACCTTCCATAATGACAAGTCTACCATCCATTGGAGAAAAGAAAATCTGAACAACAAACTACCTTCCATGATGACAAGGCTACCATCCATTGGAGTAACAGAAATCACAACGACAGACTACCTTCCATAATGACCAGGCTACCATCCGTTTGAGTAACAAAAATCAGGACAACAAACTACCTTCCATAATATCAAGGCTACCATCCGCTTGAGTAACAAAAATCTCGATAACAGACTACCTTCCATAATGAAATGTCTACAATCCATTGGAATAACATAAATCTCAACAACAGACTACCTTCCATAATAACAAGGCTACCATCCATTAGAGTAACAAAAATCATGACAACAGACTACCTTCCATAATGACAAGGCTACCATCGATTGGAGTAACAAAAATATCAACAAGAGACTACCTTCAATAATGACAAGGCTACCATCCATGGGAGTAACAAAAATCACGACAATAAATAACCTTCCATAATGACAAGGATGCCATCCATTGGAATAACCAAAATCTTGACAACAGACTAACTTCCATAATCACAAGGCTACCATCCATTACAGTAACAAAGATATCGACAACATACTAACTTCCATAATGACATGGCTACCATCCATTGGAGTAATAAAAATCATGACAGCAGACTACCTTCCATAATGACTAGGCTACCATCCATTTGAATAACAAAAATCTCGACAACAGACTACCTTCCTTAATGACAAGGGTATCATCCATTGGAGTATAAAAAATTTGGACAACAGACTACCTTCCTTAATGACAAGGCTACCATCCATTGTAGTAACAAAAATCTCGACATCAGACTACCTTCTTTAATGACAAGGGTGTCATCCATTGGAGTAACAAAAATCTCGACAGCAGACTACCTTCCATAATGACAAGTCCAAAATCCATTGGAATAACAAATATCTCGACAACACACTACCTTTCATAATGACAAGGCTACAATCCAATGGAGTAACAAAAATCTCGACAATAGACTACCTTCCATAATGACAAGTCTACCATCCATTGGAGTAAAGAAAATCTGAACAACAGACTACCTTCCATGATGACAAGGCTACCATCCATTGGAGTAACAGAAATCACAACGACAGACTACCTTCAATAATGACAAGGCCACCATCCATTGGAGAAACAAAAATCTCGACAATAGACTACCTTCCATAATGACAAGTCTATAATCCATTGGAATAACAAAAATCTCGACAACAGACTACCTTCCATAATGACAAGGCTACAATCTAATGGAGTAACAAAAATCTCGACAACAGACTACATTCCATAATGACAAGTCTACCATCTATTTGAGTAACAAAAATCTGAACAACAGAATACCTTCCATAATGACAAGGCTACCATCCATTAGAGTAACAAAAATCATGACAACAGACTACCTTCCATAATTACAAGGCTACCATCGATTGGAGTAACAAAAATATCAACAAGAGACTACCTACAATAATGACAAGGCTACCATCCATGGGAGTAACAAAAATAACGACAACAAATAACCTTCCATAATGACAAGGATGCCATCCATTGGAATAACCAAAATCTTGACAACAGACTACCTTCCATAATGACAAGGCTACCATCCATTACAGTAACAAAGATATCGACAACATACTAACTTCCATAATGACATGGCTACCATCCATTGGAGTAATAAAAATCATGACAGCAGACTACCTTCCATAATGACTAGGCTATCATCCATTGGAATAACAAAAATCTCGACAACAGACTACCTTCCTTAATGACAAGGGTATCATCCATTGGAGTATAAAAAATTTGGACAACAGACTACCTGCCATAATGACAAGGCTACCATCCATTATAGTAACAAAAATCTCGACAACAGACTACCTTCTTTAATGACAAGGGTGTCATCCATTGGAGTAACAAAAATCTCGACAGCAGACTACCTTCCATAATGACAAGTCCAAAATCCATTGGAATAACAAAAATCTCGACAACACACTACCTTTCATAATGACAAGGCTACAATCCAATGGAGTAACAAAAATCTCGACAATAGACTACCTTCCATAATGACAAGTCTACCATCCATTGGAGAAAAGAAAATCTGAACAACAAACTACCTTCCATGATGACAACGCTACCATCCATTGGAGTAACAGAAATCACAACGACAGACTACCTTCAATAATGACAAGGCTACCATCCATTGGAGAAACAAAAATCTCGACAATAGACTACCTTCCATAATGACAAGTCTATAATCCATTGGAATAACAAAAATCTCGACAACAGACTACCTTCCATAATGACAAGGCTACAATCTAATGGAGTAACAAAAATCTCGACAACAGACTACATTCCATAATGACAAGTCTACCATCTATTTGAGTAACAAAAATCTGAACAACAGAATACCTTCCATAATGACAAGGCTACCATCTATTTGAGTAACAAAAATCATGACAACAAACTACCTTCCATAATGACAAGGCTACCATCGATTGGAGTAACAAAAATATCAACAAGAGACTACCTTCAATAATGACAAGGCTACCATCCATGGGAGTAACAAAAATCACGACAACAAATAACCTTCCATAATGACAAGGATGCCATCCATTGGAATAACCAAAATCTTGACAACACACTACCTTCCATAATGACAAGGCTACCATCCATTGCAGTAACAAAAATATCGACAACATACTAACTTCCATAATGACTTGGCTACCATCCATTGGAGTAATAAAAATCATGACAGCAGACTACCTTCCATAATGACTAGGCTATCATCCATTGGAATAACAAAAATCTCGACAACAGACTACCTTCCTTAATGACAAGGGTATCATCCATTGGAGTATAAAAAATTTGGACAACAGACTACCTGCCATAATGACAAGGCTACCATCCATTATAGTAACAAAAATCTCGACAACAGACTACCTTCTTTAATGACAAGGGTGTCATCCATTGAAGTAACAAAAATCTCGACAGCAGACTACCTTCCATAATGACAAGTCCAAAATCCATTGGAATAACAAAAATCTCGACAACACACTACCTTTCATAATGACAAGGCTACAATCCAATGGAGTAACAAAAATCTCGACAATAGACTACCTTCCATAATGACAAGTCTACCATCCATTGGAGAAAAGAAAATCTGAACAACAAACTACCTTCCATGATGACAAGGCTACCATCCATTGGAGTAACAGAAATCACAACGACAGACTACCTTCCATAATGACCAGGCTACCATCCGTTTGAGTAACAAAAATCAGGACAACAGACTACCTTCCATAATATCAAGGCTACCATCCGCTTGAGTAACAAAAATCTCGATAACAGACTACCTTCCATAATGAAATGTCTACAATCCATTGGAATAACATAAATCTCAACAACAGACTACCTTCCATAATAACAAGGCTACCATCCATTAGAGTAACAAAAATCATGACAACAGACTACCTTCCATAATGACAAGGCTACCATCGATTGGAGTAACAAAAATATCAACAAGAGACTACCTTCAATAATGACAAGGCTACCATCCATGGGAGTAACAAAAATCACGACAATAAATAACCTTCCATAATGACAAGGATGCCATCCATTGGAATAACCAAAATCTTGACAACAGACTAACTTCCATAATCACAAGGCTACCATCCATTACAGTAACAAAGATATCGACAACATACTAACTTCCATAATGACATGGCTACCATCCATTGGAGTAATAAAAATCATGACAGCAGACTACCTTCCATAATGACTAGGCTACCATCCATTTGAATAACAAAAATCTCGACAACAGACTACCTTCCTTAATGACAAGGGTATCATCCATTGGAGTATAAAAAATTTGGACAACAGACTACCTTCCTTAATGACAAGGCTACCATCCATTGTAGTAACAAAAATCTTGACATCAGACTACCTTCTTTAATGACAAGGGTGTCATCCATTGGAGTAACAAAAATCTCGACAGCAGACTACCTTCCATAATGACAAGTCCAAAATCCATTGGAATAACAAATATCTCGACAACACACTACCTTTCATAATGACAAGGCTACAATCCAATGGAGTAACAAAAATCTCGACAATAGACTACCTTCCATAATGACAAGTCTACCATCCATTGGAGTAAAGAAAATCTGAACAACAGACTACCTTCCATGATGACAAGGCTACCATCCATTGGAGTAACAGAAATCACAACGACAGACTACCTTCAATAATGACAAGGCCACCATCCATTGGAGAAACAAAAATCTCGACAATAGACTACCTTCCATAATGACAAGTCTATAATCCATTGGAATAACAAAAATCTCGACAACAGACTACCTTCCATAATGACAAGGCTACAATCTAATGGAGTAACAAAAATCTCGACAACAGACTACATTCCATAATGACAAGTCTACCATCTATTTGAGTAACAAAAATCTGAACAACAGAATACCTTCCATAATGACAAGGCTACCATCCATTAGATTAACAAAAATCATGACAACAGACTACCTTCCATAATTACAAGGCTACCATCGATTGGAGTAACAAAAATATCAACAAGAGACTACCTACAATAATGACAAGGCTACCATCCATGGGAGTAACAAAAATCACGACAACAAATAACCTTCCATAATGACAAGGATGCCATCCATTGGTATAACCAAAATCTTGACAACAGACTACCTTCCTTAATGACAAGGGTATCATCCATTGGAGTATAAAAAATTTGGACAACAGACTAC
Source organism: Vicia faba (assembly GCA_948472305.1). Lineage (NCBI taxonomy): Eukaryota > Viridiplantae > Streptophyta > Magnoliopsida > Fabales > Fabaceae > Vicia > Vicia faba. The sequence continues at coordinate 613,339,833 of OX451741.1, forward strand.
CTGCCATAATGACAAGGCTACCATCCATTATAGTAACAAAAATCTCGACAACAGACTACCTTCTTTAATGACAAGGGTGTCATCCATTGGAGTAACAAAAATCTCGACAGCAGACTACCTTCCATAATGACAAGTCCAAAATCCATTGGAATAACAAAAATCTCGACAACACACTACCTTTCATAATGACAAGGCTACAATCCAATGGAGTAACAAAAATCTCGACAATAGACTACCTTCCATAATGACAAGTCTACCATCCATTGGAGAAAAGAAAATCTGAACAACAAACTACCTTCCATGATGACAACGCTACCATCCATTGGAGTAACAGAAATCACAACGACAGACTACCTTCAATAATGACAAGGCTACCATCCATTGGAGAAACAAAAATCTCGACAATAGACTACCTTCCATAATGACAAGTCTATAATCCATTGGAATAACAAAAATCTCGACAACAGACTACCTTCCATAATGACAAGGCTACAATCTAATGGAGTAACAAAAATCTCGACAACAGACTATATTCCATAATGACAAGTCTACCATCTATTTGAGTAACAAAAATCTGAACAACAGAATACCTTCCATAATGACAAGGCTACCATCTATTTGAGTAACAAAAATCATGACAACAAACTACCTTCCATAATGACAAGGCTACCATCGATTGGAGTAACAAAAATATCAACAAGAGACTACCTTCAATAATGACAAGGCTACCATCCATGGGAGTAACAAAAATCACGACAACAAATAACCTTCCATAATGACAAGGATGCCATCCATTGGAATAACCAAAATCTTGACAACACACTACCTTCCATAATGACAAGGCTACCATCCATTGCAGTAACAAAAATATCGACAACATACTAACTTCCATAATGACTTGGCTACCATCCATTGGAGTAATAAAAATCATGACAGCAGACTACCTTCCATAATGACTAGGCTATCATCCATTGGAATAACAAAAATCTCGACAACAGACTACCTTCCTTAATGACAAGGGTATCATCCATTGGAGTATAAAAAATTTGGACAACAGACTACCTGCCATAATGACAAGGCTACCATCCATTATAGTAACAAAAATCTCGACAACAGACTACCTTCTTTAATGACAAGGGTGTCATCCATTGGAGTAACAAAAATCTCGACAGCAGACTACCTTCCATAATGACAAGTCCAAAATCCATTGGAATAACAAAAATCTCGACAACACACTACCTTTCATAATGACAAGGCTACAATCCAATGGAGTAACAAAAATCTCGACAATAGACTACCTTCCATAATGACAAGTCTACCATCCATTGGAGAAAAGAAAATCTGAACAACAAACTACCTTCCATGATGACAAGGCTACCATCCATTGGAGTAACAGAAATCACAACGACAGACTACCTTCCATAATGACCAGGCTACCATCCGTTTGAGTAACAAAAATCAGGACAACAGACTACCTTCCATAATATCAAGGCTACCATCCGCTTGAGTAACAAAAATCTCGATAACAGACTACCTTCCATAATGAAATGTCTACAATCCATTGGAATAACATAAATCTCAACAACAGACTACCTTCCATAATAACAAGGCTACCATCCATTAGAGTAACAAAAATCATGACAACAGACTACCTTCCATAATGACAAGGCTACCATCGATTGGAGTAACAAAAATATCAACAAGAGACTACCTTCAATAATGACAAGGCTACCATCCATGGGAGTAACAAAAATCACGACAATAAATAACCTTCCATAATGACAAGGATGCCATCCATTGGAATAACCAAAATCTTGACAACAGACTAACTTCCATAATCACAAGGCTACCATCCATTACAGTAACAAAGATATCGACAACATACTAACTTCCATAATGACATGGCTACCATCCATTGGAGTAATAAAAATCATGACAGCAGACTACCTTCCATAATGACTAGGCTACCATCCATTTGAATAACAAAAATCTCGACAACAGACTACCTTCCTTAATGACAAGGGTATCATCCATTGGAGTATAAAAAATTTGGACAACAGACTACCTTCCTTAATGACAAGGCTACCATCCATTGTAGTAACAAAAATCTCGACATCAGACTACCTTCTTTAATGACAAGGGTGTCATCCATTGGAGTAACAAAAATCTCGACAGCAGACTACCTTCCATAATGACAAGTCCAAAATCCATTGGAATAACAAATATCTCGACAACACACTACCTTTCATAATGACAAGGCTACAATCCAATGGAGTAACAAAAATCTCGACAATAGACTACCTTCCATAATGACAAGTCTACCATCCATTGGAGTAAAGAAAATCTGAACAACAGACTACCTTCCATGATGACAAGGCTACCATCCATTGGAGTAACAGAAATCACAACGACAGACTACCTTCAATAATGACAAGGCCACCATCCATTGGAGAAACAAAAATCTCGACAATAGACTACCTTCCATAATGACAAGTCTATAATCCATTGGAATAACAAAAATCTCGACAACAAACTACCTTCCATAATGACAAGGCTACAATCTAATGGAGTAACAAAAATCTCGACAACAGACTACATTCCATAATGACAAGTCTACCATCTATTTGAGTAACAAAAATCTGAACAACAGAATACCTTCCATAATGACAAGGCTACCATCCATTAGAGTAACAAAAATCATGACAACAGACTACCTTCCATAATTACAAGGCTACCATCGATTGGAGTAACAAAAATCACGACAATAAATAACCTTCCATAATGACAAGGATGCCATCCATTGGAATAACCAAAATCTTGACAACAGACTAACTTCCATAATCACAAGGCTACCATCCATTACAGTAACAAAGATATCGACAACATACTAACTTCCATAATGACATGGCTACCATCCATTGGAGTAATAAAAATCATGACAACAGACTACCTTCCATAATGACTAGGCTACCATCCATTGGAATAACAAAAATCTCGACAACAGACTACCTTCCTTAATGACAAGGGTATCATCCATTGGAGTATAAAAAATTTGGACAACAGACTACCTTGCTTAATGACAAGGCTACCATCCATTGTAGTAACAAAAATCTCGACATCAGACTACCTTCATTAATGACAAAGGTGTCATCCATTGGAGTAACAAAAATCTCGACAGAAGACTACCTTCCATAATGACAAGTCAAAAATCCATTGGAATAACAAAAATCTCGACAACACACTACCTTTCATAATGACAAGGCTAAAATCCAATGGAGTAACAAAAATCTCGACAATAGACTAGCTTCCATAATGACAAGTCTACCATCCATTGGAGTAAAGAAAATCTGAACAACAGACTACCTTCCATGATGACAAGGCTACCATCCATTGGAGTAACAGAAATCACAACGACAGACCACCTTCCATAATGACAAGGCTACCATCCGTTTGAGTAACAAAAATCAGGACAACAGACTACCTTCCATAATGACAAGGCTACCATCCGTTGGAGTAACAAAAATCTCGATAACAGACTACCTTCCATAATGACATGTCTACAATCCATTGGAATAACATAAATCTCAACAATAGACTACCTTCCATAAAAACAAGGCTACCATCCATTAGAGTAACAAAAATCACGACAATAAATTACCTTCCATAATGACAAGGCTACCATCCATTGGAATAACAAAAATCTTGACAACAGACTACCTTCCATAGTGACAAGGCTACCATCCATTGGAGTAACAAAGATATCGACAACATACTAACTTCCAAAAATACAAGGCTAACATCCATTGGAGTAATAAAAATCTCGACAACAGACTACCTTCCATAATGACAAGCCTACCATCCATTAGAATAACATAAATCTCGACAACAGACTACCTTCCATAATGAGAAGGCTACCATCCATTGGAGTAACAAAGATATTGACAAAATACTACCTTCCATAATGACAAGGATACCATCCTTTGGAGTAACAAAAATCACGACAACAAACTATTTTCCATAATTACAAGGCTATCATCCATTCGAATAACAAAAATCTCGACAACAGACTACCTTCCAAAATGACAAGGTTACCATCCAATGGAGTAAGAAAAATATTGACAAAAGACTACCTTCCATAATGACAAGGCTACCATCCATTAGAGTAAAAAAAATCTTGACAACAGACTACCTTCCATAATGACAAGGCTACCATCCATTGTAGTAATGAAATTATCAACAAGAGACTACCTTCCATAATGACAAGGCTACCATCAATTGGAGTAACAAAGATATCGACAACATACTACATTCCATAATGACAAGGCTACCATCCATTGGAATAACAAAAATCACAACAACAAACTCCCTTCCATAATGACAAGGCTATTATCCATTGGAATGACAAAAATCTCGACAACAGACTACCTATCATAATGACAAGGCTACCATCAAATGGAGTAACAAAAATATTGACAACAGACTTCCTTCTATAATGACAAGGCTACCATCCATTAGAGTAACAAAAATCTGGCGAACAGACTACCTTCCATAATGACAAGGCTACCATCCATTGGAGTAACAAAAATATCAATAAGAGACTACCTTCCATAATGACAAGGCTACCATACAATGGAGTAACTAAAATATCAAAACCAGACTACCTTCCATAATGACTAGGCTACCATCCATTGGAGTATAAAAAATTTGGACAATAGACTAACTTCCATAATGACAAGGCTACCATCCATTGGAGTAACAAAAATGTCAACAAGAAACTACCTTCCATAATGACAAGGCTACCATCCATTGGAGTAACAAAAATCTCGACAACAGACTACCTTCCATAATGACAAAGCTACCATCCATTGGAGTAACGAAAATCTCGACAAAAGACCACCTTCCATAATGACAAAGCTACAATCCATTGTAGTAACAATAATCTCGACAATAGACTACCTTTCATAATGACAAGGCTACCATCGATTGGAGTAACAAAAATCACAACGACAAACTACCTTCCATAATGACAAGGCAACCATCCATTAGAGAAATAAAAAACGGGATAACAAACTACCTTCCATAATGACAAGGCTACAATCCATTGGAGTAACAAAAATGTCAACACGAAACTACCTTCCATAATGACAAGGCTACCATCCATTGGAGTAACAAAAATCTCGAGAACAAACTACCTTCCATAATGAGAAGGATACCATCCATTGGAGTAACAAAAATATCGACAAAAGACCACATTCCATAATGTCATGGCTACCATCCATTGGAGTAACAAAAATCTCGACAACAAACTACCTTCCATAAAGACAAGGCTACCATCCATTGGAGTAACAAAAATATCGATAACATACTACCTTCCATAATGACAAGGCTACCATCCATTGAGATAACAAAGATATCGACAACAGACTACCCTCCATAATGACAAGGCTATTATCCATTTGAGTAACAAAAATATGGATAACAAAGTACCATCCATAATGAAAAGGCTACCATCGATTGGAGTAACAAAAACATTGACAACAAACTACGTTCGATAATGACAAGGCTACCATCCATTGGAATATCAAAAATCTCGACAACAGACTACCTTCTATATTGACAAGGCTACCATCCATTAGAGTAACAAAAAGCTGGACAACAGACTACCTTCCATAATGACAAAGCTACCATCCATTAAAGTAAAAAAAATATCAACAAGAGACTACCTTCCAAAATGACAAGGCTACCATCCAATGGAGTAACAAAAATCTCTACAACAGACTACCTTCCATAATGACTAGGCTACCATCCATTAGAGTAACAAAATATGGACAACAGATTATCTTCCATAATGACAAGGCTACCATCCATTGGAGTAATAAAAATATCAATAAGATACTACCTTCCATAATGAAAAGGCTACCATCCAATGGACTAACAAAAATCTCGACAAAAGACTACCTTCCATAATGACTAGGCTACCATCCATTGGAGTATAAAAAATTTTGACAAGAAACTACCTTCCATAATGACAAGGCTACCATCCATTGGAGTAACAAAAATATCGTCAACAGACTACCTTCCATAATGACTAAGCTACCATCCATTGGAGTAACAAAGATATCGACAACATACTACCTTCCATAATGACAAGGATACAATCCATTATAGTAACAAAAATCTCGACAACAGACTACCTTCCATAATGACAAGTCTACCATCCATGGTAATAACAAAAATCTCTACAACAGACTACCTTCCATAATGACAAGGCTACCATCCATTGGAGTAACAAAAATATCGACAACAGACAACCTTCCATAATGAAAAGGCTATAATCCATTGTAGTAACAAAAATTTCGACAATAGACTATCTTTCATAATGACAAGTCTACCATCCCTTGGAGTAACAAATATATGAACAACAGACTACCTTCCATAATGATAAGGTTACCATCGATTGAAGTAACAAAAATCACAACGACAAACTACCTTCCATAATGACAAGGCTACCATCCATTAGAGTAAAAAAAATTGGGACCACAGACTACCTTCCATAATGACAAGGCTACCATCCATTTGAGTAACAAAAATGTCAACAAGAAACTACCTTCCATAATGACAAGGCTACCATCCATTGGAGTAACAAAAATCTCGAGAACAAACTACCTTCTATAATGAGAAGGCTACCATCCATTAGAGTAACAAAAATATCGACAATAGATCATGTTCCATAATGTCATGGCTACCATCCATTGGAGTACCAAAAATCTCGACAACAAACTACCTTCCATAATGACAAGACTACCATACATTGAGATAACAAAGATATCGACAACAGACTACCTTCGATAATGACAAGGCTACCATCCATTAAGATAACAAAGATATCGACAACAAACTACCTTCCATAATGACAAGGCTACTATCCATTTGAGTAACAAAAATCTGGATAACAGACTACCATCCATAATGAAAAGGCTACCATCCATTGGAGTAACAAAAACATTGACAACAGATTACGTTCCATAATGACAAGGCTACCATCCATTGGAATATCAAAAATCTCGACAACAGACTACCTTCCATAATGACAAGGCTACCATCCAATGGAGTAACATAAATATCGACAATAGACTATATTTCATAATGACAAGTCTACCATCCATTGGAGTAACAAATATATGAACAACAGACTACCTTCCATAATGATAAGGCTACCATCAATTGGAGTAACAAAAATCACAACGACAAACTACCTTCCATAATGACAAGGCTACCATCCATTAGAGTAAGAAAAATCGGGACAAAAGACTACCTTCCATAATGACAATGCTACCATCCATTGGAGTAACAAAAATGTCAACACGAAACTACCTTCCATAATGACAAGGCTACCATCCATTGGAGTAACAAAAATCTCGAGAACAAACTACCTTCCATAATGAGAAGGCTACCATCCATTGGAGTAACAAAAATATCGACAATAGACCACGTTCCATAATGTCATGGCTACCATCCATTGGAGTACCAAAAATCTCGACAACAAACTACCTTCCATAATGACAAGGCTACCATCCATTGAGATAACAAAGATATCGATAACAAACTACCTTCCATAATTACAAGGCTACCATCCATTGAGATAACAAAGATATCGACAACAGACTACCTTCCATAATGACAAGGCTACTATCCATTTGAGTAACAAAGATATTGACAAAATACTACTTTCCATAATGACAAGGCTACCATCCATTGGAATAACAAAAATCATGACAACAAACTACGTTCCATAATTACAAGGCTACCATCCATTGGAATAACAAAAGTCTCGACAACAGACTACCTTCCATAATGACAAGGCTACCATCCAATGGAGTAACAAAAATATCTACCACAGACTACCTTCCATAATGACAAGGCTACGATCCATTAGATTAACAAAATATGGACAACATACTACCTTCCATAATGACAAGGCTACCATCCATTGGAGTAATAAAAATATAAATAAGATACTACCTTCCATAATGACAAGTCTACCATCCATTGGAGTAACTAATATATGAACAACAGACTACCTTCCATAATGATAAGGCTACCATCGATTGGAGTAACAAAAATCACAACGACAAACTACCTTCCATAATGACATGGCTACCATCCATTATAGTAACAAAAAACGGGACAACAGACTACCTACCATCCATTGGAGTAACAAAAATGTCAACAAGAAACTACCTTCCATAATGACAAGGCTACCATCCATTGGAGTAACAAAAATCTCGAGAACAAACTACCTTCCATAATGAGAAGGCTACCATCCATTGGAGTAACAAAAATATCGACAATAGACCACGTTCCATAATGTCATGGCTACCATCCATTGGAGTAACAAAAATCTCGATAACAAACTACCTTCCATAAAGACAAGGCATCCATCCATTGGAGTAACAAAAATATCGACAACATACTACCTTCCATAATGATAAGACTACCATCCATTGAGATAACAAAGATATCGACAACAGACTACCCTCCATAATGACAAGGGTACTATCCAATTGAGTAACAAAAATCTGGATAACAGAGTACCATCCATAATGAAAAGGCTACCATCCATTGGAGTAATAAAAACATTGACAATAGACTACGTTCTATAATGACAAGGCTACCATCCAATGGAATATCAAAAATCTCAACAACAGACTACCTTCCATAATGACAAGGTTACCATCCAATGGAGTAACAAAAATATTGACAACAGACTACCTTCCATAATGACAAGGCTACCATCCATTAGAGTAACAAAAAGCTGGACAACAGACTACCTTCCATAATGACAAGGCTACCGTCCATTAGAGTAAAAAAAATATCAACAAAAGGCTACCTTCCAAAATGACAAGGCTACCATCCAATGGAGTAACAAAAATCTCACCAACAGACCACCTTCCATAATGACAAGGCTAAAATCCATTGTAGTAACAAAAATCTCGACAATAGACTACCTTTCATAATGACAAGTCTACCATCCATTGGAGTAACAAATATATGAACAACAGACTACCTTCCATAATGATAAGGCTACCATCGATTGGAGTAACAAAAATCACAACGATAAACTACTTTCCATAATGACAAGGATACCATCCATTAGAGTAACAAAAATCGGGACAACAGACTACCTTCCATAATGACAAAGCTACCATCCATTGGAGTAACAAAAATGTCAACAAGAAACTACCTTTCATAATGACAAGGCTACCATCCATTGGAGTAACAAAAATCTCGAGAACAAACTACATTCCATAATGAGAAGGCTACCATCCATTGGAGTAACAAAAATATCGACAATAGACCATGTTCCATAATGTCATGGCTACCATCTGTTGGAGTACAAAAAATCTCGACAACAAAATACCTTCCATAATGACAAGGCTACCGTCCATTGAGATAACAAAGATATCGACAACAGACTACCTTCCATAATGACAAGGCTACCATCCATTGAGATAACAAAGATATCGACAACAGACTACCTTCCTTAATAACAAGGCTACTATCCATTTGAGTAACAAAAATATGGATAACAGACTACCATCCATAATGAAAAGGCTACCATCCATTGGTGTAACAAAAACATTGACAACAGACTACGTTCCATATTGACAAGGCTACCATCCAATGGAGTAACAAAAATATCGACAACAGACTACCTTCCATAATGACAAGGCTACCATCCATTAGAGTAACAAAAAGCTGGACAAAAGACTACCTTCCATAATGACAAGGCTACCATCCTTTAGAGTAACAAAAATATCAACAAGAGACTACCTTCCAAAATGAAAAGGCTACCATCCAATGGAGTAACAAAAATCTCTACAACAGACTACCTTCCATAATGACTAGGCTACCATCCATTGAGATAACAAAGATATCGACAACAAACTACCTTCCATAATGACAAGGCTACCATCCATTGAGATAACAAAGATATCGACAACAGACTACCTTCCATAATGACAAGGCTACTATCCATTTGAGTAACAAAAATCTGGATAACAGACTACCATCCATAATGAAAAGGCTACCATCCATTGGAGTAACAAAAACATTGACAAGAGACTACCTTCCATAGTGACAAGGCTACCATCCATTGGAATATAAAAAATCTCGATAAAAGACTACCTTCCATAATGACAAGGCTACCATCCAATGGAGTAACAAAAATATTGACAACAGACTACCTTCCATAATGACTAGGCTACCTACCATTAGAGTAACAAAAAGCTGGACAACAGACTACCTTCCATAATGACAAGGATACCATCCATTAGAGTAACAAAAATATCAACAAGAGACTACCTTCTAAAATGACAAGGCTACCATCCATTGGAGTAATAAAAATATCGACAACATACCACCTTCCATAATGACAAGGCTATAATCCATTGTAGTAACAAAAATCTCGACAATAGACTACCTTTCATAATGACAAGTCTACCATCCATTGGAGTAACAAATATATAAACAACAGACTACCTTCCTTAATGATAAGGCTACCATCGATTGGAGTAACAAAAATCACAACGACAAACTACCTTCCATAATGACAAGGCTACCATCCATTAGAGTACCAAAAATCGGGACAACAAACTACCTTCCCTAATGACAAGGCTACCATCCATTGGAGTAACAAAAATGTCAACAAGAAACTACCTTCCATAATGACAAGGCTACCATCCATTAGAGTAACAAAAATCTCGAGAACAAACTACATTCCATAATGAGAAGGCTACCATCCATTGGAGTAACAAAAATATCGACAATAGACCACGTTCCATAATGTCATGGCTACCATCCGTTGGAGTACCAAAAATCTCGACAACAAAATACCTTCCATAATGACAAGGCTACCGTCCATTGAGATAACAAAGATATCGACAACATACTACCTTTCATAATGACAAGGCTACCATCCATTGAGATAACAAAGATATCGACAACAGACTACCTTCCATAATGACAAGGCTACTATCCATTTGAGTAACAAAAATCTGGATAACAGACAACCATCCATAATGAAAAGGCTACCATCCATTGGAGTAACAAATACATTGACAACAGACTATGTTCCATAATGACAAGGCTACCATCCATTGGAATATCAAAAATCTCGATAACAGACTACCTTCGTTAATGACAAGGCTACCATCCAATGGAGTAACAAAAATATCGACAATAGACTATCTTTCATAATGACAAGTCTACCATCCATTGGAGTAACAAATATATGAACAACAGACTACCTTCCATAATGATAAGGCTACCATCGATTGGAGTAACAAAAATCATAATGATAAACTACCTTCCATATTGACAAGGCTACCATCCATTAGAGTAACAAAAATCGGGACAACAGACTACATTCCATAATGACAAGGCTACCATCCATTGGAGTAACAAAAATGTCAACAAGAAACTACCTTCCATAATGACAAGGCTACCATCCATTGGAGTAACAAAAATCTCGAGAACAAACTACCTTCCATAATGAGAAGGCTACCATCCATTGGAGTAACAAAAATATCGATAATAGACCATGTTCCATAATGTCATGGCTACCATCCATTGGAGTACCAAAAATCTCGACAACAAACTACCTTCCATAATGACAAGGCTACCATCCATTGAGATAACAAAGATATCGACAACAAACTACCTTCCATAATGACAAGGCCACCATCCATTGAGATAACAAAGATATCGACAACAGACTACCTTCTATAATGGCAAGACTATTATCCATTTGAGTAACAAAAATCTAGATAGCAGACTACCATCCATAATGAAAAGGCTACCATCCATTGGAGTAACAAAAACATTGACAACAAACTATGTTCCATAATGACAAGGCTACCATCCATTGGAATATCAAAAATCTTGATAACAGACTACCTTCCATAATGACAAGGCTACCATCCATTGGAGTAATAAAAATATCGACAACAGACCACCTTCCATAATGACAAGGCTACAATCCATTGTAGTAACAAAAATCTCGACAATATACTACCTTTCATAATGACAAGTCTACCATCCATTGGAGTAACAAATATATGAACAACAGACGACCTTCCATAATGATAAGGCTACCATCGATTGGAGTAACAAAAATCACAACAATAAACTACCTTCCATAATGACAAGGCTACCATCCATTAGAGTAACAAAAATTGGGACAACAGACTACCTTCCATAATGACAAGGCTACCATCCATTGGAGTAACAAAAATGTCAACAAGAAACTACCTTCCATAATGACAAGGCTACCATCCATTGGAGTAACAAAAATTTCGAGAACAAACTACATTCCATAATGAGAAGGATACCATCCATTGGAGTAACAAAAATAACGATAATAGACCATGTTCCATAATGTCATGGCTACCATCCGTTGGAGTACCAAAAATCTCGACAACAAAATACCTTCCATAATGACAAGGCTACCGTCCATTGAGATAACAAAGATATCGACAATAGACTACCTTCCATAATGACAAGGCTACCATCCATTGAGATAACAAAGATATCGCCAACAGACTACCTTCCATAATGACAAGGCTACTATCCATTTGAGTAACAAAAATCTGGATAACAAACTACCATCCATAATGAAAAGGCTACCATCCGTTGGAGTAACAAAAACATTGACAACAGACTAAGTTCCATAATGACAAGGCTACCATCCATTGGAATATCAAAAATCTCGATAATAGACTACCTTCCATAATGACAAGGCTACCATCCAATGGAGTAACAAAAATATCGACAACAGACTACCTTCCATAATGACTAGGCTACCTACCATTAGGGTAACAAAAAGCTGGACAACAGACTACCTTCCATAATGACAAGGCTACCATCCATTAGAGTAACAAAAACATCAACAAGAGACTACCTTCCAAAATGACAAGGCTACCTTCCATTTGAGTAATAAAAATATCGACAATATACCACCTTCCATAATGACAAGGCTACAATCCATTGTAGTAACAAAAATCTCGACAATAGACTACCTTTCATAATGACAAGTCTACCATCCATTGGAGTAACAAATATATGAACAACAGACTACCTTCCATAATGATAAGGCTACCATCGATTGGAGTAACAAAAATCACAACGATAAACTACCTTCCATAATGACAAGGCTACCATCCATTAGAGTAACAAAAATCGGGACAACAGACTACCTTCCATAATGACAAGGCTACCATCCATTGGAGTAACAAAAATGTCAACAAGAAACTACCTTCCATAATGACAAGGCTACCATCCATTGGAGTAACAAAAATCTCGAGAACAAACTACATTCCATAATGAGAAGGATACCATCCATTGGAGTAACAAAAATAACGATAATAGACCATGTTCCATAATGTCATGGCTACCATCCGTTGGAGTACCAAAAATCTCGACAACAAAATACCTTCCATAATGACAAGGCTACCGTCCATTGAGATAACAAAGATATCGACAATAGACTACCTTCCATAATGACAAGGCTACCATCCATTGAGATAACAAAGATATCGCCAACAGACTACCTTCCATAATGACAAGGCTACTATCCATTTGAGTAACAAAAATCTGGATAACAAACTACCATCCATAATGAAAAGGCTACCATCCGTTGGAGTAACAAAAACATTGACAACAGACTAAGTTCCATAATGACAAGGCTACCATCCATTGGAATATCAAAAATCTCGATAACAGACTACCTTCCATAATGACAAGGCTACCATCCAATGGAGTAACAAAAATATCGACAACAGACTACCTTCCATAATGACTAGGCTACCTACCATTAGGGTAACAAAAAGCTGGACAACAGACTACCTTCCATAATGACAAGGCTACCATCCATTAGAGTAACAAAAACATCAACAAGAGACTACCTTCCAAAATGACAAGGCTACCATCCATTGGAGTAATAAAAATATCGACAATATACCACCTTCCATAATGACAAGGCTACAATCCATTGTAGTAACAAAAATCTCGACAATAGACTACCTTTCATAATGACAAGTCTACCATCCATTGGAGTAACAAATATATGAACAACAGACTACCTTCCATAATGATAAGGCTACCATCGATTGGAGTAACAAAAATCACAACGATAAACTACCTTCCATAATGACAAGGCTACCATCCATTAGAGTAACAAAAATCGGGACAACAGACTACCTTCCATAATGACAAGGCTACCATCCATTGGAGTAACAAAAATGTCAACAAGAAACTACCTTCCATAATGACAAGGCTACCATCCATTGGAGTAACAAAAATCTCGAGAACAAACTACATTCCATAATGAGAAGGCTACCATCCATTGGAGTAACAAAAATATCGACAATAGACCACGTTCCATAATGTCATGGCTACCATCTGTTGGAGTACCAAAAATCTTGACAACAAAATACCTTCCATAATGACAAGGCTACCGTCCATTGAGATAACAAAGATATCGACAACAGACTACCTTCCATAATGACAAGGCTACCATCCATTGAGATAACAAAGATATCGACAACAGACTACCTTCCTTAATGACAAGGCTACTATCCATTTGAGTAACAAAAATCTGGATAACAGACAACCATCCATAATGAAAAGGCTACCATCCATTGGAGTAACAAATACATTGACAACAGACTATGTTCCATAATAACAAGGCTACCATCCATTGGAATATCAAAAATCTCGATAATAGACTACCTTCGTTAATGACAAGGCTACCATCCAATGGAGTAACAAAAATATCGACAATAGACTATCTTTCATAATAACAAGTCTACCATCCATTGGAGTAACAAATATATGATCAACAGACTACCTTCCATAATGATAAGGCTACCATCGATTAGAGTAACAAAAATCATAATGACAAACTACCTTCCATAATGACAAGGCTACCATCCATTAGAGTATCAAAAATCGGGACAACAGACTACATTCCATAATGACAAGGCTACCATCCATTGGAGTAACAAAAATGTCAACAAGAAACTACCTTCCATAATGACAAGGCTACCATCCATTGGAGTAACAAAAATCCCGAGAACAAACTACCTTCCATAATGAGAAGGCTACCATCCATTGGAGTAACAAAAATATCGATAATAGACCATTTTCCATAATGTCATGGCTACCATCCATTGGAGTACCAAAAATCTCGACAACAAACTACCTTCCATAATGACAAGGCTACCATCCATTGAGATAACAAAGATATCGACAATAAACTACCTTCCATAATGACAAGGCTACCATCCATTGAGATAACAAAGATATCGACAACAGACTACCTTCCATAATGGCAAGACTACTATCCATTTGAGTAACAAAAATCTGGATAGTAGACTACCATCCATAATGAAAAGGCTACCATCCATTGGAGTAACAAAAACATTGACAACAGACTACGTTTCATAATGACAAGGCTACCATCCATTGGAATATCAAAAATCTCGATAACAGACTACCTTCCATAATGACAAGGCTACCATCCATTGGAGTAATAAAAATATCGACAACAGACCACCTTCCCTAATGACAAGGCTACAATCCATTGTAGTAACAAAAATCTCGACAATAGACTACCTTTCATAATGACAAGTCTACCATCCATTGGAGTTACAAATATATGAACAACAGACTACCTTCCATAATGATAAGGCTACCATCGATTGGAGTAACAAAAATCACAACGATAAACTACCTTCCATAATGACAAGGCTACCATCCATTAGAGTAACAAAAATCGGGACAACATACTACCTTCCATAATAACAAGGCTACCATCCATTGGAGTAAAAAAAATGTCAACAAGAAACTACCTTTCATAATGACAAGGCTACCAGCCATTGGAGTAACAAAAATCTCGAGAACAAACTACATTCCATAATGAGAAGGCTACCATCCATTGGAGTAACAAAAATATCGACAATAGACCACGTTCCATAATGTCATGGCTACCATCCGTTGGAGTACCAAAAATCTCGACAACAAAATACCTTCCATAATGACAAGGCTACCGTCCATTGAGTTAACAAAGATATCGACAATAGACTACCTTCCATAATGACAAGGCTACCATCCATTGAGATAACAAAGATATCGACAACAGACTACCTTCCTTAATGACAAGGCTACTGTCCATTTGAGTAACAAAAATATGGATAACAGACTACCATCCATAATGAAAAGGCTACCATCCATTGGAGTAACAAAAACATTGACAACAGACTACGTTCCATATTGACAAGGCTACCATCCGTTGGAATATCAAAAATCTCGACAACAGACTACCTTCCATAATGACAAGGCTACCATCCAATGGAGTAACAAAAATATCGAAAACAAACTACCTTTCATAATGACAAGGCTACCATCCATTAGAGTAACAAAAAGCTGGACAACAGACTACCTTCCATAATGACAAGGCTACCATCCATTAGAGTAACAAAAATATCAATAAGAGACTACCTTCCAAAATGAAAAGGCTACCATCCAATGGAGTAACAAAAATCTCTACAACAGACTACCTTCCATAATGACTAGGCTACCATCCATTGAGATAACAAAGATATCGACAAGAAACTACCTTCCATAATGACAAGGCTATAATCCATTGTAGTAACAAAAATCTCGACAATAGACTACCTTTCATAATGAAAAGTCTACCATCCATTGGAGTAACAAATATATGAACAACAGACTACCTTCCATAATGATAAGGCTTCCATCGATTGGAGAAACAAAAATCACAATGATAAACTACCTTCCATAATGACAAGGCTACCATCCATTAGAGTAACAAAAATCGGGACAACAGACTACCTTCCATAATGACAAGGCTACCATCCATTGGAGTAACAAAAATGTCAACAAGAAACTACCTTCCATAATGACAAGGCTACCATCCATTGGAGTAACAAAAATCTCGAGAACAAACTACATTCCATAATGAGAAGGCTACAATCCATTAGAGTAACAAAAATATCGACAATAGACCTTGTTCCATAATGCCATGGCTACCATCCGTTGGAGTACCAAAAATCTCGACAACAAAATACCTTCCATAATGAGAAGGCTACTGTCCATTGAGATAACAAAGATATCGACAACAGACTACCTTCCATAATGACAAGGCTACCATCCATTGAGATAACAAAGATATTGACAACACACTACCTTCCTTAATGACAAGGCTACTATCCATTTGAGTAACAAAAATATTGATAACAGACTACCATCCATAATGAAAAGGCTACCATCCATTGGAGTAACAAAAACATTGACAACAAACTACGTTCCATATTGACAAGGCTACCATCCGTTGGAATATCAAAAATCTCGACAACGGACTACCTTCCATAATGACAAGGCTACCATCCAATGGAGTAACAAAAATATCGACAACAGACTACCTTCCATAATGACAAGGCTACCATCCATTAGAGTAACAAAAAGCTAGACAATAGACTACCTTCCATAATGACAAGGCTACCATCTATTAGAGTAACAAAATATCAACAAGAGACTACCTTCCAAAATGACAAGGCTACCATCCAATGGAGTAACAAAAATCTCTACAACAGACTACCTTACATAATGACTAGGCTACCATCCATTGAGATAACAAAGATATCGACAACAAACTAGCTTCCATAATGACAAGGCCACCATCCATTGAGATAACAAAGATATCGACAACAGACTACCTTCCATAATGACAAGGCTACTATCCATTTGAGTAACAAAAATCTGGATAACAGACTACCATCCATAATGAAAAGGCTACCATCCATTGGAGTAACAAAAACATTGACAACGGACTACGTTCCATAATGACAAGGCTACCATCCATTGGAATATCAAAAATCTCGATAACTGACTACCTTCCATAATGACAAGGCTACCATCCAATGGAGTAACAAAAATATTGACAACAGACTACCTTCCATAATGACTAGGCTACCTACCATTAGAGTAACAAAAAGCTGGACAACAGACTACCTTCCATAATGACAAGGCTACCATCCATTAGAGTAACAAAAATATCAACAAGAGACTACCTTCTAAAATGACAAGGCTACCATCCATTGGAGTAATAAAAATATCGACAACATACCCCCTTCCATAATGACAAGGCTACAATCTATTGTAGTAACAAAAATATCGACAATAGACTACCTTTCATAATGAAAAGTCTACCATACATTGGAGTAACAAATATATGAACAACAGACTACCTTCCATAATGATAAGGCTACCATCGATTGGAGTAACAAAAATCACAACGATAAACTACCTTCCATAATGACAAGGCTACCATCCATTGGAGTAACAAAAATGTCAACAAGAAACTACCTTCCATAATGACAAGGCTACCATCCATTGGAGTAACAAAAATCTCGAGAACAAACTACATTCCATAATGAGAAGGCTACCATCCATTGGAGTAACAAAAATATCGAAAATAGACCACATTCCATAATGTCATGGCTACCATCCGTTGGAGTACCAAAAATATCGACAACAAAATACCTTCCATAATGACAAGGCTATTGTCCATTGAGATAACAAGGATATCGACAACAGACTACCTTCCATAATGACAAGGCTACCATCCATTGAGATAACAAAGATATCGACAACAGACTACCTTCCATAATGACAAGGCTACTATCCATTTGAGTAACAAAAATAAGGATAACAGACTACTATCCATAATGAAAAGGCTACCATCCATTGGAGTAACAAAAACATTGACAACAGACTACGTTCCATATTGACAAGGCTACCATCCGTTGGAATATCAAAAATCTCGACAACGGACTACCTTCTATAATGACAAGGCTACCATCCATTGAGATAACAATGATATCGATAACGGACTACCCTCCATAATGACAAGGCTACTATCCATTGGAGTAACAAAAATATGGATAACAGAGTACCATCCATAATGAAAAGGCTACCATCCATTGGGGTAACAAAAACATTGACAACAGACTACGTTCTATAATGACAAGGCTACCATCCATTGGAATATCAAAAATCTCGACAACAGACTACCTTCAATAATGACAAGGCTACCATCCAATGGAGTAACAAAAATATCGACAACAGACTACCTTCCATAATGACAAGGCTACCATCCATTAGAGTAACAAAAAGCTGGACAACAGACTACCTTCCATAATGACAAGGATACCATCCATTAGATTAAAAAAAATATCAACAAGAGGCTACTTTCCAAAATGACAAGGATACCATCCAATGGAGTAACAAAAATCTCTACAACAGACTATCTTCCATAATGACTAGGCTACCATCCATTAGAGTAACAAAATATGGACAACAGACTACCTTCCATAATGACAAGGCTACCATCCATTGGAGTAATAAAAATATCAATAAGATACTACCTTCCATAATCAAAAGGCTACCATCCAATGGACTAACAAAAATCTCGACAACAGACTACCTTCCATAATGACTAGGCTACCATCCATTGGAGTATAAAAAATTTGGACAACATACTACCTTCCATATTGACAAGGCTACCATCCATTGGAGTAACAAAAATATCGACAATAGACTACCTTCCATAATGACTAAGCTACCATCCATTGGAGTAACAAAGATATCGAAAACCTACTACCTTCCATAATGACAAGGATACAATCCATTATAGTAACAAAAATATCGACAACAGACTACCTACCATAATGACAAGGCTTCCATCCATTGTAATAACAAAAATCTCTACAACAGACTACCTTCCATAATGACAAGGCTACCATCCATTGGAGTAACAAAAATATCGACAACAAACAATATTCCATAATGACAATGCTACAATCCATTGTTGTAACAAAAATCTCGACAATAGACTATCTTTCATAATGACAAGTCTACCATCCATTGGAGTAACAAATATATGAACAACAGACTACCTTCCATAATGATAAGGCTACCATCGATAGGAGTAACAAAAATCACAACGACAAACTACCTTCCATAATGACAAGGCTACCATCCATTAGAGTAACAAAAATTGGGACAACAGCCTACCTTCCATAATGACAAGGCTACCATCCATTGGAGTAACAAAAATTTCAACAAGAAACTACCTTCCATAATGACAAGGCTACCATCCATTGGAGTAACAAAAATCTCGAGAACAAACTACATTCCATAATGAGAAGGCTACCATCCATTGGAGTAACAAAAATATCGAAAATAGACCACATTCCATAATGTCATGGCTACCATCCGTTGGAGTACCAAAAATCTCGACAACAAAATACCATCCATAATGACAAGGCTATTGTCCATTGAGATAACAAGGATATCGACAACAGACTACCTTCCATAATGACAAGGCTACCATCCATTGAGATAACAAAGATATCGACAACAGACTACCTTCCATAATGACAAGGCTACTATCCATTTGAGTAACAAAAATAAGGATAACAGACTACTATCCATAATGAAAAGGCTACCATCCATTGGAGTAACAAAAACATTGACAACAGACTACGTTCCATATTGACAAGGCTACCATCCATTGGAATATCAAAAATCTCGACAACGGACTACCTTCTATAATGACAAGGCTACCATCCATTGAGATAACAAAGATATCGACAACGGACTACCCTCCATAATGACAAGGCTACTATCCATTTGAGTAACAAAAATATGGATAACAGAGTACCATCCATAATGAAAAGGCTACCATCCATTGGAGTAACAAAAACATTGACAACAGACTACGTTCTATAATGACAAGGCTACCATCCATTGGAATATCAAAAATCTCGACAACAGACTACCTTCAATAATGACAAGGCTACCATCCAATGGAGTAACAAAAATATCGACAACAGACTACCTTCCATAATGACAAGGCTACCATCCATTAGAGTAACAAAAAGCTGGACAACAGACTACCTTCCATAATGACAAGGATACCATCCATTAGAGTAAAAAAAATATCAACAAGAGGCTACTTTCCAAAATGACAAGGATACCATCCAATGGAGTAACAAAAATCTCTACAACAGACTATCTTCCATAATGACTAGGCTACCATCCATTAGAGTAACAAAATATTGACAACAGACTACCTTCCATAATGACAAGGCTACCATCCATTGGAGTAATAAAAATATCAATAAGATACTACCTTCCATAATCAAAAGGCTACCATCCAATGGACTAACAAAAATCTCGACAACAGACTACCTTCCATAATAACTAGGCTACCATCCATTGGAGTATAAAAAATTTGGACAACATACTACCTTCCATATTGACAAGGCTACCATCCATTGGAGTAACAAAAATATCGACAATAGACTACCTTCCATAATGACTAAGCTACCATCCATTGGAGTAACAAAGATATCGAAAACCTACTACCTTCCATAATGACAAGGATACAATCCATTATAGTAACAAAAATATCGACAACAGACTACCTACCATAATGACAAGGCTGCCATCCATTGTAATAACAAAAATCTCTACAACAGACTACCTTCCATAATTACAAGGCTACCATCCATTGGAGTAACAAAAATATCGACAACAAACAATATTCCATAATGACAATGCTACAATCCATCGTAGTAACAAAAATCTCGACAATAGACTATCTTTCATAATGACAAGTCTACCATCCATTGGAGTAACAAATATATGAACAACAGACTACCTTCCATAATGATAAGGCTACCATCGATTGGAGTAACAAAAATCACAACGACAAACTACCTTCCATAATGACAAGGCTACCATCCATTAGAGTAACAAAAATTGGGACAACAGCCTACCTTCCATAATGACAAGGCTACCATCCATTGGAGTAACAAAAATTTCAACAAGAAACTACCTTCCATAATGACAAGGCTACCATCCATTGGAGTAACAAAAATCTCGAGAACAAACTACCTTCCATAATGAGAAGGCTACCATCCATTGGAGTAACAAAAATATTGACAATAGACCACGTTCCATAATGTCATGGCTACCATCCGTTGGAGTACCAAAAATCTCGACAACAAACTACCTTCCATAATGACAAGGCTACCATCCATTGAGATTACAAAGATATCGACAAGAGACTACCTTCCATAATGACAAGGCTACCATCCATTGAGATAACAAAGATATCGACAACAGACTACCTTCCATAATGACAAGACTACTATCCATTTGAGTAACAAAAATCTGGATAACAAACTACCATCCATAATGAAAAGGCTACCATCCATTGGAGTAACAAAAACATTGACAACATACTAAGTTCCATAATGACAAGGCTACCATCCATTGGAATATCAAAAATCTCGATAACAGACTACCTTCCATAATGACAAGGCTACCATCCAATGGAGTAACAAAAATATCGACAACAGACTACCTTCCATAATGACTAGGCTACCTACCATTAGAGTAACAAAAAGCTGGACAACAGACTACCTTCCATAATGACAAGGCTACCATCCATTAGAGTAACAAAAACATCAACAAGAGACTACCTTCCAAAATGACAAGGCTACCATCCATTGGAGTAATAAAAATATCGACAATATACCACCTTCCATAATGACAAGGCTACAATCCATTGTAGTAACAAAAATCTCGACAATAGACTACCTTTCATAATGACAAGTCTACCATCCATTGGAGTAACAAATATATGAACAACAGACTACCTTCCATAATGATAAGGCTACCATCCATT
This sequence comes from Vicia faba, assembly GCA_948472305.1. Classification (NCBI taxonomy): domain Eukaryota; kingdom Viridiplantae; phylum Streptophyta; class Magnoliopsida; order Fabales; family Fabaceae; genus Vicia; species Vicia faba. The sequence goes on from OX451741.1 coordinate 613,362,673, forward strand.
GGAGTAACAAAAATCACAACGATAAACTACCTTCCATAATGACAAGGCTACCATCCATTAGAGTAACAAAAATCGGGACAACAGACTAACTTCCATAATGACAAGGCTACCATCCATTGGAGTAACAAAAATGTCAACAAGAAACTACCTTCCATAATGACAAGGCTACCATCCATTGGAGTAACAAAAATCTCGAGAACAAACTACATTCCATAATGAGAAGGCTACCATCCATTGGAGTAACAAAAATATCGACAATAGACCATGTTCCATAATGTCATGGCTACCATCCGTTGGAGTACCAAAAATCTCGACAACAAAATACCTTCCATAATGACAAGGCTACCGTCCATTGAGATAACAAAGATATCGACAACAGACTACCTTCCATAATGACAAGGCTACCATCCATTGAGATAACAAAGATATCGACAACAGACTACCTTCCTTAATGACAAGGCTACTATCCATTTGAGTAACAAAAATCTGGATAACAGACAACCATCCATAATGAAAAGGCTACCATCCATTGGAGTAACAAATACATTGACAACAGACTATGTTCCATAATGACAAGGCTACCATCCATTGGAATATCAAAAATCTCGATAACAGACTACCTTCGTTAATGACAAGGCTACCAACCAATGGAGTAACAAAAATATCGACAATAGACTATCTTTCATAATGACAAGTCTACCATCCATTGGAGTAACAAATATATGAACAACAGACTACCTTCCATAATGATATAGCTACCATCGATTGGAGTAACAAAAATCATAATGACAAACTACCTTCCATAATGACAAGGCTACCATCCATTAGAGTAACAAAAATCGGGACAACAGACTACATTCCATAATGACAAGGCTACCATCCATTGGAGTAACAAAAATGTCAACAAGAAACTACCTTCCATAATGACAAGGCTACCATCCATTGGAGTAACAAAAATCTCGAGAACAAACTACCTTCCATAATGAGAAGGCTACCATCCATTGGAGTAACAAAAATATCGATAATAGACCATGTTCCATAATGTCATGGCTACCATCCATTGGAGTACAAAAAATCTCGACAACAAACTACCTTTCTTAATGACAAGGCTACCATCCATTGAGATAACAAAGATATCGACAACAAACTACCTTCCATAATGACAAGGCTACCATCCATTGAGATAACAAAGATATCGACAACAGACTACCTTCCATAATGGCAAGACTACTATCCATTTGAGTAACAAAAATCTGGATAGCAGACTACCATCTATAATGAAAAGGCTACCATCCATTGGAGTAACAAAAACATTGACAACAGACTACGTTCCATAATGACAAGGCTACCATCCATTGGAATATCAAAAATCTCGATAACAGACTACCTTCCATAATGACAAGGCTACCATCCATTGGAGTAATAAAAATATCGACAACAGACCACCTTCCATAATGACAAGGCTACAATCCATTGTAGTAACAAAAATCTCGACAATATACTACCTTTCATAATGACAAGTCTACCATCCATTGGAGTAACAAATATATGAACAACAGACGACCTTCCATAATGATAAGGCTACCATCGATTGGAGTAACAAAAATCACAACAATAAACTACCTTCCATAATGACAAGGCTACCATCCATTAGAGTAACAAAAACCGGGACAACAGACTACCTTCCATTATGACAAGGCTACCATCCATTGGAGTAACAAAAATGTCAACAAGAAACTACCTTCCATAATGATAAGGCTACCATCCATTGGAGTAACAAAAATCTCGAGAACAAACTACCTTCCATAATGAGAAGGCTACCATCCATTGGAGTAACAAAAATATCGATAATAGACCATGTTCCATAATGTCATGGCTACCATCCATTGGAGTACCAAAAATCTCGACAACAAACTACCTTTCATAATGACAAGGCTACCGTCCATTGAGATAACAAAGATATCGACAACAGACTACCTTCCATAATGAGAAGGCTACCATCCATTGAGATAACAAAGATATCGACAACAGACTACCTTCCATAATGGCAAGACTACTATCCATTTGAGTAACAAAAATCTGGATAGCAGACTACCATCTATAATGAAAAGGCTACCATCCGTTGGAGTAACAAAAACATTGACAACAGACTACGTTCCATAATGACAAGGCTACCATCCATTGGAATATCAAAAATCTCGATAACAGACTACCTTCCATAATGACAAGGCTACCATCCATTGGAGTAATAAAAATATCGACAACAGACCACCTTCCATAATGACAAGGCTACAATCCATTGTAGTAACAAAAATCTCGACAATATACTACCTTTCATAATGACAAGTCTACCATCCATTGGAGTAACAAATATATGAACAACAGACGACCTTCCATAATGATAAGGCTACCATCGATTGGAGTAACAAAAATCACAACAATAAACTACCTTCCATAATGACAAGGCTACCATCCATTAGAGTAACAAAAATCGGGACAACAGACTACCTTCCATTATGACAAGGCTACCATCCATTGGAGTAACAAAAATGTCAACAAGAAACTACCTTCCATAATGACAAGGCTACCATCCATTGGAGTAACAAAAATCTCGAGAACAAACTACATTCCATAATGAGAAGGCTACCATCCATTGGAGTAACAAAAATAACGACAATAGACCACGTTCCATAATGTAATGGCTACCATCCGTTGGAGTACCAAAAATCTCGACAACAAAATACCTTCCATAATGACAAGGCTACCGTCCATTGAGTTAACAAAGATATCGACAACAGACTACCTTCCATAATGACAAGGCTACCATCCATTGAGATAACAAAGATATCGACAACCGACTACCTTCCTTAATGACAAGGCTACTATCCATTTGAGTAACAAAAATATGGATAACAGACTACCATCCATAATGAAAAGGCTACCATCCATTGGAGTAACAAAAACATTGACAACAGACTACGTTCCATAATGACAAGGCTACCATCCATTGGAATATCAAAAATCTCGAAAACAGACTACCTTCCATAATGACAAGGCTACCATCCATTGGAGTAATAAAAATATCGACAACAGACCACCTTCCATAATGACAAGGCTACAATCCATTGTAGTAACAAAAATCTCGACAATATATTACCTTTCATAATGACAAGTCTACCATCCATTGGAGTAACAAATATATGAACAACAGACGACCTTCCATAATGATAGGCTACCATCGATTGGAGTAACAAAAATCACAACAATAAACTACCTTCCATAATGACAAGGCTACCATCCATTAGAGTAACAAAAATTGGGACAACAGACTACCTTCCATAATGACAAGGCTACCATCTATTGGAGTAACAAAAATGTCAACAAGAAACTACCTTCCATAATGACAAGGCTACCATCCATTGGAGTAACAAAAATCTTGAGAACAAACTACATTCCATAATGAGAAGGCTACCATCCATTGGAGTAACAAAAACATTGACAACAAACTACGTTCCATATTGACAAGGCTACCATCCGTTGGAATATCAAAAATCTCGACAACGGACTACCTTCCATAATGACAAGGCTACCATCCAATGGAGTAACAAAAATATCGACAACAGACTACCTTCCATAATGACAAGGCTACCATCCATTAGAGTAACAAAAAGCTGGACAATAGACTACCTTCCATAATGACAAGGCTACCATCTATTAGAGTAACAAAATATCAACAAAAGACTACCTTCCAAAATGACAAGGCTACCATCCAATGGAGTAACAAAAATCTCTACAACAGACTACCTTACATAATGACTAGGCTACCATCCATTGAGATAACAAAGATATCGACAACAAACTAGCTTCCATAATGACAAGGCCACCATCCATTGAGATAACAAAGATATCGACAACAGACTACCTTCCTTAATGACAAGGCTACCATCCATTGGAGTAACAAAAACATTGACAACGGACTACGTTCCATAATGACAAGGCTACCATCCATTGGAATATCAAAAATCTCCATAACTGACTACCTTCCATAATGACAAGGCTACCATCCAATGGAGTAACAAAAATATTGACAACAGACTACCTTCCATAATGACTAGGCTACCTACCATTAGAGTAACAAAAAGCTGGACAACAGACTACCTTCCATAATGACAAGGCTACCATCCATTAGAGTAACAAAAATATCAACAAGAGACTACCTTCTAAAATGACAAGGCTACCATCCATTGGAGTAATAAAAATATCGACAACATACCACCTTCCATAATGACAAGGCTACAATCTATTGTAGTAACAAAAATATCGACAATAGACTACCTTTCATAATGAAAAGTCTACCATACATTGGAGTAACAAATATATGAACAACAGACTACCTTCCATAATGATAAGGCTACCATCGATTGGAGTAACAAAAATCACAACGATAAACTACCTTCCATAATGACAAGGCTACCATCCATTAGAGTAACAAAAATCGGGACAACAGACTACCTTCCATAATGACAAGGCTACCATCCATTGGAGTAACAAAAATGTCAACAAGAAACTACCTTCCATAATGACAAGGCTACCATCCATTGGAGTAACAAAAATCTCGAGAACAAACTACATTCCATAATGAGAAGGCTACCATCCATTGGAGTAACAAAAATATCGAAAATAGACCACGTTCCATAATGTCATGGCTACCATCCGTTGGAGTACCAAAAATCTCGACAACAAAATACCTTCCATAATGACAAGTCTACCATCCATTGAGATAACAAAGATATCGACAACAGACTACCTTCTATAATGACAAGGATACCATCCATTGAGATAACAAAGATATCGACAACGGACTACCTTCTATAATGACAAGGCTACCATCCATTGAGATAACAAAGATATCGACAACGGACTACCCTCCATAATGACAAGGATACTATCCATTTGAGTAACAAAAATATGGATAACAGAGTACCATCCATAATGAAAAGGCTACCATCCATTGGAGTAACAAAAACATTGACAACAGACTACGTTCTATAATGACAAGGCTACCATCCATTGGAATATCAAAAATCTCGACAACAGACTACCTTCAATAATGACAAGGCTACCATCCAATGGAGTAACAAAAATATCGACAACAGACTACCTTCCATAATGACAAGGCTACCATCCATTAGAGTAACAAAAAGCTGGACAACAGACTACCTTCCATAATGACAAGGATACCATCCATTAGAGTAAAAAAAATATCAACAAAAGGCTACCTTCCAAAATGACAAGGATACCATCCAATGGAGTAACAAAAATCTCTACAACAGACTATCTTCCATAATGACTAGGCTACCATCCATTAGAGTAACAAAATATGGACAACAGACTACCTTCCATAATGACAAGGCTACCATCCATTGGAGTAATAAAAATATCAATAAGATACTACCTTCCATAATCAAAAGGCTACCATCCAATGGACTAACAAAAATCTCGACAACAGACTACCTTCCATAATGACTAGGCTACCATCCATTGGAGTATAAAAAATTTGGACAACAGACTACCTTCCATATTGACAAGGCTACCATCCATTGGAGTAACAAAAATATCGACAACAGACTACCTTCCATAATGACTAAGCTACCATCCATTGGAGTAACAAAAATATCGACAACAAACAATATTCCATAATGACAAGGCTACAATCCATTGTAGTAACAAAAATCTCGACAATAGACTATCTTTCATAATGACAAGTCTACCATCCATTGGAGTAACAAATATATGAACAACAGACTACCTTCCATAATGATAAGGCTACCATCGATTGGAGTAACAAAAATCACAACGACAAACTACCTTCCATAATGACAAGGCTACCATCCATTAGAGTAACAAAAATTGGGACAACAGCCTACCTTCCATAATGACAAGGCTACCATCCATTGGAGTAACAAAAATTTCAACAAGAAACTACCTTCCATAATGACAAGGCTACCATCCATTGGAGTAACAAAAATCTCGAGAACAAACTACCTTCCATAATGAGAAGGCTACCATCCATTGGAGTAACAAAAATATTGACAATAGACCACGTTCCATAATGTCATGGCTACCATCCGTTGGAGTACCAAAAATCTCGACAACAAACTACCTTCCATAATGACAAGGCTACCATCCATTGAGATTACAAAGATATCGACAAGAGACTACCTTCCATAATGACAAGGCTACCATCCATTGAGATAACAAAGATATCGACAACAGACTACCTTCCATAATGACAAGGCTACTATCCATTTGAGTAACAAAAATCTGGATAACAGACTACCATCCATAATGAAAAGGCTACCATCCATTGGAGTAACAAAAACATTGACAACAGACTACGTTCCATAATTACAAGGCTACCATCCATTGGAATATCAAAAATCTCGACAACAGCCTACCTTCCATAATGACAAGGCTACCATCCAATGGAGTAACAAAAATATCGACAATAGACTATCTTTCATAATGACAAGTCTACCATCCATTGGAGTAACAAATATATGAACAACAGACTACCTTCCATAATGATAAGGCTACCGTCGATTGGAGTAACAAAAATCACAATGACAAACTACCTTCCATAATGATAAGGCTACCATCCATTAGAGTAACAAAAATCGGGACAACAGACTACCTTCCATAATGACAAGGCTACCATCCATTGGAGTAACAAAAATGTCAACAAGAAACTACCTTCCATAATGACAAGGCTACCATCCATTGGAGTAACAAAAATCTCGAGAACAAACTACCTTCCATAATGAGAAGGCTACCATCCATTGGAGTAACAAAAATATTGACAATAGACCACGTTCCATAATGTCATGGCTACCATCCGTTGGAGTACCAAAAATCTCGACAACAAACTACCTTCCATAATGACAAGGCTACCATCCATTGAGATTACAAAGATATCGACAAGAGACTACCTTCCATAATGACAAGGCTACTATCCATTTGAGTAACAAAAATCTGGATAACAGACTACCATCCATAATGAAAAGGCTACCATCCATTGGAGTAACAAAAACATTGACAACAGACTACGTTCCATAATTACAAGGCTACCATCCATTGGAATATCAAAAATCTAGACAACAGCCTACCTTCCATAATGACAAGGCTACCATCCAATGGAGTAACAAAAATATCGACAATAGACTATCTTTCAAAATGACAAGTCTACCATCCATTGGAGTAACAAATATATGAACAACAGACTACCTTCCATAATGATAAGGCTACCATCGATTGGAGTAACAAAAATCACAATGACAAACTACCTTCCATAATGATAAGGCTACAATCCATTAGAGTAACAAAAATCGGGACAACAGACTACCTTCCATAATGACAAGGCTACCATCCATTGGAGTAACAAAAATGTCAACAAGAAACTACCTTCCATAATGACAAGGCTACCATCCATTGGAGTACCAAAAATCTCGAGAACAAACTACCTTCCATAATGAGAAGGCTACCATCCATTGGAGTAACAAAAATATCGACAATAGACCACGTTCCATAATGTCATGGCTACCATCCATTGGAGTACCAAAAATCTCGACAACAAACTACCTTCCATAATGACAAGGCTACCATCCATTGGAGTAAGAAAGATCTGGATAATAGAGTACCATCCATAATGAAAAGGCTACCATCCATTGGAGTAACAAAAACATTGACAACAAACTACGTTCTATAATGACAAGGCTACCATCCATTGGAATATCAAAAATCTCGACAACACACTACCTTCCATAATGACAAGGCTACCATCCAATGGAGTAACAAAAATATCGACAACAGACTACCTTCCATAATGACAAGGCTACCATCCATTAGAGTAACAAAAAGCTGAACAACAGACTACCTTCCATAATGACTAGGCTACCATCCATTAGAGTAACAAAATATGGACAACAAGAGGATACCTTCCAAAATGACAAGGCTACCATCCAATGGAGTAACAAAAATCTCTACAACAGACTATCTTCCATAATGACTAGGCTACCATCCATTAGAGTAACAAAATATGGACAACAGACTACCTTCTATAATGACAAGGCTACTATCCATTGGAGTAATAAAAATATCAATAAGATACTACCTTCCATAATCAAAAGGCTACCATCCAATGGACTAACAAAAATCTCGACAACAGACTACCTTCCATAATGACTAGGCTACCATCCATTGGAGTATAAAAAATTTGGACAACAGACTACCTTCCATAATAACAAGGCTACCATCCATTGGAGTAACAAAAATATCGACAACAGACTACCTTCCATAATGACTAAGCTACCATCAATTGGAGTAAGAAAGATATCGACAACATACTACCTTCCATTATGACAAGGATACAATCCATTATAGTAACAAAAATCTCGACAACAGACTACCTTCCATAATTACAAGGCTGCCATCCATTGTAATAACAAAAATCTCTACAACAGACTACCTTCCATAATGACAAGGCTACCATCCATTGGAGTAACAAAAATATCGACAACAAACAATATTCCATAATGACAAGGCTACAATCCATTGTAGTAACAAAAATCTCGACAATAGACTATCTTTCATAATGACAAGTCTACCATCCATTGGAGTAACAAATATATGAACAACAGACTACCTTCCATAATGATAAGGCTACCATCGATTGGAGTAACAAAAATCACAACCACAAACTACCTTCCATAATGACAAGGCTACCATCCATTAGAGTAACAAAAATTGGGACAACAACCTACCTTCCATAATGACAAGGCTACCATCCATTGGAGTAACAAAAATTTCAACAAGAAACTACCTTCCATAATGACAAGGCTACCATCCATTGGTGTAACAAAAATCTCGAGAACAAACTACCTTCCATAATGAGAAGGCTATCATCAATTGGAGTAACAAAAATATTGACAATAGACCACGTTCCATAATGTCATGGCTCCCATCCGTTGGAGTACCAAAAATCTCGACAACAAACTACCTTCCATAATGACAAGACTACCATCCATTGAGATAACAAAGATATCGACAAGAGACTACCTTCCATAATGACAAGGCTACCATCCATTGAGATAACAAAGATATCGACAACAGACTACCTTGCATAATGGCAAGGCTACTATCCATTTGAGTAACAAAAATCTAGATAACAGACTACCATCCATAATGAAAAGGCTACCATCCATTGGAGTAACAAAAACATTGACAACAGACTACGTTTCATAATGACAAGGCTACCATCCATTGGAATATCAAAAATCTCGATAACAGACTACCTTCCATAATGACAAGGCTACCATCCAATGGAGTAACAAAAATATTGAAAACAGACTACCTTCCATAACGACTAGGCTACCTACCATTAGAGTAACAAAAAGCTGGACAACAGACTACCTTCCATAATGACAAGGCTACCAACCATTAGAGTAACAAAAATATCAACAAGAGACTACCTTCCAAAATGACAAGGCTACCATCCATTGGAGTAATAAAAATATCGACAACAGACCACCTTCCATAATGACAAGGCTAAAATCCATTGTAGTAACAAAAATCTCGACAATAGACTACCTTTCATAATGACAAGTCTACCATCCATTGGAGTAACAAATATATGAACAACAGACTACCTTCCATAATGATAAGGCTACCATCTATTGGAGTAACAAAAATCACGACGATAAACTACCTTCCATAATGACAAGGCTACCATCCATTAGAGTAACAAAAATCGGGACAACAGACTACCTTCCATAATGACAAGGCTACCATCCATTGGAGTAACAAAAATGTCAACAAGAAACTACCTTCCATAATGACAAGGCTACCATCCATTGGAGTAACAAAAATCTCGAGAACAAACTACATTCCATAATGAGAAGGCTACCATCCATTGGAGTAACAAAAATATCGACAATAGCCCACATTCCATAATGTCATGGCTACCATCCGTTGGAGTACCAAAAATCTCGACAACAAAATACCTTCCATAATGACAAGGCTACCGTCCATTGAGATGACAATGAAATCGACAATAGACTACCTTCCATAATGACAAGGCTACCATCCATTGAGATAACAAAGATATCGACAACAGACTACCTTCCATAATGACAAGGCTAATATCCATTTGAGTAACAAAAATATGGATAACAGACTACCATCCATAATGAAAAGGCTACCATCCATTGGAGTAATAAAAACATTGACAATAGACTACGTTCCATATTGACAAGGCTACCATCTGTTGGAATATCAAAAATCTCGAAAACGGACTACCTACCATAATGACAAGGCTACAATCCAATGGAGTAACAAAAATATAGACAACAAACTACCTTCCATAATGACAAGGCTACCATCCATTAGAGTAACAAAAAGCTAGACAACAGACTACCTTCCATAATGACAAGGCTAACATCCATTAGACTAACAAAAATATCAACAAGAGACTACCTTCCAAAATGACAAGGCTACCATCCAATGGACTAACAAAAATCTCTACAACAGACTACCTTCCATAATGATTAGGCTACCATCCATTGAGATAACAAAGATATCGACAAGAGACTACCTTCCATAATGACAAGGCTACCATCCATTGAGATAACAAAGATATCGACAACAGACTACCTTGCATAATGGCAAGGCTACTATCCATTTGAGTAACAAAAATCTAGTTAACAGACTAATATCCATAATGAAAAGGCTACCATCCATTGGAGTAACAAAAACATTGACAACAGACTACGTTTCATAATGACAAGGCTACCATCCATTGGAATATCAAAAATCTCGATAACAGACTACCTTCCATAATGACAAGGCTACCATCCAATGGAGTAACAAAAATATTGAAAACAGACTACCTTCCATAATGACTAGCCTACCTAACATTAGAGTAACAAAAAGCTGGACAACAGACTACCTTCCATAATGATAAGGCTACCAACCATTAGAGTAACAAAAATATCAACAAGAGACTACCTTCCAAAATGACAAGGCTACCATCCATTGGAGTAATAAAAATATCGACAACAGACCACCTTCCATAATGACAAGGCTAAAATCCATTGTAGTAACAAAAATCTCGACAATAGACTACCTTTCATAATGACAAGTCTACCATCCATTGGAGTAACAAATATATGAACAACAGACTACCTTCCATAATGATAAGGCTACCATCGATTGGAGTAACAAAAATCACGACGATAAACTACCTTCCATAATGACAAGGCTACCATCCATTAGAGTAACAAAAATCGGGACAACAGACTACCTTCCATAATGACAAGGCTACCATCCATTGGAGTAACAAAAATGTCAACAAGAAACTACCTTCCATAATGACAAGGCTACCATCCATTGGAGTAACAAAAATCTCGAGAACAAACTACATTCCATAATGACAAGGCTACCATCCAATGGAGTAACAAAAATATCGACAACAGACTACCTTCCATAATGACTAGGCTACCTACCATTAGAGTAACAAAAAGCTTGACAACAGACTACCTTCCATAATGACAAGGCTACCATCCATTAGAGTAACAAAAATATCAACAAGAGACTACCTTCTAAAATGACAAGGCTACCATCCATTGGAGTAATAAAAATATCGACAACATACCACCTTCCATAATGACAAGGCTACAATCCATTGTAGTAAAAAAAATCTCGACAATAGACTACCTTTCATAATGAAAAGTGTACCATCCATTGGAGTAACAAATATATGAACAACAGACTACCTTCCATAATGATAAGGCTACCATCGATTGGAGTAACAAAAATCACAACGATAAACTACCTTCCATAATGACAAGGCTACCATCCATTAGAGTAACAAAAATCGGGACAACAGACTACCTTCCATAATGACAAGGCTACCATCCATTGGAGTAACAAAAATGTCAACAAGAAACTACCTTCCATAATGACAAGGCTACCATCCATTGGAGTAACAAAAATCTCGAGAACAAACTACATTCCATAATGAGAAGGCTACCATCCATTGGAGTAACAAAAATATCGACAATAGCCCACATTCCATAATGTCATGGCTACCATCCGTTGGAGTACCAAAAATCTCGACAACAAAATACCTTCCATAATGACAAGGCTACCATCCATTGAGATGACAAAGATATCGACAATAGACTACCTTCCATAATGACAAGGCTACCATCCATTGAGATAACAAAGATATCGACAACAGACTACCTTCCATAATGACAAGGCTAATATCCATTTGAGTAACAAAAATATGGATAACAGACTACCATCCATAATGAAAAGGCTACCATCCATTGGAGTAACAAAAACATTGACAATAGACTACGTTCCATATTGACAAGGCTACCATCCGTTGGAATATCAAAAATCTCGAAAACGGACTACCTACCATAATGACAAGGCTACAATCCAATGGAGTAACAAAAATATAGACAACAAACTACCTTCCATAATGACAAGGCTACCATCCATTAGAGTAACAAAAAGCTAGACAACAGACTACCTTCCATAATGACAAGGCTACCATCCATTAGAGTAACAAAAATATCAACAAGAGACTACCTTCCAAAATGACAAGGCTACCATCCAATGGACTAACAAAAATCTCTACAACAGACTACCTTCCATAATGATTAGGCTACCATCCATTGAGATTACAAAGATATCGACAAGAGACTACCTTCCATAATGACAAGGCTACCATCCATTGAGATAACAAAGATATCGACAACAGACTACCTTGCATAATGGCAAGGCTACTATCCATTTGAGTAACAAAAATCTAGATAACAGACTACCATCCATAATGAAAAGGCTACCATCCATTGGAGTAACAAAAACATTGACAACAGACTACGTTTCATAATGACAAGGCTACCATCCATTGGAATATCAAAAATCTCGATAACAGACTACCTTCCATAATGACAAGGCTACCATCCAATGGAGTAACAAAAATATTGAAAACAGACTACCTTCCATAATGACTAGGCTACCTACCATTAGAGTAACAAAAAGCCGGACAACAGACTACCTTCCATAATGACAAGGCTACCAACCATTAGAGTAACAAAAATATCAACAAGAGACTACCTTCCAAAATGACAAGGCTACCATCCATTGGAGTAATAAAAATATCGACAACAGACCACCTTCCATAATGACAAGGCTAAAATCCATTGTGGTAACAAAAATCTCGACAATAGACTACCTTTCATAATGACAAGTCTACCATCCATTGGAGTAACAAATATATGAACAACAGACTACCTTCCATAATGATAAGGCTACCATCGATTGGAGTAACAAAAATCACGACGATAAACTACCTTCCATAATGACAAGGCTACCATCCATTAGAGTAACAAAAATCGGGACAACAGACTACCTTCCATAATGACAAGGCTACCATCCATTGGAGTAACAAAAATGTCAACAAGAAACTACCTTCCATAATGACAAGGCTACCATCCATTGGAGTAACAAAAATCTCGAGAACAAACTACATTCCATAATGAGAAGGCTACCATCCATTGGAGTAACAAAAATATCGACAATAGACCACATTCCATAATGTCATGGCTACCATCCGTTGGAGTACCAAAAATCTCGACAACAAAATACCTTCCATAATGACAAGGCTACCGTCCATTGAGATGACAAAGATATCGACAACAGACTACCTTCCATAATGACAAGGCTACCATCCATTGAGATAACAAAGATATCGACAACAGACTACCTTCCATAATGACAAGGCTAATATCCATTTGAGGAACAAAAATATGGATAACGGACTACCATCCATAATGAAAAGGCTACCATCCATTGGAGTAACAAAAACATTGACAATAGACTACGTTCCATATTGACAAGGCTACCATCCGTTGGAATATCAAAAATCTCGAAAACGGACTACCTTCCATAATGACAAGGCTACCATCCAATGGAGTAACAAAAATATCGACAACAAACTACCTTCCATAATGACAAGGCTACCATCCATTAGAGTAACAAAAAGCTGGACAACAGACTACCTTCCATAATGACACGGCTACCATCCATTAGAGTAACAAAAATATCAACAAGAGACTACCTTCCAAAATGACAAGGCTACCATCCAATGGAGTAACAAAAATCTCTACAATAGACTACCTTCCATAATGACTAGGCTACCATCCATTGAGATAACAAAGATATCAACAACAAACTACCTTCCACAATGACAAGGCTACCATCCATTGAGATAACAAAGATATCGACAACAGACTACCTTCCATATTGACAAGGCTACTATCCATTTGAGTAACAAAAATCTGGATAACAGACTACCATCCATAATGAAAAGGCTACCATCCATTGGAGTAACAAAAATATTGACAACAGACTACGTTTCATAATGACAAGGATACCATCCATTGGAATATCAAAAATCTCGATAACAGACTACCTTCCATAATGACAAGGCTACCATCCAATGGAGTAACAAAAATATCGACAACAGACTACCTTCCATAATGACTAGGCTACCTACCATTAGAGTAACAAAAAGCTTGACAACAGACTACCTTCCATAATGACAAGGCTACCATCCATTAGAGTAACAAAAATATCAACAAGAGACTACCTTCTAAAATGACAAGGCTACCATCCATTGGAGTAATAAAAATATCGACAACATACAACCTTCCATAATGACAAGGCTACAATCCATTGTAGTAAAAAAAATCTCGACAATAGACTACCTTTCATAATGAAAAGTGTACCATCCATTGGAGTAACAAATATATGAACAACAGACTACCTTCCATAATGATAAGGCTACCATCGATTGGAGTAACAAAAATCACAACGATAAACTACCTTCCATAATGACAAGGCTACCATCCATTAGAGTAACAAAAATCGGGACAACAGACTACCTTCCATAATGACAAGGCTACCATCCATTGGAGTAACAAAAATGTCAACAAGAAACTACCTTCCATAATGACAAGGCTACCATCCATTGGAGTAACAAAAAACTCGAGAACAAACTACATTCCATAATGAGAAGGCTACCATCCATTGGAGTAACAAAAATATCGACAATAGACCACGTTCCAGAATGTAATGGCTACCATCCGTTGGAGTACCAAAAATTTCGACAACAAAATACCTTCCATAATGACAAGGCTACCGTCCATTGAGATAACAAAGATATCGACAACAGACTACCTTCCATAATGACAAGGCTACCATCCATTGAGATAACAAAGATATCGACAACAGACTACCTTCCATTATGACAAGGCTATTATCCATTTGAGTAACAAAAATATGGATAACAGACTACCATCCATAATGAAAAGGATACCATCCATTAGTGTAACAAAAACATTAACAACAGACTACGTGCCATATTGACAAGGCTACCATCCGTTGGAATATCAAAAATCTCGACAACGGACTACCTTCCATAATGACAAGGCTACCATCCAATGGAGTAAGAAAAATCTCTACAATAGACTACCTTCCATAATGACTAGGCTACCATCCATTAGAGTAACAAAAAGCTGTACAACAGACTACCTTCCATAATGACAAGGCTACCATCCATTAGAGTAACAAAAATATCAACAAGAGACTACCTTCCAAAATGACAAGGCTACCATCCAATGGAGTAACAAGAATCTCTACAACAGACTACCTTCCATAATGACTAGGCTACCATCCATTGGAGTATAAAATTTTTTGACAACAGACTACCTTCCATAATGTCAAGGATAACATCCATTGGAGTAATAAAAAATCTCGACAACAGACTACCTTCCATAATGACAAGGCTACCATCCATTGGAATAACAGAAACCACGACAACATACTACATTCCATAATTACAAGGCTACCATCCATTGGAATAACAAAAATCTCGACAACAGACTACCTTCCGTAATGACAAGGCTACCATCCAATGGAGTAACAAAAATATCTACCACAAACTACCTTCCATAATGACAAGGCTACCATCCATTAGAGTAACAAAATATGGACAACAAAGCACCTTCCATACTGACAAGGCTACCATCCATTGGAGTAATAAAAATATAAATAAGAGACTACGTTCCATAATGACAAGGCTACCATCCAATGGAGTAACAAAAATGTCGACAACAGACTACCTTCCATAATGACTAGGCTACCATCCATTGGAGTATAAAAAATTTGGACAACAGACTACCTTCCATAATGACACGGCTACCATCCATTGGAGTAACAAAAATCTCGACAACAGACTACCTTCCATAATGACTAGGCTACCATCCATTGGAGTAACAAAGATATCGACAACATACTACCTTCCATAATAACAAGGATACAATCCATTATAGTAACAAAAAGCTCGACAACAGACTACCTTCCATAATGACAAGGATACAATCCATTGTAGTAACAAAAATCTCGACAATAGACTACCTTTCATAATGACAAGTCTACCATTCATTGGAGTAACAAATATATGAACAACAGACTACCTTCCATAATGATAAGGCTACCATCGATTGGAGTAACAAAAATCACAACGATAAACTACCTTCCATAATGACAAGGCTACCATCCATTAGAGTAACAAAAATCGGGACAACAGACTACCTTCCGTAATGACAAGGCTACCATCCATTGGAGTAACAAAAATGTCCACAAGAAACTACCTTCCATAATGACAAGGCTACCATCCATTGGAGTAACAAAAATCTCGAGAACAAACTACCTTCCATAATGCGAAGGCTACCATCCATTGGAGTAACAAAAATATCGACAATCGACCACGTTCCATAATGTCATGGCTACCATCCGTTGGAGTACCAAAAATCTCGACAACAAAATACCTTCCATAATGACAAGGCTACCGTCCATTGAGATAACAAAGATATCGACAACAGACTACGTTCCATAATGACAAGGCTACTATCCATTTGAGTAACAAAAATATGGATAACAGACTACCATCCATAATGAAAAGGCTACCATCCATTAGAGTAACAAAAACATTAACAACAGACTACGTTCCATATTGACAAGGCTACCATCCGTTGGAATATCAAAAATCTCGACAACAGACTACCTTCCATAATGACAAGGCTACCATCCAATGGAGTAACAAAAATATCGACAACACACTACCTTCCATAATGACAAGGCTACCAACCATTAGAGTAACAAAAAGCTGGACAACAGACTACCTTCCATAATGACAAGGCTACCATCCATTAGAGTAACAAAAATATCAACAAGAGACTACCTTCCAAAATGACAAGGCTACCATCCAATGGAGTAACAAGAATCTCTACAACAGACTACCTTCCATAATGACTAGGCTACCATCCATTGGAGTATAAAATTTTTTGACAACATACTACCTTCCATAATGTCAAGGCTACCATCCATTGGAGTAATAAAAAATCTCGACAACAGACTACCTTCCATAATTACAAGGGTATCATCCATTGGAGTAACAAAAATTTCGACAAAAGACTACCTTCCATAATGACAAGGCTACCATCCATTGGAATAACAGAAACCACGACAACATACTACATTCCATAATTACAAGGCTACCATCCATTGGAATAACAAAAATCTCGACAACAGACTACCTTCCGTAATGACAAGGCTACCATCCAATGGAGTAACAAAAATATCTACCACAAACTACCTTCCATAATGACAAGGCTACCATCCATTAGAGTAACAAAATATGGACAACAAAGTACCTTCCATAATGACAAGGCTACCATCCATTGGAGTAAAAAAAATATAAATAAGAGACTACGTTCCATAATGACAAGGTTACCATCCAATGGAGTAACAAAAATGTCGACAACAGACTACCTTGCATAATGACTAGGCTACCATCCATTGGAGTATAAAAAATTTGGACAACAGACTACCTTCCATAATGACACGGCTACCATCCATTGGAGTAACAAAAATCTCGACAACAGACTACCTTCCATAATGACTAGGCTACCATCCATTGGTGTAACAAAGATATCGACAACATACTACCTTCCATAATGACAAGGATACAATCCATTATAGTATCAAAAAGCTCGACAACAGACTACCTTCCATAATGACAAGGATACAATCCATTGTAGTAACAATAATCTCGACAATAGACTACATTTCATAATGACAAGTCCACCATCCATTGGAGTAACAAATATATGAACAACAGACTACCTTCCATAATGATAAGGCTACCATCGATTGGAGTAACAAAAATCACAACGATAAACTACCTTCCATAATGACAAGGCTACCATCCATTAGAGTAACAAAAATCAGGACAACAGACTACCTTCCGTAATGACAAGGCTACCATCCATTGGAGTAACAAAAATGTCAACAAGAAACTACCTTCCATAATGACAAGGCTACCATCCATTGGAGTAACAAAAATCTCGAGAACAAACTACCTTCCATAATGAGAAGGCTACCATCCATTGGAGTAACAAAAATATCGACAATAGACCACGTTCCATAATGTCATGGCTACCATCCGTTGGAGTACCAAAAATCTCGACAACAAAATACCTTCCATAATGACAAGGCTACCGTCCATTGAGATAACAAAGATATCGACAACAGACTACCTTCCATAATGACAAGGCTACCATCCATTGAGATAACAAAGATATCGACAACAGACTACCTTACATAATGACAAGGCTACTATCCATTTGAGTAACAAAAATATGGATAACAGACTACCATCCATAATGAAAAGGCTACCATCCATTGGAGTAACAAAAACATTGACAACAGACTACGTTCCATATTGACAAGGCTACCATCCGTTGGAATATCAAAAATCTCGACAACGGACTACCTTCCATAATGACAAGGCTACCATCCAATGGAGAAACAAAAATATCGACAATAGACTACCTTCCATAATGACAAGGCTACCATCCATTAGAGTAACAAAAAGCTAGACAGCAGACTACCTTCCATAATGACAAGGCGACCATCCATTAGAGTAACAAAAATATCAATAAGAGACTACCTTCCAAAATGACAAGGCTACCATCCAATGGAGTAACAAAAATCTCTACAACAGACTACCTTCCATAATGACTAGGCTACCATCCATTGGAGTATAAATT
The DNA here is from genome assembly GCA_948472305.1 of Vicia faba. Classification (NCBI taxonomy): domain Eukaryota; kingdom Viridiplantae; phylum Streptophyta; class Magnoliopsida; order Fabales; family Fabaceae; genus Vicia; species Vicia faba. The sequence continues at coordinate 613,381,917 of OX451741.1, forward strand.
TTTTTGACAACAGACTACCTTCCATAATGACAAGGCTACCATCCATTGGAGTAATAAAAAATCTCGACAATAGAGTACCTTCCATAATTACAAGGGTATCATCCATTGGAGTAACAAAAATTTCGACAAAAGACTACCTTCCATAAGGACAAGTCCAAAATCCATTGGAATAACAAAAATCTCGACAACAAACTACCTTTCATAATGACAAGGCTACAATCCAATGGAGTAACAAAATATTGAAAATAGACTACCTTCCATAATGACAAGTCTACCATCCGTTGGAGTAACAAAAATATGAACAACATACTACCTTTCATAATGACAAGGCTACCATCCATTGGAGTAACAGAAATCACAATGATAGACTACCTTGCATAATGACAAGGCTAGCATCCATTTGAGTAACAAAAATTGGCAAAACAGACTACCTTCCATAATGACAAGGCTACCATCCATTGGAGTAACAAAAATATCAACAAGAGACTACCTTCCATAATGACAAGACTACCATCCATTGGAGTTACAAAAATCTCCACAACAGACTACCTTCCATAATGACAAGGCTACCATCCATTGGAGTAACAAAGATATCGGAAAAATACTACCTTCCATAATGACAAGGCTACCATCCATTGGAATAACAGAAACCACGACAACATACTACATTCCATAATTACAAGGCTACTATCCATTGGAATAACAAAAATCTCGACAACAGACTACCTTCCGTAATGACAAGGATACCATCCAATGGAGTACCAAAAATATCTACCACAAACTACCTTCCATAATGACAAGGCTACCATCCATTAGAGTAACAAAATATGGACAACAAAGTACCTTCCATAATGACAAGGCTACCATCCATTGGAGTAATAAAAATATAAATAAGAGACTACGTTCCATAATGACAAGCCTACCATCCAATGGAGTAACAAAAATGTCGACAACAGACTACCTTCCATAATGACTAGGCTACCATCCATTGGAGTATAAAAAATTTGGACAACAAACTACCTTCCATAATGACACGGCTACCATCCATTGGAGTAACAAAAATCTCGACAACAGACTACCTTCCATAATGACTAGGCTACCATCCATTGGAGTAACAAAGATATCGACAACATACTACCTTCCATAATGACAAGGATACAATCCATTATAGTAACAAAAAGCTCGACAACTGACTACCTTCCATAATGACAAGGCTACAATCCATTGTAGTAACAAAAATCTCGACAATAGACTACCTTTCATAATGACAAGGCTACCATCCAATGGAGTAACAAAAATATCGACAATAGACTACCTTCCTTAATGACAAGGCTACCATCCATTAGAGTGACAAAAAGCTGGACAGCAGACTACCTTCCATAATGACAAGGCTACCATCCATTAGAGTAACAAAAATATCAACAAGAGACTACCTTCCAAAATGACAAGGCTACCATCCAATGGAGTAACAAAAATCTCTACAACAGACTACCTTCCATAATGACTAGGCTACCATCCATTGGAGTATAAATTTTTTTGACAACAGACTACCTTCCATAATGACAAGGCTACCATCCATTGGAGTAATAAAAAATCTCGACAACAGACTACCTTCCATAATTACAAGGGTATCATCCATTGTAGTAACAAAAATTTCGACAAAAGACTACCTTCCATAAGGACAAGTCCAAAATCCATTGGAATAACAAAAATCTCGACAACAAACTACCTTTCATAATGACAAGGCTATAATCCAATGGAGTAACAAAATCTCGAAAATAGACTACCTTCCATAATGACAAGTCTACCATCCGTTGGAGTAACAAAAATCTGAACAACATACTACCTTTCATAATGACAAGGCTACCATCCATTGGAGTAACAGAAATCACAATGATAGACTACCTTGCATAATGACAAGGCTAGCATCCATTTGAGTAACAAAAATCGGGAAAACAGACTACCTTCCATAATGACAAGGCTACCATACATTGGAGTAACAAAAATATCAACAAGAGACTACCTTCCATAATGACAAGGCTACCATCCATTAGAGTTACAAAAATCTCAACAACAAACTACCTTCCATAATGACAAGGCTACCATCCATTGGAGTAACAAAAACCACGACAACATACTACGTTCCATAATTACAAGGCTACTATCCATTGGAATAAAAAAAGTCTCGACAACAGACTACCTTCCGTAATGACAAGGCTACCATCCAATGGAGTACCAAAAATATCTACCACAAACTACCTTCCATAATGACAAGGCTACCATCCATTAGAGTAACAAAATATGGACAACAAAGTACCTTCCATAATGACAAGGCTACCATCCATTGGAGTAATAAAAATATAAATAAGAGACTACGTTCCATAATGACAAGCCTACCATCCAATGGAGTAACAAAAATGTCGACAACAGACTACCTTCCATAATGACTAGGCTACCATCCATTGGAGTATAAAAAATTTGGACAACAGACTACCTTCCATAATGACACGGCTACCATCCATTGGAGTAACAAAAATCTCGACAACAGACTACCTTCCATAATGACAAGGATACAATCCATTATAGTAACAAAAAGCTCGACAACAAACTACCTTCAATAATGACAAGGATACAATCCATTGTAGTAACAAAAATCTCGACAATAGACTACCTTTCATAATGACAAGTCTACCATCCATTGGAGTAACAAATATATGAACAACAGACTACCTTCCATAATGATAAGGCTACCATCGATTGGAGTAACAAAAATCACAACGATAAACTACCTTCCATAATGACAAGGCTACCATCCATTAGAGTAACAAAAATCGGGACAACAGACTACCTTCCGTAACGGAATGACAAGGCTACCATCCATTGGAGTAACAAAAATGTCAACAAGAAACTACCTTCCATAATGACAAGGCTACCATCCATTGGAGTAACAAAAAACTCGAGAACAAACTACATTCCATAATGAGAAGGCTACCATCCATTGGAGTAACAAAAATATCGACAATAGACCACGTTCCAGAATGTAATGGCTACCATCCGTTGGAGTACCAAAAATCTCGACAACAAAATACCTTCCATAATGACAAGGCTACCGTCCATTGAGATAACAAAGATATCGACAACAGACTACCTTCCATAATGACAAGGCTACCATCCATTGAGATAACAAAGATATCGACAACAGACTACCTTCCATTATGACAAGGCTATTATCCATTTGAGTAACAAAAATATGGATAACAGACTACCATCCATAATGAAAAGGATACCATCCATTAGTGTAACAAAAACATTAACAACAGACTACGTGCCATATTGACAAGGCTACCATCCGTTGGAATATCAAAAATCTCGACAACGGACTACCTTCCATAATGACAAGGCTACCATCCAATGGAGTAACAAAAATCTCTACAATAGACTACCTTCCATAATGACTAGGCTACCATCCATTAGAGTAACAAAAAGCTGTACAACAGACTACCTTCCATAATGACAAGGCTACCATCCATTAGAGTAACAAAAATATCAACAAGAGACTACCTTCCAAAATGACAAGGCTACCATCCAATGGAGTAACAAGAATCTCTACAACAGACTACCTTCCATAATGACTAGGCTACCATCCATTGGAGTATAAAATTTTTTGACAACAGACTACCTTCCATAATGTCAAGGATAACATCCATTGGAGTAATAAAAAATCTCGACAACAGACTACCTTCCATAATGACAAGGCTACCATCCATTGGAATAACAGAAACCACGACAACATACTACATTCCATAATTACAAGGCTACCATCCATTGGAATAACAAAAATCTCGACAACAGACTACCTTCCGTAATGACAAGGCTACCATCCAATGGAGTAACAAAAATATCTACCACAAACTACCTTCCATAATGACAAGGCTACCATCCATTAGAGTAACAAAATATGGACAACAAAGCACCTTCCATACTGACAAGGCTACCATCCATTGGAGTAATAAAAATATAAATAAGAGACTACGTTCCATAATGACAAGGCTACCATCCAATGGAGTAACAAAAATGTCGACAACAGACTACCTTCCATAATGACTAGGCTACCATCCATTGGAGTATAAAAAATTTGGACAACAGACTACCTTCCATAATGACACGGCTACCATCCATTGGAGTAACAAAAATCTCGACAACAGACTACCTTCCATAATGACTAGGCTACCATCCATTGGAGTAACAAAGATATCGACAACATACTACCTTCCATAATAACAAGGATACAATCCATTATAGTAACAAAAAGCTCGACAACAGACTACCTTCCATAATGACAAGGATACAATCCATTGTAGTAACAAAAATCTCGACAATAGACTACCTTTCATAATGACAAGTCTACCATTCATTGGAGTAACAAATATATGAACAACAGACTACCTTCCATAATGATAAGGCTACCATCGATTGGAGTAACAAAAATCACAACGATAAACTACCTTCCATAATGACAAGGCTACCATCCATTAGAGTAACAAAAATCGGGACAACAGACTACCTTCCGTAATGACAAGGCTACCATCCATTGGAGTAACAAAAATGTCCACAAGAAACTACCTTCCATAATGACAAGGCTACCATCCATTGGAGTAACAAAAATCTCGAGAACAAACTACCTTCCATAATGCGAAGGCTACCATCCATTGGAGTAACAAAAATATCGACAATCGACCACGTTCCATAATGTCATGGCTACCATCCGTTGGAGTACCAAAAATCTCGACAACAAAATACCTTCCATAATGACAAGGCTACCGTCCATTGAGATAACAAAGATATCGACAACAGACTACGTTCCATAATGACAAGGCTACTATCCATTTTAGTAACAAAAATATGGATAACAGACTACCATCCATAATGAAAAGGCTACCATCCATTAGAGTAACAAAAACATTAACAACAGACTACGTTCCATATTGACAAGGCTACCATCCGTTGGAATATCAAAAATCTCGACAACAGACTACCTTCCATAATGACAAGGCTACCATCCAATGGAGTAACAAAAATATCGACAACAAACTACCTTCCATAATGACAAGGCTACCAACCATTAGAGTAACAAAAAGCTGGACAACAGACTACCTTCCATAATGACAAGGCTACCATCCATTAGAGTAACAAAAATATCAACAAGAGACTACCTTCCAAAATGACAAGGCTACCATCCAATGGAGTAACAAGAATCTCTACAACAGACTACCTTCCATAATGACTAGGCTACCATCCATTGGAGTATAAAATTTTTTGACAACATACTACCTTCCATAATGTCAAGGCTACCATCCATTGGAGTAATAAAAAATCTCGACAACAGACTACCTTCCATAATTACAAGGGTATCATCCATTGGAGTAACAAAAATTTCGACAAAAGACTACCTTCCATAATGACAAGGCTACCATCCATTGGAATAACAGAAACCACGACAACATACTACATTCCATAATTACAAGGCTACCATCCATTGGAATAACAAAAATCTCGACAACAGACTACCTTCCGTAATGACAAGGCTACCATCCAATGGAGTAACAAAAATATCTACCACAAACTACCTTCCATAATGACAAGGCTACCATCCATTAGAGTAACAAAATATGGACAACAAAGTACCTTCCATAATGACAAGGCTACCATCCATTGGAGTAAAAAAAATATAAATAAGAGACTACGTTCCATAATGACAAGGTTACCATCCAATGGAGTAACAAAAATGTCGACAACAGACTACCTTGCATAATGACTGGGCTACCATCCATTGGAGTATAAAAAATTTGGACAACAGACTACCTTCCATAATGACACGGCTACCATCCATTGGAGTAACAAAAATCTCGACAACAGACTACCTTCCATAATGACTAGGCTACCATCCATTGGTGTAACAAAGATATCGACAACATACTACCTTCCATAATGACAAGGATACAATCCATTATAGTATCAAAAAGCTCGACAACAGACTACCTTCCATAATGACAAGGATACAATCCATTGTAGTAACAATAATCTCGACAATAGACTACATTTCATAATGACAAGTCCACCATCCATTGGAGTAACAAATATATGAACAACAGACTACCTTCCATAATGATAAGGCTACCATCGATTGGAGTAACAAAAATCACAACGATAAACTACCTTCCATAATGACAAGGCTACCATCCATTAGAGTAACAAAAATCAGGACAACAGACTACCTTCCGTAATGACAAGGCTACCATCCATTGGAGTAACAAAAATGTCAACAAGAAACTACCTTCCATAATGACAAGGCTACCATCCATTGGAGTAACAAAAATCTCGAGAACAAACTACCTTCCATAATGAGAAGGCTACCATCCACTGGAGTAACAAAAATATCGACAATAGACCACGTTCCATAATGTCATGGCTACCATCCGTTGGAGTACCAAAAATCTCGACAACAAAATACCTTCCATAATGACAAGGCTACCGTCCATTGAGATAACAAAGATATCGACAACAGACTACCTTCCATAATGACAAGGCTACCATCCATTGAGATAACAAAGATATCGACAACAGACTACCTTACATAATGACAAGGCTACTATCCATTTGAGTAACAAAAATATGGATAACAGACTACCATCCATAATGAAAAGGCTACCATCCATTGGAGTAACAAAAACATTGACAACAGACTACGTTCCATATTGACAAGGCTACCATCCGTTGGAATATCAAAAATCTCGACAACGGACTACCTTCCATAATGACAAGGCTACCATCCAATGGAGAAACAAAAATATCGACAATAGACTACCTTCCATAATGACAAGGCTACCATCCATTAGAGTAACAAAAAGCTGGACAGCAGACTACCTTCCATAATGACAAGGCGACCATCCATTAGAGTAACAAAAATATCAATAAGAGACTACCTTCCAAAATGACAAGGCTACCATCCAATGGAGTAACAAAAATCTCTACAACAGACTACCTTCCATAATGACTAGGCTACCATCCATTGGAGTATAAATTTTTTTGACAACAGACTACCTTCCATAATGACAAGGCTACCATCCATTGGAGTAATAAAAAATCTCGACAACAGAGTACCTTCCATAATTACAAGGGTATCATCCATTGGAGTAACAAAAATTTCGACAAAAGACTACCTTCCATAAGGACAAGTCCAAAATCCATTGGAATAACAAAAATCTCGACAACAAACTACCTTTCATAATGACAAGGCTACAATCCAATGGAGTAACAAAATATTGAAAATAGACTACCTTCCATAATGACAAGTCTACCATCCGTTGGAGTAACAAAAATATGAACAACATACTACCTTTCATAATGACAAGGCTACCATCCATTGGAGTAACAGAAATCACAATGATAGACTACCTTGCATAATGACAAGGCTAGCATCCATTTGAGTAACAAAAATTGGCAAAACAGACTACCTTCCATAATGACAAGGCTACCATCCATTGGAGTAACAAAAATATCAACAAGAGACTACCTTCCATAATGACAAGACTACCATCCATTGGAGTTACAAAAATCTCCACAACAGACTACCTTCCATAATGACAAGGCTACCATCCATTGGAGTAACAAAGATATCGGCAAAATACTACCTTCCATAATGACAAGGCTACCATCCATTGGAATAACAGAAACCACGACAACATACTACATTCCATAATTACAAGGCTACTATCCATTGGAATAACAAAAATCTCGACAACAGACTACCTTCCGTAATGACAAGGATACCATCCAATGGAGTACCAAAAATATCTACCACAAACTACCTTCCATAATGACAAGGCTACCATCCATTAGAGTAACAAAATATGGACAACAAAGTACCTTCCATAATGACAAGGCTACCATCCATTGGAGTAATAAAAATATAAATAAGAGACTACGTTCCATAATGACAAGCCTACCATCCAATGGAGTAACAAAAATGTCGACAACAGACTACCTTCCATAATGACTAGGCTACCATCCATTGGAGTATAAAAAATTTGGACAACAAACTACCTTCCATAATGACACGGCTACCATCCATTGGAGTAACAAAAATCTCGACAACAGACTACCTTCCATAATGACTAGGCTACCATCCATTGGAGTAACAAAGATATCGACAACATACTACCTTCCATAATGACAAGGATACAATCCATTATAGTAACAAAAAGCTCGACAACTGACTACCTTCCATAATAACAAGGCTACAATCCATTGTAGTAACAAAAATCTCGACAATAGACTACCTTTCATAATGACAAGGCTACCATCCAATGGAGTAACAAAAATATCGACAATAGACTACCTTCCATAATGACAAGGCTACCATCCATTAGAGTGACAAAAAGCTGGACAGCAGACTACCTTCCATAATGACAAGGCTACCATCCATTAGAGTAACAAAAATATCAACAAGAGACTACCTTCCAAAATGACAAGGCTACCATCCAATGGAGTAACAAAAATCTCTACAACAGACTACCTTCCATAATGACTAGGCTACCATCCATTGGAGTATAAATTTTTTTGACAACAGACTACCTTCCATAATGACAAGGCTACCATCCATTGGAGTAATGAAAAATCTCGACAACAGAGTACCTTCCATAATTACAAAGGTATCATCCATTGTAGTAACAAAAATTTCGACAAAAGACTACCTTCCATAAGGACAAGTCCAAAATCCATTGGAATAACAAAAATCTCGACAACAAACTACCTTTCATAATGACAAGGCTATAATCCAATGGAGTAACAAAATCTCGAAAATAGACTACCTTCCATAATGACAAGTCTACCATCCGTTGGAGTAACAAAAATCTGAACAACATACTACCTTTCATAATGACAAGGCTACCATCCATTGGAGTAACAGAAATCACAATGATAGACTACCTTGCATAATGACAAGGCTAGCATCCATTTGAGTAACAAAAATCGGGAAAACAGACTACCTTCCATAATGACAAGGCTACCATACATTGGAGTAACAAAAATATCAACAAGAGACTACCTTCCATAATGACAAGGCTACCATCCATTAGAGTTACAAAAATCTCAACAACAAACTACCTTCCATAATGACAAGGCTACCATCCATTGGAGTAACAGAAACCACGACAACATACTACGTTCCATAATTACAAGGCTACTATCCATTGGAATAAAAAAAATCTCGACAACAGACTACCTTCCGTAATGACAAGGCTACCATCCAATGGAGTACCAAAAATATCTACCACAAACTACCTTCCATAATGACAAGGCTACCATCCATTAGAGTAACAAAATATGGACAACAAAGTACCTTCCATAATGACAAGGCTACCATCCATTGGAGTAATAAAAATATAAATAAGAGACTACGTTCCATAATGACAAGCCTACCATCCAATGGAGTAACAAAAATGTCGACAACAGACTACCTTCCATAATGACTAGGCTACCATCCATTGGAGTATAAAAAATTTGGACAACAGACTACCTTCCATAATGACACGGCTACCATCCATTGGAGTAACAAAAATCTCGACAACAGACTACCTTCCATAATGACAAGGATACAATCCATTATAGTAACAAAAAGCTCGACAACAAACTACCTTCAATAATGACAAGGATACAATCCATTGTAGTAACAAAAATCTCGACAATAGACTACCTTTCATAATGACAAGTCTACCATCCATTGGAGTAACAAATATATGAACAACAGACTACCTTCCATAATGATAAGGCTACCATCGATTGGAGTAACAAAAATCACAACGATAAACTACCTTCCATAATGACAAGGCTACCATCCATTAGAGTAACAAAAATCGGGACAACAGACTACCTTCCGTAACGGAATGACAAGGCTACCATCCATTGGAGTAACAAAAATGTCAACAAGAAACTACCTTCCATAATGACAAGGCTACCATCCATTGGAGTAACAAAAATCTCGAGAACAAACTACCTTCCATAATGAGATGGCTACCAACCATTGGAGTAACAATAATATCGACAATAGACCACGATCCATAATGTCATGGCTACCATCCATTGGAGTACCAAAAATCTCGACAACAAAATACCTTCCATAATGACAAGGCTACCGTCCATTGAGATAACAAAGATATCGACAACAGACTACCTTCCATAATGACAAGGCTACCATCCATTGAGATAACAAAGATATCGACAACAGACTACCTTCCATAATGACAAGGCTACTATCCATTTGAGTAACAAAAATATGGATAACAGACTACCATCCATAATGAAAAGGCTACCATCCATTGGAGTAACAAAAACATTGAAAACAGACTACGTTCCATATTGACAAGGCTACCATCCGTTGGAATATCAAAAATCTCGACAACAGACTACCTTCCATAATGCCAAGGCTACCATCCAATGGAGTAACAAAAATATCGGCAATAAACTACCTTCCATAATGACAAGGCTACCATCCATTAGAGTAACAAAAAGCTGGACAGCAGACTACCTTCCATAATGACAAGGCTACCATCCATTAGAGTAACAAAGATATCAACAAGAGACTACCTTCCAAAATGACAAGGCTACCATCCAATGGAGTAACAGAAATCTCTACAAGAGACTACCTTCCATAATGACTAGGCTACCATCCATTGGAGTATAAATTTTTTTGACAATAGACTACCTTCCATAATGACAAGGCTACCATCCATTGGAGTAATAAAAAATCTCGACAACAGAGTACCTTCCATAATTACAAGGGTATCATCCATTGTAGTAACAAAAATTTCGACAAAAGACTACCTTCCATAAGGACAAGTCCAAAATCCATTGGAATAACAAAAATCTCGACAACAAACTACCTTTCATAATGACAAGGCTACAATCGAATGGAGTAACAAAATCTCGAAAATAGACTACCTTCCATAATGACAAGTCTACCATCCGTTGGAGTAACAAAAATCTGAACAACATACTACCTTTCATAATGACAAGGCTACCATCCATTGGAGTAACAGAAATCACAATGATAGACTACCTTGCATAATGACAAGGCTAGCATCCATTTGAGTAAAAAAAATCGGGAAAACAGACTACCTTCCATAATGACAAGGCTACCATCCATTGGAGTAACAAAAATATCAACAAGAGACTACCTTCCATAATGACAAGGCTACCATCCATTAGAGTTACAAAAATCTCGACAACAGACTACCTTCCATAATGACAAGGCTACCATCAATTGGAGTAACAAAGATATCGGCAAAATACTACCTTCCATAATGACAAGGCTACCATCCATTGGAATAAAAGAAACCACGACAACATACTACGTTCCATAATTACAAGGCTACTATCCATTGGAATAACAAAAATCTCGACAACAGACTACCTTCCGTAATGACAAGGCTACCATCCAACGGAGTACCAAAAATATCTACCACAAACTACCTTCCATAATGACAAGGCTACCATCCATTAGAGTAACCAAATAGGGACAACAAAGTACCTTCAATAATGACAAGGCTACCATCCATTGGAGTAATAAAAATATAAATAAGAGACTACGTTCCATAATGACAAGCCTACCATCCAATGGAGTAACAAAAATGTCGACAACAGACTACCTTCCATAATGACTAGGCTACCATCCAATGGAGTATAAAAAATTTGGACAACAGACTACCTTCCATAATGACACGGCTACCATCCATTGGAGTAAAAAAAATCTCGACAACAGACTACCTTCCATAATGACTAGGCTACCATCCATTGGAGTAACAAAGATATCGACAACATACTACCTTCCATAATGACAAGGATACAATCCATTATAGTAACAAAAAGATCGACAACAGACTACCTTCCATAATGCAAGTCTACAATCCATTGTAGTAACAAAAATCTCGACAATAGACTACCTTTCATAAAGACAAGTCTACCATCCGTTGGAGTAACAAATATATGAACAACAGACTACCTTCCATAATGATAAGGCTACCATCGATTGGAGTAACAAAAATCACAACGATAAACTACCTTCCATAATGACAAGGCTACCATCCATTAGAGTAACAAAAATCGGGACAACAGACTACCTTCCGGAATGACAAGGCTACCATCCATTGGAGTAACAAAAATGTCAACAAGAAACTACCTTCCATAATGACAAGGCTACCATCCATTGGAGTAACAAAAATCTCGAGAACAAACTACCTTCCATAATGAGATAGCTACCAACCATTGGAGTAACAATAATATCGACAATAGACCACGATCCATAATGTCATGGCTAACATCCATTGGAGTACCAAAAATCTCGACAACAAAATACCTTCCATAATGACAAGGCTACCGTCCATTGAGATAACAAAGATATCGACAACAGACTACCTTCCATAATGACAAGGCTACCATCCATTGAGATAACAAAGATATCGACAACAGACTACCTTCCATAATGACAAGGCTACTATCCATTTGAGTAACAAAAATATGGATAACAGACTACCATCCATAATGAAAAGGCTACCATCCATTGGAGTAACAAAAACATTGAAAACAGACTACGTTCCATATTGACAAGGCTACCATCCGTTGGAATATCAAAAATCTCGACAACAGACTACCTTCCATAATGACAAGGCTACCATCCAATGGAGTAACAAAAATATCGGCAATAAACTACCTTCCATAATGACAAGGCTACCATCCATTAGAGTAACAAAAAGCTGGACAGCAGACTACCTTCCATAATGACAAGGCTACCATCCATTAGAGTAACAAAGATATCAACAAGAGACTACCTTCCAAAATGACAAGGCTACCATCCAATGGAGTAACAGAAATCTCTACAAGAGACTACCTTCCATAATGACTAGGCTACCATCCATTGGAGTATAAATTTTTTTGACAATAGACTACCTTCCATAATGACAAGGCTACCATCCATTGGAGTAATAAAAAATCTCGACAACAGAGTACCTTCCATAATTACAAGGGTATCATCCATTGTAGTAACAAAAATTTCGACAAAAGACTACCTTCCATAAGGACAAGTCCAAAATCCATTGGAATAACAAAAATCTCGACAACAAACTACCTTTCATAATGACAAGGCTACAATCGAATGGAGTAACAAAATCTCGAAAATAGACTACCTTCCATAATGACAAGTCTACCATCCGTTGGAGTAACAAAAATCTGAACAACATACTACCTTTCATAATGACAAGGCTACCATCCATTGGAGTAACAGAAATCACAATGATAGACTACCTTGCATAATGACAAGGCTAGCATCCATTTGAGTAAAAAAAATCGGGAAAACAGACTACCTTCCATAATGACAAGGCTACCATCCATTGGAGTAACAAAAATATCAACAAGAGACTACCTTCCATAATGACAAGGCTACCATCCATTAGAGTTACAAAAATCTCGACAACAGACTACCTTCCATAATGACAAGGCTACCATCAATTGGAGTAACAAAGATATCGGCAAAATACTACCTTCCATAATGACAAGGCTACCATCCATTGGAATAACAGAAACCACGACAACATACTACGTTCCATAATTACAAGGCTACTATCCATTGGAATAACAAAAATCTCGACAACAGACTACCTTCCGTAATGACAAGGCTACCATCCAACGGAGTACCAAAAATATCTACCACAAACTACCTTCCATAATGACAAGGCTACCATCCATTAGAGTAACCAAATAGGGACAACAAAGTACCTTCAATAATGACAAGGCTACCATCCATTGGAGTAATAAAAATATAAATAAGAGACTACGTTCCATAATGACAAGCCTACCATCCAATGGAGTAACAAAAATGTCGACAACAGACTACCTTCCATAATGACTAGGCTACCATCCAATGGAGTATAAAAAATTTGGACAACAGACTACCTTCCATAATGACACGGCTACCATCCATTGGAGTAAAAAAAATCTCGACAACAGACTACCTTCCATAATGACTAGGCTACCATCCATTGGAGTAACAAAGATATCGACAACATACTACCTTCCATAATGACAAGGATACAATCCATTATAGTAACAAAAAGATCGACAACAGACTACCTTCCATAATGCAAGTCTACAATCCATTGTAGTAACAGAAATCTCGACAATAGACTACCTTTCATAAAGACAAGTCTACCATCCGTTGGAGTAACAAATATATGAACAACAGACTACCTTCCATAATGATAAGGCTACCATCGATTGGAGTAACAAAAATCACAACGATAAACTACCTTCCATAATGACAAGGCTACCATCCATTAGAGTAACAAAGATCGGGACAACAGACTACCTTCCGGAATGACAAGGCTACCATCCATTGGAGTAACAAAAATGTCAACAAGAAACTACCTTCCATAATGACAAGGCTACCATCCATTGGAGTAACAAAAATCTCGAGAACAAACTACCTTCCATAATGAGATAGCTACCAACCATTGGAGTAACAATAATATCGACAATAGACCACGATCCATAATGTCATGGCTACCATCCATTGGAGTACCAAAAATCTCGACAACAAAATACCTTCCATAATGACAAGGCTACCGTCCATTGAGATAACAAAGATATCGACAACAGACTACCTTCCATAATGACAAGGCTACCATCCATTGAGATAACAAAGATATCGACAACAGACTACCTTCCATAATGACAAGGCTACTATCCATTTGAGTAACAAAAATATGGATAACAGACTACCATCCATAATGAAAAGGCTACCATCCATTGGAGTAACAAAAACATTGAAAACAGACTACGTTCCATATTGACAAGGCTACCATCCGTTGGAATATCAAAAATCTCGACAACAGACTACCTTCCATAATGACAAGGCTACCATCCAATGGAGTAACAAAAATATCGGCAATAAACTACCTTCCATAATGACAAGGCTACCATCCATTAGAGTAACAAAAAGCTGGACAGCAGACTACCTTCCATAATGACAAGGCTACCATCCATTAGAGTAACAAAGATATTAACAAGAGACTACCTTCCAAAATGACAAGGCTACCATCCAATGGAGTAACAGAAATCTCTACAAGAGACTACCTTCCATAATGACTAGGCTACCATCCATTGGAGTATAAATTTTTTTGACAACAGACTACCTTCCATAATGACAAGGCTACCATCCATTGGAGTAATAAAAAATCTCGACAACAGAGTACCTTCCATAATTACAAGGGTATCATCCATTGTAGTAACAAAAATTTCGACAAAAGACTACCTTCCATAAGGACAAGTCCAAAATCCATTGGAATAACAAAAATCTCGACAACAAACTACCTTTCATAATGACAAGGCTACAATCGAATGGAGTAACAAAATCTCGAAAATAGACTACCTTCCATAATGACAAGTCTACCATCCGTTGGAGTAACAAAAATCTGAACAACATACTACCTTTCATAATGACAAGGCTACCATCCATTGGAGTAACAGAAATCACAATGATAGACTACCTTGCATAATGACAAGGCTAGCATCCATTTGAGTAAAAAAAATCGGGAAAACAGACTACCTTCCATAATGACACGGCTACCATCCATTGGAGTAACAAAAATATCAACAAGAGACTACCTTCCATAATGACAAGGCTACCATCCATTAGAGTTACAAAAAACTCGACAACAGACTACCTTCCATAATGACAAGGCTACCATCAATTGGAGTAACAAAGATATCGGCAAAATACTACCTTCCATAATGACAAGGCTACCATCCATTGGAATAACAGAAACCACGACAACATACTACGTTCCATAATTACAAGGCTACTATCCATTGGAATAACAAAAATCTCGACAACAGACTACCTTCCGTAATGACAAGGCTACCATCCATTAGAGTAACAAAATAGGGACAACAAAGTACCTTCAATAATGACAAGGCTACCATCCATTGGAGTAATAAAAATATAAATAAGAGACTACGTTCCATAATGACAAGCCTACCATCCAATGGAGTAACAAAAATGTCGACAACAGACTACCTTCCATAATGACTAGGCTACCATCCATTGGAGTATAAAAAATTTGGACAACAGACTACCTTCCATAATGACACGGCTACCATCCATTGCAGTAAAAAAAATCTCGACAACAGACTACCTTCCATAATGACTAGGCTACCATCCATTGGAGTAACAAAGATATCGACAACATACTACCTTCCATAATGACAAGGATACAATCCATTATAGTAACAAAAAGCTCGACAACAGACTACCTTCCATAATGACAAGGCTACAATCCATTGTAGTAAAGAAAATCTCGACAATAGACTACCTTTCATAAAGACAAGTCTACCATCCGTTGGAGTAACAAATATATGAACAACAGACTACCTTCCATAATGATAAGGCTACCATCGATTGGAGTAATAAAAATCACAACGATAAACTACCTTCCATAATGACAAGGCTACCATCCATTAGAGTAACAAAAATCGGGACAACAGATTACCTTCCGGAATGACAAGGCTACCATCCATTGGAGTAACAAAAATGTCAACAAGAAACTACCTTCCATAATGACAAGGCTACCATCCATTGGAGTAACAAAAATCTCGAGAACAAACTACCTTCCATAATGAGATGGCTACCAACCATTGGAGTAACAAAAATATCGACAATAGACCACGATCCATAATGTCATGGCTACCATCCATTGGAGTACCAAAAATCTCGACAACAAAATACCTTCCATAATGACAAGGCTACCGTCCATTGAGATAACAAAGATATCGACAACAGACTACCTTCCATAATGACAAGGCTACCATCCATTGAGATAACAAAGATATCGATAACAGACTATCTTCCATAATGACAAGGCTACTATCCATTTGAGTAACAAAAATATGGATAACAGACTACCATCCATAATGAAAAGGCTACCATCCATTGGAGTAACAAAAACATTGACAACAGACTACGTTCCATATTGACAAGGCTACCATCCGTTGGAATATCAAAAATCTCGACAACGGACTACCTTCCATAATGACAAGGCTACCATCCAATGGAGTAACAAAAATATCGACAACAGACTACCTTCCATAATGACAAGGCTACCATCCATTAGAGTAACAAAAAGCTGGACAGCAGACTACCTTCCATAATGACAAGGCTACCATCCATTAGAGTAACAAAAATATCAACAAGAGACTACCTTCCAAAATGACAAGGCTACCATCCAATGGAGTAACAAAAATCTCTACAACATACTACCTTCCATAATGACAACGCTACCATCCATTGGAGTAATAAAAAATCTCGACAACAAACTACCTTCCATAATTACATGGGTATCATCCATTAGAGTAACAAAAATTTCGACAAAAGACTACCTTTCATAAGGACAAGTCCAAAATCCATTGGAATAACAAAAATCTCGACAACAAACTACCTTTCATAATGACAAGGCTACAATCCAATGGAGTAAAAAAATCTCGAAAATAGACTACCTTCCATAATGACAAATCTACCATCCGTTGGAGTAACAAAAATCTGAACAACATACTATATTTCATAATGACAAGGCTACCATCCATTGGAGTAACAGAAATCACAATGATAGACTACCTTGCATAATGACAAGGCTAGCATCCATTTGAGTAACAAAAATCGGGAAAACAGACTACCTTCCATAATGACAAGGCTACCATCCATTGGAGTAACAAAAATATCAACAAGAGACTACCTTCTATAATGACAAGGCTACCATCCATTGGAGTTACAAAAATCTCGACAACAGACTACCTTCCATAATGACAAGGCTACCATCCATTGGAGTTACAAAGATATCGGCAAAATACTACCTTCCATAATGACAAGGCTACCATCCATTGGAATAACAGAAACCACGACAACATACTACGTTCCATAATTACAAGGCTACTATCCATTGGAATAACAAAAATCTCGACAACAGACTACCTTCCGTAATGACAAGGCTACCATCCATTAGAGTAACAAAATAGGGACAACAAAGTACCTTCAATAATGACAAGGCTACCATCCATTGGAGTAATAAAAATATAAATAAGAGACTACGTTCCATAATGACAAGCCTACCATCCAATGGAGTAACAAAAATGTCGACAACAGACTACCTTCCATAATGACTAGGCTACCATCCATTGGAGTATAAAAAATTTGGACAACAGACTACCTTCCATAATGACACGGCTACCATCCATTGCAGTAAAAAAAATCTCGACAACAGACTACCTTCCATAATGACTAGGCTACCATCCATTGGAGTAACAAAGATATCGACAACATACTACCTTCCATAATGACAAGGATACAATCCATTATAGTAACAAAAAGCTCGACAACAGACTACCTTCCATAATGACAAGGCTACAATCCATTGTAGTAAAGAAAATCTCGACAATAGACTACCTTTCATAAAGACAAGTCTACCATCCGTTGGAGTAACAAATATATGAACAACAGACTACCTTCCATAATGATAAGGCTACCATCGATTGGAGTAATAAAAATCACAACGATAAACTACCTTCCATAATGACAAGGCTACCATCCATTAGAGTAACAAAAATCGGGACAACAGATTACCTTCCGGAATGACAAGGCTACCATCCATTGGAGTAACAAAAATGTCAACAAGAAACTACCTTCCATAATGACAAGGCTACCATCCATTGGAGTAACAAAAATCTCGAGAACAAACTACCTTCCATAATGAGATGGCTACCAACCATTGGAGTAACAAAAATATCGACAATAGACCACGATCCATAATGTCATGGCTACCATCCATTGGAGTACCAAAAATCTCGACAACAAAATACCTTCCATAATGACAAGGCTACCGTCCATTGAGATAACAAAGATATCGACAACAGACTACCTTCCATAATGACAAGGCTACCATCCATTGAGATAACAAAGATATCGATAACAGACTATCTTCCATAATGACAAGGCTACTATCCATTTGAGTAACAAAAATATGGATAACAGACTACCATCCATAATGAAAAGGCTACCATCCATTGGAGTAACAAAAACATTGACAACAGACTACGTTCCATATTGACAAGGCTACCATCCGTTGGAATATCAAAAATCTCGACAACGGACTACCTTCCATAATGACAAGGCTACCATCCAATGGAGTAACAAAAATATCGACAACAGACTACCTTCCATAATGACAAGGCTACCATCCATTAGAGTAACAAAAAGCTGGACAGCAGACTACCTTCCATAATGACAAGGCTACCATCCATTAGAGTAACAAAAATATCAACAAGAGACTACCTTCCAAAATGACAAGGCTACCATCCAATGGAGTAACAAAAATCTCTACAACATACTACCTTCCATAATGACAACGCTACCATCCATTGGAGTAATAAAAAATCTCGACAACAAACTACCTTCCATAATTACATGGGTATCATCCATTAGAGTAACAAAAATTTCGACAAAAGACTACCTTTCATAAGGACAAGTCCAAAATCCATTGGAATAACAAAAATCTCGACAACAAACTACCTTTCATAATGACAAGGCTACAATCCAATGGAGTAAAAAAATCTCGAAAATAGACTACCTTCCATAATGACAAATCTACCATCCGTTGGAGTAACAAAAATCTGAACAACATACTATATTTCATAATGACAAGGCTACCATCCATTGGAGTAACAGAAATCACAATGATAGACTACCTTGCATAATGACAAGGCTAGCATCCATTTGAGTAACAAAAATCGGGAAAACAGACTACCTTCCATAATGACAAGGCTACCATCCATTGGAGTAACAAAAATATCAACAAGAGACTACCTTCTATAATGACAAGGCTACCATCCATTGGAGTTACAAAAATCTCGACAACAGACTACCTTCCATAATGACAAGGCTACCATCCATTGGAGTTACAAAGATATCGGCAAAATACTACCTTACATAATGACAAGGCTACCATCCATTGGAATTACAGAAACCACGACAACATACTACGTTCCATAATTACAAGGCTACCATCCATTGGAATAACAAAAATCTCAACAACAGACTACCTTCCGTATTGACAAGGCTACCATCCAATGGAGTACCAAAAATATCTACCACAAACTACCTTCCATAATGACAAGGCTACCATCCATTAGAGTAACAAAATATGGATAACAAAGTACCTTCCATAATGACAAGGCTACCATCCATTGGAGTAATAAAAATATAAATAAGAGACGACGTTCCATAATGACAAGGCTACCATCCAATGGAGTAACAAAAAAGTCGACAACAAACTACCTTCCATAATGACTAGGCTACCATCCATTGGAGTATAAAAAATTTGGAAAACAGACTACCTTCCATAATGACACGGCTACCATCCATTGGATTAACAAAAATCTCGACAACAGACTACCTTCCATAATGACTAGGCTACCATCCATTAGAGTAACAAAGATATCGACAACATACTACCTTCCATAATGACAAGGATACAATCCATTATAGTAACAAAAAGCTCGACAACAGACTACCTTCCATAATGACAAGGCTACAATCCATTGTAGTAACAAAAATCTCGACAATAGACTACCTTTCATAATGACAAGTCTACCATCCATTGGAGTAACAAATATATGAACAACAGACTACCTTCCATAATGATAAGGCTACCATCGATTGGAGTAACAAAATCACAACGATAAACTACCTTCCATAATGACAAGGCTACCATCCATTAGAGTAACAAAAATCGGGACAACAAACTACCTTCCGTAATGACAAGGCTACCATCCATTGGAGTAACAAAAATGTCAACAAGAAACTACCTTCCATAATGACAAGGCTACCATCCATTGGAGTAACAAAAATCTCGAGAACAAACTACCTTCCATAATGAGAAGTCTACCATCCATTGGAGTGATAAAAATATCGATAATAGACCACGTTCCATAATGTCATGGCTACCATTCGTTGGAGTACCAAAAATCTCGACAACAAAATACCTTCCATAATGACAAGGCTACCGTCCATTGAGATAACAAAGATATCGATAACAGACTACCTTCCATAATGACAAGGCTACCATCCATTGAGATAACAAAGATATCGACAACATACTACCTTCCATAATGACAAGGCTACTATCCATTTGATTAACAAAAATATGGATAACAGACTACCATCCATAATGAAAAGATTACCATCCATTGGAGTAACAAAAACATTGACAACAGACTACATTCCATATTGACAAGGCTACCATCCGTTGGAATATCAAAAATCTCGACAACGGAGTACCTTCCATAATCACAAGGCTACCATCCAATGGAGTATCAAAAATATCGACAACAGACTACCTTCCATAATGACAAGGCTACCATCCATTAGAGTAACAAAAAGCTGGACAGCAGACTACCTTCCATAATGACAAGGCTACCATCCATTAGAGTAACAAAAATATCAACAAGAGACTACCTTCCAAAATGACAAGGCTACCATCCAATGGAGTAACAAAAATCTCTACAATAGACTACCTTCCATAATGACTAGGCCACCATCCATTGGAGTATAAATTTTTTTGACAACAGACTACCTTCCATAATGACAAGGCTACCATCCATTGGAGTAATAAAAAATCTCGACAACAAACTACCTTCCATAATTACAACGGTATCATCCATTGGAGTAACAAAAATTTCGACAACATACTACCTTCTATAAGGACAAGTCCAAAATCCATTGGAATAACAAAAATCTCGACAACAAACTACATTTCATAATGACAAGGCTACAATCCAATGGAGTAACAAAATCTTGAAAATAGACTACCTTCCATAATTACAAGTCTACCATCCGTTAGAGTAACAAAAATCTGAACAACATAATACCTTTCATAATGACAAGGCTACCATCCATTGGAGTAACAGAAATAACAATGATAGACTACCTTGCATAATGACAAGGCTAGCATCCATTTGAGTCACAAAAATCGGGAAAACAGACTACCTTCCATAATGACAAGGCTACCATCCATTGGAGTAACAAAAATATCAACAAGAGACTACCTTCCATAATGACAAGGCTACAATCCATTGGAGTAACAAAAATCTCGACAACAGACTACCTTCCATAATGGCAAGGCTACCATCCATTGGAGTAACAAAGATATCGGCAAAATACTACCTTCCATAATGACAAGGCTACCATCCATTGGAATAACAGAAACCACGACAACATACTACATTCCATAATTACAAGGCTACCATCCATTGGAATAACAAAAATCTCGAAAACAGACTACGTTCCGTAATGACAAGGCTACCATCCAATGGAGTAACAAAAATATATACCACAAACTACCTTCCATAATGACAAGGCTACCATCCATTAGAGTAACAAAATATGGACTACAAAGTACCTTGCATAATGACAAGGCTACCATCCATTGGAGTAATAAAAATATCAATAAGAGACTACCTTCCATAATGACAAGGCTACCATCCAATGGAGTAATAAAAATGTCGACAACAGACTACCTTCCATAATGACTAGGCTACCATCCATTGGAGTATAAAAAATTTGGACAACAGACTACCTTCCATAATGACAAGGCTACCATCCAATGGAGTAACAAAAATCTAGACAACAAACTACCTTCCATAATGACAAGGCTATCATCCATTAGAGTAACAAAAATATCAACAAGAGACTACCTTCCAAAATGACAAGGCTACCATCCAATGGAGTAACAAAAATCTCTACAACAGACTACCTTCCATAATGACTAGGCTACCATCCATTGGAGTATAAAATTTTTTGACAACAGACTACCTTCCATAATGACAAGGCTACCATCCATTGGAGTAATAAAAAATCTCGACAACAGACGACCTTCCATAATTACAAGGGTATCATCCATTGGAGTAACAAAAATTTCGACAACATACTACCTTCCATAATGACAAGTCCAAAATCCATTGGAATAACAAAAATCTCGACAACAAACTACCTTTCATAATGACAAGGCTACAATCCAATGGAGTAACAAAATCTCGAAAATAGACTACCTTCCATAATGACAAGTCTACCATCCGTTGGAGTATCAAAAATCTGAACAACATACTACCTTTCATAATGACAAGGCTACCATCCATTGGAGTAACATTAATCACAATGATAGAATACCTTGCATAATGACAAGGCTAGCATCCATTTGAGTAACAAAAATCGGGAAAACAGACTACCTTCCATAATGACAAGGCTACCATCCATTGGAGTAACAAAAATATCAACAAGAGACTACCTTCCATAATGAAAAGGCTACCATCCATTGGAGTAACAAAAATCTCGACAACATACTACCTTCCATAATGACAAGGCTACCATCCATTGGAGTAACAAAAATCACAACGATAAACTACCTTCCATAATGACAAGGCTACCATCCATTAGAGTAACAAAAATCGGGACAACAGACTACCTTCCGTAATGACAAGGCTACCATCCATTGGAGTAACAAAAATGTCAACAAGAAACTACCTTCCATAATGACAAGGCTACCATCCATTGGAGTAACAAAAATCTCGAGAACAAACTACCTTCCATAATGAGAAGGCTACCATCCATTGGAGTGACAAAAATATCGACAATAGACCACGTTCCATAATGTCATGGCTACCATTCGTTGGAGTACCAAAAATCTCGACAACAAAATACCTTCCATAATGACAAGGCTACCGTCCATTGAGATAACAAAGATATCGACAACAGACTACCTTCCATAATGACAAGGCTACCATCCATTGAGATAACAAAGATATCGACAACATACTACCTTCCATAATGACAAGGCTACTATCCATTTGATTAACAAAAATATGGATAACAGACTACCATCCATAATGAAAAGATTACCATCCATTGGAGTAACAAAAACATTGACAATAGACTACCTTCCATATTGACAAGGCTACCATCCGTTGGAATATCAAAAATCTCGACAACGGAGTACCTTCCATAATCACAAGGCTACCATCCAATGGAGTAACAAAAATATCGACAACAGACTACCTTCCATAATGACAAGGCTACCATCCATTAGAGTAACAAAAAGCTGGACAGCAGACTACCTTCCATAATGACAAGGCTACCATCCATTAGAGTAACAAAAATATCAACAAGAGACTACCTTCCAAAATGACAAGGCTACCATCCAATGGAGTAACAAAAATCTCTACAATAGACTACCTTCCATAATGACTAGGCCACCATCCATTGGAGTATAAATTTTTTTGACAACAGACTACCTTCCATAATGACAAGGCTACCATCCATTGGAGTAATAAAAAATCTCGACAACAAACTACCTTCCATAATTACAAGGGTATCATCCATTGGAGTAACAAAAATTTCGACAACATACTACCTTCCATAAGGACAAGTCCAAAATACATTGGAATAACAAAAATCTCGACAACAAACTACCTTTCATAATGACAAGGCTACAATCCAATGGAGTAACAAAATCTCGAAAATAGACTACCTTCCATAATGACAAGACTACCATCCAATGGAGTAATAAAAATGTCGACAACAGACTACCTTCCATAATGACTAGGCTACCATCCATTGGAGTATAAAAAATTTGGACAACAGACTACCTTCCATAATGACAAGGCTACCATCCAATGGAGTAACAAAAATCTAGACAACAAACTACCTTCCATAATGACAAGGCTATCATCCATTAGAGTAACAAAAATATCAACAAGAGACTACCTTCCAAAATGACAAGGCTACCATCCAATGGAGTAACAAAAATCTCTACAACAGACTACCTTCCATAATGACTAGGCTACCATCCATTGGAGTATAAATTTTTTTGACAACAGACTACCTTCCATAATGACAAGGCTACCATCCATTGGAGTAATAAAAAATCTCGACAACAGACGACCTTCCATAATTACAAGGGTATCATCCATTGGAGTAACAAAAATTTCGACAACATACTACCTTCCATAATGACAAGTCCAAAATCCATTGGAATAACAAAAATCTCGATAACAAACTACCTTTCATAATGACAAGGCTACAATCCAATGGAGTAACAAAATCTCGAAAATAGACTACCTTCCATAATGACAAGTCTACCATCCGTTGGAGTATCAAAAATCTGAACAACATACTACCTTTCATAATGACAAGGCTACCATCCATTGGAGTAACATTAATCACAATGATAGACTACCTTGCATAATGACAAGGCTAGCATCCATTTGAGTAACAAAAATCGGGAAAACAGACTACCTTCCATAATGACAAGGCTACCATCCATTGGAGTAACAAAAATATCAACAAGAGACTACCTTCCATAATGAAAAGGCTACCATCCATTGGAGTAACAAAAATCTCGACAACAGACTACCTTCCATAATGACAAGGCTACCATCCATTGGAGTAACAAAGATATCGGCAAAATACTACCTTCCATAATGACAAGGCTACCATCCATTGGAATAACAGAAACCACGACAACATACTACGTTCCATAATTACAAAGCTACCATCCATTGGAATAACAAAAATCTCGCCAACAAACTACCTTTCGTAATGACAAGGCTACCATCCAATGGAGTAACAAAAATATCTACCATAAACTACCTTCCATAATGACAAGGCTACCATCCATTAGAGTAACAAAATATGGACAACAACATACCTTCCAAAATGACAAGGCTACCATCCATTGGAGTAATAAAAATATCAATAAGAGACTACCTTCCATAATGACAAGGCTACCATCCAATGGAGTAATAAAAATGTCGACAACAGACTACCTTCCATAATGACTAGGCTACCATCCATTGGAGTATAAAAAATTTGGACAACAGACTACCTTCCATAATGACAAGGCTACCATCCATTGGAGTAACAAAAATCTAGACAACAAACTACCTTCCATAATGACAAGGCTACCATCCATTAGAGTAACAAAAATATCAACAAGAGACTACCTTCAAAAATGACAAGGCTACCATCTAATGGAGTAACAAAAATCTCTAGAACAGACTACCTTCCATAATGACTAGGCTACCATCCATTGGAGTATAAATTTTTTTTACACAAGACTACCTTCCATAATGACAAGGCTACCATCCATTGGAGTAATAAAAAATCTCGACAACAGACTACCTTCCATAATTACAAGGGTATCATCCATTGGAGTAACAAAAATTTCGACAACAGACTACCTTCCATAATGACAAGTCCAAATTTAATTGGAATAACAAAAATCTCGACAACAAACTACCTTTCATAATGACAAAGCTACAATCCAATGGAGTAAAAAAATCTCGAAAATAGACTACCTTCCATAATGACAAATCTACCATCCGTTGGAGTAACAAAAATCTGAACAACATACTACCTTTCATAATGACAAGGCTACCATCCATTGGAGTAACAGAAATCACAATGATAGACTACCTTGCATAATGACAAGGCTAGCATCCATTTGAGTAACAAAAATCGGGAAAACAGACTACCTTCCATAATGACAAGGCTACCATCCATTGGAGTAACAAAAATATCAACAAGAGACTACCTTCCATAATGACAAGGCTACCATCCATTGGAGTAACAAAAATCTCGACAACAGACTACCTCCCATAATGGCAAGGCTACCATCCATTAGAGTAACAAAGATATCGGCAAAATACTACCTTCCATAATGACAAGGCTACCATCCATTGGAATAACAGAAACCACGACAACATACTACGTTCCATAATTACAAGGCTACCATCCATTGGAATAACAAAAATCTCGAAAACAGACTACCTTCTGTAATGACAAGGCTACCATCCAATGGAGTAACAAAAATATATACCACAAACTACCTTCCATAATGACAAGGCTACCATCCATTAGAGTAACAAAATATGGACTACAAAGTACCTTCCATAATGACAAGGCTACCATCCATTGGAGTAATAAAAATATCAATAAGAGACTACCTTCCATAATGACAAGGCTACCATCCAATGGAGTAATAAAAATGTCGACAACAGACTACCTTCCATAATGACTAGGCTACCATCCATTGGAGTATAAAAAATTTGGACAACAGACTACCTTCCATAATGACAAGGCTACCATCCAATGGAGTAACAAAAATCTAGACAACAAACTACCTTCCATAATGACAAGGCTATCATCCATTAGAGTAACAAAAATATCAACAAGAGACTACCTTCCAAAATGACAAGGCTACCATCCAATGGAGTAACAAAAATCTCTACAACAGACTACCTTCCATAATGACTAGGCTACCATCCATTGGAGTATAAAATTTTTTGACAACAGACTACCTTCCATAATGACAAGGCTACCATCCATTGGAGTAATAAAAAATCTCGACAAAAAACGACCTTCCATAATTACAAGGGTATCATCCATTGGAGTAACAAAAATTTCGACAACATACTACCTTCCATAATGACAAGTCCAAAATCCATTGGAATAACAAAAATCTCGACAACAAACTACCTTTCATAATGACAAGGCTACAATCCAATGGAGTAACAAAATCTCGAAAATAGACTACCTTCCATAATGACAAGTCTACCATCCGTTGGAGTATCAAAAATCTGAACAACATACTACCTTTCATAATGACAAGGCTACCATCCATTGGAGTAACATTAATCACAATGATAGACTACCTTGCATAATGACAAGGCTAGCATCCATTTGAGTAACAAAAATCGGGAAAACAGACTACCTTCCATAATGACAAGGCTACCATCCATTGGAGTAACAAAAATATCAACAAGAGACTACCTTCCATAATGAAAAGGCTACCATCCATTGGAGTAACAAAAATCTCGACAACAGACTACCTTCCATAATGACAAGGCTACCATCCATTGGAGTAACAAAGATATCGGCAAAATACTACCTTCCATAATGACAAGGCTACCATCCATTGGAATAACAGAAACCACGACAACATACTACGTTCCATAATTACAAAGCTACCATCCATTGGAATAACAAAAATCTCGCCAACAGACTACCTTTCGTAATGACAAGGCTACCATCCAATGGAGTAACTAAAATATCTACCATAAACTACCTTCCATAATGACAAGGCTACCATCCATTAGAGTAACAAAATATGGACAACAACATACCTTCCAAAATGACAAGGCTACCATCCATTGGAGTAATAAAAATATCAATAAGAGACTACCTTCCATAATGACAAGGCTACCATCCAATGGAGTAATAAAAATGTCGACAACAGACTACCTTCCATAATGACTAGGCTACCATCCATTGGAGTATAAAAAATTTGGACAACAGACTACCTTCCATAATAACAAGGCTACCATCCATTGGAGTAACAAAAATCTAGACAACAAACTACCTTCCATAATGACAAGGCTACCATCCATTAGAGTAACAAAAATATCAACAAGAGACTACCTTCCAAAATGACAAGGCTACCATCTAATGGAGTAACAAAAATCTCTACAACAGACTACCTTCCATAATGACTAGGCTACCATCCATTGGAGTATAAAATTTTTTTACACAAGACTACCTTCCATAATGACAAGGCTACCATCCATTGGAGTAATAAAAAATCTCGACAACAGACTACCTTCCATAATTACAAGGGTATCATCCATTGGAGTAACAAAAATTTCGACAACAGACTACCTTCCATAATGACAAGTCCAAAATTAATTGGAATAACAAAAATCTCGACAACAAACTACCTTTCATAATGACAAGGCTACAATCCAATGGAGTAAAAAAATCTCGAAAATAGACTACCTTCCATAATGACAAATCTACCATCCGTTGGAGTAACAAAAATCTGAACAACATACTACCTTTCATAATGACAAGGCTACCATCCATTGGAGTAACAGAAATCACAATGATAAACTACCTTGCATAATGACAAGGCTTGCATCCATTTGAGTAACAAAAATCGGGAAAACAGACTACCTTCCATAATGACAAGGCTACCATCCATTGGAGTAACAAAAATATCAACAAGAGACTACCTTCCATAATGACAAGGCTACCATCCATTGGAGTAACAAAAATCTCGACAACAGACTACCTCCCATAATGGCAAGGCTACCATCCATTGGAGTAACAAAGATATCGGCAAAATACTACCTTCCATAATGACAAGGCTACCATCCATTGGAATTACAGAAACCACGACAACATACTACGTTCCATAATTACAAGGCTACCATCCATTGGAATAACAAAAATCTCAACAACAGACTACCTTCCGTATTGACAAGGCTACCATCCAATGGAGTACCAAAAATATCTACCACAAACTACCTTCCATAATGACAAGGCTACCATCCATTAGAGTAACAAAATATGGACTACAAAGTACCTTCCATAATGACAAGGCTACCATCCATTGGAGTAATAAAAATATCAATAAGAGACTACCTTCCATAATGACAAGGCTACCATCCAATGGAGTAACAAAAAAGTCGACAAAAGACTACCTTCCATAATGACTAGGCTACCATCCATTGGAGTATAAAAAATTTGGAAAACAGACTACCTTCCATAATGACACGGCTACCATCCATTGGAGTAACAAAAATCTCGACAACAGACTACCTTCCATAATGACAAGGCTACCATCCATTGGAGTAACAAAGATATCGACAACATACTACCTTCCATAATGACAAGGATACAATCCAATGGAGTAACAAAAATCTCTACAACAGACTACCTTCCATAATGACTAGGCTACCATCCATTGGAGTATAAAATTTTTTGACAACAGACTACCTTCCATAATGACAAGGCTACCATCCATTGAAGTAATAAAAAATCTCGACAACATACGACCTTCCATAATTACAAGGGTATCATCCATTAGAGTAACAAAAATTTCGACAACATACTACCTTCCATAATGACAAGTCCAAAATCCATTGGAATAACAAAAATCTCGACAACAAACTACCTTTTATAATGACAAGGCTACAATCCAATGGAGTAACAAAATCTCGAAAATAGACTACCTTCCATAATGACAAGTCTACCATCCGTTGGAGTATCAAAAATCTGAACAACATACTACCTTTCATAATGACAAGGCTACCATCCATTGGAGTAACATTAATCACAATGATAGACTACCTTGCATAATGACAAGGCTAGCATCCATTTGAGTAACAAAAATCGGGAAAACAGACTACCTTCCATAATGACAAGGCTACCATCCATTGGAGTAACAAAAATATCAACAAGAGACTACCTTCCATAATGAAAAGGCTACCATCCATTGGAGTAACAAAAATCTCGACAACAGACTACCTTCCATAATGACAAGGCTACCATCCATTGGAGTAACAAAGATATCGGCAAAATACTACCTTCCATAATGACAAGGCTACCATCCATTGGAAAAACAGAAACCACGACAACATACTACGTTCCATAATTACAAAGCTACCATCCATTGGAATAACAAAAATCTCGCCAACAGACTACCTTTCGTAATGACAAGGCTACCATCCAATGGAGTAACTAAAATATCTACCATAAACTACCTTCCATAATGACAAGGCTACCATCCATTAGAGTAACAAAATATGGACAACAACATACCTTCCAAAATGACAAGGCTACCATCCATTGGAGTAATAAAAATATCAATAAGAGACTACCTTCCATAATGCCAAGGCTACCATCCAATGGAGTAATAAAAATGTCGACAACAGACTACCTTCCATAATGACTAGGCTACCATCCATTGGAGTATAAAAAATTTGGACAACAGACTACCTTCCATAATAACAAGGCTACCATCCATTGGAGTAACAAAAATCTAGACAACAAACTACCTTCCATAATGACAAGGCTACCATCCATTAGAGTAACAAAAATATCAACAAGAGACTACCTTCCAAAATGACAAGGCTACCATCTAATGGAGTAACAAAAATCTCTACAACAGACTACCTTCCATAATGACTAGGCTACCATCCATTGGAGTATAAAATTTTTTTACACAAGACTACCTTCCATAATTACAAGGCTACCATCCATTGGAGTAATAAAAAATCTCGACAACAGACTACCTTCCATAATTACAAGGGTATCATCCATTGGAGTAACAAAAATTTCGACAACAGACTACCTTCCATAATGACAAGTCCAAAATTAATTGAAATAACAAAAATCTCGACAACAAACTACCTTTCATAATGACAAGGCTACAATCCAATGGAGTAAAAAAATCTCGAAAATAGACTACCTTCCATAATGACAAATCTACCATCCGTTGGAGTAACAAAAATCTGAACAACATACTACCTTTCATAATGACAAGGCTACCATCCATTGGAGTAACAGAAATCACAATGATAAACTACCTTGCATAATGACAAGGCTCGCATCCATTTGAGTAACAAAAATCGGGAAAACAGACTACCTTCCATAATGACAAGGCTACCATCCATTGGAGTAACAAAAATATCAACAAGAGACTACCTTCTATATTGACAAGGCTACCATCCATTGGAGTTACAAAAATCTCGACAACAAACTACCTTCCATAATGACAAAGCTACCATCCATTGGAGTAACAAAGATATCGGCAAAATACTACCTTCCATAATGACAAGGCTACCATCCATTGGAATTACAGAAACCACGACAACATACTACGTTCCATAATTACAAGGCTACCATCCATTGGAATAACAAAAATCTCAACAACAGACTACCTTCCGTATTGACAAGGCTACCATCCAATGGAGTACCAAAAATATCTACCACAAACTACCTTCCATAATGACAAGGCTACCATCCATTAGAGTAACAAAATATGGACAACAAAGTACCTTCCATAATGGCAAGGCTACCATCCATTGGAGTAATAAAAATATAAATAAGAGACGACGTTCCATAATGACAAGGCTACCATCCAATGGAGTAACAAAAAAGTCGACAAAAGACTACCTTGCATAATGACTAGGCTACCATCCATTGGAGTATAAAAAATTTGGAAAACAGACTACCTTCCATAATGACACGGCTACCATCCATTGGAGTAACAAAAATCTCGACAACAGACTACCTTCCATAATGACTAGGCTACCATCCATTGGAGTAACAAAGATATCGACAACATACTACCTTCCATAATGACAAGGATACAATCCATTATAGTAACAAAAAGCTCGACAACAGACTACCTTCCATAATGACAAGGCTACAATCCATTGTAGTAACAAAAATCTCGACAATAGACTACCTTTCATAATGACAAGTCTACCATCCATTGGAGTAACAAATATATGAACAACAGACTACCTTCCATAATGATAAGGCTACCATCGATTGGAGTAACAAAAATCACAACGATAAACTACCTTCCATAATGACAAGGCTACCATCCATTGGAGTAACAAAAATCGGGACAACAGACTACCTTCCGTAATGACAAGGCTACCATCCATTGGAGTAACAAAAATGTCAACAAGAAACTACCTTCCATAATGACAAGGCTACCATCCATTGGAGTAAAAAAAATCTCGAGAACAAACTACCTTCCATAATGAGAAGGCTACCATCCATTGGAGTGACAAAAATATCGACAATAGACCACGTTCCATAATGTCATGGCTACCATTCGTTGGAGTACCAAAAATCTCGACAACAA
Source organism: Vicia faba (assembly GCA_948472305.1). NCBI lineage: Eukaryota > Viridiplantae > Streptophyta > Magnoliopsida > Fabales > Fabaceae > Vicia > Vicia faba. Next base: position 613,414,784 of record OX451741.1, read on the forward strand.
AATACCTTCCATAATGACAAGGCTACCGTCCATTGAGATAACAAAGATATCGACAACAGACTACCTTCCATAATGACAAGGCTACCATCCATTGAGATAACAAAGATATCGACAACATACTACCTTCCATAATGACAAGGCTACTATCCATTTGATTAACAAAAATATGGATAACAGACTACCATCCATAATGAAAAGATTACCATCCATTGGAGTAACAAAAACATTGACAATAGACTACCTTCCATATTGACAAGGCTACCATCCGTTGGAATATCAAAAATCTCGACAACGGAGTACCTTCCATAATCACAAGGCTACCATCCAATGGAGTAACAAAAATATCGACAACAGACTACCTTCCATAATGACAAGGCTACCATCCATTAGAGTAACAAAAAGCTGGAAAGCAGACTACCTTCCATAATGACAAGGCTACCATCCATTAGAGTAACAAAAATATCAACAAGAGACTACCTTCCAAAATGACAAGGCTACCATCCAATGGAGTAACAAAAATCTCTACAATAGACTACCTTCCATAATGACTAGGCCACCATCCATTGGACTATAAATTTTTTTGACAACAGACGACCTTCCATAATGACAAGGCTACCATCCATTGGAGTAATAAAAAATCTCGACAACAAACTACCTTCCATAATTACAAGGGTATCATCCATTGGAGTAACAAAAATTTCGACAACATACTACCTTCCATAAGGACAAGTCCAAAATCCATTGGAATAACAAAAATCTCGACAACAAACTACCTTTCATAATGACAAGGCTACAATCCAATGGAGTAACAAAATCTCGAAAATAGACTACCTTCCATAATGACAAGTCTACCATCCGTTAGAGTAACAAAAATATGAACAACATAATACCTTTCATAATGACAAGGCTACCATCCATTGGAGTAACAGAAATAACAATGATAGACTACCTTGCATAATGACAAGGCTAGCATCCATTTGAGTAACAAAAATCGGGAAAACAGACTACCTTCCATAATGACAAGGCTACCATCCATTGGAGTAACAAAAATATCAACAAGAGACTACCTTCCATAATGACAAGGCTACCATCCATTGGAGTAACAAAAATCTCGACAACAGACTACCTTCCATAATGGCAAGGATACCATCCATTGGAGTAACAAAGATATCGGCAAAATACTACCTTCCATAATGACAAGGCTACCATCCATTGGAATAACAGAAACCACGACAACATACTACGTTCCATAATTACAAGGCTACCATCCATTGGAATAACAAAAATCTTGAAAACAGACTACCTTCCGTAATGACAAGGCTACCATCCAATGGAGTAACAAAAATATCTACCACAAACTACCTTCCATAATGACAAGGCTACCATCCATTAGAGTAACAAAATATGGACTACAAAGTACCTTCCATAATGACAAGGATACCATCCAATGGAGTAATAAAAATGTCGACAACAGACTACCTTCCATAATGACTAGGCTACCATCCATTGGAGTATAAAAAATTTGGACAACAGACTACCTTCCATAATGACAAGGCTACCATCCAATGGAGTAACAAAAATCTAGACAACAAACTACCTTCCATAATGACAAGGCTATCATCCATTAGAGTAACAAAAAAATCAACAACAGACTACCTTCCAAAATGACAAGGCTACCATCCAATGGAGTAACAAAAATCTCTACAACAGACTACCTTCCATAATGACTAGGCTACCATCCATTGGAGTATAAAATTTTTTGACAACAGACTACCTTCCATAATGACAAGGCTACCATCCATTGGAGTAATAAAAAATCTCGACAACAGAAGACCTTCCATAATTACAAGGGTATCATCCATTGGAGTAACAAAAATTTCGACAACATACTACCTTCCATAATGACAAGTCCAAAATCCATTGGAATAACAAAAATCTCGACAACAAACTACCTTCCATAATGACAAGGCTACCATCCGTTGGAGTAACAAAAATCTGAACAACATACTACCTTTCATAATGACAAGGCTACCATCCATTGGAGTAACAGAAATCACAATGATAGACTACCTTGCATAATGACAAGGCTACCATCCATTTGAGTAACAAAAATCGGGAAAACAGACTACCTTCCATAATGATAAGGCTACCATCCATTGGAGTAACAAAAATATCAACAAGAGACTACCTTCCATAATGACAAGGCTACCATCCATTGGAGTAACAAAAAACTCGACAATAGACTACCTTCCATAATGACAAGGCTACCATCCATTGGAGTAACAAAGATATCGGCAAAATACTACCTTCCATAATGACAAGGCTACCATCCATTGGAATAACAGAAATCACGACAACAAACTACGTTCCATAATTACAAGGCTACCATCCATTGGAGTAACAAAAATCTCGACAACAGACTACCTTCCGTAATGACAAGGCTACCATCCAATGGAGTACCAAAAATATCTACCACAAACTACCTTCCATAATGACAAGGCTACCATCCATTAGAGTAACAAAATATGGACAACAGAGTACCTTCCATAATGACAAGGCTACCATCCATTGGAGTAATAAAAATATCAATAAGAGACTACCTTCCATAATGACAAGGCTACCATACAATGGAGTAACGAAAATGTCGACAACAGACTACCTTCCATAACGACTAGGCTACCATCTATTGGAGTATAAAAAATTTGGACAACAGACTACCTTCCATAATGACAAGGCTACCATCCATTTGAGTAACAAAAATCTCGACAACAGACTACCTTCCATAATGACTAGGCTACCATCCATTGGAGTAACAAAGATATCGACAACATACTACCTTCCATAATGACAAGGATACAATCCATTATAGTAACAAAAAGCTCGACAACAGACTACCTTCAATAATGACAAGGCTACCATCAATTGTAGTAACATAATCTCTATAACAGACTATCTTCCATAATGACAAGGCTACCATCCATTGGAGTAGCAAAAATTTCAACAAGAAACTACCTTCCATAATGACAAGGCTACCATCCATTGGAGTAACAAAAATCTCGAGAATAAACTACCTTCCATAATGAGAAGGCTACCATCCATTGGAGTAACAAAAATATCGACAATAGACCACGTTCCATAATGTCATGGCTACCATCCATTGGAGTATCAAAAATCTCGACAATAGACTACCTTTCATAATGACAAGGCTACCATCCATTGAGATAACAAACATATCGACAACAGACTACCTTCCATAATGACAAGGCTACCATCCATTACAATAACAAAAAGATGGACAACAGACTACCTTCCATAATGACAAGGCTACCATCCATTAGAGTAACAAAAATATCAACAAGAGACTACCTTCCAAAATGACAAGGCTACCATCCATTGGAGTAACAAAAATATCAACAACAGACCACCTTCCATAATGACAGGGCTACAATCCATTGTAGTAACAAAAATCTCAACAATAGACTACCTTTCATAATGACAAGTCTACCATCCATTGGAGTAACAAATATATGAACAACAGACTACCCTCCATAATGATAAGGCTACCATAGATTGGAGTAACAAAAATCACAACGACAAACTACATTCCATAATGACAAGGCTACCATCCAGTAGAGTAACAAAAATCGGGACAACAGACTACCTTCCATATTGACAAGGCTACCATCCATTGGAGTAACAAAAATGTCAACAAGAAACTAACTTCCATAATGACAAGGCTACCATCCATTGGAGTAACAAAAATCTCGAGAACAAACTACCTTCCATAATGAGAAGGCTAACATCCATTGGAGTAACAAAAATATAGACAATAGACCACCTTCCATAATGTCATGGATACCATCCATTGGAGTACCAAAAATCTCGACAACACACTACCTTCCATAATGACAAGGCTACCATCCATTGAGATAACAAAGATATCGACAAAAACTACCTTCCATAATGACAAGGCTACTATCCATTTGAGTAACAAAAATATGGATAACAGACTACCACCCATAATGAAAAGGCTACCATCCATTGGAGTAACAAATACATTGACAACAAACTACTTTCCATAATAACAAGGCTACCATCCATTGGAATATCAAAAATCTTTACAACAGACTACCTTCCATAATGACAAGGCTACCATCCAACGGAGTAACAAAAATATCGACACCAGAGTACCTTCCATAATGACAAGGCTACCATCCATTAGTGTAACAAAAAGCTGGACAACAGACTACCTTCCATAATGACAAGGCTACCATCCATTAGAGTAACAAAAATATCAACAAGAGACTACCTTCCAAAATGACAAGGTTACCATCCAATGGAGTAACAAAAATCTCTACAACAGACTAACTTCCATAATGACAAGGGTATCATCTATTGGAGTAACAAAATTTTCGACAACAGACTACCTTCCATAATGACAAGTCCAAAATCCATTTAAATAACAAAAATCTTTACAACAAACTACCTTTCATAATGACTAAGCTACAATCCAATGGAGTAACAAAATCTCGAAAATATACTACCTTCCATAATGAAAAGTCTACCATCCATTGGAGTAACAAAAATCTGAACAACATACTACATGTCATAATGACAAGGCTACCATCCATTGGAGTAACAGAAATCACAATGATAGACTACCTTGCATAATGACAAGGCTATCATCCATTTGAGTAACAAAAATCGGGAAAACAGACTACCTTCCATAATGATAAGGCTACCATCCATTGGAGTAACAAAAATATCAACAAGAGACTACCTTCCATAATGACAAGGCTACCATCCATTGGAGTAACAAAAAACTCGACAATAGACTACCTTCCATAATGACAAGGCTACCATCCATTGGAGTAACAAAGATATCGGCAAAATACTACCTTCCATAATGACAAGGCTACCATCCATTGGAATAACAGAAATCACGACAACAAACTACGTTCCATAATTACAAGGCTACCATCCATTGGAGTAACAAAAATCTCGACAACAGACTACCTTCCGTAATGACAAGGCTACCATCCAATGGAGTACCAAAAATATCTACCACAAACTACCTTCCATAATGACAAGGCTACCATCCATTAGAGTAACAAAATATGGACAACAGAGTACCTTCCATAATGACAAGGCTACCATCCATTGGAGTAATAAAAATATCAATAAGAGACTACCTTCCATAATGACAAGGCTACCATACAATGGAGTAACGAAAATGTCGACAACAGACTACCTTCCATAACGACTAGGCTACCATCTATTGGAGTATAAAAAATTTGGACAACAGACTACCTTCCATAATGACAAGGCTACCATCCATTGGAGTAACAAAAATCTCGACAACAGACTACCTTCCATAATGACTAGGCTACCATCCATTGGAGTAACAAAGATATCGCCAACATACTACCTTCCATAATTACAAGGATACAATCCATTATAGTAACAAAAAGCTCGACAACAGACTACCTTCAATAATGACAAGGCTACCATCAATTGTAGTAACATAATCTCTATAACAGACTATCTTCCATAATGACAAGGCTACCATCCATTGGAGTAGCAAAAATTTCAACAAGAAACTACCTTCCATAATGACAAGGCTACCATCCATTGGAGTAACAAAAATCTCGAGAATAAACTACCTTCCATAATGAGAAGGCTACCATCCATTGGAGTAACAAAAATATCGACAATAGACCACTTTCCATAATGTCATGGCTACCATCCATTGGAGTATCAAAAATATCGACAATAGACTACCTTCCATAATGACAAGGCTACCATCCATTGAGATAACAAACATATCGACAACAGACTACCTTCCATAATGACAAGGCTACCATCCATTACAATAACAAAAAGATGGACAACAGACTACCTTCCATAATGACAAGGCTACCATCCATTAGAGTAACAAAAATATCAACAAGAGACTACCTTCCATAATGACAAGGCTACCATCCATTGGAGTAACAAAAATATCAACAAGAGACTACCTTCCATAATGACAAGGCTACCATCCATTGGAGTAACAAAAAACTCGACAATAGACTACCTTCCATAATGACAAGGCTACCATCCATTGGAGTAACAAAGATATCGGCAAAATACTACATTCCATAATGACAAGGCTACCATCCATTGGAATAACAGAAATCACGACAACAAACTACGTTCCATAATTACAAGGCTACCATCCATTGGAGTAACAAAAATCTCGACAACAGACTACCTTCCGTAATGACAAGGCTACCATCCAATGGAGTACCAAAAATATCTACCACAAACTACCTTCCATAATGACAAGGCTACCATCCATTAGAGTAACAAAATATGGACAGCAGAGTACCTTCCATAATGACAAGGCTACCATCCATTGGAGTAATAAAAATATCAATAAGAGACTACCTTCCATAATGACAAGGCTACCATACAATGGAGTAACGAAAATGTCGACAACAGACTACCTTCCATAACGACTAGGCTACCATCTATTGGAGTATAAAAAATTTGGACAACAGACTACCTTCCATAATGACAAGGCTACCATCCATTGGAGTAACAAAAATCTCGACAACAGACTACCTTCCATAATGACTAGGCTACCATCCATTGGAGTAACAAAGATATCGCCAACATACTACCTTCCATAATGACAAGGATACAATCCATTATAGTAACAAAAAGCTCGACAACAGACTACCTTCAATAATGACAAGGCTACCATCAATTGTAGTAACATAATCTCTATAACAGACTATCTTCCATAATGACAAGGCTACCATCCATTGGAGTAGCAAAAATTTCAACAAGAAACTACCTTCCATAATGACAAGGCTACCATCCATTGGAGTAACAAAAATCTCGAGAATAAACTACCTTCCATAATGAGAAGGCTACCATCCATTGGAGTAACAAAAATATCGACAATAGACCACGTTCCATAATGTCATGGCTACCATCCATTGGAGTATCAAAAATCTCGACAATAGACTACCTTCCATAATGACAAGGCTACCATCCATTGAGATAACAAACATATCGACAACAGACTACCTTCCATAATGACAAGGCTACCATCCATTACAATAACAAAAAGATGGACAACAGACTACCTTCCATAATGACAAGGCTACCATCCATTAGAGTAACAAAAATATCAACAAGAGACTACCTTCCATAATGACAAGGCTACCATCCATTGGAGTAACAAAAATATCAACAAGAGACTACCTTCCATAATGACAAGGCTACCATCCATTGGAGTAACAAAAAACTCGACAATAGACTACCTTCCATAATGACAAGGCTACCATCCATTGGAGTAACAAAGATATCGGCAAAATACTACATTCCATAATGACAAGGCTACCATCCATTGGAATAACAGAAATCACGACAACAAACTACGTTCCATAATTACAAGGCTACCATCCATTGGAGTAACAAAAATCTCGACAACAGACTACCTTCCGTAATGACAAGGCTACCATCCAATGGAGTACCAAAAATATCTACCACAAACTACCTTCCATAATGACAAGGCTACCATCCATTAGAGTAACAAAATATGGACAACAGAGTACCTTCCATAATGACAAGGCTACCATCCATTGGAGTAATAAAAATATCAATAAGAGACTACCTTCCATAATGACAAGGCTACCATACAATGGAGTAACGAAAATGTCGACAACAGACTACCTTCCATAACGACTAGGCTACCATCTATTGGAGTATAAAAAATTTGGACAACAGACTACCTTCCATAATGACAAGGCTACCATCCATTGGAGTAACAAAAATCTCGACAACAGACTACCTTCCATAATGACTAGGCTACCATCCATTGGAGTAACAAAGATATCGCCAACATACTACCTTCCATAATGACAAGGATACAATCCATTATAGTAACAAAAAGCTCGACAACAGACTACCTTCAATAATGACAAGGCTACCATCAATTGTAGTAACATAATCTCTATAACAGACTATCTTCCATAATGACAAGGCTACCATCCATTGGAGTAGCAAAAATTTCAACAAGAAACTACCTTCCATAATGACAAGGCTACCATCCATTGGAGTAACAAAAATCTCGAGAATAAACTACCTTCCATAATGAGAAGGCTACCATCCATTGGAGTAACAAAAATATCGACAATAGACCACTTTCCATAATGTCATGGCTACCATCCATTGGAGTATCAAAAATCTCGACAATAGACTACCTTCCATAATGACAAGGCTACCATCCATTGAGATAACAAACATATCGACAACAGACTACCTTCCATAATGACAAGGCTACCATCCATTACAATAACAAAAAGATGGACAACAGACTACCTTCCATAATGACAAGGCTACCATCCATTAGAGTAACAAAAATATCAACAAGAGACTACCTTCCATAATGACAAGGCTACCATCCATTGGAGTAACAAAAATATCAACAAGAGACTACCTTCCATAATGACAAGGCTACCATCCATTGGAGTAACAAAAAACTCGACAATAGACTACCTTCCATAATGACAAGGCTACCATCCATTGGAGTAACAAAGATATCGGCAAAATACTACATTCCATAATGACAAGGCTACCATCCATTGGAATAACAGAAATCACGACAACAAACTACGTTCCATAATTACAAGGCTACCATCCATTGGAGTAACAAAAATCTCGACAACAGACTACCTTCCGTAATGACAAGGCTACCATCCAATGGAGTACCAAAAATATCTACCACAAACTACCTTCCATAATGACAAGGCTACCATCCATTAGAGTAACAAAAATCGGGACAACAGACTACCTTCCATATTGACAAGGCTACCATCCATTGGAGTAACAAAAATGTCAACAAGAAACTAACTTCCATAATGACAAGGCTACCATCCATTGGAGTAACAAAAATCTCGAGAACAAACTACCTTCCATAATGAGAAGGCTAACATCCATTGGAGTAACAAAAATATAGACAATAGACCACCTTCCATAATGTCATGGATACCATCCATTGGAGTACCAAAAATCTCGACAACACACTACCTTCCATAATGACAAGGCTACCATCCATTGAGATAACAAAGATATCGACAAAAACTACCTTCCATAATGACAAGGCTACTATCCATTTGAGTAACAAAAATATGGATAACAGACTACCACCCCTAATGAAAAGGCTACCATCCATTGGAGTAACAAATACATTGACAACAAACTACGTTCCATAATAACAAGGCTACCATCCATTGGAATATCAAAAATCTTTACAACAGACTACCTTCCATAATGACAAGGCTACCATCCAACGGAGTAACAAAAATATCGACACCAGAGTACCTTCCATAATGACAAGGCTACCATCCATTAGTGTAACAAAAAGCTGGACAACAGACTACCTTCCATAATGACAAGGCTACCATCCATTAGAGTAACAAAAATATCAACAAGAGACTACCTTCCAAAATGACAAGGTTACCATCCAATGGAGTAACAAAAATCTCTACAACAGACTAACTTCCATAATGACAAGGGTATCATCTATTGGAGTAACAAAATTTTCGACAACAGACTACCTTCCATAATGACAAGTCCAAAATCCATTTAAATAACAAAAATCTTTACAACAAACTACCTTTCATAATGACAAAGCTACAATCCAATGGAGTAACAAAACCTCGAAAATATACTACCTTCCATAATGAAAAGTCTACCATCCATTGGAGTAACAAAAATCTGAACAACATACTACATGTCATAATGACAAGGCTACCATCCATTGGAGTAACAGAAATCACAATGATAGGCTACCTTGCATAATGACAAGGCTACCATCCATTTGAGTAACAAAAATCGGGAAAACAGACTACCTTCCATAATGATAAGGCTACCATCCATTGGAGTAACAAAAATATCAACAAGAGACTACCTTCCATAATGACAAGGTTACCATCCAATGGAGTAACAAAAATCTCTACAACAGACTAACTTCCATAATGACAAGGGTATCATCTATTGGAGTAACAAAATTTTCGACAACAGACTACCTTCCATAATGACAAGTCCAAAATCCATTTAAATAACAAAAATCTTTACAACAAACTACCTTTCATAATGACAAAGCTACAATCCAATGGAGTAACAAAACCTCGAAAATATACTACCTTCCATAATGAAAAGTCTACCATCCATTGGAGTAACAAAAATCTGAACAACATACTACATGTCATAATGACAAGGCTACCATCCATTGGAGTAACAGAAATCACAATGATAGGCTACCTTGCATAATGACAAGGCTACCATCCATTTGAGTAACAAAAATCGGGAAAACAGACTACCTTCCATAATGATAAGGCTACCATCCATTGGAGTAACAAAAATATCAACAAGAGACTACCTTCCATAATGACAAGGCTACCATCCATTGGAGTAACAAAAATCTCGACAATAGACTACCTTCCATAATGACAAGGCTACCATCCATTGGAGTAACAAAGATATCGGCAAAATACTACCTTCCATAATGACAAGGCTACCATCCATTGGAATAACAGAAATCACGACAACAAACTACGTTCCATAATTACAAGGCTACCATCCATTGGAGTAACAAAAATCTCGACAACAGACTACCTTCCGTAATGACAAGGCTACCATCCAATGGAGTACCAAAAATATCTACCACAAACTACCTTCCATAATGACAAGGCTACCATCCATTAGAGTAACAAAATATGGACAACAGAGTACCTTCCATAATGACAAGGCTACCATCCATTGGAGTAATAAAAATATCAATAAGAGACTACCTTCCATAATGACAAGGCTACCATACAATGGAGTAACGAAAATGTCGACAACAGACTACCTTCCATAACGACTAGGCTACCATCTATTGGAGTATAAAAAATTTGGACAACAGACTACCTTCCATAATGACAAGGCTACCATCCATTGGAGTAACAAAAATCTCGACAACAGACTACCTTCCATAATGACTAGGCTACCATCCATTGGAGTAACAAAGATATCGCCAACATACTACCTTCCATAATGACAAGGATACAATCCATTATAGTAACAAAAAGCTCGACAACAGACTACCTTCAATAATGAAAAGGCTACCATCAATTGTAGTAACATAATCTCTATAACAGACTATCTTCCATAATGACAAGGCTACCATCCATTGGAGTAACAAAAATATCGACAACAGACCACCTTCCATAATGACAAGGCTACAATCCATTGTAGTAAAAAAAATCTCGACAATAGACTACCTTTCATAATGACAAGTCTACCATCCATTGGACTAACAAATATATGAACAACAGACTACCTTCCATAATGATAGGCTACCATCGATTGGAGTAACAAAAATCACAACGACACACTACCTTCCATAATTACAAGTCTACCATCCATTGGAGTAACAAAAATGTTAATAAGAGACTACCTTCCATAATGATAAGGCTACCATCCATCGGAGTAACAAAAATATCGACAACAAACTACCTTATATAATGAGAATGCTACCATCCATTGGAGTAACAAAGATATCGATAACATACTACCTTTCATGATGACAAGGCTACCATCCATTGGAGTAAGAAAAATCACGACAACATAATACTTTCCATAATCACAAGGCTACCATCCATTGGAATAACAAAAATCACGACAACATAATACCTTCCATAATGACAAGGCTACCAACCATTGGAATAACTAAAATCTTGACAACAGACTACCTTATATAATGACAAGGCTACCGTCAAATGGAGTAACAAAAATCTCGACAACAGACAACCTTCCATAATGACAAGGCTACCATCCAAAGGAGTAACAAAAATGTCGACAACAGACTACCTTCCATAATGACTAGGCTACCATCCGTTGGAGTATAAAAAATTTAGACAACAGACTACCTTCCATAATGACAAGGCTACCATCCATTGGAGTAACAAAAATCTCGACAACAGACTACCTTCCATAATGACTAGGCTACCATCCATTGGAGTAACAAAGATATCGACAACATACTACCTTCTATAATGGCAAGGATACAATCCATTATAGTAACAAAAAGCTCGACAACAGACTACGTTCCATAATGACAAGGCTACCATCAATTGTAGTAACAAAAATCTCTATAACAGACTGCATTCCATAATGACAAGGCTACCATCCATTGGAGTAACAAAATTTTCAACAAGAAACTACCTTCCGTAATGACAAGGCTATCATCCATTGGAGTAAAAAAAATCTCGAGAATAAACTACCTTCCATAATGAGAAGGCTACCATCCATTGGAGTAACAAAAATATCGACAATAGAGCACGTTACATAATGTCATGGCTACCATCCAATGGAGTATCAAAAATCTCGACAATAGACTACCTTCCATAATGACAAGGCTACAATCCATTGTAGTAACAAAAATCTGGACAATAGACTACCTTTCATAATGACAAGTCTACCATCCATTGGAGTAACAAATATATGAACAATAGACTACCCTCCATAATGATAAGGCTACCATCGATTGGAGTAACAAAAATCACAACGACAAACTACCTTCCATAATGACAAGGCTACCATCAATTAGAGTAACAAAAATCGGTACAACAGACTACCTTCCATAATGACAAGGCTACCATCCATTGGAGTAACAAAAATGTCAACAAGAAACTAACTTCCATAATGACAAGGCTACCATCCATTTGAGTAACAAAAATCTCGAGAACAAACTACCTTCCATAATGAGAAGGCAACGATCCATTGGAGTAACAAAAATATAGACAATAGACCACGTTCCATAATGTCATGGATACCATCCATTGGAGTACCAAAAATCTCGACAACAGACTACCTTCCATAATGACAAGGCTACCATCCATTGAGATAACAAAGATATCGACAACAAACTACCTTCCATAATGACAAGGCTACTATCCATTTGAGTAACAAAAATCTGGATAACAGACTACCATCCATAATGAAAAGGCTACCATCCATTGGAGTAACAAATACATTGACAATAAACTACGTTCCATAATAACAAGGCTACCATCCATTGGAATATCAAAAATCTCGACACCAGACTACCTTCCATAATGACAAGGCTACCATCCAATGGAGTAACAAAAATATCGACAGCAGAGTACCTTCCATAATGACAAGGCTACCATCCATTAGAGTAACAAAAAGCTGGACAACAGACTACCTTCCATAATGACAAGGCTACCATCCATTAGAGTAACAAAAATATCAACAAGAGACTACCTTCCAAAATGACAAGGTTACCATCCAATGGAGTAACAAAAATCTCTACAACAGAATACCTTCCATAATGACAAGGGTGTCATCCATTGGAGTAACAAAAATTTCGACAACAGACTACCTTCCATAATGACAAGTCCAAAATCCATTTAAATAACAAAAATCTTTACAACAAACTACCTTTCATAATGACAAGGCTATAATCCAATGGAGTAACAAAATCTCGAAAAAAGACTACCTTCCATAATGACAAGTCTACCGTCCGTTGGAGTAACAAAAATCTGAACAACATACTACCTTTCATAATGACAAGGCTACCATCCATTGGAGTAACAGAAATCACAATGATAGACTACCTTGCATAATGACAAGGCTAGCATCCATTTGAGTAAAAAAATCAGGAAAACAGACTACCTTCCATAATGACAAGGCTACCATCCATTGGAGTAACAAAAATATCAACAAGAGACTACCTTCCATAATGACTAGGCTACCATCCATTGGAGTAACAAAGATATCGGCAAAATAATACCTTTCATAATGACAAGGCTACCATCCATTGGAATAACAGAAACCATGACAACATACTACGTTCCATAATTACAAGGCTACCATCCATTGGAATAACAAAAATCTCGACAACAGACTATCTTCCGCAATGACAAGGCTACCATCCAATGGAGTAACAAAAATATCTACCACAAACTACCTTCCATAATGACAAGGCTACCATCCATTAGAGTAAAAAAATATGGACAACAAAGTACCTTCCATAATGACAAGGCTACCATCCATTGGAGTAATAAAAATATCAATAAGAGAATACCTTCCATAATGACAAGGCTACCATCCAATGGAGTAACAAAAATGTCGACAATAGACTACCTTCCATAATGACTAGGCTACCACCATTGGAGTATAAAAAATTTGGACAACAGAGTACCTTCCATAATGACAAGGCTACCATCCATTGGAGTAACAAAAATCTCGACAACAGACTACCTTCCATAATGAGTAGCCTAGCATCCATTGAAGTAACAAAGATATCGACAACATACTACCTTCCATAATGACAAGGATACAATCCATTATAGTAACAAAAAGCTCGACAATAGACTACCTTCCATAATGACAAGGCTACCATCAATTGTAGTAACAAAAATCTCTATAACAGACTACCTTCCATAATCACAAGGCTACCACCCATTGGAGTAGCAAAAATATCGACAATAGACCACGTTCCATAATGTCATGGCTACCATCCATTGGAGTATCAAAAATCTCGACAATAGACTACCTTCCATAATGACAAGGCTACCATCCATTGAGATAACAAACATATCGACAACAGACTACCTTCCATAATGACAAGGCTACCATCCATTACAGTAACAAAAAGCTGGACAACAGACTACCTTCCATAATGACAAGGCTACCATCCATTAGAGTAACAAAAATATCAACAAGAGACTACCTTCCAAAATGACAAGGCTACCATCCATTGGAGTAACAAAAATATCGACAACAGACCACCTTCCATAATGACAAGGCTACAATCCATTGTAGTAACAAAAATCTCAACAATAGACTACCTTTCATAATGACAAGTCTACCATCCATTGGAGTAACAAATATATGAACAACAGACTACCCTCCATAATGATAAGGCTACCATAGATTGGAGTACCAAAAATCACAAAGACAAACTACCTTCCATAATGACAAGGCTACCATCCATTAGAGTAACAAAAATCGGGACAACAGACTACCTTCCATATTGACAAGGCTACCATCCATTGGAGTAACAAAAATGTCAACAAGAAACTAACTTCCATAATGACAAGGCTACCATCCATTGGAGTAACAAAAATCTCGAGAACAAACTACCTTCCATAATGAGAAGGCTAACATCCATTGGAGTAACAAAAATATAGACCATAGACCACGTTCCATAATGTCATGGATACCATCCATTGGAGTACCAAAAATCTCGACAACACACTACCTTCCATAATGACAAGGCTACCATCCATTGAGATAACAAAGATATCGACAAAAACTACCTTCCATAATGACAAGGCTACTATCCATTTGAGTAACAAAAATATGGATAACAGACTACCACCCATAATGAAAAGGCTACCATCCACTGGAGTAACAAGTACATTGACAACAAACTACGTTCTATAATAACAAGGCTACCATCCATTGGAATATCAAAAATCTTTACAACAGACTACCTTCTATAATGACAAGGCTACCATCCAACGGAGTAACAAAAATATCGACACCAGAGTACCTTCCATAATGACAAGGCTACCATCCATTAGTGTAACAAAAAGCTGGACAACAGACTACCTTCCATAATGACAAGGCTACCATCCATTACAGTAACAAAATTATCAACAAGAGACTACCTTCCAAAATGACAAGGTTACCATCCAATGGAGTAACAAAAATCTCTACAACAGACTAACTTCCATAATGACAAGGGTATCATCTATTGGAGTAACAAAATTTTCGACAACAGACTACCTTCCATAATGACAAGTCCAAAATCCATTTAAATAACAAAAATCTTTACAACAAACTACCTTTCATAATGACAAAGCTACAATCCAATGGAGTAACAAAATCTTGAAAATATACTACCTTCCATAATGAAAAGTCTACCATCCATTGGAGTAACAAAAATCTGAACAACATACTACCTGTCATAATGACAAGGCTACCATCCATTGGAGTAACAGAAATCACAATGATAGACTACCTTGCATAATGACAAGGCTACCATCCATTTGAGTAACAAAAATCGGGAAAACAGACTACCTTCCATAATGATAAGGCTACCATCCATTGGAGTAAAAAAAATATCAACAAGAGACTACCTTCCATAATGACAAGGCTACCATCCATTAGAGTAACAAAAATCTTGACAATAGACTACCTTCCATAATGACAAGGCTACCATCCATTGGAGTAACAAAGATATCGGCAAAATACTACCTTCCATAATGACAAGGCTACCATCCATTGGAATAACAGAAATCACGACAACAAACTACGTTCCATAATTACAAGGCTACCATCCATTGGAGTAACAATAATCTCGACAACAGACTACCTTCCGTAATGACAAGGCTACCATCCAATGGAGTACCAAAAATATCTACCACAAACTACCTTCAATAATGACAAGGCTACCATCCATTAGAGTAACAAAATATGGACAACAAAGTCCCTTCCATAGTGACAAGGCTACCATCCATTGGAGTAATAAAAATATCAATAAGAGACTACCTTCCATAATGACAAGGCTACCATCCAATGGAGTAACAAAAATGTCGACAACAGACTACCTTCCATAACGACTAGGCTACCATCTATTGGAGTATAAAAAATTTGGACAACAGACTACCTTCCATAATGACAAGGCTACCATCCATTGGAGTAACAAAAATCTCGACAACAGACTACCTTCCATAATGACTAGGCTACCATCCATTGGAGTAACAAAGATATCACCAACATACTACCTTCCATAATGACAAGGATACAATCCATTATAGTAACAAAAAGCTCGACAACAGACTACCTTTAATGATGACAAGGATACCATCAATTGTAGTAACAAAAATCTCTATAACAGACTATCTTCCATAATGATAAGGCTACCATCCATTGGAGTAACAAAAATATGGACAACAGACCACCTTCCATAATGACAAGGCTACAATCCATTGTAGTAAAAAAAATCTTGACAATAGACTACCTTTCATAATGACAAGTCTACCATCCATTGGACTAACAAATATATGAACAACAGACTACCTTCCATAATGATAGGCTACCATCGATTGGAGTAACAAAAATCACAACGACACACTACCTTCCATAATTACAAGTCTACCATCCATTGGAGTAACAAAAATGTTAATAAGAGACTACCTTCCATAATGATAAGGCTACCATCCATCGGAGTAACAAAAATATCGACAACAAACTACCTTATATAATGAGAACGCTACCATCCATTGGAGTAACAAAGATATCGATAACATACTACCTTTCATGATGACAAGGCTACCATCCATTGGAGTAAGAAAAATCACGACAACATAATACTTTCCATAATCACAAGGCTACCATCCATTGGAATAACAAAAATCACGACAACAGAATACCTTCCATAATGACAAGGCTACCAACCATTGGAATAACTAAAATCTCGACAACAAACTACCTTATATAATGACAAGGCTACCATCAAATGGAGTAACAAAAATCTCGACAACAGACAACCTTCCATAATTACAAGGCTACCATCCAATGGAGTAACAAAAATATCGACAACAGACTACCTTCCATAATGACTAGGCTACCATCCATTGGAGTATAAAAAATTTAGACAACAAACTACCTTCCATAATGACAAGGCTACCATCCATTGGAGTAACAAAGATATCGACAACATACTACCTTCTATAATGGCAAGGATACAATCCATTATAGTAACAAAAAGCTCGACAACAGACTACGTTCCATAATGACAAGGCTACCATCAATTGTAGTAACAAAAATCTCTATAACAGACTGCATTCCATAATGACAAGGCTACCATCCATTGGAGTAACAAAATTTTCAACAAGAAACTACCTTCCATAATGACAAGGCTATCATCCATTGGAGTAAAAAAAATCTCGAGAATAAACTACCTTCCATAATGAGAAGGCTACCATCGATTGGAGTAACAAAAAATATCGACAATAGACCACGTTCCATAATGTCATGGCTACCATCCATTGGAGGATCAAAAATCTCGACAATAGACTACCTTCCATAATGACAAGGCTACAATCCATTGTAGTAACAAAAATCTAGACAATAGACTACCTTTCATAATGACAAGTCTACCATCCATTGGATTAACAAATATATGAACAACAAACTACCCTCCATAATGATAAGGCTACCATCGATTGGAGTAACAAAAATCACAACGACAAACTACCTTCCATAATGACAAGGCTACCATCAATTAGTGTAACAAAAATCGGGACAACAGACTACCTTCCATAATGACAAGGCTACCATCCATTGGAGTAACAAAAATGTCAACAAGAAACTAACTTTCATAATGACAAGGCTACCATCCATTGGAGTAACAAAAATCTCGAGAACAAACTACCTTCCATAATGAGAAGGCAACGATCCATTGGAGTAACAAAAATATAGACAATAGACCACGTTCCATAATGTCATGGATACCATCCATTGGAGTACCAAAAATCTCGACAACAGACTACCTTCCATAATGACAAGACTACCATCCATTGAGATAACAAAGATATCGACAAAAAACTACCTTCCATAATGACAAGGCTACTATCCATTTGAGTAACAAAAATCTGGATAACAAACTACCATCCATAATGAAAAGGCTACCATCCATTGGAGTAACAAATACATTGACAATAAACTACGTTCCATAATAACAAGGCTACCATCCATTGGAATATCAAAAATCTCGACAACAGACTACCTTCCATAATGACAAGGCTACCATCCAATGGAGTAACAAAAATATCGACAGCAGAGTACCTTCCAAAATGACAAGGCTGCCATCCATTAGAGTAACAAAAAGCTGGACAACATACTACCTTCCATAATGACAAGGCTACCATCCATTAGAGTAACAAAAATATCAACAAGAGACTACCTTCCAAAATGACAAGGTTACCATCCAATGGAGTAACAAAAATCTCTACAACAGAATACCTTCCATAATGACAAGGGTGTCATCCATTGGAGTAACAAAAATTTCGACAACAGACTACCTTCCATAATGACAAGTCCAAAATCCATTTAAATAACAAAAATCTTTACAACAAACTACCTTTCATAATGACAAGGCTACAATCCAATGGAGTAACAAAATCTCGAAAAAAGACTACCTTCCATAATGACAAGTCTACCGTCCGTTGGAGTAACAAAAATCTGAACAACATACTACCTTTCATAATGACAAGGCTACCATCCATTGGAGTAACAGAAATCAAAATGATAGACTACCTTGCATAATGACAAGGCTAGCATCCATTTGAGTAAAAAAATCGGGAAAACAGACTACCTTCCATAATGACAAGGCTACCATCCATTGGAGTAACAAAAATATCAACAAGAGACTACCTTCCATAATGACAAGGCTACCATCCATTGGAGTAACAAAGATATCGGAAAAATACTACCTTCCATAATAACAAGGCTACCATCCATTGGAATAACAGAAACCACGACAACATACTATGTTCCATAATTACAAGGCTAACATCCATTGGAATAACAAAACTCTCGACAACAGACTACCTTCTGTAATGACAAGGCTACAATCCAATGGAGTAACAAAAATATCTACCACAAACAACCTTCCATAATGACACGGCTACCATCCATTAGAGTAAAAAAATATGGACAACAAAGTACCTTCCATAATGACAAGGCTACCATCCATTGGAGTAATAAAAATATCAATAAGAGACTACCTTTATAATGACAAGGCTACCATCCAATGGAGTAATAAAAATGTCGACAACAGACTACCTTCCATAATGACTAGGCTACCATCCATTGGAGTATAAAAAATTTGGACAACAGACTACCTTCCATAATGACAAGGCTACCATCCATTGGAGTAACAAAAATCTCGACAACAGACTACCCTCCATAATGACAAGGCTACCATCCATTAGAGTAACAAATATATCAACAAGAGACTAGCTTCCTAAATGACAAGGCTACCATCCAATGGAGTAACAAAAATCTCTACAACAAACCACCTTCCATAATGACTAGGCTACCATCCATTGGAGTATAAAATTTTTTGACAACAGATTACCTTCCATAATGACAAGGCTACCATCCATTGGAGTAATAAAAAATCTCGACAACAGACTACCTTCCATAATTACAAGGGTATCATCCATTGGAGTAACAAAATTTTTGACAACAGACTACCTTCCATAATGACAAGTCCAAAATTAATTGGAATAACAAAAATCTCGACAACAAACTACCTTTCATAATGACAAGGCTACAATCCAATGGAGTAACAAAATCTCGAAAATAGACTACCTTCCATAATGACAAGTCTACCATCCGTTGGAGAAACAAAAATCTGAACAACATACTACCTTTCATAATGACAAGGCTACCATCCATTGAAGTAACAGAAATCACAATGACATAGTACCTTGCATAATGACAAGGCTAGCATCCATTTGAGTAACAAAAATCGGGAAAACAGACTACCTTCCATAATGACAAGGCTACCATCCATTGGAGTAACAAAAATATCAACAACAGACTACCTTCCTTAATGACAAGGCTACCATCCATTGGAGTAACAAAAATCTCGACAACAGACTACCTTCCATAATGACAAGGCTACCAACCATTGGAGTAACAAAGATATCGGCAAAATAATACCTTCCATAATGACAAGGCTACCATCCATTGGAATAACAGAAACCATGACAACATACTACGTTCCATAATTACAAGGCTACCATCCATTGGAATAACAAAAATCTCGACAATAGACTACCTTCCGTAATGACAAGGCTACCATCCAATGGAGTAACAAAAATATCTACCACAAACTACCTTCCATAATGACAAGGCTACCATCCATTAGAGTAAAAAAATATGGAAAACAAAGTACCTTCCATAATGAAAAGGCTACCATCCATTGGAGTAATAAAAATATCAATAAGAGAATACCTTCCTTAATGACAAGGCTACCATCCAATGGAGTAACAAAAATGTCGACAATAGACTACCTTCCATAATGACTAGGCTACCACCATTGGAGTATAAAAAATTTGGACAACAGACTACCTTCCATAATGACAAGGCTACCATCCATTGGAGTAACAAAAATCTCGACAACATACTACCTTTCATAATGACAAGGATACAATCCATTATAGTAACAAAAAGCTCGACAACAGACTACCTTCCATAATGACAAGGCTACCATCAATTGTAGTAACAAAAATCTCTATAACAGACTACCTTCCATAATGACAAGGCTACCATCCATTGGAGTAGCAAAAATTTCAACAAGAAACTACCTTCCATAATGACAAGGCTACCATCCATTGGAGTAACAAAAATCTCGAGAATAAACTACCTTCCATAATGAGAAGGCTACCATCCATTGGAGTAACAAAAATATCGACAATAGACCACGTTCCATAATGTCATGGCTACCATCCATTGGAGTATCAAAAATCTCGACAATAGACTACCTTCCATAATGACAAGGCTACCATCCATTGAGATAACAAACATATCGACAACAGACTACCTTCCATAATGACAAGGCTACCATCCATTACAGTAACAAAAAGCTGGACAACAGACTACCTTCCATAATGAGAAGGCTACAATCGATTGGAGTAACAAAAATCTCGACAATAGACTACCTTTCATAATGACAAGTCTACCATCCATTGGAGTAACAAATATATGAACAACAGACTACCCTCCATAATGATAAGGCTACCATCGATTGGAGTAACAAAAATCACAACGACAAACTACCTTCCATAATGACAAGGCTACCATCCATTAGAGTAACAAAAATTGGGACAACAGACTACCTTCCATATTGACAAGGCTACCATCCATTGGAGTAACAAAAATGTCAACAAGAAACTAACTTCCATAATGACAAGGCTACCATCCATTGGAGTAACAAAAATCTCGAGAACAAACTACCTTCCATAATGAGAAGGCTAACATCCATTGGAGTAACAAAAATATAGACAATAGACCACGTTCCATAATGTCATGGATACCATCCATTGGAGTACCAAAAATCTCGACAACACACTACCTTCCATAATGACAAGGCTTCCATCCATTGAGATAACAAAGATATCGACAACAAACTACCTTCCATAATGACAAGGCTACTATCCATTTGAGTAACAAAAATCTGGATAACAGACTACCACCCATAATGAAAAGGCTACCATCCATTGGAGTAACAAATACATTGACAACAAACTACGTTCCATAATAACAAGGCTACCATCCATTGGAATATCAAAAATCTTTACAACAGACTACCTTCCATAATGACAAGGCTACCTTCCAATGGAGTAACAAAAATATCGACAGTAGAGTACCTTCCAAAATGACAAGGCTACCATCCATTAGAGTAACAAAAAGCTGGACAACATACTACCTTCCATAATGACAAGGCTACCATCCATTAGAGTAACAAAAATATCAACAAGAGACTACCTTCCAAAATGACAAGGTTACCATCCAATGGAGTAACAAAAATCTCTACAACAGAATACCTTCCATAATGACAAGGGTGTCATCCATTGGAGTAACAAAAATTTCGACAACAGACTACCTTCCATAATGACAAGTCCAAAATCCATTTAAATAACAAAAATCTTTACAACAAACTACCTTTCATAATGACAAGGCTACAATCCAATGGAGTAACAAAATCTCGAAAAAAGACTACCTTCCATAATGACAAGTCTACCGTCCGTTGGAGTAACAAAAATCTGAACAACATACTACCTTTCATAATGACAAGGCTACCATCCATTGGAGTAACAGAAATCACAATGATAGACTACCTTGCATAATGACAAGGCTAGCATCCATTTGAGTAAAAAAATCGGGAAAACAGACTACCTTCCATAATGACAAGGCTACCATCCATTGGAGTAACAAAAATATCAACAAGAGACTACCTTCCATAATGACAAGGCTACCATCCATTGGAGTAACAAAGATATCGGAAAAATACTACCTTCCATAATAACAAGGCTACCATCCATTGGAATAACAGAAACCACGACAACATACTATGTTCCATAATTACAAGGCTAACATCCATTGGAATAACAAAACTCTCGACAACAGACTACCTTCTGTAATGACAAGGCTACAATCCAATGGAGTAACAAAAATATCTACCACAAACTACCTTCCATAATGACACGGCTACCATCCATTAGAGTAAAAAAATATGGACAACAAAGTACCTTCCATAATGACAAGGCTACCATCCATTGGAGTAATAAAAATATCAATAAGAGACTACCTTTATAATGACAAGGCTACCATCCAATGGAGTAATAAAAATGTCGACAACAGACTACCTTCCATAATGACTAGGCTACCATCCATTGGAGTATAAAAAATTTGGACAACAGACTACCTTCCATAATGACAAGGCTACCATCCATTGGAGTAACAAAAATCTCGACAACAGACTACCCTCCATAATGACAAGGCTACCATCCATTAGAGTAACAAATATATCAACAAGAGACTAGCTTCCTAAATGACAAGGCTACCATCCAATGGAGTAACAAAAATCTCTACAACAAACCACCTTCCATAATGACTAGGCTACCATCCATTGGAGTATAAAATTTTTTGACAACAGATTACCTTCCATAATGACAAGGCTACCATCCATTGGAGTAATAAAAAATCTCGACAACAGACTACCTTCCATAATTACAAGGGTATCATCCATTGGAGTAACAAAATTTTTGACAACAGACTACCTTCCATAATGACAAGTCCAAAATTAATTGGAATAACAAAAATCTCGACAACAAACTACCTTTCATAATGACAAGGCTACAATCCAATGGAGTAACAAAATCTCGAAAATAGACTACCTTCCATAATGACAAGTCTACCATCCGTTGGAGTAACAAAAATCTGAACAACATACTACCTTTCATAATGACAAGGCTACCATCCATTGAAGTAACAGAAATCACAATGACATAGTACCTTGCATAATGACAAGGCTAGCATCCATTTGAGTAACAAAAATCGGGAAAACAGACTACCTTCCATAATGACAAGGCTACCATCCATTGGAGTAACAAAAATATCAACAACAGACTACCTTCCTTAATGACAAGGCTACCATCCATTGGAGTAACAAAAATCTCGACAACAGACTACCTTCCATAATGACAAGGCTACCAACCATTGGAGTAACAAAGATATCGGCAAAATAATACCTTCCATAATGACAAGGCTACCATCCATTGGAATAACAGAAACCATGACAACATACTACGTTCCATAATTACAAGGCTACCATCCATTGGAATAACAAAAATCTCGACAATAGACTACCTTCTGTAATGACAAGGCTACCATCCAATGGAGTAACAAAAATATCTACCACAAACTACCTTCCATAATGACAAGGCTACCATCCATTAGAGTAAAAAAATATGGAAAACAAAGTACCTTCCATAATGAAAAGGCTACCATCCATTGGAGTAATAAAAATATCAATAAGAGAATACCTTCCTTAATGACAAGGCTACCATCCAATGGAGTAACAAAAATGTCGACAATAGACTACCTTCCATAATGACTAGGCTACCACCATTGGAGTATAAAAAATTTGGACAACAGACTACCTTCCATAATAACAAGGCTACCATCCATTGGAGTAACAAAAATCTCGACAACATACTACCTTTCATAATGACAAGGATACAATCCATTATAGTAACAAAAAGCTCGACAACAGACTACCTTCCATAATGACAAGGCTACCATCAATTGTAGTAACAAAAATCTCTATAACAGACTACCTTCCATAATGACAAGGCTACCATCCATTGGAGTAGCAAAAATTTCAACAAGAAACTACCTTCCATAATGACAAGGCTACCATCCATTGGAGTAACAAAAATCTCGAGAATAAACTACCTTCCATAATGAGAAGGCTACCATCCATTGGAGTAACAAAAATATCGACAATAGACCACGTTCCATAATGTCATGGCTACCATCCATTGGAGTATCAAAAATCTCGACAATAGACTACCTTCCATAATGACAAGGCTACCATCCATTGAGATAACAAACATATCGACAACAGACTACCTTCCATAATGACAAGGCTACCATCCATTACAGTAACAAAAAGATGGACAACAGACTACCTTCCATAATGAGAAGGCTACAATCGATTGGAGTAACAAAAATCTCGACAATAGACTACCTTTCATAATGACAAGTCTACCATCCATTGGAGTAACAAATATATGAACAACAGACTACCCTCCATAATGATAAGGCTACCATCGATTGGAGTAACAAAAATCACAACGACAAACTACCTTCCATAATGACAAGGCTACCATCCATTAGAGTAACAAAAATTGGGACAACAGACTACCTTCCATATTGACAAGGCTACCATCCATTGGAGTAACAAAAATGTCAACAAGAAACTAACTTCCATAATGACAAGGCTACCATCCATTGGAGTAACAAAAATCTCGAGAACAAACTACCTTCCATAATGAGAAGGCTAACATCCATTGGAGTAACAAAAATATAGACAATAGACCACGTTCCATAATGTCATGGATACCATCCATTGGAGTACCAAAAATCTCGACAACACACTACCTTCCATAATGACAAGGCTTCCATCCATTGAGATAACAAAGATATCGACAACAAACTACCTTCCATAATGACAAGGCTACTATCCATTTGAGTAACAAAAATCTGGATAACAGACTACCACCCATAATGAAAAGGCTACCATCCATTGGAGTAACAAATACATTGACAACAAACTACGTTCCATAATAACAAGGCTACCATCCATTGGAATATCAAAAATCTTTACAACAGACTACCTTCCATAATGACAAGGCTACCTTCCAATGGAGTAACAAAAATATCGACAGCAGAGTACCTTCCATAATGACAAGGCTACCATCCATTAGAGTAACAAAAAGCTGGACAACAGACTACCTTCCATAATTACAAGGCTACCATCCATTAGAGTAACAAAAATATCAACAAGAGACTACCTTCCAAAATGACAAGATTACCATCCAATGGAGTAACAAAAATCTCTACAACAGACTAACTTCCATAATGACAAGGGTATCATCTATTGGAGTAACAAAAATTTCGACAACAAACTACCTTCCATAATGACAAGGCTACCATCCATTGAGATAACAAACATATCGACAACAGACTACCTTCCATAATGAGAAGGCTACCA
The DNA here is from genome assembly GCA_948472305.1 of Vicia faba. Taxonomy (NCBI): domain Eukaryota; kingdom Viridiplantae; phylum Streptophyta; class Magnoliopsida; order Fabales; family Fabaceae; genus Vicia; species Vicia faba. Next base: position 613,441,209 of record OX451741.1, read on the forward strand.
TCCATTACAGTAACAAAAAGTTGGACAACAGACTACCTTCCATAATGAGAAGGCTACAATCGATTGGAGTAACAAAAATCTTGACAATAGACTACCTTTCATAATGACAAGTCTACCATCCATTGGAGTAACAGAAATCACAATGATAGACTACCTTGCATAATGACAAGGCTACCATCCATTTGAGTAACAAAAATCGGGAAAAGAGACTACCTTCCATAATGACAAGGCTACCATCCATTGGAGTAACAAAAATATCAACAAGAGACTACCTTCCATAATGATAAGGCTACCATCCATTGGAGTAACAAAAATCTCGACAATAGACTACCTTCCATAATGACAAGGCTACCATCCATTGGAGTAACAAAGATATCGGCAAAATACTACCTTCCATAATGACAAGGCTACAATCCATTGGAATAACAGAAATACCGACAACAAACTACGTTCCATAATTACAAGGCTACAATCCATTGGAGTAACAAAAATCTCGACAACAGACTACCTTCCGTAATGACAAGGCTACCATCCAATGGAGTAAAAAAAATATCTACCACAAACTACCTTCCATAATGACAAGGCTACCATCCATTAGAGTAAAAAAATATGGACAACAGAGTACCTTCCATAATGACAAGGCTACCATCCATTGGAGTAATAAAAATATCAATAAGAGACTACCTTCCATAATGACAAGGCTACCATCCAATGGAGTAACAAAAATGTCGACAACAGACTACCTTCCATAACGACTAGGCTACCATCTATTGGAGTATAAAAAATTTGGACAACAGACTACCTTCCATAATGACAAGGCTACCATCCATTGGAGTAACAAAAATCTCGACAACAGACTACCTTCCATAATGACTAGGCTACCATCCATTGGAGTAACAAAGATATCGCCAACATACTACCTTCCATAATGACAAGGATACAATCCATTATAGTAACAAAATGCTCGACAACAGACTACCTTCAATAATGACAAGGCTACCATCAATTGTAGTAACAAAAATCTCTATAACAGACTATCTTCCATAATGACAAGGCTACCATCCATTGGAGTAACAAAACTATCGACAATAGACCACCTTCCATAATGACAAGGCTACAATCCGTTGTAGTAAAAACTAATCTCGACAATAGACTACCTTTCATAATGACAAGTCTACCATCCATTGGACTAACAAATATATGAAGAACATACTACATTCCATAATGATAGGCTACCATCGATTGGAGTAACAAAAATCACAACGACACACTACCTTCCATAATTACAAGTCTACCATCCATTGGAGTAACAAAAATGTTAATAAGAGACTACCTTCCATAATGGTAAGGCTACCATCCATCGGAGTAACAAAAATATCGACAACAAACTACCTTATATAATGAGAACGCTACCATCCATTGGAGTAACAAAGATATCGATAACATTGTACCTTTCATAATGGCAAGGCTACCATCCATTGGAGTAAGAAAAATCACGACAACATAATACTTTCCATAATCACAAGGCTACCATCCATTGGAATAACAAAAATCACGACAACAGAATACCTTCCATAATGACAAGGCTACCAACCATTGGAATAACTAAAATCTCGACAACAGACTACCTTATATAATGACAAGGCTACCATCAAATGGAGTAACAAAAATCTCGACAACAGACAACCTTCCATAATGACAAGGCTACCATCCAGTGGAGTAACAAAAATCTCGACAACCGACTACCTTCCATAATAAAAAGGCTACCATCCAATGGGCTAACAAAAATCTGGACAACAGACTCCCTTCCATAATGACAAGGCTACAATCCAATGGAGTAACAAAAATCTCGACAATAGACTACCTTCCATAATGACAAGGCTACCATCCATTGGAATAACAGAAATCATGACAACATACTACGTTCCATAATTACAAGGCTACCATCCATTGGAATAACAAAAATCTCGACAATAGACTACCTTCCGTAATGACAAGGCTACCATCCAATGGAGTAACAAAAATATCTACCACAAACTACCTTCCATAATGACAAGGCTACCATCCATTAGAGTAAAAAAATATGGACAACAAAGTACCTTCCATAATGAAAAGGCTACCATCCATTGGAGTAATAAAAATATCAATAAGAGAATACCTTCCATAATGACAAGGCTACCATCCAATGGAGTAACAAAAATGTCGACAATAGACTACCTTCCATAATGACTAGGCTACCACCATTGGAGTATAAAAAATTTGGACAACAGACTACCTTCCATAATGACAAGGCTACCATCCATTGGAGTAACAAAAATCTCGACAACATACTACCTTTCATAATGACAAGGATACAATCCATTATAGTAACAAAAAGCTCGACAACAGACTACCTTCCATAATGACAAGGCTACCATCAATTGTAGTAACAAAAATCTCTATAACAGACTACCTTCCATAATGACAAGGCTACCATCCATTGGAGTAGCAAAAATTTCAACAAGAAACTACCTTCCATAATGACAAGGCTACCATCCATTGGAGTAACAAAAATCTCGAGAATAAACTACCTTCCATAATGAGAAGGCTACCATCCATTGGAGTAACAAAAATATCGACAATAGACCACGTTCCATAATGTCATGGCTACCATCCATTGGAGTATCAAAAATCTCGACAATAGACTACCTTCCATAATGACAAGGCTACCATCCATTGAGATAACAAACATATCGACAACAGACTACCTTCCATAATGACAAGGCTACCATCCATTACAGTAACAAAAAGCTGGACAACAGACTACCTTCCATAATGAGAAGGCTACAATCGATTGGAGTAACAAAAATCTCGACAATAGACTACCTTTCATAATGACAAGTCTACCATCCATTGGAGTAACAAATATATGAACAACAGACTACCCTCCATAATGATAAGGCTACCATCGATTGGAGTAACAAAAATCACAACGACAAACTACCTTCCATAATGACAAGGCTACCATCCATTAGAGTAACAAAAATTGGGACAACAGACTACCTTCCATATTGACAAGGCTACCATCCATTGGAGTAACAAAAATGTCAACAAGAAACTAACTTCCATAATGACAAGGCTACCATCCATTGGAGTAACAAAAATCTCGAGAACAAACTACCTTCCATAATGAGAAGGCTAACATCCATTGGAGTAACAAAAATATAGACAATAGACCACGTTCCATAATGTCATGGATACCATCCATTGGAGTACCAAAAATCTCGACAACACACTACCTTCCATAATGACAAGGCTTCCATCCATTGAGATAACAAAGATATCGACAACAAACTACCTTCCATAATGACAAGGCTACTATCCATTTGAGTAACAAAAATCTGGATAACAGACTACCACCCATAATGAAAAGGCTACCATCCATTGGAGTAACAAATACATTGACAACAAACTACGTTCCATAATAACAAGGCTACAATCCATTGGAATATCAAAAATCTTTACAACAGACTACCTTCCATAATGACAAGGCTACCTTCCAATGGAGTAACAAAAATATCGACAGCAGAGTACCTTCCATAATGACAAGGCTACCATCCATTAGAGTAACAAAAAGCTGGACAACAGACTACCTTCCATAATTACAAGGCTACCATCCATTAGAGTAACAAAAATATCAACAAGAGACTACCTTCCAAAATGACAAGGTTACCATCCAATGGAGTAACAAAAATCTCTACAACAGACTAACTTCCATAATGACAAGGGTATCATCTATTGGAGTAACAAAAATTTCGACAACAGACTACCTTCCATAATGACAAGGCTACCATCCATTGAGATAACAAACATATCGACAACAGACTACCTTCCATAATGAGAAGGCTACCATCCATTACAGTAACAAAAAGCTGGACAACAGACTACCTTCCATAATGAGAAGGCTACAATCGATTGGAGTAACAAAAATCTCGACAATAGACTACCTTTCATAATGACAAGTCTACCATCCATTGGAGTAACAGAAATCACAATGATAGACTACCTTGCATAATGACAAGGCTACCATCCATTTGAGTAACAAAAATCGGGAAAACAGACTACCTTCCATAATGACAAGGCTACCATCCATTGGAGTAACAAAAATATCAACAAGAGACTACCTTCCATAATGATAAGGCTACCATCCATTGGAGTAACAAAAATCTCGACAATAGACTACCTTCCATAATGACAAGGCTACCATCCATTGGAGTAACAAAGATATCGGCAAAATACTACCTTCCATAATGACAAGGCTACAATCCATTGGAATAACAGAAATACCGACAACAAACTACGTTCCATAATTACAAGGCTACAATCCATTGGAGTAACAAAAATCTCGACAACAGACTACCTTCCGTAATGACAAGGCTACCATCCAATGGAGTAACAAAAATATCTACCACAAACTACCTTCCATAATGACAAGGCTACCATCCATTAGAGTAAAAAAATATGGACAACAGAGTACCTTCCATAATGACAAGGCTACCATCCATTGGAGTAATAAAAATATCAATAAGAGACTACCTTCCATAATGACAAGGCTACCATCCAATGGAGTAACAAAAATGTCGACAACAGACTACCTTCCATAACGACTAGGCTACCATCTATTGGAGTATAAAAAATTTGGACAACAGACTACCTTCCATAATGACAAGGCTACCATCCATTGGAGTAACAAAAATCTCGACAATAGACTACCTTCCATAATGACTAGGCTACCATCCATTGGAGTAACAAAGATATCGCCAACATACTACCTTCCATAATGACAAGGATACAATCCATTATAGTAACAAAATGCTCGACAACAGACTACCTTCAATAATGACAAGGCTACCATCAATTGTAGTAACAAAAATCTCTATAACAGACTATCTTCCATAATGACAAGGCTACCATCCATTGGAGTAACAAAAATATCGACAATAGACCACCTTCCATAATGACAAGGCTACAATCCGTTGTAGTAAAAACTAATCTCGACAATAGACTACCTTTCATAATGACAAGTCTACCATCCATTGGACTAACAAATATATGAAGAACATACTACATTCCATAATGATAGGCTACCATCGATTGGAGTAACAAAAATCACAACGACACACTACCTTCCATAATTACAAGTCTACCATCCATTGGAGTAACAAAAATGTTAATAAGAGACTACCTTCCATAATGGTAAGGCTACCATCCATCGGAGTAACAAAAATATCGACAACAAACTACCTTATATAATGAGAACGCTACCATCCATTGGAGTAACAAAGATATCGATAACATTCTACCTTTCATAATGACAAGGCTACCATCCATTGGAGTAAGAAAAATCACGACAACATAATACTTTCCATAATCACAAGGCTACCATCCATTGGAATAACAAAAATCACGACAACAGAATACCTTCCATAATGACAAGGCTACCAACCATTGGAATAACTAAAATCTCGACAACAGACTACCTTATATAATGACAAGGCTACCATCAAATGGAGTAACAAAAATCTCGACAACAGACAACCTTCCATAATGACAAGGCTACCATCCAGTGGAGTAACAAAAATCTCGACAACCGACTACCTTCCATAATAAAAAGGCTACCATCCAATGGGCTAACAAAAATCTGGACAACAGACTCCCTTCCATAATGACAAGGCTACAATCCAATGGAGTAACAAAAATCTCGACAATAGACTACCTTCCATAATGACAAGGCTACCATCCATTGGAATAACAGAAACCATGACAACATACTACGTTCCATAATTACAAGGCTACCATCCATTGGAATAACAAAAATCTCGACAATAGACTACCTTCCGTAATGACAAGGCTACCATCCAATGGAGTAACAAAAATATCTACCACAAACTACCTTCCATAATGACTTGGCTACCATCCATTAGAGTAAAAAAATATGGACAACAAAGTACCTTCCATAATGAAAAGGCTACCATCCATTGGAGTAATAAAAATATCAATAAGAGAATACCTTCCATAATGACAAGGCTACCATCCAATGGAGTAACAAAAATGTCGACAATAGACTACCTTCCATAATGACTAGGCTACCACCATTGGAGTATAAAAAATTTGGACAACAGACTACCTTCCATAATGACAAGGCTACCATCCATTGGAGTAACAAAAATCTCGACAACATACTACCTTTCATAATGACAAGGATACAATCCATTATAGTAACAAAAAGCTCGACAACAGACTACCTTCCATAATGACAAGGCTACCATCAATTGTAGTAACAAAAATCTCTATAACAGACTACCTTCCATAATGACAAGGCTACCATCCATTGGAGTAGCAAAAATTTCAACAAGAAACTACCTTCCATAATGACAAGGCTACCATCCATTGGAGTAACAAAAATCTCGAGAATAAACTACCTTCCATAATGAGAAGGCTACCATCCATTGGAGTAACAAAAATATCGACAATAGACCACGTTCCATAATGTCATGGCTACCATCCATTGGAGTATCAAAAATCTCGACAATAGACTACCTTCCATAATGACAAGGCTACCATCCATTGAGATAACAAACATATCGACAACAGACTACCTTCCATAATGACAAGGCTACCATCCATTACAGTAACAAAAAGCTGGACAACAGACTACCTTCCATAATGAGAAGGCTACAATCGATTGGAGTAACAAAAATCTCGACAATAGACTACCTTTCATAATGACAAGTCTACCATCCATTGGAGTAACAAATATATGAACAACAGACTACCCTCCATAATGATAAGGCTACCATCGATTGGAGTAACAAAAATCACAACGACAAACTACCTTCCATAATGACAAGGCTACCATCCATTAGAGTAACAAAAATTGGGACAACAGACTACCTTCCATATTGACAAGGCTACCATCCATTGGAGTAACAAAAATGTCAACAAGAAACTAACTTCCATAATGACAAGGCTACCATCCATTGGAGTAACAAAAATCTCGAGAACAAACTACCTTCCATAATGAGAAGGCTAACATCCATTGGAGTAACAAAAATATAGACAATAGACCACGTTCCATAATGTCATGGATACCATCCATTGGAGTACCAAAAATCTCGACAACACACTACCTTCCATAATGACAAGGCTTCCATCCATTGAGATAACAAAGATATCGACAACAAACTACCTTCCATAATGACAAGGCTACTATCCATTTGAGTAACAAAAATCTGGATAACAGACTACCACCCATAATGAAAAGGCTACCATCCATTGGAGTAACAAATACATTGACAACAAACTATGTTCCATAATAACAAGGCTACCATCCATTGGAATATCAAAAATCTTTACAACAGACTACCTTCCATAATGACAAGGCTACCTTCCAATGGAGTAACAAAAATATCGACAGCAGAGTACCTTCCATAATGACAAGGCTACCATCCATTAGAGTAACAAAAAGCTGGACAACAGACTACCTTCCATAATTACAAGGCTACCATCCATTAGAGTAACAAAAATATCAACAAGAGACTACCTTCCAAAATGACAAGGTTACCATCCAATGGAGTAACAAAAATCTCTACAACAGACTAACTTCCATAATGACAAGGGTATCATCTATTGGAGTAACAAAAATTTCGACAACAGACTACCTTCCATAATGACAAGGCTACCATCCATTGAGATAACAAACATATCGACAACAGACTACCTTCCATAATGAGAAGGCTACCATCCATTACAGTAACAAAAAGCTGGACAACAGACTACCTTCCATAATGAGAAGGCTACAATCGATTGGAGTAACAAAAATCTCGACAATAGACTACCTTTCATAATGACAAGTCTACCGTCCATTGGAGTAACAGAAATCACAATGATAGACTACCTTGCATAATGACAAGGCTACCATCCATTTGAGTAACAAAAATCGGGAAAACAGACTACCTTCCATAATGACAAGGCTACCATCCATTGGAGTAACAAAAATATCAACAAGAGACTACCTTCCATAATGATAAGGCTACCATCCATTGGAGTAACAAAAATCTCGACAATAGACTACCTTCCATAATGACAAGGCTACCATCCATTGGAGTAACAAAGATATCGGCAAAATACTACCTTCCATAATGACAAGGCTACAATCCATTGGAATAACAGAAATACCGACAACAAACTACTTTCCATAATTACAAGGCTACAATCCATTGGAGTAACAAAAATCTCGACAACAGACTACCTTCCGTAATGACAAGGCTACCATCCAATGGAGTAACAAAAATATCTACCACAAACTACCTTCCATAATGACAAGGCTACCATCCATTAGAGTAACAAAATATGGACAACAGAGTACCTTCCATAATGACAAGGCTACCATGCATTGGAGTAATAAAAATATCAATAAGAGACTACCTTCCATAATGACAAGGCTACCATCCAATGGAGTAACAAAAATGTCGACAACAGACTACCTTCCATAACGACTAGGCTACCATCTATTGGAGTATAAAAAATTTGGACAACAGACTACCTTCCATAATGACAAGGCTACCATCCATTGGAGTAACAAAAATCTCGACAACAGACTACCTTCCATAATGACTAGGCTACCATCCATTGGAGTAACAAAGATATCGCCAACATACTACCTTCCATAATGACAAGGATACAATCCATTATAGTAACAAAATGCTCGACAACAGACTACCTTCAATAATGACAAGGCTACCATCAATTGTAGTAACAAAAATCTCTATAACAGACTATCTTCCATAATGACGAGGCTACCATCCATTGGAGTAACAAAAATATCGACAATAGACCACCTTCCATAATGACAAGGCTACAATCCGTTGTAGTAAAAAAAATCTCGACAATAGACTACCTTTCATAATGACAAGTCTACCATCCATTGGACTAACAAATATATGAAGAACATACTACATTCCATAATGATAGGCTACCATCGATTGGAGTAACAAAAATCACAACGACACACTACCTTCCATAATTACAAGTCTACCATCCATTGGAGTAACAAAAATGTTAATAAGAGACTACCTTCCATAATGGTAAGGCTACCATCCATCGGAGTAACAAAAATATCGACAACAAACTACCTTATATAATGAGAACGCTACCATCCATTGGAGTAACAAAGATATCGATAACATTCTACCTTTCATAATGACAAGGCTACCATCCATTGGAGTAAGAAAAATCACGACAACATAATACTTTCCATAATCACAAGGCTACCATCCATTGGAATAACAAAAATCACGACAACAGAATACCTTCCATAATGACAAGGCTACCAACCATTGGAATAACTAAAATCTCGACAACAGACTACCTTATATAATGACAAGGCTACCATCAAATGGAGTAACAAAAATCTCGACAACAGACAACCTTCCATAATGACAAGGCTACCATCCAGTGGAGTAACAAAAATCTCGACAACCGACTACCTTCCATAATAAAAAGGCTACCATCCAATGGGCTAACAAAAATCTGGACAACAGACTCCCTTCCATAATGACAAGGCTACAATCCAATGGAGTAACAAAAATCTCGACAATAGACTACCTTCCATAATGACAAGGCTACCATCCAATGGAGTAACAAAAATCTCGACAACAGACTACCTTCCATAATGACAAGTCTACCATACATTTGAGTAAGAAATATCACGACAACAGACTACCTTCCATAATGACAAGGCTACCATCCATTGGAATAACAAAAATCTCGCCAACAGACTACCTTCCATAATGACAAGTCCACCATCCTTTGGAGTAACAAAAATCTGAACAACAGACTACCTTCCATAATGACAAGTCTATAATCCATTGGAATAACAAAAATCTCGACAACAGACTACCTTCCATATTGACAAGGGTATCATCCATTGGAGTAACAAAAATCTCGACAACAGACTACCTTCCATAATGACAACTCCACAATCCATTGCAATAACAAACATCTCGACTACAGACTACCTTTCATAATGGCATGGCTACAATCCAATGGAGTAACAAAAATCTCGACAATAGACTACCTTCCATAATGACAAGTCTACCATCCATTGGAGTAACAAAAATATGAACAACAGACTACCTTCCATAATGACCAAACTACCATCCATTGGAGTAACAAAAATCACAACGACATACTACCTTCCATAATGACAAGGCTACCATCCATTTGAGTAACAAAAATCAGGACAACAGACTACATTCCATAATGACAAGGCTACCATCCATTGGAGTAACAAAAATCTCGACAACAGACTACCTTCCATAATGACAAGTCTACAATCCATTGGAATAAAAAAAATCTCGACAACAGACTACCTTTCATAATGGCAAGGCTACAATCCAATGGAGTAACAAAAATATCGACAATACTCTACCTTCCATAATTACAAGGCTACCATCCATTGGAATAACAAAAATCTCGACAACAGACTACCTTCCGTAATGACAAGGCTACCATCCAATGGAGTAACAAAAATATCTACCACAAACTACCTTCCATAATGACAAGGCTACCATCCATTAGAGTAAAAAAATATGGACAACAGAGTACCTTCCATAATGACAAGGCTACCATCCATTGGAGTAATAAAAATATCAATAAGAGACTACCTTCCATAATGACAAAGCTACCATCCAATGGAGTAACAAAAATGTCGACAACAGACTACCTTCCATAACAACTAGGCTACCATCCATTGGAGTATAAAAAATTTGGACAACAGACTACCTTCCTTAATGACAAGGCTACCATCCATTGGAGTAACAAAAATCTCGACAACAGACTACCTTCCATAATGACTAGGCTACCATCCATTGGAGTAACAAAGATATCGCCAACATACTACCTTCCATAATGACAAGGATACAATCCATTATAGTAACAAAAAGCTCGACAACAAACTACCTTCCATAATGACAAGGCTACCTTCAATTGTAGTAACAAAAATCTCGACAATAGACTACCTTTCATAATGACAAGTCTACCGTCCATTGGAGTAACAAATATATGAACAACAGACTACCTTCCATAATGATAGGCTACCATCGATTGGAGTAAGAAAAATCACAACGATAAACTACCTTCCATAATTACAAGGCTACCATCCATTGGAGTAACAAAAATGTCAACAAGAGACTACCTTCCATAATGACAAGGCTACCATCCATCGGAGTAACAAAAATATCGATAACAAACTACCTTATATAATGAGAATGCTACCATCCATTGGAGTAAGAAAGATATCGACAACATACTACCTTTCATAATGACAAGGCTACCATCCATTGGAGTAAGAAAAATCACGACAACAGAATACCTTCCATAATGACAAGGCTACCATCCAATGGAGAAAGAAAAATCACGACAACAGACTACCTTCCATAATGACAAGGATACCATCCATTGGAATAACTAAAATCTCGACAACAGACTACCTTCCATAATGACAAAGCTACCATCAAATCGAGTAACAAAAATCTCGACAACAGACTACCTTCCATAATAACAAGGATACCATCCAGTGGAGTAACAAAAATCTCGACAACAGACTACCTTACATAATAAAAAGGCTACCATCCAATGGGCTAACAAAAATCTAGACAACAGACTACCTTCAATAATGACAAGGCTACCATCCATTGGCGTAAAAAAAAAATCAACAAGAGACTACTTTCAATAATGACAAGTCTACCATCCAATGGAGTAACAAAAATCTCGACAACTGACTACCTTCCATAATGACAAGGTTACCATACATTTGTGTAATAAAAATCACAACAACAGACTACCTTCCATAGTGACAAGGCTACCATCCATTGGAATAACAGAAATCTCGCCAATGGACTACCTTCCATAATGACAAGGGTACCATCCAATGGAGTAACAAAAATCTCGAAAACAGATTACCTTCCATAATGACAAGTCCACCATCCATTGGAGTAACAAAAATCTGAACAACAGACTACCTTCCATAATGACAAGTCTATAATCCATTGGAAAAACAAAAATCTCGACAACAGACTACCTTCCATATTGACAAGGGTATCATCCATTGGAGTAACAAAAATCTCGACAACAGACTACCTTCTATAATGACAACTCCACAATCCATTGCAATAACAAAAATCTCGACAACAGACTACCTTTCATAATGGCATGGATACAATCCAATGGAGTAACAAAAATCTCGACAATAGACTACCTTCCATAATGACAAGTCTACCATACATTGGAGTAACAAATATCTGAACAATAGACTACCTTCCTTAATGACAAGGCTACCATCCATTGGAGTAACAGAAATCACAACGACAGACTACTTCTATAATGACTAGGGTATCATCCATTGGAGTAACAAAAATCTCAACAACAGACTACCTTCCATAATGACAAGTCTACAATCCATTGGAATAATAAAAATCTCGACAACAGACTATCTTTCATATTGGCAAGGCAACAATCCAATGGAGTAACAAAAATTTCGACAACAGACTACCTTCCATAATGACAAGGCTAACATCCATTGGAGTAACAAAAATATTGATAATAGACCATGTTCCATAATGTCATGGCTACCCTCCATTGGAGTAACAAAAATATCAACAACAAACTACCTTCCATAAAGACAAGGCTACCATCCATTGGAGTAACAAAGATATCGACAACATACTACCTTCCATAATGACAAGGCTACTACCCATTTGAGTAACAAAAATATGGATAACAGACTACCATCCATAATGAAAAGGCTTCCATCCATCGGAGTAACAAAAACACTGACAACAGACTACGTTCCATATTGACAAGGATACCATCCGTTGGAATATCAAAAATCTCGACAACGGACTACCTTCCATAATGACAAGGCTACCATCCAATGGAGTAACAAAAATATCGACAACAGACTACCTTCCATAACGACTAGGCTACCATCCATTGGAGTATAAAATTTTTGGACAACAGACTACCTTCCATAATGACAAGGCTACCATCCATTGGAGTAACAAAAATCTCGACAACAGACTACCTTCCATAATGACTAGGCTACCATCCATTGGAGTAACAAAGATATCGCCAACATACTACCTTCCATAATGACAAGGATACAATCCATTATAGTAACAAAAAGCTCGACAACAGACTACCTTCCATAATGACAAGGCTACCTTCAATTGTAGTAACAAAAATCTATATAACAGACTACCTTCCATAATGACAAGGCTACCATCCATTGGAGTAACAAAAATATCGACAATAGACCACCTTCCATAATGACAAGGCTACAATCCATTGTAGTAACAAAAATCTCGACAATAGACTACCTTTCATAATGACAAGTCTACCATCCATTGGAGTAACGAATATATGAACAACAGACTACCTTCCATAATGATAAGCTACCATCGATTGGAGTAAGAAAAATCACAACGATAAACTACCTTCCATAATTACAAGGCTACCATCCATTGGAGTAACAAAAATGTCAACAAGAGACTACCTTCCATAATGACAAGGCTACCATCCATCGGAGTAACAAAAATATCGATAACAAACTACCTTATATAATGAGAACGCTACCATCCATTGGAGTAACAAAGATATCGACAACATACTACCTTTCATAATGACAAGGCTACCATCAATTGGAGTAAGAAAAATCACGACAACAGAATACCTTTCATAATGACAAGGCTACCATCCAATGGAGTAAGAAAAATCACGACAATAGACTACCTTCCATAATGAAAAGGCTACCATCCATTGGAATAACTAAAATCTCGACAACAGACTACCTTCCATAATGACAAAGCTACCATCAAATGGAGTAACAAAAATCTCGACAACAGACTACCTTCCATAATAACAAGGCTACCATCCAGTGGAGTAACAAAAATCTCGACAACAGACTACCTTACATAATAAAAAGGCTACCATCATATGGGCTAACAAAAATCTGGACAACAGACTACCTTCCATAATGACAAGGCTACCATCCATTAGAGTAAGAAAAATATGGTCCATAGACTACCTTCCACAATGACAAGGCTACCATCCATTGGCGTAAAAAAAATATCAACAAGAGAATACTTTCAATAATGACAAGTCTACCATCCAATGGAGTAACAAAAATCTCGACAACAGATTACCTTCCATAATGACAAGGTTACCATACATTTGTGTAATAAAAATCACGACAACAGACTACCTTCCATAGGGCCAAGGCTACCATCCATTGGAATAACAAAAATCTCGCCAATGGACTACCTTCCATAATGATAAGGGTACCATCCAATGGAGTAACAAAAATCTCGACAACAAATTACCTTCCATAATGACAAGTCCACCATCCATTGGAGTAACAAAAATCTGAACAACAGACTACCTTCCATAATGACAAGTCTATAATCCATTGGAAAAACAAAAATCTCGACAACAGACTACCTTCCATATTGACAAGGGTATCATCCATTGGAGTAACAAAAATCTCGACAACAAACTACCTTCCATAATGACAACTCCACAATCCATTGCAATAACAAAAATCTCGACAACAGACTACCTTTCATAATGGCATGGTTACAATCCAATGGAGTAACAAAAATCTCAACAATAGACTACCTTCCATAATGACAAGTCTACCATACATTGGAGTAACAAATATCTGAACAATAGACTACCTTCCATAATGACAAGGCTACCATCCATTGGAGTAACAAAAATCACAACGACATACTACTTCTATAATGACTAGGGTATCGTCCATTGGAGTAACAAAAATCTCAACAACAGACTACCTTCCATAATGACAAGTCTACAATCCATTGGAATAATAAAAATCTCGACAACAGACTATCTTTCATATTGGCAAGGCAACAATCCAATGGAGTAACAAAAATATTGATAATAGACCATGTTCCATAATGTCATGGCTACCATCCATTGGAGTAACAAAAATATCAACAACAAACTACCTTCCATAAAGACAAGGCTACCATCCATTGGAGTAACAAAGATATCGACAACATACTACCTTCCATAATGACAAAGCTACTACCCATTTGAGTAACAAAAATATGGATAACAGACTACCATCCATAACGAAAAGGCTACCATCCATTGGAGTAACAAAAAATTGACAACAGACTACGTTCCATATTGACAAGGCTACCATCAGGTGGAATATCAAAAATCTCGACAACGGACTACCTTCCATAATTACAAGGCTACCATCCAATGGAGTAACAAAAATATCGACAACAGACTACCTTCCATAATGACAAGGCTACCATCCATTAGAGTAACAAAAAGCTGGACAGTAGACTACCTTCCATAATGACAAGGCTACCATCCATTAGAGTAAAAAAAAATATTAACAAGAGACTACCTTCCAAAATGACAAGGCTCCCATCCAATGGAGTACCAAAAATCTCTACAACAGACTACCTTCCATAATGACTAGGCTACCATCCATTGGAGTATAAAAAATTTTGACAACAGACTACCTTCCATAATGACAAGGCTACCATCGATTGGAGTAATAAAAAATCTCGACAACAGACTACCTTCCATAATTACAAGGTTATCATCCATTAGAGTAACAAAAATTTCGACAACAGACTACCTTCCATAATGACAAGTCCAAAATCCATTGGAATAACAAAAATCTCGACAACAAACTACCTTTCATAATGACAAGGCTACAATCCAATGGAGTAACAAAATCTCGAAAATCGACTACCTTCCATAATGACAAGTCTACCATCCATAGGAGTAACAGAAATCACAATGATAGACTACCTTCCATAATGACTAGGCTACCATCCATTGGAGTAACAAAGATATCGCCAACATACTACCTTCCATAATGACAAGGATACAATCCATTATAGTAACAAAAAGCTCGACAACAGAGTACCTTCCATAATGATAAGGCTACCATCAATTGTAGTAACAAACATATCGGCAAAATACTACCTTCCATAATGACAAGGCTACCATCCATTGGAATAAGAAAAACCATGACAACAAACTACGTTCCATAATTACAAGGCTACCATCCATTGGAATAACAAAAATCTCGACAACAGACTACCTTCCGTAATGACAAGGCTACCATCCAATGGAGTAACAAAAATATCTACCACAAACTACTATCCATAATGACAAGGCTACCATCCATTAGAGTAACAAAATATGGACAACAAAGTACCTTCCAAAATGACAAGGCTACCATCCAATGGAGTAACAAAAATATCGACAACAGACTACCTTCCATAACGACTAGGCTACCATCCATTGGAGTATAAAATTTTTGGACAACAGACTACCTTCCATAATGACAAGGCTACCATCCATTGGAGTAACAAAAATCTCGACAACAGACTACCTTCCATAATGACTAGGCTACCATCCATTGGAGTAACAAAGATATCGCCAACATACTACCTTCCATAATGACAAGGATACAATCCATTATAGTAACAAAAAGCTCGACAACAGACTACCTTCCATAATGACAAGGCTACCTTCAATTGTAGTAACAAAAATCTATATAACAGACTACCTTCCATAATGACAAGGCTACCATCCATTGGAGTAACAAAAATATCGACAACAGACCACCTTCCATAATGACAAGGCTACAATCCATTGTAGTAACAAAAATCTCGACAATAGACTACCTTTCATAATGACAAGTCTACCATCCATTGGAGTAACGAATATATGAACAACAGACTACCTTCCATAATGATAGGCTACCATCGATTGGAGTAAGAAAAATCACAATGATAAACTACCTTCCATAATTACAAGGCTACCATCCATTGGAGTAACAAAAATGTCAACAAGAGACTACCTTCCATAATGACAAGGCTACCATCCATCGGAGTAACAAAAATATCGATAACAAACTACCTTATATAATGAGAACGCTACCATCCATTGGAGTAACAAAGATATCGACAACATACTACCTTTCATAATGATAAGGCTACCATCAATTGGAGTAAGAAAAATCACGACAACAGAATACCTTTCATAATGACAAGGCTACCATCCAATGGAGTAAGAAAAATCACGACAATAGACTACCTTCCATAATGACAAGGCTACCATCCATTGGAATAACTAAAATCTCGACAACAGACTACCTTCCATAATGACAAAGCTACCATCAAATGGAGTAACAAAAATCTCGACAACAAACTACCTTCCATAATAACAAGGCTACCATCCAGTGGAGTAACAAAAATCTCGACAACAGACTACCTTACATAATAAAAAGGCTACCATCCAATGGGCTAACAAAAATCTGGACAACAGACTACCTTCCATAATGACAAGGCTACCATCCATTAGAGTAAGAAAAATATGGTCCATAGACTACCTTCCACAATGACAAGGCTACCATCCATTGGCGTAAAAAAAATATCAACAAGAGACTACTTTCAATAATGACAAGTCTACCATCCAATGGAGTAACAAAAATCTCGACAACAGATTACCTTCCATAATGACAAGGTTACCATACATTTGTGTAATAAAAATCACGACAACAGACTACCTTCCATAGGGACAAGGCTACCATCCATTGGAATAACAAAAATCTCGCCAATGGACTACCTTCCATAATGATAAGGGTACCATCCAATGGAGTAACAAAAATCTCGACAACAAATTACCTTCCATAATGACAAGTCCACCATCCATTGGAGTAACAAAAATCTGAACAACAGACTACCTTCCATAATGACAAGTCTATAATCCATTGGAAAAACAAAAATCTCGACAACAGACTACCTTCCATATTGACAAGGGTATCATCCATTGGAGTAACAAAAATCTCGACAACAGACTACCTTCCATAATGACAACTCCATAATCCATTGCAATAACAAAAATCTCGACAACAGACTACCTTTCATAATGGCATGGCTACAATCCAATGGAGTAACAAAAATCTCGACAATAGACTACCTTCCATAATGACAAGTCTACCATACATTGGAGTAACAAATATCTGAACAATAGACTACCTTCCATAATGACAAGGCTACCATCCATTGGAGTAACAAAAATCACAACGACATACTACTTCTATAATGACTAGGGTATCGTCCATTGGAGTAACAAAAATCTCAACAACAGACTACCTTCCATAATGACAAGTCTACAATCCATTGGAATAATAAAAATCTCGACAACAGACTATCTTTCATATTGGCAAGGCAACAATCCAATGGAGTAACAAAAATATTGATAATAGACCATGTTCCATAATGTCATGGCTACCATCCATTGGAGTAACAAAAATATCAACAACAAACTACCTTCCATAAAGACAAGGCTACCATCCATTGGAGTAACAAAGATATCGACAACATACTACCTTCCATAATGACAAAGCTACTACCCATTTGAGTAACAAAAATATGGATAACAGACTACCATCCATAATGAAAAGGCTACCATCCATTGGAGTAACAAAAAATTGACAACAGACTACGTTCCATATTGACAAGGCTACCATCCGGTGGAATATCAAAAATCTCGACAACGGACTGCCTTCCATAATTACAAGGCTACCATCCAATGGAGTAACAAAAATATCGACAACAGACTACCTTCCATAATGACAAGGCTACCATCCATTAGAGTAACAAAAAGCTGGACAGTAGACTACCTTCCATAATGACAAGGCTACCATCCATTAGAGTAAAAAAAAATATTAACAAGAGACTACCTTCCAAAATGACAAGGCTCCCATCCAATGGAGTAACAAAAATCTCTACAACAGACTACCTTCCATAATGACTAGGCTACCATCCATTGGAGTATAAAAAATTTTGACAACAGACTACCCTCCATAATGACAAGGCTACCATCCATTGGAGTAATAAAAAATCTCGACAACAGACTACCTTCCATAATTACAAGGTTATCATCCATTAGACTAACAAAAATTTCGACAACAGACTACCTTCCATAATGACAAGTCCAAAATCCATTGGAATAACAAAAATCTCGACAACAAACTACCTTTCATAATGACAAGGCTACTATCCAATGGAGTAACAAAATCTCGAAAATCGACTACCTTCCATAATGACAAGTCTACCATCCATAGGAGTAACAGAAATCACAATGATAGACTACCTTCCATAATGACTAGGCTACCATCCATTGGAGTAACAAAGATATCGCCAACATACTACCTTCCATAATGACAAGGATACAATCCATTATAGTAACAAAAAGCTCGACAACAGAGTACCTTCCATAATGATAAGGCTACCATCAATTGTAGTAAAAAACATATCGGCAAAATACTACCTTCCATAATGACAAGGATACCATCCATTGGAATAAGAAAAACCATGACAACAAACTACGTTCCATAATTACAAGGCTACCATCCATTGGAATAACAAAAATCTCGACAACAGACTACCTTCCGTAATGACAAGGCTACCATCCAATGGAGTAACAAAAATATCTACCACAAACTACTATCCATAATGACAAGGCTACCATCCATTAGAGTAACAAAATATGGACAACAAAGTACCTTCCAAAATGACAATGCTACCATCCAATGGAGTAACAAAAATATCAATAAAAGACTACCTTCCATAATGACAAGTCTACCATCCATTGGAGTAACAAAAATCTGAACAACATACTACCTTTCATAATGACAAGGCTACCATCCATTGGAGTAACAGAAATCACAATGATAGACTACCTTGCATAATGACAAGGCTACCATCCATTGGAGTAACAAAAATCTCGACAACAGACTACCTTCCATAATGACAAGACTACAATCCATTGGAGTAACAAAGATATCGGTAAAATACTACCTTCCATAATTACAAGTCTACCATCCATTGGAATAACAAAAATCTCGACAACAGACTACCTTCCGTAATGACAAGGCTACCATCCAATGGAGTAACAAAAATATCTACCACAAACTACCTTCCATAATGACAAGGCTACCATCCATTAGAGTAACAAAATATGAACAACAGAGTACCTTCCATAATGACAAGGCTACCATCCATTGGAGTAATAAAAATATCAATAAGAGACTACCTTCCATAATGACAAGGCTACCATCCAATGTAGTAACAAAAATGTCCACAACAGACTACCTTCCATAACGACTAGGCTACCATCCATTGGAGTATAAAAAATTTGGACAACAGACTATCTTCCATAATGACAAGGCTACCATCCATTGGAGTAACAAAAATATCGACAACAGACCACCTTCCATAATGACAAGGCTACAATCCATTGTAGTAACAAAAATCTCGACAATAGACTACCTTTCATAATGACAAGTCTACCATCCATTGGAGTAAAAAATATATGAACAACAGACTACCTTCCATAATGATAGGCTACCATCGATTGGAGTAACAAAAATCACAACGACAAACAACCTTCCATAATTACAAGGCTACCATCCAATGGAGTAACAAAAATGTCAACAAGAGACTACCTTCATTAATGAAAAGGCTACCATCCATCAGAGTAACAAAAATATCGACAAGAAACTACTTTATATAATGAGAATGCTACCATCCATTGGAGTAACAAAGATATCGACAACATACTACCTTTCATAATGACAAGGCTACCATCCATTGGAGTAACAGAAATCACAATGATAGACTACCTTGCATAATGACAAGGCTACCATCCATTTGAGTAACAAAAATCGGGAAAACAGACTACCTTCCATAATAACAAGGCTACCATCCATTGGAGTAACAAAAATATCAACAAGAGACTACCTTCCATAATGACAAGGCTACCATCCATTGGAGTAACAAAAATCTCGACAACAGACTACCTTCCATAATGACAAGACTACCATCCATTGGAGTAACAAAGATATCGGCAAAATACTACCTTCCATAATGACAAGGCTACCATCCATTGGAATAACAGAAACCACGACAATAAACTAAGTTCCATAATTACAAGGCTACCATCCATTGGAATAACAAAAATCTCGACAACAGACTACCTTCCGTAATGACAAGGCTACCATCCAATGGAGTAACAAAAATATCTACCACAAACTACCTTCCATAATGACAAGGCTACCATCCATTAGAGTAACAAAATATGGACAACAGAGTACCTTCCATAATGACAAGGCTACCATCCAATGTAGTAAAAAAAATGTCGACAATAGACTACCTTCCATAACGACTAGGCTACCATCCATTGGAGTATAAAAAATTTGGACAACAGACTACCTTCCATAATGACAAGGCTACCATCCATTGGAGTAACAAAAATCTCGACAACAGACTACCTTCCATAATGACTAGGCTACCATCCATTGGAGTAACAAAGATATCGCCAACATACAACCTTCCATAATGACAAGGATACAATCCATTATAGTAACAAAAAGCTCGACAACAAACTACCTTCCATAATGACAAGGCTACCATCAATTGTAGTAACAAAAATCTCTATAACAAACTACCTTCCATAATGACAAGGCTACCATCCATTGGAGTAACAAAAATATCGACAACAGACCACCTTCCATAATGACAAGGCTACAATCCATTGTAGTAACAAAAATCTCGATAATAGACTACCTTTCATAATGACAAGTCTACCATCCATTGGAGTAAAAAATATATGAACAACAGACTACCTTCCATAATGATAGGCTACCATCGATTGGAGTAACAAAAATCACAACGACAAACC
Organism: Vicia faba; assembly: GCA_948472305.1. Taxonomy (NCBI): domain Eukaryota; kingdom Viridiplantae; phylum Streptophyta; class Magnoliopsida; order Fabales; family Fabaceae; genus Vicia; species Vicia faba. Next base: position 613,463,052 of record OX451741.1, read on the forward strand.
ACCTTCCATAATTACAAGGCTACCATCCAATGGAGTAACAAAAATGTCAACAAGAGACTACCTTCCATAATGAAAAGGCTACCATCCATCGGAGGAAGAAAAATATCGACAAGAAACTACCTTATATAATGAGAATGCTACCATCCATTGGAGTAACAAAGATATCGACAACATACTACCTTTCTTAATGACAAGGCTACCATCCATTGGAGTAAGAAAAATCACGACAACTGAATACCTTCCATAATCACAAGGCTACCATCCATTGGAATAACAAAAATCACGACAACAAAATACCTTCCATAATGACAAGGATACCATCCAATGGAGTAAGAAAAATCACAACAACAGACTACCTTCCATAATGACAAGGCTACCATCCATTATAGTAAGAAAAATTTGGTCCACAGACTACCTTCCACAATGACAAGGCTACCATCCATTGGAGTAACAAAAATATCAACAAGAGACTACCTTCCATAATGACAAGGCTACCATCCAATGGAGTAACAAAAATCTCGACAACAGACTACCTTCCATAATGACAAGGCTACCATACATTTGAGTAAGAAAAATCACGACAACAGACTACCTTCCATAATGAAAAGGCTACCATCCATTGGAATAACAAAAATCTCGCCAACAGACTACCTTCCATAATGACAAGGCTACCATCCAATGGAGTAACAAAAATCTCGACAACAGATTACCTTCCATAATGACAAGTCCACCGTCCATTGGAGTAACAAAAATCTCAACAACAGACTACCTTCCATAATGACAAGGCTACAATCCATTGGAATAACAAAAATCTCGACAACAGACTACCTTCCAAAATGACAAGGGTATCATCCATTGGAGTAATAAAAATCTCGACAACAGACTACCTTCCGTAATGACAACTCCATAATCCATTGGAATAAGAAAAATCTCGACAACAGACTACCTCTCATAATGGCATGGCTACAATCCAATGGTGTAACAAAAATCTCGATAATAGACTACCTTCCATAATGACAAGTCTACCATCCATTGGAGTAACAAAAATTTGAATAACAGACTACCTTCCATAATGACAAGGCTACCATGCATTGGAGTAGCAAAAATCACAACGACATACTACCTTCCATAATGACAAGGCTACCATCCATTTGAGTAATAAAAATCAGGACAACAGACTAACTTCCATAATGACAAGGCTACCATCCATTGGAGTAACAAAAATCTCGACAACAGACTACCTTCCATAATGACAAGTCTATAATCCATTGGAATAACAAAAATCTCGACAAAAAACTACCTTTCATAATGGCAAGGCTACAATCCAATGGAGTAACAAAAATCTCGACAATTGACTACCTTCCATAATGATAAGTCTACCATCCATTGGAGTAACAAAAATCTGAACTACAGACTTCCTTCCATAATGACAAGGATACCATCCATTGGAGTAACAGAAATCACAACGATAGACTACCATTCATAATGAATTGGCTACCATTCATTTGAGTAACAAAAATCGGGACAACAGACTACCTTCCATAATGACAAGTCTACAATCCATTGGAATAACAAAAATCTCGACAACAAACTACCTTCCATAATGACAAGGTTACAATCCAATGGAGTAACAAAAATCTCAACAACAGACTACCTCCCATAATGACAAGTCTACCATACATTGGAGTAACAAATATCTGAACAACAGACTACCTTCCATAATGACAAGGCTACCATCCATTGGAGTAACAGAAATCGCAACGACAGACTACTTCTATAATGACTAGGGTATCATCCGTTGGAGTAACAAAAATCTCGACAACAGACTACATTCCATAATGACAAGTCTACAATCCATTGGAATAACAAAAATCTCGACAACAGACTATCTTTCATAATGGCAAGGCTACAATCCAATGGAGTAACAAAAATCTCGACAGCAGACTACCTTCCATAATGACAAGGCTAACATCCATTGGAGTAACAAAAATATTGATAATAGACCATGTTCCATAATGTCATGGCTACCATCCATTGGAGTAACAAATATCTGAACAACAGACTACCTTCTATAATGACAAGGCTACCATCCATTAGAGTAACAAAAATCGGGACAACATACTACCTTCCATAATGACAAGGCTACCATCCATTGGAGTAACAAAAATGTCAACAAGAAACTACCTTCCATAATGACAAGGCTACCATCCATTGGAGTAACAAAAATCTCGACAACAAACTACCTTCCATAAAGACAAGGCTACCATCCATTGGAGTAACAAAAATATCGACAACATACTACCTTCCATAATGACAAGGCTACCATCCATTGAGATAACAAAGATATCGACAACAGACTACCTTTCATAATGACAGGGCTACCATCCATTGGAGTAAGAAAAATCACGACAACAAAATACCTTCCATAATCACAAGGCTACCATCCATTGGAATAACAAAAATCACGACAACAAAATACCTTCCATAATGACAAGGATACCATCCAATGGAGTAAGAAAAATCACGACAACAGACTACCTTCCATAATAACAAGGCTACCATCCATTGGAATAATTAAAATCTCGACAACAGACTACCTTCCATAATTACAAGGCTACCATCAAATGGAGTAACAAAAATATCGACAACAGACTACCTTCCATAATGGCAAGGCTACCATCCAGTGGAGTAACAAAAATCTTGACAAAAGACTACCTTCCATAATGAAAAGGCTACCATCCAATGGGCTAACAAAAATCTGGACAACAGACTACCTTCCATAATGACAAGGCTACCATCCAATAGAGTAAGAAAAATTTGGTCCACAGACTACCTTCCACAATGACAAGGCTACCATCCATTGGAGTAACAAAAATATCAACAAGAGACTACCTTCCATAATGACAAGGCTACCATCCAATGGAGAAACAAAAATCTCGACAACAGACTACCTTCCATAATGACAAGGCTACCATACATTTTAGTAAGAAAAATCACGACAACAGACTACCTTCCATAATGACAAGGCTACCATCCAATGGAGTAACAAAAATATCGACAACAGATTACCTTCCATAATGACAAGTCCACCGTCCATTGGAGTAACAAAAATCTGAACAACAGACTACCTTCCATAATGACAAGGCTACAATCCATTGGAATAACAAAAATCTCGACAACAGAGTACCTTCCAAAATGACAAGGGTATCATCCATTGGAGTAATAAAAATCTCGACAACAGACTACCTCTCATAATCCCTTGGAATAACAAAAATCTCGACAACAGACTACCTCTCATAATGGCATGGCTACAATCCAATGGTGTAACAAAAATCTCGACAATAGACTACCTTCCATAATGACAAGTCTACCATCCATTGGAGTAACAAAAATTTGAATAACAGACTACCTTCCATAATGACAAGGCTACCATCCATTGGAGTAACAAAAATCACAACGACATACTACCTTCCATAATGACAAGGCTACCATCCATTTGAGTAACAAAAATCAGGACAACAGACTAACTTCCATAATGACAAGGCTACCATCCATTGGAGTAATAAAAATCTCGACAACGGACTACCTTCCATAATGACAAGTCTACAATCCATTGGAATAACAAAAATCTCGACAAAAAACTACCTTTCATAATGGCAAGGCTACAATCCAATGGAGTAACAAAAATCTCGACAATTGACTACCTTCCATAATGATAAGTCTAACATCCATTGGAGTAACAAAAATCTGAACAACAGACTTCCTTCCATAATGACAAGGATACCATCCATTGGAGTAACAGAAATCACAACGATAGACTACCATTCATAATGACAGGGCTACCATTCATTTGAGTAACAATAATCGGGACAACAGACTACCTTCCATAATGACAAGTCTACAATCCATTGGAATAACAAAAATCTCGACAACAAACTACCTTCCATAATGACAAGGTTACATTCCAATGGAGTAACAAAAATCTCAACAACAGACTACCTCCCATAATGACAAGTCTACCATACATTGGAGTAACAAATATCTGAACAACAGACTACCTTCCATAATGACAAGGCTACCATCCATTGGAGTAACAGAAATCACAACGACAGACTACTTCTATAATGACTAGGGTATCATCCGTTGGAGTAACATAAATCTCGACAACAGACTACCTTCCATAATGACAAGTCTACAATCCATTGGAATAACAAAAATCTCGACAATAGACTACCTTCAATAATGACAAGGCTAACATCCATTGGAGTAACAAAAATATTGATAATAGACCATGTTCCATAATGTCATGGCTACCATCCATTGGAGTAACAAAAATCTCGACAACAAACTACCTTCCATAAAGACAAGGCTACCATCCATTGGAGTAACAAAGATATCGATAACATACTACCTTCCATAATGACAAGGCTACTATCCATTTGTGTAACAAAAATATCTATAACAGACTACCATCCATAATGAAAAGGCTACCACCCATTGGAGTAACAAAAACATTGACAACAGACTATGTTCCATAATGACAAGGCTACCATCCATTGGAATATCAAAAATCTCGACAACAGACTACCTTCCACAATGACAAGTGTACCATCCATTGGAGTAACAAAAATTTCGACAACATACTACTTTCCATAATGACAAGCCTACCATCCATTGGAATAACAAAAATCTCGGCAACAGACTACCTTTCATAATGACAAGGCTACAATCCAATGGAGTAACAAAATCTCGAAAATAGACTACCTTCCATAATGACAAGGCTACCATCCATTGGAGCAACAGAAACCACAACGACAGACTACCTTCCATAATGAAAAGGCTACCATCCGTTTGAGTAACAAAAATCGGGACAACACGCTACCTTCCATAATGACAAGGCTACCATCCATTGGCACAACAAAAATATCAACAAGATACTACCTTCCATAATGACAAGGCTACCATCCAATGGAGTAACAAAGATATCGACAAAATACTACTTTCCATAATGACAAGGCTACCATCCATTGGAATAACAAAAATCACGACAACAAACTACGTTCCATAATTACAAGGCTAACATCCATTGGAATAACAAAAATCTCGACAATAGACTACCTTCCATAATGACAAGGCTACCATCCAATGGTGTAACAAAAATATCTACCACAGACTACCTCTCATAATGACAAGGCTACCATCCTTTAGAGTAACAAAAAATGGGACAATAGACTACCTTCCATAATGACAAGGCTATCATCCAATGGAGTAACAAAAATCTCTACAACAGACTACCTTCCATAATGACTAGTCTATGATCCATTGGAGTATAAAAATTTTTGACAACAGACTACCTTCCATAATGACAAGGCTATCATCCATTGGAGTAACAAAAATCTCGACAACAGACTACCTTCCATAATGACAAGGGTACCATCCATTGAAGTAACAAAAATTTCGACAACAGACTACTTTCCATAATGACAAGCCCAAAATCCATTGGAATAACAAAAATCTCGGCAACAGACTACCTTTCATAATGACAAGGCTACAATCCATTGGAGTAACAAATATATGAACAACAGACTACCTTCCATAATGACAAGGCTACCATCCATTAGAGTAACAAAAATCACAACGACAAACTACCTTCCATAATGACAAGGCTACCACCCATTAGAGTAACAAAAATCGGGACAACAGACTACCTTCCATAATGACAAGGCTACCATCCATTGGAGTAACAAAAATGTCAACAAGAAACTACCTTCCATAATGACAAGGCTACCATCCATTGGAGTAACAAAAATCTCGACAACAAACTACCTTCCATAAAGACAAGGCTACCATCCATTGGAGTAACAAAAATATCGACAACATACTACCTTCCATAATGACAAGGCTACCATCCATTGAGATAAAAAAGATATCGACAACAGACTACCTTCAATAATGATAGGGCTACTATCCATTTGAGTAACAAAAATCTGGATAACAGAGTACCATCCATAATGAAAAGGCTACCATCAATTGGAGTAACAAAAACATTGACAACAGACTACGTTCCATAATGACAAGGCTACCATCCATTAGAGTAATAAAAATCTCGACAACAGACCACCTTCAATAATGACAAGGCTACAATACATTGTAGTAACAAAAGTCTCGACAATAGACTACCTTTCATAATGACAAGTCTACCATCCATTGGAGTAACAAATATATGAACAACATACTACCTTCTATAATGACAAGGCTACCATCCATTAGAGTAACAAAAATCACAACGACAAACTACCTTCCATAATGACAAGGATACCATCCATTAGAGTAACAAAATTCGGGACAACAGACTACCTTCCATAATGACAAGGCTACCATCCATTGGAGTAACAAAAATGTCAACAAGAAACTACCTTCCATAATGACAAGGCTACCATCCATTGGAGTAACAAAAATCTCGAGAACAAACTACCTTCCATAATGAGAAGGCTACCATCCATTGGAGTAACAGAAATCACAATGACAGACTACTTCTATAATGACTAGGGTATCATCCGTTGGAGTAACATAAATCTCGACAACAGACTACCTTCCATAATGACAAGTCTACAATCCATTGGAATAACAAAAATCTCGACAATAGACTATCTTCAATAATGACAAGGCTAACATCCATTGGAGTAACAAAAATATTGATAATAGACCATGTTCCATAATGTCATGGCTACCATCCATTGGAGTAACAAAAATCTCGACAACAAACTACCTTCCATAAAGACAAGGCTACCATCCATTGGAGTAACAAAGATATCGATAACATACTACCTTCCATAATGACAAGGCTACTATCCATTTGAGTAACAAAAATATCTATAACAGACTACCATCCATAATGAAAAGGGTACCACCCATTGGAGTAACAAAAACATTGACAACAGACTATGTTCCATAATGACAAGGCTACCATCCATTGGAATATCAAAAATCTCGACAACAGACTACCTCCCATAATGACAAGGCTACCATCCAACGGAGTAACAAAAATCTCTATAACAGACTTACTTCCATAATAACTAGGCTACGATCCATTGGAGTAAAAAAAATTTTGACAACAGACTACCTTCCATAATGACAAGGCTACCATCCATTGGAGTAACAAAAATCTCGACAACAGACTACCTTCCACAATGACAAGGGTACCATCCATTGGAGTAACAAAAATTTCGAAAACAGACTACTTTCCATAATGACAAGCCCAAAATCCATTGGAATAACAAAAATCTCGGCAACAGACTACCTTTCATAATGACAAGGCTACAATCCAATGGAGTAACAAAATCTCGAAAATAGACTACCTTCCATAATGACAAGTCTACCATCCATTGGAGTAACAAAAATCTGAACAACATGCTACCTTTCATAATGACAAGGCTACCATCCATTGGAGCAACAGAAACCACAACGATAGACTACCTTCCATAATGAAAAGGCTACCATCCATTTGAGTAACAAAAATCGGGACAACACGCTACCTTCCATAATGACAAGGCTACCATCCATTGGCACAACAAAAATATCAACAAGATACTACCTTCCATAATGACAAGGCTACCATCCAATGGAGTAACAAAGATATCGACAAAATACTACTTTCCATAATGACAAGGCTACCATCCATTGGAGTAACAAAAATCACGACAACAAACTATGTTCCATAATTACAAGGCTACCATCCATTGGAATAACAAAAATCTCGACAATAGACTACCTTCCATAATGACAAGGCTACCATCCAATGGTGTAACAAAAATATCTACCACAGACTACCTCTCATAATGACAAGGCTACCATCCAATAGAGTAACAAAAAATGGGACGATAGACCACCTTCCATAATGACAAGGCTATCATCCAATGGAGTAACAAAAATCTCTACAACAGACTACCTTCCATAATGACTAGGCTATGATCCATTGGAGTAAAAAAATTTTTGACAACAGACTACCTTCCATAATGACAAGGCTACCATCCATTGGAGTAACAAAAATCTCGACAACAGACTACCTTCCATAATGACAAGGGTACCATCCATTGAAGTAACAAAAATTTCGACAACAGACTACTTTCCATAATGACAAGCCCAAAATCCATTGGAATAACAAAAATCTCGGTAACAGACTACCTTTCATAATGACAAGGCTACAATCCATTGGAGTAACAAATATATGAACAACAGACTACCTTCCATAATGACAAGGCTACCATCCATTAGAGTAACAAAAATCACAACGACAAACTACCTTCCATAATGACAAGGCTACCACCCATTAGAGTAACAAAAATCGGGACAACAGACTACCTTCCATAATGACAAGGCTACCATCCATTGGAGTAACAAAAATGTCAACAAGAAACTACCTTCCATAATGACAAGGCTACCATCCATTGGAGTAACAAAAATCTCGACAACAAACTACCTTCCATAAAGACAAGGCTACCATCCATTGGAGTAACAAAAATATCGACAACATACTACTTTCCATAATGACAAGGCTACCATCCATTGAGATAACAAAGATATCGACAATAGACTACCTTCAATAATGACAGGGCTACTATCCATTTGAGTAACAAAAATCTGGATAACAGAGTACCATCCATAATGAAAAGGCTACCATCAATTGGAGTAACAAAAACATTGACAACAGACTACGTTCCATAATGACAAGGCTACCATCCATTAGAGTAATAAAAATCTCGACAACAGACCACCTTCAATAATGACAAGGCTACAATACATTGTAGTAACAAAAATCTCGACAATAGACTACCTTTCATAATGACAAGTCTACCATCCATTGGAGTAACAAATATATGAACAACATACTACCTTCCATAATGACAAGGCTACCATCCATTAGAGTAACAAAAATCACAACGACAAACTACCTTCCATAATGACAAGGCTACCATCCATTAGAGTAACAAAATTCGGGACAACAGACTACCTTCCATAATGATAAGGCTACAATCCATTGGAGTAACAAAAATGTCAACAAGAAACTACCTTCCATAATGACAAGGCTACCATCCATTGGAGTAACAAAAATCTCGAGAACAAACTACCTTCCATAATGAGAAGGCTACCATCCATTGGAGTAACAAAAATATCGACAATAGACCATGTTCCATAATGTCATGGCTACCATTTATTGGAGTAACAAAAATCTCGAGAACAAACTACCTTCCATAAAGACAAGGCTACCATCCATTGGAGTAACAAAAATATCGAGAACATACTACCTTCTATAATGACAAGGCTACCATCCATTGAGATAACAAAGATATCGACAACAGACTACCTTCCATAATGAAAAGGCTACTATCCATTTGAATAACAAAAATCTGGATAACAGACTACCATCCATAATGAAAAGGCTACCATCCATTGGAATAACAAAAATCACGACAACAAACTACGTTCCATAATTACAAGGCTAACATCCATTGGAATAACAAAAATCTCGACAATAGACTACCTTCCATAATGACAAGGCTACCATCCAATGGTGTAACAAAAATATCTACCACAGACTACCTTCCATAATGACAAGGCTACCATCCATTGGAGTAACAAATATCTCGACAACAGACAACCTTCCATAATTACAAGGGTATCATCCATTGGAGTAACAAAAATTTCAACAACAGACTACCTTCCATAATGACAAGTCCAAAATCCATTGGAATAACAAAAATCTCTACAATAGACTACCTTTCATAATGACAAGTCTACAATCCAATGGAGTAACAATATTTCGAAAATAGACTACTTTCCATAATGACAAGTCTACCATCCATTGGAGTAACAAAAATATGAACAACATACAACCTTTCATAATGACAAGGCTACCATCCATTGGAGTAACAGAAATCCCAATGATAGACTACCTTGCATAATGACAAGGCTACCATACATTTGAGTAATCAAAAACCGGGACAACAGACTACCTTCCATAATGACAAGGCTACCATCCATTGGAGTAACAAAAATATCAACAACAGACTACCTTTCATAATGACAAGGCTTCCATCCATTGGAGTAACAAAAATCTCGACAACAGACTACCTTCCATAATGACAAATCTACCATCCATTGGAGTAACAAATATATCGATAAAATACTACCTTCCATAATGACAAATCTACCATCCATTGGAGTAACAAATATATCGACAAAATACTACCTTCCATAATGACAAGGCTACCATCCATTGGAATAACAAAAATCTCAACAACAAACAACCTTCCGTAATGACAAGGCTACCATCCAATGGAGTAACAAAAATATCTACCACAAACTACCTTCCATAATGACAAGGCTACCATCCATTGGAGTAATAAAAATATCAATAAGAGACTACCTTCCATAATGACAAGGCTACCATCCAATGGAGAAACAAAAATGTCGACAACAGACTACCTTCCATAATGACTAGGCTACCATCCATTGGAGTATAAAAAATTTAGACAACAGACTACCTTCCATAATGACAAGACTACGATACATTGTAGTAACAAAAATCTCGACAATAGACTACCTTTCATAATGACAAGTCTACCATCCATTGGAGTAACAAATATATGAACAACAGACTACCTTCCATAACGACAAGGCTACCATCCATTAGAGTAACAAAAATCACAACAAAAAACTACCTTTCATAATGACAAGGCTACCATCCATTAGAGTAACAAAATTCGAACAACAGACTACCTTCCATAATGACAAGGCTACCATCATTGGAGTAACAAAAATGTCAACAAGAAACTACCTTCCATAATGACAAGGCTACCATCCATTGGAGTAACAAAAATCTCGAGAACAAACTACCTTCCATAATGAGAAGGCTACCATCCATTGGAGTAACAAAAATATCGACAATAGACCATGTTCCATAATGTCATGGCTACCATCCATTGGAGTAACAAAAATCTCGACAACAAACTACCTTCCATAAAGACAAGGCTACCATCCATTGGAGTAACAAAAATATCGAGAACATACTACCTTCCATAATGACAAGGCTACCATCCATTGAGATAACAAAGATATCGACAACAGACTACCTTCCATAATGACAAGGCTACTATCCATTTGAGTAACAAAAATCTGGATAACAGACTACCATCCATAATGAAAAGGCTACCATCAATTGGAGTAACAAAAACATTGACTACAGACTACGTTCCATAATGACAAGGCTACCATCCATCGAAATATCAAAAATATCGACAACAGACTACCTTCCATAATGAGAAGGCTACCATCCAAAGGAGTAACAAAAATATCGACAATAAATTACCTTTCATAATGACAAGGCTACCATCCATTAGAGTAACAAAAAGCTGGACAATAGACTACCTTCCATAATTACAAGGCTACCATCCATTAGAGTAACAAAAATATCAACAAGAGACTACCTTCCAAAATGACAAGGCTACCATCCAATGGAGTAACAAAAATCTCTACAACAGACTACCTTCCATAATGACTAGGCTACCATCCATTGGAGTATAAAGTTTTTTGACGATAGACTACCTTCCGTAATGACAAGGCTACCATCCATTGGAGTAACAAAAATCTCAACAACAGACTACCTTCCATAATTACAAGGGTATCATCCATTGGAGTAACAAAATTTAAACAACAAACTACCTTCCATAATGACAAGTCTAAAATCCATTGGAATAACAAAAATCTCGACAATAGACTACCTTTCATAATGACAAGTCTACAATCCAATGGAGTAACAATATCTCGAAAATAGACTACCTTCCATAATGACAAGTCTACCATCCATTAGAGTAACAAAAATATGAACAACATACAACCTTTCATAATGACAAGGCTACCATCCATTGGAGTAACAGAAATCCCAATGATAGACTACCTTGCATAATGACAAGGCTACCATCCATTTGAGTAACAAAAATCGGGACAACAGACTACCTTCCATAATGACAAGGCTACCATGTATTGGAGTAACAAAAATATCAACAACAGACTACCTTCCATAATGACAAGGCTTCCATCCATTGGAGTAACAAAAATCTCGACAACAGACTACCTTCCATGATGACAAATCTACCATCCATTGGAGTAACAAATATATCCACAAAATACTACCTTCCATAATGACAAGGCTACCATCCATTGGAGTAACATAAATATCAACAAGAGACTATCTTCCATAATGACAAGGCTACCATCCAATGGAGTAACAAAAATCTCAACAACAGACAACCTTCCGTAATGACAAGGCTACCATCCAATGGAGTAACAAAAATATCTACCACAAACTACCTTCCATAATGACAAGGCTACAATCCATTGGAGTAATAAAAATATCAATAAGAGACTACCTTCCATAATGACAAGGCTACCATCCAATGGAGAAACAAAAATCTCTACAACAGACTACCTTCCATAATGACTAGGCTACCATCCATTGGAGTATAAAGTTTTTTGACAATAGACTACCTTCCGTAATGACAAGGCTACCATCCATTGGAGTAACAAAAATCTCGACAACAGACTACCTTCCATAATTACAAGGGTATCATCCATTGGAGTAACAAAATTTAAACAACAGACTACCTTCCATAATGACAAGTCTAAAATCCATTGGAATAACAAAAATCTCGACAATAGACTACCTTTCATAATGACAAGTCTACAATCCAATGGAGTAACAATATCTCGAAAATAGACTACCTTCCATAATGACAAGTCTACCATCCATTAGAGTAACAAAAATATGAACAACATACAACCTTTCATAATGACAAGGCTACCATCCATTGGAGTAACAGAAATCCCAATGATAGACTACCTTGCATAATGACAAGGCTACCATCCATTTGAGTAACAAAAATCGGGACAACAGACTACCTTCCATAATGACAAGGCTACCATCCATTGGAGTAACAAAAATATCAACAACAGACTACCTTCCATAATGACAAGGCTTCCATCCATTGGAGTAACAAAAATCTCGACAACAGACTACCTTCCATGATGACAAATCTACCATCCATTGGAGTAACAAATATATCCACAAAATACTACCTTCCATAATGACAAGGCTACCATCCATTGGAGTAACATAAATATCAACAAGAGACTATCTTCCATAATGACAAGGCTACCATCCATTGGAGTAACAAAAATCTCGACAACAAACTACCTTCCATAAAGACAAGGCTACCATCCATTGGAGTAACAAAAATATCGAGAACATACTACCTTCCATAATGACAAGGCTACCATCCATTGAGATAACAAAGATATCGAGAACAAACTACCTTCCATAATGACAAGGCTACTATCCATTTGAGTAACAAAAATCTGGATAACAGACTACCATCCATAATGAAAAGGCTACCATCAATTGGAGTAACAAAAACATTGACTACAGACTACGTTCCATAATGACAAGGCTACCATCCATCGAAATATCAAAAATATCGACAACAGACTACCTTCCATAATGAGAAGGCTACCATCCAAAGGAGTAACAAAAATATCGACAATAAATTACCTTTCATAATGACAAGGCTACCATCCATTAGAGTAACAAAAAGCTGGACAATAGACTACCTTCCATAATTACAAGGCTACCATCCATTAGAGTAACAAAAATATCAACAAGAGACTACCTTCCAAAATGACAAGGCTACCATCCAATGGAGTAACAAAAATCTCTACAACAGACTACCTTCCATAATGACTAGGCTACCATCCATTGGAGTATAAAGTTTTTTGACAATAGACTACCTTCCGTAATGACAAGGCTACCATCCATTGGAGTAACAAAAATCTCGACAACAGACTACCTTCCATAATTACAAGGGTATCATCCATTGGAGTAACAAAATTTAAACAACAGACTACCTTCCATAATGACAAGTCTAAAATCCATTGGAATAACAAAAATCTCGACAATAGACTACCTTTCATAATGACAAGTCTACAATCCAATGGAGTAACAATATCTCGAAAATAGACTACCTTCCATAATGAGAAGTCTACCATCCATTAGAGTAACAAAAATATGAACAACATACAACCTTTCATAATGACAAGGCTACCATCCATTGGAGTAACAGAAATCCCAATGATAGACTACCTTGCATAATGACAAGGCTACCATCCATTTGATAACAAAAATCGGGACAACAGACTACCTTCCATAATGACAAGGCTACCATGTATTGGAGTAACAAAAATATCAACAACAGACTACCTTCCATAATGACAAGGCTTCCATCCATTGGAGTAACAAAAATCTCGACAACAGACTACCTTCCATGATGACAAATCTACCATCCATTGGAGTAACAAATATATCCACAAAATACTACCTTCCATAATGACAAGGCTACCATCCATTGGAGTAACATAAATATCAACAAGAGACTATCTTCCATAATGACAAGGCTACCATCCAATGGAGTAACAAAAATCTCAACAACAGACAACCTTCCGTAATGACAAGGCTACCATCCAATGGAGTAACAAAAATATCTACCACAAACTACCTTCCATAATGACAAGGCTACAATCCATTGGAGTAATAAAAATATCAATAAGAGACTACCTTCCATAATGACAAGGCTACCATCCAATGGAGAAACAAAAATCTCTACAACAGACTACCTTCCATAATGACTAGGCTACCATCCATTGGAGTATAAAGTTTTTTGACAATAGACTACCTTCCGTAATGACAAGGCTACCATCCATTGGAGTAACAAAAATCTCGACAACAGACTACCTTCCATAATTACAAGGGTATCATCCATTGGAGTAACAAAATTTAAACAACAGACTACCTTCCATAATGACAAGTCTAAAATCCATTGGAATAACAAAAATCTCGACAATAGACTACCCTTCATAATGACAAGTCTACAATCCAATGGAGTAACAATATCTCGAAAATAGACTACCTTCCATAATGACAAGTCTACCATCCATTAGAGTAACAAAAATATGAACAACATAAAACCTTTCATAATGACAAGGCTACCATCCATTGGAGTAACAGAAATCCCAATGATAGACTACCTTGCATAATGACAAGGCTACCATCCATTTGAGTAACAAAAATCGGGACAACAGACTACCTTCCATAATGACAAGGCTACCATCCATTGGAGTAACAAAAATATCAACAACAGACTACCTTCCATAATGACAAGGCTTCCATCCATTGGAGTAACAAAAATCTCGACAACAGACTACCTTCCATGATGACAAATCTACCATCCATTGGAGTAACAAATATATCCACAAAATACTACCTTCCATAATGACAAGGCTACCATCCATTGGAGTAACATAAATATCAACAAGAGACTATCTTCCATAATGACAAGGCTACCATCCAATGGAGTAACAAAAATCACAATGACAAACTACCTTCCATAATTACAAGGCTACCATCCATTGGAGTAACAAAAATGTCAACAAGAGACTACCTTCCATAATGACAAGGCTACCATCCATTGGAGTAACAAAAATCTCGACAACAAACTACCTTATATAATGAGAATGCTACCATCCATTGGAGTAACAAAGATATCAATAACATACTACCTTTCATAATGACAACGCTACCATCCATTGGAGTAAGAAAAATCACGACAACAGAATACCTTCCATAATGACAAGGCTACCTTCCATTGGAATAACAAAAATCATGACAACATAATACCTTCCATAATGACAAGGCTACCATCCAATGGAGTAAGAAAAATCATGACAACAGACTACCTTCCCTAATGACAAGGCTACCATCCATTGGAATAACTAAAATCTCGACAACAGACTACCTTCCATAATGAAAAGGCTACCATCAAATGGAGTAATAAAAATCTCGACAACAAACTACCTTCCATAATGACAAGGCTACCATCCAGTGGAGTAACAAAAATCTCGACAACAGACTACCTTCCATAATGACAAGGCTACCATCCAATGGGCTAACAAAAATCTAGACAGCAGACTACCTTCCATAATGACAAGGCTACCATCCATTGGAGTAACAAAAATATCAACAAGAGACTACCTTCCATAATGACAAGGCTACCATCCAATGGAGTAACAAAAATCTCGACAACAGACTACCTTCCATAATGACAAGGCTACCATACATTGGAGTAAGAAAAATCACGACAACAGACTACCTTCCATAATGACAAGGCTACCATCCATTGGAATAACAAAATTCTCGCCAACAGACTACCTTCCATAATGACAAGTCTACAGTCCATTGGAATAACAAAAATGTCGACAAGAAACTACCTTCCATAATGACAAGTCTACCATACATTGGAGTAACAAAAATCTGAACAACAGACTACCTTCCATAATGACAAGGCTACCATCCATTGGAATAACAAAAATCTCGACAACAAACTACCTTCCATAATGAAAAGTGTATCATCCATTGGAGTAACAAAAATCTCGACAACAGACTACCTTTCATAATGACAACTCCATAATCCATTGGAATAACAAAAATATCGACAACAGACTACCTTTCATAATGGCATGGCTACAATCCAATGGAGTAACAAAAATATCGACAATAGACTACCTTCAATAATTACAAGTCTACCATCCATTGGAGTAACAAAAATATGAACAACAAATTACCTTCCATAATGACAAGGCTACCATCCATTGGAGTAACAAAAATCACAACGACAGACTACCTTCCATAATTACAAGGCTACCATCCATTTGAATAACAAAAATCAGGACAACAAACTACCTTACATAATGACAAGGCTACCATAAATTGGAGTAACAAAAATCTCGACAACATACTACCTTCCATAATGACAAGTCTACAATCCATTGGAATAACGAAAAGCCCGACAACAAACTATCTTTCATAATGGCAAGGCTACAATCCAATGGAGTAATAAAAATCTCGACAATAGACTACCTTCCATAACGACAAGTCTACCATCCGTTGGAGTAACAAAAATCTCTACAACAGATTACCTTCCATAATGACAAGGCTACCATCCATTGGAGTAACAAAAATCTCGACAACAGACCACCTTTCATAATGACAAGTCTACCATCCATTGGAGTTACGAATATATGAACCACAAACTACCTTCCATAATGATAAGGATACCATCCATTGGAGTAACAAAAATCACAACAACAAACTACCTTCCATAATGACAAGGCTACCATCCATTTTAATAATAAAAATCAGGACAACAAACTACCTTCCATAATGACAAGGCTACCATGCATTAGAGTAACAAAAATCTCGACAACAGACTACCTTCCATAATGACAAGTCTATAATCCATTGGAATAACAAAAACCTCGATAACAGACTACGTTTCATAATGGCAAGGCTACAATCCAATGGAGTAACAAAAATCTCGACAATAGACTACCTTCCATAATGACAAGGCTACCATCCATTGGAGTAAGAAAAATAACGACAATAGAATACCTTCCATATTGACAAGGCTACCATCCATTGGAATAACAAAAATCTCGACAACAGACTACCTTCCATAATGACAAGGCTACCATCCAACGGAGAACGAAAAATCACGACAACATACTAACTTCCATAATGACAAGGCTACCATCCATTAGAGTAACCGAAATCACAACAATAGACTTCCTTTCATAATGATAAGGCTACCATCCATTTGAGTAACAAAAATCGGGACAACAGATTACCTTCCATAATGACAAGTCTACAATCCATGGGAATAACAAAAATCTCGACAACAGACTACATTCCATAATGACAAGGCTACAATCCAATGGAGTAACAAAAATATCGAAAATAGACTACCTTCCATAATGACAAGTCTACCATACATTGGAGTAACAAAAATCTGAGCATAAGACTACCTTCCATAATGACAAGGCTACAATCCATTGGAGTAACAGAAATCACAACGACAAACTACCTTCCATAATGACAAGGCTATAATCCAATGGACTAACAAAAATCTCGACAACAAACTACCTTCCATAATGACAAGTCTACCATACATTGCATTGGAGTAACAATAATCTGAACAACAGACTACCTTCCATAATGACAAGGCTACCATCCATTGGAGTAACAGAAATCACAATGACGGACTACCTTCCATAATGACAAGGGTATCATCCATTGGAGTAATAAAAATCTCGACAACGAACTACCTTACATAATGACAAGTCCACAATCCATTGGAATAACAAAAATCTCGACAACAGACTACCTTTCATAATGGCAAGGCTACAATCCAATGGAGTAACAAAAATATCGACAATAAACTACCTTCCATAATGACAAGTCTACCATCCATTGGAGTAACAAAAATCTGAGTAACAGACTACCTTCCATAATGACAAGGCTACCATCCATTGGAGTAACAGAAATCACAACGACAAACTACCTTCCATAATGACAAGGCTACCATCCCTTTGAGTAACAAAAATCGGGACAACAAACTACCTTCCATAATGACAAGGCTTCCATCCATTGGAGTAACAAAAATCTCGACAACGGACTACCTTCAATAATTACAAGGCTACAATCCATTATAGTAACAAAAATATCAACAATATACTCCCTTTCATAATGACAAGTCTACCATCCATTGGAGTAACGAATATATGAACAACAGACTACCTTCCATAATGATAAGGCTACCATCGATTGGAGTAACAAAAATCACAACGACAAACTACCTTCCATAATGACAAGGCTACCATCCATTAGAGAAACAAAAATCGGGACAACAAACTACCTTCCATAATGACAAGCCTACCATCCATTGGAGTAACAAAAATGTCAACAAGAGACTACCTTCCATAATGACAAGGCTACCATCCATTGGAGTAACAAAAATCTCGACAATAAACTAACTTCCATAATGAGAAGACTACCATCCATTGGAGTAACAAAGATACCGACAACATACTACCTTCCATAATGACAAGGCTACCATCCATTGGAGTAAGAAAAATCACGACAATAGAATACCTTCCATATTGACAAGGCAACCATCCATTGGAATAACAAAAATCTCGACAACAGACTACCTTCCATAATGACAATGCTACCATCCAATGGAGTACGAAAAATCACGACAACAGACTAACTTCCATAATGACAAGGCTACCATCCATTAGAGTAACAGAAATCACAACAATAAACTTCCTTTCATAATGATAAGGCTACCATCCATTTGAGTAACAAAAATTGGGACAACAGACTACCTTCCATAATGACAAGACTACAATCCATTGGAATAACAAAAATCTCGACAACAGACTACCTTCCATAATGACAAGGCTACAATCCAATGGAGTAACAAAAATATCGAAAATAGACTACCTTCCATAATGACAAGTCTACCATACATTGGAGTAACAAAATACACAATGACAGACTACCGTCCATAATGACAAGGGTATCATCCATTGGAGTAACAAAAATCTCGACAACAGACTACCTTCCATAATGACAAGTCCACAATACATTGGAATAACAAAAATCTCGACAACAGACTACCTTCCATAATGACAAGGCTACAATCCAATGGAGTAACAAAAATATCGAAAATAGACTACCTTCCATAATGACAAGTCTACCATACATTGGAGTAACAAAAATCTGAGGAATAAACTACCTTCCATAATGACAAGGCTACCATCCATTGGAGTAACAGAAATCACAATGACAAACTACCTTCCATAATGACAAGGCTACAATCCAATGGACTAAAAAAAATCTCGACAACAAACTACCTTCCATAATGACAAGTTTACCATACATTGGAGTAAGAAAAATCTGAACAACAGACTACCTTCCATAATGACAAGGCTACCATCCATTGGAGTAACATAAATTACAATGACAGACTACCTTCCATAATGACAAGGGTATCATCCATTGGAGTAACACAAATCTCGACAACAAACTACCTTTCATAATGGGAAGGCTACAATCCAATGGAGTAACCAAAATATCGACAATAGACTACCTTCCATAATGACAAGTCTACCATCCATTGGAGTAACAAAAATCTTAGCAACAGACTACCTTCCATAATGACAAGGCTACCATCCATTGGAGTAACAGAAATCACAACGACAAACTACCTTCCATAATGACAAGGCTACCATCCCTTTGAGTAATAAAAATTGGGACAATAGACTACCTTCCATAATGACAAGGCTTCCATCCATTGGAGTAACAAAAATCTCGACAACATACTACCTTCCATAATGACAAGTCTACAATCCATTGGAATAACGAAAAGCTCGACAACAAACTATCTTTCATAATGGCAAGGCTACAATCCAATGGAGTAATAAAAATCTCGAAAATAGACTACCTTCCATAATGACAAGTCTACCATCCATTGGAGTAACAAAAATCTGAACAACAGACTACCTTCCATAATGACAAGGCTACCATCCATTAGAGTAACAGAAATCACAACGACAGACTACCTTCCATAATGACAAGGCTACCATGCATTTGAGTAACAAAAATAGTGACAACAGACTACCTTCCATAATGACAAGGCTACCATCCATTGGAGTAACAAAAATTTCGATAATAGACTACCTTCCGTAATGAAAATTCTACAATTCATTGGAATAACAAAAATCTCGACAACAGACTACCTTCCATAATGACAAGTCTACCATCCATTGGAGTAACAAAAATCTCCACAACAGATTACCTTCTATAATGACAAGGCTACCATCCATTGGAGTTACGAATATATGAACAACAGACTACCTTCCATAATGATAAGGCTACCATCTATTGGAGTAACAAAAATCACAATGACAAACTACCTTCCATAATGACAAGGCTACCATCCATTAGAGTTAGAAAAATCGGGACAACAGACTACCTTCCATAATGACAAGTCCATAATCCATTGGAATAACAAAAATCTCGACAACAGACTACCTTCCATAATGACAAGGCTTCCATCCATTGGAGTAACAAAAATATCGACAATAGACAACCTTCCATAATGACAAGTCTACCATCCATTGGAGTAACAAAAATCTGAGCAACAGACTACCTTCCATAATTACAAGGCTACCATCCATTGGAGTAACCGAAATCACAATGACAAACTACCTTCCATAATGACAAGGCTACCATCCCTTTGAGTAACAAAAATTGGGACAACAGACTACCTTCCATAATGACAAGGCTTCCATCCATTGGAGTAACAAAATTCACGACAACAAACTACCTTCCATAATGACAAGTCTACAATCCATTAGAATAACGAAAACCTCGACAACAAACTATCTTTCATAATGGCAAGGCTACAATCCAATGGAGTAATAAAAATCTCGACAATAGACTTCCTTCCATAACGACATGTCTACCATCCATTGGAGAAACAAAAATCTGAACAACAGACTACCTTCCATAATGACAAGGCTACCATCCATTGGAGTAACAGAAATCACAATGACAGACTACCTTCCATAATGACAAGGGTATCATCCATTGGAGTAACAAAAATCTCGACAACAAACTACCTTCCATAATGACAAGTCCACAATCCATTGGAATAACAAAAATCTCGACAATAGACTACCTTTCATAATGGGAAGGCTACAATCCAATGGAGTAACAAAAATATCGACAATAGACTACCTTCCATAATGACAAGTCTACCATCCATTGGAGTAACAAAAATCTGAGCAACAGACTACCTTCCATAATGACAAGGCTACCATCCATTGGAGTAACAGAAATCACAACGACAAACTACCTTCCATAATGACAAGGCTACCATCCCTTTGAGTAAAAAAAATATGGACAATAGACTACCTTCCATAATGACAAGCCTTCCATCCATTGGAGTAACAAAAATCTCGACAACATACTACCTTCCATAATGACAAGTCTACAATCCATTGGAATAAAGAAAAGCTCGACAACAAACTATCTTTCATAATGGCAAGGCTACAATCCAATGGAGTAATAAAAATCTTGACAATAGACTACCTTCCATAATGACAAGTCTACCATCCATTGGAGTAACAAAAATCACAACGACAGACTACCTTCCATGATGACAAGGCTACCATCCATTTGAGTAAAAAAAATAGTGACAATAGACTACCTTCCATAATGACAAGGCTACCATTCATTGGAGTAACAAAAATTTCGATAACAGACTACCTTCCGTAATGAAAATTCTACAATGCATTGGAATAACAAAAATCTCGACAACAGACTACCTTCCATAACGACAAGTCTACCATCCATTGGAGTAACAAAAATCTCTACAACAGATTACCTTCTATAATGACAAGGCTACCATCCATTGGAGTTACGAATATATGAACAACAGACTACCTTCCACAATGATAAGGCTACCATCAATTGGAGTAACAAAAATCACAACGACAAACTACCTTCCATAATGACAAGGCTACCATCCATTACAGTTAGAAAAATCGGGACAACAGACTACCTTCCATAATGACAAGCCTACCATCCATTGGAGTGACAAAAATGTCAACAAGAGACTACCTTCCATAATGACAAGGCTACCATCCATTGGAGTAACAAAAATCTCGACAACAAACTACCTTCCATAATGAGAAGGCTACCATCCATTGGATTAACAAATATACCGACAACATACTACCTTCAATAATGACAAGGCTACCATCCATTGGAGTAAGAAAAATAAGGACAATAGAATACCTTCCATATTGACAAGGCTACCATCCATTGGAATAACAAAAATCTCGACAACAAACTACCTTCCATAATGACAAGGCTACCATCCAATGGAGTACGAAAAATCACGACAAAAGACTAACTTCCATAATGACAAGGCTACCATCCATTAGAGTAACCGAAATCACAACAATAGACTTCCTTTCATAATGATAAGGCTACCATCCATATGAGTAACAAAAATCGGGACAACAAATTACCTTCCATAATGACAAGTCTACAATCCATTGGAATAACAAAAATCTCGACAACAGACTACCTTCCATAATGACAAGGCTACAATCCAATGGAGTAACAAAAATATCGAAAATAAACTACCTTCCATAATGACAAGTCTACCATACATTGGAGTAACAAAAATCTGAGCAATAGACTACCTTCCATAATGACAAGGCTACCATCCATTGGAGTAACAGAAATCACAACGACAAACTACCTTCCATAATGACAAGGCTACAATCCAATGGACTAACAAAAATCTCGACAACAAACTACCTTCCATAATGACAAGTCTACCGTACATTGGAGTAAGAAAAATCTGAACAACAGACTACCTTCCATAATGACAAGGCTACCATCCATTGGAGTAACAGAAATCACAATGACAGACTACCTTCCATAATGACAAGCGTATCATCCATTGGAGTAACAAAAATCTCGACAACAAACTACCATCCATATTGACAAGTCCACAATCCATTGGAATAAGAAAAATCTCGACAACAGACTACCTTTCATAATGGGAAGGTTACAATCCAATGGAGGAACAAAAATATCGACAATAGACTACCTTCCATAATGACAAGTCTACCATCCATTGGAGTAACAAAAATCTGAGCAACAGACTACCTTGCATAATGACAAGGCTACCATCCATTGGAGTAACAGAAATCACAACGACAAACTACCTTCCATAATGACAAGGCTACCATCCCTTTGAGTAAAAAAAATATGGACAATAGACTACCTTCCATAATGACAAGCCTTCCATCCATTGGAGTAACAAAAATCTCGACAACATACTACCTTCCATAATGACAAGTCTACAATCCATTGGAATAAAGAAAAGCTCGACAACAAACTATCTTTCATAATGGCAAGGCTACAATCCAATGGAGTAATAAAAATCTTGACAATAGACTACCTTCCATAATGACAAGTCTACCATCCATTGGAGTAACAAAAATCTGAACAACAGACTACCTTCCATAATGACAAGGCTACCATCCATTAGAGTAACAGAAATCACAACGACAGACTACCTTCCATGATGACAAGGCTACCATCCATTTGAGTAAAAAAAATAGTGACAACAGACTACCTTCCATAATGACAAGGCTACAATCCAATGGACTAAAAAAAATCTCGACAACAAACTACCTTCCACAATGACAAGTTTACCATACATTGGAGTAAGAAAAATCTGAACAACAGACTACCTTCCATAATGACAAGGCTACCATCCATTAGAGTAACAGAAATAACAACAATAGACTTCCTTTCATAATGATAAGGCTACCATCCATTGGAGTAACAAAAATCGGGACAACATACTACCTTCCATAATGACAAGTCTACAATCCATTGGAATAACAAAAATCTCGACCACAGACTACCTTCCAAAATGACAAGGCTACAATCCAATGGAGTAACAAAAATATCGAAAATAGACTACCTTCCATAATGACAAATCTACCATACATTGGAGTAACAAATTTCTGAGCAATAGACTACCTTCCATAATGACAAGGCTACCATCCATTGGAGTAACAGAAATCACAACGACAAACTACCTTCCATAATGACAAGGCTACAATCCAATGGACTAACAAAAATCTCGACAACAAACTACCTTCCATAATGACAAGGCTACCATCCATTGGAGTAACAAAAATCTCGAAAACAAACTAACTTCCATAATGAGAAGGCTACCATCCATTGGAGTAACAAAGATACCGACAACATACTACCTTCCATAATGACAAGGCTACCATCCATTGGAGTAAGAAAAATCACGACAATAGAATACCTTCCATATTGACAAGGCTACCATCCATTGGAATAACAAAAATCTCGACAACAGACTACCTTCCATAATGACAAGGCTACCATCCAATGGAGTACGAAAAATCACGACAACAGACTAACTTCCATAATGACAAGGCTACCATCCATTAGAGTAACAGAAATAACAACAATAGACTTCCTTTCATAATGATAAGGCTACCATCCATTTGAGTAACAAAAATCGGGACAACATACTACCTTCCATAATGACAAGTCTACCATACATTGGAGTAACAAAAATCTGAACAACAGACTACCTTCCATAATGACAAGGCTACCATCCATTGGAGTAACAGAAATCACAATGACAGACTACCTTCCATAATGACAAGGGTATCATCCATTGGAGTAACAAAAATCTCGACAACAGACTACCTTCCATAATGACAAGTCCATAATCCATTCGAATAACAAAAATCTCGACAACAGACTACCTTCCATAATGACAAGGCTACCATCCAATGGAGTACGAAAAATCACGACAACAGACTAACTTCCATAATGACAAGGCTACCATCCATTAGAGTAACAGAAATCACAACAATAGACTTCCTTTCATAAAGATAAGGCTACCATCCATTTGAGTAACAAAAATCGGGACAACAGACTACCTTCCATAATGACAAGTCTACAATCCATTGGAATAACAAAAATCTCGACAACAGACTACCTTCCAAAATGACAAGGCTACAATCCAATGGAGTAACAAAAATATCGAAAATAGACTACCTTCCATAATGACTAGTCTACCATACATTGGAGTAACAAAAATCTAAGCAATAGACTACCTTCCATAATGACAAGGCTACCATCCATTGGAGTAACAGAAATCACAACGACAAACTACCTTCCATAATGACAAGGCTACAATCCAATGGACTAACAAAAATCTCGACAACAAACTACCTTCCATAATGATAAGTCTACCATACATTGGAGTAACAAAAATCTGAACAACAGACTACCTTCCATAATGACAAGGCTACCATCCATTGGAGTAACAGAAATCACAATGACAGACTACCTTCCATAATGACAAGGGTATCATCCATTGGAGTAACAAAAATCTCGACAACAGACTACCTTCAATAATGACAAGTCCATAATCCATTAGAATAACAAAAATCTCGACAACAGACTACCTTCCATAATGACAAGGCTACAATCCAATGGAGTAACAAAAATATCGAAAATAGAGTACCTTCCATAATGACAAGTCTACCATACATTGGAGTAACAAAAATCTGAGCAATAGACTACCTTCCATAATGACAAGGCTACCATCCATTGGAGTAACAGAAATCACAACGAGAAACTACCTTCCATAATGACAAGGCTACAATCCAATGGACTAACAAAAATCTCGACAACAAACTACCTCCCATAATGACAAGTCTACCATACATTGGAGTAACAAAAATCTTAACAACAAACTACCTTCCATAATGACAAGGCTACCATCCATTGGAGTAACAGAAATCACAATGACAGACTACCTTCCATAATGACAAGGGTATCATCCATTGGAGTAACAAAAATCTCGACAACAGACTACCTTCCATAATGACAAGTCCACAATCCATTGGAATAACAAAAATCTTGACAACAGACTACCTTCCATAATGACAAGGCTACCATCCATTAGAGTAACAGAAATCCTAACGACAAACTACCTTCCATAATGACAAGGCTACCATCCCTTGGAGTAACAAAAATCGGGACAACGGACTACGTTCCATAATGACAAGGCTTGCATCCATTGGAGTAACAAAAATCTAGACAACGGACTACCTTCCATAATTACAAGGCTACAATCCATTATAGTAAAAAAAATATCGACAATAGACTCCCTTTCATAATGACAAGTCTACCATCCATTGGAGTAACGAATATATGAACAACAGACTACCTTCCATAATGATAAGGCTACCATCGATTGGAGTAAAATAAATCACAATGACAAACTACCTTCCATAATGACAAGGCTACCATCCATTAGAGAAACAAAAATCGGGACAACAGACTACCTTCCATAATGACAAGCCTATAATCCATTGGAGTAACAAAAATGTCAACATAAGACTACCTTCCATAATTACAAGGCTACCACCCATTGGAGTAACAAAAATCCCGACAAGAAACTAACTTCCATAATGAGAAGGCTACCATCCATTGGAGTAACAAAGATACCGACAACATACTACCTTCCATAATGACAAGGCTACCATCCATTGGAGTAAGAAAAATCACGACAATAGAATACCTTCCATATTGACATGTCTACCATCCATTGGAATAACAAAAATCTCGACAACAGACTACCTTCCATAATGACAAGGCTACCATCCAATGGAGTACGAAAAATCACGACAATAGACTAACTTCCATAATGACAAGGCTACCATCCATTAGAGTAACAGAAATCACAACAATAGACTTTCTTTCATAATGATAAGGCTACCATCCATTTGAGTAACAAAAATCTGGACAACAGACTACCTTCCATAATGACAAGTCTACAATCCATTGGAATAACAAAAATCTCGACAACAGACTACCTTCCAAAATGACAAGGCTACAATCCAATGGAGTAACAAAAATATCGAAAATAGACTACCTTCCATAATGACAAGTCTACCATACATTGGAGTCACAAAAATCTGAGCAATAGACTACCTTCCATAATGACATGGCTACCATCCATTGGAGTAACAGAAATCACAACGACAAACTACCTTCCATAATGACAAGGCTACAATCCAACGGACTAACAAAAATCTCGACAACAAACTACCTTCCATAATGACAAGTCTACCATACATTGGAGTAACAAAAATCTGAACAACGGACTACCTTCCATAATGACAAGGCTACCATCCATTGGAGTAACAGAAATCACAATGACAGACTACCTTCCATAATGACAAGGGTATCATCCATTGGAGTAACAAAAATCTCGACAACAGACTACCTTCCATAATGACAAGTCCATAATCCATTGGAATAACAAAAATCTCGACAATAGACTACCTTCCATAATGACAAGGCTACCATCCAATGGAGTACGAAAAATCACGACAACAGACTAACTTCCATAATGACAAGGCTACCATCCATTAGAGTAACAGAAATCACAACAATAGACTTCCTTTCATAATGATAAGGCTACCATCCATTTGAGTAACAAAAATCGGGACAACAGACTACCTTCCATAATGACAAGTCTACAATCCATTGGAATAACAAAAATCTCGACAACAGACTACCTTCCAAAATGACAAGACTACAATCCAATGGAGTAACAAAAATATCGAAAATAGACTACCTTCCATAATGACTAGTCTACCATACATTGGAGTAACAAAAATCTGAGCAATAGGCTACCTTCCATAATGACAAGGCTACCATCCATTGGAGTAACAAAAATCACAACGACAAACTACCTTCCATAATGACAAGGCTACAATCCAATGGACTAACAAAAATCTCGACAACAAACTACCTTCCATAATGACAAGTCTACCATACATTGGAGTAACAAAAATCTGAACAACAGACTACCTTCCATAATGACAAGGCTACCATCCATTGGAGTAACAGAAATCACAATGACAGACTACCTTCCATAATGACAAGGGTATCATCCATTGGAGTAACAAAAATCTCGACAACAGACTACCTTCAATAATGACAAGTCCATAATCCATTAGAATAACAAAAATCTCGACAACAGACTACCTTCCATAATGACAAGGCTACAATCCAATGGAGTAACAAAAATATCGAAAATAGACTACCTTCCATAATGACAAGTCTACCATACATTGGAGTAACAAAAATCTGAGCAATAGACTACCTTCCATAATGACAAGGCTACCATCCATTGGAGTAACAGAAATCACAACGAGAAACTACCTTCCATAATGACAAGGCTACAATCCAATGGACTAACAAAAATCTCGACAACAAACTACCTCCCATAATGACAAGTCTACCATACATTGGAGTAACAAAAATCTTAACAACAAACTACCTTCCATAATGACAAGGCTACCATCCATTGGAGTAACAGAAATCACAATGACAGACTACCTTCCATAATGACAAGGGTATCATCCATTGGAGTAACAAAAATCTCGACAACAGACTACCTTCCATAATGACAAGTCCACAATCCATTGGAATAACAAAAATCTTGACAACAGACTACCTTCCATAATGACAAGGCTACCATCCATTAGAGTAACAGAAATCCTAACGACAAACTACCTTCCATAATGACAAGGCTACCATCCCTTGGAGTAACAAAAATTGGGACAACAGACTACGTTCCATAATGACAAGGCTTGCATCCATTGGAGTAACAAAAATCTAGACAACGGACTACCTTCCATAATTACAAGGCTACAATCCATTATAGTAACAAAAATATCGACAATAGACTCCCTTTCATAATGACAAGTCTACCATCCATTGGAGTAACGAATATATGAACAACAGACTACCTTCCATAATGATAAGGCTACCATCGATTGGAGTAAAATAAATCACAATGACAAACTACCTTCCATAATGACAAGGCTACCATCCATTAGAGAAACAAAAATCGGGACAACAGACTACCTTCCATAATGACAAGCCTACCATCCATTGGAGTAACAAAAATGTCAACAAGAGACTACCTTCCATAATGACAAGGCTACCATCCATTGGAGTAACAAAAATCCCGACAACAAACTAACTTCCATAATGAGAAGGCTACCATCCATTGGAGTAACAAAGATACCGACAACATACTACCTTCCATAATGACAAGGCTACCATCCATTGGAGTAAGAAAAATCACGACAATAGAATACCTTCCATATTGACATGTCTACCATCCATTGGAATAACAAAAATCTCGACAACAGACTACCTTCCATAATGACAAGGCTACCATCCAATGGAGTACGAAAAATCACGACAATAGACTAACTTCCATAATGACAAGGCTACCATCCATTAGAGTAACAGAAATCACAACAATAGACTTTCTTTCATAATGATAAGGCTACCATCCATTTGAGTAACAAAAATCTGGACAACAGACTACCTTCCATAATGACAAGTCTACAATCCATTGGAATAACAAAAATCTCGAAAACAGACTACCTTCCAAAATGACAAGGCTACAATCCAATGGAGTAACAAAAATATCGAAAATAGACTACCTTCCATAATGACTAGTCTACCATACATTGGAGTAACAAAAATCTAAGCAATAGACTACCTTCCATAATGACAAGGCTACCATCCATTGGAGTAACAGAAATCACAACGACAAACTACCTTCCATAATGACAAGGCTACAATCCAATGGACTAACAAAAATCTCGACAACAAACTACCTTCCATAATGATAAGTCTACCATACATTGGAGTAACAAAAATCTGAACAACAGACTACCTTCCATAATGACAAGGCTACCATCCATTGGAGTAACAGAAATCACAATGACAGACTACCTTCCATAATGACAAGGGTATCATCCATTGGAGTAACAAAAATCTCGACAACAGACTACCTTCAATAATGACAAGTCCATAATCCATTAGAATAACAAAAATCTCGACAACAGACTACCTTCCATAATGACAAGGCTACAATCCAATGGAGTAACAAAAATATCGAAAATAGAGTACCTTCCATAATGACAAGTCTACCATACATTGGAGTAACAAAAATCTGAGCAATAGACTACCTTCCATAATGACAAGGCTACCATCCATTGGAGTAACAGAAATCACAACGAGAAACTACCTTCCATAATGACAAGGCTACAATCCAATGGACTAACAAAAATCTCGACAACAAACTACCTCCCATAATGACAAGTCTACCATACATTGGAGTAACAAAAATCTTAACAACAAACTACCTTCCATAATGACAAGGCTACCATCCATTGGAGTAACAGAAATCACAATGACAGACTACCTTCCATAATGACAAGGGTATCATCCATTGGAGTAACAAAAATCTCGACAACAGACTACCTTCCATAATGACAAGTCCACAATCCATTGGAATAACAAAAATCTTGACAACAGACTACCTTCCATAATGACAAGGCTACCATCCATTAGAGTAACAGAAATCCTAACGACAAACTACCTTCCATAATGACAAGGCTACCATCCCTTGGAGTAACAAAAATCGGGACAACGGACTACGTTCCATAATGACAAGGCTTGCATCCATTGGAGTAACAAAAATCTAGACAACGGACTACCTTCCATAATTACAAGGCTACAATCCATTATAGTAAAAAAAATATCGACAATAGACTCCCTTTCATAATGACAAGTCTACCATCCATTGGAGTAACGAATATATGAACAACAGACTACCTTCCATAATGATAAGGCTACCATCGATTGGAGTAAAATAAATCACAATGACAAACTACCTTCCATAATGACAAGGCTACCATCCATTAGAGAAACAAAAATCGGGACAACAGACTACCTTCCATAATGACAAGCCTATAATCCATTGGAGTAACAAAAATGTCAACATAAGACTACCTTCCATAATTACAAGGCTACCACCCATTGGAGTAACAAAAATCCCGACAAGAAACTAACTTCCATAATGAGAAGGCTACCATCCATTGGAGTAACAAAGATACCGACAACATACTACCTTCCATAATGACAAGGCTACCATCCATTGGAGTAAGAAAAATCACGACAATAGAATACCTTCCATATTGACATGTCTACCATCCATTGGAATAACAAAAATCTCGACAACAGACTACCTTCCATAATGACAAGGCTACCATCCAATGGAGTACGAAAAATCACGACAATAGACTAACTTCCATAATGACAAGGCTACCATCCATTAGAGTAACAGAAATCACAACAATAGACTTTCTTTCATAATGATAAGGCTACCATCCATTTGAGTAACAAAAATCTGGACAACAGACTACCTTCCATAATGACAAGTCTACAATCCATTGGAATAACAAAAATCTCGACAACAGACTACCTTCCAAAATGACAAGGCTACAATCCAATGGAGTAACAAAAATATCGAAAATAGACTACCTTCCATAATGACAAGTCTACCATACATTGGAGTCACAAAAATCTGAGCAATAGACTACCTTCCATAATGACATGGCTACCATCCATTGGAGTAACAGAAATCACAACGACAAACTACCTTCCATAATGACAAGGCTACAATCCAACGGACTAACAAAAATCTCGACAACAAACTACCTTCCATAATGACAAGTCTACCATACATTGGAGTAACAAAAATCTGAACAACGGACTACCTTCCATAATGACAAGGCTACCATCCATTGGAGTAACAGAAATCACAATGACAGACTACCTTCCATAATGACAAGGGTATCATCCATTGGAGTAACAAAAATCTCGACAACAGACTACCTTCCATAATGACAAGTCCATAATCCATTGGAATAACAAAAATCTCGACAATAGACTACCTTCCATAATGACAAGGCTACCATCCAATGGAGTACGAAAAATCACGACAACAGACTAACTTCCATAATGACAAGGCTACCATCCATTAGAGTAACAGAAATCACAACAATAGACTTCCTTTCATATTGATAAGGCTACCATCCATTTGAGTAACAAAAATCGGGACAACAGACTACCTTCCATAATGACAAGTCTACAATCCATTGGAATAACAAAAATCTCGACAACAGACTACCTTCCAAAATGACAAGACTACAATCCAATGGAGTAACAAAAATATCGAAAATAGACTACCTTCCATAATGACTAGTCTACCATACATTGGAGTA
Source organism: Vicia faba (assembly GCA_948472305.1). Taxonomy (NCBI): domain Eukaryota; kingdom Viridiplantae; phylum Streptophyta; class Magnoliopsida; order Fabales; family Fabaceae; genus Vicia; species Vicia faba. The sequence continues at coordinate 613,495,809 of OX451741.1, forward strand.
ACAAAAATCTGAGCAATAGGCTACCTTCCATAATGACAAGGCTACCATCCATTGGAGTAACAAAAATCACAACGACAAACTACCTTCCATAATGACAAGGCTACAATCCAATGGACTAACAAAAATCTCGACAACAAACTACCTTCCATAATGACAAGTCTACCATACATTGGAGTAACAAAAATCTGAACAACAGACTACCTTCCATAATGACAAGGCTACCATCCATTGGAGTAACAGAAATCACAATGACAGACTACCTTCCATAATGACAAGGGTATCATCCATTGGAGTAACAAAAATCTCGACAACAGACTACCTTCAATAATGACAAGTCCATAATCCATTAGAATAACAAAAATCTCGACAACAGACTACCTTCCATAATGACAAGGCTACAATCCAATGGAGTAACAAAAATATCGAAAATAGACTACCTTCCATAATGACAAGTCTACCATACATTGGAGTAACAAAAATCTGAGCAATAGACTACCTTCCATAATGACAAGGCTACCATCCATTGGAGTAACAGAAATCACAACGAGAAACTACCTTCCATAATGACAAGGCTACAATCCAATGGACTAACAAAAATGTCGACAACAAACTACCTCCCATAATGACAAGTCTACCATACATTGGAGTAACAAAAATCTTAACAACAAACTACCTTCCATAATGACAAGGCTACCATCCATTGGAGTAACAGAAATCACAATGACAGACTACCTTCCATAATGACAAGGGTATCATCCATTGGAGTAACAAAAATCTCGACAACAGACTACCTTCCATAATGACAAGTCCACAATCCATTGGAATAACAAAAATCTTGACAACAGACTACCTTCCATAATGACAAGGCTACCATCCATTAGAGTAACAGAAATCCTAACGACAAACTACCTTCCATAATGACAAGGCTACCATCCCTTGGAGTAACAAAAATTGGGACAACAGACTACGTTCCATAATGACAAGGCTTGCATCCATTGGAGTAACAAAAATCTAGACAACGGACTACCTTCCATAATTACAAGGCTACAATCCATTATAGTAACAAAAATATCGACAATAGACTCCCTTTCATAATGACAAGTCTACCATCCATTGGAGTAACGAATATATGAACAACAGACTACCTTCCATAATGATAAGGCTACCATCGATTGGAGTAAAATAAATCACAATGACAAACTACCTTCCATAATGACAAGGCTACCATCCATTAGAGAAACAAAAATCGGGACAACAGACTACCTTCCATAATGACAAGCCTACCATCCATTGGAGTAACAAAAATGTCAACAAGAGACTACCTTCCATAATGACAAGGCTACCATCCATTGGAGTAACAAAAATCCCGACAACAAACTAACTTCCATAATGAGAAGGCTACCATCCATTGGAGTAACAAAGATACCGACAACATACTACCTTCCATAATGACAAGGCTACCATCCATTGGAGTAAGAAAAATCACGACAATAGAATACCTTCCATATTGACATGTCTACCATCCATTGGAATAACAAAAATCTCGACAACAGACTACCTTCCATAATGACAAGGCTACCATCCAATGGAGTACGAAAAATCACGACAATAGACTAACTTCCATAATGACAAGGCTACCATCCATTAGAGTAACAGAAATCACAACAATAGACTTTCTTTCATAATGATAAGGCTACCATCCATTTGAGTAACAAAAATCTGGACAACAGACTACCTTCCATAATGACAAGTCTACAATCCATTGGAATAACAAAAATCTCGACAACAGACTACCTTCCAAAATGACAAGGCTACAATCCAATGGAGTAACAAAAATATCGAAAATAGACTACCTTCCATAATGACAAGTCTACCATACATTGGAGTCACAAAAATCTGAGCAATAGACTACCTTCCATAATGACATGGCTACCATCCATTGGAGTAACAGAAATCACAACGACAAACTACCTTCCATAATGACAAGGCTACAATCCAATGGACTAACAAAAATCTCGACAACAAACTACCTTCCATAATGACAAGTCTACCATACATTGGAGTAACAAAAATCTGAACAACGGACTACCTTCCATAATGACAAGGATACCATCCATTGGAGTAACAGAAATCACAATGACAGACTACCTTCCATAATGACAAGGGTATCATCCATTGGAGTAACAAAAATCTCGACAACAGACTACCTTCCATAATGACAAGTCCATAATCCATTGGAATAACAAAAATCTCGACAATAGACTACCTTCCATAATGATAAGGCTACCATCCAATGGAGTACGAAAAATCACGACAACAGACTAACTTCCATAATGACAAGGCTACCATCCATTAGAGTAACAGAAATCACAACAATAGACTTCCTTTCATAATGATAAGGCTACCATCCATTTGAGTAACAAAAATCGGGACAACAGACTACCTTCCATAATGACAAGTCTACAATCCATTGGAATAACAAAAATCTCGACAACAGACTACCTTCCAAAATGACAAGACTACAATCCAATGGAGTAACAAAAATATCGAAAATAGACTACCTTCCATAATGACTAGTCTACCATACATTGGAGTAACAAAAATCTGAGCAATAGGCTACCTTCCATAATGACAAGGCTACCATCCATTGGAGTAACAGAAATCACAACGACAAACTACCTTCCATAATGACAAGGGTATCATCCATTGGAGTAACAAAAATCTCGACAACAGACTACCTTCCATAATGACAAGTCTACCATACATTGGAGTAACAAAAATCTGAACAACAGACTACCTTCCATAATGACAAGGCTACCATCCATTGGAGTAACAGAAATCACAATGACAGACTACCTTCCATAATGACAAGGGTATCATCCATTGGAGTAACAAAAATCTCGACAACAGACTACCTTCAATAATGACAAGTCCATAATCCATTAGAATAACAAAAATCTCGACAACAGACTACCTTCCATAATGACAAGGCTACAATCCAATGGAGTAACAAAAATATCGAAAATAGACTACCTTCCATAATGACAAGTCTACCATACATTGGAGTAACAAAAATCTGAGCAATAAACTACCTTCCATAATGACAAGGCTACCATCCATTGGAGTAACAGAAATCACAACGAGAAACTACCTTCCATAATGACAAGGCTACAATCCAATGGACTAACAAAAATCTCGACAACAAACTACCTCCCATAATGACAAGTCTACCATACATTGGAGTAACAAAAATCTTAACAACAAACTACCTTCCATAATGACAAGGCTACCATCCATTGGAGTAACAGAAATCACAATGACAGACTACCTTCCATAATGACAAGGGTATCATCCATTGGAGTAACAAAAATCTCGACAACAGACTACCTTCCATAATGACAAGTCCACAATCCATTGGAATAACAAAAATCTTGACAACAGACTACCTTCCATAATGACAAGGCTACCATCCATTAGAGTAACAGAAATCCTAACGACAAACTACCTTCCATAATGACAAGGCTACCATCCCTTGGAGTAACAAAAATCGGGACAACGGACTACCTTCCATAATGACAAGGCTTGCATCCATTGGAGTAACAAAAATCTAGACAACGGACTACCTTCCATAATTACAAGGCTACAATCCATTATAGTAACAAAAATATCGACAATAGACTTCCTTTCATAATGACAAGTCTACCATCCATTGGAGTAACGAATATATGAACAACAGACTACCTTCCATAATGATAAGGCTACCATCGATTGGAGTAACAAAAATCACAATGACAAACTACCTTCCATAATGACAAGGCTACCATCCATTAGAGAAACAAAAATCGGGACAACAGACTACCTTCCATAATGACAAGCCTACCATCCATTGGAGTAACAAAAATGTCAACAAGAGACTACCTTCCATAATGACAAGGCTACCATCCATTGGAGTAACAAAAATCTCGACAACAAACTAACTTCCATAATGAGAAGGCTACCATCCAATGGAGTAACAAAGATACCGACAACATACTACCTTCCATAATGACAAGGCTACCATCCATTGGAGTAAGAAAAATCACGACAATAGAATACCTTCCATATTGACAAGGCTACCATCCATTGGAATAACAAAAATCTCGACAACAGACTACCTTCCATAATGACAAGGCTACCATCCAATGGAGTACGAAAAATCACGACAACAGACTACCTTCCATAATGACAAGGCTACCATACATTGGAGTAACAAAACTCACGACAACATACTACCTTCCATAATGACAAGGTTACCATCCATTGGAGTAACAAAAATCACAATGACATACTACCTTCCATAATGACAAGGGTATCATCCATTGGAGTAACAAAAATCTCGACAACAGACTACCTTCCATAATGACAAGTCCATAATCCGTTGGAATAACAAAAATCTCGACAACAGACTACCTTCCATAATGACAAGGCTACAATCCAATGGAGTAACAAAAATATCAAAAATAGACTACCTTCCATAATGACAAGTCTACCATACATTGGAGTAACAAAAATCTGAGCAATAGACTACCTTCCATAATGACAAAGCTACCATCCATTGGAGTAACATAAATCACAACGAGAAACTACCTTCCATAATGACAAGGCTACAATCCAATGGACTAACAAAAATCTCGACAACAAACTACCTTCCATAATGACAAGTCTACCATACATTGGAGTAACAAAAATCTTAATAACAAACTACCTTCCATAATGACAAGGCTACCACCCATTGGAGTAACAGAAATCACAATGACAGACTACCTTCCATAAAGACAAGGGTGTCATCCATTGGAGTAACAAAAATCTCGACAACAGACTACCTTCCATAATGACAAGTCCACAATCCATTGGAATAACAAAAATCTTGACAACAGACTACCTTTCATAATGGCAAGGCTACAATCCAATGGAGTAACAAAAATATCGACAATAGACTACCTTCCATAATGACAAGTCTACCATCCATTGGAGTAACAAAAATCTGAGCAACAGACTACCTTCCATAATGACAAGGCTACCATCCATTGGAGTAACAGAAATCACAACGACAAACTACCTTCCATAATGACAAGGCTATCATCCTTTTGAGTAACAAAAATCGGGACAACAGACTACCTTCCATAATGACAACGCTTCCATCCATTGGAGTAACAAAAATCTGGACAACGGACTACCTTCCATAATGACAAGTCTAAAATCCATTGGAATAACAAAAATCTCGACAACAGACTACCTTTCATAATGGCAAGGTTACAATCCAATGGAGTAACAAAAATCTCGACAATAGACTACCTTCCATAATGACAAGTCTACCATCCATTGGAGTAACTAAAATCTAAACAACAGACTACCTTCAATAATGACAAGGCTACCATCCATTGGAGTAACAGAAATCACAACGACAGAATACCTTCCATAATGACAAGGCTCCCATCCATTGGAGTAACAAAAATTCTCGACAAAAGACTACCTTCCATAACGACAAGGCTACAATCCATGGAGTAACAAAAATCGGGACAACAGACTACCTTCCATAATGACAAGGCTACCATCCATTAGTGTAACAAAAATTTCAACAAGAGACTACCTTCCATAATGACAAGGCTACCATCCATTGGAGTAAAAAAAATCTCGACAACAAACTACCTTCCATAATGAGAAGGCTACCATCCATTAGAGTATCAAAGATATCGACAACATACTACCTTCAATAATGACAAGGCTACCATCCATTGGAGTAAGAAATAGCACGACAATAGAATACCTTCCATAATGATAAGGCTACCATCCATTAGAATAACAAAAATATCGACAACAGACTACCTTACATAATGACAAGGCTACAATCCAATGGAGTAACAAAAATCTCGACAACAAACTACCTTCCATAATGACAAGTCTACCATACATTGGAATAACAAAAATCACAATGATAGACTACCTTCCATAATGACAAGGCTACCATCCCTTTGAGTGACAAAAATCAGGACAATAGACTACCTTCAATAATGACAAGGCTTCCATCCATTGGAGTAATAAAAATCTCGACAACAGACTACCTTCCATAATGACAAGTCTATAATCTGTTGGAATAACAAAAATCTCGACAACAAAATACCTTTCACAATGGCAAGGCTACAATCCAATGGAGTAACAAAAATCTCGACAATAGACTACCTTCCATAATGACAAGTCTAACATCCACTGGAGTAACAAAAATCTGAACAACAGACTACCTTCCATAATGACAAGGCTACCATCCGTTGGAGTAACAGAAATCACAACGACATACTACCTTCCATAATGATAAGGCTACCATCCAATGGAGTAACAAAAATCTCGACAAGATACTACCTTCCGTAATGAAAATTCTACAATGCATTGGAATAACAAAATTCTCGACAAAAGACTACCTTCCATAATGACAAGGCTACAATCCATTGGAGTAACAAAAATCGGGACAACAAACTACCTTCCATAATGACAAGGCAACCATCCATTGGAGTAACAAAAATGTCAACAAGAGACTACCTTCCATAATGACAAGGCTACTCTCCATTGGAGTAACAAAAATCTCGACAACAAACTACCTTCCATAATGAGAAGGATACCATCCATTGGAGTAACAAAGATATCGACAACATACTACCTTCCATAATGAAAAGGCTACCATCCATTGGAGTAAGAAATATCACGACAATAGAATACCTTCCATAATGACAAGGCTACCATCCATTGGAATAACAAAAATATCGACAACAGACTACCTTCCATAATGACAAGGCTACAATCCAATGGAGTAACAAAAATCTCGACAACAAACTACCTTCCATAATGACAAGTCAACCATACATTGGAGTAACAAAAATATGAACAACAGACTACCTTCCATAATGACAAGGCTACCATCCATTGGAATAACAAAAATCACAATGGTAGACTACCTTCCATAATAACAAAAATCTCGACAATAGACTACCTTCCAAAATGACAAGTCCATAATCCATTAGAATAACAAAAATCTCGACAACATACTACCTTTAATAATGGCAAGACTACAATCCAATGGAGTAACAAAAATATAGACAACAGAGTACCTTCCATAATGACAAGTCTACCATCCATTGGAGTAACAAAAATCTGAGCAACAGACTGCCTTCCATAATGACAAGGCTACCATCCATTGGAGTAACAGAAATCACAACGACAAACTGCCTTCCATAATGACAAGGCTACCATCCCTTTGAGTGACAAAAATCGGGACAATAGACTAGCTTCCATTATGACAAGGCTTCCATCCATTGGAGTAATAAAAATCTCGACAATAGAATACCTTCCATAATGACAAGTCTACAATCTGTTGGAATAACAAAAATCTCGACAACAGACTACCTTTCATAATGGCAAGGCTACAATCCAATGGAGTAACAAAAATCTCGACAATAGACTTCCTTCCATAATGACAAGGCTACCATCCATTGGAGTAACAAAAATCACAACGACAGACTACCTTCCATAATGATAAGGCTACCATCCATTTGAGTGACAAAAATAGGGACAACAGACTACCTTCCATAATGACAAGGCTACCATCCATTGGAGTAACAAAAATCTCGACAACAGACTACCTTCCGTAATGAAAATTCTACAATGCATTGGAATAACAAAATTCTCGACAAAAGACTACCTTCCATAATGACAAGGATACAATCCAATGGAGTAACAAAAATCTCGACAACAGAATACCTTCCATAATGACAAGTCTACCATCCATTGGAGTAACAAAAATCTCTACAACAGATTACCTTCCATAATGACAAGGCTACCATCCATTGGAGTAACAAAAATCTCGACAATAGACCACCTTCCATAATGACAAGGCTACAATCCACTGTAGTAACAAAAATATCGACAATAGACTACTTTCCATAATGACAAGGTTACAATCCAATGGAGTAACAAAAATCGGGACAACAGACTACCTTTCATAATGACAAGGCTACCATCCATTGGAGTAACAAAAATGTCAACAAGAGACTACCTTCCATAATGACAAGGCTACCATCCATTGGAGTAACAAAAATCTCGACAACAAACTACCTTCCATAATGAGAAGGCTACCATCCATTGGAGTAACAAAGATATTGACAACATACTACCTTCCATAATGACAAGGCTACCATCCATTGGAGTAAGAAATATCACGACAATAGAATACCTTCCATAATGACAAGGCTACCTTCCATTGGAATAACAAAAATCTCGACAACAGACTACCTTCCATAATGACAAGGCTACCATCCAATGTAGTCAGAAAAATCACGACAACAGACTACCTTCCATAATGAAAAGGCTACCATCCATTGGAGTAACAGAAATCACAATGATAAACTGCCTTTCATAATGACAAGGCTACCATCCATTTGAGTAACAAAAATTGGGACAACAGACTACCTTCCATAATGACAATTCTACAATCCATTGGAATAACAAAAATATCGATAACAGACTACCTACCATAATGACAAGGCTACAATCTAATGGAGTAACAAAAATCTCGACAACAAACTACCTTCCATAATGACAAGTCTACCATACATTGGAGTAACAAAAATCTGAACAACAGACTACCTTCCATAATGACAAGGCTACCATCCATTGGAATAACGGAAATCACAATGATAGACTACCTTCCATAATGAAAAGGCTATCATCCATTGGAGTTACAAAAATCTCTACAACAGACTACCTTCCATAATGATAAGTCCACATTCCATTGGAATAACAAAAATCTCGACAATAGACAACCTTTCATAATGGCAAGGCTACAATCCAATGGAGTAACAAAAATATTGACAATAGACTACCTTCCATAATGACAAGTCTACCATCCATTGGAGTAACAGAAATCACAACGACAAACTACCTTCCATAATGACAAGGCTACCATCCCTTTGAGTGACAAAAATCGGGACAATAGACTACCTTCCATAATGACAAGGCTTCCATCCATTGGAGTAATAAAAATCTCGACAACAGACTACCTTCCATAATGACAAGTCTACAATCTATTGGAATAACAAAAATCTCGACAACAGACTACCTTTCATAATGGCAAGGCTACAATCCAATGGAGTAACAAAAATCTCGACAATAGACTACCTTCCATAATGACAAGTCTAACATCCATTGGAGTAACAAAAATCTGAATAACAGACTACCTTCCATAATCACAAGGCTACCATCAATTGGAGTAACAGAAATCACAACGACATACTACCTTCCATAATGATAACGCTACCATCCATTGGAGTAACAAAAATCTCGACAAGAGACTACCTTCCGTAATGAAAATTCTACAATGCGTTGGAATATCAAAATTCTCGACAAAAGACTACCTTCCATAATGACAAGGCTACAATTCAATGGAGTAATAAAAATCTCGACAACAGACTACCTTCCATAACGACAAGGCTACAATCCATGGAGTAACAAAAATCGGGACAATAGACTACCTTCCATAATGACAAGGCTACCATCCATTAGAGTAACAAAAATGTCAACAAGAGACTACCTTCCATAATGACAAGGCTACCATCCATTGGAGTAAAAAAAATCTCGACAACAAACTACCTTCCATAATGAGAAGGCTACCATCCATTAGAGTAACAAAGATATCGACAACATACTACCTTCAATAATGACAAGGCTACCATCCATTGGAGTAAGAAATAGCACGACAATAGAATACCTTCCATAATGACAAGGCTACCATCCATTAGAATAACAAAAATATCGACAACAGACTACCTTACATAATGACAAGGCTACAATCCAATGGAGTAACAAAAATCTCGACAACAAACTACCTTCCATAATGACAAGTCTACCATACATTGGAGTAACACAAATCTGAACAACAGACTACCTTCCATAATGACAAGGCTACCATCCATTGGAATAACAAAAATCACAATGATAGACTACCTTCCATAATGACAAGGCTACCATCCCTTTGAGTGACAAAAATCAGGACAATAGACTACCTTCCATAATGACAAGGCTACCATCCATTGGAGTAACAAAAATCTCGACAACAGACTACCTTCCGTAATGAAAATTCTACAATGCATTGGAATAACAAAATTCTCGACAAAAGACTACCTTCCATAATGACAAGGATACAATCCAATGGAGTAACAAAAATCTCGACAACAGAATACCTTCCATAATGACAAGTCTACCATCCATTGGAGTAACAAAAATCTCTACAACAGATTACCTTCCATAATGACAAGGCTACCATCCATTGGAGTAACAAAAATCTCGACAATAGACCACCTTCCATAATGACAAGGCTACAATCCACTGTAGTAACAAAAATATCGACAATAGACTACTTTCCATAATGACAAGGTTACAATCCAATGGAGTAACAAAAATCGGGACAACAGACTACCTTTCATAATGACAAGGCTACCATCCATTGGAGTAACAAAAATGTCAACAAGAGACTACCTTCCATAATGACAAGGCTACCATCCATTGGAGTAACAAAAATCTCGACAACAAACTACCTTCCATAATGAGAAGGCTACCATCCATTGGAGTAACAAAGATATTGACAACATACTACCTTCCATAATGACAAGGCTACCATCCATTGGAGTAAGAAATATCACGACAATAGAATACCTTCCATAATGACAAGGCTACCTTCCATTGGAATAACAAAAATCTCGACAACAGACTACCTTCCATAATGACAAGGCTACCATCCAATGTAGTCAGAAAAATCACGACAACAGACTACCTTCCATAATGAAAAGGCTACCATCCATTGGAGTAACAGAAATCACAATGATAAACTGCCTTTCATAATGACAAGGCTACCATCCATTTGAGTAACAAAAATTGGGACAACAGACTACCTTCCATAATGACAATTCTACAATCCATTGGAATAACAAAAATATCGATAACAGACTACCTACCATAATGACAAGGCTACAATCTAATGGAGTAACAAAAATCTCGACAACAAACTACCTTCCATAATGACAAGTCTACCATACATTGGAGTAACAAAAATCTGAACAACAGACTACCTTCCATAATGACAAGGCTACCATCCATTGGAATAACGGAAATCACAATGATAGACTACCTTCCATAATGAAAAGGCTATCATCCATTGGAGTTACAAAAATCTCTACAACAGACTACCTTCCATAATGATAAGTCCACATTCCATTGGAATAACAAAAATCTCGACAATAGACAACCTTTCATAATGGCAAGGCTACAATCCAATGGAGTAACAAAAATATTGACAATAGACTACCTTCCATAATGACAAGTCTACCATCCATTGGAGTAACAGAAATCACAACGACAAACTACCTTCCATAATGACAAGGCTACCATCCCTTTGAGTGACAAAAATCGGGACAATAGACTACCTTCCATAATGACAAGGCTTCCATCCATTGGAGTAATAAAAATCTCGACAACAGACTACCTTCCATAATGACAAGTCTACAATCTATTGGAATAACAAAAATCTCGACAACAGACTACCTTTCATAATGGCAAGGCTACAATCCAATGGAGTAACAAAAATCTCGACAATAGACTACCTTCCATAATGACAAGTCTAACATCCATTGGAGTAACAAAAATCTGAATAACAGACTACCTTCCATAATCACAAGGCTACCATCAATTGGAGTAACAGAAATCACAACGACATACTACCTTCCATAATGATAACGCTACCATCCATTGGAGTAACAAAAATCTCGACAAGAGACTACCTTCCGTAATGAAAATTCTACAATGCGTTGGAATATCAAAATTCTCGACAAAAGACTACCTTCCATAATGACAAGGCTACAATTCAATGGAGTAATAAAAATCTCGACAACAGACTACCTTCCATAACGACAAGGCTACAATCCATGGAGTAACAAAAATCGGGACAATAGACTACCTTCCATAATGACAAGGCTACCATCCATTAGAGTAACAAAAATGTCAACAAGAGACTACCTTCCATAATGACAAGGCTACCATCCATTGGAGTAAAAAAAATCTCGACAACAAACTACCTTCCATAATGAGAAGGCTACCATCCATTAGAGTAACAAAGATATCGACAACATACTACCTTCAATAATGACAAGGCTACCATCCATTGGAGTAAGAAATAGCACGACAATAGAATACCTTCCATAATGACAAGGCTACCATCCATTAGAATAACAAAAATATCGACAACAGACTACCTTACATAATGACAAGGCTACAATCCAATGGAGTAACAAAAATCTCGACAACAAACTACCTTCCATAATGACAAGTCTACCATACATTGGAGTAACACAAATCTGAACAACAGACTACCTTCCATAATGACAAGGCTACCATCCATTGGAATAACAAAAATCACAATGATAGACTACCTTCCATAATGACAAGGCTACCATCCCTTTGAGTGACAAAAATCAGGACAATAGACTACCTTCCATAATGACAAGGCTTCCATCCATTGGAGTAATAAAAATCTCGACAACAGACTACCTTCCATAATGACAAGTCTATAATCTGTTGGAATAACAAAAATCTCGACAACAGAATACCTTTCATAATGGCAAGGCTACAATCCAATGGAGTAACAAAAATCTCGACAATAGACAACCTTCCATAATGACAAGTCTAACATCCACTGGAGTAACAAAAATCTGAACAACAGACTACCTTCCATAATGACAAGGCTACCATCCGTTAGAGTAACAGAAATCACAACGACATACTACCTTCCATAATGATAAGGCTACCATCCAATGGAGTAACAAAAATCTCGACAAGATACTACCTTCCGTAATGAAAATTCTACAATGCATTGGAATAACAAAATTCTCGACAAAAGACTACCTTCCATAATGACAAGGCTACAATCCAATGGAGTAACAAAAATCAGGACAACAAACTACCTTCCATAATGACAAGGCAACCATCCATTGGAGTAACAAAAATGTCAACAAGAGACTACCTTCCATAATGACAAGGCTACTATCCATTGGAGTAACAAAAATCTCGACAACAAACTACCTTCCATAATGAGAAGGCTACCATCCATTGGAGTAACAAAGATATTGACAACATACTACCTTCCATAATGACAAGGCTACCATCCATTGGAGTAAGAAATATCACGACAATAGAATACCTTCCATAATGACAAGGCTACCATCCATTGGAATAACAAAAATCTCGACAACAGACTACCTTCCATAATGACAAGGCTACCATCCAATGTAGTCAGAAAAATCACGACAACAGACTACCTTTCATAATGACAAGGCTACCATCCATTGGAGTAACAGAAATCACAATGATAAACTGCCTTTCATAATGACAAGGCTACCATCCATTTGAGTATCAAAAATTGGGACAACAGACTACCTTCCATAATGACAATTCTACAATCCATTGGAATAACAAAAATATCGATAACAGACTACCTACCATAATGACAAGGCTACAATCTAATGGAGTAACAAAAATCTCGACAACAAACTACCTTCCATAATGACAAGTCTACCATACATTGGAGTAACAAAAATCTGAACAACAGACTACCTTCCATAATGACAAGGCTACCATCCATTGGAATAACGGAAATCACAATGATAGACTACCTTCCATAATGAAAAGGCTATCATCCATTGGAGTTTCAAAAATCTCTACAACAGACTACCTTCCATAATGATAAGTCCACATTCCATTGGAATAACAAAAATCTCGACAATAGACAACCTTTCATAATGGCAAGGCTACAATCCAATAGAGTAACAAAAATATCGACAATAGACTACCTTCCATAATGACAAGTCTACCATCCATTGGAGTAACAGAAATCACAACGACAAACTACCTTCCATAATGACAAGGCTACCATCCCTTTGAGTGACAAAAATTGGGACAATAGACTACCTTCCATAATGACAAGGCTTCCATCCATTGGAGTAATAAAAATCTCGACAACAGACTACCTTCCATAATGACAAGTCTACAATCTATTGGAATAACAAAAATCTCGACAACAGACTACCTTTCATAATGGCAAGGCTACAATCCAATGGAGTAACAAAAATCTCGACAATAGACTACCTTCCATAATGACAAGTCTAACATCCATTGGAGTAACAAAAATCTGAATAACAGACTACCTTCCATAATGACAAGGCTACCATCAATTGGAGTAACAAAAATCACAACGACATACTACCTTCCATAATGATAACGCTACCATCCATTGGAGTAACAAAAATATCGACAAGAGACTACCTTCCGTAATGAAAATTCTACAATGCGTTGGAATAACAAAATTCTCGACAAAAGACTACCTTCCATGATGACAAGGCTACAATCCAATGGAGTAATAAAAATCTCGACAACAAACTACCTTCCATAACGACAAGGCTACAATCCATGGAGTAACAAAAATCGGGACAATAGACTACCTTCCATAATGACAAGGCTACCATCCATTAGAGTAACAAAAATGTCAACAAGAGACTACCTTCCATAATGACAAGGCTACCATCCATTGGAGTAAAAAAAATCTCGACAACAAACTACCTTCCATAATGAGAAGGCTACCATCCATTAGAGTAACAAAGATATCGACAACATACTACCTTCAATAATGACAAGGCTACCATCCATTGGAGTAAGAAATAGCACGCCAATAGAATACCTTCCATAATGACAAGGCTACCATCCATTAGAATAACAAAAATATCGACAACAGACTACCTTAAATAATGACAAGGCTACAATCCAATGGAGTAACAAAAATCTCGACAACAAACCACCTTCCATAATGACAAGTCTACCATACATTAGAGTAACACAAATCTGAACAACAGACTACCTTCCATAATGACAAGGCTACCATCCATTGGAATAACAAAAATCACAATGATAGACTACCTTCCATAATGACAAGGCTACCATCCCTTTGAGTGACAAAAATCAGGACAATAGACTACCTTCCATAATGACAAGGCTTCCATCCATTGGAGTAATAAAAATCTCGACAACAGACTACCTTCCATAATGACAAGTCTATAATCTGTTGGAATAACAAAAATCTCGACAACAGAATACCTTTCATAATGGCAAGGCTACAATCCAATGGAGTAACAAAAATCTCGACAATAGACTACCTTCCATAATGACAAGTCTAACATCCACTGGAGTAACAAAAATCTGAACAACAGACTACCTTCCATAATGACAAGGCTACCATCCGTTAGAGTAACAGAAATCACAACGACATACTACCTTCCATAATGATAAGGCTACAATCCAATGGAGTAACAAAAATCTCGACAAGATACTACCTTCCGTAATGAAAATTCTACAATGCATTGGAATAACAAAATTCTCGACAAAAGACTACCCTCCATAATGACAAGGCTACAATCCAATGGAGTAACAAAAATCAGGACAACAAACTACCTTCCATAATGACAAGGCAACCATCCATTGGAGTAACAAAAATGTCAACAAGAGACTACCTTCCATAATGACAAGGCTACTATCCATTGGAGTAACAAAAATCTCGACAACAAACTACCTTCCATAATGAGAAGGCTACCATCCATTGGAGTAACAAAGATATCGACAACATACTACCTTCCATAATGAAAAGGCTACCATCCATTGGAGTAAGAAATATCACGACAATAGAATACCTTCCATAATGACAAGGCTACCATCCATTGGAATAACAAAAATATCGACAATAGACTACCTTCCATAATGACAAGGCTACAATCCAATGGAGTAACAAAAATCTCGACAACAAACTACCTTCCATAATGACAAGTCTACCATACATTGGAGTAACAAAAATCTGAACAACAGACTACCTTCCATAATGACAAGGCTACCATCCATTGGAATAACAAAAATCACAATGGTAGACTACCTTCCATAATAACAAAAATCTCGACAATAGACTACCTTCCATAATGACAAGTCCACAATCCATTAGAATAACAAAAATCTCGACAACATACTACCTTTAATAATGGCAAGGCTACAATCCAATGGAGTAACAAAAATATAGACACTAGAGTACCTTCCATAATGACAAGTCTACCATCCATTGGAGTAACAAAAATCTGAGCAACAGACTGCCTTCCATAATGACAAGGCTACCATCCATTGGAGTAACAGAAATCACAACGACAAACTGCCTTCCATAATGACAAGGCTACCATCCCTTTGAGTGACAAAAATCGGGACAATAAACTACCTTCCATTATGACAAGGCTTCCATCCATTGGAGTAATAAAAATCTCGACAATAGAATACCTTCCATAATGACAAGTCTACAATCTGTTGGAATAACAAAAATCTCGACAACAGACTACCTTTCATAATGGCAAGGCTACAATCCGATGGAGTAACAAAAATCTCGACAATAGACTTCCTTCCATAATGACAAGGCTACCATCCATTGAAGTAACAAAAATCACAACGACAGACTACCTTCCATAATGATAAGGCTACCATCCATTTGAGTGACAAAAATAGGGACAACAGACTACCTTCCATAATGACAAGGCTACCATCCATTGGAGTAACAAAAATCTCGACAACAGACTACCTTCCGTAATGAAAATTCTACAATGCATTGGAATAACAAAATTCTCGACAAAAGACTTCCTTCCATAATGACAAGGATACAATCCAATGGAGTAACAAAAATCTCGACAACAGACTACCTTCCATAATGACAAGTCTATCATCCATTGGAGTAACAAAAATCTCTACAACAGATTACCTTCCATAATGACAAGGCTACCATCCATTGGAGTAACAAAAATCTCGACAACAAACCACCTTCCATAATGACAAGGCTACAATCCACTGTAGTAACAAAGATATTGACAACATACTACCTTTCATAATGACAAGGCTACCATCCATTGGAGTAACAAAAATCTCGACAACAAACTACCTTCCATAATGAGAAGGCTACCATTCATTGGAGTAACAAAGATATTGACAACATACTACCTTTCATAATGACAAGGCTACCATCCATTGGAGTAAGAAATATCACGACAATAGAATACCTTCCATAATGACAAGGCTACCATCCATTGGAATAACAAAAATCTCGACAACAGACTACCTTCCATAATGACAAGGCTACCATCCAATGTAGTCAGAAAAATCACGACAACAGAATACCTTCCATAATGACAAGGCTACCATCCATTGGAGTAACATAAATCACAACGATAAACTGCCTTTCATAATGACAAGGCTACCATCCATTTGAGTAACAAAAATTGGGACAAGAGACTACCTTCCATAATGACAATTCTACAATCCATTGGAATAACAAAAATATCGATAACAGACTACCTACCATAATGACAAGGCTACAATCTAATGGAGTAACAAAAATCTCGACAACAAACTACCTTCCATAATGACAAGAGTCTACCATACATTGGAGTAACCAAAATCTGAACAACAGACTACCTTCCATAATGACAAGGCTACCATCCATTGGAATAACGGAAATCACAATGATAGACTACCTTCCATAATGACAAGGCTATCATCCATTGGAGTTACAAAAATCTCTATAACAGACTACCTTCCATAATGATAGGTCCACATTCCATTGGAATAACAAAAATCTCGACAATAGACAACCTTTCATAATGGCAAGGCTACAATCCAATGGAGTAACAAAAATATCGACAATAGACTACCTTCCATAATGACAAGTCTACCATCCATTGGAGTAACAAAGATATCGAAAACATACTACCTTCTATAATGACAAGGCTACCATCCATTGGAGTAACAAAAATCACGACAACAAATTACCTTCCATAATGACAAGGCTACCATCCATTGTAATAACAAAAATATTGAAAACAAATTACCTTCCATAATGACAAGGCTACCATCCATTGGAGTTACAAAGATATCGACAACATACTAACTTCCATAATGACAAGGCTACCATTCATGGGAGTAATAAAAATCACGACAGTAGACTACCTTCCTAAATGACAAGGCTACCATCCATTGGAATAACTAAAATCTCGACAACAGACTACCTTCCATAATGACAAGGCTACCATCAAATGGAGTAACAAAAATCTCGACAACAGACTACCTTCCATAATGCCAAGACTACCATCCAATGGATTAAAAAAAATCTCGACAATAGACAACCTTCCATAATGACAAGGCTACCATCCAATGGACTAACAAAAATCTGGACAACAAACTACCTACCATAATGACAAGGCTACCATCCATTAGAGTAAGAAAAATCTGGACAACAGACTACCTTCCATAATGACAAGGCTACCATCCATTGGAGTAACAAAAATATCAACAAGAGACTACCTTCCATAATGACAAGACTACCATCCATTGGAATAACAAAAATCTCACCAACAAACTACCTTCCATAATGACAAGGCTACCATCCAATGGAGTAACAAAGATATCGAAAACATACTACCTTCCATAATGACAAGGCTACCATCCATTGGAGTAACAAAGATATCAAAAACATACTACCTTCCATAATGACAAGGCTACCATCCATTGGAATAACAAAAATATTGACAACAGACTACCTTCCATAATGACAAGGCTACCATCAAATGGAGTAACAAAAATCTCGACAACAGACTACCTTCCATAATGACAAGGCTACCATCCATTAGAGTAAGAAAAATCTGGACAACAGATTACCTTCCATAATGACAAGGCTACCATCCATTGGAGTAACAAAAATATCAACAAGAGACTACCTTCCAAAATGACAAGGCTACCATACATTGGAGTAAGAAAAATCACGACAACAAACTACCTTCCATAATGAAAAGGCTACCATCCAATGGAGTAACAAAAATCTCGACGACAGGCTACCTTCCATAATGACAAGTCTACCATCCATTGGTGTAACAAATATCTGAACAACAGACTACCTTCCATAATGACAAGGCTACCATCCATTTGAGTAACAAAAGTCATGACAACAGACTACCTTCCATAATGACAAGGCTACCATCCATTGGAGTAACAAAAATATCAACAAGAGACTACCTTCCATAATGACAAGGCTACCATCCATTGGAGTAAAAAAAATCTCGACAACAGACTACCTTCCATAATGACAAGGCTACCAACCAATGGATTAAAAAAATCTCGACAATAGACAACCTTCCATAATGACAAGGCTACCATCCAATGGACTAACAAAAATCTGGACAACAGACTACCTACCATAATGACAAGGCTACCATCCATGGGAGTAAGAAAAATCTGGACAACAGACTACCTTCCATAATGACAAGGCTACCATCCATTGGAGTAACAATAATATAAACAAGAGACTACGTTCCATAATGACAAGGCTACCATCCAATGGAGTAAAAAAAATATCGACAACAGATTACCTTCCATAATGACAAGGCTACCATCCAATGGAGTAACAAAAATCTGGACAACAGACTACCTTCCATAATGACAAGTCTACCATCCATTGGGGTAACAAATATCTGAACAACAAACTACCTTCCATAACGACAAGGCTATCATCCATTTGAGTAACAAAAATCATGACAACAGACTACCTTCCATAATGACAAGGCTACCATCCATTGGAGTAACCAAAATATCAACAAGAGACTACCTTCCATAATTACAAGGCTACCATCCATTGGAGTAAAAAAAATCTCGACAACAGACTACCTTCCATAATGACAAGGCTACCATCCATTGGAGTAACAAAGATATCGAAAACATACTACCTTCCATAATGACAAGGCTTCCATCCATTGGAGTAACAAAAATCACGACAACAAATTACCTTCCATAATGACAAGGCTACCATCCATTGTAATAACAAAAATATTGACAACAAACTACCTTCCATAATGACAAGGCTACCATCCATTGGAGTTACAAAGATATCGACAACATACTAACTTCCATAATGACAAGGCTACCATTCATGGGAGTAATAAAAATCACGACAGTAGACTACCTTCCATAATGACAAGGCTACCATCCATTGGAATAACTAAAATCTCGACAACAGACTACCTTCCATAATGACAAGGCTACCATCAAATGGAGTAACCAAAATATCGACAACAAACTACCTTCCATAATGCCAAGACTACCATCCAATGGATTAAAAAAAATCTCAACAATAGACAAGCTTCCATAATGGCAAGGCTACCATCCCATGGACTAACAAAAATCTGGAAAACAGACTACCTACCATAATGACAAGGCTACCATCCATTAGAGTAAGAAAAATCTGGACAACAGACTACCTTCCATAATGACAAGGCTACCATCCATTGGAGTATCAAAAATATCAACAAGAGACTACCTTCCATAATGACAAGGCTACTATCCATTGGAATAACAAAAATCTCGCCAACAGACTACCTTCCATAATGACAAGGCTACCATCCAATGGAGTAACAAAGATATCGAAAACATACTACCTTCCATAATGACAAGGCTACCATCCATTGGAGTAACAAAGATATCGAAAACATACTACCTTCCATAATGACAAGGCTACCATCCATTGGAATAACAAATATATTGACAACAGACTACCTTCCATAGTGGCAAGACTACCATCAAATGGAGTAACAAAAATCTCGACAACAGACTACCTTCCATAATGACAAGGCTACCATCCAATGGATTAACAAAAATCTTGACAACAGACTACCTTCCATAATTACAAGGCTACTATCCAATGGACTAACAAAAATCTGGACAACAGACTACCTTCCATAATGACAAGGCTACCATCCATTAGAGTAAGAAAAATCTGGACAACAGATTACCTTCCATAATGTCAAGGCTACCATCCATTGGAGTAACAAAAATATCAACAAGAGACTACCATCCATAATGACAAGGCAACCATACATTGGGGTAAGAAAAATCACGACAACAGACTACCTTCCATAATGAAAAGGCTACCATCCAATGGAGTAACAAAAATCTCGACAACAGACTACCTTCCATAATGACAAGTCTACCATCCATTGGTGTAACAAATATCTGAACAATAGACTACCTTCCATAATGAAAAGGCTATAATCCATTTGAGTAACAAAAGTCATGACAACAGACTACCTTCCATAACGACAAGGCAACCATCCATTGGAGTAATAAAAATATCAACAAGAGACTACCTTCCATAATGACAAGGCTACCATCCATTGGAGTAAAAAAAATCTCGACAACAGACTACCTTCCATAATGACAAGGCTACCATCCAATGGATTAAAAAAATCTCGACAATAGACAACCTTCCATAATGACAAGGCTACCATCCAATGGACTAACAAAAATCTGGACAACAGACTACCTACCATAATGACAAGGCTACCATCAATTAGAGTAAGAAAAATCTGGACAACAGACTACCTTCCATAATGACAAGGCTACCATCCATTGGAGTAACAAAAATATCAACAAAAGACTACCTTCCATAATGACAAGGCTACCATCCAATGGAGTAAAAAAAATCTCGACAACAGACTACCTTCCATAATGACACGGCTACCATACATTAGAGTAAGAAAAATCTCGACAACAAACTACCTTCCATGATGACAATGCTACATTCAATTGGAATAACAAAAATCTCGCCAACAGACTACCTTCCATAATGACAAGGCTACCATCCAATGGAGTAACAAAGATATCGAAAACATACTACCTTCCATAATGACAAGGCTACCATCCATTGGAGTAACAAAGATATCGAAAACATACTACCTTCCATAATGACAAGGCTACCATCCATTGGAATAACAAAAATATTGACAACAGACTACCTTCCATAATGACAAGGCTACCCTCAAATGGAGTAACAAAAATCTCGACAACAGACTACCTTCCATAATGACAAGGCTACCATCAAATGGATTAACAAAAATCTTGACAACAGACTACCTTCCATAATTACAAGGCTACCATCCAATGGACTAACAAAAATCTGGACAACATACTACCTTCCATAATGACAAGGCTACCATCCATTAGAGTAAGAAAAATCTGGACAACAGATTACCTTCAATAATGACAAGGCTACCATCCATTGGAGTAACAAAAATATCAACAAGAGACTACCTTCCAAAATGACAAGGCTACCATACATTGGAGTAATAAAAATCACGACAACAAACTACCTTCCATAATGAAAAGGCTACCATCCAATGGAGTAACAAAAATCTCGACGACAAACTCCCTTCCATAATGACAAGTCTACCATCCATTGGTGTAACAAATATCTGAACAACAGACTACCTTCCATAATGACAAGGCTACCATCCATTTTAGTAACAAAAGTCATGACAACAGTCTACCTTCCATAATGACAAGGCTACCATCCATTGGAGTAACAAAAATATCAACAACAGACTACCTTCCATAATGACAAGGCTACCATCCATTGGAGTAAAAAAAATATCGACAACAGACTACCTTCCATAATGACAAGGCTACCATCCAATGGATTAAAAAAATCTCGACAATAGACAACCTTCTATAATGACAAGGCTACCATCCAATGGACTAACAAAAATCTGGACAACAGACTACCTACCATAATGACAAGGCTACCATCCATTAGAGTAAGAAAAATCTGGATAACAGACTACCTTCCATAATGACAAGGCTACCATCCATTGGAGTAACAAATATATCAACAAGAGACTACCTTCCATAATGACAAGGCTACCATCCAATGGAGTAAAAAAAATCTCGACAACAGACTACCTTCCATAATGACAAGGTTACCATCCAATGGAGTAACAAAAATCTCGACAACAGACTACATTCCATAATGACAAGTCTACCATCCATTGGAGTAACAAATATCTGAACAACAAACTACCTTCCATAATGACAAGGCTACCATCCATTTGAGTAACAAAAATTATGACAACAGACTACCTTCCATAATGACAAGGCTACCATCAATTGGAGTAACAAAAATATCAACAAGAGACTACCTTCCTTAATTACAAGGCTACCATCCATTGGAGTAAAAAAAATCTCGACAACAGACTACCTTCCATAATGACAAGGCTACCATCCATTGGAGTAACAAAGATATCGAAAACATACTACCTTCCATAATGACAAGGCTACCATCCATTGGAGTAACAAAAATCACGACAACAAATTACCTTCCATAATGACAAGGCTACCATCCATTGTAATAACAAAAATATTGACAACAAACTACCTTCCATAATGACAAGGCTTCCATCCATTGGAGTTACAAAGATATCGACAACATACTAACTTCCATAATGACAAGGCTACCATTCATGGGAGTAATAAAAATCACGACAGTAGACTACCTTACATAATGACAAGGCTACCATCCATTGGAATAACTAAAATCTCGACAACAGACTACCTTCCATAATGACAAGGCTACCATCAAATGGAGTAACCCAAATATCGATAACAGACTACCTTCCATAATGCCAAGACTACCATCCAACGGATTAAAAAAAATCTCGACAATAGACAAGCTTCCATAATGGCAAGGCTACCATCCAATGGACTAACAAAAATCTGGACAACAGACTACCTACAATAATGACAAGGCTACCATCCATTAGAGTAAGAAAAATCTGGACAACAGACTACCTTCCATAATGACAAGGCTACCATCCATTGGAGTATCAAAAATATCAACAAGAGACTACCTTCCCTAATGACAAGGCTACTATCCATTGGAATAACAAAAATCTCGTCAATAGACTACCTTCCATAATGACAAGGCTACCATCCAATGGAGTAACAGAAATCTCGACGACAGACTACCTTCCATAATGACAAGTCTAGCATCCATTGGTGTAACAAATATCTGAACAACAGACTACCTTCCATAATGACAAGGCTACCATCCATTTTAGTAACAAAAGTAATGATAACAGTCTACCTTCCATAATGACAAGGCTACCATCCATTGGAGTAACAAAAATATCAACAACAGACTACCTTCCATAATGACAAGGCTACCATCCATTGAGTAAAAAAAATCTCGACAACAGACTACCTTCCATAATGACCAGGCTACCATCCAATGGATTAAAAAAATCTCGACAATAGACAACCTTCCATAATGACAAGGCTACCATCCATTGGACTAACAAAAATCTGGACAACAGACTACCTACCATAATGACAAGGCTACCATCCATTAGAGTAAGAAAAATCTGGACAACAGACTACCTTCCATAATGACAAGGCTACCATCCATTGGAGTAACAAAAATATCAACAAGAGACTACCTTCCATAATGACAAGGCTACCATCCAATGGAGTAAAAAAAATCTCGACAACAGACTACCTTCCATAATGACAAGGCTACCATCGAATGGAGTAACAAAAATCTCGACAACAGACTACCTTCCATAATGATAAGTCTACCATCCATTGGAGTAACAAATATCTGAACAACAAACTACCTTCCATAATGACAAGGCTACCATCCATTTGAGTAACAAAAATTATGACAACAGACTACCTTCCATAATGACAAGGCTACCATCAATTGGAGTAACAAATTCATCAACAAGAGACTACCTTCCATAATTACAAGGCTACCATCCATTGGAGTAAAAAAAATCTCGACAACAGACTACCTTCCATAATGACAAGGCTACCATCCATTGGAGTAACAAAGATATCGAAAACATACTACCTTCCATAATGACAAGGCTACCATCCATTGGAGTAACAAAAATCACGACAACAAATTACCTTCCATAATGACAAGGCTACCATCCATTGTAATAACAAAAATATTGACAACAAACTACCTTCCATAATGACAAGGCTACCATCCATTGGAGTTACAAAGATATCGACAACATACTAACTTCCATAATGACAAGGCTACCATTCATGGGAGTAATAAAAATCACGACAGTAGACTACCTTCCATAATGAAAAGGCTACCATCAAATGGAGTAACCCAAATATCGACAACAGACTACCTTCCATAATGCCAAGACTACCATCCAACGGATTAAAAAAAATCTCGACAATAGACAAGCTTCCATAATGGCAAGGCTACCATCCAATGGACTAACAAAAATCTGGACAACAGACTACCTACAATAATGACAAGGCTACCATCCATTAGAGTAAGAAAAATCTGGACAACAAACTACCTTCCATAATGACAAGGCTACCATCCATTGGAGTATCAAAAATATCAACAAGACACTACCTTCCCTAATGACAAGGCTACTATCCATTGGAATAACAAAAATCTCCCCAATAGACTACCTTGCATAATGACAAGGCTACCATCCAATGGATTAACAAAAATCTTGACAACAGACTACCTTCCATAATTACAAGGCTACCATCCAATGGACTAACAAAAATCTGGACAACAGACTACCTTCCATAATGACAAGGCTACCATCCATTAGAGTAAGAAAAATCTGGACAACAAATTACCTTCCATAATGTCAAGGCTACCATCCATTGGAGTAACAAAAATATCAAGAAGAGACTACCATCCATAATGACAAGGCAACCATACATTGGGGTAAGAAAAATCACGACAACAGACTACCTTCCATAATGAAAAGGCTACCATCCAATGGAGTAACACATATCTCGATAACAGACTACCTTCCATAATGACAAGTCTACCATCCATTGGTGTAACAAATATCTGAACAACAGACTACCTTCCATAATGAAAAGGCTATAATCCATTTGAGTAACAAAAGTCATGACAACAGACTACCTTCCATAACGACAAGGCAACCATCCATTGGAGTAACAAAAATATCAACAAGAGACTACCTTCAATAATGACAAGGCTACCATCCATTGGAGTAAAAAAAATCTCGACAACAGACTACCTTCCATAATGACAAGGCTACCATCCAATGGATTAAAAAAATCTCGACAATAGACAACCTTCCATAATGACAAGGCTACCATCCAATGGACTAACAAAAATCTGGACAACAGACTACCTACCATAATGACAAGGCTACCATCTATTAGAGTAAGAAAAATCTGGACAACAGATTACCTTCCATAATGACAAGGCTACCATCCATTGGAGTAACAAAAATATCAACAAGAGACTACCTTCCATAATGACAAGGCTACCATCCAATGGAGTAAAAAAAATCTCGACAACAAACTACCTTCCATGATGACAATGCTACATTCCATTGGAATAACAAAAATCTCGCCAACAGACTACCTTCCATAATGACAAGGCTACCATCCAATGGAGTAACAAAGATATCGAAAACATACTACCTTCCATAATGACAAGGCTACCATCCATTGGAGTAACAAAGATATCGAAAACATACTACCTTCCATAATGACAAGGCTACCATCCATTGGAATAACAAAAATATTGACAACAGACTACCTTCCATAATGACAAGGCTACCATCAAATGGAGTAACAAAAATCTCGACAACAGACTACCTTCCATAATTACAAGGCTACCATCCAATGGATTAACAAAAATCTTGACAACAGACTACCTTCCATAATTTCAAGGCTACCATCCAATGGACTAACAAAAATCTGGACAACAGACTACCTTCCATAATGACAAGGCTACCATCCATTAGAGTAAGAAAAATCTGGACAACAGATTACCTTCCATAATGACAAGGCTACCATCCATTGGAGTAACAAAAATATCAACAAGAGACTACCTTCCAAAATGACAAGGCTACCATACATTGGAGTAATAAAAATCACGACAACAAACTACCTTCCATAATGATAAGGCTACCATCCAATGGAGTAACAAAAATCTCGACGACAAACTACCTTCCATAATGACAAGTCTACCATCCATTGGTGTAACAAATATCTGAACAACAGACTACCTTCCATAATGACAAGGCTACCATCCATTTTAGTAACAAAAGTCATGACAACAGTCTACCTTCCATAATGACAAGGCAACCATCCATTGGAGTAACAAAAATATCAACAAGAGACTACCTTCAATAATGACAAGGCTACCATCCATTGGAGTAAAAAAAATCTCGACAACAGACTACCTTCCATAATGACAAGGCTACCATCCAATGGATTAAAAAAATCTCGACAATAGACAACCTTCCATAATGACAAGGCTACCATCCAATGGACTAACAAAAATCTGGACAACAGACTACCTACCATAATGACAAGGCTACCATCTATTAGAGTAAGAAAAATCTGGACAACAGATTACCTTCCATAATGACAAGGCTACCATCCATTGGAGTAACAAAAATATCAACAAGAGACTACCTTCCATAATGACAAGGCTACCATCCAATGGAGTAAAAAAAATCTCGACAACAAACTACCTTCCATGATGACAATGCTACATTCCATTGGAATAACAAAAATCTCGCCAACAGACTACCTTCCATAATGACAAGGCTACCATCCAATGGAGTAACAAAGATATCGAAAACATACTACCTTCCATAATGACAAGGCTACCATCCATTGGAGTAACAAAGATATCGAAAACATACTACCTTCCATAATGACAAGGCTACCATCCATTGGAATAACAAAAATATTGACAACAGACTACCTTCCATAATGACAAGGCTACCATCAAATGGAGTAACAAAAATCTCGACAACAGACTACCTTCCATAATTACAAGGCTACCATCCAATGGATTAACAAAAATCTTGACAACAGACTACCTTCCATAATTTCAAGGCTACCATCCAATGGACTAACAAAAATCTGGACAACAGACTACCTTCCATAATGACAAGGCTACCATCCATTAGAGTAAGAAAAATCTGGACAACAGATTACCTTCCATAATGACAAGGCTACCATCCATTGGAGTAACAAAAATATCAACAAGAGACTACCTTCCAAAATGACAAGGCTACCATACATTGGAGTAATAAAAATCACGACAACAAACTACCTTCCATAATGAAAAGGCTACCATCCAATGGAGTAACAAAAATCTCGACGACAAACTACCTTCCATAATGACAAGTCTACCATCCATTGGTGTAACAAATATCTGAACAACAGACTACCTTCCATAATGACAAGGCTACCATCCATTTTAGTAACAAAAGTCATGACAACAGTCTACCTTCCATAATGACAAGGCTACCATCCATTGGAGTAACAAAAATATCAACAACAGACTACCTTCCATAATGACAAGGCTACCATCCATTGGAGTAAAAAAAATCTCGACAACAGACTACCTTCCATAATGACAAGGCTACCATCCAATGGATTAAAAAAATCTCGACAATAGACATCCTTCCATAATGACAAGGCTACCATCAAATGGACTAACAAAAATCTGGACAACAAACTACCTACCATAATGACAAGGCTACCATCCATTAGAGTAAGAAAAATCTGGATAACAGACTACCTTCCATAATGACAAGGCTACCATCCATTGGAGTAACAAAAATATCAACAAGAGACTACCTTCCATAATGACAAGGCTACCATCCAATGGAGTAAAAAAAATCTCGACAACAGACTACCTTCCATAATGACAAGGCTACCATCCAATGGAGTAACAAAAATCTCGACAACAGACTACATTCCATAATGACAAGTCTACCATCCATTGGAGTAACAAATATCTGAACAACAAACTACCTTCCATAATGACAAGGATACCATCCATTTGAGTAACAAAAATTATGACAACAGACTACCTTCCATAATGACAAGGCTACCATCAATTGGAGTAACAAAAATATCAACAAGAGACTACCTTCCATAATTACAAGGCTACCATCCATTGGAGTAAAAAAAATCTCGACAACAGACTACCTTCCATAATGACAAGGCTACCATCCATTGGAGTAACAAAGATATCGAAAACATACTACCTTCCATAACGACAAGGCTACCATCCATTGGAGTAACAAAAATCACGACAACAAATTACCTTCCATAATGACAAGGCTACCATCCATTGTAATAACAAAAATATTGACAACAAACTACCTTCCATAATGACAAGGCTACCATCCATTGGAGTTACAAAGATATCGACAACATACTAACTTCCATAATGACAAGGCTACCATTCATGGGAGTAATAAAAATCACGACAGTAGACTACCTTACATAATGACAAGGCTACCATCCATTGGAGTAACAAAAATATCAACAACAGACTACCTTCCATAATGACAAGGCTACCATCCATTGAGTAAAAAAAATCTCGACAACAGACTACCTTCCATAATGACAAGGCTACCATCCAATGGATTAAAAAAATCTCGACAATAGACAACCTTCCATAATGACAAGGCTACCATCCAATGGACTAACAAAAATCTGGACAACAGACTACCTACCATAATGACAAGGCTACCATCCATTAGAGTAAGAAAAATCTGGACAACAGACTACCTTCCATAATGACAAGGCTACCATCCATTGGAGTAACAAAAATATCAACAAGAGACTACCTTCCATAATGACAAGGCTACCATCCAATGGAGTAAAAAAAATCTCGACAACAGACTACCTTCCATAATGACAAGGCTACGTTCCAATGGAGTAACAAAAATCTCGACAACAGACTACCTTCCATAATGACAAGTCTACCATCCATTGGAGTAACAAATATCTGAACAACAAACTACCTTCCATAATGACAAGGCTACCATCCATTTGAGTAACAAAAATTATGACAATAGACTACCTTCCATAATGACAAGGCTACCATCAATTGGAGTAACAAAATCATCATCAAGAGACTACCTTCCATAATTACAAGGCTACCATCCATTGGAGTAAAAAAAATCTCGACAACAGACTACCTTCCATAATGACAAGGCTACCATCCATTGGAGTAACAAAGATATCGAAAACATACTACCTTCCATAATGACAAGGCTACCATCCATTGGAGTAACAAAAATCACGACAACAAATTACCTTCCATAATGACAAGGCTACCATCCATTGTAATAACAAAAATATTGACAACAAACTACCTTCCATAATGACAAGGCTACCATCCATTTGAGTTACAAAGATATCGACAACATACTAACTTCCATAATGACAAGGCTACCATTCATGGAAGTAATAAAAATCACGACAGTAGACTACCTTCCATAATGACAAGGCTACCATCAAATGGAGTAACCCAAATATCGACAACAGACTACCTTCCATAATGCCAAGACTACCATCCAACGGATTAAAAAAAATCTCGACAATAGACAAGCTTCCATAATGGCAAGGCTACCATCCAATGGACTAACAAAAATCTGGACAACAGACTACCTACAATAATGACAAGGCTACCATCCATTAGAGTAAGAAAAATCTGGACAACAAACTACCTTCCATAATGACAAGGCTACCATCCATTGGAGTATCAAAAATATCAACAAGAGACTACCTTCCCTAATGACAAGGCTACTATCCATTGGAATAACAAAAATCTCGCCAATAGACTACCTTGCATAATGACAAGGCTACCATCCAATGGAGTAACAAAGATATCGAAAACATACTACCTTCCATAATGACAAGGCTACCATCCATTGGAGTAACAAAGATATCGAAAACATACTACCTTCCATAATGACAAGGCTACCATCCATTGGAATAACAAAAATATTGACAACAGACTACCTTCCATAGTGACAAGGCTACCATCAAATGGAGTAACAAAAATCTCGACAACAGACTACCTTCCATAATGACAAGGCTACCATCCAATGGATTAACAAATATCTTGACAACAAACTACCTTCCATAATTACAAGGCTACCATCCAATGGACTAACAAAAATCTGGACAACAGACTACCTTCCATAATGACAAGGCTACCATCCATTAGAGTAAGAAAAATCTGGACAACAGATTACCTTCCATAATGACAAGGCTACCATCCATTGGAGTAACAAAAATATCAACAAGAGACTACCTTCCATAATGACAAGGATACCATACATTGGGGTAAGAAAAATCACGACAACAGACTACCTTCCATAATGAAAAGGCTACCATCCAATGCAGTAACAAAAATCTCGACAACAGACTACCTTCCATAATGACAAGTCTACCATCCATTTGAGTAACAAAAGTCATGACAACAGACTACCTTCCATAACGACAAGGCTACCATCCATTGGAGTAACAAAAATATCAACAATAGACTACCTTCCATAATGACAAGGCTACCATCCATTGGAGTAAAAAAAATCTCGACAACAGACTACCTTCCATAATGACAAGGCTACCATCCAATGGATTAAAAAAATCTCGACAATAGACAACCTTCCATAATGACAAGGCTACCATCCAATGGACTAACAAAAATCTGGACAACAGACTACCTACCATAATGACAAGGCTACCATCCATTAGAGTAAGAAAAATCTGGACAACAGACTACCTTCCATAATGACAAGGCTACCATCCATTGGAGTAACAAAAATATCAACAAGAGATTACCTTCCATAATGACAAGGCTACCATCCAATGTAGTAAAAAAAATCTCGACAACAGACTACCTTCCATAATGACACGGCTACCATACATTGGAGTAAGAAAAATCTCGACAACAAACTACCTTCCATAATGACAAGGCTACCATCCATTGGAATAACAAAAATCTCGCCAACAGACTACCTTCCATAATGACAAGGCTACCATCCAATGGAGTAACAAAGATATCGAAAACATACTATCTTCCATAATGACAAGGCTACCATCCATTGGAGTAACAAAGATATCGAAAACATACTACTTTCCATAATGACAAGGCTACCATCCATTGGAATAACAAAAATATTGACAACAGACTACCTTCCATAATGACAAGGCTACCATCAAATGGAGTAACACAAATCTTGACAACAGACTACCTTCCATAATGACAAGGCTACCATCCATTAGAGTAAGAAAAATCTGGACAACAGACTACCTTCCATAATGACAAGGCTACCATCCATTGGAGTAACAAAAATATCAACAAGAGACTACCTTCCATATTGACAAGGCTACCATCCATTGGAGTAAAAAAAATCTCGACAATAGACTACCTTCCATAATGACAAGGCTACCATCCATTGGAATAACAAAAATATTGACAACAAACTACCTTCCATAATGACAAGGCTACCATCCATTTGAGTAACAAAGATATCGACAACATTCTAACTTCCATAATGACAAGGATACCATCCATTGGAGTAATAAAAATCACGACAATAGACTACCTTTCATAATGACAAGGCTACCATCCATTGGAATAATTAAAATCTCGACAACAAACTACCTTCCATAATAACAAGGCTACCATGAAATGGAGTAACAAAAATCTCGACCACAGACTACCTTTCATAATAACAAGGCTACCATCCATTAGAGTAAGAAAAATATGGACAACAGACTACCTTCCATAATGACAAGGCTACCATCCACTAGGGTAACAAAAATATCAACAAGAGACTACCTTCCATAATGACAAGGCTACCATCCATTTGAGTAACAAAAATTATGACAATAGACTACCTTCCATAATGACAAGGCTACCATCAATTGGAGTAACAAAATCATCAACAAGAGACTACCTTCCATAATTACAAGGCTACCATCCATTGGAGTAAAAAAAATCTCGACAACAGACTACCTTCCATAATGACAAGGCTACCATCCATTGGAGTAACAAAGATATCGAAAACATACTACCTTCCATAATGACAAGGCTACCATCCATTGGAGTAACAAAAATCACGACAACAAATTACCTTCCATAATGACAAGGCTACCATCCATTGTAATAACAAAAATATTGACAACAAACTACCTTCCATAATGACAAGGCTACCATCCATTTGAGTTACAAAGATATCGACAACATACTAACTTCCATAATGACAAGGCTACCATTCATGGAAGTAATAAAAATCACGACAGTAGACTACCTTCCATAATGACAAGGCTACCATCAAATGGAGTAACCCAAATATCGACAACAGACTACCTTCCATAATGCCAAGACTACCATCCAACGGATTAAAAAAAATCTCGACAATAGACAAGCTTCCATAATGGCAAGGCTACCATCCAATGGACTAACAAAAATCTGGACAACAGACTACCTACAATAATGACAAGGCTACCATCCATTAGAGTAAGAAAAATCTGGACAACAAACTACCTTCCATAATGACAAGGCTACCATCCATTGGAGTATCAAAAATATCAACAAGAGACTACCTTCCCTAATGACAAGGCTACTATCCATTGGAATAACAAAAATCTCGCCAATAGACTACCTTGCATAATGACAAGGCTACCATCCAATGGAGTAACAAAGATATCGAAAACATACTACCTTCCATAATGACAAGGCTACCATCCATTGGAGTAACAAAGATATCGAAAACATACTACCTTCCATAATGACAAGGCTACCATCCATTGGAATAACAAAAATATTGACAACAGACTACCTTCCATAGTGACAAGGCTACCATCAAATGGAGTAACAAAAATCTCGACAACAGACTACCTTCCATAATAACAAGGCTACCATCCAATGGATTAACAAATATCTTGACAACAAACTACCTTCCATAATTACAAGGCTACCATCCAATGGACTAACAAAAATCTGGACAACAGACTACCTTCCATAATGACAAGGCTACCATCCATTAGAGTAAGAAAAATCTGGACAACAGATTACCTTCCATAATGACAAGGCTACCATCCATTGGAGTAACAAAAATATCAACAAGAGACTACCTTCCATAATGACAAGGATACCATACATTGGGGTAAGAAAAATCACGACAACAGACTACCTTCCATAATGAAAAGGCTACCATCCAATGCAGTAACAAAAATCTCGACAACAGACTACCTTCCATAATGACAAGTCTACCATCCATTTGAGTAACAAAAGTCATGACAACAGACTACCTTCCATAACGACAAGGCTACCATCCATTGGAGTAACAAAAATATCAACAATAGACTACCTTCCATAATGACAAGGCTACCATCCATTGGAGTAAAAAAAATCTCGACAACAGACTACCTTCCATAATGACAAGGCTACCATCCAATGGATTAAAAAAATCTCGACAATAGACAACCTTCCATAATGACAAGGCTACCATCCAATGGACTAACAAAAATCTGGACAACAGACTACCTACCATAATGACAAGGCTACCATCCATTAGAGTAAGAAAAATCTGGACAACAGACTACCTTCCATAATGACAAGGCTACCATCCATTGGAGTAACAAAAATATCAACAAGAGATTACCTTCCATAATGACAAGGCTACCATCCAATGTAGTAAAAAAAATCTCGACAACAGACTACCTTCCATAATGACACGGCTACCATACATTGGAGTAAGAAAAATCTCGACAACAAACTACCTTCCATAATGACAAGGCTACCATCCATTGGAATAACAAAAATCTCGCCAACAGACTACCTTCCATAATGACAAGGCTACCATCCAATGGAGTAACAAAGATATCGAAAACATACTATCTTCCATAATGACAAGGCTACCATCCATTGGAGTAACAAAGATATCGAAAACATACTACTTTCCATAATGACAAGGCTACCATCCATTGGAATAACAAAAATATTGACAACAGACTACCTTCCATAATGACAAGGCTACCATCAAATGGAGTAACACAAATCTTGACAACAGACTACCTTCCATAATGACAAGGCTACCATCCATTAGAGTAAGAAAAATCTGGACAACAGACTACCTTTCATAATGACAAGGCTACCATCCATTGGAGTAACAAAAATATCAACAAGAGACTACCTTCCATATTGACAAGGCTACCATCCATTGGAGTAAAAAAAATCTCGACAATAGACTACCTTCCATAATGACAAGGCTACCATCCATTGGAATAACAAAAATATTGACAACAAACTACCTTCCATAATGACAAGGCTACCATCCATTTGAGTAACAAAGATATCGACAACATTCTAACTTCCATAATGACAAGGATACCATCCATTGGAGTAATAAAAATCACGACAATAGACTACCTTTCATAATGACAAGGCTACCATCCATTGGAATAATTAAAATCTCGACAACAAACTACCTTCCATAATAACAAGGCTACCATGAAATGGAGTAACAAAAATCTCGACCACAGACTACCTTTCATAATAACAAGGCTACCATCCATTAGAGTAAGAAAAATATGGACAACAGACTACCTTCCATAATGACAAGGCTACCATCCACTAGGGTAACAAAAATATCAACAAGAGACTACCTTCCATAATGACAAGGCTACCCATCCATTTAAGTAACAAAAGTCATGACAACAGACTACCTTCCATAATTACAAGGCTACCATCCATTGGAGTAACAAAAATATCAACAAGAGACTACCTTCCATAATGACAAGGGTACCATCCATTGGAGTAAAACAAATCTCGACAACAGACTACCTTCCATAATGACAAGGCTACCATCCATTGGAGTAACAAAGATATCGAAAACATACTACCTTCCATAATGACAACGCTACCATCCATTAGTGTAACAAAAATCACGACAACAAATTACCTTCCATAATGACATGGCTACCATCCATTGTAAACAAAAATATTGACAACAGACTACCTTCCATAATGACAAGGCTACCATCCATTGGAGTTACAAAGATATCGTTATCATACTAACTTCCATAATGACAAAGCTACCATTAATGGGAGTAATAAAAATCACGACAGTAGATTACCTTCCATAATGACAAGGCTACCATCCATTGGAATAACTAAAATCTCGACAACAGACTACCTTCCATAATGACAAGGCTACCATCGAATGGAGTAACAAAAATCTCGACAATAGACTACCTTCCATAATGACAAGGCTACCATCCAATGGATTAACAAAAATCTTGACAACAGACTACCTTCCATAATTACAAGGCTACCATCCAATGGACTAACAAAAAACTGGACAACAGACTACCTTCCATAATGACAAGGCTACCATCCATTAGAGTAAGAAAAATCTGGACAACAGATTACCTTCCATAATGACAAGGCTACCATCCATTGGAGTAACAAAAATATCAACAAGAGACTACCTTCCATAATGACAAGGCTACCATCCAATTGAGTAAAAAAAATCTCGACAATAGACTACCTTCCATAATGACACGGCTACCATACATTGGAGTAAGAATAATCTCGACAACAGACTACCTTTCATAATGACAAGGCTACCATCCATTGGAATAACAAAAATCTCGCCAACAGACTACCTTCCATAATGACAAGGCTACCATCCAATGGAGTAACAAAGATATCGAAAACATACTACCTTCCATAATGACAAGGCTACCATCCATTGGAATAACAAAAATATGGACAACAGACTACCTTCCATATTGACAAGGCTACCATCAAATGGAGTAACAAAAATCTCGACAACAGACTACCTTCCATAATGACAAGGCTACCATCCATTAGAGTAAGAAAAATATGGACAACAGACATCCTTCCATAATGACAAGGCTACCATCCATTGGAGTAACAAAA
Source organism: Vicia faba (assembly GCA_948472305.1). Taxonomy (NCBI): domain Eukaryota; kingdom Viridiplantae; phylum Streptophyta; class Magnoliopsida; order Fabales; family Fabaceae; genus Vicia; species Vicia faba. The sequence continues at coordinate 613,532,569 of OX451741.1, forward strand.
ATATCAACAAGAGACTACCTTCCATAATGACAAGGCTACCATACATTGGAGTAAGAAAAATCACGACAACAGACTACCTTCCATAATGAAAAGGCTACCATCCAATGGAGTAACAAAAATCTCGACAATAGACTACCTTCCATAATGACAAGTCTACCATCCATTGGTGTCACAAATATATAAACAACAAACTACATTCCATAATGACAAGGCTACCATCCATTTGAGTAACAAAAGTCATGAAAACAGACTACCTTCCATAATGACAAGGCTACCATCCATTGGAGTAACAAAAATATCAACAAGAGACTACCTTCCATAATGACAAGGCTACCATCCATTGGAGTAAAAAAAATCTCGACAACAGACTACGTTCCATAATGACAAGGCTACAATCCATTGGAGTAACAAAGATATCGAAAACATACTACCTTCCATAATGACAAGGCTACCATCCATTGGAGTAACAAAAATCACGACAACAAATTAACTTCCATAATGACAAGGCTACCATCCATTGGAATAACAAAAATATTGACAACAAACTACCTTCCATAATGACAAGGCTACCATCCATTGTATTATCAAAGATATCGACAACATACTAACTTCCATAATGACAAGGCTACCATCCATTGGAGTAATAAAAATCACGACAATAGACTACATTCCATAATAACAAGGCTACCATCCATTGGAATAACTAAAATCTCGACAACAGACTACCTTCCATAATGACAAGGCTACCATCAAATGGAGTAACAAAAATCTCGACAACAGACTACCTTCCATAATGACAAGGCTACCGTCTAATGGATTAACAAAAATCCTGACAATAGACTACCTTCCATAATGACAAGGCTACCATCCATTAGAGTAATAAAAATCTGGACAACAGACTACCTACCATAATGACAAGGCAACCATCCATTGGAGTAACAAAAATATCAACAAGAGATTACCTTCCATAATGACAAGGCTACCATCCAATGGAATAAAAAAAATCTCGACAACAGACTACCTTCCATAATGACACGGCTACCATCCATTTGAGTAACAAAAGTCATGACAACAGACTACCTTCCATAACGACAAGGCTACCATCCATTGGAGTAACAAAAATATCAACAAGAGACTACCTTCCATAATGACAAGGCTACCATCCATTGGAGTAAAAAAAATCTCGACAACAGACTACCTTCCATAATGACAAGGCTACCATCCATTGGAGTAACAAATATATGAACAACAAACTACATTCCATAATGACAAGGCTACCATCCATTTGAGATACAAAAGTCATGACAACAGACTACCTTCCATAATGACAAGGCTACCATCCATTGGAGTAACAAAAATATCAACAAGAGACTACCTTCCATAATGACAAGGCTACCATCCATTGGAGTAAAAAAAATCTCGACAACAGACTACGTTCCATAATGACAAGGCTACCATCCATTGGAGTAACAAAGATATCGAAAACATACTACCTTCCATAATAACAAGGCTACCATCCATTGGAGTAACAAAAATCACGACAACAAATTAACTTCCATAATAACAAGGCTACCATCCATTGGAATAACAAAAATATTGACAACAAACTACCTTCCATAATGACAAGGCTACCATCCATTATAGTATCAAAGATATCGACAACATACTAACTTCCATAATGACAAGGCTACCATCCATTGGAGTAATAAAAATCACGACAGTAGACTACATTCCATAATAACAAGGCTACCATCAATTGGAATAACTAAAATCTCGACAACAGACTACCTTCCATAATGACAAGGCTACCATCAAATGGAGTAACAAAAATCTCGACAACAGACTACCTTCCATAATGACAAGGCTACCGTCCAATGGATTAACAAAAATCCCGACAATAGACTACCTTCCATAATGACAAGGCTACCATCCAATGGACTAACAAAAATATGGACAACAGACTACCTACCATAATGACAAGGCTACCATCCATTAGAGTAAAAAAAATCTTGACAACAGACTACCTTCCATAATTACAAGGCTACCATCCATTGGAGTAACAAAAATATCAACAAGAGACTATCTTCAATAATGACAAGGCTACCATCCAATGGAGTAAAAAAAATCTCGACAACAGACTACCTTCCATAATGACACGGCTACCATCCATTGGAATAACAAAAATCTCGCCAGCAGACTACCTTCCATAATGACAAGGCTACCATCCAATGCAGTAACAAAAATCTCGACAACAGACTACCTTTCATAAGGACAAGTCTACCATCCATTGGAGTAACAAATATCTGAACAACAAACTACCTTCCATAATGACAAGGCTACCATCCATTTGAGTAACAAAAATCATGACAACAGACTACCTTCCATAATGACAAGGCTACTATCCATTGGAGTAAAAATATCAACAAGAGACTACCTTCCATATTGACAAGGTTACCATCCATTGGAGTAAAAAAAATCTCGACAACATACTACCTTCCATAATGACAAGGTTACCATCCATCGGAGTAACAAAGATATCGAAAACATACTACCTTCCATAATAACAAGGCTACCATCCATTGGAATAACTAAAATCTCGACAACAGACTACCTTCCATAATGACAAGGCTACCATCCATTGGAGTAAAAAAAATCTCGACAACAGACTACGTTCCATAATGACAAGGCTACAATCCATTGGAGTAACAAAGATATCGAAAACATACTACCTTCCATAATGACAAGGCTACCATCCATTGGAGTAACAAAAATCACGACAACAAATTAACTTCCATAATGACAAGGCTACCATCCATTGGAATAACAAAAATATTGACAACAAACTACCTTCCATAATGACAAGGCTACCATCCATTGTATTATCAAAGATATCGACAACATACTAACTTCCATAATGACAAGGCTACCATCCATTGGAGTAATAAAAATCACGACAATAGACTACATTCCATAATAACAAGGCTACCATCCATTGGAATAACTAAAATCTCGACAACAGACTACCTTCCATAATGACAAGGCTACCATCAAATGGAGTAACAAAAATCTCGACAACAGACTACCTTCCATAATGACAAGGCTACCGTCTAATGGATTAACAAAAATCCTGACAATAGACTACCTTCCATAATGACAAGGCTACCATCCATTAGAGTAATAAAAATCTGGACAACAGACTACCTACCATAATGACAAGGCAACCATCCATTGGAGTAACAAAAATATCAACAAGAGATTACCTTCCATAATGACAAGGCTACCATCCAATGGAATAAAAAAAATCTCGACAACAGACTACCTTCCATAATGACACGGCTACCATCCATTTGAGTAACAAAAGTCATGACAACAGACTACCTTCCATAACGACAAGGCTACCATCCATTGGAGTAACAAAAATATCAACAAGAGACTACCTTCCATAATGACAAGGCTACCATCCATTGGAGTAAAAAAAATCTCGACAACAGACTACCTTCCATAATGACAAGGCTACCATCCATTGGAGTAACAAATATATGAACAACAAACTACATTCCATAATGACAAGGCTACCATCCATTTGAGATACAAAAGTCATGACAACAGACTACCTTCCATAATGACAAGGCTACCATCCATTGGAGTAACAAAAATATCAACAAGAGACTACCTTCCATAATGACAAGGCTACCATCCATTGGAGTAAAAAAAATCTCGACAACAGACTACGTTCCATAATGACAAGGCTACCATCCATTGGAGTAACAAAGATATCGAAAACATACTACCTTCCATAATAACAAGGCTACCATCCATTGGAGTAACAAAAATCACGACAACAAATTAACTTCCATAATAACAAGGCTACCATCCATTGGAATAACAAAAATATTGACAACAAACTACCTTCCATAATGACAAGGCTACCATCCATTGTAGTATCAAAGATATCGACAACATACTAACTTCCATAATGACAAGGCTACCATCCATTGGAGTAATAAAAATCACGACAGTAGACTACATTCCATAATAACAAGGCTACCATCAATTGGAATAACTAAAATCTCGACAACAGACTACCTTCCATAATGACAAGGCTACCATCAAATGGAGTAACAAAAATCTCGACAACAGACTACCTTCCATAATGACAAGGCTACCGTCCAATGGATTAACAAAAATCCCGACAATAGACTACCTTCCATAATGACAAGGCTACCATCCAATGGACTAACAAAAATATGGACAACAGACTACCTACCATAATGACAAGGCTACCATCCATTAGAGTAAAAAAAATCTTGACAACAGACTACCTTCCATAATTACAAGGCTACCATCCATTGGAGTAACAAAAATATCAACAAGAGACTATCTTCAATAATGACAAGGCTACCATCCAATGGAGTAAAAAAAATCTCGACAACAGACTACCTTCCATAATGACACGGCTACCATCCATTGGAATAACAAAAATCTCGCCAGCAGACTACCTTCCATAATGACAAGGCTACCATCCAATGCAGTAACAAAAATCTCGACAACAGACTACCTTTCATAAGGACAAGTCTACCATCCATTGGAGTAACAAATATCTGAACAACAAACTACCTTCCATAATGACAAGGCTACCATCCATTTGAGTAACAAAAATCATGACAACAGACTACCTTCCATAATGACAAGGCTACTATCCATTGGAGTAACAAAAATATCAACAAGAGACTACCTTCCATATTGACAAGGTTACCATCCATTGGAGTAAAAAAAATCTCGACAACATACTACCTTCCATAATGACAAGGTTACCATCCATCGGAGTAACAAAGATATCGAAAACATACTACCTTCCATAATAACAAGGCTACCATCCATTGGAATAACTAAAATCTCGACAACAGACTACCTTCCATAATGACAAGGCTACCATCAAATGGAGTAACAAAAATCTTGACAACAGACTACCTTCCATAATGACAAGGCTACCATCCAATGGATTAATAAAAATCCTGACAATAGACTACCTTCCATAATGACAAGGCTACCATCCAATGGACTAACAAAAATATGGACAACAGACTACCTACCATAAAGACAACGCTACCATCCATTATAGTAAGAAAAATCTGGACAACAGACTACCTTCCATAATGACAAGGCTACCATCCATTGGAGTAACAAAAATATCAACAAGAGACTATCTTCCATAATGACAAGGCTACCATCCAATGGAGTAAAAAAAATCTCGACAACAGACTACCTTCCATAATGACAAGGCTACCATCCATTGGAATAACAAAAATCTCGCCAACAGACTACCTTCCATAATGACAAGGCTACCATCCAATGCAGTAACAAAAATCTCGACAACAGACTACCTTCCATAAGGACAAGTCTACCATCCATTGGAGTAACAAATATCTGAACAACAGACTACCTTCCATAATGACAAGGCTACCATCCATTTGAGTAACAAAAATCATGACAACAGACTACCTTCAATAATGACAAGGCTACTATCCATTGGAGTAACAAAAATATCAACAAGAGACTACCTTCCATATTGACAAGGTTACCATCCATTGGAGTAAAAAAAATCTCGACAACAGAATACCTTCCATAATGACAAGGTTACCATCCATTGGAGTAACAAAGATATCGAAAACATACTACCTTCCATAATGACAAGTCTACCATCCATTGGAGTAACAAAAATCAAGACAACAAATTACCTTCCATAATGACAAGGCTACCATCCATTGGAATAACAAAAATATTGACAACAGACTACCTTCCATAATGACAAGGCTACCATCCATTTGAGTAACAAAGATATTGACAACATACTAACTTCCATAATGACAAGGCTACCATCCATTGGAGTAATAAAAATTACGACAGTAGACTACCTTCCATAATGACAAGGCTACCATCCATTGGAATAACTAAAATCTCAACAACAGACTACCTTCCATAATGACAAGGCTACCATCAAATGGAGTAACAAATATCACGACAACAGACTACCTTCCATAATGACAAGGCTACCGTCCAATGGATTAACAAAAATCCTGACAATAGACTACCTTCCATAATGACAAGGCTACCATCCAATGGACTAACAAAAATATGGACAACAGACTACCTACCATAATGACAAGGCTACCATCCATTAGAGTAAGAAAAATCTGGACAACAGACTACCTTCCATAATGACAAGGCTACCATCCATTGGAGTAACAAAAATATCAACATGAGACTATCTTCCATAATGACAAGGCTACCATCCAATGGAGTAAAAAAAATCTCGACAACAGACTACCTTCCATAATGACACGGCTACCATCCATTGGAATAACAAAAATCTCGCCAACAGACTACCTTCCATAATGATAAGGCTACCATCCAATGCAGTAACAAAAATCTCGACAACAGACTACCTTCCATAATGACAAGGCTACCATCCATTTGAGTAACAAAAATCATGACAACAGACTACCTTCCATAATGACAAGGCTACTATCCATTGGAGTAACAAAAATATCACCAAGAGACTACCTTCCATATTGACAAGGTTACCATCCATTGGAGTAAAAAAAATCTCGACAACAGACTACCTTCGATAATGACAAGGTTACCATCCATTGGAGTAACAAAGATATCGAAAACATACTACCTTCCATAATAACAAGGCTACCATCCATTGGAATAACTAAAATATCGACAACAGACTACCTTCCATAATGACAAGGCTACCATCAAATGGAGTAACAAAAATCTTGACAACAAACTACCTTCCATAATGACAAGGCTACCATCCATTGGAGTAACAAAAATATCAACAAGAGACTACCTTCCATAATGACAAGGCTACCATCCAATTGAGTAAAAAAAATCTCGACAACAGACTACCTTCCATAATGACACGGCTACCATACATTGGAGTAAGAAAAATCTCGACAACAGACTACCTTCCATAATGACAAGGCTACCATCCATTGGAATAACAAAAATCTCGCCAACAGACTACCTTCCATAATGACAAGGCTACCATCCATTGGAGTAACAAAAATATCAACAAGAGACTATCTTCCATAATGACAAGGCTACCATCCAATGGAGTAAAAAAAATCTCGACAACAGACTACCTTCCATAATGACAAGGCTACCATCCATTGGAATAACAAAAATCTCGCCAACAGACTACCTTCCATAATGACAAGGCTACCATCCAATGTAGTAACAAAAATCTCGACAACAGACTACCTTCCATAAGGACAAGTCTACCATCCATTGGAGTAACAAATATCTGAACAACAGACTACCTTCCATAATGAGAAGGCTACCATCCATTTGAGTAACAAAAATCATGACAACAGACTACCTTCAATAATGACAAGGCTACTATCCATTGGAGTAACAAAAATATCAACAAGAGACTACCTTCCATATTGACAAGGTTACCATCCATTGGAGTAAAAAAAATCTCGACAACAGACTACCTTCCATAATGACAAGGTTACCATCCATTGGAGTAACAAAGATATCGAAAACATACTACCTTCCATAATGACAAGTCTACCATCCATTGGAGTAACAAAAATCAAGACAACAAATTACCTTCCATAATGACAAGGCTACCATCCATTGGAATAACAAAAATATTGACAATAGACTACCTTCCATAATGACAAGGCTACCATCCATTTGAGTAACAAAGATATCGACAACATACTAACTTCCATAATGACAAGGCTACCATCCATTGGAGTAATAAAAATTACGACAGTAGACTACCTTCCATAATGACAAGGCTACCATCCATTGGAATAACTAAAATCTCAACAACAGACTACCTTCCATAATGACAAGGCTACCATCAAATGGAGTAACAAATATCACGACAACAGACTACCTTCCATAATGACAAGGCTACCGTCCAATGGATTAACAAAAATCCTGACAATAGACTACCTTCCATAATGACAAGGCTACCATCCAATGGACTAACAAAAATATGGACAACAGACTACCTACCATAATGACAAGGCTACCATCCATTAGAGTAAGAAAAATCTGGACAACAGACTACCTTCCATAATGACAAGGCTACCATCCATTGGAGTAACAAAAATATCAACAAGAGACTATCTTCCATAATGACAAGGCTACCATCCAATGGAGTAAAAAAAATCTCGACAACAGACTACCTTCCATAATGACACGGCTACCATCCATTGGAATAAAAAAAATCTCGCCAACAGACTACCTTCCATAATGATAAGGCTACCATCCAATGCAGTAACAAAAATCTCGACAACAGACTACCTTCCATAATGACAAGGCTACCATCCATTTGAGTAACAAAAATCATGACAACAGACTACCTTCCATAATGACAAGGCTACTATCCATTGGAGTAACAAAAATATCAACAAGAGACTACCTTCCATATTGACAAGGTTACCATCCATTGGAGTAAAAAAAATCTCGACAACAGACTACCTTCGATAATGACAAGGTTACCATCCATTGGAGTAACAAAGATATCGAAAACATACTACCTTCCATAATAACAAGGCTACCATCTATTGGAATAACTAAAATATCGACAACAGACTACCTTCCATAATGACAAGGCTACCATCAAATGGAGTAACAAAAATCTTGACAACAGACTACCTTCCATAATGACAAGGCTACCATCCATTGGAGTAACAAAAATATCAACAAGAGACTACCTTCCATAATGACAAGGCTACCATCCAATTGAGTAAAAAAAATCTCGACAACAGACTACCTTCCATAATGACACGGCTACCATACATTGGAGTAAGAAAAATCTCGACAACAGACTACCTTCCATAATGACAAGGCTACCATCCATTGGAATAACAAAAATCTCGCCAACAGACTACCTTCCATAATGACAAGGCTACCATCCAATGGAGTAACAAAGATATCGAAAACAGACTACCTTCCATAATGACAAGGCTACCATCCATTGGAATAACAAAAATATTGCCAACAGACTACCTTCCATAATGACAAGGCTACCATCAAATGGAGTAACAAAAATCTCGACAACAGACTACCTTCCATAATGACAAGGCTACCATCCATTAGAGTAAGAAAAATATGGACAACAGACATCCTTCCATAATGACAAGTCTACCATCCATTGGAGTAACAAAAATATCAACAAGAGACTACCTTCCATAATGACAAGGCTACCATACATTGGAGTAAGAAAAATCACGACAACAGACTACCTTCCATAATGAAAAGGCTACCATCCAATGGAGTAACAAAAATCTCGACAATAGACTACCTTCCATAATGACAAGTCTACCATCCGTTGGTGTCACAAATATATGAACAACAAACTACATTCCATAATGACAAGGCTACCATCCATTTGAGTAACAAAAGTCATGACAACAGACTACCTTCCATAATGACAAGGCTACCATCCATTGGAGTAACAAAAATATCAACAAGAGACTACCTTCCATAATGACAAGGCTACCATCCATTGGAGTAAAAAAAATCTCGACAACAGACTACATTCCATAATGACAAGGCTACCATCCATTGGAGTAACAAAGATATCGTAAACATACTACCTTCCATAATGACAAGGCTACCATCCAATGGAGTAACAAAAATCACGACAACAAATAAACTTCCATAATGACAAGGCTACCATCCATTGGAATAACAAAAATATTGACAACAAACTACCTTCCATAATGACAAGGCTACCATCCATTGTAGTATCAAAGATATCGACAACATACTAACTTCCATAATGACAAGGCTACCATCCATTGGAGTAATAAAAATCACGACAGTAGACTACATTCCATAATAACAAGGCTACCATCCATTGGAATAACTAAAATCTCGACAACAGACTACCTTCCATAATGACAAGGCTACCATCAAATGGAGTAACAAAAATCTCGACAACAGACTACCTTCCATAATGACAAGGCTACCGTCCAATGGATTAACAAAAATCCCGACAATAGACTACCTTCCATAATGACAAGGCTACCATCCAATGGACTAACAAAAATATGGACAACAGACTACCTACCATAATGACAAGGCTACCATCCATTAGAGTAATAAAAATCTGGACAACAGACTACCTTCCATAATTACAAGGCTTCCATCCATTGGAGTAACAAAAATATCAACAAGAGACTATCTTCCATAATGACAAGGCTACCATCCAATAGAGTAAAAAAAATCTCGACAACAGACTACCTTCCATAATGACACGGCTACCATCCATTGGAATAACAAAAATCTCGCGAACAGACTACCTTCCACAATGACAAGGCTACCATCCAATGCAGTAACAAAAATCTCGATTACAGACTACCTTTCATAAGGACAAGTCTACCATCCATTGGAGTAACAAATATCTGAACAACAAACTACCTTCCATAATGACAAGGCTACCATCCATTTGAGTAACAAAAATCATGACAACAGACTACCTTCCATAATGACAAGGCTACTATCCATTGGAGTAACAAAAATATCAACAAGAGACTACCTTCCATATTGACAAGGTTACCATCCATTGGAGTAAAAAAAATCTCGACAACATACTACCTTCCATAATGACAAGGTTACCATCCATTGGAGTAACAAAGATATCGAAAACATACTACCTTCCATAATGACAAGGCTACCATCCATTGGAGTAACAAAAATCAAGACAACAAATTACCTTCCATAATGACAAGGCTACCATCCATTGGAATAACAAAAATATTGATAACAGACTACCTTCCATAATGACAAGGCTACCATCCATTTGAGTAACAAAGATATCGACAACATACTAACTTCCATAATGACAAGGCTACCATCCATTGGAGTAATAAAAATTACGACAGTAGACTACCTTCCATAATGACAAGGCTACCATCCATTGGAATAACTAAAATCTCAACAACAGACTACCTTCCATAATGACAAGGCTACCATCAAATGGAGTAACAAATATCTCGACAACAGACTACCTTCCATAATGACAAGGCTACCGTCCAATGGATTAATAAAAATCCTGACAATAGACTACCTTCCATAATTACAAGGCTACCATCCAATGGACTAACAAAAATATGGACAACAGACTACCTACCATAATGACAAGGCTACCATCCATTAGAGTAAGAAAAATCTGGACAACAGACTACCTTTCATAATGACAAGGCTACCATCCATTGGAGTAACAAAAATATCAACAAGAGACTATCTTCCATAATGACAAGGCTACCATCCAATGGAGTAAAAAAAATCTCGACAACAGACTACCTTCCATAATGACACGGCTACCATCCATTGGAATCACAAAAATCTCGCCAACAGACTACCTTCCATAATGACAAGGCTACCATCCAATGCAGTAACAAAAATCTCGACAACAGACTACCTTCCATAATGACAAGGCTACCAGCCATTTGAGTAACAAAAATCATGACAACAGACTACCTTCCATAATGACAAGGCTACTATCCGTTGGAGTAACAAAAATATCAACAAGAGACTACCTTCCATATTGACAAGGTTACCATCCATTGGAGTAAAAAAATTCTCGACAACAGACTACCTTCGATAATGACAAGGTTACCATCCACTGGAGTAACAAAGATATCGAAAACATACTACCTTCCATAATAACAAGGCTACCATCCATTGGAATAACTAAAATCTCGACAACAGACTACCTTCCATAATGACAAGGCTACCATCAAATGGGGTAACAAAAATCTTGACAATAGACTACCTTCCATAATGACAAGGCTACCATCCATTGGAGTATCAAAAATATCAACAAGAGACTACCTTCCATAATGACAAGGCTACCATCCAATTGAGTAAAAAAAATCTCGACAACAGACTACCTTCCATAACGACACGGCTACCATACATTGGAGTAAGAAAAATCACGACAACAGACTACCTTCCATAATGAAAAGGCTACAATCCAATGGAGTAACAAAAATCTCGACAATAGACTACCTTCCATAATGACAAGTCTACCATCCATTGGTGTCACAAATATATGAACAACAAACTACATTCCATAATGACAAGTCTACCATCCATTTGAGTAACAAAAGTCATGACAACAGACTACCTTCCATAATGACAAGGCTACCATCCATTGGAGTAACAAAAATATCAACAAGAGACTACCTTCCATAATGACAAGGCTACCATCCATTGGAGTAAAAAAAATCTCGACAACAGACTACGTTCCATAATGACAAGGCTACCATCCATTGGAGTAACAAAGATATCGAAAACATACTACCTTCCATAATGACAAGGCTACCATCCATTGGAGTAACAAAAATCACGACAACAAATTAACTTCCATAATGACAAGGCTACCATCCATTGGAATAACAAAAATATTGACAACAAACTACCTTCCATAATGACAAGGCTACCATCCATTGTAGTATCAAAGATATCGACAACATACTAACTTCCATAATGACAAGGCTACCATCCATTGGAGTAATAAAAATCACGACAGTAGACTACATTCCATAATAACAAGGCTACCATCCATTGGAATAACTAAAATCTCGACAACAGACTACCTTCCATAATGACAAGGCTACCATCAAATGGAGTAACAAAAATCTCGACAACAGACTACCTTCCATAATGACAAGGCTACCGTCCAATGGATTAACAAAAATCCCGACAATAGACTACCTTCCATAATGACAAGGCTATCATCCAATGGACTAACAAAAATATGGACAACAGACTACCTACCATAATGACAAGGCTACCATCCATTAGAGTAATAAAAATCTGGACAACAGACTACCTTCCATAATTACAAGGCTACCATCCATTGGAGTAACAAAAATATCAACAAGAGACTATCTTCCATAATGACAAGGCTACCATCCAATGGAGTAAAAAAAATCTCGACAACAGACTACCTTCCATAATGACACGGCTACCATCCATTGGAATAACAAAAATCTCGCCAACAGACTACCTTCCATAATGACAAGGCTACCATCCAATGCAGTAACAAAAATCTCGACAACATACTACCTTTCATAAGGACAAGTCTACCATCCATTGGAGTAACAAATATCTGAACAACAAACTACCTTCCATAATGACAAGGCTACCATCCATTTGAGTAACAAAAATCATGACAATAGACTACCTTCCATAATGACAAGGCTACTATCCATTGGAGTAACAAAAATATCAACAAGAGACTACCTTCCATATTGACAAGGTTACCATCCATTGGAGTAAAAAAAATCTCGACAACATACTACCTTCCATAATGACAAGGTTACCATCCATTGGAGTAACAAAGATATCGAAAACATACTACCTTCCATAATAACAAGGCTACCATCCATTGGAATAACGAAAATCTCGACAACATACTACCTTCCATAATGACAAGGCTACCATCAAATGGAGTAACAAAAATCTTGTCAACAGACTACCTTCCATAATGACAAGGCTACCATCCAATGGATTAATAAAAATACTGACAATAGACTACCTTCCATAATGACAAGGCTACCATCCAATGGACTAACAAAAATATGGACAACAGACTACCTACCATAATGACAAGGCTACCATCCATTATAGTAAGAAAAATCTGGACAACAGACTACCTTCCATAATGACAAGGCTACCATCCATTGGAGTAACAAAAATATCAACAAGAGACTATCTTCCATAATGACAAGGCTACCATCCAATGGAGTAAAAAAAATCTCGACAACAAACTACCTTCCATAATGACAAGGCTACCATCCATTGGAATAACAAAAATCTCGCCAACAGACTACCTTCCATAATGACAAGGCTACCATCCAATGCAGTAACAAAAATCTCGACAACAGACTACCTTCCATAAGGACAAGTCTACCATCCATTGGAGTAACAAATATCTGAACAACAGACTACCTTCCATAATGACAAGGCTACCATCCATTTGAGTAACAAAAATCATGACAACAGACTACCTTCCATAATGACAAGGCTACTATCCATTGGAGTAACAAAAATATCAACAAGAGACTACCTTCCATATTGACAAGGTTACCATCCATTGGAGTAAAAAAAATCTCGACAACAGACTACCTTCCATAATGACAAGGTTACCATCCATTGGAGTAACAAAGATATCGAAAACATACTACCTTCCATAATGACAAGGCTACCATCCATTGGAGTAACAAAAATCAAGACAACAAATTACCTTCCATAATGACAAGGCTACCATCCATTGGAATAACAAAAATATTGACAACAGACTACCTTCCATAATGACAAGGCTACCATCCATTTGAGTAACAAAGATATCGACAACATACTAACTTCCATAATGACAAGGCTACCATCCATTGGAGTAATAAAAATTACGACAGTAGACTACCTTCCATAATGACAAGGCTACCATCCATTGGAATAACTAAAATCTCAACAACAGACTACCTTCCATAATGACAAGGCTACCATCAAATGGAGTAACAAATATCTCGACAACAGACTACCTTCCATAATGACAAGGCTACCGTCCAATGGATTAACAAAAATCCTGACAATAGACTACCTTCCATAATGACAAGGCTACCATCCAATGGACTAACAAAAATATGGACAACAGACTACCTACCATAATGACAAGGCTACCATCCATTAGAGTAAGAAAAATCTGGACAACAGGCTACCTTCCATAATGATAAGGCTACCATCCATTGGAGTAACAAAAATATCAACAAGAGACTATCTTCCATAATGACAAGGCTACCATCCAATGGAGTAAAAAAAATCTCGACAACAGACTACCTTCCATAATGACACGGCTACCATCCATTGGAATAACAAAAATCTCGCCAACAGACTACCTTCCATAATGACAAGGCTACCATCCAATGCAGTAACAAAAATCTCGACAACAGACTACCTTCCATAATGACAAGGCTACCATCCATTTGAGTAACAAAAATCATGACAACAGACTACCTTCCATAATGACAAGGCTACTATCCATTGGAGTAACAAAAATATCAACAAGAGACTACCGTCCATATTGACAAGGTTACCATCCATTGGAGTAAAAAAAATCTCGACAACATACTACCTTCCATAATGACAAGGTTACCATCCATTGGAGTAACAAAGATATCGAAAACATACTACCTTCCATAATAACAAGGCTACCATCCATTGGAATAACTAAAATCTCGACAACAGACTACCTTCCATAATGACAAGGCTACCATCAAATGGAGTAACAAAAATCTTGACAACAGACTACCTTCCATAATGACAAGGCTACCATCCAATGGATTAATAAAAATCCTGACAATAGACTACCTTCCATAATGACAAGGCTACCATCCAATGGACTAACAAAAATATGGACAACAGACTACCTACCATAATGACAAGGCTACCATCCATTATAGTAAGAAAAATCTGGACAACAGACTACCTTCCATAATGACAAGGCTACCATCCATTGGAGTAACAAAAATATCAACAAGAGACTATCTTCCATAATGACAAGGCTACCATCCAATGGAGTAAAAAAAATCTCGACAACAGACTACCTTCCATAATGACAAGGCTACCATCCATTGGAATAACAAAAATCTCGCCAACAGACTACCTTCCATAATGACAAGGCTACCATCCAATGCAGTAACAAAAATCTCGACAACAGACTACCTTCCATAAGGACAAGTCTACCATCCATTGGAGTAACAAATATCTGAACAACAGACTACCTTCCATAATGACAAGGCTACAATCCATTTGAGTAACAAAAATCATGACAACAGACTACCTTCCATAATGACAAGGCTACTATCCATTGGAGTAACAAAAATATCAACAAGAGACTACCTTCCATATTGACAAGGTTACCATCCATTGGAGTAAAAAAAATCTCGACAAAAGACTACCTTCCATAATGACAAGGTTACCATCCATTGGAGTAACAAAGATATCGAAAACATACTACCTTCCATAATGACAAGGCTACCATCCATTGGAGTAACAAAAATCAAGACAACAAATTACCTTCCATAATGACAAGGCTACCATCCATTGGAATAACAAAAATATTGACAACAGACTACCTTCCATAATGACAAGGCTACCATCCATTTGAGTAACAAAGATATCGACAACATACTAACTTCCATAATGACAAGGCTACCATCCATTGGAGTAATTAAAATTACGACAGTAGACTACCTTCCATAATGAGAAGGCTACCATCCATTGGAATAACTAAAATCTCAACAACAGACTACCTTCCATAATGACAAGGCTACCATCAAATGGAGTAACAAATATCTCGACAACAGACTACCTTCCATAATGACAAGGCTACCGTCCAATGGATTAACAAAAATCTTGACAATAGACTACCTTCCATAATGACAAGGCTACCATCCAATGGACTAACAAAAATATGGACAACAGACTACCTACCATAATGACAAGGCTACCATCCATTAGAGTAAGAAAAATTTGGACAACAGACTACCTTCCATAATGATAAGGCTACCATCCATTGGAGTAACAAAAATATCAACAAGAGACTATCTTCTATAATGACAAGGCTACCATCCAATGGAGTAAAAAAAATCTCGACAACAGACTACCTTCCATAATGACACGGCTACCATCCATTGGAATAACAAAAATCTCGCCAACAGACTACCTTCCATAATGACAAGGCTACCATCCAATGCAGTAACAAAAATCTCGACAACAGACTACCTTCCATAATGACAAGGCTACCATCCATTTGAGTAACAAAAATCATGACAACAGACTACCTTCCATAATGACAAGGCTACTATCCATTGGAGTAACAAAAATATCAACAAGAGACTACCTTCCATATTGACAAGGTTACCATCCATTGGAGTAAAAAAAATCTCGACAACAGACTACCTTCGATAATGACAAGGTTACCATCCATTGGAGTAACAAAGATATCGAAAACATACTACCTTCCATAATAACAAGGCTACCATCCATTGGAATAACTAAAATCTCGACAACAGACAACCTTCCATAATGACAAGGCTACCATCAAATGGAGTAACAAAAATCTTGACAACAGACTACCTTCCATAATGACAAGGCTACCATCCAATGGATTAATAAAAATCCCGACAATAGACTACCTTCCATAATGACAAGGCTACCATCCAATGGACTAACAAAAATATGGACAACAGACTACCTACCATAATGACAAGGCTACCATCCATTAGAGTAAGAAAAATCTGGACAACAGACTACCTTCCATAATGACAAGGATACCATCCATTGGAGTAACAAAAATATCAACAAGAGACTATCTTCCATAATGACAAGGCTACCATCCAATGGAGTAAAAAAAATCTCGACAACAGACTACCTTCCATAATGACAAGGCTACCATCCATTGGAATAACAAAAATCTCGCCAACAGACTACCTTCCATAATGACAAGGCTACCATCCAATGCAGTAACAAAAATCTCGACAACAGACTACCTTCCATAAGGACAAGTCTACCATCCATTGGAGTAACAAATATCTGAACAACAGACTACCTTCCATAATGACAAGGCTACCATCCATTTGAGTAACAAAAATCATGACAACAGACTACCTTCCATAATGACAAGGCTACTATCCATTGGAGTAAAAAAAATATCAACAAGAGACTACCTTCCATATTGACAAGGTTACCATCCATTGGAGTAAAAAAAATATCGACAACAGACTACCTTCAATAATGACAAGGTTACCATCCATTGGAGTAACAAAGATATCGAAAACATACTACCTTCCATAATGACAAGGCTACCATCCATTGGAGTAACAAAAATCAAGACAACAAATTACCTTCCATAATGACAAGGCTACCATCCATTGGAATAACAAAAATATTGACAACAGACTACCTTCCATAATGACAAGGCTACCATCCATTTGAGTAACAAAGATATCGACAACATACTAACTTCCATAATGACAAGGCTACCATCCATTGGAGTAATAAAAATTACGACAGTAGACTACCTTCCATAATGACAAGGCTACCATCCATTGGAATAACTAAAATCTCAACAACAGACTACCTTCCATAATGACAAGGCTACCATCAAATGGAGTAACAAAAATCTCGACAACAGACTACCTTCCATAATGACAAGGCTACCGTCCAATGGATTAATAAAAATCCCGACAATAGACTACCTTCCATAATGACAAGGCTACCATCCAATGGACTAACAAAAATATGGACAACAGACTACCTACCATAATGATAAGGCTACCATCCATTAGAGTAAGAAAAATCTGGACAACAGACTACCTTCCATAATGACAAGGCTACCATCCATTGGAGTAACAAAAATATCAACAAGAGACTATCTTCCATAATGACAAGGCTACCATCCAATGGAGTAAAAAAAATCTCGACAACAGACTACCTTCCATAATGACAAGGCTACCATCCATTGGAATAACAAAAATCTCGCCAACAGACTACCTTCCATAATGACAAGGCTACCATCCAATGCAGTAACAAAAATCTCGACAACAGACTACCTTCCATAAGGACAAGTCTACCATCCATTGGAGTAACAAATATCTGAACAACAGACTACCTTCCATAATGACAAGGCTACCATCCATTTGAGTAACAAAAATCATGACAACAGACTACCTTCCATAATGACAAGGCTACTATCCATTGGAGTAACAAAAATATCAACAAGAGACTACCTTCCATATTGACAAGGTTACCATCCATTGGAGTAAAAAAAATCTCGACAACAGACTACCTTCCATAATGACAAGGTTACCATCCATTGGAGTAACAAAGATATCGAAAACATACTACCTTCCATAATGACAAGGCTACCATCCATTGGAGTAACAAAAATCAAGACAACATATTACCTTCCATAATGACAAGGCTACCATCCATTGGAATAACAAAAATATTGACAACAGACTACCTTCCATAATGACAAGGCTACCATCCATTTGAGTAACAAAGATATCGACAACATACTAACTTCCATAATGACAAGGCTACCATCCATTGGAGTAATAAAAATTACGACAGTAGACTACCTTCCATAATGACAAGGCTACCATCCATTGGAATAACTAAAATCTCAACAACAGACTACCTTCCATAATGACAAGGCTACCATCAAATGGAGTAACAAAAATCTCGACAACAGACTACCTTCCATAATGACAAGGCTACCGTCCAATGGATTAACAAAAATCCCGACAATAGACTACCTTCCATAATGACAAGGCTACCATCCAATGGACTGACAAAAATATGGACAACAGACTACCTACCATAATGACAAGGCTACCATCCATTAGAGTAAGAAAAATCTGGACAACAGACTACCTTCCATAATGACAAGGCTACCATCCATTGGAGTAACAAAAATATCAACAAGAGACTATCTTCCATAATGACAAGGCTACCATCCAATGGAGTAAAAAAAATCTCGACAACAGACTACCTTCCATAATGACACGGCTACCATCTATTGGAATAACAAAAATCTCGCCAACAGACTACCTTCCATAATGACAAGGCTACCATCCAATGCAGTAACAAAAATCTCGACAACAGACTACCTTCCATAAGGACAAGTCTACCATCCATTGGAGTAACAAATATCTGAACAACAGACTACCTTCCATAATGACAAGGCTACCATCCATTTGAGTAACAAAAATCATGACAACAGACTACCTTCCATAATGACAAGGCTACTATCCATTGGAGTAACAAAAATATCAACAAGAGACTACCTTCCATATTGACAAGGTTACCATCCATTGGAGTAAAAAAAATCTCGACAACAGACTACCTTCCATAATGACAAGGTTACCATCCATTGGAGTAACAAAGATATCGAAAACATACTTCCTTCCATAATGACAAGGCTACCATCCATTGGAGTAACAAAAATCAAGACAACACATTACCTTCCATAATGACAAGGCTACCATCCATTGGAATAACAAAAATATTGACAACAGACTACCTTCCATAATGACAAGGCTACCATCCATTTGAGTAACAAAGATATCGACAACATACTAACTTCCATAATGACAAGGCTACCATCCATTGGAGTAATAAAAATTACGACAGTAGACTACCTTCCATAATGACAAGGCTACCATCCATTGGAATAACTAAAATCTCAACAACAGACTACCTTCCATAATGACAAGGCTACCATCAAATGGAGTAACAAAAATCTCGACAACAGACTACCTTCCATAATGACAAGGCTACCGTCCAATGGATTAACAAAAATCCCGACAATAGACTACCTTCCATAATGACAAGGCTACCATCCAATGGACTGAAAAAAATATGGACAACAGACTACCTACCATAATGACAAGGCTACCATCCATTAGAGTAAGAAAAATCTGGACAACAGACTACCTTCCATAATGACAAGGCTACCATCCATTGGAGTAACAAAAATATCAACAAGAGACTATCTTCCATAATGACAAGGCTACCATCCAATGGAGTAAAAAAAATCTCGACAACAGACTACCTTCCATAATGACAAGGCTACCATCCATTGGAATAACAAAAATCTCGCCAACAGACTACCTTCCATAATGACAAGGCTACCATCCAATGCAGTAACAAAAATCTCGACAACAGACTACCTTCCATAAGGACAAGTCTACCATCCATTGGAGTAACAAATATCTGAACAACAGACTACCTTCCATAATGACAAGGCTACCATCCATTTGAGTAACAAAAATCATGACAACAGACTACCTTCCATAATGACAAGGCTACTATCCATTGGAGTAAAAGAAATATCAACAAGAGACTACCTTCCATATTGACAAGGTTACCATCCATTGGAGTAAAAAAAATATCGACAACAGACTACCTTCAATAATGACAAGGTTACCATCCATTGGAGTAACAAAGATATCGAAAACATACTACCTTCCATAATGACAAGGCTACCATCCATTGGAGTAACAAAAATCAAGACAACAAATTACCTTCCATAATGACAAGGCTACCATCCATTGGAATAACAAAAATATTGACAACAGACTACCTTCCATAATGACAAGGCTACCATCCATTTGAGTAACAAAGATATCGACAACATACTAACTTCCATAATGACAAGGCTACCATCCATTGGAGTAATAAAAATTACGACAGTAGACTACCTTCCATAATGACAAGGCTACCATCCATTGGAATAACTAAAATCTCAACAACAGACTACCTTCCATAATGACAAGGCTACCATCAAATGGAGTAACAAAAATCTCGACAACAGACTACCTTCCATAATGACAAGGCTACCGTCCAATGGATTAATAAAAATCCCGACAATAGACTACCTTCCATAATGACAAGGCTACCATCCAATGGACTAACAAAAATATGGACAACAGACTACCTACCATAATGACAAGGCTACCATCCATTAGAGTAAGAAAAATCTGGACAACAGACTACCTTCCATAATGACAAGGCTACCATCCATTGGAGTAACAAAAATATCAACAAGAGACTATCTTCCATAATGACAAGGCTACCATCCAATGGAGTAAAAAAAATCTCGACAACAGACTACCTTCCATAATGACAAGGCTACCATCCATTGGAATAACAAAAATCTCGCCAACAGACTACCTTCCATAATGACAAGGCTACCATCCAATGCAGTAACAAAAATCTCGACAACAGACTACCTTCCATAAGGACAAGTCTACCATCCATTGGAGTAACAAATATCTGAACAACAGACTACCTTCCATAATGACAAGGCTACCATCCATTTGAGTAACAAAAATCATGACAACAGACTACCTTCCATAATGACAAGGCTACTATCCATTGGAGTAACAAAAATATCAACAAGAGACTACCTTCCATATTGACAAGGTTACCATCCATTGGAGTAAAAAAAATCTCGACAACAGACTACCTTCCATAATGACAAGGTTACCATCCATTGGAGTAACAAAGATATCGAAAACATACTACCTTCCATAATGACAAGGCTACCATCCATTGGAGTAACAAAAATCAAGACAACACATTACCTTCCATAATGACAAGGCTACCATCCATTGGAATAACAAAAATATTGACAACAGACTACCTTCCATAATGACAAGGCTACCATCCATTTGAGTAACAAAGATATCGACAACATACTAACTTCCATAATGACAAGGCTACCATCCATTGGAGTAATAAAAATTACGACAGTAGACTACCTTCCATAATGACAAGGCTACCATCCATTGGAATAACTAAAATCTCAACAACAGACTACCTTCCATAATGACAAGGCTACCATCAAATGGAGTAACAAAAATCTCGACAACAGACTACCTTCCATAATGACAAGGCTACCGTCCAATGGATTAACAAAAATCCCGACAATAGACTACCTTCCATAATGACAAGGCTACCATCCAATGGACTGACAAAAATATGGACAACAGACTACCTACCATAATGACAAGGCTACCATCCATTTGAGTAAGAAAAATCTGGACAACAGACTACCTTCCATAATGACAAGGCTACCATCCATTGGAGTAACAAAAATATCAACAAGAGACTATCTTCCATAATGACAAGGCTACCATCCAATGGAGTAAAAAAAATCTCGACAACAGACTACCTTCCATAATGACACGGCTACCATCCATTGGAATAACAAAAATCTCGCCAACAGACTACCTTCCATAATGACAAGGCTACCATCCAATGCAGTAACAAAAATCTCGACAACAGACTACCTTTCATAAGGACAAGTCTACCATCCATTGGAGTAACAAATATCTGAACAACAGACTACCTTCCATAATGACAAGGCTACCATCCATTTGAGTAACAAAAATCATGACAACAGACTACCTTCCATAATGACAAGGCTACTATCCATTGGAGTAACAAAAATATCAACAAGAGACTACCTTCCATATTGACAAGGTTACCATCCATTGGAGTAAAAAAAATCTCGACAACAGACTACCTTCGATAATGACAAGGTTACCATCCATTGGAGTAACAAAGATATCGAAAACATACTACCTTCCATAATAACAAGGCTACCATCCATTGGAATAACTAAAATCTCGACAACAGACTACCTTCCATAATGACAAGGCTACCATCAAATGGAGTAACAAAAATCTTGACAACAGACTACCTTCCATAATGACAAGGCTACCATCCAATGGATTAATAAAAATCCCGACAATAGACTACCTTCCATAATGACAAGGCTACCATCCAATGGACTAACAAAAATATGGACAACAGACTACCTACCATAATGACAAGGCTACCATCCATTAGAGTAAGAAAAATCTGGACAACAGACTACCTTCCATAATGACAAGGCTACCATCCATTGGAGTAACAAAAATATCAACAAGAGACTATCTTCCATAATGACAAGGCTACCATCCAATGGAGTAAAAAAAATCTCGACAACAGACTACCTTCCATAATGACAAGGCTACCATCCATTGGAATAACAAAAATCTCGCCAACAGACTACCTTCCATAATGACAAGGCTACCATCCAATGCAGTAACAAAAATCTCGACAACAGACTACCTTCCATAAGGACAAGTCTACCATCCATTGGAGTAACAAATATCTGAACAACAGACTACCTTCCATAATGACAAGGCTACCATCCATTTGAGTAACAAAAATCATGACAACAGACTACCTTCCATAATGACAAGGCTACTATCCATTGGAGTAACAAAAATATCAACAAGAGACTACCTTCCATATTGACAAGGTTACCATCCATTGGAGTAAAAAAAATCTCGACAACAGACTACCTTCCATAATGACAAGGTTACCATCCATTGGAGTAACAAAGATATCGAAAACATACTACCTTCCATAATGACAAGGCTACCATCCATTGGAGTAACAAAAATCAAGACAACACATTACCTTCCATAATGACAAGGCTACCATCCATTGGAATAACAAAAATATTGACAACAGACTACCTTCCATAATGACAAGGCTACCATCCATTTGAGTAACAAAGATATCGACAACATACTAACTTCCATAATGACAAGGCTACCATCCATTGGAGTAATAAAAATTACGACAGTAGACTACCTTCCATAATGACAAGGCTACCATCCATTGGAATAACTAAAATCTCAACAACAGACTACCTTCCATAATGACAAGGCTACCATCAAATGGAGTAACAAAAATCTCGACAACAG
The DNA here is from genome assembly GCA_948472305.1 of Vicia faba. NCBI lineage: Eukaryota > Viridiplantae > Streptophyta > Magnoliopsida > Fabales > Fabaceae > Vicia > Vicia faba. The sequence goes on from OX451741.1 coordinate 613,556,946, forward strand.
ACTACCTTCCATAATGACAAGGCTACCGTCCAATGGATTAACAAAAATCCCGACAATAGACTACCTTCCATAATGACAAGGCTACCATCCAATGGACTGACAAAAATATGGACAACAGACTACCTACCATAATGACAAGGCTACCATCCATTTGAGTAAGAAAAATCTGGACAACAGACTACCTTCCATAATGACAAGGCTACCATCCATTGGAGTAACAAAAATATCAACAAGAGACTATCTTCCATAATGACAAGGCTACCATCCAATGGAGTAAAAAAAATCTCGACAACAGACTACCTTCCATAATGACACGGCTACCATCCATTGGAATAACAAAAATCTCGCCAACAGACTACCTTCCATAATGACAAGGCTACCATCCAATGCAGTAACAAAAATCTCGACAACAGACTACCTTTCATAAGGACAAGTCTACCATCCATTGGAGTAACAAATATCTGAACAACAGACTACCTTCCATAATGACAAGGCTACCATCCATTTGAGTAACAAAAATCATGACAACAGACTACCTTCCATAATGACAAGGCTACTATCCATTGGAGTAACAAAAATATCAACAAGAGACTACCTTCCATATTGACAAGGTTACCATCCATTGGAGTAAAAAAAATCTCGACAACAGACTACCTTCGATAATGACAAGGTTACCATCCATTGGAGTAACAAAGATATCGAAAACATACTACCTTCCATAATAACAAGGCTACCATCCATTGGAATAACTAAAATCTCGACAACAGACTACCTTCCATAATGACAAGGCTACCATCAAATGGAGTAACAAAAATCTTGACAACAGACTACCTTCCATAATGACAAGGCTACCATCCAATGGATTAATAAAAATCCCGACAATAGACTACCTTCCATAATGACAAGGCTACCATCCAATGGACTAACAAAAATATGGACAACAGACTACCTACCATAATGACAAGGCTACCATCCATTAGAGTAAGAAAAATCTGGACAACAGACTACCTTCCATAATGACAAGGCTACCATCCATTGGAGTAACAAAAATATCAACAAGAGACTATCTTCCATAATGACAAGGCTACCATCCAATGGAGTAAAAAAAATCTCGACAACAGACTACCTTCCATAATGACAAGGCTACCATCCATTGGAATAACAAAAATCTCGCCAACAGACTACCTTCCATAATGACAAGGCTACCATCCAATGCAGTAACAAAAATCTCGACAACAGACTACCTTCCATAAGGACAAGTCTACCATCCATTGGAGTAACAAATATCTGAACAACAGACTACCTTCCATAATGACAAGGCTACCATCCATTTGAGTAACAAAAATCATGACAACAGACTACCTTCCATAATGACAAGGCTACTATCCATTGGAGTAACAAAAATATCAACAAGAGACTACCTTCCATATTGACAAGGTTACCATCCATTGGAGTAAAAAAAATCTCGACAACAGACTACCTTCCATAATGACAAGGTTACCATCCATTGGAGTAACAAAGATATCGAAAACATACTACCTTCCATAATGACAAGGCTACCATCCATTGGAGTAACAAAAATCAAGACAACAAATTACCTTCCATAATGACAAGGCTACCATCCATTGGAATAACAAAAATATTGACAACAGACTACCTTCCATAATGACAAGGCTACCATCCATTTGAGTAACAAAGATATCGACAACATACTAACTTCCATAATGACAAGGCTACCATCCATTGGAGTAATAAAAATTACGACAGTAGACTACCTTCCATAATGACAAGGCTACCATCCATTGGAATAACTAAAATCTCAACAACAGACTACCTTCCATAATGACAAGGCTACCATCAAATGGAGTAACAAAAATCTCGACAACAGACTACCTTCCATAATGACAAGGCTACCGTCCAATGGATTAACAAAAATCCCGACAATAGACTACCTTCCATAATGACAAGGCTACCATCCAATGGACTAACAAAAATATGGACAACAGACTACCTACCATAATGACAAGGCTACCATCCATTAGAGTAAGAAAAATCTGGACAACAGACTACCTTCCATAATGACAAGGCTACCATCCATTGGAGTAACAAAAATATCAACAAGAGACTATCTTCCATAATGACAAGGCTACCATCCAATGGAGTAAAAAAAATCTCGACAACAGACTACCTTCCATAATGACACGGCTACCATCCATTGGAATAACAAAAATCTCGCCAACAGACTACCTTCCATAATGACAAGGCTACCATCCAATGCAGTAACAAAAATCTCGACAATAGACTACCTTTCATAAGGACAAGTCTACCATCCATTGGAGTAACAAATATCTGAACAACAGACTACCTTCCATAATGACAAGGCTACCATCCATTTGAGTAACAAAAATCATGACAACAGACTACCTTCCATAATGACAAGGCTACTATCCATTGGAGTAACAAAAATATCAACAAGAGACTACCTTCCATATTGACAAGGTTACCATCCATTGGAGTAAAAAAAATCTCGACAACAGACTACCTTCGATAATGACAAGGTTACCATCCATTGGAGTAACAAAGATATCGAAAACATACTACCTTCCATAATAACAAGGCTACCATCCATTGGAATAACTAAAATCTCGACAACAGACTACCTTCCATAATGACAAGGCTACCATCAAATGGAGTAACAAAAATCTTGACAACAGACTACCTTCCATAATGACAAGGCTACCATCCAATGGATTAATAAAAATCCCGACAATAGACTACCTTCCATAATGACAAGGCTACCATCCAATGGACTAACAAAAATATGGACAACAGACTACCTACCATAATGACAAGGCTACCATCCATTAGAGTAAGAAAAATCTGGACAACAGACTACCTTCCATAATGACAAGGCTACCATCCATTGGAGTAACAAAAATATCAACAAGAGACTATCTTCCATAATGACAAGGCTACCATCCAATGGAGTAAAAAAAATCTCGACAACAGACTACCTTCCATAATGACAAGGCTACCATCCATTGGAATAACAAAAATCTCGCCAACAGACTACCTTCCATAATGACAAGGCTACCATCCAATGCAGTAACAAAAATCTTGACAACAGACTACCTTCCATAAGGACAAGTCTACCATCCATTGGAGTAACAAATATCTGAACAACAGACTACCTTCCATAATGACAAGGCTACCATCCATTTGAGTAACAAAAATCATGACAACAGACTACCTTCCATAATGACAAGGCTACTATCCATTAGAGTAACAAAAATATCAACAAGAGACTACCTTCCATATTGACAAGGTTACCATCCATTGGAGTAAAAAAAATCTCGACAACAGACTACCTTCCATAATGACAAGGTTACCATCCATTGGAGTAACAAAGATATCGAAAACATACTACCTTCCATAATGACAAGGCTACCATCCATTGGAGTAACAAAAATCAAGACAACAAATTACCTTCCATAATGACAAGGCTACCATCCATTGGAATAACAAAAATATTGACAACAGACTACCTTCCATAATGACAAGGCTACCATCCATTTGAGTAACAAAGATATCGACAACATACTAACTTCCATAATGAGAAGGCTACCATCCATTGGAGTAATAAAAATTACGACAGTAGACTACCTTCCATAATGACAAGGCTACCATCCATTGGAATAACTAAAATCTCAACAACAGACTACCTTCCATAATGACAAGGCTACCATCAAATGGAGTAACAAAAATCTCGACAACAGACTACCTTCCATAATGACAAGGCTACCGTCCAATGGATTAACAAAAATCCCGACAATTGACTACCTTCCATAATGACAAGGCTACCATCCAATGGACTAACAAAAATATGGACAACAGACTAACTACCATAATGACAAGGCTACCATCCATTAGAGTAAGAAAAATCTGGACAACAGACTACCTTCCATAATGACAAGGCTACCATCCATTGGAGTAACAAAAATATCAACAAGAGACTATCTTCCATAATGACAAGGCTACCATCCAATGGAGTAAAAAAAATCTCGACAACAGACTACCTTCCATAATGACACAGCTACCATCCATTGGAATAACAAAAATCTCGCCAACAGACTACCTTCCATAATGACAAGGCTACCATCCAATGCAGTAACAAAAATCTCGACAACAGACTACCTTTCATAAGTACAAGTCTACCATCCATTGGAGTAACAAATATCTGAACAACAGACTACCTTCCATAATGAAAAGGCTACCATCCATTTGAGTAACAAAAATCAGGACAACAGACTACCTTCCATAATGACAAGGCTACTATCCATTGGAGTAACAAAAATATCAACTAGAGACTACCTTCCATATTGACAAGGTTACCATCCATTGGAGTAAAAAAAATCTCGACAACAGACTACCTTCGATAATGACAAGGTTACCATCCATTGGAGTAACAAAGATATCGAAAACATACTACCTTCCATAATAACAAGGCTACCATCCATTGGAATAACTAAAATCACGACAACAGACTACCTTCCATAATGACAAGGCTACCATCAAATGGAGTAACAAAAATCTTGACAACAGACTACCTTCCATAATGACAAGGCTACCATCCAACGGATTAATAAAAATCCCGACAATAGACTACCTTCCATAATGACATGGCTACCATCCAATGGACTAACAAAAATATGGACAACAGACTACCTACCATAATGACAAGTCTACCATCCATTAGAGTAAGAAAAATCTGGACAACAGACTACCTTCCATAATGACAAGGCTACCATCCATTGGAGTAACAAAAATATCAACAAGAGACTATCTTCCATAATGACAAGGCTACCATCCAAAGGAGTAAAAAAAATCTCGACAACAGACTACCTTCCATAATGACAAGGCTACCATCCATTGGAATAACAAAAATCTCGCCAACAGACTACCTTCCATAATGACAAGGCTACCATTCAATGCAGTAACAAAAATCTCGACAACAGACTACCTTCCATAAGGACAAGTCTACCATCCATTGGAGTAACAAATATCTGACCAACAGACTACCTTCCATAATGACAAGGCTACCATCCATTTAAGTAACAAAAATCATGACAATAGACTACCTTCCATAATGACAAGGCTACTATCCATTGGAGTAACAAAAATATCAACAAGAGACTACCTTCCATATTGACAAGGTTACCATCCATTGGAGTAAAAAAAATCTCGACAACAGACTACCTTCCATAATGACAAGGTTACCATCCATTGGAGTAACAAAGATATCGAAAACATACTACCTTCCATAATGACAAGGCTACCATCCATTGGAGTAAAAAAAATCTAGACAACAAATTAATTTCCATAATGACAAGGCTACCTTCCATTGGAATAACAAAAATATTGACAACAGACTACCTTCCATAATGACAAGGCTACCATCCATTTGAGTAACAAAGATATCGACAACATACTAACTTCCATAATGACAAGGCTACCATCCATTGGAGTAATAAAAATTACGACAGTAGACTACCTTCCATAATGACAAGGCTACCATCCATTGGAATAACTAAAATCTCAACAACAGACTACCTTCCATAATGACAAGGCTACCATCAAATGGAGTAACAAAAATCTCGACAACAGACTACCATCCATAATGACAAGGCTACCGTCCAATGGATTAACAAAAATCCCGACAATAGACTACCTTCCATAATGACAAGGCTACCATCCAATGGACTAACAAAAATATGGACAACAGACTACCTACCATAATGACAAGGCTACCATCCATTAGAGTAAGAAAAATCTGGACAACAGACTACCTTCCATAATGACACGGCTACCATCCATTGGAATAACAAAAATCTCGCCAACAGACTACCTTCCATAATGACAAGGCTACCATCCAATGCAGTAACAAAAATCTCGACAACAGACTACCTTTCATAAGGACAAGTCTACCATCCATTGGAGTAACAAATATCTGAACAACAGACTACCTTCCATAATGACAAGGCTACCATCCATTTGAGTAACAAAAATCATGACAACAAACTACCTTCCATAATGACAAGGCTACTATCCATTGGAGTAACAAAAATATCAACAAGAGACTACCTTCCATATTGACAAGGTTACCATCCATTGGAGTAAAAAAAATATCGACAACAGACTACCTTCCATAATGACAAGGTTACCATCCATTGGAGTAACAAAGATATCGAAAACATACTACCTTCCATAATAACAAGGCTACCATCCATTGGAATAACTAAAATCTCGACAACAGACTACCTTCCATAATGACAAGGCTACCATCAAATGGAGTAACAAAAATCTTGACAACAGACTACCTTCCATAATGACAAGGCTACCATCCAACGGATTAATAAAAATCCCGACAATAGACTACCTTCCATAATGACAAGGCTACCATCCAATGGACTAACAAAAATATGAACAACAGACTACCTACCATAATGACAAGGCTACCATCCATTAGAGTAAGAAAAATCTGGACAACAGACTACCTTCCATAATGACAAGGCTACCATCCATTGGAGTAACAAAAATATCAACAAGAGACTATCTTCCATAATGACAAGGCTACCATCCAATGGAGTAAAAAAAATCTCGACAACAGACTACCTTCCATAATGACAAGGCTACCATCCATTGGAATAACAAAAATATCGCCAACAGACTACCTTCCATAATGACAAGGCTACCATCCAATGCAGTAACAAAAATCTCGACAACAGACTACCTTCCATAAGGACAAGTCTACCATCCATTGGAGTAACAAATATCTGAACAACAGACTACCTTCCATAATGACAAGGATACCATCCATTTAAGTAATAGAAATCATGACAACAGACTACCTTCCATAATGACAAGGCTACTATCCATTGGAGTAACAAAAATATCGACAAGAGACTACCTTCCATATTGACAAGGTTACCATCCATTGGAGTAAAAAAAATCTCGACAATAGACTACCTTCCATAATGACAAGGTTACCATCCATTGGAGTAACAAAGATATCGAAAACATACTACCTTCCATAATGGCAAGGCTACCATCCATTGGAATAACAAAAATCAAGACAACAAATTACCTTCCATAATGACAAGGCTACCTTCCATTGGAATAACAAAAATATTGACAACAGACTACCTTCCATAATGACAAGGCTACCATCCATTTGAGTAACAAAGATATCGACAACATACTAACTTCCATAATGACAAGGCTACCATCCATTGGAGTAATAAAAATTACGACAGTAGACTACCTTCCATAATGAGAAGGCTACCATCCATTGGAATAACTAAAATCTCAACAACAGACTACCTTCCATAATGACAAGGCTACCATCAAATGGAGTAACAAAAATCTCGACAACAGACTACCTTCCATAATGACAAGGCTACCGTCCAATGGATTAACAAAAATCCCGACAATAGACTACCTTCCATAATGACAAGGCTACCATCCAATGGACTAACAAAAATATGGACAACAGACTACCTACCATAATGACAAGGCTACCATCCATTAGAGTAAGAAAAATCTGGACAACAGACTACCTTCCATAATGACAAGGCTACCATCCATTGGAGTAAAAAAAATATCAACAAGAGACTATCTTCCATAATGACAAGGCTACCATCCAATGGAGTAAAAAAAATCTCGACAACAGACTACCTTCCATAATGACACAGCTACCATCCATTGGAATAACAAAAATCTCGCCAACAGACTACCTTCCATAATGACAAGGCTACCATCCAATGCAGTAACAAAAATCTCGACAACAGACTACCTTTCATAAGGACAAGTCTACCATCCATTGGAGTAACAAATATCTGAACAACAGACTACCTTCCATAATGACAAGGCTACCATCCATTTGAGTAACAAAAATCATGACAACAGACTACCTTCCATAATGACAAGGCTACTATCCATTGGAGTAACAAAAATTTCAACAAGAGACTACCTGCCATATTGACAAGGTTACCATCCATTGGAGTAAAAAAAATATCGACAACAGACTACCTTCCATAATGACAAGGTTACCATCCATTGGAGTAACAAAGATATCGAAAACATACTACCTTCCAGAATAACAAGGCTACCATCCATTGGAATAACTAAAATCTCGACAACAGACTACCTTCCATAATGACAAGGCTACCATCAAATGGAGTAACAAAAATCTTGACAACAGACTACCTTCCATAATGACAAGGCTACCATCCAATGGATTAATAAAAATCCCGACAATAGACTACCTTCCATAATGACAAGGCTACCATCCAATGGACTAACAAAAATATGGACAACAGACTACCTACCATAATGACAAGGCTACCATCCATTAGAGTAAGAAAAATCTGGACAACAGACTACCTTCCATAATGACAAGGCTACCATCCATTGGAGTAACAAAAATATCAACAAGAGACTATCTTCCATAATGACAAGGCTACCATCCAATGGAGTAAAAAAAATCTCGACAACAGACTACCTTCCATAATGACAAGGCTACCATCCATTGGAATAACAAAAATCTCGCCAACAGACTACCTTCCATAATGAAAAGGCTACCATCCAATGCAGTAACAAAAATCTCGACAACAGACTACCTTCCATAAGGACAAGTCTACCATCCATTGGAGTAACAAATATCTGAACAACAGACTGCCTTCCATAATGACAAGGCTACCATCCATTTGAGTAACCAAAATCATGACAATAGACTACCTTCCATAATGACAAGGCTACTATCCATTGGAGTAACAAAAATATCAACAAGAGACTACCTTCCATATTGACAAGGTTACCATCCATTGGAGTATAAAAAATCTCGACAACAGACTACCTTCCATAATGACAAGGTTACCATCCATTGGAGTAACAAAGATATTGAAAACATACTACCTTCCATAGTGACAAGGCTACCATCCATTGGAGTAACAAAAATCAAGACAACAAATTACCTTCCATAATGACAAGGCTACCATCCATTGGAATAACAAAAATATTGACAACAGACTACCTTCCATAATGACAAGGCTACCATCCATTGGAGTAATAAAAATTACGACAGTAGACTACTTTCCATAATGACAAGGCTACCATCCATTGGAATAACTAAAATCTCAACAACAGACTACCTTCCATAATGACAAGGCTACCATCAAATGGAGTAACAAAAATCTCGACAATAGACTACCTTCCATAATGACAAGGCTACCATCCAATGGATTAACAAAAATCTCGACAATAGACTACCTTCCATAATGACAAGGCTACCATCCAATGGACTAACAAAAATATGGACAACATACTACCTACCATAATGACATGGCTACCATCCATTAGTTAGAAAAATCTGGACAACAGACTACCTTCCATAATGACAAGGCTACCATCCATTGGAGTAACAAAAATATCAACAAGAGACTACCTTCCATAATGACAAGGCTACCATCCAATGGAGTAAAAAAAATCTCGACAACAGACTACCTTCCATAATGACACGGCTACCATACATTGGAGTAAGAAAAATCACGACAACAGACTACATTCCATAATGACAAGGCTACCATCCATTGGAATAACAAAAATCTCGCCAAAAGACTACCTTCCATAATGACAAGGCTACCATCCAATGGAGTAACAAAAAACTCGACAACAGACTACCTTCCATAAGGACAAGTCTACCATCCATTGGAGTAACAAATATCTGAACAACAGACTACCTTCCATAATGACAAGGCTACCATCCATTTGAGTAACAAAAATCATGACAACAGACTACCTTCCATAATGACAAGGCTACCATCCATTGGAGTAACAAAAATATCAACAAGAGACTACCATCCATATTGACAAGGCTACCATCCATTGGAGTAAAAAAAATCTATACAATAGACTACCTTCCATAATGACAAGGTTACCATCCATTGGAGTAACAAAGATATCGAAAACATACTATCTTCCATAATGACAAGGCTACCATCGATTGGAGTAACGAAAATCAAGACAACAAATTACCTTCCATAATGTCAAGGCTACCATCCATTGGAATAACAAAAATATTGACAACAGACTACCTTCCATAATGACAAGGCTACCATCCATTTGAGTAACAAAGATATCGACAACATACTAACTTCCATAATGACAAGGCTACCATCCATTGGAGTAATAAAAATCACGACAGTAGACTACCTTCCATAATGACAACGCTACCATCCATTGGAATAATTAAAATCTCAACAACAAACTACCTTCCATAATGACAAGGATACCATCAAATGGAGTAACAAAAATCTCGACAACAGACTACCTTCAATAATGACAAGGCTACCATCCAATGGATTAACAAAAATCTCGACAATAGACTACCTTCCATAATGACAAGGCTACCATCCAATGGACTAACAAAAATCTGGACAACAGACTACCTACCATAATGACAAGGCTACCATCCAATAGAGTAAGAAAAATCTGGACAACAGACTACCTTCCATAATGACAAGGCTACCATCCATTGGAGTAACAAAAATATCAACAAGAGACTACCTTCCATAATGACAAGGCTACCGTCCAATGGAGTAAAATAAATCTCGACAACAGACTACCTTCCATAATGACACGGCTACCATACATTGGATTAAGAAAAATCACGACAACAGACTACCATCCATAATGACAAGTCTACCATCCATTGGAATAACAAAAACCTCGCCAAAAGTCTACCTTCCATAATGACAAGGCTACCATTCAATGGAGTAAAAAAAATCTCGACAACAGACTACCTTCCATAAGGACAAGTCTACCATCCATTGGAGTAACAAATATCTGAACAACAGACTACCTTCCATAATGATAAGGCTACCATCCATTTGAGTAACAAAAATCATGACAACAGACTACCTTCCATAATGACAAGGCAACCATCCATTGGAGTAACAAAAATATCAACAAGAGACTACCTTCCATATTGACAAGGCTACCATCCATTGGAGTAAAAAAAATCTCGACAACAGACTACCTTCCATAATGACACGGCTACCATACATTGGATTAAGAAAAATCACGACAATAGACAACCTTCCATAATGACAAGTCTACCATCCATTGGAATAACAAAAACCTCGCCAACAGACTACCTTCCATAATGACAAGGCTACCATCCAATGCAGTAACAAAAATCTCGACAACAGACTACCTTTCATAAGGACAAGTCTACCACCCATTGGAGTAACAAATATCTGAACAACAGACTACCTTCCATAATGACAAGGCTACCATCCATTTGAGTAACAAAAATCATGACAACAGACTACCTTCCATAATGACAAGGCTACTATCCATTGGAGTAACAAAAATTTCAACAAGAGACTACCTGCCATATTGACAAGGTTACCATCCATTGGAGTAAAAAAAATATCGACAACAGACTACCTTCTATAATGACAAGGTTACCATCCATTGGAGTAACAAAGATATCGAAAACATACTACCTTCCAGAATAACAAGGCTACCATCCATTGGAATAACTAAAATCTCGACAACAGACTACCTTCCATAATGACAAGGCTACCATCAAATGGAGTAACAAAAATCTTGACAACAGACTACCTTCCATAATGACAAGGCTACCATCCAATGGATTAATAAAAATCCAGACAATAGACTACCTTCCATAATGACAAGGCTACCATCCAATGGACTAACAAAAATATGGACAACAGACTACCTACCATAATGACAAGGCTACCATCCATTAGAGTAAGAAAAATCTGGACATCAGACTACCTTCCATAATGACAAGGCTACCATCCATTGGAGTAACAAAAATATCAACAAGAGACTATCTTCCATAATGACAAGGCTACCATCCAATGGAGTAAAAAAAATCTCGACAACAGACTACCTTCCATAATGACAAGGCTACCATCCATTGGAATAACAAAAATCTCGCCAACAGACTACCTTCCATAATGACAAGGCTACCATCCAATGCAGTAACAAAAATCTCGACAACAGACTACCTTCCATAAGGACAATTCTACCATCCATTGGAGTAACAAATATCTGAACAACAGACTACCTTCCATAATGACAAGGCTACCATCCATTTGAGTAACCAAAATCATGACAATAGACTACCTTCCATAATGACAAGGCTACTATCCATTGGAGTAACAAAAATATCAACAAGAGACTACCTTCCATATTGACAAGGTTACCATCCATTGGAGTATAAAAAATCTCGACAACAGACTACCTTCCATAATGACAAGGTTACCATCCATTGGAGTAACAAAGATATTGAGAACATACTACCTTCCATAATGACAAGGCTACCATCCATTGGAGTAACAAAAATCAAGACAACAAAATACCTTCCATAATGACAAGGCTACCATCCATTGGAATAACAAAAATATTGACAACAGACTACCTTCCATAATGACAAGGCTACCATCCATTGGAGTAATAAAAATTACGACAGTAGACTACTTTCCATAATGACAAGGCTACCATCCATTGGAATAACTAAAATCTCAACAACAGACTACCTTCCATAATGACAAGGATACCATCAAATGGAGTAACAAAAATCTCGACAACAGACTACCTTCCATAATGACAAGGCTACCATCCAATGGATTAACAAAAATCTCGACAATAGACTACCTTCCATAATGACAAGGCTACCATCCAATGGACTAACAAAAATCTGGACAACAGACTACCTACCATAATGACAAGGCTACCATCCAATAGAGTAAGAAAAATCTGGACAACAGACTACCTTCCATAATGACAAGGCTACCATCCATTGGAGTAACAAAAATATCAACAAGAGACTACCTTCCATAATGACAAGGCTACCGTCCAATGGAGTAAAATAAATCTCGACAACAGACTACCTTCCATAATGACACGGCTACCATACATTGGATTAAGAAAAATCACGACAACAGACTACCATCCATAATGACAAGTCTACCATCCATTGGAATAACAAAAACCTCGCCAAAAGACTACCTTCCATAATGACAAGGCTACCATTCAACGGAGTAAAAAAAATCTCGACAACAGACTACCTTCCATAAGGACAAGTCTACCATCCATTGGAGTAACAAATATCTGAACAACAGACTACCTTCCATAATGATAAGGCTACCATCCATTTGAGTAACAAAAATCATGACAACAGACTACCTTCCATAATGACAAGGCAACCATCCATTGGAGTAACAAAAATATCAACAAGAGACTACCTTCCATATTGACAAGGCTACCATCCATTGGAGTAAAAAAAATCTCGACAACAGACTACCTTCCATAATGACACGGCTACCATACATTGGATTAAGAAAAATCACGACAACAGACAACCTTCCATAATGACAAGTCTACCATCCATTGGAATAACAAAAACCTCGCCAACAGACTACCTTCCATAATGACAAGGCTACCATCCAATGCAGTAACAAAAATCTCGACAACAGACTACCTTTCATAAGGACAAGTCTACCACCCATTGGAGTAACAAATATCTGAACAACAGACTACCTTCCATAATGACAAGGCTACCATCCATTTGAGTAACAAAAATCATGACAACAGACTACCTTCCATAATGACAAGGCTACTATCCATTGGAGTAACAAAAATTTCAACAAGAGACTACCTGCCATATTGACAAGGTTACCATCCATTGGAGTAAAAAAAATATCGACAACAGACTACCTTCTATAATGACAAGGTTACCATCCATTGGAGTAACAAAGATATCGAAAACATACTACCTTCCAGAATAACAAGGCTACCATCCATTGGAATAACTAAAATCTCGACAACAGACTACCTTCCATAATGACAAGGCTACCATCAAATGGAGTAACAAAAATCTTGACAACAGACTACCTTCCATAATGACAAGGCTACCATCCAATGGATTAATAAAAATCCAGACAATAGACTACCTTCCATAATGACAAGGCTACCATCCAATGGACTAACAAAAATATGGACAACAGACTACCTACCATAATGACAAGGCTACCATCCATTAGAGTAAGAAAAATCTGGACATCAGACTACCTTCCATAATGACAAGGCTACCATCCATTGGAGTAACAAAAATATCAACAAGAGACTATCTTCCATAATGACAAGGCTACCATCCAATGGAGTAAAAAAAATCTCGACAACAGACTACCTTCCATAATGACAAGGCTACCATCCATTGGAATAACAAAAATCTCGCCAACAGACTACCGTCCATAATGACAAGGCTACCATCCAATGCAGTAATAAAAATCTCGACAACAGACTACCTTCCATAAGGACAAGTCTACCATCCATTGGAGTAACAAATATCTGAACAACAGACTACCTTCCATAATGACAAGGCTACCATCCATTTGAGTAACCAAAATCATGACAATAGACTACCTTCCATAATGACAAGGCTACTATCCATTGGAGTAACAAAAATATCAACAAGAGACTACCTTCCATATTGACAAGGTTACCATCCATTGGAGTATAAAAAATCTCGACAACAGACTACCTTCCATAATGACATGGTTACCATCCATTGGAGTAACAAAGATATTGAGAACATACTACCTTCCATAATGACAAGGCTACCATCCATTGGAGTAACAAAAATCAAGACAACAAAATACCTTCCATAATGACAAGGCTACCATCCATTGGAATAACAAAAATATTGACAACAGACTACCTTCCATAATGACAAGGCTACCATCCATTGGAGTAATAAAAATTACGACAGTAGACTACTTTCCATAATGACAAGGCTACCATCCATTGGAATAACTAAAATCTCAACAACAGACTACCTTCCATAATGACAAGGCTACCATCAAATGGAGTAACAAAAATCTCGACAATAGACTACCTTCCATAATGACAAGGCTACCATCCAATGGATTAACAAAAATCTCGACAATAGACTACCTTCCATAATGACAAGGCTACCATCCAATGGACTAACAAAAATATGGACAACATACTACCTACCATAATGACATGGCTACCATCCATTAGTTAGCAAAATCTGGACAACAGACTACCTTCCATAATGACAAGGCTACCATCCATTGGAGTAACAAAAATATCAACAAGAGACTACCTTCCATAATGACAAGGCTACCATCCAATGGAGTAAAAAAAATCTCGACAACAGACTACCTTCCATAATGACACGGCTACCATACATTGGAGTAAGAAAAATCACGACAACAGACTACATTCCATAATGACAAGGCTACCATCCATTGGAATAACAAAAATCTCGCCAAAAGACTACCTTCCATAATGACAAGGCTACCATCCAATGGAGTAACAAAAAACTCGACAACAGACTACCTTCCATAAGGACAAGTCTACCATCCATTGGAGTAACAAATATCTGAACAACAGACTACCTTCCATAATGACAAGGCTACCATCCATTTGAGTAACAAAAATCATGACAACAGACTACCTTCCATAATGACAAGGCTACCATCCATTGGAGTAACAAAAATATCAACAAGAGACTACCATCCATATTGACAAGGCTACCATCCATTGGAGTAAAAAAAATCTCGACAATAGACTACCTTCCATAATGACAAGGTTACCATCCATTGGAGTAACAAAGATATCGAAAACATACTATCTTCCATAATGACAAGGCTACCATCGATTGGAGTAACTAAAATATAGACAACAAATTACCTTCCATAATGTCAAGGCTACCATCCATTGGAATAACAAAAATATTGACAACAGACTACCTTCCATAATGACAAGGCTACCATCCATTTGAGTAACAAAGATATCGACAACATACTAACTTCCATAATGACAAGGCTACCATCCATTGGAGTAATAAAAATCACGACAGTAGACTACCTTCCATAATGACAAGGCTACCATCCATTGGAATAATTAAAATCTCAACAACAAACTACCTTCCATAATGACAAGGATACCATCAAATGGAGTAACAAAAATCTCGACAACAGACTACCTTCCATAATGACAAGGCTACCATCCAATGGATTAACAAAAATCTCGACAATAGACTACCTTCCATAATGACAAGGCTACCATCCAATGGACTAACAAAAATCTGGACAACAAACTACCTACCATAATGACAAGGCTACCATCCAATAGAGTAAGAAAAATCTGGACAACAGACTACCTTCCATAATGACAAGGCTACCATCCATTGGAGTAACAAAAATATCAACAAGAGACTACCTTCCATAATGACAAGGCTACCGTCCAATGGAGTAAAATAAATCTCGACAACAGACTACCTTCCATAATGACACGGCTACCATACATTGGATTAAGAAAAATCACGACAACAGACTACCATCCATAATGACAAGTCTACCATCCATTGGAATAACAAAAACCTCGCCAAAAGACTACCTTCCATAATGACAAGGCTACCATTCAATGGAGTAAAAAAAATCTCGACAACAGACTACCTTCCATAAGGACAAGTCTACCATCCATTGGAGTAACAAATATCTGAACAACAGACTACCTTCCATAATGATAAGGCTACCATCCATTTGAGTAACAAAAATCATGACAACAGACTACCTTCCATAATGACAAGGCAACCATCCATTGGAGTAACAAAAATATCAACAAGAGACTACCTTCCATATTGACAAGGCTACCATCCATTGGAGTAAAAAAAATCTCGACAACAGACTACCTTCCATAATGACACGGCTACCATACATTGGATTAAGAAAAATCACGACAACAGACTACCTTCCATAATGACAAGTCTACCATCCATTGGAATAACAAAAACCTCGCCAACAGACTACCTTCCATAATGACAAGGCTACCATCCAATGCAGTAACAAAAATCTCGACAACAGACTACCTTTCATAAGGACAAGTCTACCACCCATTGGAGTAACAAATATCTGAACAACAGACTACCTTCCATAATGACAAGGCTACCATCCATTTGAGTAACAAAAATCATGACAACAGACTACCTTCCATAATGACAAGGCTACTATCCATTGGAGTAACAAAAATTTCAACAAGAGACTACCTGCCATATTGACAAGGTTACCATCCATTGGAGTAAAAAAAATATCGACAACAGACTACCTTCTATAATGACAAGGTTACCATCCATTGGAGTAACAAAGATATCGAAAACATACTACCTTCCAGAATAACAAGGCTACCATCCATTGGAATAACTAAAATCTCGACAACAGACTACCTTCCATAATGACAAGGCTACCATCAAATGGAGTAACAAAAATCTTGACAACAGACTACCTTCCATAATGACAAGGCTACCATCCAATGGATTAATAAAAATCCAGACAATAGACTACCTTCCATAATGACAAGGCTACCATCCAATGGACTAACAAAAATATGGACAACAGACTACCTACCATAATGACAAGGCTACCATCCATTAGAGTAAGAAAAATCTGGACATCAGACTACCTTCCATAATGACAAGGCTACCATCCATTGGAGTAACAAAAATATCAACAAGAGACTATCTTCCATAATGACAAGGCTACCATCCAATGGAGTAAAAAAAATCTCGACAACAGACTACCTTCCATAATGACAAGGCTATCATCCATTGGAATAACAAAAATCTCGCCAACAGACTACCTTCCATAATGACAAGGCTACCATCCAATGCAGTAACAAAAATCTCGACAACAGACTACCTTCCATAAGGACAAGTCTACCATCCATTGGAGTAACAAATATCTGAACAACAGACTACCTTCCATAATGACAAGGCTACCATCCATTTGAGTAACCAAAATCATGACAATAGACTACCTTCCATAATGACAAGGCTACTATCCATTGGAGTAACAAAAATATCAACAAGAGACTACCTTCCATATTGACAAGGTTACCATCCATTGGAGTATAAAAAATCTCGACAACAGACTACCTTCCATAATGACAAGGTTACCATCCATTGGAGTAACAAAGATATTGAGAACATACTACCTTCCATAATGACAAGGCTACCATCCATTGGAGTAACAAAAATCAAGACAACAAAATACCTTCCATAATGACAAGGCTACCATCCATTGGAATAACAAAAATATTGACAACAGACTACCTTCCATAATGACAAGGCTACAATCCATTTGAGTAACAAAGATATCGATAACATACTAACTTCCATAATGACAAGGCTACCATCCATTGGAGTAATAAAAATTACGACAGTAGACTACCTTCCATAATGACAAGGCTACCATCCATTGGAATAACTAAAATCTCAACAACAGACTACCTTCCATAATGACAAGGCTACCATCAAATGGAGTAACAAAAATCTCGACAATAGACTACCTTCCATAATGACAAGGCTACAATCCATTTGAGTAACAAAGATATCGATAACATACTAACTTCCATAATGACAAGGCTACCATCCATTGGAGTAATAAAAATTACGACAGTAGACTACCTTCCATAATGACAAGGCTACCATCCATTGGAATAACTAAAATCTCAACAACAGACTACCTTCCATAATGACAAGGCTACCATCAAATGGAGTAACAAAAATCTCGACAATAGACTACCTTCCATAATGACAAGGCTACCATCCAATGGATTAACAAAAATCTCGACAATAGACTACCTTCCATAATGACAAGGCTACCATCCAATGGACTAACAAAAATATGGACAACATACTACCTACCATAATGACAAGGCTACCATCCATTAGTTAGAAAAATCTGGACAACAGACTACCTTCCATAATGACAAGGCTACCATCCATTGGAGTAACAAAAATATCAACAAGAGACTACCTTCCATAATGACAAGGCTACCATCCAATGGAGTAAAAAAAATCTCGACAAAAGACTACCTTCCATAATGACAAGGCTACCATCCAATGGAGTAACAAAAAACTCGACAACAGACTACCTTCCATAAGGACAAGTCTACCATCCATTGGAGTAACAAATATCTGAACAACAGACTACCTTCCATAATGACAAGGCTACCATCCATTTGGGTAACAAAAATCATGACAACAGACTACCTTCCATAATGACAAGGCTACCATCCATTGGAGTAACAAAAATATCAACAAGAGACTACCATCCATATTGACAAGGCTACCATCCATTGGAGTAAAAAAAATCTCGACAATAGACTACCTTCCATAATGACATGGTTACCATCCATTGGAGTAACAAAGATATCGAAAACATACTATCTTCCTTAATGACAAGGCTACCATCCATTGGAGTAACAAAAATTCAGACAACAAATTACCTTCCATAATGACAAGGCTACCATCCATTGGAATAACAAAAATATTGACAACAGACTACCTTCCATAATGACAAGGCTACCATCCATTTGAGTAACAAAGATATCGACAACATACTAACTTCCATAATGACAACGCTACCATCCATTGGAGTAATAAAAATCACGACAGTAGACTACCCTTCATAATGACAAGGCTACCATCCATTAAAATAATTAAAATCTCAACAACAGACTACCATCCATAATGACAAGGATACCATCAAATGGAGTAACAAAAATCTCGACAACAGACTACCTTCCATAATGACAAGGCTACCATCCAATGGACTAACAAAAATCTGGACAACAGACTACCTACCATAATGACAAGGCTACCATCCAATAGAGTAAGAAAAATCTGGACAACAGACTACCTTCCATAATGACAAGGCTACCATCCATTGGAGTAACAAAAATATCAACAAGAGACTACCTTCCATATTGACAAGGCTACCATCCATTGGAGTAAAAAAAATCTCGACAATAGACTACCTTCCATTATGACAAGGTTACCATCCATTGGAGTAAAAAAGATATCGAAAACATACTACCTTCCTTAATGACAAGGCTACCATCCATTGGAGTAACAAAAATTCAGACAAAAAATTACCTTCCATAATGACAAGGCTACCATCCATTGGAATAACAAAAATATTGACAACAGACTACCTTCCATAATGACAAGGCTACCATCCATTTGAGTAACAAAGATATCGACAACATACTAACTTCCATAATGACAAGGCTACCATTCATTGGAGTAATAAAAATCACGATAGTAGACTACCCTTCATAATGACAAGGCTACCATCCATTAAAATAATTAAAATCTCGACAACAGACTACCTTCCATAATGACAAGGCTACCATGAAATGGAGTAACAAAAATCTCGACAACAGACTACCTTCCATAATGACAAGGATACCATGAAATGGAGTAACAAAAATCTCGACAACAGACTACCTTCCATAATGACAAGGCTACCATCCATTGGAATAACAAAAATATTGACAATAGACTACCTTCCATAATAACAAGGCTACCATCCATTAGAGTAAGAAAAATATGGACAACAGACTACCTTCCATAATGACAAGGCTACTATCCATTGGAGTAACAAAAATATCAACAAGAGACTACCTTCCATAATGACAAGGCTACCATCCATTTAAGTAACAAAAGTCATGACAACAGACTACCTTTCATAATGACAAGTCTACCATCCATTGGAGTAACAAAGATATCGAAAACATACTACCTTCCATAATGACAAGGCTACCATCCATTGGAGTAACAAAAATCACGACAACAAATTACCTTCCATAATTACAAGGCTACCATCCATTGTAAGAACAAAAATATTGACAACAGACTACCTTCCATAATGACAAGGCTACCATCCATTGGAGTAACAAAGATATCGAAAACATACTAACTTCCATAATGACAAGGCTACCATCCATTGGAGTAATAAAAATCACGACAGTAGACTACCTTCAATAATGACAAGGCTACCATCCAATGGACTAACAAAAATCTCGACAATAGACTACCTTCCATAATGACAAGGCTACCATCCAATGGACTAACAAAAATCTGGAAAACAGACTATCTACCATAATGACAAGGCTAACATCCATTAGAGTAAGAAAAATCTGGACAACAGACTACCTTCCATAATGACAAGGCTACCATCCATTGGAGTAACAAAAATATCAACAAGACACTACCTTCCATAATGACAAGGCTACCATCCAATGGAGTAAAAAAAATCTCGACAATAGACTACCTTCCATAATGACACGGCTACCATACATTGGAGTAAGAAAAATCATGACAACAGACTACCTTCCATAATGACAAGGCTACCATCCATTGGAATAACAAAAATCTCGCCAACAGACTACCTTCCATAATGACAAGGCTACCATCCAATGGAGTAACAAAAATCTCGACAACAGACTATCTTCCATAAGGACAAGTCTACCATCCATTTGAGTGACAAAAATCATGACAACAGACTACCTTCCATAATGACAAGGCTACCATCCATTGGAGTAACAAAAATATCAACAAGAGACTACCTTCCATATTGACAAGGCTACCATCCATTGGAGTATAAAAATTCTCGAAAATAGACTACCTTCCATAATGACAAGGCTACCATCCATTCGAGTAACAAAGTTATCGAAAACATACTACTTTCCATAATGACAAGGCTACCATCCATTGGAGTAACAAAAATCAAGACAACAAATTACCTTCCATAATGACAAGGCTACCATCCATTGGAATAACAAAAATATTGACAACAGACTACCTTCCATAATGACAAGGCTACCATCCATTTGAGTAACAAAGATATCGACAACATTCTAACTTCCATAATGACAAGTCTACCATCCATTGGAGTAATAAAAATCACGACAGTAGACTACCTTTCATAATGACAAGGCTACCATCCATTGGAATAATTAAAATCTCGACAACATACTACCTTCCATAATGACAAGGCTACCATGAAATGGAGTAACAAAAATCTCGACAACAGACTACCTTCCATAATGACAAGACTACCATCCAATGGATTAACAAAAATCACGACAACAGACTACCTTCCATAATGACAACGCTACCATCCATTGGAATAACAAAAATATTGACAATAGACTACC
Source organism: Vicia faba (assembly GCA_948472305.1). NCBI lineage: Eukaryota > Viridiplantae > Streptophyta > Magnoliopsida > Fabales > Fabaceae > Vicia > Vicia faba. The sequence continues at coordinate 613,579,071 of OX451741.1, forward strand.
TTCCATAATAACAAGGCTACCATCCATTAGAGTAAGAAAAATATGGACAACAAACTACCTTCCATAATGACAAGGCTACTATCCATTGGAGTAACAAAAATATCAACAAGAGACTACCTTCCATAATGACAAGGCTACCATCCATTTAAGTAACAAAAGTCATGACAACAGACTACCTTTCATAATGACAAGTCTACCATCCATTGGAGTAACAAAGATATCGAAAACATACTACCTTCCATAATGACAAGGCTACCATCCATTGGAGTAACAAAAATCACGACAACAAATTACCTTCCATAATTACTAGGCTACCATCCATTGGAAGAACAAAAATATTGACAACAGACTACCTTCCATAATGACAAGGCTACCATCCATTGGAGTAACAAAGATTTCAAAAACATACTAACTTCCATAATGAAAAGGCTACCATCCATTGGAGTAATAAAAATCACGACAGTAGACTACCTTCCATAATGACAAGGCTACCATCCAATGGACTAACAAAAATCTCGACAATAGACTACCTTCCATAATGACAAGGCTACCATCCAATGGACTAACAAAAATCTGGAAAACAGACTATCTACCATAATGACAAGGCTAACATCCATTAGAGTAAGAAAAATCTGGACAACAGACTACCTTCCATAATGACAAGGCTACCATCCATTGGAGTAACAAAAATATCAACAAGAGACTACCTTCCATAATGACAAGGGTACCATCCATTGGAGTAAAAAAAATCTCGACAACAGACTACCTTCCTTAATGACAAGGCTACCATCCATTCGAATAACAAAGATATCGAAAACATACAACCTTCATTAATGACAAGGCTACCATCCATTGGAGTAACAAAAATCACGACAACAAATTACCTTCCATAATTACAAGGCTACCATCCAATGGAAGAACAAAAATATTGACAACAGACTACCTTCCATAATGACGAGGCTACCATCCATTGGAGTAACAAAGATATCAACAACATTCTAACTTCCATAATGACAAGGCTACCATCCATTGGAGTAATAAAAATCACGACAGTAGACTACCTTTCATAATGACAAGGCTACCATCCATTGGAGTAATTAAAATCTCGACAACAGACTACCTTCCATAATGACAAGGCTACCATGAAATAGAGTAACAAAAATCTCGACAACAGACTACCTTCCATAATGACAAGGCTACCATCCATTGGAATAACAAAAATATTGAAAACAGACTACCTTCCATAATGACAAGGCTACCATCCATTAGAGTAAGAAAAATCTGGACAACAGACTACCTTCCGTAATGACAAGGCTACCATCCATTGGAGTAACAAAAATATCAACAAGAGACTACCTTCCATAATGACAAGGCTACCATCCATTTAAGTAACAAAAGTCATGACAACAGACTACCTTCCATAATGACAAGGCTACAATCCATTGGAATAACAAAAATATTGATAAAAGACTACCTTCCATAATAACAAGGCTACCATCCATTAGAGTAACAAAGATATCGACAACATACTAACTTCCATAATGACAAGGCTACCATCCATTGGCGTAATAAAAATCACGACAGTAGACTACCTTCCATAATGACAAGGCTACCATCCATTGGAATAACTAAAATCTCGACAACAGACTACCTTCCATAATGACAAGGCTACCATCAAATGGAGTAACAAAAATCTTGACAACAGGCTACCTTCCATAATGACAAGGCTACCATCCAATGGATTAACAAAAATCTCGACAATAGACTACCTTCCATAATGACAAGGCTACCATCCAATGGACTAACAAAAATCTCGACAACAGACTACCTAACATAATGACAAGGCTACCATCCATTAGAGTAAGAAAAATCTGGATAATATACTACCTTCCATAATGACAAGGCTACCATCCATTGGAGCAACAAAAATATCAACAAGAGACTACCTTCCATAATGACAAGGCTACCATCCAATGGAGTAAAAGAAATCTCGACAACAGACTACCTTCCATAATGACACGGCTACCATACATTGGAGTAAGAAAAATCACGACAACAGACTACCTTTCCATAATGACAAGGCTACCATCCAATGGAATAACAAAAATCTCGCCAATAGACTACCTTCCATAATGACAAGGCTACCATCCAATGGACTAACAAAAATCTGGACAACAGACTACCTACCATAATGACAATGCTACCATCCAATAGAGTAAGAAAAATCTGGACAACAGACTACCTTCCATAATGACAAGGCTACCATCCATTGGAGTAACAAAAATATCAACAAGAGACTACCTTCCATAATGACAAAGCTACCATCCAATGGAGTAAAAAAAATCTCGACAACAGACTACCTTCCATAATGACACGGCTACCATACATTGGAGTAAGAAAAATCACGACAACAGACTACCTTCCATAATGACAAGGCTACCATCCATTGGAATAACAAAAATCTCGCCAACAGACTACCTTCCATAATGACAAGGATACCATCCAATGGAGTAACAAAAATCTTGACAACAAACTACCTTCCATAAGGACAAGTCTACCATCCATTGGAGTAACAAATATCTGAACAACAGACTACCTTCCATAATGACAAGGCTACCATCCATTTGAGTAACAAAAATCATGACAACAGATTACCTTCCATAATGACAAGGCTACATTCCATTGGAGTAACAAAAATATCAACAAGAGACTACCTTCCATATTGAAAGGCTACCATCCATTGGAGTAAAAAAATTCTCGACAACAGACTACCTTCCATAATGACAAGGCTACCATCCATTGGAGTAACAAAGATATCGAAAACATACTACCTTCCATAATTACAAGGCTACCATCCATTGGAGTAACAAAAATAAAGACAACAAATTACCTTCCATAATGACAAGGCTACCATCCATTGGAATAACAAAAATATTGACAACAGACTACCTTCCATAATGACATGGCTACCATCCATTTGAGTAACAAAGATATCGACAACATACTAACTTCCATAATGACAAGGCTACCATCCATTGGAGTAATAAAAATCACGACAGTAGACTACCTTTCATAATGACAAGGCTACCATCCATTGGAATAATTAAAATCTCGACAACAGACTACCTTCCCTAATGACAAGGCTACCATCAAATGGACTAACAAAAATCTCGACAACAGACTACCTTCCATAATGACAAGGCTACCATCCAATGGATTAACAAAAATCTCAATAACAGACTACCTTCCGTAATGACAAGGCTACCATCCAATGGACTAACAAAAATCTGGACAACAGACTACCTTCCATAATGACAAGGCTACCATCCATTAGAGTAAGAAAAATCAGGACAACAGACTACCTTCCATAATGACAAGGCTACCATCCATTGGAGTAACAAAAATATCAACAAGAGACTACCTTTCATAATGACAAGGCTACCATCCAATGGAGTAAAAAAAATCTCGACAACAGACTACCTTCCATAATGACAAGGCTACCATACATTGGAGTAAGAAAAATCACGACAACAGACTACCTTCCATAATGAGAAGGCTACCATTATTAGAATAACAAAAATCTCGCCAATAGACTATCTTCCATAATGACAAGGCTACCATCCAATGGAGTAAATAAAATCTCGACAATAGACAACCTTCCATAATGACAAGTCCACCATCCATTGGAGTAACAAAAATCTGAACAACAGAATACCTTCCATAATGACAAGGCTACCATCCATTGGAATAACTAAAATCTCGACAACAAACTACCTTCCATAATGACAAGACTACCATCAAATGGAGTAACAAAAATCTTGACAACAGGCTACCTTCCATAATGACAAGGCTACCATCCAATGGAGTAACAAAGATATCGAAAACATACTACCTTCCATAATGACAAGGCTACCATCCAATGGACTAACAAAAATCTGGACAACAGACTACCTACCATAATGACAAGGCTACCATCGAATAGAGTAAGAAAAATCTGGACAACAGACTACCTTCCATAATGACAAGGCTACCATCCATTGGAGTAACAAAAATATCAACAAGAGACTACCTTCCATAATGACAAAGCTACCATCCAATGGAGTAAAAAAAATCTCGACAACAGAATACCTTCCATAATGACACGGCTACCATACATTGGAGTAAGAAAAATCACGACAACAGACTACCTTCCATAATGACAAGGCTACCATCCATTGGAATAACAAAAATCTCGCCAACAGACTACCTTCCATAATGACAAGGCTACCATCCAATGGATTAACAAAAATCTTGACAACAGACTACCTTCCATAAGGACAAGTCTACCATCCATTGGTGTAACAAAAATCTGGACAACAGACTACCTTCCATAATGACAAGGCTACCATCCATTTGAGTAACAAAAATCATGACAACAGATTACCTTCCATAATGACAAGTCTACATTCCATTGGAGTAACAAAAATATCAACAAGAGACTACCTTCCATATTGAAAGTCTACCATCCATTGGAGTAAAAAAAATCTCGACAACAGACTACCTTCCATAATGACAAGGCTACCATCCATTGGAGTAACAAAGATATTGAAAACATACTACCTTCCATAATGACAAGGCTACCATCCATTGGAGTAACAAAAATAAAGACAACATATTACCTTCCATAATGACAAGGCTACCATCCATTGGAATAACAAAAATATTGACAACAGACTACCTTCCATAATGACATGGCTACCATCCATTTGAGTAACAAAGATATCGACAACATACTAACTTCCATATTGACAAGGCTACCATCCATTGGAGTAATAAAAATCACGACAGTAGACTACCTTCCATAATGTCAAGGCTACCATCCAATGGATTAACAAAAATCTCGACAACAGACTACCTTCCATAATGACAAGGCTACCATCCAATGGACTAACAAAAATCTGGACAACAGACTACCTTCCATAATGACAAGGCTACCATCCATTAGAGTAAGAAAAATCAGGACAACAGACTACCTTCCATAATGACAAGGCTACCATCCATTGGAGTAACAAAAATATCAACAAGAGACTACCTTCCATAATGACAAGGCTACCATCCAAAGGAGTAAAAAAAATCTCGACAACAGACTACCTTCCATAATGACAAGGCTACCATACATTGGAGTAAGAAAAATCACGACAACAGACTACCTTCCATAATGAAAAGGCTACCATTATTAGAATAACAAAAATCTCGCCAATAGACTATCTTCCATAATGACAAGGCTACCATCCAATGGAGTAAATAAAATCTCGACAATAGACTACCTTCCATAATTACAAGTCCACCATCCATTGGAGTAACAAAAATCTGAACAACAGAATACCTTCCATAATGACAAGGCTACCATCCATTGGAATAACTAAAATCTCGATAACAGACTACCTTCCATAATGACAAGACTACCATCAAATGGAGTAACAAAAATCTTGACAACAGGCTACCTTCCATAATGACAAGGCTACCATCCAATGGATTAACAAAAATCTCGACAATAGACTACCTTCCATAATGACAAGGCTACCATCCAATGGACTAACAAAAATCTGGACAACAGACTACCTACCATAATGACAAGGCTACCATCGAATAGAGCAAGAAAAATCTGGACAACAGACTACCTTCCATAATGACAAGGCTACCATCCATTGGAGTAACAAAAATATCAACAAGAGACTACCTTCCATAATGACAAAGCTACCATCCAATGGAGTAAAAAAAATCTCGACAACAGACTACCTTCCATAATGACACGGCTACCATACATTGGAGTAAGAAAAATCACGACAACAGACTACCTTCCATAATGACAAGGCTACCATCCATTGGAATAACAAAAATCTCGCCAACAGACTACCTTCCATAATGACAAGGATACCATCCAATGGAGTAACAAAAATCTTGACAACAGACTACCTTCCATAAGGATAAGTCTACCATCCATTGGTGTAACAAATATCTGAACAACACACTACCTTCCATAATGACAAGGCTACCATCCATTTGAGTAACAAAAATCATGACAACAGATTACCTTCCATAATGACAAGTCTACATTCCATTGGAGTGACAAAAATATCAACAAGAGACTACCTTCCATATTGAAAGGCTACCATCCATTGGAGTAAAAAAAATCTCGACAACAGACTACCTTCCATAATGACAAGGCTACCATCCATTGGAGTAACAAAGATATCGAAAACATACTACCTTCCATAATGACAAGGCTACCATCCATTGGAGTTCCAAAAATAAAGACAACAAATTACCTTCCATAATGACAAGGCTACCATCCATTCGAATAACAAAAATATTGACAACAGACTAGCTTCCATAATGACATGGCTACCATCCATTTGAGTAACAAAGATATCGACAACATACTAACTTACATAATGACAAGGCTACCATCCATTGGAGTAATAAAAATCACGACAGTAGACTACCTTTCATAATGACAAGGCTACCATCCATTGGAATAATTAAAATCTCGACAACAGACTACCTTCCATAATGACAAGGCTACCATCAAATGGAGTAACAAAAATCTCGACAACAGACTACCTTCCATAATGACAAGGCTACCATCCAATGGATTAACAAAAATCTCGACAACAGACTACCTTCCATAATGACAAGGCTACCATCCAATGGACTAACAAAAATCTGGACAACAGACTACCTTCCATAATGACAAGGCTACCATCCATTAGAGTAAGAAAAATCAGGACAACAGACTACCTTCCATAATGACAAGGCTACCATCCATTGGAGTAACAAAAATATCAACAAGAGACTACCTTCCATAATGACAAGGCTACCATCCAATGGAGTAAAAAAAATCTCGACAACAGACTACCTTCCATAATGACACGGCTACCATACATTGGAGTAAGAAAAATCACGACAACAGACTACCTTCCATAATGACAAGGCTACCATCCATTGGAATAACAAAAATCTCGCCAACAGACTACCTTCCATAATGACAAGGATACCATCCAATGGAGTAACAAAAATCTTGACAACAGACTACCTTCCATAAGGACAAGTCTACCATCCATTTGAGTAACAAAAATCATGACAACAAATTACCTTCCATAATGACAAGGCTACCATCCATTGGAGTAACAAAAATATCAACAAGAGACTACCTTCCATATTGAAAGGCTACCATCTATTGGAGTAAAAAAAATCTCGACAACAGACTACCTTCCATAATGACAAGGCTACCATCCATTGGAGTAACAAAGATATCGAAAACATACTACCTTCCATAATGACAAGGCTACCATCCATTGGAGTAACAAAAATCAAGACAACAAATTACCTTCCATAATGACAAGGCTACCATCCATTGGAATAACAAAAATATTGACAACAGACTACTTTCCATAATGACATGGCAACCATCCATTTGAGTAACAAAGATATCGACAACATACTAACTTCCATAATGACAAGGCTACCATCCATTGGAGTAATAAAAATCACGACAGTAGACTACCTTTCATAATGACAAGGCTACCATCCATTGGAATAATTAAAATCTCGACAACAGACTACCTTCCATAATGACAAGGCTACCATCAAATGGAGTAACAAAAATCTCGACAACAGACTACCTTCCATAATGACAAGGCTACCATCCAATGGATTAACAAAAATCTCGACAACAGACTACCTTCCATAATGACAAGGCTACCATCCAATGGACTAACAAAAATCTGGACAACAGACTACCTTCCATAATGACAAGGCTACCATCCATTAGAGTAAGAAAAATCAGGACAACAGACTACCTTCCATAATGACAAGGCTACCATCTATTGGAGTAACAAAAATATCAACAAGAGACTACCTTCCATAATGATAAGGCTACCATCCAATGGAGTAAAAAAAATCTCGACAACAGACTACCTTCCATAATGACAAGGCTACCATACATTGGAGTAAGAAAAATCACGACAACAGACTACCTTCCATAATGAAAAGTCTACCATTATTAGAATAACAAAAATCTCGCCAATAGACTATCTTCCATAATGACAAGGCTACCATCCAATGGAGTAAAAAAAATCTCGACAATAGACTACCTTCCATAATGACAAGTCCACCATCCATTGGAGTAACAAAAATCTGAACAACAGAATACCTTCCATAATGACAAGGCTACCATCCATTGGAATAACTAAAATATCGACAACTGACTAGCTTCCATAATGACAAGACTACCATCAAATGGAGTAACAAAAATCTTGACAACAGGCTACCTTCCATAATGACAAGGCTACCATCAAATGGATTAAAAAAAATCTCGACAATAGACTACCTTCCATAATGACAAGGCTACCATCCAATGGACTAACAAAAATCTGGACAACAGACTACCTACCATAATGACAAGGATACCATCGAATAGAGTAAGAAAAATCTGGACAACAGACTACCTTCCATAATGACAAGGCTACTATCCATTGGAGTAACAAAAATATCAACAAGAGACTACCTTCCATAATGACAAGGCTACCATCCAATGGAGTAAAAAAAATCTCGACAACAGACTACCTTCCATAATGACACGGCTACCATACATTGGAGTAAGAAAAATCACGACAACAGACTACCTTCCATAATGACAAGGCTACCATCCATTGGAATAACAAAAATCTCGCCAACAGACTACCTTCCATAATGACAAGGATACCATCCAATGGAGTAACAAAAATCTTGACAACAGACTACCTTCCATAAGGACAAGTCTACCATCCATTTGAGTAACAAAAATCATGACAACAAATTACCTTCCATAATGACAAGGCTACCATCCATTGGAGTAACAAAAATATCAACAAGAGACTACCTTCCATATTGAAAGGCTACCATCTATTGGAGTAAAAAAAATCTCGACAACAGACTACCTTCCATAATGACAAGGCTACCATCCATTGGAGTAACAAAGATATCGAAAACATACTACCTTCCATAATGACAAGGCTACCATCCATTGGAGTAACAAAAATCAAGACAACAAATTACCTTCCATAATGACAAGGCTACCATCCATTGGAATAACAAAAATATTGACAACAGACTACTTTCCATAATGACATGGCAACCATCCATTTGAGTAACAAAGATATCGACAACATACTAACTTCCATAATGACAAGGCTACCATCCATTGGAGTAATAAAAATCACGACAGTAGACTACCTTTCATAATGACAAGGCTACCATCCATTGGAATAATTAAAATCTCGACAACAGACTACCTTCCATAATGACAAGGCTACCATCAAATGGAGTAACAAAAATCTCGACAAGAGACTACATTCCATAATGACAAGGCTACCATCCAATGGATTAACAAAAATCTCGACAACAGACTACCTTCCATAATGACAAAGCTACCATCCAATGGACTAACAAAAATCTGGACAACAGACTACCTTCCATAATGACAAGGCTACCATCCATTAGAGTAAGAAAAATCAGGACAACAGACTACCTTCCATAATGACAAGGCTACCATCTATTGGAGTAACAAAAATATCAACAAGAGACTACCTTCCATAATGACAAGGCTACCATCCAATGGAGTAAAAAAAATCTCGACAACAGACTACCTTCCATAACGACAAGGGTACCATACATTGGAGTAAGAAAAATTACGACAACAGACTACCTCCCATAATGAAAAGGCTACCATTATTAGAATAACAAAAATCTCGCCAATAGACTATGTTCCATAATGACAAGGCTACTATCCAATGGGGTAAAAAAAATCTCGACAATAGACTACCTTCCATAATGACAAGTCCACCATCCATTGGAGTAACAAAAATCTGAACAACAGAATACCTTCCATAATGACAAGGCTACCATCCATTGGAATAACAAAAATCTCGACAACAGACTACCTTCTATAATGAAAAGGGTATCATCAATTGGAGTAACAAAAATATCGACAACAGACTACCTTCCATAATGACAAGTCCATAATCCATTGGAATAACAAAAATCTCGAGAACAGACTACCTTTCATAATGGCTGGGATACAATCCAATGGAGTAAAAAAAATCTCGACAATAGACTACCTTCCATAATGACAAGGCTACCATCCATTGGAGTAAGAAAAATCACGACAATAGACTACCTTCCATATTAACAAGGCTACCATCCATTGGAATAACAAAAATCACGACAACAGACTACCTTCCATAATAACAAGGCTACCATCCATTGGAATAACAAAAATCTCGACAACATTCTACCTTCCATAATGACAAGGCTACTACCATCCGATGGAGTAACAAAAATCTAGACAACAGACTACCTTCCATAATGACAAGGCTAGCATCTATTGGAATAAAAAAATCTTGACAACAGACTACCTTCCATAATGACAAGGGTATCATGCATTGGAGTAACAAAAATCTCGACAACAGACTACCTTCCATAATGACAAGGCTACCGTCCAATGGATTAACAAAAATCTCGACAACAGACTACCTTCCATAATGACAAGGCTACCATCCAATGGACTAACAAAAATCTGGACAACAGACTACCTTCCATAATGACAAGGCTACCATCCATTAGAGTAAGAAAAATCAGGACAACAGACTACCTTCCAAAATAACAAGGCTACCATCCATTGGAGTAACAAAAATATCAACAAGAGACTACCTTCCATAATGACAAGGCTACCATCCAATGGAGTAAAAAAAATCTCGACAACAGACTACCTTCCATAATGACAAGGCTACCATACATTGGAGTAAGAAAAATCACGACAACAGACTACCTTCGATAATAAAAAGGCTACCATTATTAGAATAACAAAAATCTCGCCAATAGACTATCTTCCATAATGACAAGGCTACCATCCAATGGAGTAAAAAAAATCTGGACAATAGACTACCTTCCATAATGACAAGTCCACCATCCATTGGAGTAACAAAAATCTGAACAACAGAATATCTTCCATAATGACAAGGCTACCATCCATTGGAATAACTAAAATCTCGACAACAGACTACCTTCCATAATGACAAGGCTACCATCAAATGGAGTAACAAAAATATTGACAACAGGCTCCCTTCCATAATGACAAGGCTACCATCCAATGGATTAACAAAAATCTCGACAATAAACTACCTTCCATAATGACAAGGCTACCATCCAATGGACTAACAAAAATCTGGACAACAGACTACCTACCATAATGACAATGCTACCATCCAATAGAGTAAGAAAAATCTGGACAACAGACTACCTTCCATAATGACAAGGCTACCATCCATTGGAGTAACCATAATATCAACAATAGACTACCTTCCATAATGACAAGGCTACCATCCAATGGAGTAAAAAAATTCTCGACAACAGATTACCTTCCATAATGACAAGGCTACCATACATTGGAGTAAGAAAAATCACGACAACAGACTACCTTCCATAATGAAAAGGCTACCATTATTAGAATAACAAAAATCTCGCCAATAGACTATCTTCCATAATGACAAGGCTACCATTCAATGGAGTAAAAAAAATCTCGACAATAGACTACCTTCCATAATGACAAGTCCACCATCCATTGGAGTAACAAAAATCTGAACAACAGAATACCTTCCATAATGACAAGGCTACCATCCATTGGAATAACTAAAATCTCGACATAAGACTACCTTCCATAATGACAAGGCTACCATCAAATGGAGTAACAAAAATCTTGACAACAGGCTACCTTCCATAATGACAAGGCTACCATCCAATGGATTAACAAAAATCTCGACAATAGACTACCTTCCATAATGACAAGGCTACCATCCAATGGACTAACAAAAATCTGGACAACAGACTACCTACCATAATGACAATGCTACCATCCAATAGAGTAAGAAAAATCTGGACAACAGACTACCTTCCATAATGACAAGGCTACCATCCATTGGAGTAACAAAAATATCAACAAGAGACTACCTTCCATAATGACAAGGCTACCATCCAATGGAGTAAAAAAAATCTCGACAACAGACTACCTTCCATAATGACACGGCTACCATACATTGGAGTAAGAAAAATCACGACAACAGACTACCTTCCATAATGCCAAGGCTACCATCCATTGGAATAACAAAAATCTCGCCAACAGACTACCTTCCATAATGACAAGTCCACCATCCATTGGAGTAACAAAAATCTGAACAACAGAATACCTTCCATAATGACAAGGCTACCATCCATTGGAATAACTAAAATCTCGACATAAGACTACCTTCCATAATGACAAGGCTACCATCAAATGGAGTAACAAAAATCTTGACAACAGGCTACCTTCCATAATGACAAGGCTACCATCCAATGGATTAACAAAAATCTCGACAATAGACTACCTTCCATAATGACAAGGCTACCATCCAATGGACTAACAAAAATCTGGACAACAGACTACCTACCATAATGACAATGCTACCATCCAATAGAGTAAGAAAAATCTGGACAACAGACTACCTTCTATAATGACAAGGCTACCATCCATTGGAGTAACAAAAATATCAACAAGAGACTACCTTCCATAATGACAAGGCTACCATCCAATGGAGTAAAAAAAATCTCGACAACAGACTACCTTCCATAATGACACGGCTACCATACATTGGAGTAAGAAAAATCACGACAACAGACTACCTTCCGTAATGCCAAGGCTACCATCCATTGGAATAACAAAAATCTCGCCAACAGACTACCTTCCATAATGACAAGGATACCATCCAATGGCGTAACAAAAATCTTGACAACAGACTACCTTCCATAATGACAAGGCTACCATCCATTTGAGTAACAAAAATCATGACAACAAATTACCTTCCATAATGACAAGGCTACCATCCATTAGAGTAACAAAAATATCAACAAGAGACTACCTTCCATATAGAAAGGCTACCATCCATTGGAGTAACAAAAATCTCGACAATAGACTACCTTCCATAATTACAAGGCTACCATCCATTGGAGTAACAAAAATATCAACAAGAGACTACCTTCCATATAGAAAGGCTACCATCCATTGGAATAATAAAAATATTGACAACAGACTACTTTCCATAATGACAAGGCTACCATCCATTTGAGTAACAAAGATATCGACAACAGACTACCTTCCATAATGACAACGCTACCATCAAATGGAGTAACAAAAATCTCGACAACAGACTACCTTCCATAATGACAATCTCGACAACAGACTACCTTCCATAATGACAAAGCTACCATCCAATGGACTAACATAAATCTGGACAACAGACTACCTTCCATAATGACAAGGCTACCATCCATTAGAGTAAGAAAAATCAGGACAACATACCACCTTCCATAATGACAAGGCTACCATCTATTGGAGTAACAAAAATATCAACAAGAGACTACCTTCCATAATGACAAGGCTACCATCCAATGGAGTAAAAAAAATCTTGACAACAGACTACCTTCCATAATGACAAGGCTACCATACATTGGAGTAAGAAAAATCACGACAACAGACTACCTTCCATAATGAAAAGGCTACCATTATTAGTATAACAAAAATCTCGCCAATAGACTATCTTCCATAATGACAAGGCTACCATCCAATGGAGTAAAAAAAATCTCGACAATAGACTACCTTCCATAATGACAAGTCCACCATCCATTGGAGTAACAAAAATCTGAACAACAAAATACCTTCCATAATGACAAGGCTACCATCCATTGGAGTAACAAAAATCTCGACAACAGACTACCTTCCATAATGACAAGGGTATCATCAATTGGAGTAACAAAAATATCGACAACAGACTACCTTCCATAATGACAAGGGTATCATCCATTGGAATAACAAAAATCTCGAGAACAGACTACCTTTCATAATGGCTGGGATACAATCCAATGGAGTAACAAAAATCTCAACAACATACTACCTTTCATAATGGCAAGGCTACAATCCAATGGATTAACAAAAATCACAACAATAGACTACATTCCATAATAACAAGGCAACCATCCATTGGAATAACAAAAATCTCGACAACAGACTACCTTCCATAATGACAAGGCTACCATCCAATGGAGTAACAAAAATCTAGACAACAAACTACCTTCCATAATGACAAGGCTACCATCCATTGGAGTAACAAAAATCTCAACAACAAACTACCTACCATAATGACAAGTCTACCATCCATTGGAGTAACAAAAATCTGGACAATAGACTACCTTCCATAATGACAAGGCTAACATCCATTGGAGTAATAAAAATATCAACAAGAGACGACCTTCCATAATGACAAGGCTACCATCCAATGGAGTAAAAAAAATCTTGACAACAGACTACCTTCCATAATGACAAGGCTACCATCCAATGGAGTAAAAAAAATCTCAACAAAAGACTACCTTCCATAATAACAAGGCTACCATCCATTAGAATAAAAAAAATCTCGACAACAGACTACCTTTCATAATGACAAGGCTACCATCCAATGGAGTAACAAAAATCTAGACAATAGGCTACCTTTCATAATGGCAAGGCTACAATCCAATGGAGTAACAAAAATCTGGACAATAGACTACCTTCTATAATGACAAGGCTACCATCCATTGGAGTAACAAAAATATCAACAAGAGACTACCTTCGATAATGACAAGTCTACCATCCAATGGAGTAACAAAAATCTCGACAACAGACTACCTTCAATAATGAGAAGGGTATCATCCATTGGAGTAACAAAAATCTCGATAACAAACTACCTTCCGTAATGACAAGTCCACAATCCATTGGAATAACAAAAATCTCTAGAACAGACTACCTTTCAAAATGGCAAAGCTACAATCCAATGGAGTAACAAAAATCTCGACAATAGACTACCTTCAATAATTACAAGGCTAACATCCATTGGAGTCAAAAAAATCACGACAATAGACTACCTTCCATAATAACAAGGCTACCATCCATTGGAATAACAAAAATCACGACAACAGACTACCTTCCATAGTAACAAGGCTACCATGCATTGGAATAACAAAAATCTCGACAACATACTACCTTCCATAATGACAAGGCTACTACCATCCAATGGAGTAACAAAAATCTAGACAACAGACTACCTTCCATAATGACAAGGCTACCATCCATCGGAGTGACAAAAATCTCAACAACAGACTACCTTCCATAATGACAAGTCTACCATCCATTGGTGTAACAAAAACCTGGACAATAAACTACCTTCCATAATGACAAGGCTACCATCCATTAGAGTAACAAAAATATCAACAAGAGACTACCTTCCATAATGACAAGGCTACCATCCAATGGAGTAAAAAAAATCTTGACAACAGACTACCATCCATAATGACAAGGCTACCATCCATTGGAGTAAGAAAAATCACGACAACAGACTAACTTCCATAGTAACAAGGCTACCATCCATTAGAATAACAAAAATCTCGACAACAGACTACCTTCCATAATGGCAAGGTTACCATCCATTGGATTAACAAAAATCTCGACAACAGACTACCTTCCATAATGACAAGGGTATCATCCATTGAAGTAACAAAAATATCGACAATAGACTACCTTCCATAGTGACAAGTCCATAATCCATTGGAATAACAAAAATCTCGACAACATGCTACCTTTCATAATGGCAAGGCTACAATCCAATGGAGTAACAAAAATATGGACAATAGACTACCTTCCATAATGACAAGGCTACCATGCATTGGAATAACAAAAATCTCGACAACAAACTACCTTCCATAATGACAAGGATACCATCCAAGGGAGTAACAAAAATCTCGACAATAGACTACCTTCCATAATGGCAAGGCTACCATCCATGGGAGTAAGAAAAATCACGACAACAGACTACCTTCCATTATAACAAGGCTACCATCAATTGGAATAACAAAAATCACGACAACAGACTACCTTCCATAATAACAAGGCTACCATCCATTGGAATAACAAAAATCAAGACAACATACTACCTTCCATAATGACAAGGCTACTACCATCCAATGGAGTAACAAAAATCTAGACAATAAACTACCTTCCATAATGACAAGGCTAGCATCCATTGGAATAAAAAAAGGCTCGACAACAGACTACCTTCCATAATGACAAGGGTATCATCCATTGGAGTAACAAAAATCTCGACAACTGACTACTTTCCATAATGACAAGTCCACAATCCATTGGAATAACAAAAATCTCGACAACAGACTACCTTTCATAATGGCAAGGCTACAGTACAATGGATTAACAAAATTCACGACAACAGACTAAGTTCCATAATAACAAGGCTACCATCCATTGGAATAACAAAAATATCGACAACAGACTACCTTCCATAATGACAAGGCTACCATCCAATGGAGTAACAAAAATCTAGACAACAGACTACCTTCCATAATGAAAAGGCTACCATCCATTGGAGTAACAAAAACTTCAACAACAGACTACCTTCCATAATGACAAGGGTATCATCCATTGGAGTAACAAAAATCTCGACAACAGACTACCTTTCATAATGGCAAGGTTACAATCTAATGGAGTAACAAAAATATGGACAATAGACTACCTTTCATAATGGCAAGGCTACAATACAATGGATTAACAGAAATCACGACAACAGACTACATTCCATAATAACAAGGCTACCATCCATTGGAATAACAAAAATCTCGACAACAGACTACCTTCCATAATGACAAGGCTACCATCCATTGGAGTAACAAAAATCTCAACAACAGACTACCTTACATAATGACAAGTCTACCATCCATTGGAGTAACAAAAATCTAGACAATAGACTACCTTCCATAATGACAAGGCTACCATCCATTGGAGTAACAAAAATATCAACAAGAGACTACCTTCCATAATGACAAGGCTACCATCCAATGGAGTAAAAAAAATATTGACAATAGACTACCTTCAATAATGACAAGGCTACCATCCATTTAAGTAACAAAAATCTCAACAACAGACTACCTTCCATAATGACAAGTCTACCATCCATTGGAGTAACAAAAATCTAGACAATAGACTACCTTCCATAATGACAAGGCTACCATCCATTGGAGTAAGAAAAATCACGACAACAGACTACCCTCCATAATAACAAGGCTACCATCCATTAGAATAACAAAAATCTCGACAACGGACTACCTTCCATAATGACAAGGCTACCATCCAATGGAGTAACAAAAATCTAGACAACAAACTACCTTCCATAATGACAAGGCAGCCATCCATTGGAATAACAAAAATCTCGACAACAGACTACCTTCCATATTGACAAGGGTATCATCCATTGGAGTTACAAAAATATCGACAACAGACTACCTTCCATAGTGACAAGTCCATAATCCATTGGAATAACAAAAATCTCGATAACAGACTACCTTTCATAATGGCAAGGCTACAATTCAATGGAGTAACAAAAATAGGGACAATACACTACCTTCCATAATGACAAGGCTACCATCCATTGGAATAACAAAAATCTCGACAACAGACTACCTTCCATAATGACAAGGCTACCATCCAATAGAGTACCAAAAATCTCGACAACAGACTACCTTCCATAATGAAAAGGCTACCATCCAATGGAGTAAGAAAAATCACGACAACAGACTACCTTCCATAATAACAAGGCTACCATCCATTGGAATAACAAAAATCACGACAACAAACTACCTTCCATAATAACAAGGCTACCATCCATTGGAATAACAAAAATCTAGGCAACATACTACCTTCCATAATGACAAGGCTACTACCATCCAATGGAGTAACAAAAATCTAGACAATTAACTACCTTCCATTACGACAAGGCTAGCATCCATTCGAATAAAAAAAAATCTCGACAACAGACTACCTTCCATAATAACAAGGGTATCATCCATTGGAGTAGTAAAAATCTCGACAACTGACTACTTTCGATAATGACAAGTCCATAATCTATTGGAATAACAAAAATCTCGACAACAGACTACCTTTCATAATGGCAAGGCTACAATACAATGGATTAATAGAAATCACGACAAAAGACTACATTCCATAATAACAAGGCTACCATCCATTGGAATAACAAAAATCTCGACAACAGACTACCTTTCATAATGACAAGGCTACCATCCAATGGAGTAACAAAAATCTAGACAACAGACTACTTTCCATAATGACAAGGCTACCATCCATTGGAGTAACAAAAATTTCAACAACAGACTACCTTCCATAATGACAAGTCTACCATCCATTGTAGTAACAAAAATCTGGACAATAGACTACCTTCCATAATGACAAGGCTACCATCCAATGGAGTAACAAAAATATCGACAACAGACTACCTTCCATAATGACAAGGCTACCATCCATTGGAGTAAGAAAAATCACGACAACAGACTACCTTCCATAATAACAAGGCTACCATCCATTGGAATAACAAAAATCTCGACAACAGACTACCTTCCAAAATGACAAGGCTACCATCCAATGGAGTAACAAAAATCTAGACAACAGACTACCTTCCATAATGACAAGGCTAGCATCCATTGGAATAAAAAAAATCTCGACAACAGACTAACTTCCATAATTACAAGGGTATCATCCATTGGAGTAGTAAAAATCTCGACAACTGACTACTTTCGATAATGACAAGGCTACCATCCAATGGAGTAAAAAAAATATTGACAATAGACTACCTTCCATAATGACAAGGCTACCATCCATTGGAGTAACAAAAATCTCAACAACAGACTACCTTCCATAATGACAAGTCTACCATCCAGTGGAGTAACAAAAATCTGGACAATAGACTACCTTCCATAATGAAAAGGCTACCATCCATTGGAGTAACAAAAATATCAACAAGAGACTACCTTCCATAATGACAAGGCTACCATCCAATGGAGTAAAAAAAATATTGACAATAGACTACATTCCATAATGACAAGGCTACCATCCATTGGAGTAAGAAAAATCACGACAACAGACTACCTTCCATAATAACAAGGCTACCATCCATTAGAATAACAAAAGTCTCGACAACAGACTACCTTCCATAATGACAAGGCTACCATCCAATGGAGTAACAAAAATCTAGACAACAAACTACCTTCCATAATGACAAGGCTACCATCCATTGGAATAACAAAAATCTCGACAACAGACTACCTTCCATAATGACAAGGGTATCATCCATTGGAGTTACAAAAATATCGACAACAGACTACCTTCCATAGTGACAAGTCCATAATCCATTGGAATAACAAAAATCTCGATAACATACTACCTTTCATAATGGCAAGGCTACAATCCAATGGAGTAACAAAAATATGGACATTACACTATCTTCCATAATGACAAGGCTACCATCCATTGGAATAACAAAAATCTCGACAACAGACTACCTTCCATAATGACAAGGCTACCATCCAATAGAGTAACAAAAATCTCGACAACAGACTACCTTCCATAATTACAAGGCTACCATCCAATGGAGTAAGAAAAATCACGACAACAGACTACCTTCCATAATAACAAGGCTATCATCCATTGGAATAACAAAAATCACGACAATAGACTACCTTCCATAATAACAAGGCTACCATCCATTGGAATAACAAAAATCTAGACAACATACTACCTTCCATAATGACAAGGCTACTACCATCCAATGGAGTAACAAAAATCTAGACAATTAACTACCTTCCATTACGACAAGGCTAGCATCCATTGGAATAAAAAAAATCTCGACAACAGACTACCTTCCATAATGACAAGGGTATCATCCATTGGAGTAGTAAAAATCTCGACAACTGACTACTTTCGATAATGACAAGTCCATAATCCATTGGAATAACAAAAATCTCGACAACAGACTACCTTTCATAATGGCAAGGCTACAATACAATGGATTAATAGAAATCACGACAACAGACTACATTCCATAATAACAAGGCTACCATCCATTGGAATAACAAAAATCTCGACAACAGACTACCTTTCATAATGACAAGGCTACCATCCAATACAGTAACAAAAATCTAGACAACATACTACCTTCCATAATGACAAGGCTACCATCCATTGGAGTAACAAAAATTTCAACAACAGACTACGTTCCATAATGACAAGTCTACCATCCATTGTAGTAACAAAAATCTAGACAATAGACTACCTTCCATAATGACAAGGCTACCATCCATTGGAGTAAGAAAAATCACGACAACAGACTACCTTCCATAATAACAAGGCTACCATCCATTGGAATAACAAAAATCTCGACGACAGACTACCTTCCATAATGACAAGGCTTCCATCCAATGGAGTAACAAAAATCTAGACAACAGACTACCTTCCATAATGACAAGGCTAGCATCCATTGGAATAAAAAAAATCTCGACAACAGACTAACTTCCATAATGACAAGGGTATCATCCATTGGAGTAGTAAAAATCTCGACAACTGACTACTTTCGATAATGACAAGTCCATAATCCATTGGAATAACAAAAATCTCGACAACAGACTACCTTTCATAATGGCAAGGCTACAATACAATAGATTAATAGAAATCACGACAACATACTACATTCCATAATAACAAGGCTACCATCCATTGGAATAACAAAAATCTCGAGAACAGACTACCTTCCATAATGACAAGGCTACCATCCATTGGAGTAACAAAAATTTCAACAACAGACTACCTTCCATAATAACAAGTCTACCATCCATTGGAGTAACAAAAATCTGAACAATAGACTACCTTCCATAATGAAAAGGCTACCATCCAATGGAGTAACAAAAATCTCGACAACAGACTACCTTCCATAATGACAAGGCTACCATCCATTGGAGTAAGAAAAATCACGACAACAGACTACCTTCCATAATAACAAGGCTACTATCCATTGGAATAACAAAAATCTCAACAACAGACTACCTTCCATAATGACAAGGCTACCATCCAATGGAGTAACAAAAATCTAGACAACAGACTACCTTCCATAATGGCAAGGCTACCATCCATTGGAATAAAAAAATTCTCGACAACAGACTAACTTACATAATGACAAGGGTATCATACATTAGAGTAACAAAAATCTCGATAGCAGACTACCTTTCATAATGGCAAGGTTACAATCCAATGGAGTAACAAAAATATAAACAATAGACTACCTTTCATAATGGCAAGGCTACAATATAATGGATGAACAGAAATCACGACAACAGACTACATTCCATAATAACAAGGCTACCATCCATTGGAATAACAAAAATCTCGATAACACACTACCTTCCATAATGACAAGGCTAACATATTGGAGTAACAAAAATCTCGACAACAGACTACCTTCCATAATGACAAGGCTACCATCCATTGGAGTAGTAAAAATCATGACAACACACTACCTTCCATAATAACAAGGCTACCATCCATTGGAATAACAAAAATCACGACAATAGACTACCTTCCATAATAACAAGGCTACCATCCATTAGAATAACAAAAATCTCGACAACATACTACCTTCCATAATGACAAGGCTACTACCATCCAATGGAGTAACAAAAATCTAGACAATAGACTACCTTCCATAATGACAAGTCCACAATCCATTAGAATAACAAAAATCTCAACAACAGACTACCTTTCATAATGGCAAGGCTACAATCTAATGGAGTAACAAAAATCTCGACAATAGACTACCTTCCATAATGAAAAGGCTACTATCCATTGGAATAACAAAAATCTCGACAACAGACTACCTTCCATAATGACAAGGCTACCATCCAATGGAGTAACAAAAATCACGACAACAGACTACCTTCCATAATAACAAGGCTTTCATCCATTGGAATAACAAAAATATCAACAAGAGACTACCTTCCATAATGACAAGGCTACCATCCAATGGAGTAAAAAAAATCTCGACAACAGACTACCTTCCATAATGACAAGGCTACCATCCATTGGAATAAGAAAAATCACGACAACAGACTAACTTCCATAATGACAAGGGTATCATCCATTGGAGTAGTAAAAATCTCGACAACTGACTACTTTCGATAATGACAAGTCCATAATCCATTGGAATAACAAAAATCTCGACAACAGACTACCTTTCATAATGGCAAGGCTACAATACAATAGATTAATAGAAATCACGACAACATACTACATTCCATAATAACAAGGCTACCATCCATTGGAATAACAAAAATCTCGAGAACAGACTACCTTCCATAATGACAAGGCTACCATCCATTGGAGTAACAAAAATTTCAACAACAGACTACCTTCCATAATAACAAGTCTACCATCCATTGGAGTAACAAAAATCTGAACAATAGACTACCTTCCATAATGAAAAGGCTACCATCCAATGGAGTAACAAAAATCTCGACAACAGACTACCTTCCATAATGACAAGGCTACCATCCATTGGAGTAAGAAAAATCACGACAACAGACTACCTTCCATAATAACAAGGCTACTATCCATTGGAATAACAAAAATCTCAACAACAGACTACCTTCCATAATGACAAGGCTACCATCCAATGGAGTAACAAAAATCTAGACAACAGACTACCTTCCATAATGACAAGGCTACCATCCATTGGAATAAAAAAATTCTCGACAACAGACTAACTTACATAATGACAAGGGTATCATACATTAGAGTAACAAAAATCTCGATAGCAGACTACCTTTCATAATGGCAAGGTTACAATCCAATGGAGTAACAAAAATATAAACAATAGACTACCTTTCATAATGGCAAGGCTACAATATAATGGATGAACAGAAATCACGACAACAGACTACATTCCATAATAACAAGGCTACCATCCATTGGAATAACAAAAATCTCGATAACACACTACCTTCCATAATGACAAGGCTAACATATTGGAGTAACAAAAATCTCGACAACAGACTACCTTCCATAATGACAAGGCTACCATCCATTGGAGTAGGAAAAATCATGACAACACACTACCTTCCATAATAACAAGGCTACCATCCATTGGAATAACAAAAATCACGACAATAGACTACCTTCCATAATAACAAGGCTACCATCCATTAGAATAACAAAAATCTCGACAACATACTACCTTCCATAATGACAAGGCTACTACCATCCAATGGAGTAACAAAAATCTAGACAATAGACTACCTTCCATAATGACAAGTCCACAATCCATTAGAATAACAAAAATCTCAACAACAGACTACCTTTCATAATGGCAAGGCTACAATCTAATGGAGTAACAAAAATCTCGACAATAGACTACCTTCCATAATGAAAAGGCTACTATCCATTGGAATAACAAAAATCTCGACAACAGACTACCTTCCATAATGACAAGGCTACCATCCAATGGAGTAACAAAAATCACGACAACAGACTACCTTCCATAATAACAAGGCTTTCATCCATTGGAATAACAAAAATATCAACAAGAGACTACCTTCCATAATGACAAGGCTACCATCCAATGGAGTAAAAAAAATCTCGACAACAGACTACCTTCCATAATGACAAGGCTACCATCCATTGGAATAAGAAAAATCACGACAACAGACTACCTTCCATAATAACAAGGCTACCATCCATTAGAATAACAAGAATCTCGACAACAGACTACCTTTCATAATGACAAGGCTACCATCAAATGGAGTAACAAAAATCTAAACAACAGACTACCTTCCATAATGACAAGGCTACCATCCATTGGAATAACAAAAATCTCGACAACAAACTACCTTCCATAATGACAAGGGTATCATCCATTGGAGTTACAAAAATATCGACAACAGACTACCTTCCATAGTGACAAGTCCATAATCCATTGGAATAACAAAAATCTCGACAACAGGTTACCTTTCATACTGGCAAGGCTACAATCCAATGGAGTAACAAAAATATGGACAATAGACTACCTTCCATAATGAAAAGGCTACCATCCATTGGAATAACAAAAATCTCGACAACTGACTACCTTCCATAATGACAAGGATACCATCCAATGGAGTAACAAAAATCTCGACAATAGACTACCTTCCATAATGACAAGGCTACCGTTCATTGGAGTAAGAAAAATCACGACAACAGACTACCTTCCATAATAACAAGGCTACCATCCAATGGGATAACAAAAATCACGACAACAGACTACCTTCCATAATAACAAGGCTACCATCCATTGGAATAACAAAAATCTAGACAACATACTACCTTCCATAATGACCAGGCTACTACCATCCAATGGAGTAACAAAAATCTAGACAATAAACTAACTTCCATAATGACAAGGCTAGCATCCATTGGAATAAAAAAAATCACGACAACAGACTACCCTCCATAATAACAAGGCTACCATCCATTAGAATAACAAAAATCTCGACAACAGACTACCTTCGATAATGACAAGGCTACCATCCAATGGAGTAACAAAAATCTAGACAACAAACTACCTTCCATAATGACAAGGCTTCCATCCATTGGAATAACAAAAATCTCGACAACAGACTGCCTTCCATAATGACAAGGGTATCATCCATTGGAGTTACAAAAATATCGACAACAGACTACCTTCCATAGTGACAAGTCCATAATCCATTGGAATAACAAAAATCTCGATAACAGACAACCTTTCATAATGGCAAGGCTACAATCCAATGGAGTAACAAAAATATGGACAATACACTACCTTCCATAATGACAAGGCTACCATCCATTGGAATAACAAAAATCTCGACAACAGACTACCTTCCATAATGACAAGGCTACCATCCAATAGAGTAACAAAAATCTCGACAACAGACTACCTTCCATAATGACAAGGCTACCATCCAATGGAGTAAGAAAAATCACGACAACAGACTACCTTCCATAATAACAAGGCTACCATCCATTGGAATAACAAAAATCACGACAACAGACTACCTTCCATAATAACAAGGCTACCATCCATTGGAATAACAAAAATCTAGACAACATACTACCTTCCATAATGACAAGGCTACTACCATCCAATGGAGTAACATAAATCTAGACAATTAACTACCTTCCATTACGACAAGGCTAGCATCCATTGGAATAAAAAAAATCTCGACAACAGACTACCTTCCATAATGACAAGGGTATCATCCATTGGAGTAGTAAAAATCTCGACAACTGACTACTTTCGATAATGACAAGTCCATAATCCATTGGAATAACAAAAATCTCGACAATAGACTACCTTTCATAATGGCAAGGCTACAATACAATGGATTAATAGAAATCACGACAACAGACTACATTCCATAATAACAAGGCTACCATCCATTGGAATAACAAAAATCTCGACAACAGACTACCTTTCATAATGACAAGGCTACCATCCAATGGAGTAACAAAAATCTAGACAACAGACTACTTTCCATAATGACAAGGCTACCATCCATTGGAGTAACAAAAATTTCAACAACAGACTACCTTCCATAATGACAAGTCTACCATCCATTGTAGTAACAAAAATCTGGACAATAGACTACCTTCCATAATGACAAGGATACCATCCAATGGAGTAACAAAAATATCGACAACAGACTACCTTCCATAATGACAAGGCTACCATCCAATGGAGTAACAAAAATCTCGACAACAAACTACCTTCCATAATGACAAGGCTACCATCCATTGGAGTAAGAAAAATCACGACAACAGACTACCTTCCATAATAACAAGGCTACTATCCATTGGAATAACAAAAATCTCGACAACAGACTACCTTCCATAATGACAAGGCTACCATCCAATGGAGTAACAAAAATCTAGACAACAGACTACCTTCCATAATGACAAGGCTACCATCCATTGGAATAAAAAAATTCTCGACAACAGACTAACTTCCATAATGACAAGGGTATCATACATTAGAGTAACAAAAATCTCGATAACAGACTACCTTTCATAATGGCAAGGTTACTATCCAATGGAGTAACAAAAATATAAACAATAGACTACCTTTCATAATGGCAAGGCTACAATATAATGGATGAACAGAAATCACGACAACAGACTACATTCCATAATAACAAGGCTACCATCCATTGGAATAACAAAAATCTCGATAACACACTACCTTCCATAATGACAAGGCTACCATAATGGAGTAACAAAAATCTCGACAACAGACTACCTTCCATAATGACAAGGCTACCATCCATTGGAGTAGGAAAAATCATGACAACACACTACCTTCCATAATAACAAGGCTACCATCCATTGGAATAACAAAAATCACGACAATAGACTACCTTCCATAATAACAAGGTTACCATCCATTAGAATAACAAAAATCTCGACAACATACTACCTTCCATAATGACAAGGCTACTACCATCCAATGGAGTAACAAAAATCTAGACAATAGACTACCTTCCATAATGACAAGTCCACAATCCATTGGAATAACAAAAATCTCAACAACAGACTACCTTTCATAATGGCAAGGCTACAATCTAATGGAGTAACAAAAATCTCGACAATAGACTACCTTCCATAATGACAAGGCTACTATCCATTGGAATAATAAAAATCTCGACAACAGACTACCTTCCATAATGACAAGGCTACCATCCAATGGAGTAACAAAAATCACGACAACAGACTACCTTCCATAATAACAAGGCTTTCATCCATTGGAATAACAAAAATATCAACAAGAGACTACCTTCCATAATGACAAGGCTACAATCCAATGGAGTAAAAAAAATCTCGACAACAGACTACCTTCCATAATGACAAGGCTACCATCCATTGGAATAAGAAAAATCACGACAACAGACTACCTTCCATAATAACAAGGCTACCATCCATTAGAATAACAAGAATCTCGACAACAGACTAACTTTCATAATGACAAGGCTACCATCAAATGGAGTAACAAAAATCTAAACAACAGACTACCTTCCATAATGACAAGGCTACCATCCATTGGAATAACAAAAATCTCGACAACAAACTACCTTCCATAATGACAAGGGTATCATCCATTGGAGTTACAAAAATATCGACAACAGACTACCTTCCATAGTGACAAGTCCATAATCCATTGGAATAACAAAAATCTCGACAACAGGTTACCTTTCATAATGGCAAGGCTACAATCCAATAGAGTAACAAAAATATGGACAATAGACTACCTTCCATAATGAAAAGGCTACCATCCATTGGAATAACAAAAATCTCGACAACAGACTACCTTCCATAATGACAAGGATACCATCCAATGGAGTAACAAAAATCTCGACAATAGACTACCTTCCATAATGACAAGGCTACCGTCCATTGGAGTAAGAAAAATCACGACAACAGACTACCTTCCATAATAACAAGGCTACCATCCAATGGGATAACAAAAATCACGACAACAGACTACCTTCCATCATAACAAGGCTACCATCCATTGGAATAACAAAAATCTAGACAACATACTACCTTCCATAATGACAAGGCTACTACCATCCAATGGAGTAACATAAATCTAGACAATTAACTACCTTCCATTACGACAAGGCTAGCATCCATTGGAATAAAAAAAATCTCGACAACAGACTACCTTCCATAATGACAAGGGTATCATCCATTGGAGTAGTAAAAATCTCGACAACTGACTACTTTCGATAATGACAAGTCCATAATCCATTGGAATAACAAAAATCTCGACAATAGACTACCTTTCATAATGGCAAGGCTACAATACAATGGATTAATAGAAATCACGACAACAGACTACATTCCATAATAACAAGGCTACCATCCATTGGAATAACAAAAATCTCGACAACAGACTACCTTTCATAATGACAAGGCTACCATCCAATGGAGTAACAAAAATCTAGACAACAGACTACTTTCCATAATGACAAGGCTACCATCCATTGGAGTAACAAAAATTTCAACAACAGACTACCTTCCATAATGACAAGTCAACCATCCATTGTAGTAACAAAAATCTGGATAATAGACTACCTTCCATAATGACAAGGCTACCATCCAATGGAGTAACAAAAATATCGACAACAGACTACCTTCCATAATGACAAGGCTACCATCCAATGGAGTAACAAAAATCTCGACAACAGACTACCTTCCATAATGACAAGGCTACCATCCATTGGAGTAAGAAAAATCACGACAACAGACTACCTTCCATAATAACAAGGCTACTATCCATTGGAATAACAAAAATCTCGACAACAGACTACCTTCCATAATGACAAGGCTACCATCCAATGGAGTAACAAAAATCTAGACAACAGACTACCTTCCATAATGACAAGGCTACCATCCATTGGAATAAAAAAATTCTCGACAACAGACTAACTTCCATAATGACAAGGGTATCATACATTAGAGTAACAAAAATCTCGATAACAGACTACCTTTCATAATGGCAAGGTTACAATCCAATGGAGTAACAAAAATATAAACAATAGACTACCTTTCATAATGGCAAGGCTACAATATAATGGATGAATAGAAATCACGACAACAGACTACATTCCATAATAACAAGGCTACCATCCATTGGAATAACAAAAATCTCGATAACACACTACCTTCCATAATGACAAGGCTACCATAATGGAGTAACAAAAATCTCGACAACAGACTACCTTCCATAATGACAAGGTTACCATCCATTGGAGTAGGAAAAATCATGACAACACACTACCTTCCATAATAACAAGGCTACCATCCATTGGAATAACAAAAATCACGACAATAGACTACCTTCCATAATAACAAGGTTACCATCCATTAGAATAACAAAAATCTCGACAACATACTACCTTCCATAATGACAAGGCTACTACCATCCAATGGAGTAACAAAAATCTAGACAATAGACTACCTTCCATAATGACAAGTCCACAATCCATTGGAATAACAAAAATCTCAACAACAGACTACCTTTCATAATGGCAAGGCTACAATCTAATGGAGTAACAAAAATCTCGACAATAGACTACCTTCCATAATGGCAAGGCTACTATCCATTGGAATAACAAAAATCTCGACAACAGACTACCTTCCATAATGACAAGGCTACCATCCAATGGAGTAACAAAAATCACGACAACAGACTACCTTCCATAATTACAAGGCTTTCATCCATTGGAATAACAAAAATATCAACAAGAGACTACCTTCCATAATGACAAGGCTACCATCCAATGGAGTAAAAAAAATCTCGACAACAGACTACCTTCCATAATGACAAGGCTACCATCCATTGGAATAAGAAAAATCACGACAACAGACTACCTTCCATAATAACAAGGCTACCATCCATTAGAATAACAAGAATCTCGACAACAGACTACCTTTCATAATGACAAGGCTACCATCAAATGGAGTAACAAAAATCTAAACAACAGACTACCTTCCATAATGACAAGGCTACCATCCATTGGAATAACAAAAATCTCGACAACAAACTACCTTCCATAATGACAAGGGTATTATCCATTGGAGTTACAAAAATATCGACAACAGACTACCTTCCATAGTGACAAGTCCATAATCCATTGGAATAACAAAAATCTCGACAACAGGTTACCTTTCATAATGGCAAGGCTACAATCCAATGGAGTAACAAAAATATGGACAATAGACTACCTTCCATAATGAAAAGGCTACCATCCATTGGAATAACAAAAATCTCGACAACAGACTACCTTCCATAATGACAAGGATACCATCCAATGGAGTAACAAAAATCTCGACAATAGACTACCTTCCATAATGACAAGGCTACCGTCCATTGGAGTAAGAAAAATCACGACAACAGACTACCTTCCATAATAACAAGGCTACCATCCAATGGGATAACAAAAATCACGACAACAGAATACCTTCCATCATAACAAGGCTACCATCCATTGGAATAACAAAAATCTAGACAACATACTACCTTCCATAATGGAGTAACAAAAATCTAGACAATAAACTAACTTCCATAATGACAAGGCTATCATCCATTGGAATAAAAAAAATCACGACAACAGACTACCCTCCATAATAACAAGGCTACCATCCATTAGAATAACAAAAATCTCGACAACAGACTACCTTCCATAATGACAAGGCTACCATCCAATGGAGTAACAAAAATCTAGACAACAAACTACCTTCCATAATGACAAGGCTGCCATCCATTGGAATAACAAAAATCTCGACAACAGACTACCTACCATAATGACAAGGGTATCATCCATTGGAGTTACAAAAATATCGACAACAGACTACCTTCCATAGTGACAAGTCCATAATCCATTGGAATAACAAAAATCTCGATAACAGACAACCTTTCATAATGGCAAGGCTACAATCCAATGGAGTAACAAAAATATGGACAATACACTACCTTCCATAATGACAAGGCTACCATCCATTGGAATAACAAAAATCTCGACAACAGACTACCTTCCATAATGACAAGGCTACCATCCAATAGAGTAACAAAAATCTCGACAACAGACTACCTTCCATAATGACAAGGCTACCATCCAATGGAGTAAGAAAAATCACGACAACAGACTACCTTCCATAATAACAAGGCTACCATCCATTGGAATAACAAAAATCACGACAACAGACTACCTTCCATAATAACAAGGCTACCATCCATTGGAATAACAAAAATCTAGACAACATACTACCTTCCATAATGACAAGGCTACTACCATCCAATGGAGTAACATAAATCTAGACAATTAACTACCTTCCATTACGACAAGGCTAGCATCCATTGGAATAAAAAAAATCTCGACAACAGACTACCTTCCATAATGACAAGGGTATCATCCATTGGAGTAGTAAAAATCTCGACAACTGACTACTTTCGATAATGACCAGTCCATAATCCATTGGAATAACAAAAATCTCGACAACAGACTACCTTTCATAATGGCAAGGCTACAATACAATGGATTAATAGAAATCACGACAACAGACTACATTCCATAATAACAAGGCTACCATCCATTGGAATAACAAAAATCTCGACAACAGACTACATTTCATAATGACAAGGCTACCATCCATTGGAGTAACAAAAATCTAGACAACAGACTACTTTCCATAATGACAAGGCTACCATCCATTGGAGTAACAAAAATTTCAACAACATACTACCTTCCATAATGACAAGTCTACCATCCATTGTAGTAACAAAAATCTGGACAATAGACTACCTTCCATAATGACAAGGCTACCATCCAATGGAGTAACAAAAATATCGACAACAGACTACCTTCCATAATGACAAGGCTACCATCCATTGGAGTAACAAAAATTTCAACAACATACTACCTTCCATAATGACAAGTCTACCATCCATTGTAGTAACAAAAATCTGGACAATAGACTACCTTCCATAATGACAAGGCTACCATCCAATGGAGTAACAAAAATATCGACAACAGACTACCTTCCATAATGACAAGGCTACCATCCATTGGAGTAAGAAAAATCACGACAACAGACTACCTTCCATAATAACAAGGCTACCATCCATTGGAATAACAAAAATCTCGACAACAGACTACCTTCCATAATGACAAGGCTACCATCCAATGGAGTAACAAAAATCTAGACAACAGACTACCTTCCATAATGACAAGGCTAGCATCCATTGGAATAAAAAAAATCTCGACAACAGACTAACTTCCATAATGACAAGGGTATCATCCATTGGAGTAGTAAAAATCTCGACAACTGACTACTTTCGATAATGACAAGGCTACCATCCAATGGAGTAAAAAAAATATTGACAATAGACTTCCTTCCATAATGACAAGGCTACCATCCATTGGAGTAACAAAAATCTCAACAACAGACTACCTTCCATAATGACAAGTCTACCATCCATTGGAGTAACAAAAATCTGGACAATAGACTACCTTCCATAATGAAAAGGCTACCATCCATTGGAGTAACAAAAATATCAACAAGAGACTACCTTCCATAATGACAAGGCTACCATCCAATGGAGTAAAAAAAATATTGACAATAGACTACCTTCCATAATGACAAGGCTACCATCCATTGGAGTAAGAAAAATCATGACAACAGACTACCTTCCATAATAAAAAGGCTACCATCCATTAGAATAACAAAAATCTCGACAACAGACTACCTTCCATAACGACAAGGCTACCATCCAATGGAGTAACAAAAATCTAGACAAAAAACTACCTTCCATAATGACAAGGCTACCATCCATTGGAATAACAAAAACCTCGACAACATACTACCTTCCATAATGACAAGGGTATCATCCATTGGAGTTACAAAAATATCAACAGCAGACTACCTTCCATAGTGACAAGTCCATAATCCATTGGAATAACAAAAATCTCGATAACAGACTACCTTTCATAATGGCAAGGCTACAATCCAATGGAGTAACAAAAATATGGACATTACACTATCTTCCATAATGACAAGGCTACCATCCATTGGAATAACAAAAATCTCGACAACAGACTACCTTCCATAATGACAAGGCTACCATCCAATAGAGTAACAAAAATCTCGACAACAGACTACCTTCCATAATTACAAGGCTACCATCCAATGGAGTAAGAAAAATCACGACAACAGACTACCTTCCATAATAACAAGGCTACCATCCATTGGAATAACAAAAATCACGAAAATAGACTACCTTCCATAATAACAAGGCTACCATCCATTGGAATAACAAAAATCTAGACAACATACTACCTTCCATAATGACAAGGCTACTACCATCCAATGGAGTAACAAAAATCTAGACAATTAACTACCTTCCATTACGACAAGGCTAGCATCCATTGGAATAAAAAAAATCTCGACAACAGACTACCTTCCATAATGACAAGGGTATCATCCATTGGAGTAGTAAAAATCTCGACAACTGACTACTTTCGATAATGACAAGTCCATAATCCATTGGAATAACAAAAATCTCGACAACAGACTACCTTTCATAATGGCAAGGCTACAATACAATAGATTAATAGAAATCACGACAACATACTACATTCCATAATAACAAGGCTACCATCCATTGGAATAACAAAAATCTCGAGAACAAACTACCTTCCATAATGACAAGGCTACCATCCATTGGAGTAACAAAAATTTCAACAACAAACTACCTTCCATAATAACAAGTCTACCATCCATTGGAGTAACAAAAATCTGGACAATAAACTACCTTCCATAATGACAAGGCTACCATCCAATGGAGTAACAAAAATCTCGACAACAGACTACCTTCCATAATGAGAAGGCTACCATCCATTGGAGTAAGAAAAATCACGACAACAGACTACCTTCCATAATAACAAGGCTACTAACCATTGGAATAACAAAAATCTCGACAACAGACTACCTTCCATAATGGCAAGGCTACCATCCAATGGAGTAACAAAAATCAAGACAACAGACTACCTTCCATAACTACAAGGGTATCATACATTAGAGTAACAAAAATCTCGCTAACAGACTACCTTTCAGAATGGCAAGGTTACAATCCAATAGAGTAACAAAAATATAAACAATAGACTACCTTTTATAATGGCAAGGCTATAATATAATGGATTAACAGAAATCACGACAACAGACTACATTCCATAATAACAAGGCTACCATCCATTGGAATAACAAAAATCTCGATAACACACTACCTTCCATAATGACAAGGCTACCATAATGGAGTAACAAAAATCTCGACAACAGACTACCTTCCATAATGACAAGGCTACCATCCATTGGAGTAGGAAAAATCATGACAATACACTACCTTCCATAATAACAAGGCTACCATCCATTGGAATAACAAAAATCACGACAACAGACTACCTTCCATAATAACAAGGCTACCATCCATTAGAATAACAAAAATCTCGACAACATACTACCTTCCATAATGACAAGGCTACTACCATCCAATGGAGTAACAAAAATCTAGACAATAGACTACCTTTCGTAATGACAAGTCCACAATCCATTGGAATAACAAAAATCTCGACAACAGACTACCTTTCATAATGGCAAGGCTACAATCCAATGGAGTAACAAAAATCTCGACAATAGACTACCTTCCATAATGACAAGGCTACTATCCATTGGAATAACAAAAATCTCGACAACAGACTACCTTCCATAATGACAAGGCTACCATCCAATGGAGTAACAAAAATCACGACAACAGACTACCTTCCATAATAACAAGGCTTTCATCCATTGGAATAACAAAAATATCAACAAGAGACTACCTTCCATAATGACAAGGCTACCATCCAATGGAGTAAAAAAAATCTC
This sequence comes from Vicia faba, assembly GCA_948472305.1. Taxonomy (NCBI): domain Eukaryota; kingdom Viridiplantae; phylum Streptophyta; class Magnoliopsida; order Fabales; family Fabaceae; genus Vicia; species Vicia faba. The sequence goes on from OX451741.1 coordinate 613,613,548, forward strand.
GACAACAGACTACCTTCCATAATGACAAGGCTACCATCCATTGGAATAAGAAAAATCACGACAACAGACTTCCTTCCATAATAACAAGGCTACCATCCATTAGAATAACAAGAATCTCGACAACAGACTACCTTCCATAATGACAAGGCTACCATCAAATGGAGTAACAAAAATCTAAACAACAGACTACCTTCCATAATGACAAGGCTACCATCCATTGGAATAACAAAAATCTCGACAACAGACTACCTTCCATAATGACAAGGGTATCATCCATTGGAGTTACAAAAATATCGACAACAGACTACCTTCCATAGTGACAAGTCCATAATCCATTGGAATAACAAAAATCTCGACAACAGGTTACCTTACATAATGGCAAGGCTACAATCCAATGGAGTAACAAAAATATGGACAATAGACTACCTTCCATAATGAAAAGGCTACCATCCATTGGAATCACAAAAATCTCGACAACAGACTACCTTCCATAATGACAAGGATACCATCCGATGGAGTAACAAAAATCTCGACAATAGACTACCTTCCATAATGACAAGGCTACCGTCCATTGGAGTAAGAAAAATCACGACAACAGACTACCTTCCATAATAACAAGGCTACCATCCAATGGGATAACAAAAATCACGACAACAGACTACCTTCCATAATAACAAGGCTACCATCCATTGGAATAACAAAAATCTAGACAACATACTACCTTCCATAATGACAAGGCTACTACCATCCAATGGAGTAACAAAAATCTAGACAATAAACTAACTTCCATAATGACAAGGCTAGCATCCATTGGAATAAAAAAAGTCTCGACAACAGACTACCTTCCATAATGACAAGGGTATCATCCATTGGAGTAACAAAAATCTCGACAACCGACTACTTTCCATAATGACAAGTCCATAATCCAATGGAGTAACAAAAATCTCGACAACAGACTACCTTCCATAATGACAAGGCTACCATCCATTGGAATAACAAAAATCTCGACAACAGGCTACCTTTCATAATGGCAAGACTACAATCCAATGGAGTAACAAAAATCTGGACAATAGACTACCTTCCATAATGACAAGGCTACTATCCATTGGAATAACAAAAATCTCGACAACAGACTACCTTCCATAATGACAAGGCTACCATCCAATGGAGTAACAAAAATCACGACAACAGACTACCTTCCATAATAACAAGGCTACCATCCATTGGAATAACAAAAATCTCGACAACAGACTACCTTCCATAATGACACGGCTACCATCCAATGGAGTAACAAAAATCTAGACAACAGATTACCTTCCATAATGACAAGGCTACCATCCATTGGAGTAACAAAAATCTCAACAACAGACTACCTTCCATAATGACAAGTCTACCATCCATTGGAGTAACAAAAATCTAGACAATAAACTACCTTCCATAATGACAAGGCTACCATCCATTGGAGTAACAAAATTATCAACAAGAGACTATCTTCCATAATGACAAGGCAACCATCCAATGGAGTAACAAAAATCTCGACAACAGACTACCTTGCATAATGACAAGGCTACCATCCATTGGAGTAAGAAAAATCGAGACAACAACTACCTTCCATAATAACAAGGCTACCATCCATTGGAATAACAAAAATCTCGACAACAGACTACCTTCCATAATGACAAGGCTACCATCCATTGGAGTAACAAAAATATCAAGAAGTGACTACCTTCCATAATGACAAGGCTACCTTCCAATGGAGTAACAAAAATCTCGACAACAGACTACCTTCCATAATGACAAGGATACCATCAATTGGAGTAAGAAAAATCATGACAACAGACTACCTTCCATAACAACAAGGCTACCATCCATTGGAATAACAAAAATCTCGACAACAGACTACCTTCCATAATGACAAGGCTACGATCCAATGGAGTAACAGAAATCTAGACAACATACTACCTTCCATAATGACAAGGTTACCTTCCATTGGAGTAACAAAAATCTCGACAACAGACTACCTTCCATAATGACAAGTCTACCATCCATTGGAGTAACAAAAATCTGGACAATAGACTACCTTCCATTATGACAAGGCTACCATCCATTGGAGTAACAAAAATATCAAGAAGAGACTACCTTCCATAATGACAAGGCTACCATCCAATGGAGTAACAAAAATCTCGACAACAGACTACCTTCCATAATGACAAGGATACCATCAATTGGAGTAAGAAAAATCATGATAACAGACTACCTTCCATAATAACAAGGCTACCATCCATTGGAATAACAAAAATCTCGACAACAGACTACCTTCCATAATGACAAGGCTACCATCCAATGGAGTAACAAAAATCTAGACAACAAACTACCTTCCATAATGACAAGGCTACCATCCATTGGAATAAAAAAAATCTCAACAACAGACTAACTTCCATAATGACAAGGGTATCATCCATTGAAGTAACAAAAATCTTGACAACAGACTACCTTCCATAGTGACAAGTCCATAATTCATTGGAATAACAAAAATCTCGACAACAGACTAACTTCCATAATGACAAGGGTATCATCCATTGGAATAACAAAAATCTCGACAACAGACTACCTTCCATAATGAAAAGGCTACCATCCAATGGAGTAACAAAAATCACGACAATAGACTACCTTCCATAATAACAAGGCTACCATCCATTGGAATAACAAAAATCTCGACAACAGACTACCTTCCATAATGACACGGCTACCATCCAATGGAGTAACAAAAATCTAGACAACAGACTACCTTCCATAATGACAAGGCGACCATCCATTGGAGTAACAAAAATCTCAACAACAGACTACCTTCCATAATGACAAGTCTACCATCCATTGGAGTAACAAAAATCTGGACAATAAACTACCTTCCATAATGACAAGGCTACCATCCATTGGAGTAACAAAATTATCAACAAGAGACTATCTTCCATAATGACAAGGCTACCATCCAATGGAGTAACAAAAATCTCGACAACAGACTACCTTGCATAATGACAAGGCTACCATCCATTGGAGTAAGAAAAATCGAGACAACAACTACCTTCCATAATAACAAGGCTACCATCCATTGGAATAACAAAAATCTCGACAACAGACTACCTTCCATTATGACAAGGCTACCATCCATTGGAGTAACAAAAATATCAAGAAGAGACTACCTTCCATAATGACAAGGCTACCATCCAATGGAGTAACAAAAATCTCGACAACAGACTACCTTCCATAATGACAAGGATACCATCAATTGGAGTAAGAAAAATCATGATAACAGACTACCTTCTATAATAACAAGGCTACCATCCATTGGAATAACAAAAATCTCGACAACAGACTACCTTCCATAATGACAAGGCTACCATCCAATGGAGTAACAAAAATCTAGACAACAAACTACCTTCCATAATGACAAGGCTACTATCCATTGGAATAAAAAAAATCTCAACAACAGACTAACTCCCATAATGACAAGGGTATTATCCATTGGAGTAACAAAAATCTTGACAACAGACTACCTTCCATAGTGACAAGTCCATAATTCATTGGAATAACAAAAATCTCGACAACAGACTACCTTTCATAATGGCAAGGCTACAATCCAATGGAGTAACAAAAATCTGGACAATATACTACCTTCCATAATGACAAGGCTATTATCCATTGGAATAACAAAAATCGAGAAAACAGACTACCTTCCATAATGACAAGGCTACCATCAAATGGAGTAACAAAAATCACGACAACAGACTACCTTCCATAATAACAAGGCTACCATCCATTGGAATAACAAAAATCTCGACAACAGACTACCTTCCATAATGACACGGCTACCATCCAATGGAGTAACAAAAATCTAGACAACAGACTACCTTCCATAATGACAAGGCTACCATCCATTGGAGTAACAAAAATCTCAACAACAGACTACCTTCCATAATGACAAGTCTACCATCCATTGGAGTAACAAAAATCTGGACAATAAACTACCTTCCATAATGACAAGGCTACCATCCATTGGAGTAACAAAATTATCAACAAGAGACTATCTTCCATAATGACAAGGCTACCATCCAATGGAGTAACAGAAATCTAGACAACATACTACCTTCCATAATGACAAGGTTACCATCCATTGGAGTAACAAAAATCTCGACAACAGACTACCTTCCATAATGACAAGTCTACCATCCATTGGAGTAACAAAAATCTGGACAATAGACTACCTTCCATTATGACAAGGCTACCATCCATTGGAGTAACAAAAATATCAAGAAGAGACTACCTTCCATAATGACAAGGCTACCATCCATTGGAGTAACAAAAATCTCGACAATAGACTACCTTCGATAATGACAAGGCTACCATCCAATGGAGTAACAAAAATCTCGACAACAGACTACCTTGCATAATGACAAGGCTACCATCCATTGGAGTAAGAAAAATCGAGACAACAACTACCTTCCATAATAACAAGGCTACCATCCATTGGAATAACAAAAATCTCGACAACAGACTACCTTCCATAATGACAAGGCTACCATCCATTGGAGTAACAAAAATATCAAGAAGAGACTACCTTCCATAATGACAAGGCTACCATCCAATGGAGTAACAAAAATCTTGACAACAGACTACCTTCCATAATGACAAGGATACCATCAATTGGAGTAAGAAAAATCATGACAACAGACTACCTTCCATAACAACAAGGCTACCATCCATTGGAATAACAAAAATCTCGACAACAGACTACCTTCCATAATGACAAGGCTACCATCCAATGGAGTAACAGAAATCTAGACAACATACTACCTTCCATAATGACAAGGTTACCATCCATTGGAGTAACAAAAATCTCGACAACAGACTACCTTCCATAATGACAAGTCTACCATCCATTGGAGTAACAAAAATCTGGACAATAGACTACCTTCCATTATGACAAGGCTACCATCCATTGGAGTAACAAAAATATCAAGAAGAGACTACCTTCCATAATGACAAGGCTACCATCCAATGGAGTAACAAAAATCTCGACAACAGACTACCTTCCATAATGACAAGGATACCATCAATTGGAGTAAGAAAAATCATGATAACAGACTACCTTCCTTAATAACAAGGCTACCATCCATTGGAATAACAAAAATCTCGACAACAGACTACCTTCCATAATGACAAGGCTACCATCCAATGGAGTAACAAAAATCTAGACAACAAACTACCTTCCATAATGACAAGGCTACCATCCATTGGAATAAAAAAAATCTCAACAACAGACAAACTTCCATAATGACAAGGGTATTATCCATTGGAGTAACAAAAATCTTGACAACAGACTACCTTCCATAGTGACAAGTCCATAATTCATTGGAATAACAAAAATCTCGACAACAGACTACCTTTCATAATGGCAAGGCTACAATCCAATGGAGTAACAAAAATCTCGACAACAGACTACCTTCCATAGTGACAAGTCCATCATCCATTGGAATAACAAAAATCTCGACAACAGACTACCTTTCATAATGGAAAGGTTACAATCCAATGGAGTAACAAAAATGTGGACAATAGACTACCTTCTATAGTGACAAGGCTGCCATCCATTGGAATAACGAAAATCTCGACAACAGACTACCTTCCATAAAGACAAGGCTACCATCCAATGGAGTAAAAAAAATCTCGACAACAGACTACCTTCCATAATGACAAGGCTACCATCCATTTGAGTATGAAAAATCACGACAAAAGACTACCTTCCATAATAACAAGGCTACCATCCATTGGAATAACAAAAATCACGACAATAGACTACCTTCCATAATAACAAGGCTACCATCCATTGGAATAACAAAAACCTCGACAACATACTACCTTCCATAATGACAAGGCTACTACCATCCAATGGAGTAACAAAAATATGGACAATAGACTACCTTCCATAATAACAAGGCTACCATCCATTAGAATAACAAAAATCTCGACAACATACTACCTTCCATAATGACAAGGCTACTACCATCCAATGGAGTAACAAAAATCTAGACAATAGACTACCTTGCATAATGACAAGTCCACAATCCATTGGAATAATAAAAATATCGAGAACAGACTACCTTTCATAATGGCAAGGCTACAATCCAATGGAGTAACAAAAATCTGGACAATAGACTACCTTCCATAATGACAAGGCTACTATCCATTGGAATAAGAAAAATCTCGACAACAGACTACCTTCCATAATGACAAGGCTACCATCCAATGGAGTAACAAAAATCACGACAACAGACTACCTTCCATAATAACAAGGCTACCATCCATTGGAATAACAAAAATCTCGACAACAAACTACCTTCCATAATGACAAGGCTAACATCCAATGGAGTAACAAAAATCTAGACAACAGACTACCTTCCATAATGACAAGGCTACCATCCATTGGAGTAACAAAAATCTCAACAACAGACTACCTTCCATAATGACAAGTATACCATCCATTGGAGTAACAAAAATCTGGACAATAAACTACCTTCCATAATGACAAGGCTACCATCCATTGGAGTAACAAAATTATCAACAAGAGACTATCTTCCATAATGACAAGGCTACCATCCAAAGGAGTAACAAAAATCTCGACAACAGACTACCTTCCATAATGACAAGGCTACCATCCAATGGAGTAACAAAAATCTAGACAACGAACTACTTTCCATAATGACAAGGTTACCATCCATTGGAATAAAAAAAATCTCGACAACAGACTAACTTCCATAATGACAAGGGTATCATCCATTGGAGTAACAAAAATCTCGACAACAGACTACCTTCCATAGTGACAAGTCCATAATCCATTGGAATAACAAAAATCTCGACAAAAGACTACCTTTCATAATGGAAAGGTTACAATCCAATGGAGTAACAAAAATATGGACAATAGACTACCTTCCATAATGACAAGGCTACCATCCATTGGAATAACAAAAATCTCGACAACAGACTACCTTCCATAATGACAAGGCTACCATCTAATGGAGTAAAAAAAATCTCGACAACAAACTACCTTCCATAATGACAAGGCTACCATCCATTGGAGTATGAAAAATCAAGACAAAAGACTACCTTCCATATTAACAAGGCTACCATCCATTGGAATAACAAAAATCACGACAACAGACTACCTTCCATAATAACAAGGCTACCATCCATTGGAATAACAAAAATCTCGACAACATACTACCTTCCATAATGACAAGGCTACTACCATCCAATGGAGTATCAAAAATCTAGACAATAGACTACCTTCCATAATGACAAGGCTACTACCATTCAATGGAGTAACAAAAATCTAGACAATAGACTACCTTGCATAATGACAAGTCCACAATCCATTGGAATAATAAAAATATCGACAAAAGACTACCTTCCATAATAACAAGGCTACCATCCATTGGAATAACAAAAATAACGACAACAGACTACCTTCCATAATAACAAGGCTACTATCCATTGGAATAACAAAAATCTCGACAACAGACTACCTTCCATAATGACAAGGCTACCATCCAATGGAGTAACAAAAATCACGACAATAGACTACCTTCCATAATAACAAGGCTACCATCCATTGGAATAACAAAAATCTCGACAACAAACTACCTTCCATAATGACAAGGCTAACATCCAATGGAGTAACAAAAATCTAGACAACAGACTACCTTCCATAATGACAAGGCTACCATCCATTGGAGTAAAAAAAATCTCAACAACAGACTACCTTCCATAATGACAAGTATACCATCCATTGGAGTAACAAAAATCTGGACAATAAACTACCTTCCATAATGACAAGGCTACCATCCATTGAAGTAACAAAATTATCAACAAGAGACTATCTTCCATAATGACAAGGCTACCATCCAATGGAGTAACAAAAATCTCGACAACAGACTACCTTCCATAATGACAAGGTTAGCATCCATTGCAATAAAAAAAATCTTGACAACAGACTAACTTCCATAATGACAAGGGTATCATCCATTGGAGTAACAAAAATCTCGACAACAGACTACCTTCCATAGTGACAAGTCCATAATCCATTGGAATAACAAAAAACTCGACAACAGACTACCTTTCATAATGGCAAGGTTACAATCCAATGGAGTAACAAAAATATGGACAATAGACTACCTTCCATAATGACAAGGCTACCATCCATTAGAATAACAAAAATCGCGACAACAGACTACCTTCCATAATGACAAGGCTACCATCTAATGGAGTAAAAAAAAACTCGACAACAAACTACCTTCCATAATGACAAGGCTACCATCCATTGGAGTATGAAAAATCAAGACAAAAGACTACCTTCCATAATAACAAGGCTACCATCCATTGGAATAACAAAAATAACGACAACAGACTACCTTCCATAATAACAAGGCTACCATCCATTGGAATAACAAAAATCTCGACAACATACTACCTTCCATAATGACAAGGCTACTACCATCCAATGGAGTAATAAAAACCTAGACAATAGACTACCTTCCATAATGACAAGTCCACAATCCATTGGAATAACAAAAATCTCGACAACAGACTACCTTTCATAATGGCAAGGCTACAATCCAATGGAGTAACAAAAATATGGACAATAGACTACCTTCCATAATGACAAGGCTACTATCCATTGGAGTAACAAAAATCTCGATAACATACTACCTTCCATAATGACAAGGCTACCATCCAATGGAGTAACAAAAATCACGACAACAGACTACCTTCCATAATAACAAGGCTACCATCCATCGGAATAACAAAAATCTCGACAACAGACTACCTTCCATAATGACAAGGCTACCATCCAATGGAGTAACAAAAATCTAGAAAACAGACTACCTTCCATAATGACAAGGCTACCATCCATTGGAGTAACAAAAATCTCAACAACAGACTACCTTCCATAATGACAAGTCTACCATCCAATGGAGTAACAAAAACCTGGACAATAAACTACCTTCCATAATGGCAAGGCTACCATCCATTGGAGTAACAAAATTATCAACAAGAGACTATCTCCATAATGACAAGGCTACCATCCAATGGAGTAACAAAAATCTCGACAACAGACTACATTCCATAATGACAAGGCTACCATCCATTGGAGTAAGAAAAATCGAGACAACAGACTACCTTCCATAATAACAAGGCTACCATCCATTGGAATAACAAAAATGTCGACAACAGACTACCTTCCATAATGACAAGGCTACCATCCAATGGAGTAACCAAAATCTTGACAACAGACTACCTTCCATAATGACAAGGTTACCATCCATTGGAATAAAAAAATCTCGACAACAGACTAACTTCCATAATGACAAGGGTATCATCCATTGGAGTAACAAAAATCTAGACAACAGACTACCTTCCATAGTGACAAGTCCATCATCCATTGGAATAACAAAAATCTCGACAACAGACTACCTTTCCTAATGGCAAGGTTACAATCCAATGGAGTAACAAAAATATGGACAATAGACTACCTTCCATAATGACAAGGCTACCATCCATTGAGATAACAAAAATCTCGACAACAGACTAACTTCCATAATTACAAGGGTATCATCCATTGGAGCAACAAAAATCTAGACAACAGACTACCTTCCATAGTGACAAGTCCATCATCCATTGGAATAACAAAAATCTCGACAACAGACTACCTTTCCTAATGGCAAGGTTACAATCCAATGGAGTAACAAAAATATGGACAACAGACTACCTTCCATAATGACAAGCTTACCATCCATTGGAATAAAAAAAATCTCGACAACAGAGTAACTTCCATAATGACAAGGGTCTCATCCATTGGAGTAACAAAAATCTAGACAACAGACTACCTTCCATAGTGACAAGTCCATCATCCATTGGAATAAAAAAAATCTCGACAACAGACTACCTTTCCTAATGGCAAGGTTACAATCCAATGGAGTAACAAAAATCTTGACAACAGACTACCTTCCATAATGACAAGGTTACCATCCATTGGAATAAAAAAATCTCGACAACAGACTAACTTCCATAATGACAAGGGTATCATCCATTGGAGTAACAAAAATCTAGACAACAGACTACCTTCCATAGTGACAAGTCCATCATCCATTGGAATAACAAAAATCTCGACAACAGACTACCTTTCCTAATGGCAAGGTTACAATCCAATGGAGTAACAAAAATATGGACAATAGACTACCTTCCATAATGACAAGGCTACCATCCATTGAGATAACAAAAATCTCGACAACAGACTAACTTCCATAATGACAAGGGTATCATCCATTGAAGTAACAAAAATCTAGACAACAGACTACCTTCCATAGTGACAAGTCCATCATCCATTGGAATAAAAAAAATCTAAACAACAGACTACCTTTCCTAATGGCAAGGTTACAATCCAATGGAGTAACAAAAATATGGACAATAGACTACCTTCCATAATAACAAGGCTACCATCCATTAGAATAACAAAAATCTCGACAACATACTACCTTCCATAATGACAAGGCTACTACCATCCAATGGAGTAACAAAAATCTAGACAATAGACTACCTTCCAAAATGACAAGTCCACAATCCATTGGAATAATAAAAATATCGACAACAGACTACCTTTCATAATGGCAAGGCTACAATCCAATGGAGTAACAAAAATCTGGACAATAGACTACCTTCCATAATGACAAGGCTACTATCCATTGGAATAACAAAAATCTCGACAACAGACTACCTTCCATAATGACAAGGCTACCATCCAATGGAGTAACAAAAATCACGACAACAGGCTACCTTCCATAATAACAAGGCTACCATCCATTGAAATAACAAAAATCTCGACAACAGACTACCTTCCATAATGACAAGGCTAACATCCAATGGAGTAACAAAAATCTAGACAACAGACTACCTTCCATAATGACAAGGCTACCATCCATTGGAGTAACAAAAATCTCAACAACAGACTACCTTCCATAATGACAAGTCTACCATCCATTAGAGTAACAAAAATCTGGACAATAAACTACCTTCCATAATGACAAGGCTACCATCCATTGGAGTAACAAAATTATCAACAAGAGACTATCTTCCATAATGACAAGGCTACTATCCAATGGAGTAACAAAAATCTCGACAACAGACTACCTTCCATAATGACAAAGCTACCATCCATTGGAGTAAGAAAAATCGAGACAACAGACTACCTTCCATAATAACAAGGCTACCATCCATTGGAATAACAAAAATCTCGACAACAGACTACCTTCCATAATGACAAGGCTACCATCCAATGGAGTAACAAAAATCTAGACAACAAACTACCTTCCATAATGACAAGGTTACCATCCATTGGAATAAAAAAAATCTCGTCAACAGACTAACTTCCATAATGACAAGGGTATCATCCATTGGAGTAACAAAAATCTCGACAACAGACTACCTTCCATAGTGACAAGTCCATAATCCATTGGAATAACAAAAATCTCGACAACAGACTACCTTTCATAATGGCAAGGTTACAATCCAATGGAGTAACAAAAATATGGACAATAGACTACCTTCCATAATGACAAGGATACCATCCATTGGAATAACAAAAATCTCGACAACAAACTACCTTCCATAATGACAAGGCTACCATCTAATGGAGTAAAAAAAATCTCGACAACAGACTACCTTCCATAAAGACAAGGCTACCATCCATTAGAGTATGAAAAATCACGACAAAAGACTACCTTCCATAATAACAAGGCTACCATCCATTGGAATAACAAAAATCACGACAACAGACTACCTTCCATAATAACAAGGCTACCATCCATTGGAATAACAAAAATCTCGACAACATACTACCTTCCATAATGACAAGGCTACTACCATCCAATGGAGTAACAAAAATCTAGACAATAGACTACCTTCCATAATGACAAGTCCACAATCCATTGGAATAACAAAAATCTCGACAACAGACTACCTTTCATAATGGCAAGGCTACAATCCAATGGAGTAACAAAAATATGGACAATAGACTACCTTCCATAATGACAAGGCTACTATCCATTGGAATAACAAAAATCTCGATAACAGACTACCTTCCATAATGACAAGGCTACCATCCAATGGAGTAACAAAAATCACGACAACAGACTACCTTCCTTAATAACAAGGCTACCATCCATTGGAATAACAAAAATATCGACAACAGACTACCTTCCATAATGACAAGGCTACCATCCAATGGAGTAACAAAAATCTAGAAAACAGACTACCTTCCATAATGACAAGGCTACCATCCATTGGAGTAAGAAAAATCTCAACAACATACTACCTTTCATAATGACAAGTCTACCATCCATTGGAGTAACAAAAATCTAGACAATAAACTACCTTCCATAATGACAAGGCTACCATCCATTGGAGTAACAAAATTATCAACAAGAGACTATCTTCCATAATGACAAGGCTACAATCCAATGGAGTAACAAAAATCTCGACAACAGACTACCTTCCCTAATGACAAGGCTACGATCCATTGGAGTAAGAAAAATCGAGACAACAGACTACCTTCCATAATAACAAGGCTACCATCCATTGGAATAACAAAAATGTCGACAATAGACTACCTTCCATATTGACAAGGCTACCATCCAATGGAGTAACAAAAATCTAGACAACAGACTACCTTCCATAATGACAAGCTTACCATCCATTGGAATAAAAAAAATCTCGACAACAGAGTAACTTCCATAATGACAAGGGTCTCATCCATTGGAGTAACAAAAATCTAGACAACAGACTACCTTCCATAGTGACAAGTCCATCATCCATTGGAATAACAAAAATCTCGACAACAGACTACCTTTCCTAATGGCAAGGTTACAATCCAATGGAGTAACAAAAATATGGACAATAGACTACCTTCCATAATGACAAGGCTACCATCCATTGAGATAACAAAAATCTCGACAACAGACTACCTTCCATAATGACAAGGCTACCATCCAATGGAGAAAAAAAAATCTCGACAACAGACTACCTTCCATAATGACAAGGCTACCATCCATTGGAGTATGAAAAATCACGACAAAAGACTACCTTCCATAATAACAAGGCTACCATCCATTGGAATAACAAAAATCACGACAACAGACTACCTTCCATAATGACAAGGCTATTACCATCCAATGGAGTAACAAAAATCTAGACAATAGACTACCTTCCATAATGACAAGTCCACAATCCATTGGAATAATAAAAATATCGACAACAGACTACCTTTCATAATGGCAAGGCTACAATCCAATGGAGTAACAAAAATCTGGACAATAGACTACCTTCCATAATGACAAGGCTACTATCCATTGGAATAACAAAAATCTAGACAACAGACTACCTTCCATAGTGACAAGTCCATCATCCATTGGAATAACAAAAATCTCGACAACAGACTACCTTTCCTAATGGCAAGGTTACAATCCAATGGAGTAACAAACATATGGACAATAGACTACCTTCCATAATGACAAGGCTACCATCCATTGAGATAACAAAAATCTCGACAACAGACTAACTTCCATAATGACAAGGGTATCATCCATTGGAGTAACAAAAATCTAGACAACAGACTACCTTCCATAGTGACAAGTCCATCATCCATTGGAATAAAAAAAATCTCGACAACAGACTACCTTTCCTAATGGCAAGGTTACAATCCAATGGAGTAACAAAAATCTTGACAACAGACTACCTTCCATAATGACAAGGTAACCATCCATTGGAATGAAAAAATCTCGACAACAGACTAACTTCCATAATGACAAGGGTATCATCCATTGGAGTAACAAAAATCTAGACAACAGACTACCTTCCATAGTGACAAGTCCATCATCCATTGGAATAACAAAAATCTCGACAACAGACTACCTTTCCTAATGGCAAGGTTACAATCCAATGGAGTAACAAAAATATGGACAATAGACTACCTTCCATAATGACAAGGCTACCATCCATTGAGATAACAAAAATCTCGACAACAGACTAACTTCCATAATGACAAGGGTATCATCCATTGGAGTAACAAAAATCTAGACAACAGACTACCTTCCATAGTGATAAGTCCATCATCCATTGGAATAAAAAAAATCTCGACAACAGACTACCTTTCCTAATGGCAAGGTTACAATCCAATGGAGTAACAAAAATATGGACAATAGACTACCTTCCATAATAACAAGGCTACCATCCATTAGAATAACAAAAATCTCGACAACATACTACCTTCCATAATGACAACGCTACTACCATCCAATGGAGTAACAAAAATCTAGACAATAGACTACCTTCCAAAATGACAAGTCCACAATCCATTGGAATAATAAAAATATCGACAACAGACTACCATTCATAATGGCAAGGCTACAATCCAATGGAGTAACAAAAATCTGGACAATAGACTACCTTCCATAATGACAAGGCTACTATCCATTGGAATAACAAAAATCTCGACAACAGACTACCTTCCATAATGACAAGGCTACCATCCAATGGAGTAACAAAAATCACGACAACAGGCTACCTTCCATAATAACAAGGCTACCATCCATTGAAATAACAAAAATCTCGACAACAGACTACCTTCCATAATGACAAGGCTAACATCTAATGGAGTAACAAAAATCTAGACAACAGACTACCTTCCATAATGACAAGGCTACCATCCATTGGAGTAACAAAAATCTCAACAACAGACTACCTTCCATAATGACAAGTCTACCATCCATTAGAGTAACAAAAATCTGGACAATAAACTACCTTCCATAATGACAAGGCTACCATCCATTGGAGTAACAAAATTATCAACAAGAGACTATCTTCCATAATGACAAGGCTACTATCCAATGGAGTAACAAAAATCTCGACAACAGACTACCTTCCATAATGACAAAGCTACCATCCATTGGAGTAAGAAAAATCGAGACAACAGACTACCTTCCATAATAACAAGGCTACCATCCATTGGAATAACAAAAATCTCGACAACAGACTACCTTCCATAATGACAAGGCTACCATCCAATGGAGTAACAAAAATCTAGACAACAAACTACCTTCCATAATGACAAGGTTACCATCCATTGGAATAAAAAAAATCTCGTCAACAGACTAACTTCCATAATGACAAGGGTATCATCCATTGGAGTAACAAAAATCTCGACAACAGACTACCTTCCATAGTGACAAGTCCATAATCCATTGGAATAACAAAAATCTCGACAACAGACTACCTTTCATAATGGCAAGGTTACAATCCAATGGAGTAACAAAAATATGGACAATAGACTACCTTCCATAATGACAAGGATACCATCCATTGGAATAACAAAAATCTCGACAACAAACTACCTTCCATAATGACAAGGCTACCATCTAATGGA
Organism: Vicia faba; assembly: GCA_948472305.1. NCBI lineage: Eukaryota > Viridiplantae > Streptophyta > Magnoliopsida > Fabales > Fabaceae > Vicia > Vicia faba. Next base: position 613,629,074 of record OX451741.1, read on the forward strand.
GTAAAAAAAATCTCGACAACAGACTACCTTCCATAATGACAAGGCTACCATCCATTAGAGTATGAAAAATCACGACAAAAGACTACCTTCCATAATAACAAGGCTACCATCCATTGGAATAACAAAAATCACGACAACAGACTACCTTCCATAATAACAAGGCTACCATCCATTGGAATTACAAAAATCTCGACAACATACTACCTTCCATAATGACAAGGCTACTACCATCCAATGGAGTAACAAAAATCTAGACAATAGACTACCTTCCATAATGACAAGTCCACAATCCCTTGGAATAACAAAAATCTCGACAACAGACTACCTTTCATAATGGCAAGGCTACAATCCAATGGAGTAACAAAAATATGGACAATAGACTACCTTCCATAATGACAAGGCTACTATCCATTGGAATAACAAAAATCTCGATAACAGACTACCTTCCATAATGACAAGGCTACCATCCAATGGAGTAACAAAAATCACGACAACAGACTACCTTCCTTAATAACAAGGCTACCATCCATTGGAATAACAAAAATATCGACAACAGACTACCTTCCATAATGACAAGGCTACCATCCAATGGAGTAACAAAAATCTAGAAAACAGACTACCTTCCATAATGACAAGGCTACCATCCATTGGAGTAAGAAAAATCTCAACAACATACTACCTTTCATAATGACAAGTCTACCATCCATTGGAGTAACAAAAATCTGGACAATAAACTACCTTCCATAATGACAAGGCTACCATCCATTGGAGTAACAAAATTATCAACAAGAGACTATCTTCCATAATGACAAGGCTACAATCCAATGGAGTAACAAAAATCTCGACAACAGACTACCTTCCATAATGACAAGGCTACGATCCATTGGAGTAAGAAAAATCGAGACAACAGACTACCTTCCATAATAACAAGGCTACCATCCATTGGAATAACAAAAATGTCAACAATAGACTACCTTCCATATTGACAAGGCTACCATCCAATGGAGTAACAAAAATCTAGACAACAGACTACCTTCCATAATGACAAGCTTACCATCCATTGGAATAAAAAAAATCTCGACAACAGAGTAACTTCCATAATGACAAGGGTCTCATCCATTGGAGTAACAAAAATCTAGACAACAGACTACCTTCCATAGTGACAAGTCCATCATCCATTGGAATAACAAAAATCTCGACAACAGACTACCTTTCCTAATGGCAAGGTTACAATCCAATGGAGTAACAAAAATATGGACAATAGACTACCTTCCATAATGACAAGGCTACCATCCAATGGAGAAAAAAAAATCTCGACAACAGACTACCTTCCATAATGACAAGGCTACCATCCATTGGAGTATGAAAAATCACGACAAAAGACTACCTTCCATAATAACAAGGCTACCATCCATTGGAATAACAAAAATCACGACAACAGACTACCTTCCATAATGACAAGGCTACTACCATCCAATGGAGTAACAAAAATCTAGACAATAGACTACCTTCCATAATGACAAGTCCACAATCCATTGGAATAATAAAAATATCGACAACAGACTACCTTTCATAATGGCAAGGCTACAATCCAATGGAGTAACAAAAATCTGGACAATAGACTACCTTCCATAATGACAAGGCTACTATCCATTGGAATAACAAAAATCTCGACAACAGACTACCTTCCATAATGACAAGGCTACCATCCAATGGAGTAACAAAAATCACGACAACAGGCTACCTTCCATAATAACAAGGCTACCATCCATTGGAATAACAAAAATCTCGACAACAGACTACCTTCCATAATGACAAGGCTAACATCCAATGGAGTAACAAAAATCTAGACAACAGACTACCTTCCATAATGACAAGGCTACCATCCATTGGAGTAACAAAAATCTCAACAACAGACTACCTTCCATAATGACAAGTCTACCATCCATTAGAGTAACAAAAATCTGGACAATAAACTACCTTCCATAATGACAAGGCTACAATCCATTGGAGTAACAAAATTATCAACAAGACACTATCTTCCATAATGACAAGGCTACTATCCAATGGAGTAACAAAAATCTCGACAACAGACTACCTTCCATAATGACAAAGCTACCATCCATTGGAGTAAGAAAAATCGAGACAACAGACTACCTTCCATAATAACAAGGCTACCATCCATTGGAATAACAAAAATCTCGACAACAGACTACCTTCCATAATGACAAGGCTACCATCCAATGGAGTAACAAAAATCTAGACAACAAACTACCTTCCATAATGACAAGGTTACCATCCATTGGAATAAAAAAAATCTCGTCAACAGACTAACTTCCATAATGACAAGGGTATCATCCATTGGAGTAACAAAAATCTCGACAACAGACTACCTTCCATAGTGACAAGTCCATAATCCATTGGAATAACAAAAATCTCAACAACAGACTACCTTTCATAATGGCAAGGTTACAATCCAATGGAGTAACAAAAATATGGACAATAGACTACCTTCCATAATGACAAGGATACCATCCATTGGAATAACAAAAATCTCGACAACAAACTACCTTCCATAATGACAAGGCTACCATCTAATGGAGTAAAAAAAATCTCGACAACAGACTACCTTCCATAATGACAAGGCTACCATCCATTAGAGTATGAAAAATCACGACAAAAGACTACCTTCCATAATAACAAGGCTACCATCCATTGGAATAACAAAAATCACGACAACAGACTACCTTCCATAATAACAAGGCTACCATCCATTGGAATAACAAAAATCTCGACAACATACTACCTTCCATAAAGACAAGGCTACTACCATCCAATGGAGTAACAAAAATCTAGACAATAGACTACCTTCCATAATGACAAGTCCACAATCCATTGGAATAACAAAAATCTCGAGAACAGACTACCTTTCATAATGGCAAGGCTACAATCCAATGAAGTAACAAAAATATGGACAATAGACTACCTTCCATAATGACAAGGCTACTATCCATTGGAATAACAAAAATCTCGATAACAGACTACCTTCCACAATGACAAGGCTACCATCCAATGGAGTAACAAAAATCACGACAACAGACTACCTTCCTTAATAATAAGGCTACCATCCATTGGAATAACAAAAATATCGACAACAGACTACCTTCCATAATGACAAGGCTACCATCCAATCGAGTAACAAAAATCTAGAAAACAGACTACCTTCCATAATGACAAGGCTACCATCCATTGGAGTAAGAAAAATCTCAACAACATACTACCTTTCATAATGACAAGTCTACCATCCATTGGAGTAACAAAAATCTGGACAATAAACTACCTTCCATAATGACAAGGCTACCATCCATTGGAGTAACAAAATTATCAACAAGAGACTATCTTCCATAATGACAAGGCTACAATCCAATGGAGTAACAAAAATCTCGACAACAGACTACCTTCCATAATGACAAGGCTACGATCCATTGGAGTAAGAAAAATCGAGACAACAGACTACCTTCCATAATAACAAGGCTACCATCCATTGGAATAACAAAAATGTCGACAATAGACTACCTTCCATATTGACAAGGCTACCATCCAATGGAGTAACAAAAATCTAGACAACAGACTACCTTCCATAATGACAAGCTTACCATCCATTGGAATAAAAAAAATCTCGACAACAGAGTAACTTCCATAATGACAAGGGTCTCATCCATTGGAGTAACAAAAATCTAGACAACAGACTACCTTCCATAGTGACAAGTCCATCATCCATTGGAATAACAAAAATCTCGACAACAGACTACCTTTCCTAATGGCAAGGTTACAATCCAATGGAGTAACAAAAATATGGACAATAGACTACCTTCCATAATGACAAGGCTACCATCCATTGAGATAACAAAAATCTCGACAACAAACTACCTTCCATAATGACAAGGCTACCATCTAATGGAGTAAAAAAAATCTCGACAACAGACTACCTTCCATAATGACAAGGCTACCATCCATTAGAGTATGAAAAATCACGACAAAAGACTACCTTCCATAATAACAAGGCTACCATCCATTAGAATAACAAAAATCACGACAACAGACTACCTTGCATAATAACAAGGCTACCATCCATTGGAATAACAAAAATCTCGACAACATACTACCTTCCATAATGACAAGGCTACTACCATCCAATGGAGTAACAAAAATCTAGACAATAGACTACCTTCCATAATGACAAGTCCACAATCCATTGGAATAACAAAAATCTCGAGAACAGACTACCTTTCATAATGGCAAGGCTACAATCCAATGAATTAACAAAAATATGGACAATAGACTACCTTCCATAATGGCAAGGCTACCATCCAATGGAGTAACAAAAATCACGACAACAGGCTACCTTCCATAATAACAAGGCTACCATCCATTGGGATAACAAAAATCTCGACAACAGACTACCTTCCATAATGACAAGGCTAACATCCAATGGAGTAACAAAAATCTAGACAACAGACTACCTTCCATAATGACAAGGCTACCATCCATTGGAGTAACAAAAATCTCAACAACATACTACCTTCCATAATGACAAGTCTACCATCCATTAGAGTAACAAAAATCTGGACAATAAACTACCTTCCATAATGACAAGGCTACCATCCATTGGAGTAACAAAATTATCAACAAGAGACTATCTTCCATAATGACAAGGCTACTATCCAATGGAGTAACAAAAATCTCGACAACAGACTACCTTCCATAATGACAAAGCTACCATCCATTGGAGTAAGAAAAATCGAGACAACAGACTACCTTCCATAATAACAAGGCTACCATCCATTGGAATAACAAAAATCTCGACAACAGACTACCTTCCATAATGACAAGGCTACCATCCAATGGAGTAACAAAAATCTAGACAACAAACTACCTTCCATAATGACAAGGTTACCATCCATTGGAATAAAAAAAATCTCGTCAACAGACTAACTTCCATAATGACAAGGGTATCATCCATTGGAGTAACAAAAATCTCGACAACAGACTACCTTCCATAGTGACAAGTCCATAATCCATTGGAATAACAAAAATATCAACAACAGACTACCTTTCATAATGGCAAGGTTACAATCCAATGGAGTAACTAAAATATGGACAATAGACTACCTTCCATAATGACAAGGATACCATCCATTGGAATAACAAAAATCTCGACAACAAACTACCTTCCATAATGACAAGGCTACCATCTAATGGAGTAAAAAAAATCTCGACAACAGACTACCTTCCATAATGACAAGGCTACCATCCATTAGAGTATGAAAAATCACGACAAAAGACTACCTTCCATAATAACAAGGCTACCATCCATTGGAATAACAAAAATCACGACAACAGACTACCTTCCATAATAACAAGGCTACCATCCATTGGAATAACAAAAATCTCGACAACATACTACCTTCCATAATGACAAGGCTACTACCATCCAATGGAGTAACAAAAATCTAGACAATAGACTACCTTCCATAATGACAAGTCCACAATCCATTGGAATAACAAAAATCTCGACAACAGACTACCTTTCATAATGGCAAGGCTACAATCCAATGAAGTAACAAAAATATGGACAATAGACTACCTTCCATAATGACAAGGCTACTATCCATTGGAATAACAAAAATCTCGATAACAGACTACCTTCCATAATGACAAGGCTACCATCCAATGGAGTAACAAAAATCACGACAACAGACTACCTTCCTTAATAACAAGGCTACCATCCATTGGAATAACAAAAATATCGACAACAGACTACCTTCCATAATGACAAGGCTACCATCCAATGGAGTAACAAAAATCTAGAAAACAGACTACCTTCCATAATGACAAGGCTACCATCCATTGGAGTAAGAAAAATCTCAACAACATACTACCTTTCATAATGACAAGTCTACCATCCATTGGAGTAACAAATATCTGGACAATAAACTACCTTCCATAATGACAAGGCTACCATCCATTGGAGTAACAAAATTATCAACAAGAGACTATCTTCCATAATGACAAGGCTACAATCCAATGGAGTAACAAAAATCTCGACAACAGACTACCTTCCATAATGACAAGGCTACGATCCATTGGAGTAAGAAAAATCAAGACAACAAACTACCTTCCATAATAACAAGGCTACCATCCATTGGAATAACAAAAATGTCGACAAATGACTACCTTCCATAATTACAAGGCTACCATCCAATGGAGTAACAAAAATCTAGACACCATACTACCTTCCATAATGACAAGGCTACCATCCATTGGAATAAAAAAAATCTCGACAACAGACTCACTTCCATAATGACAAGGGTATCATCCATTGCAGTAACAAAAATCTAGACAACAGACTACCTTCCATAGTGACAAGTCCATCATCCATTGGAATAACAAAAATCTCGACAACAGACTACCTTTCCTAATGGCAAGGTTACAATCCAATGGAGTAACAAAAATATGGACAATAGACTACCTTCCATAATGACAAGGCTACCATCCATTGAGATAACAAAAATCTCGACAACAGACTACCTTCCATAATGACAAGGCTACCATCCAATGGAGAAAAAAAAATCTCGACAACAGACTACCTTCCATAATGACAAGGCTACCATCCATTGGAGTATGAAAAATCACGACAAAAGACTACCTTCCATAATAACAAGGCTACCATCCATTGGAATAACAAAAATCACGACAACAGACTACCTTCCATTATGAAAAGGCTACTACCATCCAATGGAGTAACAAAAATCTAGACAATAGACTACCTTCCATAATGACAAGTCCACAATCCATTGGAATAACAAAAATCTCGATGACAGACTACCTTTTATAATGGCAAGGCTACAATCCAATGGAGTAACAAAAATCTGGAAAATAGACTACCTTCCATAATGACAAGGCTACTATCCATTGGAATAACGAAAATCTCGACAACAGACTACCTTCCATAATGACAAGGCTACCATCCAATGGAGTAACAAAAATCACGACAACAGACTACCTTCCATAATAAAAAGGCTACCATCCATTGGAATAACAAAAATCTCGACAACAGACTACCTTCCATAATGACAAGGCTACCATCCAATGGAGTAACAAAAATCTAGAAAACAGACTACCTTCCATAATGACAAGGCTACCATCCATTGGAGTAAGAAAAATCTCAACAACATACTACCTTTCATAATGACAAGTCTACCATCCATTGGAGCAACAAAAATCTGGACAATAAACTACCTTCCATAATGACAAGGCTACCATCCATTGGAGTAACAAAATTATCAACAAGAGACTATCTTCCATAATGACAAGGTTACCATCCAATGGAGTAACAAAAATCTCGACAACAGACTACCTTGCATAATGACAAGGATACCATCCATTAGAGTAAGAAAAATCAAGACAACAAACTACCTTCCATAATAACAAGGCTACCATCCATTGGAATAACAAAAATGTCGACAACAGACTACCTTCCATAATGACAAGGCTACCATCCAATGGAGTAACAAAAATATAGACAACAGACTACCTTCCATAATGACAAGGCTACCATCCATTGGAATAAAAAAAATATCGACAACAGACTAACTTCCATAATGACAAGGGTATCATCCATTGCAGTAACAAAAATCTAGACAACAGACTACCTTCCATAGTGACAAGTCCATCATCCATTGGAATAACAAAAATCTCGACAACAGACTACCTTTCCTAATGGCAAGGTTACAATCCAATGGAGTAACAAAAATATGGACAATAGACTACCTTCCATAATGACAAGGCTACCATCCATTGAGATAACAAAAATCTCGACAACAGACTACCTTCCATAATGACAAGGCTACCATCCAATGGAGAAAAAAAAATCTCGACAACAGACTACCTTCCATAATGACAAGGCTACCATCCATTGGAGTATGAAAAATCACGACAAAAGACTACCTTCCATAATAACAAGGCTACCATCCATTGGAATAACAAAAATCACGACAACAGACTACCTTCCATAATGACAAGGCTACTACCATCCAATGGAGTAACAAAAATCTAGACAATAGACTACCTTCCATAATGACAAGTCCACAATCCATTGGAATAACAAAAATCTCGATGACAGACTACCTTTTATAATGGCAAGGCTACAATCCAATGGAGTAACAAAAATCTGGAAAATAGACTACCTTCCATAATGACAAGGCTACTATCCATTGGAATAACGAAAATCTCGACAACAGACTACCTTCCATAATGACAAGGCTACCATCCAATGGAGTAACAAAAATCACGACAACAGACTACCTTCCATAATAACAAGGCTACCATCCATTGGAATAACAAAAATCTCGACAACAGACTACCTTCCATAATGACAAGGCTACCATCCAATGGAGTAACAAAAATCTAGAAAACAGACTACCTTCCATAATGACAAGGCTACCATCCATTGGAGTAAAAAAAATCTCAACAATAGACTACCTTCCATAATGACAAGTCTACCATCCATTGGAGCAACAAAAATCTGGACAATAAACTACCTTCCATAATGACAAGGCTACCATCCATTGGAGTAACAAAATTATCAACAAGAGACTATCTTCCATAATGACAAGGTTACCATCCAATGGAGTAACAAAAATCTCGACAACAGACTACCTTGCATAATGACAAGGATACCATCCATTAGAGTAAGAAAAATCAAGACAACAAACTACCTTCCATAATAACAAGGCTACCATCCATTGGAATAACAAAAATGTCGACAACAGACTACCTTCCATAATGACAAGGCTACCATCCAATGGAGTAACAAAAATATAGTCAACAGACTACCTTCCATAATGACAAGGCTACCATCCATTGGAATAAAAAAAATCTCGACAACAGACTAACTTCCATAATGACAAGGGTATCATCCATTGCAGTAACAAAAATCTAGACAACAGACTACCTTCCATAGTGATAAGTCCATCATCCATTGGAATAACAAAAATCTCGACAACAGACTACCTTTCCTAATGGCAAGGTTACAATCCAATGGAGTAACAAAAATATGGACAATAGACTACCTTCCATAATGACAAGGCTACCATCCATTGAGATAACAAAAATCTCGACAACAGACTACCTTCCATAATGACAAGGCTACCATCCAATGGAGAAAAAAAAATCTCGACAACAGACTACCTTCCATAATGACAAGGCTACCATCCATTGGAGTATGAAAAATCAGGACAAAAGACTACCTTCCATAATAACAAGGCTACCATCCATTGGAATAACAAAAATCACGACAACAGACTACCTTCCATAATAACAAGGCTACCATCCATTGGAATAACAAAAATCTCGACAACATACTACCTTCCATAATGACAAGGCTACTACCATCCAATGGAGTAACAAAAGTCTAGACAATAGACTACCTTCCATAATGACAAGTCCACAATCCATTGGAATAACAAAAATCTCGACAACAAACTACCTTTCATAATGGCAAGGCTACAATCCAATGGAGTAACAAAAATCTGGAAAATAGACTACCTTCCATAATGACAAGGCTACTACCATCCAATGCAGTAATAAAAATCACGACAACAGACTAGCTTCCATAATAAAAAGGCTACCATCCATTGGAATAACAAAAATCTCGACAACAGACTACCTTCCATAATGACAAGGCTACCATCCAATGGAGTAACAAAAATCTATAAAACAGACTACCTTCCATAATGACAAGGCTACCATCCATTGGAGTAAAAAAAATCACAACAACAGACTACCTTCCATAATGACAAGTCTACCATCCATTGGAGTAACAAAAATCTGGACAATAAACTACCTTCCATAATGACAAGGCTACCATCCATTGGAGTAACAAAATTATCAACAAGAGACTATCTTCCATAATGACAAGGTTACCATCCAATGGAGTAACAAAAATCTCGACTACAGACTACCTTGCATAATGACAAGGATACCATCCATTGGAGTAAGAAAAATCAAGACAACAAACTACCTTCCATAATAACAAGGCTACCATCCATTGGAATAACAAAACTGTCGACAATAGACTACCTTCCATAATGACAAGGCTACCATCCAATGGAGTAACAAAAATCAAGACAACAGACTACCTTCCATAATGACAAGGCTACCATCCATTGGAATAAAAAAAATCTCGACAACAGACTAACTTCCATAATGACAAGGGTATCATCCATTGCAGTAATAAAAATCTAGACAACAGACTACCTTCCATAGTGACAAGTCCATCATCCATTGGAATAACAAAAATCTCGACAACAGACTACCTTTCCTAATGGCAAGGTTACAATCCAATGGAGTAACAAAAATATGGACAATAGACTACCTTCCATAATGACAAGGCTACCATCCATTGAGATAACAAAAATCTCGACAACAGACTACCTTCCATAATGACAAGGCTACCATCCAATGGAGAAAAAAAAATCTCGACAACAGACTACCTTCCATAATGACAAGGCTACCATCCATTGGAGTATGAAAAATCACGACAAAAGACTACCTTCCATAATAACAAGGCTACCATCCATTGGAATAACAAAAATCACGACAACAGACTACCTTCCATAATGACAAGGCTACTACCATCCAATGGAGTAACAAAAATCTAGACAATAGATTACCTTCCATAATGACAAGTCCAAAATCCATTGGAATAACAAAAATCTCGATGACAGACTACCTTTTATAATGGCAAGGCTACAATCCAATGGAGTAACAAAAATCTGGAAAATAGACTACGTTCCATAATAACAAGGCTACGATCCATTGGAATAACGAAAATCTCGACAACAGACTACCTTCCATAATGACAAGGCTACCATCCAATGGAGTAACAAAAATCACGACAACAGACTACCTTCCATAATAACAAGGCTACCATCCATTGGAATAACAAAAATCTCGACAACAGACTACCTTCCATAATGACAAGGCTACCATCCAATGGAGTAACAAAAATCTAGAAAATAGACTACCTTCTATAATGACAAGGCTACCATCCATTGGAGTAAAAAAAATCTCAACAACAGACTACCTTCCATAATGACAAGTCTACCATCCATTGGAGTAACAAAAATCTGGACAATAAACTACCTTCCATAATGACAAGGCTACCATCCATTGGAGTAACAAAATTATCAACAAGAGACTATCTTCCATAATGACAAGGTTACCATCCAATGGAGTAACAAAAATCTCGACAACAGACTACCTTGCATAATGACAAGGATACCATCCATTGGAGTAAGAAAAATCAAGACAACAAACTACCTTCCATAATAACAAGGCTACCATCCATTGGAATAACAAAACTGTCGACAACAGACTACCTTCCATAATGACAAGGCTACCATCCAATGGAGTAACAAAAATCTAGACAACAGACTACCTTCCATAATGACAAGGCTACCATCCATTGGAATAAAAAAAATCTCGACAACAGACTAACTTCCATAATGACAAGGGTATCATCCATTGCAGTAACAAAAATCTAGACAACAGACTACCTTCCATAGTGATAAGTCCATTATCCATTGGAATAACAAAAATCTCGACAACAGACTACCTTTCCTAATGGCAAGGTTACAATCCAATGGAGTAACAAAAATATGGACAATAGACTACCTTCCATTATGACAAGGCTACCATCCATTGAGATAACAAAAATCTCGACAACAGACTACCTTCCATAATGACAAGGCTACCATCCAATGGAGAAAAAAAAATCTCGACAACAGACTACCTTCCATAATGACAAGGCTACCATCCATTGGAGTATGAAAAATCACGACAAAAGACTACCTTCCATAATAACAAGGCTACCATCCATTGGAATAACAAAAATCACGACAACAGACTACCTTCCATAATGACAAGGCTACTACCATCCAATGGAGTAACAGAAATCTAGACAATAGACTACCTTCCATAATGACAAGTCCACAATCCATTGGAATAACAAAAATCTCGATGACAGACTACCTTTTATAATGGCAAGGCTACAATCCAATGGAGTAACAAAAATCTGGAAAATAGACTACCTTCCATAAAGACAAGGCTACTATCCATTGGAATAACGAAAATCTCGACAACAGACTACCTTCCATAATGACAAGGCTACCATCCAATGGAGTAACAAAAATCACGACAACAGACTACCTTCCATAATAACAAGGCTACCATCCATTGGAATAACAAAAATCTCGACAACAGACTACCTTCCATAATGACAAGGCTACCATCCAACGGAGTAACAAAAATCTAGAAAACAGACTACCTTCCATAATGACAAGGCTACCATCCATTGGAGTAAAAAAAATCTCAACAACAGACTACCTTCCATAATGACAAGTCTACCATCCATTGGAGCAACAAAAATCTGGACAATAAACTACCTTCCATAATGACAAGGCTACCATCCATTGGAGTAACAAAATTATCAACAAGAGACTATCTTCCATAATGACAAGGTTACCATCCAATGGAGTAACAAAAATCTCGACAACAGACTACCTTGCATAATGACAAGTATACCATCCATTAGAGTAAGAAAAATCAAGACAACAAACTACCTTCCATAATAACAAGGCTACCATCCATTGGAATAACAAAAATGTCGACAACAGACTACCTTCCATAATGACAAGGCTACCATCCAATGGAGTAACAAAAATCTAGACAACAGACTACCTTCCATAATGACAAGGCTACCATCCATTGGAATAAAAAAAATCTCGACAACAGACTAACTTTCATAATGACAAGGGTATCATCCATTGCAGTAACAAAAATCTAGACAACAGACTACCTTCCATAGTGACAAGTCCATCATCCATTGGAATAACAAAAATCTCGACAACAGACTACCTTTCCTAATGGCAAGGTTACAATCCAATGGAGTAACAAAAATATGGACAATAGACTACCTTCCATAATGACAAGGCTACCATCCATTGAGATAACAAAAATCTCGACAACAGACTACCTTCCATAATGACAAGGCTACCATCCAATGGAGAAAAAAAAATCTCGACAACAGACTACCTTCCATAATGACAAGGCTACCATCCATTGGAGTATGAAAAATCACGACAAAAGACTACCTTCCATAATAACAAGGCTACCATCCATTGGAATAACAAAAATCACGACAACAGACTACCTTCCATAATAACAAGGCTACCATCCATTGGAATAACAAAAATCTCGACAACATACTACCTTCCATAATGACAAGGCTACTACCATCCAATGGAGTAACAAAAATCTAGACAATAGACTACCTTCCATAATGACAAGTCCACAATCCATTGGAATAACAAAAATCTCGACAACAAACTACCTTTCATAATGGCAAGGCTACAATCCAATGGAGTTACAAAAATCTGGAAAATAGACTACCTTCCATAATGACAAGGCTACTACCATCCAATGCAGTAACCAAAATCACGACAACAGACTACCTTCCATAATAATAAGGCTACCATCCATTGGAATAACAAAAATCTTGACAACAGACTAACTTCCATAATGACAAGGCTACCATCCAATGGAGTAACAAAAATCTAGAAAACAGACTACCTTCCATAATGACAAGGCTACCATCCATTGGAGTAACAAAAATCTCAACAACAGACTACCTTCCATAATGATAAGTCTACCATCCATTGGAGTAACAAAAATCTGGACAATAAACAACCTTCCATAATGACAAGGCTACCATCCATTGGAGTAACAAAATTATCAACAAGAGACTATCTTCCATAATGACACGGTTACCATCCAATGGAGTAACAAAAATCTCGACAACAGACTACCTTGCATAATGACAAGGATACCATCCATTGGAGTAAGAAAAATCAAGACAACAAACTACCTTCCATAATCACAAGGCTACCATCCATTGGAATAACAAAAATGTCGACAACAAACTACCTTCCATAATGACAAGGCTACCATCCAATGGAGTAACAAAAATCTAGACAACAGACTACCTTCCATAATGACAAGGCTACCATCCATTGGAATAAAAAAAATCTCGACAACAGACTAACTTCCATAATGACAAGGGTATCATCCATTGCAGTAACAAAAATCTAGACAACAGACTACCTTCCATAGTGACAAGTCCATCATCCATTGGAATAACAAAAATCTCGACAACAGACTACCTTTCCTAATGGCAAGGTTACAATCCAATGGAGTAACAAAAATATGGACAATAGACTACCTTCCATAATGACAAGGCTACCATCCATTGAGATAACAAAAATCTCGACAACAGACTACCTTCCATAATGACAAGGCTACCATCCAATGGAGAAAAAAAAATCTCGACAACAGACTACCTTCCATAATGACAAGGCTACCATCCATTGGAGTATGAAAAATCACGACAAAAGACTACCTTCCATAATAACAAGGCTACCATCCATTGGAATAACAAAAATCACGACAACAGACTACCTTCCATAATGAAAAGGCTACTACCATCCAATGGAGTAACAAAAATCTAGACAATAGACTACCTTCCATAATGACAAGTCCACAATCCATTGGAATAACAAAAATCTCGATGACAGACTACCTTTTATAATGGCAAGGCTACAATCCAATGGAGTAACAAAAATCTGGAAAATAGACTACGTTCCATAATGACAAGGCTACTATCCATTGGAATAACGAAAATCTCGACAACAGACTACCTTCCATAATGACAAGGCTACCATCCAATGGAGTAACAAAAATCACGACAACAGACTACCTTCCATAATAAAAAGGCTACCATCCATTGGAATAACAAAAATCTCGACAACAGACTACCTTCCATAATGACAAGGCTACCATCCAATGGAGTAACAAAAATCTATAAAACAGACTACCTTCCATAATGACAAGGCTACCATCCAATGAAGTAACAAAAATCTAGACAACAGACTACCTTCCATAATTACAAGGCTACCATCCATTGGAATAAAAAAAATATCGACAACAGACTAACTTCCATAATGACGAGGGTATCATCCATTGCTGTAACAAATATCTCGACAACAGACTACCTTCTATAGTGACAAGTCCATCATCCATTGGAATAACAAAAATCTTGACAACAGACTACCTTTCATAATTGCAAGGTTACAATCCAATGGAGTAACAAAAATCAAGACAACAAACTACCTTCCATAATGACAAGGCTACCATCCATTGAGATAACAAAAATCTCGACAACATACTACCTTCCATAATGACAAGGCTACCATCCAATGGAGTAAAAAAAATCTCGACAACAAACTACCTTCCATAATGACAAGGCTACCATCCATTTGAGTATGAAAAATCACGACAACAGACTACCTTCCATAATAACAAGGCTACCATCCATTGGAATAACAAAAATCTCGACAACATACTACCTTCCATAATGACAAGTCCACAATCCATTGGAATAACAAAAATCTCGACAACAGACTACCTTCCATAATGGCAAGGCTACAATCCAATGGAGTAGAAAAAATCTGGAAAATAGACTACCTTCCATAATGACAAGGCTATTATCCATTGGAATAACGAAAATCTCGACAACAGACTACCTTCCATAATGACAAGGCTACCATCCAATGGAGTAACAAAAATCACGACAACAGACTACCTTCCATAATAACAAGGCTACCATCCATTGGAATAACAAAAATCTCGACAACATACTACCTTCCATAATGACAAGGCTACTACCATCCAATGTAGTAACAAAAATCTAGACAATAGACTACCTTCCATAATGACAAGTCCACAATCCATTGGAATAACAATAATCTCGACAACAGACTACCTTTCATAATGGCAAGGCTACAATCAAATGGAGTAACAAAAATCTGGAAAATAGACTACCTTCCATAATGACAAGGCTACTATCCATTGGAATAACGAAAATCTCGACAACAGACTACCTTCCATAATGACAAGGCTACCATCCAATGGAGTAACAAAAATCACGACAACAGACTACCTTCCATAATAACAAGGCTACCATCCATTGGAATAACAAAAATCTCGACAACAGACTAACTTCCATAATGACAAGGCTACCATCCAATGGAGTAACAAAAATCTAGACAACAGACTACCTTCCATAATGACAAGGCTACCATCCATTGGAGTAACAAAAATATCAACAACAGACTACCTTCCATAATGACAAGTCTACCATCCATTGGAGTAACAAAAATCTGGACAATAAACTACCTTCCATAATGACAAGGCTACCATCCATTGGAGTAACAAAATTATCAACAAGAGACTATCTTCCATAATGACAAGGCTACCATCCAATGGAGTAACAAAAATCTCGACAACAGACTACCATCCATAATGACAAGGCATCCATTGGAGTAAGAAAAATCGAGACAACAGACTACCTTCCATAATAACAAGGCTACCATCCATTGGAATAACAAAAATCTCGACAACAGACTACCTTCCATAATGAAAAGGCTACCATCCAATGGAGTAACAAAAATCTAGACAACAAACTACCTTCCATAATGATAAGGGTATCATCCATTGGAGTAACAAAAATCTCAACAACAGACTACCTTCCATAGTGACAAGTCCATAATCCATTGGAATAACAAAAATCTCGACAATAGACTACCTTCCATAATAACAAGGCTACCATCCATTGGAATAACAAAAATCACAACAACAGACTATCTTCCATAATAACAAGGCTACCATCCATTGGAATAACAAAAATCTCGACAACATACTACCTTCCATAATGACAAGGCTACTACCATCCAATGGAGTAACAAAAATCTAGAAAATAGACTACCTTCCGTAATGACAAGTCCACAATCCATTGGAATAACAAAAATCTAGACAACAAACTACCTTTCATAATGGCAAGGCTACAATCCAATGGAGTAACAAAAATCTGGAAAATAGACTACCTTCCATAATGACAAGGCTACTATCCATTGGAATAAATAAAATCTCGACAACAAACTACCTTCCATAATGACAAGGCTACCATCCAATGCAGTAACAGAAATCACGACAACAGACTACCTTCCATAATAACAAGGCTACCATCCATTGGAATAACAAAAATCTCAACAACAGACTACCTTCCATAATGACAAGGCATCCATTGGAGTAAGAAAAATCGAGACAACAGACTACCTTCCATAATAACAAGGCTACCATCCATTGGAATAACAAAAATCTCGACAACAGACTACCTTCCTTAATGAAAAGGCTACCATCCAATGGAGTAACAAAAATCTAGACAACAAACTACCTTCCATAATGATAAGGGTATCATCCATTGGAGTAACAAAAATCTCAACAACAGACTACCTTCCATAGTGACAAGTCCATAATCCATTGGAATAACAAAAATCTCGACAACAGACTACCTTTCATAATGGCAAGGTTACAATCCAATGGAGTAACAAAAATATGGAAAATAGACTACCTTCCATAATGACAAGGCTACCATCCATTGGAATAACAAAAATATCGACAACAGACTACCATCGATAATGACAAGGATACCATCCAATGGAGTAAAAAAAATCTCGACAACAGACTACCTTGCATAATGACAAGGCTACCATCCATTGGAGTATGAAAAATCACGACAAAAGACTACCTTCTATAATAACAAGGCTACCATCCATTGGAATAACAAAAATCTCGACAACAGACTACCTTCCATAATGACAAGGCTACCATCCAATGGAGTAACAAAAATCTAGACAACAAACTACCTTCAATAATGACAAGGCTACCATCCATTGGAATAAAAAAAATCTCGACAACAGACTAACTTCCATAATGACAAGGGTATCATCCATTGGAGTAACAAAAATCTCGACAACAGACTACCTTCCATAGTGACAAGTCCATAATACATTGGAATAACAAAAATCTCGACATCAGAATACCTTTCATAATGGCAAGGTTACAATCAAATGGAGTAACAAAAATATGGACAATAGACTACCTTCCATAATGACAAGGCTACCATCCATTGGAATAACAAAAATCTCAACAACAGACTACCTTCCATAATGACAAGGCTACCATCCAATGGTGTAAAAAAAATCTAGACAACAGACTACCTTCCATAATGACAAGGCTACCATCCATTGGAGTATGAAAAATCACGGCAAAAGAATACCTTCCATAATAACAAGGCTACCATCCATTGGAATAACAAAAATCACGACAACAGACTACCTTCCATAATGACAAGGCTACCATCCAATGGAGTAACAAAAATCTAGACAACAAACTACCTTCAATAATGACAAGGCTACCATCCATTGGAATAAAAAAAATCTCGACAACAGACTAACTTCCATAATGACAAGGGTATCATCCATTGGAGTAACAAAAATCTCGACAACAGACTACCTTCCATAGTGACAAGTCCATAATCCATTGGAATAACAAAAATCTCGACATCAGAATACCTTTCATAATGGCAAGGTTACAATCCAATGGAGTAACAAAAATATGGACAATAGACTACCTTCCATAATGACAAGGCTACCATCCATTGGAATAACAAAAATCTCAACAACAGACTACCTTCCATAATGACAAGGGTATCATCCATTGGAGTAACAAAAATCTCGACAACAGACTACCTTCCATAGTGACAAGTCCATAATCCATTGGAATAACAAAAATCTCGACATCAGAATACCTTTCATAATGGCAAGGTTACAATCCAATGGAGTAACAAAAATATGGACAATAGACTACCTTCCATAATGACAAGGCTACCATCCATTGGAATAACAAAAATCTCAACAACAGACTACCTTCCATAATGACAAGGCTACCATCCAATGGAGTAAAAAAAATCTAGACAACAGACTACCTTCCATAATGACAAGGCTACCATCCATTGGAGTATGAAAAATCACGGCAAAAGAATACCTTCCATAATAACAAGGCTACCATCCATTGGAATAACAAAAATCACGACAACAGACTACCTTCCATAATAACAAGGCTACCATCCATTGGAATAACAAAAATCTCGAAAACATACTACCTTCCATATTGACAAGGCTACTACCATCCAATGGAGTAACAAAAATCTAGACAATAGACTACCTTCCATAATGACAAGTCCACAATCCATTGGAATAACAATAATCTCGACAACAGACTACCTTTCATAATGGCAAGGTTACAATCCAATGGAGTAACAAAAATATGGAAAATAGACTACCCACCATAATGACAAGGCTACCATCCATTGGAATAACAAAAATCTCGACAACAGACTGCCTTCCATAATGACAAGGATACCATCCAATGGAGTAAAAAAAATCTCGACAACAGACTACCTTCCATAATGACAAGGCTACCATCCATTGGAGTATGAAACATCACGACAAAAGACTACCTTACATAATAACAAGGCTACCATCCATTGGAATAACAAAAATCTCGACAATAGACTACCTTCCATAATGACAAGGCTACCATCCAATGGAGTAACAAAAATCTAGACAACAAACTACCTTCAATAATGACAAGGCTACCATCCATTGGAATTAAAAAAATCTCGACAACAGACTAACTTCCATAATGACAAGTGTATCATCCATTGGAGTAACAAAAATCTCGACAATAGACTACCTTCCATAGTGACAAGTTCATAATCCATTGGAATAACAAAAATCTCGACATCAGAATACCTTTCATAATGGCAAGGTTACAATCCAATGGAGTAACAAAAATATGGACAATAGACTACCTTCCATAATGACAAGGCTACCATCCATTGGAATAACAAAAATCTCAACAACAGACTACCTTCCATAATGACAAGGCTACCATCCAATGGAGTAAAAAAAATCTAGACAACAGACTACCTTCCATAATGACAAGGCTACCATCCATTGGAGTATGAAAAATCATGGCAAAATAATACCTTCCATAATAACAAGGCTACCATCCATTGGAATAACAAAAATCACGACAACAGACTACCTTCCATAATGACAAGGCTACCATCCAATGGAGTAACAAAAATCTAGACAACAAACTACCTTCAATAATGACAAGGCTACCATCCATTGGAATAAAAAAAATCTCGACAACAGACTAACTTCCATAATGACAAGGGTATCATCCATTGGAGTAACAAAAATCTCGACAACAGACTACCTTCCATAGTGACAAGTCCATAATCCATTGGAATAACAAAAATCTCGACATCAGAATACCTTTCATAATGGCAAGGTTACAATCCAATGGAGTAACAAAAATATGGACAATAGACTACCTTCCATAATGACAAGGCCACCATCCATTGGAATAACAAAAATCTCAACAACAGACTACCTTCCATAATGACAAGGCTACCATCCAATGGAGTAAAAAAAATATAGACAACAGACTACCTTCCATAATGACAAGGCTACCATCCATTGGAGTATGAAAAATCACGGCAAAAGAATACCTTCCATAATAACAAGGCTACCATCCATTGGAATAACAAAAATCACGACAACAGACTACCTTCCATAATAACAAGGCTACCATCCATTGGAATAACAAAAATCTCGAAAACATACTACCTTCCATAATGACAAGGCTACTACCATCCAATGGAGTAACAAAAATCTAGACAATAGACTACCTTCCATAATGACAAGTCCACAATCCATTGGAATAACAATAATCTCGACAACAGACTACCTTTCATAATGGCAAGGTTACAATCCAATGGAGTAACAAAAATATGGAAAATAGACTACCTTCCATAATGACAAGGCTACCATCCATTGGAATAACAAAAATATCGACAACAGACTGCCTTCCATAATGACAAGGATACCATCCAATGGAGTAAAAAAAATCTCGACAATAGACTACCTTCCATAATGACAAGGCTACCATCCATTGGAGTATGAAACATCACGACAAAAGACTACCTTCCATAATAACAAGGCTACCATCCATTTGAATAACAAAAATCTCGACAACAGACTACCTTCCATAATGACAAGGCTACCATCCAATGGAGTAACAAAAATCTAGACAACAAACTACCTTCAATAATGACAAGGCTACCATCCATTGGAATTAAAAAAATCTCGACAACAGACTAACTTCCATAATGACAAGGGTATCATCCATTCGAGTAACAAAAATCTCGACAACAGACTACCTTCCATAGTGACAAGTCCATAATCCATTGGAATAACAAAAATCTCGACATCAGAATACCTTTCATAATGGCAAGGTTACAATCCAATGGAGTAACAAAAATATGGACAATAGACTACCTTCCATAATGACAAGGCTACCATCCATTGGAATAACAAAAATCTCAACAATAGACTACCTTCCATAATGACAAGGCTACCATCCAATGGAGTAAAAAAAATCTAGACAACAGACTACCTTCCATAATGACAAGGCTACCATCCATTGGAGTATGAAAAATCACGGCAAAAGAATACCTTCCATAATAACAAGCTACCATCCATTGGAATAACAAAAATCACGACAACAGACTACCTTCCATAATAACAAGGCTACCATCCATTGGAATAACAAAAATCTCGAAAACATACTACCTTCCATAATGACAAGGCTACTACCATCCAATGGAGTAACAAAAATCTAGACAATAGACTACCTTCCATAATGACAAGTCCACAATCCATTGGATTAACAATAATCTCGACAACAGACTACCTTTCATAATGGCAAGGTTACAATCCAATGGAGTAACAAAAATATGGAAAATAGACTACCTTCCATAATGACAAGGCTACCATCCATTGGAATAACAAAAATCTCGACAACAGACTGCCTTCCATAATGACAAGGATACCATCCAATGGAGTAAAAAAAATCTCGACAATAGACTACCTTCCATAATGACAAGGCTACCATCCATTGGAGTATGAAACATCACGACAAAAGACTACCTTCCATAATAACAAGGCTACCATCCATTGGAATAACAAAAATCTCGACAACAGACTACCTTCCATAATGACAAGGCTACCATCCAATGGAGTAACAAAAATCTAGACAACAAACTACCTTCAATAATGACAAGGCTACCATCCATTGGAATTAAAAAAATCTCGACAACAGACTAACTTCCATAATGACAAGGGTATCATCCATTGGAGTAACAAAAATCTCGACAACAGACTACCTTCCATAGTGACAAGTCCATAATCCATTGGAATAACAAAAATCTCGACATCAGAATACCTTTCATAATGGCAAGGTTACAATCCAATGGAGTAACAAAAATATGGACAATAGACTACCTTCCATAATGACAAGGCTACCATCCATTGGAATAACAAAAATCTCAACAACAGACTACCTTCCATAATGACAAGGCTACCATCCAATGGAGTAAAAAAAATCTAGACAACAGACTACCTTCCATAATGACAAGGCTACCATCCATTGGAGTATGAAAAATCACGGCAAAAGAATACCTTCCATAATAACAAGCTACCATCCATTGGAATAACAAAAATCACGACAACAGACTACCTTCCATAATAACAAGGCTACCATCCATTGGAATAACAAAAATCTCGAAAACATACTACCTTCCATAATGACAAGGCTACTACCATCCAATGGAGTAACAAAAATCTAGACAATAGACTACCTTCCATAATGACAAGTCCACAATCCATTGGATTAACAATAATCTCGACAACAGACTACCTTTCATAATGGCAAGGTTACAATCCAATGGAGTAACAAAAATATGGAAAATAGACTACCTTCCATAATGACAAGGCTACCATCCATTGGAATAACAAAAATCTCGACAACAGACTGCCTTCCATAATGACAAGGATACCATCCAATGGAGTAAAAAAAATCTCGACAATAGACTACCTTCCATAATGACAAGGCTACCATCCATTGGAGTATGAAACATCACGACAAAAGACTACCTTCCATAATAACAAGGCTACCATCCATTGGAATAACAAAAATCTCGACAACAGACTACCTTCCATAATGACAAGGCTACCATCCAATGGAGTAACAAAAATCTAGACAACAAACTACCTTCAATAATGACAAGGCTACCATCCATTGGAATTAAAAAAATCTCGACAACAGACTAACTTCCATAATGACAAGGGTATCATCCATTGGAGTAACAAAAATCTCGACAATAGACTACCTTCCATAGTGACAAGTCCATAATCCATTGGAATAACAAAAATCTCGACATCAGAATACCTTTCATAATGGCAAGGTTACAATCCAATGGAGTAACAAAAATATGGACAATAGACTACCTTCCATAATGATAAGGCTACCATCCATTGGAATAACAAAAATCTCAACAACAGACTACCTTCCATAATGACAAGGCTATCATCCAATGGAGTAAAAAAAATCTAGACAACAGACTACCTTCCATAATGACAAGGCTACCATCCATTGGAGTATGAAAAATCACGGCAAAAGAATACCTTCCATAATAACAAGGCTACCATCCATTGGAATAACAAAAATCACGACAACAGACTACCTTCCATAATAACAAGGCTACCATCCATTGGAATAACAAAAATCTCGAAAACATACTACCTTCCATAATGACAAGGCTACTACCATCCAATGGAGTAACAAAAATCTAGACAATAGACTACCTTCCATAATGACAAGTCCACAATCCATTGGATTAACAATAATCTCGACAACAGACTACCTTTCATAATGGCAAGGTTACAATCCAATGGAGTAACAAAAATATGGAAAATAGACTACCTTCCATAATGACAAGGCTACCATCCATTGGAATAACAAAAATCTCGACAACAGACTGCCTTCCATAATGACAAGGATACCATCCAATGGAGTAAAAAAAATCTCGACAATAGACTACCTTCCATAATGACAAGGCTACCATCCATTGGAGTATGAAACATCACGACAAAAGACTACCTTCCATAATAACAAGGCTACCATCCATTGGAATAACAAAAATCTCGACAACAGACTACCTTCCATAATGACAAGGCTACCATCCAATGGAGTAACAAAAATCTAGACAACAAACTACCTTCAATAATGACAAGGCTACCATCCATTGGAATTAAAAAAATCTCGACAACAGACTAACTTCCATAATGACAAGGGTATCATCCATTGGAGTAACAAAAATCTCGACAACAGACTACCTTCCATAGTGACAAGTCCATAATCCATTGGAATAACAAAAATCTCGACATCAGAATACCTTTCATAATGGCAAGGTTACAATCCAATGGAGTAACAAAAATATGGACAATAGACTACCTTCCATAATGACAAGGCTACCATCCATTGGAATAACAAAAATCTCAACAACAGACTACCTTCCATAATGACAAGGCTACCATCCAATGGAGTAAAAAAAATCTAGACAACAGACTACCTTCCATAATGACAAGGCTACCATCCATTGGAGTATGAAAAATCACGGCAAAAGAATACCTTCCATAATAACAAGCTACCATCCATTGGAATAACAAAAATCACGACAACAGACTACCTTCCATAATAACAAGGCTACCATCCATTGGAATAACAAAAATCTCGAAAACATACTACCTTCCATAATGACAAGGCTACTACCATCCAATGGAGTAACAAAAATCTAGACAATAGACTACCTTCCATAATGACAAGTCCACAATCCATTGGATTAACAATAATCTCGACAACAGACTACCTTTCATAATGGCAAGGTTACAATCCAATGGAGTAACAAAAATATGGAAAATAGACTACCTTCCATAATGACAAGGCTACCATCCATTGGAATAACAAAAATCTCGACAACAGACTGCCTTCCATAATGACAAGGATACCATCCAATGGAGTAAAAAAAATCTCGACAATAGACTACCTTCCATAATGACAAGGCTACCATCCATTGGAGTATGAAACATCACGACAAAAGACTACCTTCCATAATAACAAGGCTACCATCCATTGGAATAACAAAAATCTCGACAACAGACTACCTTCCATAATGACAAGGCTACCATCCAATGGAGTAACAAAAATCTAGACAACAAACTACCTTCAATAATGACAAGGCTACCATCCATTGGAATTAAAAAAATCTCGACAACAGACTAACTTCCATAATGACAAGGGTATCATCCATTGGAGTAACAAAAATCTCGACAATAGACTACCTTCCATAGTGACAAGTCCATAATCCATTGGAATAACAAAAATCTCGACATCAGAATACCTTTCATAATGGCAAGGTTACAATCCAATGGAGTAACAAAAATATGGACAATAGACTACCTTCCATAATGATAAGGCTACCATCCATTGGAATAACAAAAATCTCAACAACAGACTACCTTCCATAATGACAAGGCTATCATCCAATGGAGTAAAAAAAATCTAGACAACAGACTACCTTCCATAATGACAAGGCTACCATCCATTGGAGTATGAAAAATCACGGCAAAAGAATACCTTCCATAATAACAAGGCTACCATCCATTGGAATAACAAAAATCACGACAACAGACTACCTTCCATAATAACAAGGCTACCATCCATTGGAATAACAAAAATCTCGAAAACATACTACCTTCCATAATGACAAGGCTACTACCATCCAATGGAGTAACAAAAATCTAGACAATAGACTACCTTCCATAATGACAAGTCCACAATCCATTGGAATAACAATAATCTCGACAACAGACTACCTTTCATAATGGCAAGGTTACAATCCAATGGAGTAACAAAAATATAGAAAATAGACTACCTTCCATAATGACAAGGCTACCATCCATTGGAATAACAAAAATCTCGTCAACAGACTGCCTTCCATAATGACAAGGATACCATCCAATGGAGTAAAAAAATTCTCGACAAAAGACTACCTTCCATAATGACAAGGCTACCATCCATTGGAGTATGAAACATCACGACAAAAGACTACCTTCCATAATAACAAGGCTACCATCCATTGGAATAACAAAAATCTCGACAACAAACTACCTTCCATAATGACAAGGCTACCATCCAATGGAGTAACAAAAATCTAGACAACAAACTACCTTCAATAATGACAAGGCTACCATCCATTGGAATTAAAAAAATCTCGACAACAGACTAACTTCCATAATGGCAAGGGTATCATCCATTAGAGTAACAAAAATCTCGACAACAGACTACCTTCCATAGTGACAAGTCCATAATCCATTGGAATAACAAAAATCTCGACAACAGAATACCTTTCATAATGGCATGGTTACAATCCAATGGAGTAACAAAAATATGGACAATAGACTACCTTCCATAATGACAAGGCTACCATCCATTGGAATAACAAAAATCTCAACAACAGACTACCTTCCATAATGACAAGGCTACCATCCAATGGAGTAAAAAAAATCTAGACAACAGACTACCTTCCATAATGACAAGGCTACCATCCATTGGAGTATGAAAAATCACGACAAAAGAATACCTTCCATAATAACAAGGTTACAATCCATTGGAATAACAAAAATCACGACAACAGACTACCTTCCATAATAACAAGGCTACCATCCATTGGAATAACAAAAATCTCGACAACATACTACCTTCCATAATGACAAGGCTACTACCATCCATTGGAATAACAAAAATCTCGACAACAGACTACCTTTCATAATGGCAAGGCTATAATCCAATGGAGTAACAAAAATCTGGACAATAGACTACCTTCCATAATGACAAGGCTACTATCCATTGGAATAACAAAAATATCGACAACAGACTACCTTCCATAATGACAAGGCTACCATCCATTGGAGTAACAAAATTATCAACAAGAGACTGCCTTCCATAATGACAAGGCTACCATCCAATGGAGTAACAAAAATCTCGACAACAGACTACCTTCCATAATGACAAGGCTATCTTCCATTGGAGTAAGAAAAATCGAGACAACATACTACCTTCCATAATCACAAGGCTACCATCCATTGGAATAACAAAAATCTTGACAACAGACTACCTTCCATAATGACAAGGCTACCATCCAATGGAGTAACAAAAATCTAGACAACAAACTACCTTCAATAATGACAAGGCTACAATCCATTGGAATTAAAAAAATCTCGACAACAGACTAACTTCCATAATGACAAGGATACCATCCATTGGAGTAACAAAAATCTCGACAACAGACTACCTTCGATAGTGACAAGTCCATAATCAATTGGAATAACAAAAATCTCGACAACAGACTACCTTTCATAATGGCAAGGTTACAATCCAATGGAGTAACAAAAATATGGACAATAGACTACCTTCCATAATGACAAGGCTACCATCCATTGGAATAACAAAAATCTCAACAACAGACTACCTTCCATAATGACAAGGCTATCATCCAATGGAGTAAAAAAGATCTAGACAACAGACTACCTTCCATAAAGACAAGGATACCATCCAATGGAGTAAAAAAAATCTCGACAACAGACTACCTTCCATAATGACAAGGCTACCATCCATTGGAGTAACAAAAATCTCGACAACAGACTACCTTCCATAATAACAAAGCTACCATCCATTGGAATAACAAAAATCTCGACAACATACTACCTTCCATAATGACAAGGCTACTACCATCCAATGGAGTAACAAAAATCTAGACAATAGACTAGCTTCCATAATGACAAGTCCACAATCCATTGGAATAACAAAAATCTCGACAACAGACTACCTTTCATAATGGCAAGGCTACCATCCAATGGGGTAACAAAAATATAGACAACAGAATACCTTCCATAATGACAAGTCCATAATCCATTGGAATAACAAAAATCTCGACAACAGAATACCTTTCATAATGGCATGGTTACAATCCAATGGAGTAACAAAAATATGGACAGTAGACTACCTTCCATAATGACAAGGCTACCATCCATTGGAGTAACAAAATTATCAACAAGAGACTACCTTCCATAATAACAAGGCTACCATCCATTGGAATAACAAAAATCTCGACAACATACTACCTTCCATAATGACAAGGCTACTACCATCCAATGGAGTAACAAAAATCTAGACAATAGACTACCTTCCATAATGACAAGGCTACCATCCATTGGAGTATGAAAAATCACGACAACAGACTACGTTCCATAATAACAAGGCTACCATCCATTGGAATAACAAAAATCACGACAACAGACTACGTTCCATAATAACAAGGCTACCATCCATTGGAATAACAAAAATCTCGACAACATACTACCTTCCATAATGACAAGGCTACTACCATCCTATGGAGTAACAAAAATCTAGACAATAGACTACCTTCTATATTGATAAGTCCACAATCCATTGGAATAACAATAATCTTGACAACAGACTACCTTTCATAATGGCAAGGTTACAATCCAATGGAGTAACAAAAATATGGAAAATAAACTACCTTCCATAATGACAAGGCTACCATCCATTGGAATAACAAAAATCTCGACAACAGACTGCCTTCCGTAATGACAAGGATACCATCCAATGGAGTAAAAAAAATCTCGACAATAGACTACCTTCCATAATGACAAGGCTACCATCCATTGGAGTATGAAACATCACGACACAAGGCTACCTTCCATAATGACAAGTCCACAATCCATTGGAATAACAAAAATCTCGACAACAGACTACCTTTCATAATGGCAAGGCTACAATCCAATGGAGTAACAAAAATCTGGACAATAGACTACCTTCCATAATGACAAGGCTACTATCCTTTGGAATAACAAAAATCTCGACAACAGACTACCTTCCATAATGACAAGGCTACCATCCAATGGAGTAACAAAAATCACGACAATAGACTAGCTTCCATAATAATAAGGCTACCATCCATTGGAATAACAAAAATCTCGACAACAGACTACCTTC
The DNA here is from genome assembly GCA_948472305.1 of Vicia faba. Lineage (NCBI taxonomy): Eukaryota > Viridiplantae > Streptophyta > Magnoliopsida > Fabales > Fabaceae > Vicia > Vicia faba. The sequence goes on from OX451741.1 coordinate 613,658,144, forward strand.
CATAATGACAAGGCTACCATCCAATGGGGTAACAAAAATCTAGACAACAGAATACCTTCCATAATGACAAGGCTACCATCCATTGGAGTAACAAAAATCTCAACAACAGACTACCTTCCATAATGACAAGTCTGCCATCCATTGGAGTAACAAAAATTTGGACAATAAACTACCTTCCATAATGACAAGGCTACCATCCATTGGAGTAACAAAATTATCAACAAGAGACTATCTTCCATAATGACAAGGCTACCATCCAATGGAGTAACAAAAATCTCGACAACAGACTACCTTGCATAATGGCAAGGTTACAATCCAATGGAGTAACAAAAATATGGAAAATAGACTACCTTCCATAAATACAACGCTACCATCCATTAGAATAACAAAAATATCGACAACAGACTACCTTCCATAATGACAAGGCTACCATCCAATGGAGTAAAAAAAATCTCGACAACAGAAAACCTTTCATAATGACAAGGCTACCATCCATTGGAGTATGAAAAATCACGACAAAAGACTACCTTCCATAATAACAAGGCTACCATCCATTGGAATAACAAAAATCACGACAACAGACTACCTTCCATAATAACAAGGCTACCATCCATTGGAATAACAAAAATCTCGACAACAGACTACCTTTCATAATGGCAAGGTTACAATCCAATGGAGTAACAAAAATATGGACAATAGACTACCTTCCATAATGACAAGGCTACCATCCATTAGAATAACAAAAATCTCGACAACAGAGTACCTTCTATAATGACTAGGCTACCATCCATTGGAGTAAGAAAAATCGAGACAACAGACTACCTTACATAATAACAAGGCTACGATCCATTGGAATAACAAAAATCTCGACAACAGACTTCCTTCCATAATGAAAAGGCTACCATCCAATGGAGTAACAAAAATCTAGACAACAAACTACCTTCCATAATGACAAGGGTATCATCCATTGGAGTAACAAAATTATCAACAAGAGACTACCTTCCATAGTGACAAGTCCATAATCCATTGGAATAACAAAAATCTCGACAACAGACTACCTTTCATAATGGCAAGGTTACAATCCAATGGAGTAACAAAAATATGGAAAATAGACTACCTTCCATAATGACAAGGCTACCATCCATTGGAATAACAAAAATCTCTACAATAGACTACCTTCCATAATGACAAGGCTACCATCCAATGGAGTAATAAAAATCTCGACAATAGACTACCTTCCATAATGACAAGGCTACCATCCATTGGAGTATGAAAAAGCACGACAAAAGACTACCTTCCATAATAACAAGGCTACCATCCATTGGAATAACAAAAATCATGACAGCAGACTACCTTCCATAATAACAAGGCTACCATCCATTGGAATAACAAAAATCTCGACATCATACTACCTTCCATAATGACAAGGCTACTACCATCCAATAGAGTAACAAAAATCTAGACAATAGACTACCTTCCATAATGACAAGTCCGCAATCCATTGGAATAAAAAAAATCTCGACAACAGACTACCTTTCATAATGGCAAGAATACAATCCAATGTAGTAACAAAAATCTGGAAAATAGACTACCTTCCATAATGACAAGGATACTATCCATTGGAATAACAAAAATCTCGACAACAGACTACCTTCCATAATGACAAGGCTACCATCCAATGGAGTAACAAAAATCACGACAACAGACTACCTTCCATAATAACAAGGCTACCATCCATTGAAATAACTAAAATCTCGACAACAGACTACCTTCCATAATGACAAGGCTACCATCCAAAGGAGTAACAAAAATCTAGACAACAGAATACCTTCCATAATGACAAGGCTACCATCCATTGGAGTAACAAAAATCTCAACAACAGACTACCTTCCATAATGACAAGTCTACCATCCATTGGAGTAACAAAAATTTGGACAATAAACTACCTTCCATAATGACAAGGCTACCATCCATTGGAGTAACAAAATTATCAACAAGAGACTATCTTCCATAATGACAAGGCTACCATCCAATGGAGTAACAAAAATCTCGACAACAGACTACCTTGCATAATGACAAGGCTACCATCCATTGGAGTAAGAAAAATAGAGACAACAGACTACCTTCCATAATAACAAGGCTACCATCCATCGGAATAACAAAAATCTCGACAACAGACTACCTTCCATAATGACAAGGCTACCATCCAATGGAGTAACAAAAATCTAGACAACAGACTACCTTGCATAATGACAAGGCTACCATCCATTGGAATAAAAAAAATCTCGACAATAGACTAACTTCCATAATGACAAGGGTATCATCCATTGCAGTAACAAAAATCTCGACAACATACTACCTTCCATAGTGACAAGTCCATCATCCATTGGAATAACAAAAATCTCGACAACAGACTACCTTTCATAATGGCAAGGTTACAATCCAATGGAGTAACAAAAATATGGAAAATAGACTACCTTCCATAATGACAAGGCTACCATCCATTGGAATAACAAAAATCTCGACAACAGACTACCTTCCATAATGACAAGGCTACCATCCAATGGAGTAATAAAAATCTCGACAACAGACTACCTTCCATAATGACAAGGCTACCATCCATTGGAGTATGAAAAAGCACGACAAAAGACTACCTTCCATAATAACAAGGCTACCATCCATTGGAATAACAAAAATCACGACAATAGACTACCTTCCATAATAACAAGGCTACCATCCATTGGAATAACAAAAATCTCGACATCGTACTACCTTCCATAATGACAAGGCTACTACCATCCAATGGAGTAACAAAAATCTAGACAATAGACTACCTTCCATAATGACAAGTCCACAATCCATTGGAATAACAAAAATCTCGACAATAAACTACCTTTCATAATGGCAAGAATACAATCCAATGGAGTAACAAAAATCTGGACAATAGACTACCTTCCATAATGACAAGGCTACTATCCATTGGAATAACAAAAATCTCGACAACAGACTACCTTCCATAATGATAAGGCTACTATCCAGTGGAGTAACAAAAATCACGACAACAGACTACCTTCCATAATAACAAGGCTACCATCCATTGGAATAACAAAAATCTCGACAACATACTACCTTCCATAATGACAAGGCTACCATCCAATTAAGTAACAAAAATCTAGACAACAGAATACCTTCCATAATGACAAGGCTACAATCCATTGGAGTAACAAAAATCTCAACAACAGACTACCTTCCATAATGACAAGACTACCATCCATTGGAGTAACAAAACTTTGGACAATAAACTTCCTTCCATAATGACAAGGCTACCATCCATTTGAGTAACAAAATTATCAACAAGAGACTATCTTCCATAATGACAAGGCTACCATCCAATGGAGTAACAAAAATCTCGACAACAGACTACCTTGCATAATGACAAGGCTACCATCCATTGGAGTAAGAAAAATCGAGACAACAGACTACCTTCCATAATAACAAGGCTACCATCCATTGGAATAACAAAAATCTCGACAACAAACTACCTTCCATAATGACAAGGCTACCATCCAATGGAGTAACAAAAATCTAGACAACAGACTACCTTGCATAATGACAAGGCTACCATCCATTGGAATAAAAAAAATCTCGACAACAGACTAACTTCTATAATGACAAGGGTATCATCCATTCCAGTAACAAAAATCTCGACAACAGACTACCTTCCATAGTGACAAGTCCATCATCCATTGGAATAACAAAAATCTCGACAACAGACTACCTTTCATAATGGCAAGGTTACAATCCAATGGAGTAACAAAAATATGGACAATAGACTACCTTCCATAATGACAAGGCTACCATCCATTAGAATAACAAAAATCTCGACAACAAACTACCTTCCATAATGACAAGCCTACCATCCATTGGAGTAAGAAAAATCGAGACAACAGACTACCTTACATAGTAACAAGGCTACCATCCATTGGAATAACAAGAATCTCGACAACAGACTACCTTACATAATGAAAAGGCTACCATCCAATGGAGTAACAAAAATCTAGACAACAAACTACCTTCCATAATGACAAGGGTATCATCCATTGGAGTAACAAAATTATCAACAAGAGAGTACCTTCCATAGTGACAAGTCCATAATCCATTGGAATAAAAAAAATCTCGACAACAGACTACCTTTCATAATGGCAAGGTTACAATCCAATGGAGTAACAAAAATATGGAAAATAGACTACCTTCCATAAATACAACGCTACCATCCATTAGAATAACAAAAATATCGACAACAGACTACCTTCCATAATGACAAGGCTACCATCCAATGGAGTAAAAAAAATCTCGACAATAGACAACCTTCCATAATGACAAGGCTACCATCCATTGGAGTATGAAAAATCACGACAAAAGACTACCTTCCATAATAACAAGGCTACCATCCATTGGAATAACAAAAATCACGACAACAGGCTACCTTCCATAATAACAAGGCTACCATCCATTGGAATAACAAAAATCTCGACAACATACTACCTTTCATAATGACAAGGCTACTACCATCCAATGGAGTAACAAAAATCTAGACAATAGACTACCTTCCATAATGACAAGTCCACAATCCATTGGAATAACAAAAATCTCGACAACAGACTACCTTTCATAATGGCAAGAAAACAATCCAATGGAGGAACAAAAATCTGGACAATAGACTACCTTCCATAATGACAAGGCTAATATCCATTGGAATAACAAAAATCTCGACAACAGACTACCTTCCATAATGACAAGGCTACCATCCAATGGAGTAACAAAAATCACGACAATAGACTACCTTCCATAATAACAAGGCTACCATCCATTGGAATAACAAAAATCTCGACAACAGACTACCTTCCATAATGACAAGGCTACCATCCAATGGAGTAACAAAAATCTAGACAACAGACTACCTTCCATAATGACAAGGCTACCATCCATTGGAGTAACAATAATCTCAACAACAAACTACCATCCATAATGACAAGTCTACCATCCATTGGAGTAACAAAAATATGGACAATACACTACCTTCCATAATGACAAGGCTACCATCCATTGGAGTAAGAAAAATCTAGACAACAGACTACCTTCCATAATAACAAGGCCATCATCCATTGGAATAACAAAAATCTCGACAACAGACTACCTTCCATAATGACAAGGCTACCATCAAATGGAGTAACAAAAATCTAGACAACAGACTACCTTCCATAATGACAAGGCTACCATCCATTGGAATAAAAAAAATCTCGACAACAGACTAACTTCCATAATGACAAGGGTATCATCCATTGGAGTAACAAAAATCTCGAAAACAGACTACCTTCCATAATGACAAGTCCATAATCCATTGGAATAACAAAAATCTCGACAACAGACTACCTTCCATAATGACAAGGTTACAATCCAATGAAGTAACAAAAATATGGACAATAGACTACCTTGCATAATGACAAGGCTACCATCCATTGGAATAAAAAAAATCTCGACAACAGACTAACTTCCATAATGACAAGGGTATCATCCATTGCAGTAACAAAAATCTCGACAACAGACTACCTTCCATAGTGACAAGTCCATCATCCATTGGAGTAACAAAAATCTCGACAACAGACTACCTTTCATAATGGCAAGGTTACAATCCAATGGAGTAACAAAAATATGGACAATAGACTACCTTCCATAATGACAAGGCTACCATCCATTAGAATAACAAAAATCTCGACAACATACTACCTTCCATAATGACAAGGCTACCATCCAATTAAGTAACAAAAATCTAGACAACAGAATACCTTCCATAATGACAAGGCTACAATCCATTGGAGTAACAAAAATCTCAACAACAGACTACCTTCCATAATGACAAGTCTACCATCCATTGGAGTAACAAAACTTTGGACAATAAACTTCCTTCCATAATGACAAGGCTACCATCCATTGGAGTAACAAAATTATCAACAAGAGACTATCTTCCATAATGACAAGGCTACCATCCAATGGAGTAACAAAAATCTCGACAACAGACTACCTTGCATAATGACAAGGCTACCATCCATTGGAGTAAGAAAAATCGAGACAACAGACTACCTTCTATAATAACAAGGCTACCATCCATTGGAATAACAAAAATCTCGACAACAAACTAACTTCCATAATGACAAGGCTACCATCCAATGGAGTAACAAAAATCTAGACAACAGACTACCTTGCATAATGACAAGGCTACCATCCATTGGAATAAAAAAAATCTCGACAACAGACTAACTTCCATAATGACAAGGGTATCATCCATTCCAGTAACAAAAATCTCGACAACAGACTACCTTCCATAGTGACAAGTCCATCATCCATTGGAATAACAAAAATCTCGACAACAGACTACCTTTCATAATGGCAAGGTTACAATCCAATGGAGTAACAAAAATATGGACAATAGACTACCTTCCATAATGACAAGGCTACCATCCATTAGAATAACAAAAATCTCGACAACAGACTACCTTCCATAATGACAAGCCTACCATCCATTGGAGTAAGAAAAATCGAGACAACAGACTACCTTACATAGTAACAAGGCTACCATCCATTGGAATAACAAGAATCTCGACAACAGACTACCTTACATAATGAAAAGGCTACCATCCAATGGAGTAACAAAAATCTAGACAACAAACTACCTTCCATAATGACAAGGGTATCATCCATTGGAGTAACAAAATTATCAACAAGAGAGTACCTTCCATAGTGACAAGTCCATAATCCATTGGAATAAAAAAAATCTCGACAACAGACTACCTTTCATAATGGCAAGGTTACAATCAAATGGAGTAACAAAAATATGGAAAATAGACTACCATAAATACAAGGCTACCATCCATTAGAATAACAAAAATATCGACAACAGACTACCTTCCATAATGACAAGGCTACCATCCAATGGAGTAAAAAAAATCTCGACAACAGACAACCTTCCATAATGACAAGGCTACCATCCATTGGAGTATGAAAAATCACGACAAAAGACTACCTTCCATAATAACAAGGCTACCATCCATTGGAATAACAAAAATCACGACAACAGACTACCTTCCATAATAACAAGGCTACCATCCATTGGAATAACAAAAATCTCCACAACATACTACCTTCCATAATGACAAGGCTACTACCATCCAATGGAGTAACAAAAATCTAGACAATAGACTACCTTCCATAATGACAAGTCCACAATCCATTGGAATAACAAAAATCTCGACAACAGACTACCTTTCATAATGGCAAGAAAACAATCCAATGGAGGAACAAAAATCTGGACAATAGACTACCTTCCATAATGACAAGGCTAATATCCATTGCAATAACAAAAATTTCGACAACAGACTACCTTCCATAATGACAAGGCTACCATCCAATGGAGTAACAAAAATCACGACAATAGACTACCTTCCCTAATAACAAGGCTACCATCCATTGGAATAACAAAAATCTCGACAACAGACTACCTTCCATAATGACAAGGCTACCATCCAATGGAGTAACAAAAATCTAGACAACAGACTACCTTCCATAATGACAAGGCTACCATCCATTGGAGTAACAATAATCTCAACAACAAACTACCATCCATAATGACAAGTCTACCATCCATTGGAGTAACAAAAATATGGACAATACACTACCTTCCATAATGACAAGGCTACCATCCATTGGAGTAAGAAAAATCTAGACAACAGACTACCTTCCATAATAACAAGGCCATCATCCATTGGAATAACAAAAATCTCGACAACAGACTACCTTCCATAATGACAAGGCTACCATCAAATGGAGTAACAAAAATCTAGACAACAGACTACCTTCCATAATGACAAGGCTACCATCCATTGGAATAAAAAAAATCTCGACAACAGACTAACTTCCATAATGACAAGGGTATCATCCATTGGAGTAACAAAAATCTCGAAAATAGACTACCTTCCATAATGACAAGTCCATAATCCATTGGAATAACAAAAATCTCGACAACAGACTACCTTCCATAATGACAAGGTTACAATCCAATGGAGTAACAAAAATATGGACAATAGACTACCTTGCATAATGACAAGGCTACCATCCATTGGAATAAAAAAAATCTCGACAACAGACTAACTTCCATAATGACAAGGGTATCATCCATTGCAGTAACAAAAATCTCGACAACAGACTACCTTCCATAGTGACAAGTCCATCATCCATTGGAGTAATAAAAATCTCGACAACAGACTACCTTTCATAATGGCAAGGTTACAATCCAATGGAGTAACAAAAATATGGACAATAGACTACCTTCCATAATGACAAGGCTACCATCCATTAGAATAACAAAAATCTCCACAACAGACTACCTTCCATAATGACAAGGCTACCATCCATTGGAGTAAGAAAAATCGAGACAACAGACTACCTTACATAATAACAAGGCTACCATCCATTGGAATAACAAAAATCTCGACAACAGACTACCTTACATAATGAAAAGGCTACCATCCAATGGAGTAACAAAAATCTAGACAACAGACTACCTTCCATAATGACAAGGCTACCATCCAATGGAGTAACAAAAATCTAGACAACCGACTACCTTCCATAATGACAAGGCTACCATCCATTGGAATAAAAAAAATCTCGACAACAGACTAACTTCCATAATGACAAGGGTATCATCCATTGGAGAAACAAAAATCTCGACAACAGACTACCTTTCATAATGGCAAGGTTACAATCCAATGGAGTAACAAGAATATGGACAATAAACTACCTTCCATAATGACAAGGCTACCATCCATTGGAATAACAAAAATCTCGACAACAGACTACCTTCCATAATGACAAGGCTACCATCCAATGGAGTAAAAAAAATCTCGACAACAGATTACCTTCCATAATGACAAGGCTACCATCCTTTGGAGTATGAAAAATCACGACAAAAGGCTACCTTCCATAATAACAAGGCTACCATCCATTGGAATAACAAAAATCACGGCAACAGACTACCTTCCATAATGAAAAGGCTACCATCCAATGGAGTAACAAAAATCACGACAAAAGACTACCTTCCATAATAACAAGGCTACCATCCATTGGAATATCAAAAATCTCGACAACAGACTATCTTCCATAATGACAAGGCTACCATCCAATGGAGTAACAAAAATCTAGACAACAGACTACCTTCCATAATGACAAGGCTACCATCCATTGGAGTAACAAAAATCTCAACAACAGACTACCTTCCATAATGACAAGTCTACCATCCATTGGAGTAACAAAAATCTGGACAATAAACTACCTTCCATAATGACAACGCTACCATCCATTGGAGTAACAAAATTATCAACAAGAGACTATCTTCCATAATGACAAGGCTACCATCCAAAGGAGTAACAAAAATCTCGACAACAGACTACCTTCCTCAATGACAAGGCTACCATCCATTGGAGTAAGAAAAATCGAGACAACAGACTACCTTCCATAATAACAAGGCTACTATCCATTGGAATAACAAAAATCTCGACAACAGACTACCTTCCATAATGACAAGGCTACCATCCAATGGAGTAACAAAAATCTAGACAACAGACTACCTTCCATAATAAAAAGGTTACCATCCATTGGAATAAAAAAAATCTCGACAAAAGACTAACTTCCATAATGGCAAGGGTATCATCCATTGGAGTAACAAAAATCTCGACAACAGACTACCTTCCATAGTGACAAGTCCATAATCCATTGGAATAACAAAAATCTCGACAACAAACTACCTTTCATAATGTCAAGGTTACAATCCAAATAGAGTAACAAAAATATGGACAATAGACTACCTTCCATAATGACAAGGCTACCATCCATTGGAATAACAAAAATCTTGACAACAGACTACCTTCCATAATGACAAGGCTACCATCCAATGGAGTAAAAAAAATCTCGACAACAGACTACCTTCCATAATGACAAGGCTACCATCCATTGGAGTATGAAAAATCACGACAAAAGACTACCTTCCATAATGACAAGGGTACCATCCATTGGAATAACAAAAATCACAACAACAGACTACCTTCCATAATAAAAAGGCTACCATCCATTCGAATAACAAAAATCTCGACAACATACTACCTTCCATAATGACAAGGCTACTACCATCCAATGGAGTAACAAAAATCTAGACATTAGACTACCTTCCATAATGACAAGTCCACAATCCATTGGAATAACAAAAATCTCGACAATAGACTAACTTTCATAATGGCAAGGCTACAATCCAATGGAGTAACAAAAATCTGGACAATAGACTACCTTCCATAATGACAAGGCTACTATCCATTGGAATAAAAAAAATCTCGACAACAGACTACCTTCCATAATGACAAGGCTACCATCCAATGGAGTAACAAAAATCACGACAACAGACTACCTTCCATAATAACAAGGCTACCATCCATTGGAATAACAAAAATCTCGACAATAGACTACCTTACATAATGACAAGGCTACCATCCAATGGAGTAACAAAAATCTAGACAACAGACTACCTTCCATAATGACAAGGCTACCATGCATTGGAGTAACAAAAATCTCGACAACAAACTACCTTACATAATGACAAGGCTACCATCCATTGGAGTATGAAAAATCACGACAAAAGACTACCTTCCATAATAACAAGGCTACCATCCATTGGAATAACAAAAATTGAGACAACAGACTACCTTCCATAATAACAAGGCTACCATCCATTGGAATAAAAAAATCTCGACAACAAACTAACTTCCATAATGACAAGGGTATCATCCATTGGAGTAACAAAAATCTCGACAACAGACTACCTTCTATAGTGACAAGTCCATAATCCATTGGAATCACAAAAATCTCGACAATAAACTACCTTTCATAATGGCAAGGTTACAATCCAATGGAGTAACAAAAATATGGACAATAGACTACCTTTATTAATGACAAGGCTACAATCCATTGGAATAACAAAAATCTCGACAACAGACTACCTTCCATAATGACAAGGCTACCATCCAATGGAGTAAAAAAAATCTCGACAACAGACTACCTTCCATAATGACAAGGCTACCATCCATTGGAGTATGAAAAATCACGACAACAGACTGCCTTCCATAATAACAAGGCTACCATCCATTGGAATAACAAAAATCACGACAACAGACTACCTTCCATAATAACAAGGCTACCATCCATTGGAATAACAAAAATCTCGACAACATACTACCTTCCATAATGACAAGGCTACTACCATCCAATGGAGTAACAAAAATCTAGACATTAGACTACCTTCCATAATGACAACTCCACAATCCATTGGAATAACAATAATCTCGACAATAGACTACCTTTCATAATGGCAAGGCTACAATCCAATGGAGTAACAAAAATCTGGACAATAGACTACCTTCCATAATGACAAGGCTACTATCCATTGGAATAAAAAAAATCTCGACAACAGACTACCTTCCATAATGACAAGGCTACCATCCAATGGAGTAACAAAAATCACGACAACAGACTACCTTCCATAATAACAAGGCTACCATCCATTGGAATAACAAAAATCTCGACAATAGACTACCTTACATAATGACAAGGCTACTATCCAATGGAGTAACAAAAATCTAGACAACAGACTACCTTCCATAATGACAAGGCTACCATCCATTGGAGTAACAAAAATCTCAACAACAGACTACCTTCCATAATGACAAGTCTACCATCCATTGGAGTAACAAAAATCTGGACAATACACTACCCTCCATAATGACAAGGCTACCATCCAGTGGAGTAACAAAATTATCAATAAGAGACTACCTTCCATAATGACAAGGCTACCATCCAATGAAGTAACAAAAATCTCGACAACAGACTACCTTCCATAATGACAAGGCTACCATCTATTGGAGTAAGAAAAATCGAGACAACAGACTACCTTCCATAATAACAAGCATCCATCCATTGGAATAAAAAAATCTCGACAACAGACTACCTTCCATAATGACAAGGCTACCATCCAATGGAGTAACAAAAATCTAGACAATAGACTACCTTCTATAATGACAAGGCTACCATCCATTGGAATAAAAAAAATCTCGACAACAGACTAACTTCCATAATGACAAGGGTATCATCCATTGGAGAAACAAAAATCTCGACAACAGACTACCTTTCATAATGGCAAGGTTACAATCCAATGGAGTAACAAGAATATGGACAATAAACTACCTTCCATAATGACAAGGCTACCATCCATTGGAATAACAAAAATCTCGACAACAGACTACCTTCCATAATGACAAGGCTACCATCCAATGGAGTAACAAAAATCACGACAACAGACTACCTTCCATAATGACAAGTCCATAATCCATTGGAATAACAAAAATCTCGACAATAGACTACCTTCCATAATGGCAAGGCTACAATCCAATGGAGTAACAAAAATCTGGACAATAGACTACCTTCCATAATGACAAGGCTACTATCCATTGGAATAAAAAAAATCTCGACAACAGACTACCTTCCATAATGACAAGGCTACCATCCAATGGAGTAACAAAAATCACGACAACAGACTACCTTCCATAATAACAAGGCTACCATCCATTGGAATAACAAAAATCTCGACAATAGACTACCTTACATAATGACAAGGCTACCATCCAATGGAGTAACAAAAATCTAGACAACAGACTACCTTCCATAATGACAAGGCTACCATCCATTGGAGTAACAAAAATCTTGACAACAGACTACCTTACATAATGACAAGGCAACCATCCATTGGAGTATGAAAAATCACGACAAAAGACTACCTTCCATAATAACAAGGCTACCATCCATTGGAATAACAAAAATTGAGACAACAGACTACCTTCCATAATAACAAGGCTACCATCCATTGGAATAAAAAAAATCTCGACAACAGACTAACTTCCATAATGACAAGGGTATCATCCATTGGAGTAACAAAAATCTCGACAACAAACTACCTTCTATAGTGACAAGTCCATAATCCATTGGAATCAAAAAAATCTTGACAATAGACTACCTTTCATAATGGCAAGGTTACAATCCAATGGAGTAACAAAAATATGGACAATAGACTACCTTTATTAATGACAAGGCTACAATCCATTGGAATAACAAAAATCTTGACAACAGACTACCTTCCATAATGACAAGGCTACCATCCAATGGAGTAAAAAAAATCTCGACAACAGACTACCTTCCATAATGACAAGGCTACCATCCATTGGAGTATGAAAAATCACGACAACAGACTGCCTTCCATAATAACAAGGCTACCATCCATTGGAATAACAAAAATCACGACAACAGACTACCTTCCATAATAACAAGGCTACCATCCATTGGAATAACAAAAATCTCGACAACATATTACCTTCCATAATGACAAGGCTACTACCATCCAATGGAGTAACAAAAATCAAGACATTAGACTACCTTCCATAATGACAAGTCCACAATCCATTGGAATAACAAAAATCTCGACAATAGACTACCTTTCATAATGTCAAGGCTACAATCCAATGGAGTAACAAAAATCTGGACAATAGACTACCTTCCATAATGACAAGGCTACCATCCAATGGAGTAACAAAAATCACGACAACAGACTACCTTCCATAATAACAAGGCTACCATCCATTGGAATAATAAAAATCTCGATAATAGACTACCTTACATAATGACAAGGCTACCATCCAATGGAGTAACAAAAATCTAGACAACAGACTACCTTCCATAATGACAAGGCTACCATCCATTGGAGTAACAAAAATCTCAACAATAGACTACCTTCCATAATGACAAGTCTACCATCCATTGGAGTAACAAAAATCTGGACAATACACTACCCTCCATAATGACAAGGCTACAATCCAGTGGAGTAACAAAATTATCAATAAGAGACTACCTTCCATAATGACAAGGCTACCATCCAATGAAGTAACAAAAATCTCGACAACAGACTACCTTCCATAATGACAAGGCTACCATCTATTGGAGTAAGAAAATCGAGACAACAGACTACCTTCCATAATAACAAGCATCCATCTATTGGAATAAAAAAATCTCGACAACAGACTACCTTCCATAATGACAAGGCTACCATCCAATGGAGTAACAAAAATCTAGACAATAGACTACCTTCCATAATGACAAGGCTACCATCCATTGGAATAAAAAAAATCTCGACAACAGACTAACTTCCATAATGACAAGGGTATCATCCATTGGAGAAACAAAAATCTCGACAACAGACTACCTTTCATAATGGCAAGGTTACAATCCAATGGAGTAACAAGAATATGGACAATAAACTACCTTCCATAATGACAAGGCTACCATCCATTGGAATAACAAAAATCTCGACAACAGACTACCTTCCATAATGACAAGGCTACCATCCAATGGAGTAAAAAAAATCTCGACAACAGATTACCTTCCATAATGACAAGGCTACCTTCCTTTGGAGTATGAAAAATCACGACAAAAGGCTACCTTCCATAATAACAAGGCTACCATCCATTGGAATAACAAAAATCACGACAACAGACTACCTTCCATAATGACAAGGCTACCATCCAATGGAGTAACAAAAATCACGACAACAGACTACCTTCCATAATGACAAGTCCATAATCCATTGGAATAACAAAAATCTCGACAATAGACTACCTTCCATAATGGCAAGGCTACAATCCAATGGAGTAACAAAAATCTGGACAATAGACTACCTTCCATAATGACAAGGCTACTATCCATTGGAATAAAAAAAATCTCGACAACAGACTACCTTCCATAATGACAAGTCTACCATCCAATTGAGTAACAAAAATCACGACAACAGACTACCTTCCATAATAACAAGGCTACCATCCATTGGAATAACAAAAATCTCGACAATAGACTACCTTACATAATGACAAGGCTACCATCCAATGGAGTAACAAAAATCTAGACAACAGACTACCTTCCATAATGACAAGGCTACCATCCATTGGAGTAACAAAAATCTTGACAACAGACTACCTTACATAATGACAAGGCAACCATCCATTGGAGTATGAAAAACCACGACAAAAGACTACCTTCCATAATAACAAGGCTACCATCCATTGGAATAACAAAAATTGAGACAACAGACTACCTTCCATAATAACAAGGCTACCATCCATTGGAATAAAAAAAATCTCGACAACAGACTAACTTCCATAATGACAAGGGTATCATCCATTGGAGTAACAAAAATCTCGACAACAGACTACCTTCTATAGTGATAAGTCCATAATCCATTGGAATCACAAAAATCTCGACAATAGACTACCTTTCATAATGGCAAGGTTACAATCCAATGGAGTAACAAAAATATGGACAATAGACTACCTTTATTAATGACAAGGCTACAATCCATTGGAATAACAAAAATCTCGACAACAGACTACCTTCCATAATGACAAGGCTACCATCCAATGGAGTAAAAAAAATCTCGACAACAGACTACCTTCCATAATGACAAGGCTACCATCCATTGGAGTATGAAAAATCACGACAACAGACTGCCTTCCATAATAACAAGGCTACCATCCAATGGAGTAACAAAAATCTAGACATTAGACTACCTTCCATAATGACAAGTCCACAATCCATTGGAATAACAAAAATCTCGACAATAGACTACCTTTCATAATGGCAAGGCTACAATCCAATGGAGTAACAAAAATCTGGACAATAGACTACCTTCCATAATGACAAGGCTACTATCCATTGGAATAAAAAAAATCTCGACAACAGACTACCTTCCATAATGACAAGGCTACCATCCAATGGAGTAACAAAAATCACGACAACAGACTACCTTCCATAATAACAAGGCTACCATCCATTGGAATAACAAAAATCTCGATAATAGACTACCTTACATAATGACAAGGCTACCATCCAATGGAGTAACAAAAATCTAGACAACAGACTACCTTCCATAATGACAAGGCTACCATCCATTGGAGTAACAAAAATCTGGACAATACACTACCCTCCATAATGACAAGGCTACCATCCATTGGAGTAACAAAATTATCAACAAGAGACTACCTTCCATAATGACAAGGCTACAATCCAATGAAGTAACAAAAATCTCGACAACAGACTACCTTCCATAATGACAAGGCTACCATCTATTGGAGTAAGAAAAATCGAGACAACAGACTACCTTCCATAATAACAAGGCTACCATCCATTGGAATAAAAAATTCTCGACAACAGACTACCTTCCATAATGACAAGGCTGCCATCCAATGGAGTAACAAAAATCTAGACAATAGACTACCTTCCATAATGACAAGGCTACCATCCATTGGAATAAAAAAAATCTCGACAACAGACTAACTTCCATAATGACAAGGGTATCATCCATTGGAGAAACAAAAATCTCGACAACAGACTACCTTTCATAATGGCAAGGTTACAATCCAATGGAGTAACAAGAATATGGACAATAAACTACCTTCCATAATGACAAGGCTACCATCCATTGGAATAACAAAAATCTCGACAACAGACTACCTTCCATAATGACAAGGCTACCATCCAATGGAGTAAAAAAAATCTCGACAACAGATTACCTTCCATAATGACAAGGCTACCTTCCTTTGGAGTATGAAAAATCACGACAAAAGGCTACCTTCCATAATAACAAGGCTACCATTCATTGGAATAACAAAAATCACGACAACAGACTACCTTCCATAATGACAAGGCTACCATCCAATAGAGTAACAAAAATCACGACAACAGACTACCTTCCATAATAACAAGGCTACCATCCATTGGAATATCAAAAATCTCGACAACAGACTACCTTCCATAATGACAAGGCTACCATCCAATGGAGTAACAAAAATCTAGACAACAGACTACCTTCCATAATGACAAGGCTACCATCCATTGGAGTAACAAAAATCTCAACAACAGACTACCTTCAATAATGACAAGTCTACCATCCATTGGAGTAACAAAAATCTGGACAATAAACTACCTTCCATAATGACAAGGCTACCATCCATTGGAGTAACAAAATTATCAACAAGAGACTATCTTCCATAATGACAAGGCTACCATCCAAAGGAGTAACAAAAATCTCGACAACAGACTACCTTCCATAATGACAAGGCTACCATCCATTGGAGTAAGAAAAATCGAGACAACAGACTACCTTCCATAATAACAAGGCTACTATCCATTGGAATAACAAAAATATCGACAACAGACTACCTTCCATAATGACAAGGCTACCATTCAATGGAGTAACAAAAATCTCGACAACAGACTACCTTCCATAGCGACAAGTCCATAATCCATTGGAATAACAAAAATCTCGACAACAGACTACCTTTCATAATGGCAAGGTTACAATCCAATGGAGTAACAAAAATATGGACAATAGACTACCTTCCATAATGACAAGGCTACCATCCATTGGAATAAAAAAAATCTTGACAACAGACTACCTTCCATAATGACAAGGCTACCATCCAATGGAGTAAAAAAAATCTCGACAATAGACTACCTTCCATAATGACAAGGCTACCATCCATTGGAGTATGAAAAATCACGACAAAAGACTACCTTCCATAATGACAAGACTACCATCCATTGGAATAACAAAAATCACAACAACAGACTACCTTCCATAATAAAAAGGCTACCATCCATTGGAATAACAAAAATCTCGACAACATACTACCTTCCATAATGACAACGCTACTACCATCCAATGGAGTAACAAAAATCTAGACAATAGACTACCTTCCATAATGACAAGTCCACAATCCATTGGAATAACAAAAATCTCGACAACAGACTACCTTTCATAAAGGCAAGGCTACAATCCAATGGAGTAACAAAAATCTGGACAATAGACTACCTTACATAATGACAAGGCTACTATCCATTGGAATAACAAAAATCTCGACAACAGACTACCTTCCATAATGACAAGGCTACCATCCAATGGAGTAACAAAAATCACGACAACAGACTACCTTCCATAATAACAAGGCTACCATCCATTGGAATAACAAAAATCTCGACACCAGACTACCTTCCATAATGACAAGGCTACCATCCATTGGAGTAACAAAAATCTAGACAACAGACTACCTTCCATAATGACAAGGCTACCATCCATTGTAGTAACAAAAATCTCGACAATAAACTACCTTCCATAATAACAAGGCTACCATCCATTGGAATAACAAAAATCTCGACAACAGACTACCTTCCATAATGACAAGGCTACCATCCAAGGAGTAACAAAAATCTAGACAACAGACTACCTTCCATAATGACAAGGCTACCATCCATTGGAGTAAAAAAATCTCAACAACAGACTACCTTCCATAATGACAAGTCTACCATCCATTGGAGTAACAAAAATCTGGACAATACACTACCTTCCATAATGACAAGGCTACCAACCATTGGAGTAACAAAATTATCAACAAGAGACTACCTTCCATAATGACAAGGCTACCATCCAATGGAGTAAAAAAAATCTCGACAACAGACTACCTTCCATAATGACAAGGCTACCATCCATTGGAGTATGAAAAATCACGACAAAAGACTACCTTCCATAATGACAAGGCTACCATCCATTGGAATAACAAAAATCACAACAACAGACTACCTTCCATAATAAAAAGGCTACCATCCATTGGAATAACAAAAATCTCGACAACATACTACCTTCCATAATGACAAGGCTACTACCATCTAATGGAGTAACATAAATCTAGACAATAGACTACCTTCCATAATGACAAGTCCACAATCCATTGGAATAACAAAAATCTCGACAACAGACTACCTTTCATAATGGCAAGGCTACAATCCAATGGAGTAACAAAAATCTGGACAATAGACTACCTTCCATAATGACAAGGCTACCATCCATTGTAGTAACAAAAATCTCAACAACAGACTACCTTCCATAATAACAAGGCTACCATCCATTGGAATAACAAAAATCTCGACAACAGACTACCTTCCATAATGACAAGGCTACCATCCAATGGAGTAACAAAAATCTAGACAACAGACTACCTTCCATAATGACAAGGCTACCATCCATTGGAGTAACAAAAATCTCAACAACAGACTACCTTCCATAATGACAAGTCTACCATCCATTGGAGTAACAAAAATATGGACAAAAGACTACCTTCCATAATGACAAGGCTACCATCCATTGGAGTAACAAAATTATCAACAAGAGACTACCTTCCATAATGACAAGGCTACCATCCAATGGAGTAACAAAAATCTCGACAACAGACTACCTTCCATAATGACAAGGCTACCATCCATTGGAGTAAGAAAAATCGAGACAACAAACTACCTTCCGTAATAACAAGGCTACCATCCATTGGAATAACAAAAATCTCGACAACAGACTACCTTCAAATATGACAAGGCTACAATCCAATGGAGTAACAAAAATCTGGACAATAGACTACCTTCCATAATGACAAGGCTACCATCCATTGTAGTAACAAAAATCACGACAACAGACTACCTTCCATAATAACAAGGCTACCATCCATTGGAATAACAAAAATTTTGACAACAGACTACCTTTCATAATGACAAGGCTACCATCCAATGGAGTAACAAAAATCTAGACAACAGACTACCTTCCATAATGACAAGGCTACCATCCATTGGAGTAACAAAAATCTCAACAACAGACTACCTTCCATAATGACAAGTCTACCATCCATTGGAGTAACAAAAATATGGACAAAAGACTACCTTCCATAATGACAAGGCTACCATCCATTGGAGTAACAAAATTATCAACAAGAGACTACCTTCCATAATGACAAGGCTACCATCCAATGGAGTAACAAAAATCTCGACAACAGACTACCTTCCATAATGACAAGGCTACCATCCATTGGAGTAAGAAAAATCGAGACAACAAACTACCTTCCGTAATAACAAGGCTACCATCCATTGGAATAACAAAAATCTCGACAACAGACTACCTTCAAATATGACAAGGCTACCATCCATTGGAGTAACAAAAATCTCAACAACAGACTACCTTCCATAATGACAAGGCTACCATCCAATGTAGTAACAAAAATCACGACAACAGACTACCTTCCATAATAACAAGGCTACCATCCATTGGAATAACAAAAATTTCGACAATAGACTACCTTTCATAATGACAAGGCTACCATCCAATGGAGTAACAGAAATCTAGACAACAGACTACCTTCCATAATGACAAGGCTACCATCCAATGGAGTAACAAAAATCTAGACAACATACTACCTTCCATAATAACAAGGCTACCATCCATTGGAATAAAAAAAATCTCGACAACTGACTACCTTCCATAATAACAAGGCTAACATCCGTTGGAATAACAAAAATCACGACAACAGACTACCTACCATAATAACAAGGCTACCATCCAGGGAATAACAAAAATCTCAACAACATACTACCTTCCATAATGACAAGGCTACTACCATCAATTGGAATAACAAAAATCTCGACAAAAGACTATCTTTCACAATGGCAAGGCTACAATCCAATGGAGTAACAAAAATCTGGACAATAGACTACCTTCCATAATGACAAGGCTACTATCCATTGGAATAACAAAAATCTCGACAACATACTACCTTCCATAATGACAAGGCTACCATCCAATGGAGTAACAAAAATCACGACAACAGACTACCTTCCATAATAACAAGGCTACCATCCAATGGAGTAACAAAAATCACGACAACATACTACCTTCCATAATAACAAGGCTACCATCGATTGGAATAACAAAAATCTCGACAACAGACTACCTTACATAATGACAAGGCTACCATCCAATGGAGTAACAAAAATCTAGACAACAGACTACCTTCCATAATTACAAGGCTACCATCCATTGGAGTAACAAAAATCTCAACAACAGACTACCTTCCATAATGTCAAGTCTACCATCCATTGGAGTAACAAAAATCTGAACAATACACTACCTTCCATAATGACAAGGCTACCATCCATTGGAGTAACAAAATTATCAACAAGAGTCTACCTTCCATAATCACAAGGCTGCTATCCAATGGAGTAACAAAAATCTCGACAACAGACTACCTTCCATTATGACAAGGCTACCATCCATTGGAGTAAGAAAAATCGAGACAACAGACTACCTTCCATAATAACAAGGCTACCATCCATTGGAATAACAAAAATCTCGACAACAGACTGACTTCCATAATGACAAGGCTACCATCTAATGGAGTAACAAAAATCTAGACAACATACTACCTTCCATAATGACAAGTCTACCATCCAGTGGAATAAAAAAAATCTCGACAATAGACTAACTTCCATAATGACAACGGTATCATCCATTGGAGTAACAAAAATCTCGACAACCGACTACCTTCTATAGTGACAAGTCCATAATCCATTGGAATAACAAAAATCTCGACAACAGACTACCTTTCATAATGGCAAGGTTACAATCCAATGGAGTAACAAAAATATGGACAATAGACTACCTTCCATAATGACAAGGCTACCATTCATTGGAATAACAAAAATCTCGACAACAGACTACCTTCCATAAAGACAAGGCTACCAGCCAATGGAGTAAAAAAAATCTCGACAACAGACTCCCTTACATAATGACAAGGCTACCATCCATTGGAGTATGAAAAATCACGACAAAAGACTACCTTCCATAATAACAAGGCTACCATCCATTGGAATAACAAAAATCACGACAACAGAGTACCTTCCATAATAACGAGGCTACCATCCATTGGAATAAGAAAAATCTCGACAACATACTACCTTCCATAATGACAAGGCTACTACCATCCAATGGAGTAACAAAAATCTAGACAATAGACTACCTTCCATAATGACAAGTCCACAATCCATTGGAATAACAAAAATCTCGACAACAGACTACCTTTCGTAATGGCAAGGCTACAATCCAATGAAGTAACGAAAATCTGGACAATAGACTACCTTCCATAATGACAAGGCTACTATCCATTGGATTAACACAAATCTCGACAACAGACTACCTTCCATAATGACAAGGCTACCATCCAATGGAGTAACAAAAATCTAGACAACAGACTACCTTCCATAATAACAAGGCTACCATCCATTGGAATAACAAAAATATCGACAACAAACTACCTTCCATAATGACAAGGCTACCATCCAATGGAGTAACAAAAATCTAGAAAACAGACTACCTTCCATAATGACAAGGCTACCATCCATTGGAGTAACAAAAATCTCAACAACAGACTACCTTGCATAATGACAAGTCTACCATCCATTGGAGTAACAAAAATCTGGACAATACACTACCTGCCATAATGACAAGGCTACCATCCATTGGAGTAACAAAATTATCAGCAAGAGACTACCTTCCATAATGACAAGGCTACCATCCAATGGAGTAACAAAAATATCGACAACAGACTACCTTCCATAATGACAAGGCTACCATCCATTAGAGTAAGAAAAATCGAGACAACAGACTACCTTCCATAATGACAAGGCTACCATCCATTGGAATAAACAAAATCTCGACAACAGACTAACTTCCATAATGACAAGGGTATCATCCATTGGAGAAACAAAAATCTCGACAACAGACTACCTTTCATAATGGCAAGGTTACAATCCAATGGAGTAACAAAAATATGGACAATAAACTACCTTCCATAATGACAAGGCTACCATCAATTGGAATAACAAAAATCTCGACAACAGACTACCTTCCATAATGACAAGGCTACCATCCAATGGAGTAAAAAAAATCTCGACAACAGATTACCTTCCATAATGACAAGGCTACCATCCCTTAGAGTATGAAAAATCACGACAAAAGGCTACCTTCCATAATAACAAGGCTACCATCCATTTGAATAACAAAAATCACGACAACAGACTACCTTACATAATAACAAGGCTACCATCCATTGGAATAACAAAAACCTCAACAACATACTACCTTCCATAATGACAAGGCTACTACCATCCAATGGAGTAACAAAAATCTAGACAATAGACTACCTTCCATAATGACAAGTCCACAATCCATTGGAATAACAAAAATCTCGACAACAGACTACCTTTTATAATGGCAAGGCTACAATCCAATGGAGTAACAAAAATCTGGGCAATAGACTACCTTCCATAATGACAAGGCTACTATCCATTGGAATAACAAAAATCTCGACAACAGACTACCTTCCATAATGACAAGGCTACCATCCAATGGAGTAACAAAAATCTAGACAACAGACTACCTTCCATAATAACAAGGCTACCATCCATTGGAATAACAAAAATATCGACAACAAACTACCTTCCATAATGACAAGGCTACCATCCAATGGAGTAACAAAAATCTAGAAAACAGACTACCTTCCATAATGACAAGGCTACCATCCATTGGAGTAACAAAAATCTCAACAACAGACTACCTTGCATAATGACAAGTCTACCATCCATTGGAGTAACAAAAATCTGGACAATACACTACCTTCCATAATGACAAGGCTACCATCCATTGGAGTAACAAAATTATCAGCAAGAGACTACCTTCCATAATGACAAGGCTACCATCCAATGGAGTAACAAAAATATCGACAACAGACTACCTTCCATAATGACAAGGCTACCATCCATTAGAGTAAGAAAAATCGAGACAACAGACTACCTTCCATAATAACAAGGCTACCATTCATTGGAATAAAAAAATCTCGACAACAGACTACCTTCCATAATGACAAGGCTACCATCCAATCGAGCAACAAAAATCTAGACAACAGACTACCTTCCATAATGACAAGGCTACCATCCATTGGAATAAAAAAAATCTCGACAACAGACTAACTTCCATAATGACAAGGGTATCATCCATTGGAGAAACAAAAATCTCGACAACAGACTACCTTTCATAATGGAAAGGTTACAATCCAATGGAGTAACAAAAATACGGACAATAAACTACCTTCCATAATGACAAGGCTACCATCAATTGGAATAACAAAAATCTCGACAAGAGACTACCTTCCATAATGACAAGGCTACCATCCAATGGAGTAAAAAAAATCTCGACAACAGATTACCTTCCATAATGACAAGGCTACCATCCCTTGGAGTATGAAAAATCACGACAAAAGGCTACCTTCCATAATAACAAGGCTACCATCCATTTGAATAACAAAAATCACGACAACAGACTACCTTCCATAATAACAAGGCTACCATCCATTGGAATAACAAAAACCTCAACAACATACTACCTTCCATAATGACAAGGCTACTACCATCCAATGGAGTAACAAAAATCTAGACAATAGACTACCTTCCATAATGACAAGTCCACATTCCATTGGAATAACAAAAATCTCGACAACAGACTACCTTTTATAATGGCAAGGCTACAATCCAATGGAGTAACACAAATCTGGACAATAGACTACCTTCCATAATGACAAGGCTACTATCCATTGGAATAACAAAAATCTCGACAACAGACTACCTTCCATAATGACAAGGCTACCATCCAATGGAGTAACAAAAATCTAGACAACAAACTACCTTCCATAATGACAAGGCTACCATCCATTGGAGTAACAAAAATCTCAACAACAGACTACCTTGCATAATGACAAGTCTACCATCCATTGGAGTAACAAAAATCTGGACAATACACTACCTTCCATAATGACAAGGCTACCATCCATTGGAGTAACAAAATTATCAGCAAGAGACTACCTTCCATAATGACAAGGCTACCATCCAATGGAGTAACAAAAATATCGACAACAGACTACCTTCCATAATGACAAGGCTACCATCCATTAGAGTAAGAAAAATCGAGACAACAGACTACCTTCCATAATAACAAGGCTACCATCCATTGGAATAAAAAAATCTCGACAACAGACTACCTTCCATAATGACAAGGCTACCATCCAATCGAGTAACAAAAATCTAGACAACAGACTACCTTCCATAATGA
This sequence comes from Vicia faba, assembly GCA_948472305.1. Taxonomy (NCBI): domain Eukaryota; kingdom Viridiplantae; phylum Streptophyta; class Magnoliopsida; order Fabales; family Fabaceae; genus Vicia; species Vicia faba. Next base: position 613,683,369 of record OX451741.1, read on the forward strand.
CAAGGCTACCATCCATTGGAATAAAAAAAATCTCGACAACAGACTAACTTCCATAATGACAAGGGTATCATCCATTGGAGAAACAAAAATCTCGACAACAGACTACCTTTCATAATGGCAAGGTTACAATCCAATGGAGTAACAAAAATATGGACAATAAACTACCTTCCATAATGACAAGGCTACCATCAATTGGAATAACAAAAATCTCGACAACAGACTACCTTCCATAATGACAAGGCTACCATCCAATGGAGTAAAAAAAATCTCGACAACAGATTACCTTCCATAATGACAAGGCTACCATCCCTTGGAGTATGAAAAATCACGACAAAAGGCTACCTTCCATAATAACAAGGCTACCATCCATTTGAATAACAAAAATCACGACAACAGACTACCTTCCATAATAACAAGGCTACCATCCATTGGAATAACAAAAACCTCAACAACATACTACCTTCCATAATGACAAGGCTACTACCATCCAATGGAGTAACAAAAATCTAGACAATAGACTACCTTCCATAATGACAAGTCCACAATCCATTGGAATAACAAAAATCTCGACAACAGACTACCTTTTATAATGGCAAGGCTACAATCCAATGGAGTAACAAAAATCTGGTCAATAGACTACCTTCCATAATGACAAGGCTACTATCCATTGGAATAACAAAAATCTCGACAACAGACTACCTTCCATAATGACAAGGCTACCATCCAATGGAGTAACAAAAATCTAGACAACAAACTACCTTCCATAATAACAAGGCTACCATCCATTGGAATAACAAAAATATCGACAACAAACTACCTTCCATAATGACAAGGCTACCATCCAATGGAGTAACAAAAATCTAGACAACAGACTACCTTCCATAATGACAAGGCTACCATCCGTTGGAGTAACAAAAATCTCAACAACAGACTACCTTGCATAATGACAAGTCTTCCATCCATTGGAGTAACAAAAATCTGGACAATACACTACCTTCCATAATGACAAGGCTACCATCCAATGGAGTAAAAAAAATCTCGACAACAGATTACCTTCCATAATGACAAGGCTACCATCCATTGGAGTATGAAAAATCACGACAAAAGGATACCTTCCATAATAACAAGGCTACCATCCATTTGAATAACAAAAATCACGACAACAAACTACCTTCCATAATAACAAGGCTACCATCCATTGGAATAACAAAAACCTCAACAACATACTACCTTCCATAATGACAAGGCTACTACCATCCAATGGAGTAACAAAAATCTAGACAATAGACTACCTTCCATAATGACAAGTCCACAATCCATTGGAATAAAAAAAATCTCGACAACTGACTACCTTTCATAATGGCAAGGCTACAATCCAATGGAGTAACAAAAATCTGGACAATAGACTACCTTCCATAATGACAAGGCTACTATCCATTGGAATAACAAAAATCTCGACAACAGACTACCTTCCATAATGACAAGGCTACCATCCAATGGAGTAACAAAAATCTAGACAACAGACTACCTTCCATAATGACAAGGCTACCATCCATTGGAGTAACAAAAATCTCAACAACAGACTACCTTGCATAATGACAAGTCTACCATCCATTGGAGTAACAAAAATCTGGACAATACACTACCTTCCATAATGAAAAGGCTACCATCCATTGGAGTAACAAAATTATCAACAAGAGACTAGCTTCCATAATGACAAGGCTACCATCCAATGGAGTAACAAAAATCTCGACAACAGACTACCTTCCATAATGACAAGGCTACCATCCATTGGAGTAAAAAAAATCGAGACAACAGACTACCTTCCATAATAACAAGGCTGCCATCCATTGGAATAACAAAAATCTCGACAACAGACTATCTTCCATAATGACAAAGCTACCATCCAATGGAGTAACAAAAATCTAGACAACAGACTACCTTTCATAATGACAGGGCTACCATCCATTGGAATAAAAAAAATCTCGACAACAGACTAACTTCCATAATGACAAGGGTATCATCCATTGGAGTAACAAAAATCTCGACAATAGACTACCTTCCATAGTGACAAGTCCATAATCCATTGGAATAACAAAAATCTCGAAAACAGACTACCTTTCATAATGGCAAGGTTACAATCCAATGGAGTAAGAAAAATATGGACAATAGACTACCTTCCATAATGACAAGGCTACCATCCATTGGAATAACAAAAATCTCGACAACAGACTACCTTCCATAATGACAAGGCTACCATCCAATGGAGTAAAAAAAATCTCGACAACAGACTACCATCCATAATGACAAGGCTACCATCCATTAGAGTAAGAAAAATCGAGACAACAGACTACCTTCCATAATGACAAGGCTACCATCCATTGGAATAAAAAAATCTCGACAACAGACTACCTTCCATAATGACAAGGCTACCATCCAATCGAGTAACAAAAATCTAGACAACAGACTACCTTCCATAATGACAAGGCTACCATCCATTGGAATAAAAAAAATATCGACAACAGACTAACTTCCATAATGACAAGGGTATCATCCTTTGGAGAAACAAAAATCTCGACAACAGACTACCTTTCATAATGGCAAGGTTACAATCCAATGGAGTAACAAAAATATGGACAATAAACTACCTTCCATAATGGCAAGGCTACCATCAATTGGAATAACAAAAATCTCGACAACAGACTACCTTCCATAATGACAAGGCTACCATCCAATGGAGTAAAAAAAACTCGACAACAGATTACCTTCCATAATGACAAGGCTACCATCCATTGGAGTATGAAAAATCACGACAAAAGGCTACCTTCCATAATAACAAGGCTACCATCCATTTGAATAACAAAAATCACGACAACAGACTAACTTCCATAATAACAAGGCTACCATCCATTGGAATAACAAAAACCTCAACAACATACTACCTTCCATAATGACAAGGCTACTACCATCCAATGGAGTAACAAAAATCTAGACAATAGACTACCTTCCATAATAACAAGTCCACAATCCATTGGAATAAAAAAAATCTCGACAACTGACTACCTTTCATAATGGCAAGGCTACAATCCAATGGAGTAACAAAAATCAGGACAATAGACTACCTTCCATAATGACAAGGCTAATATCCATTGGAATAACAAAAATCTCGACAACAGACTACCTTCCATAATGACAAGGCTACCATCCAATGGAGTAACAAAAATCTAGACAACAGACTACCTTACATAATGACAAGGCTACCATCCATTGGAGTAACAAAAATCTCAACAACAGACTACCTTGCATAATGACAAGTCTACCATCCATTGGAGTAACAAAAATCTGGACAATACACTACCTTCCATAATGACAAGGCTACCAACCATTGGAGTAACAAAATTATCAACAAGAGACTACATTCCATAATGACAAGGCTACCATCCAATGGAGTAACAAAAATCTCGACAACAGACTACCTTCCATAATGACAAGGCTACCATCCATTGGAGTAAAAAAAATCGAGACAACAGACTACCTTCCATAATAACAAGGCTGCCATCCATTGGAATAACAAAAATCTCGACAACAGACTATCTTCCATAATGACAAGGCTACCATCCAATGGAGTAACAAAAATCTAGACAACAGACTACCTTCCATAATGACAGGGCTACCATCCATTGGAATAAAAAAAATCTCGACAACAGACTAACTTCCATAATGACAAGGGTATCATCCATTGGAGTAACAAAAATCTCGACAATAAACTACCTTCCATAGTGACAAGTCCATAATCCATTGGAATAACAAAAATCTCGAAAACAGACTACCTTTCATAATGGCAAGGTTACAATCCAATGGAGTAAGAAAAATATGGACAATAGACTACCTTCCATAATGACAAAGCTACCATCCATTGGAATAACAAAAATCTCGACAACAGACTACCTTCCATAATGACAAGGCTACCATCCAATGGAGTAAAAAAAATCTCGACAACAGACTACCATCCATAATGACAAGGCTACCATCCATTAGAGTAAGAAAAATCGAGACAACAGACTACCTTCCATAATGACAAGGCTACCATCCATTGGAATAAAAAAATCTCGACAACAGACTACCTTCCATAATGACAAGGCTACCATCCAATCGAGTAACAAAAATCTAGACAACAGACTACCTTCCATAATGACAAGGCTACCATCCATTGGAATAAAAAAAATATCGACAACAGACTAACTTCCATAATGACAAGGGTATCATCCTTTGGAGAAACAAAAATCTCGACAACAGACTACCTTTCATAATGGCAAGGTTACAATCCAATGGAGTAACAAAAATATGGACAATAAACTACCTTCCATAATGACAAGGCTACCATCAATTGGAATAACAAAAATCTCGACAACAGACTACCTTCCATAATGACAAGGCTACCATCCAATGGAGTAAAAAAAATCTCGACAACAGATTACCTTCCATAATGACAAGGCTACCATCCATTGGAGTATGAAAAATCACGACAAAAGGCTACCTTCCATAATAACAAGGCTACCATCCATTTGAATAACAAAAATCACGACAACAGACTAACTTCCATAATAACAAGGCTACCATCCATTGGAATAACAAAAACCTCAACAACATACTACCTTCCATAATGACAAGGCTACTACCATCCAATGGAGTAACAAAAATCTAGACAATAGACTACCTTCCATAATGACAAGTCCACAATCCATTGGAATAAAAAAAATCTCGACAACTGACTACCTTTCATAATGGCAAGGCTACAATCCAATGGAGTAACAAAAATCTGGACAATAGACTACCTTCCATAATGACAAGGCTACTATCCATTGGAATAACAAAAATCTCGACAACAGACTACCTTCCATAATGACAAGGCTACCATCCAATGGAGTAACAAAAATCTAGACAACAGACTACCTTACATAATGACAAGGCTACCATCCATTGGAGTAACAAAAATCTCAACAACAGACTACCTTGCATAATGACAAGTCTACCATCCATTGGAGTAACAAAAATCTGGACAATACACTACCTTCCATAATGACAAGGCTACCATCCATTGGAGTAACAAAATTATCAACAAGAGACTACATTCCATAATGACAAGGCTACCATCCAATGGAGTAACAAAAATCTCGACAACAGACTACCTTCCATAATGACAAGGCTACCATCCATTGGAGTAAAAAAAATCGAGACAACAGACTACCTTCCATAATAACAAGGCTGCCATCCATTGGAATAACAAAAATCTCGACAACAGACTATCTTCCATAATGACAAGGCTACCATCCAATGGAGTAACAAAAATCTAGACAACAGACTACCTTCCATAATGACAGGGCTACCATCCATTGGAATAAAAAAAATCTCGACAACAGACTAACTTCCATAATGACAAGGGTATCATCCATTGGAGTAACAAAAATCTCGACAATAAACTACCTTCCATAGTGACAAGTCCATAATCCATTGGAATAACAAAAATCTCGAAAACAGACTACCTTTCATAATGGCAAGGTTACAATCCAATGGAGTAAGAAAAATATGGACAATAGACTACCTTCCATAATGACAAAGCTACCATCCATTGGAATAACAAAAATCTCGACAACAGACTACCTTCCATAATGACAAGGCTACCATCCAATGGAGTAAAAAAAATCTCGACAACAGACTACCATCCATAATGACAAGGCTACCATCCATTAGAGTAAGAAAAATCGAGACAACAGACTACCTTCCATAATGACAAGGCTACCATCCATTGGAATAAAAAAATCTCGACAACAGACTACCTTCCATAATGACAAGGCTACCATCCAATCGAGTAACAAAAATCTAGACAACAGACTACCTTCCATAATGACAAGGCTACCATCCATTGGAATAAAAAAAATATCGACAACAGACTAACTTCCATAATGACAAGGGTATCATCCTTTGGAGAAACAAAAATCTCGACAACAGACTACCTTTCATAATGGCAAGGTTACAATCCAATGGAGTAACAAAAATATGGACAATAAACTACCTTCCATAATGACAAGGCTACCATCAATTGGAATAACAAAAATCTCGACAACAGACTACCTTCCATAATGACAAGGCTACCATCCAATGGAGTAAAAAAAATCTCGACAACAGATTACCTTCCATAATGACAAGGCTACCATCCATTGGAGTATGAAAAATCACGACAAAAGGCTACCTTCCATAATAACAAGGCTACCATCCATTTGAATAACAAAAATCACGACAACAGACTAACTTCCATAATAACAAGGCTACCATCCATTGGAATAACAAAAACCTCAACAACATACTACCTTCCATAATGACAAGGCTACTACCATCCAATGGAGTAACAAAAATCTAGACAATAGACTACCTTCCATAATGACAAGTCCACAATCCATTGGAATAAAAAAAATCTCGACAACTGACTACCTTTCATAATGGCAAGGCTACAATCCAATGGAGTAACAAAAATCTGGACAATAGACTACCTTCCATAATGACAAGGCTACTATCCATTGGAATAACAAAAATCTCGACAACGGACTACCTTCCATAATGACAAGGCTACCATCCAATGGAGTAACAAAAATCTAGACAACAGACTACCTTACATAATGACAAGGCTACCATCCATTGGAGTAACAAAAATCTCAACAACAGACTACCTTGCATAATGACAAGTCTACCATCCATTGGAGTAACAAAAATCTGGACAATACACTACCTTCCATAATGACAAGGCTACCATCCATTGGAGTAACAAAATTATCAACAAGAGACTACATTCCATAATGACAAGGCTACCATCCAATGGAGTAACAAAAATCTCGACAACAGACTACCTTCCATAATGACAAGGATACCATCCATTGGAGTAAAAAAAATCGAGACAACAGACTACCTTCCATAATAACAAGGCTGCCATCCATTGGAATAACAAAAATCTCGACAACAGACTATCTTCCATAATGACAAGGCTACCATCCAATGGAGTAACAAAAATCTAGACAACAGACTACCTTCCATAATGACAGGGCTACCATCCATTGGAATAAAAAAAATCTCGACAACAGACTAACTTCCATAATGACAAGGGTATCATCCATTGGAGTAACAAAAATCTCGACAATAGACTACCTTCCATAGTGACAAGTCCATAATCCATTGGAATAACAAAAATCTCGAAAACAGACTACCTTTCATAATGGCAAGGTTACAATCCAATGGAGTAAGAAAAATATGGACAATAGACTACCTTCCATAATGACAAGGCTACCATCCATTGGAATAACAAAAATCTCGACAACAGACTACCTTCCATAATGACAAGGCTACCATCCAATGGAGTAAAAAAAATCTCGACAACAGACTACCATCCATAATGACAAGGCTACCATCCATTAGAGTAAGAAAAATCGAGACAATAAACTACCTTCCATAATGACAAGGCTACCATCCATTGGAATAAAAAAATCTCGACAACAGACTACCTTCCATAATGACAAGGCTACCATCCAATCGAGTAACAAAAATCTAGACAACAGACTACCTTCCATAATGACAAGGCTACCATCCATTGGAATAAAAAAAATCTCGACAACAGACTAACTTCCATAATAACAAGGGTATCATCCATTGGAGAAACAAAAATCTCGACAACAGACTACCTTTCATAATGGCAAGGTTACAATCCAATGGAGTAACAAAAATATGGACAATAAACTACCTTCCATAATGACAAGGCTACCATCAATTGGAATAACAAAAATCTCGACAACAGACTACCTTCCATAATGACAAGGCTACCATCCAATGGAGTAAAAAAAATCTCGACAACAGATTACCTTCCATAATGACAAGGCTACCATCCATTGGAGTATGAAAAATCACGACAAAAGGCTACCTTCCATAATAACAAGGCTACCATCCATTTGAATAACAAAAATCACGACAACAGACTAACTTCCATAATAACAAGGCTACCATCCATTGGAATAACAAAAACCTCAACAACATACTACCTTCCATAATGACAAGGCTACTACCATCCAATGGAGTAACAAAAATCTAGACAATAGACTACCTTCCATAATGACAAGTCCACAATCCATTGGAATAACAAAAATCTCGACAACTTACTACCTTTCATAATGGCAAGGCTACAATCCAATGGAGTAACAAAAATCTGGACAATAGACTACCTTCCATAATGACAAGGCTACTATCCATTGGAATAACAAAAATCTCGACAACAGACTACCTTCCATAATGACAAGGCTACCATCCAATGGAGTAACAAAAATCTAGACAATAGACTACCTTCCATAATGACAAGGCTACCATCCATTGGAGTAACAAAAATCTCAACAACAGACTACCTTGCATAATGACAAGTCTACCATCCATTGGAGTAACAAAAATCTGGACAATACACTACCTTCCATAATGACAAGGCTACCATCCATTGGAGTAACAAAATTATCAACAAGAGACTACCTTCCATAATGACAAGGCTACCATCCAATGGAGTAACAAAAATCTCGACAACAGACTACATTCCATAATGACAAGGCTACCATCCATTGGAGTAAAAAAAATCGAGACAACAGACTACCTTCCATAATAACAAGGCTGCCATCCATTGGAATAACAAAAATCTCGACAACAGACTATGTTCCATAATGACAAGGCTACCATCCAATGGAGTAACAAAAATCTAGACAACAGACTACCTTCCATAATGACAGGGCTACCATCCATTGGAATAAAAAAAATCTCGACAACAGACTAACTTCCATAATGACAAGGGTATCATCCATTGGAGTAACAAAAATCTCGACAATAGACTACCTTCCATAGTGACAAGTCCATAATCCATTGGAATAACAAAAATCTCGAAAACAGACTACCTTTCATAATGGCAAGGTTACAATCCAATGGAGTAACAAAAATATGGACAATAGACTACCTTCCATAATGACAAGGCTACCATCCATTGGAATAACAAAAATCTCGACAACAGACTACCTTCCATAATGACAAGGCTACCATCCAATGGAGTAACAAAAATCTAGACAACAGACTACCTTCCATAATGACAAGGCTACCATCCATTGGAGTATGAAAATTCACGACAAAAGACTACCTTCCATAATGACAAGGCTACCATCCATTGGAATAACAAAAATCACGACAACAGACTACCTTCCATAATAACAAGGCTACCATCCATTGGAATAACAAAAATCTCGACAACAGACTACCTTTCATTATGGCAAGGCTACTACCATACAATGGAATAACAAAAATCTCGACAACAGACTACCTTCCATAACGACAAGGCTACCATCCAATGGAGTAACAAAAATCACGACAACAAACTACCTTCCATAATGACAAGGCTAACATCCAATGGAGTAACAAAAATCACGACAACAAACTACCTTCCATAATGACAAGGCTACCATCCATTGGAATAACAAAAATCTCGACAACAGACTACCTTCCATAATGACAACGCTACCATCCAATGGAGTAACAAAAATCTAGACAACAGACTACCTTCCATAATGACAAGGCTACCATCCATTGGAGTAACAAAAATCTCAACAACAGACTACCTTCCATAATGACAAGTCTACCATCCATTGGAGTAACAAAAATCTGGACAATACACTAACTTCCATAATGACAAGGCTACCATCCATTGGAGTAACAAAATTATCAACAAGAGACTACCTTCCATAATGACAAGGCTACCATCCAATGGAGTAACAAAAATCTCGACAACAGACTACCTTCCATAATGACAAGGCTACCATCCATTGGAGTCAAAAAAATCGAGACAACAGACTACCTTCCATAATAACAAGGCTGCCATCCATTGGAATAACAAAAATCTCGACAACAGACTATCTTCCATAATGACAAGGCTACCATCCAATGGAGTAACAAAAATCTGGACAATAGACTACCTTCCATAATGACAAGGCTACCATCCATTGGAATAACAAAAATCTCGACAACAGACTAACTTCCATAATGACAAGGCTACCATCCAATGGAGTAACAAAAATAACGACAACAGACTACCTTCCATAGTGACAAGTCCATAATCCATTGGAATAACAAAAATCTCGAAAACAGACTACCTTTCATAATGGCAAGGTTACAATCCAATGGAGTAACAAAAATATGGACAATAGACTACCTTCCATAATGAAAAGGCTACCATCCATTGGAATAACAAAAATCTCGACAACAGACTACCTTCCATAATGACAAGGCTACCATCCAATGGAGTAAAAAAAATCTCGACAACAGACTACCTTCCATAATGACAAGGCTACCATCCATTGGAGTATGAAAATTCACGACAAAAGACTACCTTCCATAATAACAAGGCTACCATCCATTGGAATAACAAAAATCACGACAACAGACTAACTTCCATAATAACAAGGCTACCATCCATTGGAATAACAAAAATCTCAACAACATACTACCTTCCATAATGACAAGGCTACTACCATACAATGGAGTAACAAAAATCTAGACAATAGACTACCTTCCATAATGACAAGTCCACAATCCATTGGAATAACAAAAATCTCGACAACAGACTACCTTCCATAACGACAAGGCTACCATCCAATGGAGTAACAAAAATCACGACAACAGACTACCTTCCATAATGACAAGGCTACCATCCATTTGAATAACAAAAATCTCGACAACAGACTACCTTCCATAATGACAAGGCTACCATCCAATGGAGTAACAAAAATCTAGACAACAAACTACCTTCGATAATGACAAGGCTACCATCCATTGGAGTAACAAAAATCTAAACAACAGACTACCTTCCATAATGACAAGTCTACCATCCATTGGAGTAACAAAATTATCAACAAGAGACTACCTTCCATAATGACAAGGCTACCATCCATTGTAGTAACAAAAATATCGACAACAAACTACCTTCCATAATGACAAGGCTACCATCCATTGGAGTAAGAAAAATCGAGACAACAGACTACCTTCCATAATAACAAGGCTGCCATCCATTGGAATAACAAAAATCTCGACAACAGACTATCTTCCATAATGACAAGGCTACCATCCAATGGAGTAACAAAAATCTGGACAATAGACTACCTTCCATAATGACAAGGCTACTATCCATTGGAATAACAAAAATCTCGACAACAGACTACCTTCCATAATGACAAGGCTACCATCCAATGGAGTAACAAAAATCACGACAACAGACTACCTTCCATAATAACAAGGCTACCATCCATTGGAATAACAAAAATATCGACAACAAACTACCTTCTATAATGACAAGGCTACCATCCAATGGAGTACCAAAAATCTAGACAACAGACTACCTTCCATAATGACAAGGCTACCATCCATTGGAGTAACAAAAATCTCAACAACAGACTACCTTGCATAATGACAAGTCTACCATCCATTGGAGTAACAAAAATCTGGACAATACACTACCTTCCATAATGACAAGGCTACCATCCATTGGAGTAACAAAATTATCAACAAGAGACTACCTTCCATAATGACAAGGCTACCGTCCAATGGAGTAACAAAAATCTCGACAACAGACTACCTTCCATAATGACAAGGCTACCATCCATTGGAGTAAAAAAAATCGAGACAACAGACTACCTTCCATAATAACAAGGCTGCCATCCATTGGAATAACAAAAATCTCGACAACAGACTATCTTCCATAATGACAAGGCTACCATCCAATGGAGTAACAAAAATCTAGACAACAGACTACCTTCCATAATGACAGGGCTACCATCCATTGGAATAAAAAAAATCTCGACAACAGACTAACTTCAATAATTACAAGGGTATCATCCATTGGAGTAACAAAAATCTCGACAACAGACTACCTTCCATAGTGACAAGTCCATAATCCATTGGAATAACAAAAATCTCGACAACAGACTACCTTTCATAATGGCAAGGTTACAATCCAATGGAGTAACAAAAATATGGACAATAGACTACCTTCCATAATGACAAGGCTACCATCCATTGGAATAACAAAAATCTCGACAACAAACTACCTTCCATAATGACAAGGCTACCATAAAATGGAGTAAAAAAAATCTCGACAACAAACTACCTTCCATAATGTCAAGGCTACCATCCATTGGAGTATGAAAATTCACGACAAAAAACTACCTTCCATAATAACAAGGCTACCATCCATTGGAATAACAAAAATCACGACAACAGACTACCTTCCATAATAACAAGGCTACCATCCATTGGAATAACAAAAATCTCAACAACATACTACCTTCCATAATGACAAGGCTACTACCATACAATGGAGTAACAAAAATCTAGACAATAGACTACCTTCCATAATGACAAGTCCACAATCCATTGGAATAACAAAAATCTCGACAACAGACTACCTTCCATAATGACAAGGCTACCATCCAATGGAGTAACAAAAATCACGACAACAGACTACCTTCCATAATGACAAGGCTACCATCCATTGGAATAACAAAAATCTCGACAACAGACTACCTTCCATAATGACAAGGCTACCATCCAATGGAGTAACAAAAATCTAGACAACAGACTACCTTCCATAATGACAAGGCTACCATCCATTGGAGTAACAAAAATCTAAACAACAGACTACCTTCCATAATGACAAGTCTACCATCCATTGGAGTAACAAAAATATGGACAATATACTACCTTCCATAATGACAAGGCTACCATCCATTGGAGTAACAAAATTATCAACAAGCGACTGCCTTCCATAATGACAAGGCTACCATCCAATGGAATAACAAAAATCTCGACAACAAACTACCTTCCATAATGACAAGGCTACCATCCATTGGAGTAAGAAAAATCGAGACAACAGACTACCTTCCATAATAACAAGGCTGCCATCCATTGGAATAACAAAAATCTTGACAACAGACTATCTTCCATAATTACAAGGCTACCATCCAATGGAGTAACAAAAATCTAGACAACAGACTACCTTCCATAATGACATGGCTACTATCCATTGGAATAACAAAAATCTCGACAACAGACTACCTTCCATAATGACAAGGCTACCATCCAATGGAGTAACAAAAATCACGACAACAGATTACCTTCCATAGTGACAAGGCTACTATCCATTGGAATAACAAAAATCTCGACAATAGACTACCTTCCATAATGACAAGGCTACTACCATCCAATGGAGTAACAAAAATCTAGACAACAGACTACCTTCAATAATGACAAGGCTACCATCCATTGTAGTAACAAAAATCTCAACAACAGACTACCTTCCATAATAACAAGGCTACCATCCATTGGAATAACAAAAATCTCGACAGCAGACTACCTTCCATAATGACAAGGCTACCATCCAATGGAGTAAAAAAAATCTCGACAATAGACTACCTTCCATAATGACAAGGCTACCATCCATTGGAGTATGAAAATTCACGACAAAAGACTACCTTCCATAATAACAAGGCTACCATCCATTGGAATAACAAAAATCACGACAACAGACTACCTTCCATAATAACAAGGCTACCATCCATTGGAATAACAAAAATCTCAACAACATACTACCTTCCATAATGACAAGGCTACTACCATACAATGGAGTAACAAAAATCTAGACTATAGACTACCTTCCATAATGACAAGTCCACAATCCATTGGAATAACAAAAATGTCGACAACAGACTACCTTCCATAATGACAGGGCTACCATCCAACGGAGTAACAAAAATCACGACAACAGACTACCTTCAATAATGACAAGGCTACCATCCATTGGAATAACAAAAATCTCGACAACAGACTACCTTCCATAATGACAAGGCTACCATCCAATGGAGTAACAAAAATCTAGACAACAGACTACCTTCCATAATGACAAGGCTACCATCCATTGGAGTAACAAAAATCTAAACAACAGACTACCTTCCATAATGACAAGTCTACCATCCATTGGAGTAACAAAAATATGGACAATATACTACCTTCCATAATGACAAGGCTACCATCCATTGGAGTAAAAAAATTATCAACAAGCGACTACCTTCCATAATGACAAGGCTACCATCCAATGGAGTAACAAAAATCTCGACAACAAACTACCTTCCATAATGACAAGGCTACCATCCATTGGAGTAACAAAAATCTAGACAACAGACTACCTTCCATAATGACAAGGCTACTATCCATTGGAATAACAAAAATCTCGACAACAGACTACCTTCCATAATTACAAGGCTACCATCCAATGGAGTAACAAAAATCACGATAACAGACTACCTTCCATAATGACAAGGCTACCATCCATTTGAATAACAAAAATCTCGACAACAGACTACCTTCCATAATGACAAGGCTACCATCCAATGGAGTAACAAAAATCTAGACAACAAACTACCTTCGATAATGACAAGGCTACCATCCATTGGAGTAACAAAAATCTAAACAACAGACTACCTTCCATAATGACAAGTCTACCATCCATTGGAGTAACAAAATTATCAACAAGAGACTACCTTCCATAATGACAAGGCTACCATCCAATGGAGTAACAAAAATCTCGACAACAAACTACCTTCCATAATGACAAGGCTACCATCCAATGGAGTAACAAAAATCACGACAACAGACTACCTTCCATAATGACAAGGCTGCCATCCATTGGAATAACAAAAATCTCGACAACAGACTATCTTCCATAATGACAAGGCTACCATCCAATGAAGTAACAAAAATCTGGACAACAGACTACCTTCCATAATGACAAGGCTACCATCCATTGGAGTAACAAAAATCTAAACAACAGACTACCTTCCATAATGACAAGTCTACCATCCAATGGAGTAACAAAAATCACGACAACAGACTACCTTCCATAATAACAAGGCTACCATCCATTGGAATAACAAAAATATCGACAACAAACTACCTTCTATAATGACAAGGCTACCATCCAATGGAGTACCAAAAATCTAGACAACAGACTACCTTCCATAATGACAAGGCTACCATCCATTGGAGTAACAAAAATCTCAACAACAGACTACCTTGCATAATGACAAGTCTACCATCCATTGGAGTAACAAAAATCTGGACAATACACTACCTTCCATAATGACAAGGCTACCATCCATTGGAGTAACAAAATTATCAACAAGAGACTACCTTCCATAATGACAAGGCTACCATCCAATGGAGTAACAAAAATCTCGACAACAGACTACCTTCCATAATGACAAGGCTACCATCCATTGGAGTAACAAAAATCGAGACAACAGACTACCTTCCATAATAACAAGGCTGCCATCCATTGGAATAACAAAAATCTCGACAACAGACTATCTTCCATAATGACAAGGCTACCATCCAATGGAGTAACAAAAATCTAGACAACAGACTACCTTCAATAATGACAAGGCTACCATCCATTGTAGTAACAAAAATCTCAACAACAGACTACCTTCCATAATAACAAGGCTACCATCCATTGGAATAACAAAAATCTCGACAGCAGACTACCTTCCATAATGACAAGGCTACCATCCAATGGAGTAAAAAAAATCTCGACAATAGACTACCTTCCATAATGACAAGGCTACCATCCATTGGAGTATGAAAATTCACGACAAAAGACTACCTTCCATAATAACAAGGCTACCATCCATTGGAATAACAAAAATCACGACAACAGACTACCTTCCATAATAACAAGGCTACCATCCATTGGAATAACAAAAATCTCAACAACATACTACCTTCCATAATGACAAGGCTACTACCATACAATGGAGTAACAAAAATCTAGACTATAGACTACCTTCCATAATGACAAGTCCACAATCCATTGGAATAACAAAAATGTCGACAACAGACTACCTTCCATAATGACAGGGCTACCATCCAACGGAGTAACAAAAATCACGACAACAGACTACCTTCAATAATGACAAGGCTACCATCCATTGGAATAACAAAAATCTCGACAACAGACTACCTTCCATAATGACAAGGCTACCATCCAATGGAGTAACAAAAATCTCGACAACAAACTACCTTCCATAATGACAAGGCTACCATCCATTGGAGTAACAAAAATCTAGACAACAGACTACCTTCCATAATGACAAGGCTACTATCCATTGGAATAACAAAAATCTCGACAACAGACTACCTTCCATAATTACAAGGCTACCATCCAATGGAGTAACAAAAATCACGATAACAGATTACCTTCCATAGTGACAAGGCTACTATCCATTGGAATAACAAAAATCTCGACAACAGACTACCTTCCATAATGACAAGGCTACCATCCAATGGAGTAACAAAAATCTAGACAACAGACTACCTTCAATAATGACAAGGCTACCATCCATTGTAGTAACAAAAATATCAACAACAGACTACCTTCCATAATAACAAGGCTACCATCCATTGGAATAACAAAAATCTCGACAACAGACTACCTTCCATAATGACAAGGCTACCATCCAATGGAGTAACAAAAATCTAGACAACAGACTACCTTCCATAATGACAAGGCTACCATCCATTGGAGTAACAAAAATCTCAACAACAGACTACCTTCCATAATGACAAGGCTACCATCAATTGGAATAACAAAAATCTCAACAACAGACTACCTTCCATAATGACAAGGCTACCATCCAATGGAGTAAAAAAAATCTCGACAACAGATTATCTTCCATAATGACAAGGCTACCATCCATTGGAGTATGAAAAATCACGACAAAAGGCTACCTTCCATAATAACAAGGCTACCATCCATTTAAATAACAAAAATCACGACAACAGACTACCTTCCATAATAACAAGGCTACCATCCATTGGAATAACAAAAACCTCAACAACATACTACCTTCCATAATGACCAGGCTACTACCATCCAACGGAGTAACAAAAATCTAGACAATAGACTACCTTCCATAATGACAAGTCCACAATCCATTGGAATAACAAAAATCTCGACAACAGACTACCTTTCATAATGGCAAGGCTACAATCCAATGGAGTAACAAAAATCTGGACAATAGACTACCTTCCATAATGACAAGGCTACTATCCACTGGAATAACAAAAATATCGACAAAAGACTACCTTCCATAATGACAAGGCTACCATCCAATGGAGTAACAAAAATCACGACAACATACTACCTTCCATAATAACAAGGCTACCATCCATTGGAATAACAAAAATATCGACAACAAACTACCTTCCATAATGACAAGGCTACCATCCAATGGAGTAACAAAAATCTAGACAACAGACTACCTTCCATAATGACAAGGCTACCATCCATTAGAGTAACAAAAATCTCAACAACAGACTACCTTGCA
Organism: Vicia faba; assembly: GCA_948472305.1. Classification (NCBI taxonomy): domain Eukaryota; kingdom Viridiplantae; phylum Streptophyta; class Magnoliopsida; order Fabales; family Fabaceae; genus Vicia; species Vicia faba. The sequence goes on from OX451741.1 coordinate 613,700,861, forward strand.
TAATGACAAGTCTAACATCCATTGGAATAACAAAAATTTCGACAATAGAATACCTTACATAATGACAAGGCTACCATCCAATGGAGTAACAAAAATCTAGACAACAGAGTACCTTCCATAATGACAAGGCTACCATCCAATGGAGTAACAAAAATCTAGACAACATACTACCTTCCATAATGACAAGGCTACCATCCATTGGAATAATAAAAATCTCAACAACATACTACCTTCCATAATGACAAGGCTACTACCATCCATTGGAATAACAAAAATCTCGACAACAGACTACCTTTCATAATGGCAAGGCTACAATCCAATGGAGTAACAAAAATATGGACAATAGACTACCTTCCATAATGACAAGGCTACTATCCATTGGAATAACAAAAATCTCGACAACATACTACCTTTCATAATGACAAGGCTACCATCCAATGGAGTAACAAAAATCACGACAACAGACTACCTTCCATAATAACAAGGCTACCATCCAATGGAGTAACAAAAATCACGACAACATACTACCTTCCATAATAACAAGGCTACCATCCATTAGAATAACAAAAATCTCGACAACAGACTACCTTCCATAATGACAAGGCTACCATCCAATGGAGTAACAAAAATCTCGACAACAGACTACCTTCCATAATGACAAGGCTACCATCCATTGGAATAAAAAAAATCTCGACAACAGATTATCTTCCATAATGACAAGGCTACCATCCATTGGAGTATGAAAAATCACGACAAAAGGCTACCTTCCATAATAACAAGGCTACCATCCATTTGAATAACAAAAATCACGACAACAGACTACCTTCCATAATGACAAGGCTGCCATCCAATGGAGTAACAAAAATCTCGACAACAGACTACCTTCCATAATGACAAGGCTACCATCCATTGGAGTAAGAAAAATCTCGACAACAGACTACCTTCCATAATAACAAGGCTACCATCCATTGGAATAACAAAAATCTCGACAACAGACTACCTTCCATAATGACAAGGCTACCATCTAATGGAGTAACAAAATTCTAGACAACATACTACCTTCCATAATGACAAGTCTACCATCCATTGGAATAAAAAAAATCTCGACAATAGACTAACTTCCATAATGACAAGGGTATCATCCATTGGAGTAACAAAAATCTCGACAACCGACTACCTACTATAGTGACAAGTCCATAATCCATTGGAATAACAAAAATCTCGTCAACAGACTACCTTTCATAATGGCAAGGCCAAAATCCAGTGGAGTAACAAAATTCTCGACAATATACTACCTTCCATAATGACTAGTCTACCATCCATTGGATTAACAAAAATATAAACAACAGACTACCTTCCATAATGACAAGGATACCATCCATTGGAGTAACAGAAATCACGACGACAGACTACCTTCCATTATGACAAGACTACCTTCCATAATAACAAGGCTACCATGCATTGGAGAAACAAAAATATCAACAAGAGACTACCTTCTATAATGATAAGGCTACCATCCATTAGAGTAACAAAAATCTCGACAATGGACTACCTTCCATAATGAGAAGGCTACCATCCATTGGAGTAACAAAGATATCGACAACATACTACCTTCCATAATGACAAGGCTACCATCCATTGGGGTAATAAAAATCATGACAATAGACTACCTTCCATAATGACAAAGCTACCATCCATTGGAATGACAAAAATCTCGACAATAGACTACGTTTCAAAATTTCAAGGCTACCATATAACGGAGTAACAAAAATCTCGACAACAGACTACCTTCCATAATGACAAGGCTGCCATCCATTGGAGTAACAAAAATCTCGACAACATACTACCTTCCATAATGACAAGGGTACCATCCATTGGAGTAACAAAAATATCAACAAGAGACTACCTTCCATAATGACAAGGCTACCATCCATTGGAGTAACAAAAATATCGACAGCGGACTACCTTCCATAATGACAAGGCTACCATCAATTGGAGTAACAAAGATACCGACAACATACTACCTTCCATAATGACAAGGCTACCATCCATTGGAGTAACAAAAATCACGACAACAAACTACATACCATAATGACAAGGCTACCATCCATTGGAATAACAAATATCTCGACAATAGACTACCTATCATAATGACAAGGCTACCATCCAATGGAGTAACACAAATTTCGACAAAGGACTACCTTCCATAATGACAAGGCTACCATCTATTAGGGTATCAAAAATCTGGACAAAGACTACCTTCGGTAATGACAAGGCTACCATCCATTGGAGTAACAAAAATATCAACAAGAGACTACCTTCCATAATGACAAGGCTACCATGCAATGGAGTAAAAAAAAATCTCGACAACAGACTACCTTCCATAATGACTAGGCTACCATCCATTCGAGTAACAAAAATCTGGACAACAGACTACCTTCCATAATGACAAGGCTACAATCCATTGGAGAAACAAAAATATCAACAAGAGACTACCTTCCATAATGACAAGGCTAGCATCCAATGGAATAACAAAAATCTCGACAATAGACTACCTTCAATAATGACAAGGTTACCATCCATTGGAGTAACAAAAATCTCGACAACAGACTACCTTCAACAATGACAAGGGTATCATCCATTGGAGTAACAAAAATTTCGACAACAGACTACCTTCCATAATGGCAAGTCCACAATCCATTGGAATAACAAAAATCACGACAACAGACTACCTTTCATAATGACAAGGCCACAATCCATTGGAATAACAAAAATCTCGCCAACAGACTACCTTCTATAATGACTAGGCTACCATCCATTGGAGTATAAAAAATTTGTACAAAAGACTACCTTCAATAATGACAAGGCTACCATCCATTGGAGTTACAGAAATCACAACGACATACTACCTTCCATTATGACAAGGCTATTATCCATTTGAGTACCAAAAATCGGGACAACAGACTACCTTCCATAATGACAAGGCTACCATGCATTGGAGAAACAAAAATATCAACAAGAGACTACCTTCTATAATGACAAGGCTACCATCCATTAGAGTAACAAAAATCTCGACAATGGACTACCTTCCATAATGAGAAGGCTACCATCCATTGGAGTAACAAAGATATCGACAACATACTACCTTCCATAAAGACAAGGCTACCATCCATTGGAGTAATAAAAATCTCGACAACAGACTACCTTCCATAATGACAAGGCTACCATCCATTGGAGTATGAAAAATCACGACAAAAGGCTACCTTCCAAAATAACAAGGCTACCATCCATTTGAATAACAAAAATCACGACAACAGACTACCTTCCATAATAACAAGGCTACCATCCATTGGAATAACAAAAACCTCAACAACATACTACCTTCCATAATGACAAGGCTACTACCATCCAATGGAGTAACAAAAATCTAGACAATAGACTACCTTCCATAATGACAAGTCCACAATCCATTGGAATAACAAAAATCTCGACAACAGACTACCTTTCATAATGGCAAGGCTACAATCCAATGGAGTAACAAAAATCTGGACAATAGACTACCTTCCATAATGACAAGGCTACTATCCATTGGAATAACAAAAATCTCGACAACAGACTACCTTCCATAATGACAAGGCTACCATCCAATGGAGTAACAAAAATCACGACAACAGACTGCCTTCCATAATAACAAGGCTACCATCCATTGGAATAACAAAAATATCGACAACAAACTACCTTCCATATTGACAAGGCTACCATCCAATGGAGTATCAAAAATCTAGACAACAGACTACCATCCATAATGACAAGGCTACCATCCATTGGAGTAACAAAAATCTCAACAACAAACTACCTTGCATAATGACAAGTCTACCATCCATTGGAATAACAAAAATTTCGACAATAGACTACCTTACATAATGACAAGGCTACCATTCAATGGAGTAACAAAAATCTAGACAATAGACTACCTTCCATAATGACAAGGCTACCATCCATTGGAGTAACAAAAATCTGGACAATACACTACCTTCCATAATGACAAGGCTACCATCCATTGGAGTAACAAAATTATCAACAAGAGACTACCTTCCATAATGACAAGGCTGCCATCCAATGGAGTAACAAAAATCTCGACAACAGACTACCTTCCATAATGACAAGGCTACCATCCATTGGAGTAAGAAAAATCTCGACAACAGACTACCTTCCATAATAACAAGGCTACCATCCATTGGAATAACAAAAATCTCGACAACAGACTACCTTCCATAATGACAAGGCTACCATCTAATGGAGTAACAAAAATCTAGACAACATACTACCTTCCATAATGACAAGTCTACCATCCATTGGAATAAAAAAAATCTCGACAATAGACTAACTTCCATAATGACAAGGGTATCATCCATTGGAGTAACAAAAATCTCGACAACCGACTACCTTCTATAGTGACAAGTCCTTAATCCATTGGAATAACAAAAATCTCGACAACAGACTACCTTTCATAATGGCAAGGCCAAAATCCAGTGGAGTAACAAAATTCTCGACAATATACTACCTTCCATAATGACTAGTCTACCATCCATTGGATTAACAAAAATATAAACAACAGACTACCTTCCATAATGACAAGGCTACCATCCATTGGAGTAACAGAAATCACAACGACAGACTACCTTCCATTATGACAAGGCTACCATCCATTTGAGTAACAAAAATTGGGACAACAGACTACCTTCCATAATAACAAGGCTACCATGCATTGGAGAAACAAAAATATCAACAAGAGACTACCTTCTATAATGACAAGGCTACCATCCATTAGAGTAACAAAAATCTCGACAATGGACTACCTTCCATAATGAGAAGGCTACCATCCATTGGAGTAACAAAGATATCGACAACATACTACCTTCCATAATGACAAGGCTACCATCCATTGGGGTAATAAAAATCATGACAACAGACTACCTTCCATAATGACAAAGCTACCATCCATTGGAATGACAAAAATCTCGACAATAGACTACGTTTCAAAATTTCAAGGCTACCATATAACGGAGTAACAAAAATCTCGACAACAGACTACCTTCCATAATGACAAGGCTGTCATCCATTAGAGTAACAAAAATCTCGACAACAGACTACCTTCCATAATGACAAGGGTACCATCCATTGGAGTAAAAAAAATCTCGACAACAGACTACCTTCCATTATGACAAGTCTACAATCTATTGGAATAACAAAAATCTTGACAACAGACTACCTTTCATAATGTCAAGGCTACCATCCATTGGAGTAACAAAAATATCAACAAGAGACTACCTTCCATAATGACAAGGCTACCATCCATTGGAGTAACAAAAATATCGACAGCGGACTACCTTCCATAATGACAAGGCTACCATCCATTGGAGTAACAAAGATACCGACAACATACTACCTTCCATAATGACAAGGCTACCATCCATTGGAGTAACAAAAATCACGACAACAAACTACCTTCCATAATGACAAGGCTACCATCCATTGGAATAACAAATATCTCGACAACAGACTACCTATCATAATGACAAGGCTACCATCCAATGGAGTAACACAAATTTCGACAAAGGACTACCTTCCATAATGACAAGGCTACCATCTATTAGGGTAACAAAAATCTGGACAAAGACTACCTTCGGTAATGACAAGGCTACCATCCATTGGAGTAACAAAAATATCAACAAGAGACTACCTTCCATAATGACAAGGCTACCATCCAATGGAGTAAAAAAAAATCTCGACAACAGTCTACCTTCCATAATGACTAGGCTACCATCCATTCGAGTAACAAAAATCTGGACAACAGACTACCTTCCATAATGACAAGGCTACAATCCATTGGAGAAACAAAAATATCAACAAGAGACTACCTTCCATAATGACAAGGCTAGCATCCAATGGAATAACAAAAATCTCGACAATAGACTACCTTCAATAATGACAAGGTTACCATCCATTGGAGTAACAAAAATCTCGATAACAGACTACCTTCAACAATGACAAGGGTATCATCCATTGGAGTAACAAAAATTTCGACAACAGACTACCTTCCATAATGGCAAGTCCACAATCCATTGGAATAACAAAAATCACGACAACAGACTACCTTTCATAATGACAAGGCCACAATCCATTGGAATAACAAAAATCTCGCCAACAGACTACCTTCTATAATGACTAGGCTACCATCCATTGGAGTATAAAAAATTTGTACAAAAGACTACCTTCAATAATGACAAGGCTACCATCCATTGGAGTTACAGAAATCACAACGACATACTACCTTCCATTATGACAAGGCTATTATCCATTTGAGTACCAAAAATCGGGACAACAGACTACCTTCCATAATGACAAGGCTACCATGCATTGGAGAAACAAAAATATCAACAAGAGACTACCTTCTATAATGACAAGGCTACCATCCATTAGAGTAACAAAAATCTCGACAATGGACTACCTTCCATAATGAGAAGGCTACCATCCATTGGAGTAACAAAGATATCGACAACATACTACCTTCCATAAAGACAAGGCTACCATCCATTGGAGTAATAAAAATCTCGACAACAGACTACCTTCCATAATGACAAGGGTACCATCCATTGGAATAAAAAAAATCACGACAATAGACTACGTTTCAAAATTTCAAGGCTACCACATAACGGAGTAACAAAAACCTCGACAACAGACTACCTTCCATAATGACAAGGCTGCCATCCATTGGAGTAACAAAAATCTCGACAACAGACTACCTTCCATAATGACAAGGGTACCATCCATTGGAGTAAAAAAAATCTCGACAACTGACTACCTTCCATTATGACAAGTCTACAATTTATTGGAATAACAAAAATCTCGACAACAGACTACCTTTCATAATGTAAAGGCTACCATCCATTGGAGTAACAAAAATCTCGACAACGGACTACCTTCCATAATGACATGGCTACTATCCATTGGAGTAACAAAGATATCGACAACATACTACCTTCCATAATGACAAGGCTACCATCCATTGGAGTAACAAGAGTCACGACAACAAACTACCTTCCATAATGACCAGGCTACCATCCATTGGAATAACAAATATCTCGACAACAGACTACCTATCATAATGACAAGGCTACCATCCAATGGAGTAACAAAAATTTCGACAAAGGACTACCTTCCATAATGACAAGGCTACCATCCATTAGGGTAACAAAAATCTGGACAATAGACTACCTTTCGTAATGACAAGGCTAACATCCATTGGAGTAACAAAAATATCAACAAGAGACTACCTTCCATAATGACAAGGCTACCATCCATTGGAGTATAAAAAATTTGTACAAAAGACTACCTTCAATAATGACAAGGTTACCATCCATTAGAGTAACAAAAATCTCGATAACAAACTACCTTCCACAATGACAAGGGTATCATCCATTGGAGTAACAAAAATTTCGACAACAGACTACCTTCCATAAGGGCAAGTCCACAATCCATTGAAATAACAAAAATCACGACAACAGACTACCTTTCATAATGACAAAGCCACAATCCAGTGGAGTAACAAAATTCTCGACAATATACTACCTTCCATAATGACTAGTCTACCATCCATTGGATTAACAAAAATATAAACGACAGACTACCTTCCATAATGACAAGGCTACCATGCATTGGAGTTACAGAAATCACAACGACAGACTACCTTCCATTATGACAAGGCTACTATCCATTTGAGTACCAAAAATCGGGACAACAGACTACCTTCCATAATGACAAGGCTACCATGCATTGGAGAAACAAAAATATCAACAAGAGACTACCTTCTATAATGACAAGGCTACCATCCATTAGAGTAACAAAAATCTCGACAATGGACTACTTTCCATAATGAGAAGGCTACCATCCATTGGAGTAACAAAGATATCGACAACATACTACCTTCCATAATGACAAGGCTACCATCCATTGGAGTAATAAAAATCACGACAGCAGACTACCTTCCATAATGACAAGGCTACCATCCATTGGAATAACAAAAATCTCGACAATAGACTACCTTCTATAATGACAAGGCTACCATCCAATGGAGTAACAAAAATCTCGACAATAGACTACCTTCCATAATGACAAGGCTACCATCGATTGGAGTAATAAAAATCTCGACAACAGACTACCTTCCATAATGACAAGGGTACCATCCATTGGAGAAACAAAAATCTCGACAACAGACTACCTTCCATAATGACAAGGCTACAATCTAATGGAGTAACAAAAATCTCGACAACAGACTACCTTCCATAATGACAAGGCTACCATCCATTGGAATAACAAAGATATCGACAACATACAGCCTTCCATAATGACAAGGTTACCATCCATTGGAGTAACAAAAATCACGACAACAAACTACCTTTCATAATGACAAGGCTACCAGCCATTAGAATAACAAAAATCTCGACAACAGACTACCTTCCATAATGAGAAGGCTATCGTCCAATGGAGTAACAAAAATATCGACAACAGACTACCTTCCATAATGACAAGGCTACCATCCATTAGAGTAACAAAAAGCTGGACAACGGACTACCTTCCATAATGATAAGGCTACCATCCATTGGAGTAACAAAAATATCAAGAAGAGACAACCTTCCATAATGACAAGGCTACCATCCAATGGAGTAACAAAAATGTCGCCAACAGACTACCCTCTATAATGACTAGGCTACCATCCATTGGAGTATAAAAAATTTGTACAAAAGACTACCTTCAATAATGACAAGGTTACCATCCATTGGAGTAACAAAAATTTTGATAACAGACTACCTTTCACAATGACAAGGGTATCATCCATTGGAGTAACAAAAATTTTGACAACAGACTACCTTCCATAATGACAAGGCTACCATCAATTGGAGTAACAAAATTCTCGACAACAGACTACCTTCCATAATGACAAGGGTACCATCCATTGGAGTAACAAAAATCTCGACAACAGACTACCTTCCATAATGACAAGGCTACAATCTAATGGAGTAACAAAAATCTCGACAACAGACTACCTTCCATAATGACAAATCTACCATCCATTGGAGTAACAAAAATCTGATCAACATACTACCTTCCATCATTACAAGGCTACTATCCATTGGAGTAACAGAAATCACAACGATAGACTACCTTCCATAATGACAAGGCTACCATCAATTTAAGTAACAAAAATCGGGACAACAGACTACCTTCAACAATGACAAGGCTACAATCCATTGAAGTAACAAAAATATCAACAAGAGACTACCTTTCATAATGACAAGGCTACCATCCATTGGAGTAACAAAAATCTCGACAATAGACTACCTTCCATAATGACAAGACTACCATCCATTGGAATAAAAAAGATATCGACAACATACAACCTTCCATAATGACAAGGCTACCATCCATTAGAGTAATAAAAATCACGACAACAAACTACCTTCCATAATGACAAGGCTACCAGCAATTGGAATAACAAAAATCTCGACAACAGACTACCTTCCATAATGAGAAGGCTACCATCCAATGGAGTAACAAAAATTTCGACAACAGACTACCTTCCATAATGACAAGGCTACCATCCATTAGAGTAACAAAAAGCTGGACAAGGGACTACCTTCCATAATGACAAGGCTACCATCCATTGGAGTAACAAAAATATCAACAAGAGACTACCTTCCATAATGAAAAGGCTACCATCCAATGGAGTAACAAAAATCTCGACAATAGACTACCTTCTATAATGACTAGGCTACCATCCATTGGAGTAAAAAAATTTGGACAAAAGACTACATTCAATAATGACAAGGTTACCATCCATTGGAGTAACAAAAATCTCGATAACAGACTACCTTCCACAATGACAAGGGTATCATCCATTGGAGTAACAAAAATCTCGACAACAGACTACATTACGTAATGACATGTCCACAATCCATTGGAATAACAAAAATCTCGACAATAGACTACCTTTTATAATGACAAGGCCACAATCCAGTGGAGTAACAAAAATCTCGACAATATACTACCTACCATAATGACTAGTCTACCATCCATTGGAGTAACAGAAATCACAACGACATACTACCTTCTATTATGACAAGGCTACCATCCATTTGAGTACCAAAAATCGGGACAACAGACTACCTTCCATAATGACAAGGCTACCATCCATTGGAGAAACCAAAGTATCAACAAGAGACTACCTTCCATAATGAAAAGGCTACCATCCATTAGAGTAACAAAAATCTCCGCAATGGACTACCTTCCATAATGAGAAGGCTACCATCCATTGGAGTAACAAAGATATCGACAACATACTACATTCCATAATTACAAGGCTACCATCCATTGGAGTAATAAAAATCACGACATTAGACTACCTTCCATAATGACAAGGCTATCATCCATTGGAATAACAAAAATCTCGACAATAGACTATGTTCCAAAATTTCAAGGCTACCACCCAATGGAGTAACAAAAATCTCGACAACAGACTACCTTCCACAATGACAAGGCTGCCATACATTGGAGTAAAAAAAATCTTGACAACAAACTACCTTCCATAATGACAAGGGTACCATCCATTGGAGTAACAAAAATTTCGACAACAGACTACCTTCCATAATGACATGGCTACAATCTATTGGAATAACAAAAATCTCGACGAAAGACTACCTTTCATAATGACAAGGCTACCATCCATTTGAGTAACAAGAATATCAACAAGAGACTACCTTCCATAATGATAAGGCTACCATCGATTGGAGTAACAAAAATCTCGACAACAGACTACCTTCCATAATGACAAGGCTACCATCCAATGGAGTAACAAAAATCTCGACAACAGACTACCTTCCATAATGACAAGGCTACCATCAATTGGAGTAACAAAAATCTCGACAATAGACTACCTTTTATAATGACAAGGGTACCATCCATTGGAGTAACAAAAATCTCGACAATAGACTACCTTCCATAATGACAAGCCTACCATACAATGGAGTAACAAAAATCTCGACAACAGACTACCTTCCATAATGACAAGGCTACCATCGATTGGAGTAACAAAACTCTCGACAATAGACTACCTTCTATAATGACAAGGCTACCATCCATTAGAGTAACAAAAATCTGAACAACAGACTACCTTCCATATTGAAAAGGCTACAATCTAATGGAGTAACAAAAATCTCGACAACAGACTACCTTCCATAATGACAACTCTACCATCCATTGGAATAACAAATATCTCGACAACAGACTACCTATCATAATGACAAGGCTACCATCCAATGGAGTAACACAAATTTCGACAAAGGACTACCTTCCATAATGACAAGGCTACCATCTATTAGGGTAACAAAAATCTGGACAAAGACTACCTTCGGTAATGACAAGGCTACCATCCATTGGAGTAACAAAAATATCAACAAGAGACTACCTTCCATAATGACAAGGCTACCATCCAATGGAGTAAAAAAAAATCTCGACAACAGTCTACCTTCCATAATGACTAGGCTACCATCCATTCGAGTAACAAAAATCTGGACAACAGACTACCTTCCATAATGACAAGGCTACAATCCATTGGAGAAACAAAAATATCAACAAGAGACTACCTTCCATAATGACAAGGCTAGCATCCAATGGAATAACAAAAATCTCGACAATAGACTACCTTCAATAATGACAAGGTTACCATCCATTGGAGTAACAAAAATCTCGATAACAGACTACCTTCAACAATGACAAGGGTATCACACATTGGAGTAACAAAAATTTCGACAACAGACTACCTTCCATAATGGCAAGTCCACAATCCATTGGAATAACAAAAATCACGACAACAGACTACCTTTCATAATGACAAGGCCACAATCCATTGGAATAACAAAAATCTCGCCAATAGACTACCTTCTATAATGACTAGGCTACCATCCATTGGAGTATAAAAAATTTGTACAAAAGACTACCTTCAATAATGACAAGGCTACCATCCATTGGAGTTACAGAAATCACAACGACATACTACCTTCCATTATGACAAGGCTATTATCCATTTGAGTACCAAAAATCGGGACAACAGACTACCTTCCATAATGACAAGGCTACCATGCATTGGAGAAACAAAAATATCAACAAGAGACTACCTTCTATAATGACAAGGCTACCATCCATTAGAGTAACAAAAATCTCGACAATGGACTACCTTCCATAATGAGAAGGCTACCATCCATTGGAGTAACAAAGATATCGACAACATACTACCTTCCATAATGACAAGGCTACCATCCATTGGAGTAATAAAAATCTCGACAACAGACTACCTTCCATAATGACAAGGGTAACATCCATTGGAATAAAAAAAATCACGACAATAGACTACGTTTCAAAATTTAAAGGCTACCACATAACGGAGTAACAAAAACCTCGACAACAGACTACCTTCCATAATGACAAGGCTGCCATCCATTGGAGTAACAAAAATCTCGACAACAGACTACCTTCCATAATGACAAGGGTACCATCCATTGGAGTAAAAAAAATCTCGACAACTGACTACCTTCCATTATGACAAGTCTACAATTTATTGGAATAACAAAAATCTCGACAACAGACTACCTTTCATAATGTCAAGGCTACCATCCATTGGAGTAACAAAAATCTCGACAACGGACTACCTTCCATAATGACAAGGCTACTATCCATTGGAGTAACAAAGATATCGACAACATACTACCTTCCATAATGACAAGGCTACCATCCATTGGAGTAACAAAAGTCACGACAACAAACTACCTTCCATAATGACCAGGCTACCATCCATTGGAATAACAAATATCTCGACAACAGACTACCTATCATAATGACAAGGCTACCATCCAATGGAGTAAAAAAAATTTCGACAAAGGACTACCTTCCATAATGACAAGGCTACCATCCATTAGGGTAACAAAAATCTGGACAATAGACTACCTTTCGTAATGACAAGGCTAACATCCATTGGAGTAACAAAAATATCAACAAGAGACTACCTTCCATAATGACAAGGCTACCATCCATTGGAGTATAAAAAATTTGTACAAAAGACTACCTTCAATAATGACAAGGTTACCATCCATTAGAGTAACAAAAATCTCGATAACAAACTACCTTCCACAATGACAAGGGTATCATCCATTGGAGTAACAAAAATTTCGACAACAGACTACCTTCCATAATGGCAAGTCCACAATCCATTGGAATAACAAAAATCACGACAACAGACTACCTTTCATAATGACAAGGCCACAATCCAGTGGAGTAACAAAATTCTCGACAATATACTACCTTCCATAATGACTAGTCTACCATCCATTGGATTAAAAAAAATATAAACGACGGACTACCTTCCATAATGACAAGGCTACCATCCATTGGAGTTACAGAAATCACAACGACAGACTACCTTCCATTATGACAAGGCTACTATCCATTTGAGTACCAAAAATCGGGACAACAGACTACCTTCCATAATGACAAGGCTACCATGCATTGGAGAAACAAAAATATCAACAAGAGACTACCTTCTATAATGACAAGGCTACCATCCATTAGAGTAACAAAAATCTCGACAATGGACTACCGTCCATAATGAGAAGGCTACCATCCATTGGAGTAACAAAGATATCGACAACATACTACCTTCCATAATGACAAGGCTACCATCCATTGGAGTAATAAAAATCACGACAGCAGACTACCTTCCATAATGACAAGGCTACCATCCATTGGAATAACAAAAATCTCGACAATAGACTACCTTCCATAATGAAAAGGCTACCATCCAATGGAGTAACAAAAATCTCGACAATAGACTACCTTCCATAATGACAAGGCTACCATCGATTGGAGTAATAAAAATCTCGACAACAGACTACCTTCCATAATGACAAGGGTACCATCCATTGGAGAAACAAAAATCTCGACAACAGACTACCTTCCATAATGACAAGGCTACAATCTAATGGAGTAACAAAAATCTCGACAACAGACTACCTTCCATGATGACAAGGCTACCATCCATTGGAATAACAAAGATATCGACAACATAAAGCCTTCCATAATGACTAGGCTACCATCCATTGGAGTAACAAAAATCACGACAACAAACTACCTTTCATAATGACAAGGCTACCAGCCATTAGAATAACAAAAATCTCGACAACAGACTACCTTCCATAATGAGAAGGCTATCGTCCAATGGAGTAACAAAAATATCGACAACAGACTACCTTCCATAATGACAAGGCTACCATCCATTAGAGTAACAAAAAGCTGGACAACGGACTACCTTCCATAATGACAAGGCTACCATCCATTGGAGTACCAAAAATATCAACAAGAGACTACCTTCCATAATGACAAGGCTACCATCTAATGGAGTAACAAAAATGTCGCCAACAGACTACCCTCTATAATGACTAGGCTACCATCCATTGGAGTATAAAAAATTTGTACAAAAGACTACCTTCAATAATGACAAGGTTACCATCCATTGGAGTAACAAAAATTTTGATAACAGACTACCTTTCACAATGACAAGGGTATCATCCATTGGAGTAACAAAAATTTCGACAACAGACTACCTTCCATAATGACAAGGCTACCATCAATTGGAGTAACAAAATTCTCGACAACAGACTACCTTCCATAATGACAAGGGTACCATCCATTGGAGTAACAAAAACTCGACAACAAACTACCTTCCATAATGACAAGGCTACAATCTAATGGAGTAACAAAAATCTCGACAACAGACTACCTTCCATAATGACAAATCTACCATCCATTGGAGTAACAAAAATCTGATCAACATACTACCTTCCATCATTACAAGGCTACCATCCATTGGAGTAACAGAAATCACAACGATAGACTACCTTCCATAATGACAAGGCTACCATCAATTTAAGTAACAAAAATCGGGACAACAGACTACCTTCAACAATGACAAGGCTACCATCCATTGAAGTAACAAAAATATCAACAAGAGACTACCTTTCATAATGACAAGGCTACCATCCTTTGGAGTAACAAAAATCTCGACAACAGACTACCTTCCATAATGACAAGACTATCATCCATTGGAATAAAAAAGATATCGACAACATACAACCTTCCATAATGACAAGGCTACCATCCATTAGAGAAATAAAAATCACGACAACAAACTACCTTCCATAATGACAAGGCTACCAGCAATTGGAATAACAAAAATCTCGACAACAGACTACCTTCCATAATGAGAAGGCTACCATCCAATGGAGTAACAAAAATTTCGACAACAGACTACCTTCCATAATGACAAGGCTACCATCCATTAGAGTAACAAAAAGCTGGACAAGGGATTACCTTCCATAATGACAAGGCTACCATCCATTGGAGTAACAAAAATATCACTAAGAGACTACCTTCCATAATGACAAGGCTACCATCCAATGGAGTAACAAAAATCTCGACAATAGACTACCTTCTATAATGACTAGGCTACCATCCATTGGAGTAAAAAAATTTGGACAAAAGACTACATTCAATAATGACAAGGTTACCATCCATTGGAGTAACAAAAATCTCGATAACAGACTACCTTCCACAATGACAAGGGTATCATCCATTGGAGTAACAAAAATCTCGACAACAGACTACCTTCCATAATGACATGCCCACAATCCATTGGAATAACAAAAATCTCGACAACAGACTACCTCTTATAATGACAAGGCCACAATCCAGTGGAGTAACAAAAATCTCGACAATATACTACCTTACATAATGACTAGTCTACCATCCATTGGAGTAACAGAAATCACAACGACATACTACCTTCTATTATGACAAGGCTACCATTCATTTGAGTGCCAAAAATCGGGACAACAGACTACCTTCCATAATGACAAGGCTACCATCCATTGGAGAAACCAAAGTATCAACAAGAGACTACCTTCCATAATGAAAAGGCTACCATCCATTAGAGTAACAAAAATCTCCGCAATGGACTACCTTCCATAATGAGAAGGCTACCATCCATTGGAGTAACAAAGATATCGACAACATACTACATTCCATAATTACAAGGCTACCATCCATTGGAGTAATAAAAATCACGACAATAGACTACCTTCCATAATGACAAGGCTATCATCCATTGGAATAACAAAAATCTCGACAATAGACTACGTTCCAAAATTTCAAGGCTACCACCCAATGGAGTAACAAAAATCTCGACAACAGACTACCTTCCACAATGACAAGGCTGCCATACATTGGAGTAACAAAAATCTTGACAACAAACTACCTTCCATAATGACAAGGGTACCATCCATTGGAGTAACAAAAATCTCGACAACAGACTACCTTCCATAATGACATGGCTACAATCTATTGGAATAACAAAAATCTCGACGAAAGACTACCTTTCATAATGACAAGGCTACCATCCATTTGAGTAACAAGAATATCAACAAGAGACTACCTTCCATAATGATAAGGCTACCATCGCTTGGAGTAACAAAAATCTCGACAACAGACTACCTTCCATAATGACAAGGCTACCATCCAATGGAGTAACAAAAATCTCGACAACAGACTACCTTCCATAATGACAAGGCTACCATCAATTGGAGTAACAAAAATCTCGATAATATAGACTACCTTTTATAATGACAAGGGTACCATCCATTGGAGTAACAAAAATCTCGACAATAGACTACCTTCCATAATGACAAGCCTACCATACAATGGGGTAACAAAAATCTCGACAACAGACTACCTTCCATAATGACAAGGCTACCATCGATTGGAGTAACAAAACTCTCGACAACAGACTACCTTCTATAATGACAAGGCTACCATCCATTAGAGTAACAAAAATCTGAACAACAGACTACCTTCCATATTGACAAGGCTACAATCTAATGGAGTAACAAAAATCTCGACAACAGACTACCTTCCATAATGACAACTCTACCATCCATTGGAGTAACAGAAATCACAACAACAGACTACCTTCCATAATGACAAGGCTACATCCATTTAAGTAACAAAAATCGGGACAACAGACTACCTTCAACAATGACAAGGCTACCATCCAATGGAGTAACAAAAATCTCGTGAAACAGACTACCTTCCATAATGAAAAGTCTACCATCCAATGGAGTAACAAAAATCTCGACAACAGACTACCTTCCATAATGACTAGGCTACCATCCATTGGAGTAACAAAAATCTCGATAACAGACTACCTTCCACAATGACAAGGGTATCATCCATTAGAGTAACAAAAATCTCGAAAACAGAATACCTTTCATAATGACAAGGCCACAACCAGTGGAGTAACAAAAATCTCGACAATATACTACCTTCCATAATGACTAGTCTACCATCCATTGGATTAACAAAAATATGAACCACAGACCACCTTCCATAATGACAAGGCTACCATCCATTGGAGTAACTGGAAATCACAATAACAGACTACCTTCCATTATGACAAGGCTACCAACCATTTGAGTACCAAAAATCGGGTCAACAGACTACCTTCCATAATGACAAGGCTACCATCCATTAGAGTAACAAAAATCTCGACAATGGACTACCTTCCATAATGAGAAGGCTACCATCCATTGGAGTAAAAAAGATATCGACAACATACTACATTCCATAATGATAAGGCTACCATCCATTGGAGTAATAAAAATCACGACAACAGACTACCTTCCATAATGATAAGGCTATCTTCCATTGGAATAACAAAAATCTCGACAATAGACTACGTTCCAAAATTTCAAGGCTACCACCCAATGGAGTAACAAAAATCTCGACAACAGACTACCTTCCATAATGACAAGGCTGTCATCCATTGGAGTAACAAAAATATCAACAAGAGACTACCTTCCATAATGAAAAGGCTACCATCCATTGGAGTAACAAAAATCTCGACAACGGACTACCTTCCATAATGACAAGGCTACCATCCATTGTAGTTAAAAAAATCATAACAACAAACTACCTTCCATAATGACAAGGCTACAATCCATTGAAGTAAAAAAAATACTCGTCAATAGACTACCTTCCATAATGACAAGGCTACCATCCATTAGAGTAACAAAAATATCGACAATAGACTACCTTCCATAATTACAAGGTAAACATCCATTGTAGTAACAAAAATATCGACAACGGACTACGTTCCATAATGACAAGGCTACCATCCATTGCAGTAACAAAAAGCTGGACAATAGATTACCTTCCATAATGATAAGGCTACCATCCATTGGAGTAACAAGGATATCGACAACATGCTACCTTCCATAACGACAAGGGTACCATCCGTTGGAGTAACAAAAATCTCGACAACAGACTACCTTCCATAATGACAAGTCTACAATCTATTGGAATAACAAAAACTCGACAACAGACTCCCTTTCATGATGACAAGGCTACCATTCATTGGAGTAACAAAAATAACAACAAGAGACTACCTTCCATAATAACAAGGCTACCGTCCATTGGAGTAATAAAAACCATGACAATAGACTACCTTCCATAATGACAAGGTTACCATCCATTGGAATAACAAAAATCTAGACAATAGACTACGTTCCATAATGACAAGGCTACAATCAAATGGAGTAACAAAAATCTAGACAATAGACTACGTTCCATAATGACAAGGCTACCATCTATTGTAATAACAAAAATCATGACAACAAATTACCTTCCATAATGACAAGGCTACCATCCATTGGAATAACAAAAATCTCGACAACAGACTACCTTCCATAATGACAAGGCTACCATCTATTGGAATAACAAAAATATCGACAACATACTACCTTCCATAATGACAAGTCAACCATCCATTGTAGTAACAGAAATCACAACGACAAACTACCTTCGATAATGACAAGGCTATCATCCATTTGAGTAACAAAAATTGGGACAACAGACTACCTTCCATAATGACAAGGCTACCATCCATTGGAGTAACAAAAATATCAACAAGAGACTACCTTCCATAATGACTAGGCTACCATCCATTGGAGTAACAAAAATCTCGACAACAGACTACCTTCTATAATGACAAGGCTACCATCCATTGGAGTAAAAAAGATATCGACAACATATTACCTTCTATTATGACAAGGCTACCATCCATTGGAGTAACAAAAATCACGACAACAAACTACCTTCCATAATGACAATGCTACCATCCATTGAAATAACAAAAATCTCGATAACAGACTACCTATCATCATGAAAAGGCTACCATCCAATGGAGTAACAAATATATCAACAAGAGACTACCTTCCATAATGACAAGGCTACCATCCATTAGAGTAACAAAAATCTCGACAATGGACTACCTTCCATAATGAGAAGGCTACCATCCATTGGAGTAACAAAGATATCGACAACATACTACCTTCCATAATGACAAGGCTAACATCCATTGGAGTAATAAAAATCTCAACAATAGACTACGTTCCAAAATTTCAAGGCTTCCACCCAATGGAGTAAAAAAAATCTCGAAAATAGACTACCTTCCACAATAACAAGGCTGCCATCCATTGGAGTTTCAAAAATCTCGACAACAGACTACCTTCCATAATGACAAAGGTACCATCCATTGGAGTAACTAAAATCTCGACAACATACTACCTTCCATAATGACAAGTCTACAATCTATTGGAATAACAAAAATCACAACAACAACCTACCTTTCATAATGACAAGGCTACCATCCATTGGAACAACAAAAATATGAACAACAGACTACCTTCCATAATCACAAGGCTACCATCCATTGGAGTAACAAAAATATCAACAAGAGACTACCTTCCATAATGACAAGGCTACCATCCAATGGAGTAACAAAAATCACAACAAAACACTACCTTCCATAATGAATAGGCTACCATCCATTAGAGTAACAAAAATCTGGACAACATACTACCTTCTATAATGACAAGGCTACCATCCATTGGAGTAACAAAAATCTCGTCAATAGACTACCTTCCATAATGTCAAGGGTATCATCCATTGGAGTAACAAAAATCTGAACAACACACTACCTTCCATAATGACCAGGCTACCATCCATTGGAGTAACAAAAATCACGACAACAAACTACCTTCCATAATGACAAGGCTACCATCCATTGGAGTAACAAAAATATCGACAACAGACTACCTTTCATAATGAAAAGTCCACAATCCATTGGAGTAACAAAAATATCGACAATAGACTACCTTCCATAATGACAAGTCTACCATCCATTGGAGTAACAAAAATCACGACAACATACTACCTTCCGTAATGACAAGGCTACCATCCATTGGAGTAATAAAAATCACGACAACAAACTACCTTCCATAATGACAAGGCTACCATCCATTGGAAAAAAAAAATCTCGATAACAGACTACCTTCCATAATGACAAGGCTACCATCCAATGGAGTAACAAAAATATCGACAATAGACTACTTTCCATAATGACAAGGCTACCATACATTAGAGTTACAAAAAGCTGGACAATAGACTACCTTCCATAATGATAAGGCTACCATCCATTGGAGTAACAATGATATCGACAACATGCTACCAACCATAATGACAAGGCTACCATCCATTGGAGTAACAAAAATCACGACAACTGACTACCTTCCATAATGACAAAGCTACCATCCATTGGAATAACAAAAATCTCGACAATAGACTACCTATCATAATGACAAGGCTATCATCCAATGGAATAACAAAAATATCGACAACATACTACCTTCCATAATGACAAGGCTACCATCCATTAGAGTAACCAAAATCTGAACAACAGACTACCTTCCATAATAACAAGGCTACACTCCATTGGAGTAACACAAATATCAACAAGAGACTACCTTCCATAATGACAAGGCTACCACCCAATGGAGTAACAAAAATCTCGACAACAGACTACCTTCCATAATGACTAGGCTACCATCCATTAGAGTAACTAAAAAATAGACAACATACTATCTTCTATAATGACAAGGCTACCATCCATTGGAGTAAGAAAAATATCACCAAGAGACTACCTTCCATAATGACAAGGCTACCATCCAATGGAGTAACAAAAATCTTGACAACAGACTACCTTCCATAATGACTAGGCTAACATCCATTGGAGTATTAAAAATTTGGACAACCGAGTACCTTCCATAATGACAAGGCTACCATCCATTGGAGTAACAAAAATCTCGAAAATAGACTACCTTCCATAATGACAAGGGTATCATCCATTGGAGTAACAAAAATATCAACAAGAGACTACCTTCCATAATGACAAGGCTACCATACATTGGAGTAACAAAGATATTGACAACATACTACCTTCCGTAATGACAAGGCTTCCATCCATTGGAGCAACAAAAATCCTGACAACAAATTACCTTCTATAATGACAAGGCTACCATCCATTGGAATAACAAAAATCTTGACAACAGACTATCTTCCATAATGACAAGGCTACCACCCATTGGAATAACAAAATTCTCGACAACAGACTACCTTCCATAATGACAAGGCTACCATCCAATGGAGTAACAAAAATCTCGACAACAGACTACCTTCCATAATGACTAGGCTACCATCTAATGGAGTAACAAAAATATCACCAAGAGACTACCTTCCATAATGACAAGGCTACCATCCAATGGAGTTACAAAAAGCTGGACAAAACACTACCTTCCATAATGATAAGGCTACCATTCATTGGAGTAACAAAGATATCGACAACATACTACCTTCCATAATGACAAGGCTACCATCCATTGGAGTAACAAAAATAAGGACAACAGACTACCTTCCATAATGACAAGGCTACCATCCATTGGAGTAACAAAGATATATACAACATACTACCTTCCATAATAAAAGGCTACCATCCATTGGAGTAACAAAAATCACGACAACAAACTACCTTCCATAATGACAAGGCTACCATCCATTGGAATAACAAAAATCTCGACAACCAACTACCTATCATAATGGCAAGGCTATCATACAATGGAATAACAAAAATATCGACAACATACTACCTTCCATAATGACAAGGCTACCATCCATTAGAGTAACAAAAATCTGAACAACAGACTACCTTCCATAATAACAACGCTACCATCCATTAGAGTAACAAAAATATCAACAAGAGACTACCTTCCATAATTACAAGGCTACCATCCAATGGAGTAACAAAAATCTCGACAACAGACTACCTTCCATAATGAATAGGCTACCATCCATTAGAGTAACAAAAATCTGGACAACATACTACCTTCTATAATGACAAAGCTACCATCCATTTGAGTAACAAAAATATCAACAAGAGACTACCTTCCATAATGACAAGGCTACCATCCTATGGAGTAACAAAAATCTCGACAACAGACTACCTTCCATAATGACTAGGCTACCATCCATTGGAGTATTAAAAATTTGGACAACAGACTACCTTACATAATGATAAGGCTACCATCCATTGGAGTAAAAAAATTCTCGACAATAGACTACCTTCCGTAATGACAAGGGTATCATCCATTGGAGTAACAAAAATATCGACATTAGACTACCTTTCATAATGACAAGTCCACAATCCATTTGAATAACAAAAATCTCAACAACAGACTACCTTTCATAATGACAAGGCTACAATCCAATGGAGTAACAAAGATATAGACAACATACTACCTTCCATAATTAAAAGGCTACCATCCATTGTAGTAACAAAAATCACAACAAAAAACTACCTTACATAATGACAAGGCTACCATCCATTGAAGTAACAAAAATCTCGACAATAGACTACCTTCCATAATGACAAGGCTACCATCCATTGGAGTAACAAAAATATCGACAATAGACTACCTTCCATAATTACAAGGTAAACATCCATTGTAGTAACAAAAATCTCGACAACAGACTACCTTCCATAATGTCAAGGCTACCATCCAGTGCAGTAACAAAAATCTCGACAGCAGACTACGTTCCATAATGATAAGACTACCATCCATTGGAGTAACAAAAATATCGACAACAGCCTATCTTCCATAACGACAAGGGTACCATCCATTGGAGTAAAAAAAATCTCGACAACAGACTACCTTCCATAATGAACAGTCTACAATCTATTGGAATAACAAAAACTCGACAACAGACTACCTTTCATAATGACAAGGCTACCATCCATTGGAGTAACAAAAATAACAACTAGAGACTACCTTCCATAATGACAAGGCTACCGTCCATTGGAATAATAAAAATCACGACAACAGACTACCTTCCATAATGACAAGGCTTCCATCCATTGTAGTAACAAAAATCACGACAACAAACTACCTTCCATAATGATAAGGCTACCATCCATTGGTATAACAAAAATCTCGACAACAGACTACCTTCCATAATGACAAGGCTACCATCTATTGGAATAACAAAAATATCGACAACATACTACCTTCCATAATGACAAGTCAACCATCCATTGTAGTAACAGAAATCACAACGACAAACTACCTTCCATAATGACAAGGCTATCATCCATTTGAGTAACAAAAATCAGAAAAAATGACTACCTTCCATAATGACAAGGCTACCATCCATTGGAGTAAAAAAAATATCAACAAGAGACTACCTTCCACAATGACAAGGCTACCATCCATTGGAGTAAAAAAGATATCGATAACATATTACCTTCCAAAATGACAAGGCTACCATCCATTGGAGTAACAAAAATCACGACAACAAAATACCTTCCATAATGACAAGGCTACCATCCATTGGAATAACAAAAATTTCGACAACAGACTACCTATCATCATGACAAGGCTACTATCCATTAGAGTAACAAAAATCTAAACAACAAACTACCTTCCATAATGACAAGGCTACCATCCATTGGAGTAACAAAAATATCAAAAAGAGACTACTTTCCATAATGACAAGGCTACCATCCAATGGAGTAACAAAAATATCGACAACAGACTACCTTCTATAATCACTAGGCTACCATCCATTGGAGTATTAAAAATTTGGACAACAGACTACCTTCCATAATGATAAGGCTACCATCCATTGGAGTAACAAAAATCTCGACAATAGACTACCTTCAATAATGACAAGGGTATCATCCATTGGAGTAACAAAAATCTGAACAACATACTACCTTCCATAATGACAAGGCTACCATCCATTGGAGTAACAAAAATCACGACAACAAACTACCTTCCATAATGACAAGGCTACCATCCATTGGAGTAACAAAAATATCGACAACATACTACCTTTCATAATGAAAAGTCCACAATCCATTGGAATAACAAAAATCTCGACAACAGACTACCTTTCATAATGACAAGGTTACAATCCAATGGAGTAACAAAAATCTCGACAATAGACTACCTTCCATAATGACAAGTCTACCATCCATTGGAGTAACAAAAATCTGAACAACATACTACCTTCCATAATTACAAGGATACCATCCATTGGAGTAACAAAAATCTCGATAACAGACTACCTTCCATAATGACAAGGCTACCATCCATTGGAATAACAAAAATCTCGATAATAGACTACCTTCCATAATGACAAGGCTACCATCCAATGGAGTAACAAAAATATCGACAATAGACTACCTTCCATAATGACAAGGCAACCATACATTAGAGTTACAAAAAGCTGTACAATAGACTACCTTCCATAATGATAAGGCTACCATCCATTGGAGTAACAAAGATATCGACAACATGCTACCATCCATAATAACAAGGCTACCATCCATTCGAGTAACAAAAATCACGACAACAGACTACCTTCCATAATGACAAGCCTACCATCCATTGGAATAACAAAAATCTCGACAATAGACTACCTTCCATAATGACAAGGCTACCATCCATTAGAGTAACAAAAATCTGAACAATAGACTACCTTCCATAATGACAAGGCTACCACCCAATGGAATAACAAAATTCTCGACAACAGACTACCTTCCATAATGACAAGGCTACCATCCAATGAAGTAACAAAAATCTCGACAACAGACTACCTTCCATAATGACTAGGCTACCATCCATTAGAGTAACAAAAATCTGGACAACAGACTACCTTCCATAATGACAAAGCTACCATCCATTTGAGTAACAAAAATATCAACAAGAGACTACCTTCCATAATGACAAGGCTACCATCCTATGGAGTAACAAAAATCCTGACAATAGACTACCTTCCATAATGACTAGGCTACCATCCATTGGAGTATTAAAAATTTGGACAACAGACTACCTTACATAATGATAAGGCTACCATCCATTGGAGTAAAAAAATTCTCGACAATAGACTACCTTCCGTAATGACAAGGGTATCATCCATTGGAGTAACAAAAATATCGACAATAGACTACCTTTCATAATGACAAGTCCACAATCCATTTGAATAACAAAAATCTCGACAACAAACTACCTTTCATAATGACAAGGCTACAATCCAATGGAGTAACAAAGATATAGACAACATACTACCTTCCATAATGAAAAGGCTACCATCCATTGTAGTAACAAAAATCACAACAACAAACTACCTTACATAATGACAAGGCTACCATCCATTGAAGTAACAAAAATCTCGACAATAGACTACCTTCCATAATGACAAGGCTACCATCCATTGGAGTAACAAAAATATCTACAATAGACTACCTTCCATAATTACAAGGTAAACATCCATTGTAGTAACAAAAATCTCGACAACAGACTACTTTCCATAATGTCAAGGCTACCATCCAGTGCAGTAACAAAAATCTCGACAGCAGACTACGTTCCATAATGATAAGACTACCATCCATTGGAGTAACAAAAATATCGACAACAGCCTATCTTCCATAACGACAAGGGTACCATCCATTGGAGTAAAAAAAATCTCGACAACAGACTACCTTCCATAATGAACAGTCTACAATCTATTGGAATAACAAAAACTCGACAACAGACTAGCTTTCATAATGACAAGGCTACCATCTATTGGAATAACAAAAATATCGACAACATACTACCTTCCATAATGACAAGTCAACCATCCATTTGAGTAACAAAAATCGGAAAAAATGACTACCTTCCATAATGAGAAGGCTACCATCCATTGGAGTAACAAAAATATCAACAAGAGACTACCTTCCATAATGACAAGGCTACCATCCATTGGAGTAAAAAAAATCTCGAAAATAGACTACCTTCCACAATGACAAGGCTACCATCCATTGGAGTAAAAAAGATATCGATAACATATTACCTTCCAAAATGACAAGGCTACCATCCATTGGAGTAACAAAAATCACGACAACAAAATACCTTCCATAATGACAAGGCTACCATCCATTGGAATAACAAAAATTTCGACAACAGACTACCTATCATCATGACAAGGCTACCATCCAATGGAGTAACAAAAATATCGACAACAGAATACCTTCCTTAATGACAAGGCTACTATCCATTAGAGTAACAAAAATCTAAACAACAAACTACCTTCCATAATGACAAGGCTACCATCCATTGGAGTAACAAAAATATCAAAAAGAGACTGCTTTCCATAATGACAAGGCTACCACCCAATGGAGTAACAAAAATATCGACAACAGACTACCTTCTATAATCACTAGGCTACCATCCATTGGAGTATTAAAAATCTGAACAACAAACTACCTTCCATAATGACAAGGCTACCATCCATTGGAGTAACAAAAATCACGACAACAAACTACCTTCCATAATGACAAGGCTACCATCCATTGGAGTAACAAAAATATCGACAACAGACTACCTTTCATAATGAAAAGTCCATAATCCATTGGTGTAACAAAAATCTCGACAACAGACTACCTTCCATAATGATAAGGCTACCATCCATTGGAGTAACAAAGATATCGACAACATGCTACCATCCATAATAACAAGTCTACCGTCCATTGGAGTAACAAAAATCTGAACAACATACTACCTTCCATAATGACAAGGATACCATCCATTGGAGTAACAAAAATCACGACAACAAACTACCTTCCATAATGACAAGGCTACCATCCATTGGAATAACAAAAATCTCGATAACAGACTACCTTCCATAATGACAAGGCTACCATCCAATGGAGTAACAAAAATATCGACAATAGACTACCTTCCATAATGACAAGGCTACCATACATTAGAGTTACAAAAAGCTGTACAATAGACTACCTTCCATAATGATAAGGCTACCATCCATTGGAGTAACAAAGATATCGACAACATGCTACCATCCATAATAACAAGGCTACCATCCATTCGAGTAACAAAAATCACGACAACAGACTACCTTCCATAATGACAAGCCTACCATCCATTGGAATAACAAAAATCTCGACAACATACTACCTTCCATAATGACAAGGCTACCATCCATTAGAGTAACAAAAATCTGAACAATAGACTACCTTCCATAATAACAAGGCTACCATCCATTGGAGTAACAAAAATATCAACAAGAGACTACCTTCTATAATGACAAGGCTACCATCCAATGGAGTAACAAAAATCTCGACAACAGACTACCTTCCATAATGAATAGGCTACCATCCGTTAGAGTAACAAAAATCTGGACAACATACTACGTTCTATAATGATAAGGCTACCATCCATTGGAGTAACAAAAATATCACCAAGAGACTACCTTCCATAATGACAAGGCTACCATCCAATGGAGTAACAAAAATCTTGACAACAGACTACCTTCCATAATGACTAGGCTACCATGCATTGGAGTATTAAAAATTTGGTCAACCGACTACCTTCCATAATGACAAGGCTACCATCCATTGGAGTAACAAAAATATCAAAAACAGACTACCTTCCATAATGACAAGGCTACCATACATTGGAGTAACAAAGATATTGACAACATACTACCTTCCGTAATGACAAGGCTACCATCCATTGGAGCAACAAAAATCACGACAACAAATTACCTTCCATAATGACAAGGCTACCATCCATTAGAATATCAAAAATCTTGACAACATACTATCTTCCATAATGACGAGGCTACCATCTTAGGAGTAACAAAGATATCGACAACATACTAACTTCCATAATGACAAGGTTACCATCCATTGGAGTAACAAAAATCATGACAGCAGACTACCTTCCATAATGACAAGGCTACCACCCATTGGAATAACAAAATTCTAGACAACAGACTACCTTCCATAATGACAAGGCTACCATCCAATGGAGTAACAAAAATCGCGACAACAAACTACCTTCCATAATGACTAAGCTACCATCCATTAGAGTAACAAAAATCTGGACAACACACTACCTTCCATAATGACAAAGCTACCATTCAATGGAGTAACAAAAATCTCGACAATAGACTACCTTCTATAATGACAAGTATACCATCCATTGGAGTAACAAAAATCTGAACAACATACTACCTGCCATAATGACAAGGCTACCATCCATTGAAGTAACAAAAATCTCGACAATAGACTACCTTCCATAATGACTAGGCTACCATCCATTAGAGTATCAAAAATCTGGACAACATACTGCCTTCTATAATGACAAGGCTACCATCCATTGGAGTAACAAAAACATCAACAAGAGACTACCTTCCATAATGACAAGGCTACCATCCAATGGAGTAACAAAAATCTTGACAACAAACTACCTTCCATAATGACTAGGCTACCATCCATTGGAGTATTAAAAATTTGGACAACATACTACCTTCCATAATGACAATGCTACCATCCATTAGAGTAACAAAAATCTCGAAAACAGACTACCTTCCATAATGACAAGGGTATCATCCATTGGAGTAACAAAAATATCAATAAGAGACTACCTTCTATAATGACAAGGCTACCATACATTGGAGTAACAAAGATATTGACAACATACTACCTTGCGTAATGACAAGGCTACCATCCATTGGAGTAACAAAGATATAGACAACATACTACCTTCCATAATGAAAAGGCTACCATCCATTGGAGTAACAAAAATCACGACAACAAACTACCTTCCATAATGACAAGGCTACCATCCATTGGAATAACAAAAATCTAGACGATAGACTACCTATCATAATGACAAGGCTATCATCCAATGGAATAACAAAAATATCGACAACATATTACCTTCCATAATGACAAGGCTACCATCTTTTAGAGTAACATAAATCTGAACAACAGTCTACCTTCCATAATAACAAGGCTACCATCCATTGGAGTAACAAAAATATCAACAAGAGACTACCTTCCATAATGACAAGGCTACCATCCAATGGAGTAACAAAAATCTCGACAACAGACTTCCTTCCATAATGACTAGGCTACCATCCAATGGAGTAACAAAAATATAGACAACAGACTACCTTCCATAATGACAAGGCTACCATCCATTAGAGTTACAAAAAGCTGCAAAATAGACTACCTTCCATAATGATAAGGCTACCATCCATTGGAGTAACAAAGATATTGAGAACATACTACCTTCCATAATGACAAGGCTACCATCCATTGGAGTAACAAAAATCACGACAACAGACTACCTTCCATAATGACAAGGCTACCATCCATTGGAGTAACAATGATATATACAACATACTACCTTCCATAATGAAAAGGCTACCATCCATTGGAGTAACAAAAATCACGACAACAAACTACCTTCCATAATGACAAGGCTACCATCCATTGGAATAACAAAAATCTTGACAACCGACTACCTATCATAATGGTAAGGCTATCATACAATGGAGTAACAAAAATATCGACAACATACTACCTTTCATAATGACAAGGCTACCATCCATTAGAGTAACAAAAATCTGAACAACAGACTACCTTCCATAATAATAAGGCTACCATCCGTTGGAGTAACAAAAATATCAACAAGAGACTACCTTCCATAATGACAAGGCTACCATCCAATGGAGTAACAAAAATCTCGACAACAGACTACCTTCCATAATGAATAAGCTACCATCCGTTAGAGTAACAAAAATCTGGACAACATACTACATTCTATAATGATAAGGCTACCATCCATTGGAGTAACAAAAATATCACCAAGAGACTACCTTCCATAATGACAAGGCTACCATCCAATGGAGTAACAAAAATCTTGACAACAGACTACCTTCCATAATGACTAGGCTACCATGCATTGGAGTATTAAAAATTTGGTCAACCGACTACCTTCCATAATGACAAGGCTACCATCCATTGGAGTAACAAAAATCTCGAAAACAGACTACCTTCCATAATGACAAGGCTATCATCCATTGGAGTAACAAAAATATCAACAAGAGACTACCTTCCATAATGACAAGGCTACCATACATTGGAGTAACAAAGATATTGACAACATACTACCTTCCGTAATGACAAGGCTACCATCCATTGGAGCAACAAAAATCACGACAACAAATTACCTTCCATAATGACAAGGCTACCATCCATTAGAATATCAAAAATCTTGACAACAGACTATCTTCCATAATGACGAGGCTACCATCCTAGGAGTAAAAAAGATATCGACAACATAATAACTTCCATAATGACAAGGTTACCATCCATTGGAGTAACAAAAATCACGACAGCAGAATACCTTCCATAATGACAAGGCTACCACCAATTGGAATAACAAAATTCTCGACAACAGACTACCTTCCATAATGACAAGGCTACCATCCAATGGAGTAACAAAAATCTTGACAACAGACTACCTTCCATAATGACTAGGCTACCATCCATTAGAGTAACAAAAATCTGGACAACAGACTACCTTCCATAATGACAAAGCTACCATCCATTGGAATAACAAAAATCTCGACAACAGACAACCTATCATAATGACAAGGCTATCATCCAATGGAATAACAAAAATATGGACAACATACTACCTTCCATAATGACAAGGCTACCATCCATTAGAGTAACAAAAATCTGAACAATAGACTACCTTCCATAATAACAAGGCTACCATCCATTAGAGTAACAAAAATATCAACAAGAGACTACCTTCCATAATGACAAGGACACCATCCAATGGAGTAACAAAAATCTCGACAACAGACTACCTTCCATAATGAATAGGCTAACATCCATTAGAGTAACAAAAATCTGGACAACATACTACCTTCTATAATGACATGGCTACCATCCATTGGAGTAACAAAAATCTCGACAATAGACTACCTTCCATAATGACTAGGCTACCATCCATTAGAGTATCAAAAATCTGGATAACATATTGCCTTCTATAATGACAAGGCTACCATCCATTGGAGTAACAAAAACATCAACAAGAGACTACCTTCCATAATGACAAGGCTACCATCCAATGGAGTAACAAAAATCTTGACAACAAACTACCTTCCATAATGACTAGGCTACCATCCATTGGAGTATTAAAAATTTGGACAACATACTACCTTCCATAATGACAAGGCTACCATCCATTAGAGTAACAAAAATCTCGAAAACAGACTACCTTCCATAATGACAAGGGTATCATCCATTGGAGTAACAAAAATATCAATAAGAGACTACCTTCTATAATGACAAGGCTACCATACATTGGAGTAACAAAGATATTGACAACATACTACCTTGCGTAATGACAAGGCTACCATCCATTGGAGTAACAAAGATATAGACAACATACTACCTTCCATAATGAAAAGGCTACCATCCATTGGAGTAACAAAAATCACGACAACAAACTACCTTCCATAATGACAAGGCTACCATCCATTGGAATAACAAAAATCTAGACGATAGACTACCTATCATAATGACAAGGCTATCATCCAATGGAATAACAAAAATATCGACAACATATTACCTTCCATAATGACAAGGCTACCATCTTTTAGAGTAACAAAAATCTGAACAACAGACTACCTTCCATAATAACAAGGCTACCATCCATTGGAGTAACAAAAATATCAACAAGAGACTACCTTCCATAATGACAAGGCTACCATCCAATGGAGTAACAAAAATCTCGACAACAGACTTCCTTCCATAATGACTAGGCAACCATCCAATGGAGTAACAAAAGTATAGACAACAGACTACCTTCCATAATGACAAGGCTACCATCCATTAGAGTTACAAAAAGCTGCAAAATAGACTACCTTCCATAATGATAAGGCTACCATCCATTGGAGTAACAAAGATATTGAGAACATACTACCTTCCATAATGACAAGGCTACCATCCATTGGAGTAACAAAAATCACGACAACAGACTACCTTCCATAATGACAAGGCTACCATCCATTGGAGTAACAATGATATATACAACATACTACCTTCCATAATGAAAAGGCTACCATCCATTGGAGTAACAAAAATCACGACAACAAACTACCTTCCATAATGACAAGGCTACCATCCATTGGAATAACAAAAATCTCGACAACCGACTACCTATCATAATGGTAAGGCTATCATACAATGGAATAACAAAAATATCGACAACATACTACCTTTCATAATGACAAGGCTACCATCCATTAGAGTAACAAAAATCTGAACAACAGACTACCTTCCATAATAACAAGGCTACCATCCATTGGAGTAACAAAAATATCAACAAGAGACTACCTTCCATAATGACAAGGCTACCATCCAATGGAGTAACAAAAATCTCGACAACAGACTACCTTCCATAATGAATAGGCTACCATCCGTTAGAGTAACAAAAATCTGGACAACATACTACATTTTATAATGATAAGGCTACCATCCATTGGAGTAACAAAAATATCACCAAGAGACTACCTTCCATAATGATAAGGCTACCATCCAATGGAGTAACAAAAATCTTGACAACAGACTACCTTCCATAATGACTAGGCTACCATGCATTGGAGTATTAAAAATTTGGTCAACCGACTACCTTCCATAATGACAAGGCTACCATCCATTGGAGTAACAAAAATCTCGAAAACAGACTACCTTCCATAATGACAAGGCTATCATCCATTGGAGTAACAAAAATATCAACAAGAGACTACCTTCCATAATGACAAGGCTACCATACATTGGAGTAACAAAGATATTGACAACATACTACCTTCCGTAATGACAGGGCTACCATCCATTGGGGCAACAAAAATCACGACAACAAATTACCTTCCATAATGACAAGGCTACCATCCATTAGAATATCAAAAATCTTGACAACATACTATCTTCCATAATGACGAGGCTACCATCCTAGGAGTAAAAAAGATATCGACAACATAATAACTTCCATAATGACAAGGTTACCATCCATTGGAGTAACAAAAATCAAGACAGCAGAATACCTTCCATAATGACAAGGCTACCACCAATTGGAATAACAAAATTCTCGACAACAGACTACCTTCCATAATGACAAGGCTACCATCCAATGGAGTAACAAAAATCTTGACAACAGACTACCTTCCATAATGACTAGGCTACCATCCATTAGAGTAACAAAAATCTGGACAACAGACTACCTTCCATAATGACAAAGCTACCATCCATTGGAATAACAAAAATCTCGACAACAGACAACCTATCATAATGACAAGGCTATCATCCAATGGAATAACAAAAATATGGACAACATACTACCTTCCATAATGACAAGGCTACCATCCATTAGAGTAACAAAAATCTGAACAATAGACTACCTTCCATAATAACAAGGCTACCATCCATTAGAGTAACAAAAATATCAACAAGAGACTACCTTCCATAATGACAAGGACACCATCCAATGGAGTAACAAAAATCTCGACAACAGACTACCTTCCATAATGAATAGGCTAACATCCATTAGAGTAACAAAAATCTGGACAACATACTACCTTCTATAATGACATGGCTACCATCCATTGGAGTAACAAAAATATCACCAAGAGACTTCCTTCCATAATGACAAGGCTACCATCCAATGGAGTAACAAAAATCTTGACAACAGACTACCTTCCATAATGACTAGGCTACCATCCATAGGAGTATTAAAAATTTGGACAACCGACTACCTTCCATATTGACAAGGCTACCATCTGTTGGATTAACAAAAATCTCGAAAACAGACTACCTTCCATAATGACATGGGTATCATCCATTGGAGTAACAAAAATATCAACAAGAGACTACCTTCCATAATGACAAGGCTACCATACATTGGAGTAACAAAGATATTGACAACATACTACCTTCCGTAATGACAAGGCTACCATCCATTGGAGCAACAAAAATCACGACAACAAATTACCTTCCATAATGACAAGGCTACCATCCATTGGAATAACAAAAATCTTGACAACAGACTATCTTCCATAATGACGAAGCTACCATCCTAGGAGTAACAAAGATATCGACAACATACTAACTTCCATAATGACAAGGTTACCATCCATTGGAGTAACAAAAATCACGACAGCAGACTACTTTCCATAATGACAAGGCTACCACCAATTGGAATAACAAAATTCTCGACAACAGACTACCTTCTATAATGACAAGGCTACCATCCAATGGAGTAACAAAAATCTCGACAACAGACTACCTTCCATAATGACTAGGCTACCATCCAATGGAGTAACAAAAGTATAGACAACAGACTACCTTCCATAATGACAAGGCTACCATCCATTAGAGTTACAAAAAGCTGCAAAATAGACTACCTTCCATAATGATAAGGCTACCATCCATTGGAGTAACAAAGATATTGAGAACATACTACCTTCCATAATGACAAGGCTACCATCCATTGGAGTAACAAAAATCACGACAACAGACTACCTTCCATAATGACAAGGCTACCATCCATTGGAGTAACAATGATATATACAACATACTACCTTCCATAATGAAAAGGCTACCATCCATTGGAGTAACAAAAATCACGACAACAAACTACCTTCCATAATGACAAGGCTACCATCCATTGGAATAACAAAAATCTCGACAACCGACTACCTATCATAATGGTAAGGCTATCATACAATGGAATAACAAAAATATCGACAACATACTACCTTTCATAATGACAAGGCTACCATCCATTAGAGTAACAAAAATCTGAACAACAGACTACCTTCCATAATAACAAGGCTACCATCCATTGGAGTAACAAAAATATCAACAAGAGACTACCTTCCATAATGACAAGGCTACCATCCAATGGAGTAACAAAAATCTCGACAACAGACTACCTTCCATAATGAATAGGCTACCATCCGTTAGAGTAACAAAAATCTGGACAACATACTACATTTTATAATGATAAGGCTACCATCCATTGGAGTAACAAAAATATCACCAAGAGACTACCTTCCATAATGATAAGGCTACCATCCAATGGAGTAACAAAAATCTTGACAACATACTACCTTCCATAATGACTAGGCTACCATGCATTGGAGTATTAAAAATTTGGTCAACCGACTACCTTCCATAATGACAAGGCTACCATCCATTGGAGTAACAAAAATCTCGAAAACAGACTACCTTCCATAATGACAAGGCTATCATCCATTGGAGTAACAAAAATATCAACAAGAGACTACCTTCCATAATGACAAGGCTACCATACATTGGAGTAACAAAGATATTGACAACATACTACCTTCCGTAATGACAGGGCTACCATCCATTGGGGCAACAAAAATCACGACAACAAATTACCTTCCATAATGACAAGGCTACCATCCATTAGAATATCAAAAATCTTGACAACATACTATCTTCCATAATGACGAGGCTACCATCCTAGGAGTAAAAAAGATATCGACAACATAATAACTTCCATAATGACAAGGTTACCATCCATTGGAGTAACAAAAATCAAGACAGCAGAATACCTTCCATAATGACAAGGCTACCACCAATTGGAATAACAAAATTCTCGACAACAGACTACCTTCCATAATGACAAGGCTACCATCCAATGGAGTAACAAAAATCTTGACAACAGACTACCTTCCATAATGACTAGGCTACCATCCATTAGAGTAACAAAAATCTGGACAACAGACTACCTTCCATAATGACAAAGCTACCATCCATTGGAATAACAAAAATCTCGACAACAGACAACCTATCATAATGACAAGGCTATCATCCAATGGAATAACAAAAATATGGACAACATACTACCTTCCATAATGACAAGGCTACCATCCATTAGAGTAACAAAAATCTGAACAATAGACTACCTTCCATAATAACAAGGCTACCATCCATTAGAGTAACAAAAATATCAACAAGAGACTACCTTCCATAATGACAAGGACACCATCCAATGGAGTAACAAAAATCTCGACAACAGACTACCTTCCATAATGAATAGGCTAACATCCATTAGAGTAACAAAAATCTGGACAACATACTACCTTCTATAATGACATGGCTACCATCCATTGGAGTAACAAAAATATCACCAAGAGACTTCCTTCCATAATGACAAGGCTACCATCCAATGGAGTAACAAAAATCTTGACAACAGACTACCTTCCATAATGACTAGGCTACCATCCATAGGAGTATTAAAAATTTGGACAACCGACTACCTTCCATATTGACAAGGCTACCATCTGTTGGATTAACAAAAATCTCGAAAACAGACTACCTTCCATAATGACATGGGTATCATCCATTGGAGTAACAAAAATATCAACAAGAGACTACCTTCCATAATGACAAGGCTACCATACATTGGAGTAACAAAGATATTGACAACATACTACCTTCCGTAATGACAAGGCTACCATCCATTGGAGCAACAAAAATCACGACAACAAATTACCTTCCATAATGACAAGGCTACCATCCATTGGAATAACAAAAATCTTGACAACAGACTATCTTCCATAATGACGAAGCTACCATCCTAGGAGTAACAAAGATATCGACAACATACTAACTTCCATAATGACAAGGTTACCATCCATTGGAGTAACAAAAATCACGACAGCAGACTACTTTCCATAATGACAAGGCTACCACCAATTGGAATAACAAAATTCTCGACAACAGACTACCTTCTATAATGACAAGGCTACCATCCAATGGAGTAACAAAAATCTCGACAACAGACTACCTTCCATAATGACTAGGCTACCATCCATTAGAGTAACAAAAATCTGGACAACAGACTACCTTCCATAATGACAAGGCTACCATCCATTGGAATAACAAAATTCTCGACAACAGACTACCTTCCATAATGACAAGGCTACCATCCAATGGAGTAACAAAAATCTCGACATCAGACTACCTTCCATAATGATAAGGCTACCATCCGTTGGAATAATAAAAATCTCGACGATAGACTACCTTCCATAATGACAAGGGTACCATCCATTGGAGTAACAAAAATCTCGACAACAGACTACTTTCCATAATGACAAGGCTACAATCCAATGGAGTAACAAAAATTTCGACAACAGACTACCTTCCATAATGACAAGTCTACCAGCCATTGGAGTAACAAAAATGTGAACAACAGACTACCTTTCATAATGACAAGGCTACCATCCATTGGAGTAAAAAAAATATCAACAAGAGACTACCTTCCATAATGACAAGGCTACCATCCATTAGAGTAATAAAAATCTCGACAACATACTACCTTCCATAATGACAAGGCTACCATCCTAGGAGTAAAAAAGATATCGACAACATAATAACTTCCATAATGACAAGGTTACCATCCATTGGAGTAACAAAAATCAAGACAGCAGAATACCTTCCATAATGACAAGGCTACCACCAATTGGAATAACAAAATTCTCGACAACAGACTACCTTCCATAATGACAAGGCTACCATCCAATGGAGTAACAAAAATCTTGACAACAGACTACCTTCCATAATGACTAGGCTACCATCCATTAGAGTAACAAAAATCTGGACAACAGACTACCTTCCATAATGACAAAGCTACCATCCATTGGAATAACAAAAATCTCGACAACAGACAACCTATCATAATGACAAGGCTATCATCCAATGGAATAACAAAAATATGGACAACATACTACCTTCCATAATGACAAGGCTACCATCCATTAGAGTAACAAAAATCTGAACAATAGACTACCTTCCATAATAACAAGGCTACCATCCATTAGAGTAACAAAAATATCAACAAGAGACTACCTTCCATAATGACAAGGACACCATCCAATGGAGTAACAAAAATCTCGACAACAGACTACCTTCCATAATGAATAGGCTAACATCCATTAGAGTAACAAAAATCTGGACAACATACTACCTTCTATAATGACATGGCTACCATCCATTGGAGTAACAAAAATATCACCAAGAGACTTCCTTCCATAATGACAAGGCTACCATCCAATGGAGTAACAAAAATCTTGACAACAGACTACCTTCCATAATGACTAGGCTACCATCCATAGGAGTATTAAAAATTTGGACAACCGACTACCTTCCATATTGACAAGGCTACCATCTGTTGGATTAACAAAAATCTCGAAAACAGACTACCTTCCATAATGACATGGGTATCATCCATTGGAGTAACAAAAATATCAACAAGAGACTACCTTCCATAATGACAAGGCTACCATACATTGGAGTAACAAAGATATTGACAACATACTACCTTCCGTAATGACAAGGCTACCATCCATTGGAGCAACAAAAATCACGACAACAAATTACCTTCCATAATGACAAGGCTACCATCCATTGGAATAACAAAAATCTTGACAACAGACTATCTTCCATAATGACGAAGCTACCATCCTAGGAGTAACAAAGATATCGACAACATACTAACTTCCATAATGACAAGGTTACCATCCATTGGAGTAACAAAAATCACGACAGCAGACTACTTTCCATAATGACAAGGCTACCACCAATTGGAATAACAAAATTCTCGACAACAGACTACCTTCTATAATGACAAGGCTACCATCCAATGGAGTAACAAAAATCTCGACAACAGACTACCTTCCATAATGACTAGGCTACCATCCATTAGAGTAACAAAAATCTGGACAACAGACTACCTTCCATAATGACAAGGCTACCATCCATTGGAATAACAAAATTCTCGACAACAGACTACCTTCCATAATGACAAGGCTACCATCCAATGGAGTAACAAAAATCTCGACATCAGACTACCTTCCATAATGATAAGGCTACCATCCGTTGGAATAATAAAAATCTCGACGATAGACTACCTTCCATAATGACAAGGGTACCATCCATTGGAGTAACAAAAATCTCGACAACAGACTACTTTCCATAATGACAAGGCTACAATCCAATGGAGTAACAAAAATTTCGACAACAGACTACCTTCCATAATGACAAGTCTACCAGCCATTGGAGTAACAAAAATGTGAACAACAGACTACCTTTCATAATGACAAGGCTACCATCCATTGGAGTAAAAAAAATATCAACAAGAGACTACCTTCCATAATGACAAGGCTACCATCCATTAGAGTAATAAAAATCTCGACAACATACTACCTTCCATAATGACAAGGCTACCATCCATTGGAATAAAAAAGATATCGACAACATACTACCTTCCATAATGACAAGGCTACCATCCATTGGAGTAACAAAAGTCTGGACAATAGACTACCTTCCATAATGACTAGGCTACCATCCATTGGAGTATTAAAAATTTGGACAACATACTACCTTCCATAATAACAAGGCTACCATCCATTGGAGTAACAAAAATCTCGAAAACAGACTACCTTCCATAATGACAAGGGTATCATCCATTGGAGTAACAAAAATATCAATAAGAGACTACCTTCCATAATGACAAGGCTACCATCCATTGGAATAACAAAAATCTAGACAATAGACTACCTATCATCATGACAAGGCTATCATCCAATGGAATAACAAAAATATCGACAACATACTACCTTCCATAATGACAAGGCTACCATCCATTAGAGTAACAAAAATCTGAACAACAGACTACCTTCCATAATAACAAGGCTACCATCCATTGGAGTAACAAAAATATACACAAGAGACTACATTCCATAATGACAAGGCTACCATCCAATGAAGTAACAAAAATCTCGACAATAGACTACCTTCCATAATGAATAGGCTACCATCAATTAGAGTAACAAAAATCTGGACAACATACTACCTTCTATAATGACAAGGCTACCATCCATTGGAGTAAAAAAAATATCACCAAGAGACTACCTTCCATAATGACAAGGCTACCATCAAATGGAGTAATTAAAAATCTTGACAACAAACTACCTTCAATAATGACTAGGCTTCCATCCATAGGAGTATTAAAAATTTGGACAACCGACTACCTTCCATAATGACAAGGCTACCATCCATTGGAGTAACAAAAATCTCTAAAACGGACTACCTTCTATAATGATAAGGGTATCATCCATTGGAGTAACAAAAATATCAACAAGAGACTACCTTCAGTAATGACAAGGCTACCATCCATTGGAGCAACAAAAATCACGACAACAAATTACCTTCCATAATGACAAGGCTACCATCCATTGGAATAACAAAAATCTTGACAACAAACTATCTTCCATAATGACGAGGCTACCATCCTAGGAGTAACAAAGATATCGACAACATACTAACTTCCATAATGACAAGGTTACCATCCATTGGAGTAACAAAAATCACGACAGCGGACTACCTTCCATAATGACAAGGCTACCACCAATTGGAATAAAAAAATTCTCGACAACAGACTACCTTCCATAATGACTAGGCTACCATCCATTAGAGTAACAAAAATCTGGACAACAGACTACCTTCCATAATGACAAAGCTACCATCCATTGGAATAACAAAAATCTCGACAACAGACAACCTATCATAATGACAAGGCTATCATCCAATGGAATAACAAAAATATGGACAACATACTACCTTCCATAATGACAAGGCTACCATCCATTAGAGTAACAAAAATCTGAACAATAGACTACCTTCCATAATAACAAGGCTACCATCCATTAGAGTAACAAAAATATCAACAAGAGACTACCTTCCATAATGACAAGGACACCATCCAATGGAGTAACAACAATCTCGACAACAGACTACCTTCCATAATGAATAGGCTAACATCCATTAGAGTAACAAAAATCTGGACAACATACTACCTTCTATAATGACATGGCTACCATCCATTGGAGTAACAAAAATATCACCAAGAGACTACCTTCCATAATGACAAGGCTACCATCCAATGGAGTAACAAAAATCTTGACAACAGACTACCTTCCATAATGACTAGGCTACCATCCATAGGAGTATTAAAAATTTGGACAACCGACTACCTTCCATATTGACAAGGCTACCATCTGTTGGAGTAACAAAAATCTCGAAAACAGACTACCTTCCATAATGACATGGGTATCGTCCATTGGAGTAACAAAAATATCAACAAGAGACTACCTTCCATAATGACAAGGCTACCATACATTGGAGTAACAAAGATATTGACAACATACTACCTTCCGTAATGACAAGGCTACCATCCATTGGAGCAACAAAAATCACGACAACAAATTACCTTCCATAATGACAAGGCTACCATCCATTGGAATAACAAAAATCTTGACAACAGACTATCTTCCATAATGACGAAGCTACCATCCTAGGAGTAACAAAGATATCGACAACATACTTACTTCCATAATGACAAGG
The DNA here is from genome assembly GCA_948472305.1 of Vicia faba. Taxonomy (NCBI): domain Eukaryota; kingdom Viridiplantae; phylum Streptophyta; class Magnoliopsida; order Fabales; family Fabaceae; genus Vicia; species Vicia faba. The sequence continues at coordinate 613,742,775 of OX451741.1, forward strand.
TTACCATCCATTGGAGTAACAAAAATCACGACAGCAGACTACTTTCCATAATGACAAGGCTACCACCAATTGGAATAACAAAATTCTCGACAACAGACTACCTTCTATAATGACAAGGCTACCATCCAATGGAGTAACAAAAATCTGGACAACAGACTACCTTCCATAATGACTAGGCTACCATCCATTAGATTAACAAAAATCTGGACAACAGACTACCTTCCATAATGACAAGGCTACCATCCATTGGAATAACAAAATTCTCGACAACAGACTACCTTCCATAATGACAAGGCTACCATCTAATGGAGTAACAAAAATCTCGACATCAGACTACCTTCCATAATGATAAGGCTACCATTCGTTGGAATAATAAAAATCTCGACAATAGACTACCATCCATAATGACAAGGGTACCATCCATTGGAGTAACAAAAATCTCGACAACAGACTACTTTCCATAATGACAAGGCTACAATCCAATGGAGTAACAAAAATTTCGACAACAGACTACCTTCCATAATGACAAGTCTACCATCCATTGGAGTAACAAAAATCTGAACAACAGACTACCTTTCATAATGACAAGGCTACCATCCATTGGAGTAAAAAAAATATCAACAAGAGACTACCTTCCATAATGACAAGGCTACCATCCATTAGAGTAATAAAAATCTCGACAACATACTACCTTCCATAATGACAAGGCTACCATCCATTGGAATAAAAAAGATATCGACAACATACTACCTTCCATAATGACAAGGCTACCATCCATTGGAGTAACAAAAGTCTGGACAATAGACTACCTTCCATAATGACTAGGCTACCATCCATTGGAGTATTAAAAATTTGGACAACATACTACCTTCCATAATAACAAGGCTACCATCCATTGGAGTAACAAAAATCTCGAAAACAGACTACCTTCCATAATGACAAGGGTATCATCCATTGGAGTAACAAAAATATCAATAAGAGACTACCTTCCATAATGACAAGGCTACCATCCATTGGAATAACAAAAATCTAGACAATAGTCTACCTATCATAATGACAAGGCTATCATCCAATGGAATAACAAAAATATCGACAACATACTACCTTCCATAATGACAAGGCTACCATCCATTAGAGTAACAAAAATCTGAACAACAGACTACCTTCCATAATAACAAGGCTACCATCCATTGGAGTAACAAAAATATACACAAGAGACTACATTCCATAATGACAAGGCTACCATCCAATGAAGTAACAAAAATCTCGACAATAGACTACCTTCCATAATGAATAGGCTACCATCAATTAGAGTAACAAAAATCTGGACAACATACTACCTTCTATAATGACAAGGCTACCATCCATTGGAGTAAAAAAAATATCACCAAGAGACTACCTTCCATAATGACAAGGCTACCATCAAATGGAGTAACAAAAATCTTGACAACAAACTACCTTGCATAATGACTAGGCTTCCATCCATAGGAGTATTAAAAATTTGGACAACCGACTACCTTCCATAATGACAAGGCTACCATCCATTGGAGTAACAAAAATCTCTAAAACGGACTACCTTCCATAATGATAAGGGTATCATCCATTGGAGTAACAAAAATATCAACAAGAGACTACCTTCAGTAATGACAAGGCTACCATCCATTGGAGCAACAAAAATCACGACAACAAATTACCTTCCATAATGACAAGGCTACCATCCATTGGAATAACAAAAATCTTGACCACAAACTATCTTCCATAATGACGAGGCTACCATCCTAGGAGTAACAAAGATATCGACAACATACTAACTTCCATAATGACAAGGTTACCATCCATTGGAGTAACAAAAATCACGACAGCGGACTACCTTCCATAATGACAAGGCTACCACCAATTGGAATAAAAAAATTCTCGAAAACAGACTACCTTCCATAATGACTAGGCTACCATCCATTAGAGTAACAAAAATCTGGACAACAGACTACCTTCCATAATAACAAAGCTATCATCCATTGGAGTAACAAAAATATCAACAAGAGACTACCTTCCATAATGACAAGGCTACCATCCTATGGAGTAACAAAAATCTCGACAACAGACTACCTTCCATAATGACTAGGCTACCATCCATTGGAGTATTAAAAATTTGGACAATAGACTACCTTACATAATGATAAGGCTACCATCCATTGGAGTAACAAAAATCTCGACAATAGACTACGTTCCATAATGACAAGGGTATCATCCATTGGAGTAACAAAAATCTCGACAACAGACTACCTTCCATAATGACTATGCTATCATCCAATGGAGTAACAAAAATATCGACAACAGACTACCTTCCATAATGACAAGGCTACCATCCATTAGAGTTACTAAAAGTTGCACAATAGACTACCTTCCATAATGATAAGGCTACCATCCATTGGAGTAACAAAGATATCGACAACATACTACCTTCCAAAATCACAAGGCTACCATCCATTGGAGTAACAAAAATCACGACAACAGACTACCTTCCATAATGACAAGGCTACCATACATTGGAGTAACAAAGATATAAACAACATACTACCTTCCATAATGAAAAGGCTACCATCCATTGGAGTAACAAAAATCACGACAACAAACTACCTTCCATAATGACAAGGCTACCATCCATTGGAATAACAAAAATCTCGACAACAGACTACCTATCATAATGACAAGGCTATCATCCAATGGAATAACAAAAATATGGACAACATACTACCTTCCATAATGACAAGGCTACGATCCATTAGAGTAACAAAAATATGAACAACAGTCTACCTTCCATAATAACAAGGCTACCATCCATTGGAGTAACAAAAATATCACCAAGAGACTACCTTCTATAATGAGAAGGCTACCATCAAATGGAGTAAAAAAAATCTTGACAACAGACTACCTTCCATAATGACTAGGCTACCATCCATTGGAGTATTAAAAATTTGGACAACCGACTACCTTCCATATTGACAAGGCTACCATCCGTTGGAGTAACAAAAATCTCGAAAGCAGACTACCTTCCATAATGACAAGGGTATCATCCATTGGAGTAACAAAGATATTGACAACATACTACCTTCCGTAATGACAAGGCTACCATCCATTGGAGTAACAAAGATATCGACAACATAATACCTTCCATAATGACAAGGCTACCATCCATTGGAATAACAAAAATCTTAACAACAGACTATCTTCCATAATGACGAGGCTACCATCCTAGAAGTAACAAAGATATCGACAACATATTAACTTCCATAATGACAAGGTTACCATCCATTGGAGTAACAAAAATCACGACAGCAGACTACCTTCCATAATGACAAGGCTACCACCAATTGGAATAACAAAATTCTCGACAACAGACTACCTACCATAACGACAAGGATACCATCCAATGGAGTAACAAAAATCTCGACAAAAGACTACCTTCCATAATGAATAGGCTACCATCCATTAGAGTAACAAAAATCTGGATAACATACTACCTTCTATAATGACAAGGCTACCATCCATTGGAGTAAAAAAAATATCAACAAGAGACTACCTTCCATAATGACAAGGCTACCATCCATTAGAGTAACAAAAATCTCGATAACATACTACCTTCCATAATGACAAGGCTACCATCCATTGGAATAAAAAAGATATCGACAACATACTACCTTCCATAATGACAAATCTACCATCCATTAGAGTATTAAAAATTTGGACAACCGACTACCTTCCATATTGACAAGGCTACCATCTGTTGGAGTAACAAAAATCTCGAACAGACTACCTTCCATAATGACAACAGTATCATCCATTGGAGTAACAAAAATATCAACAAGAGACTACCTTCCATAATGACAAGGCTACCATACTTTGGAGTAACAAAGATATTGACAACATACTGCCTTCCGTAATTACAAGGCTACCATCCATTGGAGCAACAAAAATCTCGACAACAAATTACCTTCCATAATGACAAGGCTACCATCCATTGGAATAACAAAAATCTTGACAACAGACTATCTTCCATAATGACGATGCTACCATCCTAGGAGTAACAAAGATATCGACAACATACTAACTTCCATAATGACAAGGTTACCATCCATTGGAGTACCAAAAATCACGACAGCAGACTACTTTCCATAATGACAAGGCTACCACCAATTGGAATAACAAAATTCTCGACAAAAGACTACCTTCTATTATGACAAGGCTACCATCCAATGGAGTAACAAAAATCTCGACAACAGACTACCTTCCATAATGAGTAGGCTACCATCCATTAGAGTAACAAAAATCTGGACAACAGACTACCTTCCATAATGACAAAGCTACCATCCATTGGAGTAACAAAAATATCAACAAGAGACTACCTTCCATAATGACAAGGCTACCATCCATTGGAGTATTAAAAATTTGGACAACCGACTACCTTCCATATTGACAAGGCTACCATCCGTTGGAGTAACAAAAATCTCAAAAACAGACTACCTTCCATAATGACAAGGGTATCATCCATTGGAGTAACAAAAATATCAACAAGAGACTACTTTACATAATGACAAGGCTACCATACATTGGAGTAACAAAGATATTGACAACATACTACCTTCCGTAATGAGAAGGCTACCATCCATTGGAGCAACAAAAATCACGACAACAAATTACCTTCCATAATGACAAGGCTACCATCCATTGGAATAACGAAAATCTTGACAACAGACTATCTTCCATAATGACGAGGCTATCATCCTAGGAGTAACAAAGATATCGACAACATACTAACTTCCATAATGACAAGGTTACCATCCCTTGGAGTAACAAAAATCACGACAGCAGACTACCTTCCATAATGACAAGGCTACCACTAATTGGAATAACAAAATTCTCGACAACAAACTACCTTCCATAATGACAAGGCTACCATCCAATAGAGTAACAAAAATCTCGACAACAGACTACCTTCCATAATGACTAGGCTACCATCCATTAGAGTAACAAAAATCTGGACAACAGACTACCTTCCATAATGACAAGGCTCCAATCAATTAGAGTTACTAAAAGTAGCACAATAGACTACCTTCCATAATGATAAGGCTACCATCCATTGGAGTAACAAAGATATCGACAACATACTACCTTCCATAATCACAAGGCTACCATCCATTGGAGTAACAAAAATCTCGACAACAGACTACCTATCATAATGACAAGGCTATCATCCAATGGAATAACAAAAATATGGACAACATACTACCTTCCATAATGACAAGGCTACCATCCATTAGAGTAACAAAAATCTGAACAACAGTCTACCTTCCATAATAACAAGGCTACCATCCATTGGAGTAACAAAAATATCACCAAGAGACTACCTTCCATAATGAGAAGGCCACCATCCAATGGAGTAACAAAAATCTTGACAACAAACTACCTTCCATAATGACTAGGCTACCATCCATTGGAGTATTAAAAATTTGGACAACCGACTACCTTCCATATTGACAAGGCTACCATCCGTTGGAGTAACAAAAATCTCGAAAACAGACTACCTTCCATAATGACAAGGGTATCATCCATTGTAGTAACAAAAATATCAACAAGAGACTACCTTCCATAATGACAAGTCTACCATACATTGGAGTAACAAAGATATTGACAACATACTACCTTCCGTAATGACAAGGCTACCATCCATTGGAGTAACAAAGATATCGACAACATACTACCTTCCATAATGACAAGGCTACCATCCATTGGAATAACAAAAATCTTGACAACAGACTATCTTCCATAATGACGAGGCTAACATCCTAGGAGTAACAAAGATATCGACAACATACTAACTTCCATAATGACAAGGTTACCATCCATTGGAGTAACAAAAATCACGACAGTAGACTACCTTCCATAAATACAAGGCTACCACCAATTGGAATAACAAAACTCTCGACAACAGACTACCTTCCATAATGACAAGGCTACAATCCAATGGAGTAACAAAAATCACGACAACAGACTACCTTCCATAATGACTAGGCTACCATCCATTAGAGTAACAAAAATCTGGACAACAGACTACCTTCCATAATAACAAGGCTACCATCCATTGGAGTTACAAAAATATCAACAAGAGACTACCTTCCATAATGACAAGGCTACAATCCAATGGAGTAACAAAAATCACGACAACAGACTACCTTCCATAATGACTAGGCTACTATCCATTAGAGTAACAAAAATCTGGACAACAGACTACCTTCCATAATAACAAGGCTACCATCCATTGGAGTAACAAAGATATTGACAACATACTACCTTCCGTAATGACAAGGCTACCATCCATTGGAGCAACAAAAATCACGACAACAAATTACCTTCCATAATGACAAGGCTACCATCCATTAGAATGTCAAAAATCTTGACAACATACTATCTTCCATAATGACGAGGCTACCATCTTAGGAGTAACAAAGATATCGACAACATACTAACTTCCATAATGACAAGGTTACCATCCATTGGAGTAACAAAAATCATGACAGCAGACTACCTTCCATAATGACAAGGCTACCACCCATTGGAATAACAAAATTCTAGACAACAGACTACCTTCCATAATGACAAGGCTACCATCCAATGGAGTAACAAAAATCGCGACAACAGACTACCTTCCATAATGACTAAGCTACCATCCATTAGAGTAACAAAAATCTAGACAACACACTACCTTCCATAATGACAAAGCTACCATCCATTGGAGTAACAAAAATATCAACAAGAGACTACCTTCCACAATGACAAGGCTACCATCCTATGGAGTAACAAAAATCTCGACAACAGACTACCTTCCATAATGACTAGGCTACCATCTATTGGAGTATTAAAAATTTGGACAACACACTACCTTACATAATGATAAGGCTACCATCCATTGGAGTAACAAAAATCTCGACAATAGACTACCTTCCATAATGACAAGGGTATCATCCATTGGAGTAACAAAAATATCGACAACAGACTACCTTTCATAATGACAAGGCTACAATCCAATGGAGTAACAAAAATCTCGACAATAGACTACCTTCTATAATGACAAGTATACCATCCATTGGAGTAACAAAAATCTGAACAACATACTACCTTCCATAATGACAAGGCTACCATCCATTGAAGTAACAAAAATCTCGACAATAGACTACCTTCCATAATGATTAGGCTACCATCCATTAGAGTATCAAAAATCTGGACAACATACTGCCTTCTATAATGACAAGGCTACCATCCATTGGAGTAACAAAAACATCAACAAGAGACTACCTTCCATAATGACAAGGCTACCATCCAATGGAGTAACAAAAATCTTGACAACAAACTACCTTCCATAATGACTAGGCTACCATCCATTGGAGTATTAAAAATTTGGACAACATACTACCTTCCATAATGACAAGGCTACCATCCATTAGAGTAACAAAAATCTCGAAAACAGACTACCTTCCATAATGACAAGGGTATCATCCATTGGAGTAACAAAAATATCAATAAGAGACTACCTTCTATAATGACAAGGCTACCATACATTGGAGTAACAAAGATATTGACAACATACTACCTTGCGTAATGACAAGGCTACCATCCATTGGAGTAACAAAGATATAGACAACATACTACCTTCCATAATGAAAAGGCTACCATCCATTGGAGTAACAAAAATCACGACAACAAACTACCTTCCATAATGACAAGGCTACCATCCATTGGAATAACAAAAATCTAGACGATAGACTACCTATCATAATGACAAGGCTATCATCCAATGGAATAACAAAAATATCGACAACATATTACCTTCCATAATGACAAGGCTACCATCTTTTAGAGTAACAAAAATCTGAACAACAGACTACCTTCCATAATAACAAGGCTACCATCCATTGGAGTAACAAAAATATCAACAAGAGACTACCTTCCATAATGACAAGGCTACCATCCAATGGAGTAACAAAAATCTCGACAACAGACTTCCTTCCATAATGACTAGGCTACCATCCAATGGAGTAACAAAAATATAGACAACAGACTACCTTCTATAATGACAAGGCTACCATCCATTAGAGTTACAAAAAGCTGCAAAATAGACTACCTTACATAATGATAAGGCTACCATCCATTGGAGTAACAAAGATATTGACAACATACTACCTTCCATAATGACAAGGCTACCATCCATTGGAGTAACAAAAATCACGACAACAGACTACCTTCCATAATGACAAGGCTACCATCCATTGGAGTAACAATGATATAGACAACATACTACCTTCCATAATGAAAAGGCTACCATCCATTGGAGTAACAAAAATCACGACAACAAACTACCTTCCATAATGACAAGGCTACCATCCATTGGAATAACAAAAATCTCGACAACCGACTACCTATCATAATGGTAAGGCTATCATACAATGGAATAACAAAAATATCGACAACATACTACCTTTCATAATGACAAGGCTACCATCCATTAGAGTAACAAAAATCTGAACAACAGACTACCTTCCATAATAACAAGGCTACCATCCATTGGAGTAACAAAAATATCAACAAGAGACTACCTTCCATAATGACAAGGCTACCATCCAATGGAGTAACAAAAATCTCGACAACAGACTACCTTCCATAATGAATAGGCTACCATCCGTTAGAGTAACAAAAATCTGGACAACATACTACGTTCTATAATGATAAGGCTACCATCCATTGGAGTAACAAAAATATCACCAAGAGACTACCTTCCATAATGACAAGGCTACCATCCAATGGAGTAACAAAAATCTTGACAACAGACTACCTTCCATAATGACTAGGCTACCATGCATTGGAGTATTAAAAATTTGGTCAACCGACTACCTTCCATAATGACAAGGCTACCATCTGTTGGAGTAACAAAAATCTCGAAAACAGACTACCTTCTATAATGACAAGGCTATCATCCATTGGAGTAACAAAAATATCAACAAGAGACTACCTTCCATAATGACAAGGCTACCATACATTGGAGTAACAAAGATATTGACAACATACTACCTTCCGTAATGACAAGGCTACCATCCATTGGAGCAACAAAAATCACGACAACAAATTACCTTCCATAATGACAAGGCTACCATCCATTAGAATATCAAAAATCTTGACAACAGACTATCTTCCATAATGACGAGGCTACCATCCTAGGAGTAAAAAAGATATCGACAACATACTAACTTCCATAATGACAAGGTTACCATCCATTGGAGTAACAAAAATCACGACAGCAGAATACCTTCCATAATGACAAGGCTACCACCAATTGGAATAACAAAATTCTCGACAACAGACTACCTTCTATAATGACTAGGCTACCATCCATTAGAGTAACAAAAATCTGGACAACAGACTACCTTCCATAATGACAAGGCTACCATCCATTGGAATAACAAAATTCTCGACAACAGACTACCTTCCATAATGACAAGGCTACCATCCAATGGAGTAACAAAAATCTCGACATCAAACTACCTTCCATAATGATAAGGCTACCATCCGTTGGAATAATAAAAATCTCGACAATAGACTACCTTCCATAATGACAAGGGTACCATCCATTGGAGTAACAAATATCTCGACAACAGACTACTTTCCATAATGACAAGGCTACAATCCAATGGAGTAACAAAAATTTCGACAACAAACTACCTTCCATAATGACAAGTCTACCAGCCATTGGAGTAACAAAAATCTGAACAACAGACTACCTTTCATAATGACAAGGCTACCATCCATTGGAGTAAAAAAAATATCAACAAGAGACTACCTTCCATAATGACAAGGCTACCATCCATTAGAGTAATAAAAATCTCGACAACATACTACCTTCCATAATGACAAGGCTACCATCCATTGGAATAAAAAAGATATCGACAACATACTACCTTCCATAATGACAAGGCTACCATCCATTGGAGTAACAAAAGTCTGGACAATAGACAACCTTCCATAATGACTAGGCTACCATCCATTGGAGTATTAAAAATTTGGACAACATACTACCTTCCATAATAACAAGGCTACCATCCATTGGAGTAACAAAAATCTCGAAAATAGACTACCTTCCATAATGACAAGGGTATCATCCATTGGAGTAACAAAAATATCAATAAGAGACTACCTTCCATAATGACAAGGCTACCATCCATTGGAATAACAAAAATCTAGACAATAGACTACCTATCATCATGACAAGGCTATCATCCAATGGAATAACAAAAATATCGACAACATACTACCTTCCATAATGACAAGGCTACCATCCATTAGAGTAACAAAAATCTGAACAACAGACTACCTTCCATAATAACAAGGCTACCATCCATTGGAGTAACAAAAATATACACAAGAGACTACATTCCATAATGACAAGGCTACCATCCAATGAAGTAATAAAAATCTCGACAATAGACTACCTTCCATAATGAATAGGCTACCATCAATTAGAGTAACAAAAATATGGACAACATACTACCTTCTATAATGACAAGGCTACCATCCATTGGAGTAAAAAAAATATCACCAACAGACTACCTTCCATAATGACAAGGCTACCATCAAATGGAGTAATTAAAAATCTTGACAACAAACTACCTTCCATAATGACTAGGCTTCCATCCATAGGAGTATTAAAAATTTGGACAACCGACTACCTTCCATAATGACAAGGCTACCATCCATTGGAGTAACAAAAATCTCTAAAACGGACTACCTTCCATAATGATAAGGGTATCATCCATTGGAGTAACAAAAATATCAACAAGAGACTACCTTCTGTAATGACAAGGCTACCATCCATTGGAGCAACAAAAATCACGACAACAAATTACCTTCCATAATGACAAGGCTACCATCCATTGGAATAACAAAAATCTTGACAACAAACTATCTTCCATAATGACGAGGCTACCATCCTAGGAGTAACAAAGATATCGACAACATACTAACTTCCATAATGACAAGGTTACCATCCATTGGAGTAACAAAAATCACGACAGCGGACTACCTTCCATAATGACAAGGCTACCACCAATTGGAATAAAAAAATTCTCGACAACAGACTACCTTCCATAATGACTAGGCTACCATCCATTAGAGTAACAAAAATCTGGACAACAGACTACCTTCCATAATGACAAAGCTACCATCCATTGGAATAACAAAAATCTCGACAACAGACAACCTATCATAATGACAAGGCTATCATCCAATGGAATAACAAAAATATGGATAACATACTACCTTCCATAATGACAAGGCTACCATCCATTAGAGTAACAAAAATCTGAACAATAGACTACCTTCCATAATAACAAGGCTACCATCCATTAGAGTAACAAAAATATCAACAAGAGACTACCTTCCATAATGACAAGGACACCATCCAATGGAGTAACAAAAATCTCGACAACAGACTACCTTCCATAATGAATAGGCTAACATCCATTAGAGTAAAAAAAATCTGGACAACATACTACCTTCTATAATGACATGGCTACCATCCATTGGAGTAACAAAAATATCACCAAGAGACTACCTTCCATAATGACAAGGCTACCATCCAATGGAGTAACAAAAATCTTGACAACAGACTACCTTCCATAATGACAAGGCTACCATCCATAGGAGTATTAAAAATTTGGACAACCGACTACCTTCCATATTGACAAGGCTACCATCTGTTGGAGTAACAAAAATCTCGAAAACAGACTACCTTCCATAATGACATGGGTATCATCCATTGGAGTAACAAAAATATCAACAAGAGACTACCTTCCATAATGACAAGGCTACCATACATTGGAGTAACAAAGATATTGACAACATACTACCTTCCGTAATGACAAGGCTACCATCCATTGGAGCAACAAAAATCACGACAACAAATTACCTTCCATAATGACAAGGCTACCATCCATTGGAATAACAAAAATCTTGACAACAGACTATCTTCCATAATGACGAAGCTACCATCCTAGGAGTAACAAAGATATCGACAACATACTAACTTCCATAATGACAAGGTTACCATCCATTGGAGTAACAAAAATCACGACAGCAGACTACTTACCATAATGACAAGGCTACCACCAATTGGAATAACAAAATTCTCGACAACAGACTACCTTCTATAATGACAAGGCTACCATCCAATGGAGTAACAAAAATCTCAACAACAGACTACCTTCCATAAAGACTAGGCTACCATCCATTAGAGTAACAAAAATCTGGACAACATACTACCTTCCATAATGACAAGGCTACCATCCATTAGAATAACAAAATTCTCGACAACAGACTACCTTCCATAATGACAAGGCTACCATCTAATGGAGTAACAAAAATCTCGACATCAGACTACCTTCCATAATGATAAGGCTATCATCCGTTGGAATAATAAAAATCTCGACAATAGACTACCTTCCATAATGACAAGGGTACCATCCATTGGAGTAACAAAAATCTCGACAACAGACTACTTTCCATAATGACAAGGCTACAATCCAATGGAGTAACAAAAATTTCGACAACAGACTACCTTCCATAATGACAAGTCTACCATCCATTGGAGTAACAAAAATCTGAACAACAGACTACCTTTCATAATGACAAGGCTACCATCCATTGGAGTAAAAAAAATATCAACAAGAGACTACCTTCCATAATGACAAGGCTACCATCCATTAGAGTAATAAAAATCTCGACAACATACTACCTTCCATAATGACAAGGCTACCATCCATTGGAATAAAAAAGATATCGACAACATACTACCTTCCATAATGACAAGGCTACCATCCATTGGAGTAACAAAAGTCTGGACGATAGACTACCTTCCATAATGACTAGGCTACAATCCATTGGAGTATTAAAAATTTGGACAACATACTACCTTCCATAATAACAAGGCTACCATCCATTGGAGTAACAAAAATCTCGAAAATAGACTACCATCCATAATGACAAGGGTATCATCCATTGGAGTAACAAAAATATCAATAAGAGACTACCTTCCATAATGACAAGGCTACCATCCATTGGAATAACAAAAATCTAGACAATAGACTACCTATCATAATGTCAAGGCTATCATCCAATGGAATAACAAAAATATCGACAACATACTACCTTCCATAATGACAAGGCTACCATCCATTAGAGTAACAAAAATCTGAACAACAGACTACCTTCCATAATAACAAGGCTACCATCCATTGGAGTAACAAAAATATACACAAGAGACTACATTCCATAATGACAAGGCTACCATCCAATGAAGTAACAAAAATCTCGACAATAGACTACCTTCCATAATGAATAGGCTACCATCAATTAGAGTAACAAAAATCTGGACAACATACTACCTTCTATAATGACAAGGCTACCATCCATTGGAGTAAAAAAAATATCACCAAGAGACTACCTTCCATAATGACAAGGCTACCATCAAATGGAGTAACAAAAATCTTGACAACAAACTACCTTCCATAATGACTAGGCTTCCATCCATAGGAGTATTAAAAATTTGGACAACCGACTACCTTCCATAATGACAAGGCTACCATCCATTGGAGTAACAAAAATCTCTAAAACGGACTACTTTCCATAATGATAAGGGTATCATCCATTGGAGTAACAAAAATATCAACAAGAGACTACCTTCAGTAATGACAAGGCTACCATCCATTGGAGCAACAAAAATCACGACAACAAATTACCTTCCATAATGACAAGGCTACCATCCATTGGAATAACAAAAATCTTGACAACAAACTATCTTCCATAATGACGAGCCTACCATCCTAGGAGTAACAAAGATATCGACAACATACTAACTTCCATAATGACAAGGTTACCATCCATTGGAGTAACAAAAATCACGACAGCGGACTACCTTCCATAATGACAAGGCTACCACCAATTGGAATAAAAAAATTCTCGACAACAGACTACCTTCCATAATGACTAGGCTACCATCCATTAGAGTAACAAAAATCTGGACAACAGACTACCTTCCATAATAACAAAGCTACCATCCATTGGAGTAACAAAAATATCAACAAGAGACTATCTTCCATAATGACAAGGCTACCATCCTATGGAGTAACAAAAATCTCGACAACAGACTACCTTCCATAATGACTAGGCTACCATCCATTGGAGTATTAAAAATTTGGACAATAGACTACCTTACATAATGATAAGGCTACCATCCATTGGAGTAACAAAAATCTCGACAATAGACTACGTTCCATAATGACAAGGGTATCATCCATTGGAGTAACAAAAATCTCGACAACAGACTACCTTCCATAATGACTATGCTATCATCCAATGGAGTAACAAAAATATCGACAACAGACTACCTTCCATAATGACAAGGCTACCATCCATTAGAGTTACTAAAAGTTGCACAATAGACTACCTTCCATAATGATAAGGCTACCATCCATTGGAGTAACAAAGATATCGACAACATACTACCTTCCATAATCACAAGGCTACCATCCATTGGAGTAACAAAAATCACGACAACAGACTACCTTCCATAATGACAAGGCTACCATACAGTGGAGTAACAAAGATATAAACAACATACTACCTTCCATAATGAAAAGGCTACCATCCATTGGAGTAACAAAAATCACGACAACAAACTACCTTCCATAATGACAAGGCTACCATCCATTGGAATAACAAAAATCTTGACAACAGACTACCTATCATAATGACAAGGCTATCATCCAATGGAATAACAAAAATATGGACAACATACTACCTTCCATAATGACAAGGCTACCATCCATTAGAGTAACAAAAATCTGAACAACAGTCTACCTTCCATAATAACAAGGCTACCATCCATTGGAGTAACAAAAATATCACCAACAGACTACCTTCCATAATGAGAAGGCTACCATCAAATGGAGTAACAAAAATCTTGACAACAGACTACCTTCCATAATGACTAGGCTACCATCCATTGGAGTATTAAAAATTTGGACAACCGACTACCTTCCATATTGACCAGGCTACCATCCGTTGGAGTAACAAAAATCTCGAAAACAGACTACCTTCCATAATGACAAGTGTATCATCCATTGGAGTAACAAAGATATTGACAACATACTACCTTCCGTAATGACAAGGCTACCATCCATTGGAGTAACAAAGATATCGACAACATAATACCTTCCATAATGACAAGGCTACCATCCATTGGAATAACAAAAATCTTAACAACAGACTATCTTCCATAATGACGAGGCTACCATCCTAGAAGTAACAAAGATATCGACAACATATTAACTTCCATAATGACAAGGTTACCATCCATTGGAGTAACAAAAATCGCGACAGCAGACTACCTTCCATAATGACAAGGCTACCACCAATTGGAATAACAAAATTCTCGACAACAGACTACCTTCCATAATGACAAGGCTACCATCCAATGGAGTAACAAAAATCTCGACAACAGACTACCTTCGATAATGACTAGGCTACCATCCATTAGAGTAACAAAAATCTGGACAACAGACTACTTTCCATAATGACAAAGCTACCATCCATTGGAATAACAAAAATCTCGACAACAGACTACCTATCATAATGACAAGGCTATCATCCAATGGAATAACAAAAATATGGATAACATACTACCTTCCATAATGACAAGGCTACCATCCATTAGAGTAACAAAAAACTGAAAAATAGACTACCTTCCATAATAACAAGGCTACCATCCATTGGAGTAACAAAAATATCAACAAGAGACTACCTTCCATAATGACAAGGATACCATCCAATGGAGTAACAAAAATCTCGACAAAAGACTACCTTCCATAATGAATAGGCTACCATCCATTAGAGTAACAAAAATCTGGATAAATACTACCTTCTATAATGACAAGGCTACCTTCCATTGGAGTAAAAAAAATATCAACAAGAGACTACCTTCCATAATGACAAGGCTACCATCCATTAGAGTAACAAAAATCTCGATAACATACTACCTTCCATAATGACAAGGCTACCATCCATTGGAATAAAAAAGATATCGACAACATACTACCTTCCATAATGAAAAATCTACCATCCATTAGAGTATTAAAAATTTGGACAACCGACTACCTTCCATATTGACAAGGCTACCATCTGTTGGAGTAACAAAGATATCGACAACATACTACCTTCCATAATGACAAGGCTACCATCCATTGGAATAACAAAAATCTTGACAACAGACTATCTTCCATAATGACGAGGCTAACATCCTAGGAGTAACAAAGATATCGACAACATACTAACTTCCATAATGACAAGGTTACCATCCATTGGAGTAACAAAAATCACGACAGTAGACTACCTTCCATAAATACAAGGCTACCACCAATTGGAATAACAAAACTCTCGACAACAGACTACCTTCCATAATGACAAGGCTACAATCCAATGGAGTAACAAAAATCACGACAACAGACTACCTTCCATAATGACTAGGCTACCATCCATTAGAGTAACAAAAATCTGGACAACAGACTACCTTCCATAATAACAAGGCTACCATCCATTGGAGTTACAAAAATATCAACAAGAGACTACCTTCCATAATGACAAGGCTACAATCCAATGGAGTAACAAAAATCACGACAACAGACTACCTTCCATAATGACTAGGCTACTATCCATTAGAGTAACAAAAATCTGGACAACAGACTACCTTCCATAATAACAAGGCTACCATCCATTGGAGTAACAAAGATATTGACAACATACTACCTTCCGTAATGACAAGGCTACCATCCATTGGAGCAACAAAAATCACGACAACAAATTACCTTCCATAATGACAAGGCTACCATCCATTAGAATGTCAAAAATCTTGACAACATACTATCTTCCATAATGACGAGGCTACCATCTTAGGAGTAACAAAGATATCGACAACATACTAACTTCCATAATGACAAGGTTACCATCCATTGGAGTAACAAAAATCATGACAGCAGACTACCTTCCATAATGACAAGGCTACCACCCATTGGAATAACAAAATTCTAGACAACAGACTACCTTCCATAATGACAAGGCTACCATCCAATGGAGTAACAAAAATCGCGACAACAGACTACCTTCCATAATGACTAAGCTACCATCCATTAGAGTAACAAAAATCTAGACAACACACTACCTTCCATAATGACAAAGCTACCATCCATTGGAGTAACAAAAATATCAACAAGAGACTACCTTCCACAATGACAAGGCTACCATCCTATGGAGTAACAAAAATCTCGACAACAGACTACCTTCCATAATGACTAGGCTACCATCTATTGGAGTATTAAAAATTTGGACAACACACTACCTTACATAATGATAAGGCTACCATCCATTGGAGTAACAAAAATCTCGACAATAGACTACCTTCCATAATGACAAGGGTATCATCCATTGGAGTAACAAAAATATCGACAACAGACTACCTTTCATAATGACAAGGCTACAATCCAATGGAGTAACAAAAATCTCGACAATAGACTACCTTCTATAATGACAAGTATACCATCCATTGGAGTAACAAAAATCTGAACAACATACTACCTTCCATAATGACAAGGCTACCATCCATTGAAGTAACAAAAATCTCGACAATAGACTACCTTCCATAATGATTAGGCTACCATCCATTAGAGTATCAAAAATCTGGACAACATACTGCCTTCTATAATGACAAGGCTACCATCCATTGGAGTAACAAAAACATCAACAAGAGACTACCTTCCATAATGACAAGGCTACCATCCAATGGAGTAACAAAAATCTTGACAACAAACTACCTTCCATAATGACTAGGCTACCATCCATTGGAGTATTAAAAATTTGGACAACATACTACCTTCCATAATGACAAGGCTACCATCCATTAGAGTAACAAAAATCTCGAAAACAGACTACCTTCCATAATGACAAGGGTATCATCCATTGGAGTAACAAAAATATCAATAAGAGACTACCTTCTATAATGACAAGGCTACCATACATTGGAGTAACAAAGATATTGACAACATACTACCTTGCGTAATGACAAGGCTACCATCCATTGGAGTAACAAAGATATAGACAACATACTACCTTCCATAATGAAAAGGCTACCATCCATTGGAGTAACAAAAATCACGACAACAAACTACCTTCCATAATGACAAGGCTACCATCCATTGGAATAACAAAAATCTAGACGATAGACTACCTATCATAATGACAAGGCTATCATCCAATGGAATAACAAAAATATCGACAACATATTACCTTCCATAATGACAAGGCTACCATCTTTTAGAGTAACAAAAATCTGAACAACAGACTACCTTCCATAATAACAAGGCTACCATCCATTGGAGTAACAAAAATATCAACAAGAGACTACCTTCCATAATGACAAGGCTACCATCCAATGGAGTAACAAAAATCTCGACAACAGACTTCCTTCCATAATGACTAGGCTACCATCCAATGGAGTAACAAAAATATAGACAACAGACTACCTTCTATAATGACAAGGCTACCATCCATTAGAGTTACAAAAAGCTGCAAAATAGACTACCTTACATAATGATAAGGCTACCATCCATTGGAGTAACAAAGATATTGACAACATACTACCTTCCATAATGACAAGGCTACCATCCATTGGAGTAACAAAAATCACGACAACAGACTACCTTCCATAATGACAAGGCTACCATCCATTGGAGTAACAATGATATAGACAACATACTACCTTCCATAATGAAAAGGCTACCATCCATTGGAGTAACAAAAATCACGACAACAAACTACCTTCCATAATGACAAGGCTACCATCCATTGGAATAACAAAAATCTCGACAACCGACTACCTATCATAATGGTAAGGCTATCATACAATGGAATAACAAAAATATCGACAACATACTACCTTTCATAATGACAAGGCTACCATCCATTAGAGTAACAAAAATCTGAACAACAGACTACCTTCCATAATAACAAGGCTACCATCCATTGGAGTAACAAAAATATCAACAAGAGACTACCTTCCATAATGACAAGGCTACCATCCAATGGAGTAACAAAAATCTCGACAACAGACTACCTTCCATAATGAATAGGCTACCATCCGTTAGAGTAACAAAAATCTGGACAACATACTACGTTCTATAATGATAAGGCTACCATCCATTGGAGTAACAAAAATATCACCAAGAGACTACCTTCCATAATGACAAGGCTACCATCCAATGGAGTAACAAAAATCTTGACAACAGACTACCTTCCATAATGACTAGGCTACCATGCATTGGAGTATTAAAAATTTGGTCAACCGACTACCTTCCATAATGACAAGGCTACCATCTGTTGGAGTAACAAAAATCTCGAAAACAGACTACCTTCTATAATGACAAGGCTATCATCCATTGGAGTAACAAAAATATCAACAAGAGACTACCTTCCATAATGACAAGGCTACCATACATTGGAGTAACAAAGATATTGACAACATACTACCTTCCGTAATGACAAGGCTACCATCCATTGGAGCAACAAAAATCACGACAACAAATTACCTTCCATAATGACAAGGCTACCATCCATTAGAATATCAAAAATCTTGACAACAGACTATCTTCCATAATGACGAGGCTACCATCCTAGGAGTAAAAAAGATATCGACAACATACTAACTTCCATAATGACAAGGTTACCATCCATTGGAGTAACAAAAATCACGACAGCAGAATACCTTCCATAATGACAAGGCTACCACCAATTGGAATAACAAAATTCTCGACAACAGACTACCTTCTATAATGACTAGGCTACCATCCATTAGAGTAACAAAAATCTGGACAACAGACTACCTTCCATAATGACAAGGCTACCATCCATTGGAATAACAAAATTCTCGACAACAGACTACCTTCCATAATGACAAGGCTACCATCCAATGGAGTAACAAAAATCTCGACATCAAACTACCTTCCATAATGATAAGGCTACCATCCGTTGGAATAATAAAAATCTCGACAATAGACTACCTTCCATAATGACAAGGGTACCATCCATTGGAGTAACAAATATCTCGACAACAGACTACTTTCCATAATGACAAGGCTACAATCCAATGGAGTAACAAAAATTTCGACAACAAACTACCTTCCATAATGACAAGTCTACCAGCCATTGGAGTAACAAAAATCTGAACAACAGACTACCTTTCATAATGACAAGGCTACCATCCATTGGAGTAAAAAAAATATCAACAAGAGACTACCTTCCATAATGACAAGGCTACCATCCATTAGAGTAATAAAAATCTCGACAACATACTACCTTCCATAATGACAAGGCTACCATCCATTGGAATAAAAAAGATATCGACAACATACTACCTTCCATAATGACAAGGCTACCATCCATTGGAGTAACAAAAGTCTGGACAATAGACAACCTTCCATAATGACTAGGCTACCATCCATTGGAGTATTAAAAATTTGGACAACATACTACCTTCCATAATAACAAGGCTACCATCCATTGGAGTAACAAAAATCTCGAAAATAGACTACCTTCCATAATGACAAGGGTATCATCCATTGGAGTAACAAAAATATCAATAAGAGACTACCTTCCATAATGACAAGGCTACCATCCATTGGAATAACAAAAATCTAGACAATAGACTACCTATCATCATGACAAGGCTATCATCCAATGGAATAACAAAAATATCGACAACATACTACCTTCCATAATGACAAGGCTACCATCCATTAGAGTAACAAAAATCTGAACAACAGACTACCTTCCATAATAACAAGGCTACCATCCATTGGAGTAACAAAAATATACACAAGAGACTACATTCCATAATGACAAGGCTACCATCCAATGAAGTAATAAAAATCTCGACAATAGACTACCTTCCATAATGAATAGGCTACCATCAATTAGAGTAACAAAAATATGGACAACATACTACCTTCTATAATGATAAGGCTACCATCCATTGGAGTAAAAAAAATATCACCAACAGACTACCTTCCATAATGACAAGGCTACCATCAAATGGAGTAATTAAAAATCTTGACAACAAACTACCTTCCATAATGACTAGGCTTCCATCCATAGGAGTATTAAAAATTTGGACAACCGACTACCTTCCATAATGACAAGGCTACCATCCATTGGAGTAACAAAAATCTCTAAAACGGACTACCTTCCATAATGATAAGGGTATCATCCATTGGAGTAACAAAAATATCAACAAGAGACTACCTTCTGTAATGACAAGGCTACCATCCATTGGAGCAACAAAAATCACGACAACAAATTACCTTCCATAATGACAAGGCTACCATCCATTGGAATAACAAAAATCTTGACAACAAACTATCTTCCATAATGACGAGGCTACCATCCTAGGAGTAACAAAGATATCGACAACATACTAACTTCCATAATGACAAGGTTACCATCCATTGGAGTAACAAAAATCACGACAGCGGACTACCTTCCATAATGACAAGGCTACCACCAATTGGAATAAAAAAATTCTCGACAACAGACTACCTTCCATAATGACTAGGCTACCATCCATTAGAGTAACAAAAATCTGGACAACAGACTACCTTCCATAATGACAAAGCTACCATCCATTGGAATAACAAAAATCTCGACAACAGACAACCTATCATAATGACAAGGCTATCATCCAATGGAATAACAAAAATATGGATAACATACTACCTTCCATAATGACAAGGCTACCATCCATTAGAGTAACAAAAATCTGAACAATAGACTACCTTCCATAATAACAAGGCTACCATCCATTAGAGTAACAAAAATATCAACAAGAGACTACCTTCCATAATGACAAGGACACCATCCAATGGAGTAACAAAAATCTCGACAACAGACTACCTTCCATAATGAATAGGCTAACATCCATTAGAGTAAAAAAAATCTGGACAACATACTACCTTCTATAATGACATGGCTACCATCCATTGGAGTAACAAAAATATCACCAAGAGACTACCTTCCATAATGACAAGGCTACCATCCAATGGAGTAACAAAAATCTTGACAAAAGACTACCTTCCATAATGACAAGGCTACCATCCATAGGAGTATTAAAAATTTGGACAACCGACTACCTTCCATATTGACAAGGCTACCATCTGTTGGAGTAACAAAAATCTCGAAAACAGACTACCTTCCATAATGACATGGGTATCATCCATTGGAGTAACAAAAATATCAACAAGAGACTACCTTCCATAATGACAAGGCTACCATACATTGGAGTAACAAAGATATTGACAACATACTACCTTCCGTAATGACAAGGCTACCATCCATTGGAGCAACAAAAATCACGACAACAAATTACCTTCCATAATGACAAGGCTACCATCCATTGGAATAACAAAAATCTTGACAACAGACTATCTTCCATAATGACGAAGCTACCATCCTAGGAGTAACAAAGATATCGACAACATACTAACTTCCATAATGACAAGGTTACCATCCATTGGAGTAACAAAAATCACGACAGCAGACTACTTACCATAATGACAAGGCTACCACCAATTGGAATAACAAAATTCTCGACAACAGACTACCTTCTATAATGACAAGGCTACCATCCAATGGAGTAACAAAAATCTCGACAACAGACTACCTTCCATAAAGACTAGGCTACCATCCATTAGAGTAACAAAAATCTGGACAACATACTACCTTCCATAATGACAAGGCTACCATCCATTAGAATAACAAAATTCTCGACAACAGACTACCTTCCATAATGACAAGGCTACCATCTAATGGAGTAACAAAAATCTCGACATCAGACTACCTTCCATAATGATAAGGCTATCATCCGTTGGAATAATAAAAATCTCGACAATAGACTACCTTCCATAATGACAAGGGTACCATCCATTGGAGTAACAAAAATCTCGACAACAGACTACTTTCCATAATGACAAGGCTACAATCCAATGGAGTAACAAAAATTTCGACAACAGACTACCTTCCATAATGACAAGTCTACCATCCATTGGAGTAACAAAAATCTGAACAACAGACTACCTTTCATAATGACAAGGCTACCATCCATTGGAGTAAAAAAAATATCAACAAGAGACTACCTTCCATAATGACAAGGCTACCATCCATTAGAGTAATAAAAATCTCGACAACATACTACCTTCCATAATGACAAGGCTACCATCCATTGGAATAAAAAAGATATCGACAACATACTACCTTCCATAATGACAAGGCTACCATCCATTGGAGTAACAAAAGTCTGGACGATAGACTACCTTCCATAATGACTAGGCTACAATCCATTGGAGTATTAAAAATTTGGACAACATACTACCTTCCATAATAACAAGGCTACCATCCATTGGAGTAACAAAAATCTCGAAAATAGACTACCATCCATAATGACAAGGGTATCATCCATTGGAGTAACAAAAATATCAATAAGAGACTACCTTCCATAATGACAAGGCTACCATCCATTGGAATAACAAAAATCTAGACAATAGACTACCTATCATAATGTCAAGGCTATCATCCAATGGAATAACAAAAATATCGACAACATACTACCTTCCATAATGACAAGGCTACCATCCATTAGAGTAACAAAAATCTGAACAACAGACTACCTTCCATAATAACAAGGCTACCATCCATTGGAGTAACAAAAATATACACAAGAGACTACATTCCATAATGACAAGGCTACCATCCAATGAAGTAACAAAAATCTCGACAATAGACTACCTTCCATAATGAATAGGCTACCATCAATTAGAGTAACAAAAATCTGGACAACATACTACCTTCTATAATGACAAGGCTACCATCCATTGGAGTAAAAAAAATATCACCAAGAGACTACCTTCCATAATGACAAGGCTACCATCAAATGGAGTAACAAAAATCTTGACAACAAACTACCTTCCATAATGACTAGGCTTCCATCCATAGGAGTATTAAAAATTTGGACAACCGACTACCTTCCATAATGACAAGGCTACCATCCATTGGAGTAACAAAAATCTCTAAAACGGACTACTTTCCATAATGATAAGGGTATCATCCATTGGAGTAACAAAAATATCAACAAGAGACTACCTTCAGTAATGACAAGGCTACCATCCATTGGAGCAACAAAAATCACGACAACAAATTACCTTCCATAATGACAAGGCTACCATCCATTGGAATAACAAAAATCTTGACAACAAACTATCTTCCATAATGACGAGCCTACCATCCTAGGAGTAACAAAGATATCGACAACATACTAACTTCCATAATGACAAGGTTACCATCCATTGGAGTAACAAAAATCACGACAGCGGACTACCTTCCATAATGACAAGGCTACCACCAATTGGAATAAAAAAATTCTCGACAACAGACTACCTTCCATAATGACTAGGCTACCATCCATTAGAGTAACAAAAATCTGGACAACAGACTACCTTCCATAATAACAAAGCTACCATCCATTGGAGTAACAAAAATATCAACAAGAGACTATCTTCCATAATGACAAGGCTACCATCCTATGGAGTAACAAAAATCTCGACAACAGACTACCTTCCATAATGACTAGGCTACCATCCATTGGAGTATTAAAAATTTGGACAATAGACTACCTTACATAATGATAAGGCTACCATCCATTGGAGTAACAAAAATCTCGACAATAGACTACGTTCCATAATGACAAGGGTATCATCCATTGGAGTAACAAAAATCTCGACAACAGACTACCTTCCATAATGACTATGCTATCATCCAATGGAGTAACAAAAATATCGACAACAGACTACCTTCCATAATGACAAGGCTACCATCCATTAGAGTTACTAAAAGTTGCACAATAGACTACCTTCCATAATGATAAGGCTACCATCCATTGGAGTAACAAAGATATCGACAACATACTACCTTCCATAATCACAAGGCTACCATCCATTGGAGTAACAAAAATCACGACAACAGACTACCTTCCATAATGACAAGGCTACCATACAGTGGAGTAACAAAGATATAAACAACATACTACCTTCCATAATGAAAAGGCTACCATCCATTGGAGTAACAAAAATCACGACAACAAACTACCTTCCATAATGACAAGGCTACCATCCATTGGAATAACAAAAATCTCGACAACAGACTACCTATCATAATGACAAGGCTATCATCCAATGGAATAACAAAAATATGGACAACATACTACCTTCCATAATGACAAGGCTACCATCCATTAGAGTAACAAAAATCTGAACAACAGTCTACCTTCCATAATAACAAGGCTACCATCCATTGGAGTAACAAAAATATCACCAACAGACTACCTTCCATAATGAGAAGGCTACCATCAAATGGAGTAACAAAAATCTTGACAACAGACTACCTTCCATAATGACTAGGCTACCATCCATTGGAGTATTAAAAATTTGGACAACCGACTACCTTCCATATTGACCAGGCTACCATCCGTTGGAGTAACAAAAATCTCGAAAACAGACTACCTTCCATAATGACAAGTGTATCATCCATTGGAGTAACAAAGATATTGACAACATACTACCTTCCGTAATGACAAGGCTACCATCCATTGGAGTAACAAAGATATCGACAACATAATACCTTCCATAATGACAAGGCTACCATCCATTGGAATAACAAAAATCTTAACAACAGACTATCTTCCATAATGACGAGGCTACCATCCTAGAAGTAACAAAGATATCGACAACATATTAACTTCCATAATGACAAGGTTACCATCCATTGGAGTAACAAAAATCGCGACAGCAGACTACCTTCCATAATGACAAGGCTACCACCAATTGGAATAACAAAATTCTCGACAACAGACTACCTTCCATAATGACAAGGCTACCATCCAATGGAGTAACAAAAATCTCGACAACAGACTACCTTCGATAATGACTAGGCTACCATCCATTAGAGTAACAAAAATCTGGACAACAGACTACTTTCCATAATGACAAAGCTACCATCCATTGGAATAACAAAAATCTCGACAACAGACTACCTATCATAATGACAAGGCTATCATCCAATGGAATAACAAAAATATGGATAACATACTACCTTCCATAATGACAAGGCTACCATCCATTAGAGTAACAAAAAACTGAAAAATAGACTACCTTCCATAATAACAAGGCTACCATCCATTGGAGTAACAAAAATATCAACAAGAGACTACCTTCCATAATGACAAGGATACCATCCAATGGAGTAACAAAAATCTCGACAAAAGACTACCTTCCATAATGAATAGGCTACCATCCATTAGAGTAACAAAAATCTGGATAAATACTACCTTCTATAATGACAAGGCTACCTTCCATTGGAGTAAAAAAAATATCAACAAGAGACTACCTTCCATAATGACAAGGCTACCATCCATTAGAGTAACAAAAATCTCGATAACATACTACCTTCCATAATGACAAGGCTACCATCCATTGGAATAAAAAAGATATCGACAACATACTACCTTCCATAATGAAAAATCTACCATCCATTAGAGTATTAAAAATTTGGACAACCGACTACCTTCCATATTGACAAGGCTACCATCTGTTGGAGTAACAAAAATCTCGAACAGACTACCTTCCATAATGACAACGGTATCATCCATTGGAGTAACAAAAATATCAACAAGAGACTACCTTCCATAATGACAAGGCTACCATACTTTGGAGTAACAAAGATATTGACAACATACTGCCTTCCGTAATTACAAGGCTACCATCCATTGGAGCAACAAAAATCTCGACAACAAATTACCTTCCATAATGACAAGGCTACCATCCATTGGAATAACAAAAATCTTGACAACAGACTATCTTCCATAATGACAATGGTACCATCCTAGGAGTAACAAAGATATCGACAACATACTAACTTCCATAATGACAAGGTTACCATCCATTGGAGTACCAAAAATCACGACAGCAGACTACCTTCCATAATGACAAGGCTACCACCAATTGGAATAACAAAATTCTCGACAAAAGACTACCTTCTATTATGACAAGGCTACCATCCAATGGAGTAACAAAAATCTCGACAACAGACTACCTTCCATAATGAGTAGGCTACCATCCATTAGAGTAACAAAAATCTAGACAACAGACTACCTTCCATAATGACAAAGCTACCATCCATTGGAGTAACAAAAATATCAACAAGAGACTACCTTCCATAATGACAAGGCTACCATCCATTGGAGTATTAAAAATTTGGACAACCGACTACCTTCCATATTGACAAGGCTACCATCCGTTGGAGTAACAAAAATCTCGAAAACAGACTACCTTCCATAATGACAAGGGTATCATCCATTGGAGTAACAAAAATATCAACAAGAGACTACCTTCCATAATGACAAGGCTACCATACATTGGAGTAAAAAGATATTGACAACATACTACCTTCCGTAATGAGAAGGCTACCATCCATTGGAGCAACAAAAATCACGACAACAAATTACCTTCCATAATGACAAGGCTACCATCCATTGGAATAACGAAAATCTTGACAACAGACTATCTTCCATAATGACGAGGCTATCATCCTAGGAGTAACAAAGATATCGACAACATACTAACTTCCATAATGACAAGGTTACCATCCCTTGGAGTAACAAAAATCACGACAGCAGACTACCTTCCATAATGACAAGGCTACCACTAATTGGAATAACAAAATTCTCGACAACAAACTACCTTCCATAATGACAAGGCTACCATCCAATAGAGTAACAAAAATCTCGACAACAGACTACCTTCCATAATGACTAGGCTACCATCCATTAGAGTAACAAAAATCTGGACAACAGACTACCTTCGATATTGACAAGGCTACCATCCGTTGGAGTAACAAAAATCTCGAAAACAGACTACCTTCCATAATGACAAGGGTATCATCCATTGGAGTAACAAAAATATCAACAAGAGACTACCTTCCATAATGACAAGGCTACCATACATTGGAGTAACAAAGATATTGGCAACATACTACCTTTCGTAATGATAAGGCTACCATCCATTGGAGCAACAAAAATCACGACAACAAATTACCTTCCATAATGACAAGGCTACCATCCATTGGAATAACAAAAATCTTAACAACAGACTATCTTCCATAATGACGAGGCTACCATCCTAGAAGTAACAAAGATATCGACAACATACTAACTTCCATAATGACAAGGTTACCATCCATTGGAGTAACAAAAATCACGACAGTAGACTACCTTCCATAATGACAAGGCTACCAACAATTGGAATAACAAAATTCTCGACAACAGACTACCTTCCAAAATGACAAGGCTACCATCCAATGGAGTAACAAAAATCTCGACAACAGACTACCTCCATAATGACTAGGCTACCATCCATTAGAGTAACAAAAATCTGGACAACAGACTACCTTCCATAATGACAAAGCTACCATCCATTGGAATAACAAAAATCTCGACAACAGACTACCTATCATAATGACAAGGCTATCATCCAATGGAATAACAAAAATATGGACAACATACTACCTTCCATAATGACAAGGCTACCATCCATTAGAGTAACAAAAATCTGAACAACAGACTACCTTCCATAATAACAAGGCTTCCAACCATTGGAGTAACAAAAATATCAACAAGAGACTACCTTCCATAATGACAAGGATACCATCCAATGGAGTAACAAAAATCTCGACAACAGACTACCTTCCAGTATGAATAAGCTATCATCCATTAGAGTAACAAAAATCTGGATAACATACTACCTTCTATAATGACAAGGCTACCATCCATTGGAGTAAAAAAAATATCAACAAGAGACTACCTTCCATAATGACAAGGCTTTCATCCATTAGTGTAACAAAAATATCGATAACATACTACCTTCCATAATGACAAGGCTACCATCCATTGGAATAAAAAAGATATCGACAAGATACTACCTTCCATAATGACAAGGCTACCATCCATTGGAGTAACAAAAATCATGACAACAAACTACCTTCCATAATGACAAGGCTACCATCCATTGGAATAACAAAAATCTCGACAACAGACTACCTATCATAATGACAAGGCTACCATCCAATGGAGTAACAAAAATATCGACAACAGACTACCTTCCATAATGATAAGGCTACCATCCATTGGAGTAATAAAAATCTCGACAATAGACTACATTCCATAATGACAAGGGTACCATCCATTGGAATAACAAAAATCTTGACAACAAACTATCTTCTATAATGACGAGGCTACCATCCGTTAGAGTAACAAAGATATCGAAAACATACTAACTTCCATAATGACAAGGCTACCATCCATTGGAGTAACAAAAATCACGACAGCAAACTACCTTCCATAATGACAAGGCTACCATTGATTGGAATAACAAAATTCTCGACAACAGACTACCTTCCATAATGACAAGGCTACCATCCAATGGAGTAACAAAAATCTCGATAACAGACTACCTTCCATAATGATAAGGCTACCATCCGTTGGAGTAATAGAAATTTCGACAATAGACTACATTCCATAATGACAAGGGTACCATCCATTGGAGAAACAAAAATCTCGACAACATACTACTTTCAATAATGACAAGGCTACAATCCAATGGAGTAACAAAAATCTCGACAACAGACTACCTTCCATAATGACTAGGCTACCATCCATTAGAGTAACAAAAATCTGGACAACAGACTACCTTCCATAATGACAAAGCTACCATCCATTGGAGTAACAAAAATATCAACAAGAGACTACCTTCCATAATGACAAGGCTACCATCCATTGGCGTATTAAAAATTTGGACAACCAACTACCTTCCATATTGACAAGGCTACCATCCGTTGGATTAACAAAAATCTCGAAAGTAGACTACCTTCCATAATGACAAGGGTATCATCCATTGGAGTAACAAAAATATCAACAAGAGACTACCTTCCATAATGACAAGGCTACCATACATTGGAGTAACAAAGATATTGGCAACATACTACCTTTCGTAATGACAAGGCTACCATCCATTAGAGCAACAAAAATCACGACAACAAATTACCTTCCATAATGACAAGGCTACCATCCATTGGAATAACAAAAATCTTAACAACAGACTATCTTCCATAATGACGAGGCTACCATCCTAGAAGTAACAAAGATATCGACAACATACTAACTTCCATAATGACAAGGTTACCATCCATTGGAGTAACAAAAATCACGACAGCAGACTACCTTCCATAATGACAAGGCTACCACCAATTGGAATAACAAAATTCTCGACAACAGACTACCTTCCAAAATGACAAGGCTATCATCCAATGGAGTAACAAAAATCTCGACAACAGACTACCTTTCATAATGACTAGGCTACCATCCATTAGAGTAACAAAAATCTGGACAACAGACTACCTTCCATAATGACAAAGCTACCATCCATTGGAATAACAAAAATCTCGACAACACACTACCTATCATAATGACAAGGCTATCATCCAATGGAATAACAAAAATATGGACAACATACTACCTTCCATAATGACAAGGCTACCATCCATTAGAGTAACAAAAATCTGAACAACAGACTACGTTCCATAATAACAAGGCTACCAACCATTGGAGTAACAAAAATATCAACAAGAGACTACCTTCCATAATGACAAGGATACCATCCAATGGAGTAACAAAAATCTCGACAACAGACTACCTTCTATAATGAATAAGCTACCATCCATTAGAGTAACAAAAATCTGGATAACATACTACCTTCTATAATGACAAGGCTACCATCCATTGGAGTAAAAAAAATATCAACAAGAGACTACCTTCCATAATGACAAGGCTACCATCCATTAGAGTAACAAAAATATCGATAACATACTACCTTCCATAATGACAAGGCTACCATCCATTGGAATAAAAAAGATATCAACAAGATACTACCTTCCATAATGACAAGGCTACCATCCATTAGAGTAACAAAAATCTCGACAACAGACTACCTATCATAATGACAAGGCTACCATCCAATGGAGTAACAAAAATATCGACAACAGACTACCTTCCATAATGATAAGGCTACCATCCGTTGGAGTAATAAAAATCTCGACAATAGACTACATTCCATAATGACAAGGGTACCATCCATTGGAATAACAAAAATCTTGACAAAAAACTATCTTCTATAATGACAAGGCTACCATCCATTAGAGTAACAAAGATATCGAAAACATACTAACTTCCATAATGACAAGGCTACCATCCATTGGAGTAACAAAAATCACGACAGCAAACTACCTTCCATAATGACAAGGCTACCATTGATTGGAATAACAAAATTCTCGACAACAGACTACCTTCCATAATGACAAGGCTACCATCCAATGGAGTAACAAAAATTTCGATAACAGACTACCTTCCATAATGATAAGGCTACCATCCGTTGGAGTAATAGAAATTTCGACAATAGACTACATTCCATAATGACAAGGGTACCATCCATTGGAGTAACAAAAATCTCGACAACATACTACTTTCAATAATGACAAGGCTACAATCCAATGGAGTAACAAAAATCTCGACAACAGACTACCTTCCATAATGACTAGGCTACCATCCATTAGAGTAACAAAAATCTGGACAACAGACTACCTTCCATAATGACACAGCTACCATCCATTGGAGTAACAAAAATATCAACAAGAGACTACCTTCCATAATGACAAGGCTACCATCCATTGGAGTATTAAAAATTTGGACAACCGACTACCTTCCATATTGACAAGGCTACCATCCGTTGGAGTAACAAAAATCTCGAAAATAGACTACCTTCCATAATGACAAGGGTATCATCCATTGGAGTAACAAAAATATCAACAAGAGACTACCTTCCATAATGATATGGCTACCATACATTGGAGTAACAAAGATATTGGCAACATACTACCTTCCATAATGACAAGGCTACCATCCATTGGAATAACAAAAATCTTAACAACAGACTATTTTCCATAATGACGAGGCTACCATTCTAGAAGTAACAAAGATATCGACAACATACTAACTTCCATAATGACAAGGTTACCATCCATTGGATTAACAAAAATCACGACAGCAGACTACCTTCCATAATGACAAGGCTACCACCAATTGGGATAACAAAATTCTCGACAACAGACTACCTTCCAAAATGACAAGGCTATCATCCAATGGAGTAACAAAAATCTCGACAACAAACTACCTTCCATAATGACTAGGCTACCATCCATTAGAGTAACAAAAATCTGGACAACAGACTACCTTCCATAATGACAAAGCTACCATCCATTGGAATAACAAAAATCTCGACAACACACTACCTATCATAATGACAAGGCTATCATCCAATGGAATAACAAAAATATGGACAACATACTACCTTCCATAATGACAAGGCTACCATCCATTAGAGTAACAAAAATCTGAACAACAGACTACCTTCCATAATAACAAGGCTACCAACCATTGGAGTAACAAAAATATCAACAAGAGACTACCTTCCATAATGACAAGGATACCATCCAATGGAGTAACAAAAATCTCGACAATAGACTACCTTCCATAATGAATAAGCTACCATCCATTAGAGTAACAAAAATCTGGATAACATACTACCTTCTATAATGACAAGTCTACCATCCATTGGAGTAAAAAAAATATCAACAAGAGACTACCTTCCATAATGACAAGGCTACCATCCATTAGAGTAACAAAAATATCGATAACATACTACCTTCCATAATGACAAGTCTACCATCCATTGGAATAAAAAAGATATCGACAAGATACTACCTTCCATAAGGACAAGGCTACCATCCATTGGAGTAATAAAAATCTCGACAATAGACTACATTCCATAATGACAAGGGTACCATCCATTGGAATAACAAAAATCTTGACAACAAACTATCTTCTATAATGATGAGGCTAACATCCATTAGAGTAACAAAGATATCGAAAACATACAAACTTCCATAATGACAAGGCTACCATCCATTGGAGTAACAAAAATCACGACAACAAACTACCTTCCATAATGACAAGGCTACCATTGATTGGAATAACAAAATTCTCGACAACAGACTACCTTCCATAATGACAAGGCTACCATCCAATGGAGTAACAAAAATCTCGACAACAGACTCCCTTCCATAATGATAAGGCTACCATCCGTTGGAGTAATAGAAATCTCGACAATAGACTACATTCCATAATGACAAGGGTACCATCCATTGGAGTAACAAAAATCTCGACAACATACTACTTTCCATAATGACAAGGCTAGAATCCAATGGAGTAACAAAAATCTCGACAACAGACTACATTCCATAATGATAAGGCTACCATCCATTAGAATAACAAAGATATCGACAACATACTACCTTCCAGAATGTCAAGGCTACCATCCATTGGAGTAATAAAAATAACGACAACAAACTACCTTCCATAATGACAAGGCTACCATCCATTGGAATAACAAAAATCTCGACAACAGACTACCTTCCATAATGAAAAGGCTACCATCCATTGGAGTAACAATGATATCAACAACATACTACCTTCAATAATGACAAGGATACCATCCATTAGAGTAACAAAAATCACGATAACAGACTACCTTCCATAATGACAAGGCTACCATCCATTGGAGTAACAAAAACCTCAACAAGAGACTACCTTCCATAATGACAAGGCTACCATCCATTGGAGTAACAAAAATCTCGACAACAGACTACCTTCCACAATGACAAGGCTACCATCCATTGGAATAACAAAAATCTCGACAACACACCACCTATCATAATGAAAAGGCTACCATCCAACGGTTTAACAAAAATCTCGACAACAGACTACCTTCCATAATGACAAGACTTCCATCCATTGGAGTAACAAAAATATTAACAAGAGACTACCTTCTATAATGACAAGGCTCCCATCCAATGGAGTAACAAAAATCTCGACAATAGACTACCTTCCATAATGACTAGGCTACCATCCATTAGAGTAAAAAAAATCTGGACGACAGACTACCTTCCATAATGACAAGGCTAGCATCCATTGGAGTAACAAAAATATCAACAAGAGACTACCTTCCATAATACCAAGGCTACCATCAAATGGAGTAACAAAAATCACGACAACAGACTACCTTCCATAATGACTAGGCTACCATCCATTGGAATATTGAAAATTTGGACAACAGACTACCTTCCATAATGACAAGGCTACAATCCATTAGAGTAACAAAAATATCGATAACATACTACCTTCCATAATGACAAGGCTACCATCCATTGGAATAAAAAAGATATCAACAAGATACTACCTTCCATAATGACAAGGCTACCATCCATTGGAGTAACAAAAATCTCGACAACAGACTACCTATCATAATGACAAGGCTACCATCCAATGGAGTAACAAAAATATCGACAACAGACTACCTTCCATAATGATAAGGCTACCATCCATTGGAGTAATAAAAATCTCGACAATAGACTACATTCCATAATGACAAGGGTACCATCCATTGGAATAACAAAAATCTTGACAAAAAACTATCTTCTATAATGACAAGGCTACCATCCATTAGAGTAACAAAGATATCGAAAACATACTAACTTCCATAATGACAAGGCTACCATCCATTGGAGTAACAAAAATCACGACAGCAAACTACCTTCCATAATGACAAGGCTACCATTGATTGGAATAACAAAATTCTCGACAACAGACTACCTTCCATAATGACAAGGCTACCATCCAATGGAGTAACAAAAATTTCGATAACAGACTACCTTCCATAATGATAAGGCTACCATCCGTTGGAGTAATAGAAATTTCGACAATAGACTACATTCCATAATGACAAGGGTACCATCCATTGGAGTAACAAAAATCTCGACAACATACTACTTTCAATAATGACAAGGCTACAATCCAATGGAGTAACAAAAATCTCGACAACAGACTACCTTCCATAATGACTAGGCTACCATCCATTAGAGTAACAAAAATCTGGACAACAGACTACCTTCCATAATGACACAGCTACCATCCATTGGAGTAACAAAAATATCAACAAGAGACTACCTTCCATAATGACAAGGCTACCATCCATTGGAGTATTAAAAATTTGGACAACCGACTACCTTCCATATTGACAAGGCTACCATCCGTTGGAGTAACAAAAATCTCGAAAATAGACTACCTTCCATAATGACAAGGGTATCATCCATTGGAGTAACAAAAATATCAACAAGAGACTACCTTCCATAATGATATGGCTACCATACATTGGAGTAACAAAGATATTGGCAACATACTACCTTCCATAATGACAAGGCTACCATCCATTGGAATAACAAAAATCTTAACAACAGACTATCTTCCATAATGACGAGGCTACCATTCTAGAAGTAACAAAGATATCGACAACATACTAACTTCCATAATGACAAGGTTACCATCCATTGGATTAACAAAAATCACGACAGCAGACTACCTTCCATAATGACAAGGCTACCACCAATTGGGATAACAAAATTCTCGACAACAGACTACCTTCCAAAATGACAAGGCTATCATCCAATGGAGTAACAAAAATCTCGACAACAAACTACCTTCCATAATGACTAGGCTACCATCCATTAGAGTAACAAAAATCTGGACAACAGACTACCTTCCATAATGACAAAGCTACCATCCATTGGAATAACAAAAATCTCGACAACACACTACCTATCATAATGACAAGGCTATCATCCAATGGAATAACAAAAATATGGACAACATACTACCTTCCATAATGACAAGGCTACCATCCATTAGAGTAACAAAAATCTGAACAACAGACTACCTTCCATAATAACAAGGCTACCAACCATTGGAGTAACAAAAATATCAACAAGAGACTACCTTCCATAATGACAAGGATACCATCCAATGGAGTAACAAAAATCTCGACAATAGACTACCTTCCATAATGAATAAGCTACCATCCATTAGAGTAACAAAAATCTGGATAACATACTACCTTCTATAATGACAAGTCTACCATCCATTGGAGTAAAAAAAATATCAACAAGAGACTACCTTCCATAATGACAAGGCTACCATCCATTAGAGTAACAAAAATATCGATAACATACTACCTTCCATAATGACAAGTCTACCATCCATTGGAATAAAAAAGATATCGACAAGATACTACCTTCCATAAGGACAAGGCTACCATCCATTGGAGTAATAAAAATCTCGACAATAGACTACATTCCATAATGACAAGGGTACCATCCATTGGAATAACAAAAATCTTGACAACAAACTATCTTCTATAATGATGAGGCTAACATCCATTAGAGTAACAAAGATATCGAAAACATACAAACTTCCATAATGACAAGGCTACCATCCATTGGAGTAACAAAAATCACGACAACAAACTACCTTCCATAATGACAAGGCTACCATTGATTGGAATAACAAAATTCTCGACAACAGACTACCTTCCATAATGACAAGGCTACCATCCAATGGAGTAACAAAAATCTCGACAACAGACTACCTTCCATAATGATAAGGCTACCATCCGTTGGAGTAATAGAAATCTCGACAATAGACTACATTCCATAATGACAAGGGTACCATCCATTGGAGTAACAAAAATCTCGACAACATACTACTTTCCATAATGACAAGGCTACAATCCAATGGAGTAACAAAAATCTCGACAACAGACTACATTCCATAATGACAAGGCTACCATCCATTAGAATAACAAAGATATCGACAACATACTACCTTCCAGAATGTCAAGGCTACCATCCATTGGAGTAATAAAAATAACGACAACAAACTACCTTCCATAATGACAAGGCTACCATCCATTGGAATAACAAAAATCTCGACAACAGACTACCTTCCATAATGAAAAGGCTACCATCCATTGGAGTAACAATGATATCAACAACATACTACCTTCAATAATGACAAGGATACCATCCATTAGAGTAACAAAAATCACGATAACAGACTACCTTCCATAATGACAAGGCTACCATCCATTGGAGTAACAAAAATATCAACAAGAGACTACCTTCCATAATGACAAGGCTACCATCCATTGGAGTAACAAAAATCTCGACAACAGACTACCTTCCACAATGACAAGGCTACCATCCATTGGAATAACAAAAATCTCGACAACACACCACCTATCATAATGAAAAGGCTACCATCCAACGGTTTAACAAAAATCTCGACAACAGACTACCTTCCATAATGACAAGACTTCCATCCATTGGAGTAACAAAAATATTAACAAGAGACTACCTTCTATAATGACAAGGCTCCCATCCAATGGAGTAACAAAAATCTCGACAATAGACTACCTTCCATAATGACTAGGCTACCATCCATTAGAGTAAAAAAAATCTGGACGACAGACTACCTTCCATAATGACAAGGCTAGCATCCATTGGAGTAACAAAAATATCAACAAGAGACTACCTTCCATAATACCAAGGCTACCATCAAATGGAGTAACAAAAATCACGACAACAGACTACCTTCCATAATGACTAGGCTACCATCCATTGGAATATTGAAAATTTGGACAACAGACTACCTTCCATAATGACAAGGCTACCATCCATTGGAATAAAAAAGATATCAACAAGATACTACCTTCCATAATGACAAGGCTACCATCCATTGGAGTAACAAAAATCTCGACAACAGACTACCTATCATAATGACAAGGCTACCATCCAATGGAGTAACAAAAATATCGACAACAGACTACCTTCCATAATGATAAGGCTACCATCCATTGGAGTAATAAAAATCTCGACAATAGACTACATTCCATAATGACAAGGGTACCATCCATTGGAATAACAAAAATCTTGACAAAAAACTATCTTCTATAATGACAAGGCTACCATCCATTAGAGTAACAAAGATATCGAAAACATACTAACTTCCATAATGACAAGGCTACCATCCATTGGAGTAACAAAAATCACGACAGCAAACTACCTTCCATAATGACAAGGCTACCATTGATTGGAATAACAAAATTCTCGACAACAGACTACCTTCCATAATGACAAGGCTACCATCCAATGGAGTAACAAAAATTTCGATAACAGACTACCTTCCATAATGATAAGGCTACCATCCGTTGG
Organism: Vicia faba; assembly: GCA_948472305.1. Taxonomy (NCBI): domain Eukaryota; kingdom Viridiplantae; phylum Streptophyta; class Magnoliopsida; order Fabales; family Fabaceae; genus Vicia; species Vicia faba. Next base: position 613,781,286 of record OX451741.1, read on the forward strand.
AGTAATAGAAATTTCGACAATAGACTACATTCCATAATGACAAGGGTACCATCCATTGGAGTAACAAAAATCTCGACAACATACTACTTTCAATAATGACAAGGCTACAATCCAATGGAGTAACAAAAATCTCGACAACAGACTACCTTCCATAATGACTAGGCTACCATCCATTAGAGTAACAAAAATCTGGACAACAGACTACCTTCCATAATGACACAGCTACCATCCATTGGAGTAACAAAAATATCAACAAGAGACTACCTTCCATAATGACAAGGCTACCATCCATTGGAGTATTAAAAATTTGGACAACCGACTACCTTCCATATTGACAAAGCTACCATCCGTTGGAGTAACAAAAATCTCGAAAATAGACTACCTTCCATAATGACAAGGGTATCATCCATTGGAGTAACAAAAATATCAACAAGAGACTACCTTCCATAATGATATGGCTACCATACATTGGAGTAACAAAGATATTGGCAACATACTACCTTCCATAATGACAAGGCTACCATCCATTGGAATAACAAAAATCTTAACAACAGACTATCTTCCATAATGACGAGGCTACCATTCTAGAAGTAACAAAGATATCGACAACATACTAACTTCCATAATGACAAGGTTACCATCCATTGGATTAACAAAAATCACGACAGCAGACTACCTTCCATAATGACAAGGCTACCACCAATTGGAATAACAAAATTCTCGACAACAGACTACCTTCCAAAATGACAAGGCTATCATCCAATGGAGTAACAAAAATCTCGACAACAAACTACCTTCCATAATGACTAGGCTACCATCCATTAGAGTAACAAAAATCTGGACAACAGACTACCTTCCATAATGACAAAGCTACCATCCATTGGAATAACAAAAATCTCGACTACACACTACCTATCATAATGACAAGGCTATCATCCAATGGAATAACAAAAATATGGACAACATACTACCTTCCATAATGACAAGGCTACCATCCATTAGAGTAACAAAAATCTGAACAACAGACTACCTTCCATAATAACAAGGCTACCAACCATTGGAGTAACAAAAATATCAACAAGAGACTACCTTCCATAATGACAAGGATACCATCCAATGGAGTAACAAAAATCTCGACAATAGACTACCTTCCATAATGAATAAGCTACCATCCATTAGAGTAACAAAAATCTGGATAACATACTACCTTCTATAATGACAAGTCTACCATCCATTGGAGTAAAAAAAATATCAACAAGAGACTACCTTCCATAATGACAAGGCTACCATCCATTAGAGTAACAAAAATATCGATAACATACTACCTTCCATAATGACAAGGCTACCATCCATTGGAATAAAAAAGATATCGACAAGATACTACCTTCCATAAGGACAAGGCTACCATCCATTGGAGTAATAAAAATATCGACAATAGACTACATTCCATAATGACAAGGGTACCATCCATTGGAATAACAAAAATCTTGACAACAAACTATCTTCTATAATGATGAGGCTACCATCCATTAGAGTAACAAAGATATCGAAAACATACAAACTTCCATAATGACAAGGCTACCATCCATTGGAGTAACAAAAATCACGACAGCAAACTACCTTCCATAATGACAAGGCTACCATTGATTGGAATAACAAAATTCTCGACAACAGACTACCTTCCATAATGACAAGGCTACCATCCAATGGAGTAACAAAAATCTCGACAACAGACTACCTTCCATAATGATAAGGCTACCATCCGTTGGAGTAATAGAAATCTCGACAATAGACTACATTCCATAATGACAAGGGTACCATCCATTGGAGTAACAAAAATCTCGACAACATACTACTTTCCATAATGACAAGGCTACAATCCAATGGAGTAACAAAAATCTCGACAACAGACTATATTCCATAATGACAAGGCTACCATCCATTAGAATAACAAAGATATCGACAACATACTACCTTCCAGAATGTCAAGGCTACCATCCATTGGAGTAATAAAAATAACGACAACAAACTACCTTCCATAATGACAAGGCTACCATCCATTGGAATAACAAAAATCTCGACAACAGACTACCTTCCATAATGAAAAGGCTACCATCCATTGGAGTAACAATGATATCAACAACATACTACCTTCAATAATGACAAGGATACCATCCATTAGAGTAACAAAAATCACGATAACAGACTACCTTCCATAATGACAAGGCTACCATCCATTGGAGTAACAAAAATATCAACAAGAGACTACCTTCCATAATGACAAGGCTACCATCCATTGGAGTAACAAAAATCTCGACAACAGACTACCTTCCACAATGACAAGGCTACCATCCATTGGAATAACAAAAATCTCGACAACACACCACCTATCATAATGAAAAGGCTACCATCCAACGGTTTAACAAAAATCTCGACAACAGACTACTTTCCATAATGACAAGACTTCCATCCATTGGAGTAACAAAAATATTAACAAGAGACTACCTTCTATAATGACAAGGCTCCCATCCAATGGAGTAACAAAAATCTCGACAATAGACTACCTTCCATAATGACTAGGCTACCATCCATTAGAGTAAAAAAAATCTGGACGACAGACTACCTTCCATAATGACAAGGCTAGCATCCATTGGAGTAACAAAAATATCAACAAGAGACTACCTTCCATAATACCAAGGCTACCATCAAATGGAGTAACAAAAATCACGACAACAGACTACCTTCCATAATGACTAGGCTACCATCCATTGGAATATTGAAAATTTGGACAACAGACTACCTTCCATAATGACAAGGCTACCATCCATTGGAGTAACAAAAATCTCGACAACAGACTACCTTCCATAATGACAAGGGTATCATCCACTGGAGTAACAAAAATTTCGACAACAGACTACCTTTCATAATGACAAGTCCGCAATCCATTGGAATAACAAAAATCTCGACAACAGACTACCTTCCATAATGACAAGGCTACCATCCATTGGAGTAACAAAGTAATCGACAACATACTACCTTCCAAAATTGTAAGGCTACCATCCATTGGAGTAACAAAAATCACGACAACAAACTACCTTCCATAATGACAAGGCTACCATCCATTGGAATAACAAAAATCTCGACAACAGACTACCTATAATAATGACAAGGCTACCATCCAATGGAGCAACAAAAATATCGACAGCATACTACCTTCCATAATGAGAGGGCTACCATCCATTAGAGTAACAAAAATCTGAACAACAGACTACCTTCCATAATAACAAGGCTATCATCCATTGGAGTAACAAAAATATCAACAAGAGACTACCTTCCATAATGACAAGGCTACCATCCAATGGAGTAACAAAAATCTTGACAACAGACTACCTTCCATAATGGCTCGGCTACCATCCATTGGAGTATTAAAAATTTGGACAACTGACTACCTTCCATAATGACAAGGCTACCATCCATTGGAGTAACAAAAATCACGAAAACAGACTACCTTCCATAATAACAAGGCTACCATCCATTGGAGTAACAAAGATATCAACAACATACTACCTTCCATAATGACAAGGCTACCATCCATTAGAGTAACAAAAATCACGACAACAGACTACCTTCCATAATGACAAGGCTACCATCCATTGGAGTAACAAAAATATCAACAAGAGACTACCTTCCATAATGAAAAGGCTACCATCCATTGGAGTAACAAAAATCTCGACAACAGACTACCTTCCACAATGACAAGGCTACCATCCATTGGAATAACAAAAATCTCGACAACACACCACCTATCATAATGAAAAGGCTACCATCCAACGGTTTAACAAAAATCTCGACAACAGACTACCTTCCATAATGACAAGACTTCCATCCATTGGAGTAACAAAAATATTAACAAGAGACTACCTTCTATAATGACAAGGCTCCCATCCAATGGAGTAACAAAAATCTCGACAATAGACTACCTTCCATAATGACTAGGCTACCATCCATTAGAGTAAAAAAAATCTGGACGACAGACTACCTTCCATAATGACAAGGCTAGCATCCATTGGAGTAACAAAAATATCAACAAGAGACTACCTTCCATAATACCAAGGCTACCATCAAATGGAGTAACAAAAATCACGACAACAGACTACCTTCCATAATGACTAGGCTACCATCCATTGGAATATTGAAAATTTGGACAACAGACTACCTTCCATAATGACAAGGCTACCATCCATTGGAGTAACAAAAATCTCGACAACAGACTACCTTCCATAATGACAAGGGTATCATCCACTGGAGTAACAAAAATTTCGACAACAGACTACCTTTCATAATGACAAGTCCGCAATCCATTGGAATAACAAAAATCTCGACAACAGACTACCTTCCATAATGACAAGGCTACCATCCATTGGAGTAACAAAGTAATCGACAACATACTACCTTCCAAAATTGTAAGGCTACCATCCATTGGAGTAACAAAAATCACGACAACAAACTACCTTCCATAATGACAAGGCTACCATCCATTGGAATAACAAAAATCTCGACAACAGACTACCTATAATAATGACAAGGCTACCATCCAATGGAGCAACAAAAATATCGACAGCATACTACCTTCCATAATGAGAGGGCTACCTTCCATTAGAGTAACAAAAATCTGAACAACAGACTACCTTCCATAATAACAAGGCTATCATCCATTGGAGTAACAAAAATATCAACAAGAGACTACCTTCCATAATGACAAGGCTACCATCCAATGGAGTAACAAAAATCTTGACAACAGACTACCTTCCATAATGGCTCGGCTACCATCCATTGGAGTATTAAAAATTTGGACAACTGACTACCTTCCATAATGACAAGGCTACCATCCATTGGAGTAACAAAAATCACGAAAACAGACTACCTTCCATAATAACAAGGCTACCATCCATTGGAGTAACAAAGATATCAACAACATACTACCTTCCATAATGACAAGGCTACCATCCATTAGAGTAACAAAAATCACGACAACAGACTACCTTCCATAATGACAAGGCTACCATCCATTGGAGTAACAAAAATATCAACAAGAGACTACCTTCCATAATGACAAGGCTACCATCCATTGGAGTAACAAAAATCTCTACAACAGACTACCTTCCATAATGACAAGGGTATCATCCATTGGAGTAACAAAAATATCGACAACAGAATACCTTTCATAATGACAAGTCCGTAATCCATTGGAATAACAAAAATCTCAACAACAGACTACCCTTCATAATGACAAGGTTACAATCCAATGGAGTAATAAAAATCATGACAATAGACTACCTTCCATAATGACAAGTCTACCATCCATTGGAGTACCAAAAATCTGAACAACAGACTACCTTCCATAATGACAAGGCTACCAGCCATTGGAGTAACAGATATCAAAACAAAAAACTACCTTCCATAATGACAAGGCTACCATCCATTGGAGTAACAAAAATATCAACAAGAGATTACATATCATAATGACAAGGCTACCATCCATTGGAGTAACAAAAATCTCGACAACAGACTACCTTCCATAATGACAAGGCTACAATTCATTGGAGTAACAAAGATATCGACAACATACTACCTTCCAAAATGGCAAGGCTACCATCCATTGGAGTAATAAAAATATCAACAAGAGACTACCTTCCATAATGACAAGGCTACCATCTAATGGAGTAACAAACCTCTCGACAACAGACTACCTTCCATAATGACTAGGCTACCACCCATTAGAGTAACAAAAATCTGGACAACATACTACCTTCCATAATGACAAGGCTACCATCCATTGGAATAACAAAATCCTCGACAACAGACTACCTATCATAGACAAGGCTATCATCCAATGGAGTAACAAAAATATCGACAACATACTACCTTCCATAATGACATGGCTACCATTCATTAGAGTAACAAAAATCTGAACAACAGACTACCTTCCATAATAACAAGGCTACCATACATTGGAGTATCAAAGATATCGACAACATACTACCTTCCGTAATGACAAGGCTACCATTCATTGGAGTAACAAAAATAACGACAACAAATTACCTTCCATAATGACAAGGCTACCATCCATTGGAATAACAAAAATCTTGACAATAGACTATCTTCCATAACGAAGAGGCTACCATCCATTGGAGTAACAAAGATATCGACAACATACTAACTTCCATAATGACAAGGCTACAATCCATTGGAGTAAAAAAAATCACGACAGCAGACTACCTTCCATGATGACAAGGATACCATCCATTGGAATAACAAAATTCTCGACAACAGACTACCTTCCATAATGACAAGGCTACCATCCAATGGAGTAACAAAAATCTCGACAAGAGACTACCTTCCATAATGACAAGGCTACCATGCAATGGAGTAACAAAAATCTCGAAAACAGACTACCTTCCATAATGACTAGGCTACCATCCATTGGAATATTAAAAATTTGGACAACAGACTACCTTCCATAATGACAAGTCTTCCATCCATTGGAGTAACAAAAATCTCGACAACAGACTAACTTCCATAATGACAAGGGTATCATCCATTGTAGTAAAAAAAATATCGACAACAGACAACCTTTCAAAATGACAAGTCCACAATCCATTGGAATAACAAAAATCTCGACAACAGACTACCTTTCATAATGATAAGGTTACAATCCAATGGAGTAACAAAAAGCCCGACAATAAACTACCTTCCATAATGATAAGTCTACCATCCATTGGAGTACCAAAAATCTGAAAAACATACTACCTTCCATAATGACAAGGCTACCATCCATTGGAGTAACAGAAATCACAACGACAGACTACCTTCCATAATGACAAGGCTACCATCCATTGGAGTAACAAAAATATCAACAAGACACTACCTTCCATAATGACAAGGCTACCATCCATTGGAGTAACAAAAATATCAACAAGACACTACCTTCCATAATGACAAGGCTACCATCCATTGGAGTAACAAAAATCTCGACAACAGACTACCTTCCATAATGACTAGGATACCATCCATTAGAGTATTAAAAATTTGGACAACAAACTACCTTCCATAATGACAAGGCTACCATCCATTGGAGTAACAAAAATCTCGATAACAGACTACCTTCCATAATGACAAGGGTATCATCCATTGGAGTAACAAAAATATCAATAAGAGACTACCTTCCATAATGACAAGGCTACCATACATTAGAGTAAGAAAGATATTCACAACATACTACCTTCCGTAATGACAAGGCTACCATCCATTAGAATAAAAAAATTCTTGACAAAAGACTATCTTCCATAATAACGAGGCTACCATCCTAGGAGTAACAAAGATATCGAAAACATACTAACTTCCATAATGACAAGGTTACCATCCATTGGAGTAACAAAAATCACGACAGCAGACTACCTTCCATAAGGATAAGGCTACCATTCGTTGGAGTAATAAAAATCTCGACAATAGACTACCTTCCATAATGACAAGGGTACCATCCATTGGAGTAACAATAATCTCGACAACAGACTACTTTCCATAATGACAAGGCTACAATCCAATGGAGTAACAAAAATCTTGACAGCAGACTACCTTCCATAATGATAAGGCTACCATCCGTCGGAGTAATAAAAATCTCGACAATAAACTACCTTCCATAATGACAAGTCTACCATCCATTGGAGTAACAAAAATTTGAACAACAGACTACCTTCCATAATGACAAGGCTAGCATCCATTGGAGTAACAGAAATCACAACGACAGACTACCTTCCATAAGGACAAGGTTACCATCCATTTGAGTAAAAAAAATCAGGACAACAAACTACCTTCCATAATGACAAGGCTACCGTCCATTAGAGTAACAAAAATATCGACAACAGACTACCTTCCATAATGACAAGGCTACAATCCATTGGAATAACAAAGATATTTACAACATACTACCTTCCATAATGACAAGGCTACCATCCATTGGAGTAACAAAAATCACGACAACAAACTACCTTCCATAATGACAAGGCTACCACCCATTGGAATAACAAAAATCTCGACAACAGACTACCTATCATAATGACATGGCTACCATCCAATGGAGTAACAAAAATATCGACAACATACTACCTTCCATAATGACAAGGCTACCATCCATTAGAGTATCAAAAATCTGAACAACAGACTACCTTCCATAATAACAAGGCTACTATCCATTGGAGTAACAAAAATATCAACAAGAGACTACCTTCCATAATGACAAGGCTACCATCCAATGGAGTAACAAAAATATCGACAAAAGACTACCTTCCATAATGACTAGGCTACCATCCATTAGAGTAACAAAAATCTGGACAACATACTACCTTCCGTAATGAAAAGGCTACCATCCATTGGAGTAACAAAAATATCAACAAGAGAATACCTTCCATAATGACAAGGCTACCATCCATAGGAGTAACAAAAATCTCGACAACAGACTACCTTACATAATGACTAGGCAACCATCCATTAGAGTAAAAGAAATCTGGACAACATACTACCTTCTATAATGACAAGGCTACCATCCATTGGAGTAACAAAAATATCAACAAGAGACTACCTTCCATAATGACAAGGCTACCATCCAATGGAGTAACAAAAATATTGAAAACAGACTACCTTCCATAATGACTCGGCTACCATCCATTGGAGTATTAAAAATTTGGACAACTGACTACCTTCCATAATGACAAGGCTACCATCCATTGGAGTAACAAAAATCTCGAAAACAGACTACCTTCCATAATGACAAGGCTAACATCCATTGGGGTAACAAAGATATCAACAACATACAACCTTCCATATTGACAAGGCTACCATCCGTTAAAGTAACAAAAATCACGACAATAGACTACCTTCCATAATGACAAGGCTACCATCCATTGGAGTAACAAAAATATCAACAAGAGCCTACCTTCCATAATGACAAGGCTACCATCCATTGGAGTAAAAAAAATCCCTACAACAGACTACCTTCCATAATGACAAGGGTATCATCCATTGGAGTAACAAAAATATCGACAACAGACTACCTTTCATAATGACAAGTCCGTAATCCATTGGAATAACAAAAATCTCGACAACAGACTACCCTTCATAATGACAAGGTTACAATCCAATGGAGTAATAAAAATCATGACAATAGACTACCTTCCATAATGACAAGTCTACCATCCATTGGAGTACCAAAAATCTGAACAACAGACTACCTTCCATAATGACAAGGCTACCATCCATTGGAGTAACAGATATCACAACGACAAACTACCTTCCATAATGACAAGGCTACCATCCATTGGAGTAACAAAAATATCAACAAGAGATTACATATCATAATGACAAGGCTACCATCCATTGGAGTAACAAAAATCTCGACAACAGACTACCTTCCATAATGATAAGGCTACCATCCATTGGAGTAACAAAGATATCGACAACATACTACCTTCCAAAATGGCAAGGCTACCATCCATTGGAGTAACAAAAATATCAACAAGAGACTACCTTCCATAATGACAAGGCTACCCTCCAATGGAGTAACAAAAATCTCTACAACAGACTACCTTCAATAATGACTAGGCTACCATCCATTAGAGTAACAAAAATCTGGACAACATACTACCTTCTATAATGACAAGGCTACAATCCATTGGAGTAACAAAAATATCAACAAGAGACTACATTCCATAATGACAAGGCTACCATCCAATGGAGTAACAAAAATCTTGACAACAGACTACCTTCCATAATGACTAGGATACCATCCATTAGAGTATTAAAAATTTGGACAACAAACTACCTTCCATAATGACAAGGCTACCATCCATTGGAGTAACAAAAATCTCGACAATAGACTACCTTCCATAATGACAAGGGTACCATCCATTGGAGTAACAATAATCTCGACAACAGACTACTTTCCATAATGACAAGGCTACAATCCAATGGAGTAACAAAAATCTTGACAGCAGACTACCTTCCATAATGATAAGGCTACCATCCGTCGGAGTAATAAAAATCTCGACAATAAACTACCTTCCATAATGACAAGTCTACCATCCATTGGAGTAACAAAAATTTAAACAACAGACTACCTTCCATAATGACAAGGCTAGCATCCATTGGAGTAACAGAAATCACAACGACAGACTACCTTCCATAAGGACAAGGTTACCATCCATTTGAGTAAAAAAAATCAGGACAACAAACTACCTTCCATAATGACAAGGCTACCGTCCATTAGAGTAACAAAAATATCGACAACAGACTACCTTCCATAATGACAAGGCTACAATCCATTGGAATAACAAAGATACTTACAACATACTACCTTCCATAATGACAAGGCTACCATCCATTGGAGTAACAAAAATCACGACAACAAACTACCTTCCATAATGACAAGGCTACCATCCATTGGAATAACAAAAATCTCGACAACAGACTACCTATCATAATGACATGGCTACCATCCAATGGAGTAACAAAAATATCGACAACATACTACCTTCCATAATGACAAGGCTACCATCCATTAGAGTATCAAAAATCTGAACAACAGACTACGTTCCATAATAACAAGGCTACCATCCATTGGAGTAACAAAAATATCAACAAGAGACTACCTTCCATAATGACAAGGCTACCATCCAATGGAGTAACAAAAATATCGACAAAAGACTACCTTCCATAATGACTAGGCTACCATCCATTAGAGTAACAAAAATCTGGACAACATACTACCTTCCGTAATGAAAAGGCTACCATCCATTGGAGTAACAAAAATATCAACAAGAGAATACCTTCCATAATGACAAGGCTACCATCCATAGGAGTAACAAAAATCTCGACAACAGACTACCTTACATAATGACTAGGCAACCATCCATTAGAGTAAAAGAAATCTGGACAACATACTACCTTCTATAATGACAAGGCTACCATCCATTAGAGTAACAAAAATATCAACAAGAGACTACCTTCCATAATGACAAGGCTACCATCCAATGGAGTAACAAAAATCTTGAAAACAGACTACCTTCCATATTGACTCGTCTACCATCCATTTGAGTATTAAAAATTTGGACAACTGACTACCTTCCATAATGACAAGGCTACCATCCATTGGAGTAACAAAAATCTCGAAAAGAGACTACCTTCCATAATGACAAGGCTACCATCCATTGGAGTAACAAAGATATCAACAACATACTACCTTCCATATTGACAAGGCTACCATCCATTAGAGTAACAAAAATCACGACAATAGACTACCTTCCATAATGACAAGGCTACCATCCATTGGAGTAACAAAAATATCAACAAGAGCCTACCTTCCATAATGACAAGGCTACCATCCATTGGAGTAACAAAAATCTCTACAACAGACTACCTTCCATAATGACAAGGGTATCATCCATTGGAGTAACCAAAATATCGACAACAGACTACCTTTCATAATGACAAGTCCGCAATCCATTGGAATAACAAAAATCTCGACAACAGACTACCCTTCATAATGACAAGGTTACAATCCAATGGACTACCTTCCATAATGATAAGGCTACCATCCATTGGAGTAACAATAATCTCGACAACACACTACTTTCCATAATGACAAGGCTACAATCCAATAGAGTAACAAAAATCTCGACAGCAGACTACCTTCCATAATGATAAGGCTACCATCCGTTGGAGTAATAAAAATCTCGACAATAGACTACCTTCCATAATGACAAGGGTACCATCCATTGGAGTAACAGTAATCTCGACAACAGACTACTTTCCATAATGACAAGGCTACCATCCATTGGAGTAACAAAAATCTCTACAACAGACTACCTTCCATAATGACAAGGGTATCATCCATTGGAGTAACAAAAATATCGACAACAGACTACATTCCATAATGACAAGGGTACCATCCATTGGAATAACAAAAATCTTGACAACAAACTATCTTCTATAATGACGAGGCTACCATCCATTAGAGTAACAAAGATATTGAAAACATACTAACTTCCATAATGACAAGGCTACCATTCATTGGAGTAACAAAAATCACGACAGCAAACTACCTTCCATAATGACAAGGCTACCATTGATTGGAATAACAAAATTCTCGACAACAGACTACCTTCCATAATGACAAGGCTACCATCCAATGGAGTAACAAAAATCTCGATAACAGACTACCTTTCATAATGATAAGGCTACCATCCGTTGGAGTAATAGAAATTTCGACAATAGACTACATTCCATAATGACAAGGGTACCATCCATTGGAGTAACAAAAATCTCGACAACATACTACTTTCAATAATGACAAGGCTACAATCCAATGGAGTAACAAAAATCTCGACAACAGACTACCTTCCATAATGACTAGGCTACCATCCATTAGAGTAACAAAAATATGGACAACAGACTACCTTCCATAATGACAAAGCTACCATCCATTGGAGTAACAAAAATATCAACAAGTGACTACCTTCCATAATGACAAGGCTACCATCCATTGGAGTATTAAAAATTTGGACAACCGACTACCTTCCATATTGACAAGGCTACCATCCGTTGGAGTAACAAAAATCTCGAAAATAGACTACCTTCCATAATGACAAGGGTATCATCCATTGGAGTAACAAAAATATCAACAAGAGACTACCTTCCATAATGACAAGGCTACCATACATTGGAGTAACAAAGATATTGGCAACATACTACCTTTCGTAATGACAAGGCTACCATCCATTGGAGCAACAAAAATCACGACAACAAATTACCTTCCATAATGACAAGGCTACCATCCATTGGAATAACAAAAATCTTAACAACAGACTATCTTCCATAATGACGAGGCTACCATCCTAGAAGTAACAAAGATATCGACAACATACTAACTTCCATAATGACAAGGTTACCATCCATTGGAGTAACAAAAATCACGACAGCAGACTACCTTCCATAATGACAAGGCTACCACCAATTGGAATAACAAAATTCTCGACAACAGACTACCTTCCAAAATGACAAGGCTATCATCCAATGGAGTAACAAAAATCTCGACAACAGACTACCTTCCATAATGACTAGGCTACCATCCATTAGAGTAACAAAAATATGGACAACAGACTACCTTCCATAATGACAAAGCTACCATCCATTGGAATAACAAAAATCTCGACAACAGACTACCTATCATAATGACAAGGCTATCATCCAATGGAATAACAAAAATATGGACAACATACTACCTTCCATAATGACAAGGCTACCATCCATTAGAGTAACAAAAATCTGAACAACAGACTACCTTCCATAATAACAAGGCTACCAACCATTGGAGTAACAAAAATATCAACAAGAGACTACCTTCCATAATGACAAGGATACCATCCAATGGAGTAACAAAAATCTCGACAACAAACTACCTTCCATAATGAATAAGCTACCATCCATTAGAGTAACAAAAATCTGGATAACATACTACCTTCTATAATGACAAGTCTACCATCCATTGGAGTAAAAAAAATATCAACAAGAGACTACCTTCCATAATGACAAGGCTACCATCCATTAGAGTAACAAAAATATCGATAACATACTACCTTCCATAATGACAAGGCTACCATCCGTTGGAATAAAAAAGATATCGACAAGATACTACCTTCCCTAAGGACAAGGCTACCATCCATTGGAGTAATAAAAATCTGAACAACAGACTACCTTCCATAATGACAAGGCTACCATCCATTGGAGTAACAGATATCACAACGACAAACTACCTTCCATAATGACAAGGCTACCATCCATTGGAGTAACAAAAATATCAACAAGAGATTACATATCATAATGACAAGGCTACCATCCATTGGAGTAACAAAAATCTCGACAACAGACTACCTTCCATAATGATAAGGCTACCATCCATTGGAGTAACAAAGATATCGACAACATACTACCTTACAAAATGGCGAGGCTACCATCCGTTGGAGTAACAAAAATATCAGCAAGAGACTACCTTCCATAATGACAAGGCTACCATCCAATGGAGTAACAAAAATCTCTACAACAGACTACCTTCCATAATGACTAGTCTACCATCCATTAGAGTAACAAAAATCAGGACAACATACTACCTTCTATAATGACAAGGCTACAATCCATTGGAGTAACAAAAATATCAACAAGAGACTACATTCCATAATGACAAGGCTACCATCCAATGGAGTAACAAAAATCTTGACAACAGACTACCTTCCATAATGACTAGGATACCATCCATTCGAGTATTAAAAATTTGGACAACAAACTACCTTCCATAATGACAAGGCTACCATCCATTGGAGTAACAAAAATCTCGATAACAGACTACCTTCCATAATGACAAGGGTATCATCCATTGGAGTAACAAAAATATCAATAAGAGACTACCTTCCATAATGACAAGGCTACCATACATTAGAGTAAGAAAGATATTCACAACATACTACCTTCCGTAATGACAAGGCTACCATCCATTGGAATAAAAAAAATCTTGACAAAAGACTATCTTCCATAATAACGAGGCTACCATCCTAGGAGTAACAAAGATATCGACAACATACTAACTTCCATAATGACAAGGTTACCATCCATTAGATTAACAAAAATCACGACAGCAGACTACCTTCCATAAGGATAAGGCTACCATCCGTTGGAGTATTAAAAATCTCGACAATAGACTACCTTCCATAATGACAAGGGTACCATCCATTGGAGTAACAATAATCTCGACAACAGACTACTTTCCATAATGACAAGGCTACAATCCAATGGAGTAACAAAAATCTTGACAGTAGACTACCTTCCATAATGATCAGGCTACCATCCGTCGGAGTAATAAAAATCTCGACAATAAACTACCTTCCATAATGACAAGTCTACCATCCATTGGAGTAACAAAAATTTGAACAACAGACTACCTTCCATAATGACAAGGCTAGCATCCATTGGAGTAACAGAAATCACAACAACAGACTACCTTCCATAAGGACAAGGTTACCATCCATTTGAGTAAAAAAAATCACGACAACAAACTACCTTCCATAATGACAAGGCTACCGTCCATTAGAGTAACAAAAATATCGACAACAGACTACCTTCCATAATGACAAGGCTACAATCCATTGGAATAACAAAGATATTTACAACATACTACCTTCCATAATGACAAGGCTACCATCCATTGGAGTAACAAAAATCACGACAACAAACTACCTTCCATAATGACAAGGCTACCATCCATTAGAATCACAAAAATCTCGACAACAGACTACCTATCATAATGACATGGCTACCATCCAATGGAGTAACAAAAATATCGACAACATACTACCTTCCATAATGACAAGGCTACCATCCATTAGAGTAACAAAAATCTGAACAACAGACTACCTTCCATAATAACAAGGCTACCAACCATTGGAGTAACAAAAATATCAACAAGAGACTACCTTCCATAATGACAAGGATACCATCCAATGGAGTAACAAAAATCTCGACAACAAACTACCTTCCATAATGAATAAGCTACCATCCATTAGAGTAACAAAAATCTGGATAACATACTACCTTCTATAATGACAAGTCTACCATCCATTGGAGTAAAAAAAATATCAACAAGAGACTACCTTCCATAATGACAAGGCTACCATCCATTAGAGTAACAAAAATATCGATAACATACTACCTTCCATAATGACAAGGCTACCATCCGTTGGAATAAAAAAGATATCGACAAGATACTACCTTCCCTAAGGACAAGGCTACCATCCATTGGAGTAATAAAAATCTGAACAACAGACTACCTTCCATAATGACAAGGCTACCATCCATTGGAGTAACAGATATCACAACGACAAACTACCTTCCATAATGACAAGGCTACCATCCATTGGAGTAACAAAAATATCAACAAGAGATTACATATCATAATGACAAGGCTACCATCCATTGGAGTAACAAAAATCTCGACAACAGACTACCTTCCATAATGATAAGGCTACCATCCATTGGAGTAACAAAGATATCGACAACATACTACCTTACAAAATGGCGAGGCTACCATCCATTGGAGTAACAAAAATATCAGCAAGAGACTACCTTCCATAATGACAAGGCTACCATCCAATGGAGTAACAAAAATCTCTACAACAGACTACCTTCCATAATGACTAGGCTACCATCCATTAGAGTAACAAAAATCAGGACAACATACTACCTTCTATAATGACAAGGCTACAATCCATTGGAGTAACAAAAATATCAACAAGAGACTACATTCCATAATGACAAGGCTACCATCCAATGGAGTAACAAAAATCTTGACAACAGACTACCTTCCATAATGACTAGGATACCATCCATTAGAGTATTAAAAATTTGGACAACAAACTACCTTCCATAATGACAAGGCTACCATCCATTGGAGTAACAAAAATCTCGATAACAGACTACCTTCCATAATGACAAGGGTATCATCCATTGGAGTAACAAAAATATCAATAAGAGACTACCTTCCATAATGACAAGGCTACCATACATTAGAGTAATAAAGATATTCACAACATACTACCTTCCGTAATGACAAGGCTACCATCCATTGGAATAAAAAAAATCTTGACAAAAGACTATCTTCCATAATAACGAGGCTACCATCCTAGGAGTAACAAAGATATCGACAACATACTAACTTCCATAATGACAAGGTTACCATCCATTAGAGTAACAAAAATCACGACAGCAGACTACCTTCCATAAGGATAAGGCTACCATCCGTTGGAGTAATAAAAATCTCGACAATAGACTACCTTCCATAATGACAAGGGTACCATCCATTGGAGTAACAATAATCTCGACAACAGACTACTTTCCATAATGACAAGGCTACAATCCAATGGAGTAACAAAAATCTTGACAGTAGACTACCTTCCATAATGATAAGGCTACCATCCGTCGGAGTAATAAAAATCTCGACAATAAACTACCTTCCATAATGACAAGTCTACCATCCATTGGAGTAACAAAAATTTGAACAACAGACTACCTTCCATAATGACAAGGCTAGCATCCATTGGAGTAACAGAAATCACAACAACAGACTACCTTCCATAAGGACAAGGTTACCATCCATTTGAGTAAAAAAAATCACGACAACAAACTACCTTCCATAATGACAAGGCTACCGTCCATTAGAGTAACAAAAATATCGACAACAGACTACCTTCCATAATGACAAGGCTACAATCCATTGGAATAACAAAGATATTTACAACATACTACCTTCCATAATGACAAGGCTACCATCCATTGGAGTAACAAAAATCACGACAACAAACTACCTTCCATAATGACAAGGCTACCATCCATTAGAATCACAAAAATCTCGACAACAGACTACCTATCATAATGACATGGCTACCATCCAATGGAGTAACAAAAATATCGACAACATACTACCTTCCATAATGACAAGGCTACCATCCATTAGAGTATCAAAAATCTGAACAACAGACTACCTTCCATAATAACAAGGCTACCATCCATTGGAGTAACAAAAATATCAACAAGAGACTACCTTCCATAATGACAAGGCTACCATCCAATGGAGTAACAAAAATATCGACAAAACACTACCTTCCATAATGACTAGGCTACCATCCATTAGAGTAACAAAAATCTGGACAACATACTACCTTCCGTAATGAAAAGGCTACCATCCATTGGAGTAACAAAAATATCAACAAGAGACTACCTTCCATAATGACAAGGCTACCATCCATAGGAGTAACAAAAATCTCGACAACAGACTACCTTACATAATGACAATGCAACCATCCATTAGAGTAAAAGAAATCTGGACAACATACTACCTTCTATAATGAAAAGGCTACCATCCATTGGAGTAACAAAAATATCAACAAGAGACTACCTTCCATAATGACAAGGCTACCATCCAATGGAGTAACAAAAATCTTGAAAACAGACTACCTTCCATAATGACTCGGCTACCATCCATTGGAGTATTAAAAATTTGGACAACTGACTACCTTCCATAATGACAAGGCTACCATCCATTGGAGTAACAAAAATCTCGAAAACAGACTACCTTCCATAATGACAAGGCTACCATCCATTGGAGTAACAAAGATATCAACAACATACTACCTTCCATATTGACAAGGCTACCATCCATTAGAGTAACAAAAATCACGACAATAGACTACCTTCCATAATGACAAGGCTACCATCCATTGGAGTAACAAAAATATCAACAAGAGCCTACCTTCCATAATGACAAGGCTACCATCCATTGGAGTAACAAAAATCTCTACAACAGACTACCTTCCATAATGACAAGGGTATCATCCATTGGAGTAACAAAAATATCGACAACAGACTACCTTTCATAATGACAAGTCCGCAATCCATTGGAATAACAAAAATCTCGACAACAGACTACCCTTCATAATGACAAGGTTACAATCCAATGGAGTAATAAAAATCATGACAATAGACTACCTTCCATAATGACAAGTCTACCATCCATTGGAGTACCAAAAATCTGAACAACAGACTACCTTCCATAATGACAAGGCTACCATCCATTGGAGTAACAGATATCACAACGACAAACTACCTTCCATAATTACAAGGCTACCATCCATTGGAGTAACAAAAATATCAACAAGAGATTACATATCATAATGACAAGGCTACCATCCATTGGAGTAACAAAAATCTCGACAACAGACTACCTTCCATAATGATAAGGCTACCATCCATTGGAGTAACAAAGATATCGACAACATACTACCTTCCAAAATGGCAAGGCTACCATCCATTAGAGTAACAAAAATATCAACAAGAGACTACCTTCCATAATGACAAGGCTACCATCCAATGGAGTAACAAAAATCTCGACAATAGACTACCTTCCATAATGACGAGGCTACCACCCATTACAGTAACAAAAATCTAGACAACATACTACCTTCTATAATGACAAGGCTACCATCCATTGGAGTTACAAAAATATCAACAAGAGACTACCTTCCATAATGACAAGGCTACCATCCAATGGAGTAACAAAAATCTTGACAACAGACTACCTGCCATAATGACTAGGCTACCATCCATTGGAGTATTAAAAATTTGGACAACAAACTACCTTCCATAATGACAAGGATACCATCCATTGGAGTAACAAAAATCTTGAAAATAGACTACCTTCCATAATGACAAGGGTATCATCCATTGGAGTAACAAAAATATCAATAAGAGACTACCTTCCATAATGACAAGGCTACCATACATTGTAGTAGGAAAGATATTGACAACATACTACCTTCCGTAATGACAAGGCTACCATCCATTGGAATAACAAAAATCTTGACAAAACACTAGCTTCCATAATAACGAGGCTTCCGTAATAACGAGACTACCTTCCATAATGATAAGGCTACCATCCATTGGAGTAACAATAATCTCGACAGCAGACTACCTTCCATAATGATAAGGCTACCATCCGTTGGAGTAATAAAAATCTCGACAATAGACTACCTTCCATAATGACAAGGGTACCATCCATTGGAGTAATAGTAATCTCGACAACAGAGTACTTTCCATAATGACAAGGCTACAATCCAATGGAGTAACAAAAATCTCGACAACATACTACCTTCCATAATGATAAGGCTACCATCCATTGGAGTAATAAAAATCTCGACAATAGACTACATTCCATAATGACAAGGGTACCATCCATTGGAATAACAAAAATCTTGACAACAAACTATCTTCTATAATGACGAGGCTACTATCCATTAGAGTAACAAAGATATCGAAAACATACTAACTTCCATAATGACAAGGCTACCATCCATTGGAGTAACAAAAATCACGACAGCAAACTACCTTCCATAATGACAAGGCTACCATTGATTGGAATAACAAAATTCTCGACAACAGACTACCTTCCATAATGACAAGGCTACCATCCAATGGAGTAACAAAAATCTCGATAACAGACTACCTTTCATAATGATAAGGCTACCATCCGTTGGAGTAATAGAAATTTCGACAATAGACTACATTCCATAATGACAAGGGTACCATCCATTGGAGTAACAAAAATCTCGACAACATACTACTTTCAATAATGACAAGGCTACAATCCAATGGAGTAACAAAAATCTCGACAACAGACTACCTTCCATAATGACTAGGCTACCATCCATTAGAGTAACAAAAATATGGACAACAGACTACCTTCCATAATGACAAAGCTACCATCCATTGGAGTAACAAAAATATCAACAAGAGACTACCTTCCATAATGACAAGGCTACCATCCATTGGAGTATTAAAAATTTGGACAACCGACTACCTTCCATATTGACAAGGCTACCATCCGTTGGAGTAACAAAAATCTCGAAAATAGACTACCTTCCATAATGACAAGGGTATCATCCATTGGAGTAACAAAAATATCAACAAGAGACTACCTTCCATAATGAAAAGGCTACCATACATTGGAGTAACAAAGATATTGGCAACATACTACCTTTCGTAATGACAAGGCTACCATCCATTGGAGCAACAAAAATCACGACAACAAATTACCTTCCATAATGACAAGGCTACCATCCATTGGAATAACAAAAATCTTAACAACAGACTATCTTCCATAATGACGAGGCTACCATCCTAGAAGTAACAAAGATATCGACAACATACTAACTTCCATAATGACAAGGTTACCATCCATTGGAGTAACAAAAATCACGACAGCAGACTACCTTCCATAATGACAAGGCTACCACCAATTGGAATAACAAAATTCTCGACAACAGACTACCTTCCAAAATGACAAGGCTATCATCCAATGGAGTAACAAAAATCTCGACAACAGACTACCTTCCATAATGACTAGGCTACCATCCATTAGAGTAACAAAAATCTGAACAACAGACTACCTTCCATAATAACAAGGCTACCAACCATTGGAGTAACAAAAATATCAACAAGAGACTACCTTCCATAATGACAAGGATAACATCCAATGGAGTAACAAAAATCTCGACAACAGACTACCTTCCATAATGAATAAGCTACCATCCATTAGAGTAACAAAAATCTGGATAACATACTACCTTCTATAATGACAAGTCTACCATCCATTGGAGTAAAAAAAATATCAACAAGAGACTACCTTCCATAATGACAAGGCTACCATCCATTAGAGTAACAAAAATATCGATAACATACTACCTTCCATAATGACAAGGCTACCATCCATTCAAATAAAAAAGATATCGACAAGATACTACCTTTCATAAGGACAAGGCTACCATCCATTGGAGTAATAAAAATCTCGACAATAGACTACATTCCATAATGACAAGGGTACCATCCATTGGAATAACAAAAATCTTGACAACAAACTATCTTCTATAATGACGAGGCTACCATCCATTAGAGTAACAAAGATATCGAAAACATACAAACTTCCATAATGACAAGGCTACCATCCATTGGAGTAACAAAAATCACGACAGCAAACTACCTTCCATAATGACAAGGCTACCATTGATTGGAATAACAAAATTCTCGACAACAGACTACCTTCCATAATGACAAGGCTACCATCCAATGGAGTAACAAAAATCTCGACAACAGACTACCTTCCATAATTATAAGGCTACCATCCGTTGGAGTAATAGAAATCTCGACAATAGACTATATTCCATAATGACAAGGGTACCATCCATTGGAGTAACAAAAATCTCGACAACATACTACTTTCCATAATGACAAGGCTACAATCCAATGGAGTAACAAAAATCTCGACAACAGACTACCTTCCATAATGACAAGGCTACCATCCATTGGAATAACAAAGATATCGACAACATACTACCTTCCAGAATGTCAAGGCTACCATCCATTGGAGTAATAAAAATCACGACAACAAACTACCTTCCATAATGACAAGGCTACCATCCATTGGAGTAACAAAAATCTCGACAACAGACTACCTTCCATAATGAAAAGGCTACCATCCATTGGGGTAACAATGATATCAACAACATACTACCTTCCATAATGACAAGGATACCATCCATTAGAGTAACAAAAATCACGATAACAGACTACCTTCCATAATGACAAGGCTACCATCCATTGGAGTAACAAAAATATCAACAAGAGATAACCTTCCATAATGACAAGGCTACCATCCATTGGAGTAACAAAAATCTCGACAACAGACTAGCTTCCACAATGACAAGGCTACCATCCGTTGGAATAACAAAAATCTCGACAACACACCACCTATCATAATGAAAAGGCTACCATCCAACGGTTTAACAAAAATCTCGACAACAGACTACCTTCCATAATGACAAGACTTCCATCCATTGGAGTAACAAAAATATTAACAAGAGACTACCTTCTATAATGACAAGGCTCCCATCCAATGGAGTAACAAAAATCTCGACAATAGACTACCTTCCATAATGACTAGGCTACCATCCATTAGAGTAAAAAAAATCTGGACGACAGACTACCTTCCATAATGACAAGGCTACCATCCATTGGAGTAACAAAAATATCAACAAGAGACTACCTTCCATAATACCAAGGCTACCATCAAATGGAGTAACAAAAATCACGACAACAGACTACCTTCCATAATGACTAGGCTACCATCCATTGGAATATTGAAAATTTGGACAACAGACTACATTCCATAATGACAAGGCTACCATCCATTGGAGTAACAAAAATCTCGATAACAGACTACCTTCCATAATGACAAGGGTATCATCCATTGGAGTAACAAAAATTTCGACAACAGACTACCTTTCATAATGACAAGTCCGCAATCCATTGGAATAACAAAAATCTGGACAACAGACTACCTTTAATAATGACAAGGTTACAATCCAATGGAGTAATAAAAATCTCAACAATAGACTACCTTCCATAATGACAAGTCTACCATCCATTGGAGTAACAAAAATATCAACAAGACATTACCTTCCATAATGATAAGGCTACCATCCATTGGAGTAACAAAAATCTCGACAACAGACTACCTTCCATAATGACAAGGCTACCATTCATTGGAGTAACAAAGTAATCGACAACATACTACCTTCCAAAATTGTAAGGCTACCATCCATTGGAGTAACAAAAATCACGACAACAAACTACCTTCCATAATGACAAGGCTACCATCCATTGGAATAACAAAAATCTCGACAACAGACTACCTATAATAATGACAAGGCTACCATCCAATGGAGCAACAAAAATATCGACAGCATACTACCTTCCATAATGACAGGGCTACCATCCATTAGAGTAACAAAAATCTGAACAACAGACTACTTTCCATAATAACAAGGCTATCATCCATTGGAGTAACAAAAATATCAACAAGAGACTACCTTCCATAATGACAAGGCTACCATCCAATGGAGTAACAAAAATCTTGACAACAGACTACCTTCAATAATGGCACGGCTACCATCCATTGGAGTATTAAAAATTTGGACAACTGACTACCTTCCATAATGACAAGGCTACCATCCATTGGAGTAACAAAAATCACGAAAACAGACTACCTTCCATAATGACAAGGCTACCATCCATTGGAGTAACAAAGATATCAACAACATACTACCTTCCATAATGACAAGGCTACCATCCATTAGAGTAACAAAAATCACGACAACAGACTACCTTCCACAATGACAAGGATACCATCCATTGGAGTAACAAAAATATCAACAAGAGACTACCTTCCATAATTATAAGGCTACCATCCATTGGAGTAACAAAAATATCTACAACAGACTACCTTCCATAATGAAAAGGGTATCATCCATTGGAGTAACAAAAATATCGACAACAGACTACCTTTCATAATGACAAGTCCGTAATCCATTGGAATAACAAAAATCTCAACAACAAACTACCCTTCATAATGACAAGGTTACAATCCAATGGAGTAATAAAAATCATGACAATAGACTACCTTCCATAATGACAAGTCTACCATCCATTGGAGTACCAAAAATCTGAACAACAGACTACCTTCCATAATGACAAGGCTACCATCCATTGGAGTAACAGATATCACAACGAAAAACTACCTTCCATAATGACAAGGCTACCATCCATTGGAGTAACAAAAATATCAACAAGAGATTACATTCCATAATGACAAGGCTACCATCCAATGGAGTAACAAACCTCTCGACAACAGACTACCTTCCATAATGACTAGGCTACCACCCATTAGAGTAACAAAAATCTGGACAACATACTACCTTCTATAATGACAAGGCTACCATCCATTGGAGTTACAAAAATATCAACAAGAGACTACATTCCATAATGACAAGGCTACCATCCAATGGAGTAACAAAAATCTGGACAACAAACTACCTTCCATAATGACAAGGCTACCATCCATTGGAGTAACAAAAATCTCCATAACAGACTACCTTCCATAATGACAAGGGTATCATCCATTGGAGTAACAAAAATATCAATAAGAGACTACCTTCCATAATGACAAGGCTACCATACATTAGAGTAAGAAAGATATTGACAACATACTACCTTCTGTAATGATAAGGCTACCATCCATTGGAATAAAAAAAATCTTGACAAAAGACTCTCTTCCATAATAACGAGGCTACCATCCTAGGAGTAACAAAGATATCGACAACATACTAACTTCCATAATGACAAGGTTACCATCCATTGGAGTAACAAAAATCACGACAACAGACTACCTTCCATAAGGATAAGGCTACCATCCGTTGGAGTAATAAAAATCTCGACAATAGACTACCTTCCATAATGACAAGGGTACCATCCATTGGAGTAACAATAATCTCGACAACAGACTACTTTCCATAAAGACAAGGCTACAATCCAATGGAGTAACAAAAATCTTGACAGCAGACTACCTTCCATAATGATAAGGCTACCATCCGTCGGAGTATTAAAAATCTCGACAATAAACTACCTTCCATAATGACAAGTCTACCATCCATTGGAGTAACAAAAATTTGAACAACAGACTACCTTCCATAATGACAAGGCTAGCATCCATTGGAGTAACAAAAATCACAACGACAGACTACCTTCCATAAGGACAAGGTTACCATCCATTTGAGTAAAAAAAAATCAGGACAACAAACTACCTTCCATAATGACAAGGCTACCGTCCATTAGAGTAACAAAAATATCGACAACAGACTACCTTCCATAATGACAAGGCTAGAATCCATTGGAATAACAAAGATATTTACAACATACTACCTTCCATAATGACAAGGCTACCATCCATTGGAGTAACAAAAATCACGACAACAAACTACCTTCCATAATGACAAGGCTACCATCCATTGGAATAACAAATATCTCGACAACAGACTACCTATCATAATGACATGGCTACCATCCAATGGAGTAACAAAAATATCGATAACATACTACCTTCCATAATGACAAGGCTACCATCCATTAGAGTATCAAAAATCTGAACAACAGACTACCTTCCATAATAACAAAGCTACCATCCATTGGAGTAACAAAAATATCAACAAGAGACTACCTTCCATAATGACAAGGATACCATCCAATGGAGTAACAAAAATATCGAAAAAAGACTACCTTCCATAATGACTAGGCTACCATCCATTAGAGTAACAAAAATCTGGACAACATACTACCTTCCGTAATGACAAGGCTACCATCCATTGGAGTAACAAAAATATCAACAAGAGAATACCTTCCATAATGACAAGGCTACCATCCAATGGAGTAACAAAAATCTCGACAACAGACTACCTTACATAATGACTAGGCTACCATCCATTAGAGTAAAAAAAATGTGGACAACATACTACCTTCTATAATGACAAGGCTACCATCCATTGGAGTAACAAAAATATCAACAAGAGACTACCTTCCATAATGACAAGGCTACCATCCAATGGAGTAACAAAAATCTTGAAAACAGACTACCTTCCATAATGACTCGGCTACCATCCATTGGAGTAACAAAAATCACGACAACAAACTACCTTCCATAATGACAAGGCTACCATCCATTAGAATCACAAAAATCTCGACAACAGACTACCTATCATAATGACATGGCTACCATCCAATGGAGTAACAAAAATATCGACAACATACTACCTTCCATAATGACAAGGCTACCATCCATTAGAGTATCAAAAATCTGAACAACAGACTACCTTCCATAATAACAAGGCTACCATCCATTGGAGTAACAAAAATATCAACAAGAGACTACCTTCCATAATGACAAGGCTACCATCCAATGGAGTAACAAAAATATCGACAAAAGACTACCTTCCATAATGACTAGGCTACCATCCATTAGAGTAACAAAAATCTGGACAACATACTACCTTCCGTAATGAAAAGGCTACCATCCATTGGAGTAACAAAAATATCAACAAGAGACTACCTTCCATAATGACAAGGCTACCATCCATAGGAGTAACAAAAATCTCGACAACAGACTACCTTACATAATGACAATGCAACCATCCATTAGAGTAAAAGAAATCTGGACAACATACTACCTTCTATAATGACAAGGCTACCATCCATTGGAGTAACAAAAATATCAACAAGAGACTACCTTCCATAATGACAAGGCTACCATCCAATGGAGTAACAAAAATCTTGAAAACAGACTACCTTCCATAATGACTCGGCTACCATCCATTGGAGTATTAAAAATTTGGACAACTGACTACCTTCCATAATGACAAGGCTACCATCCATTGGAGTAACAAAAATCTCGAAAACAGACTACCTTCCATAATGACAAGGCTACCATCCATTGGAGTAACAAAGATATCAACAACATACTACCTTCCATATTGACAAGGCTACCATCCATTAGAGTAACAAAAATCACGACAATAGACTACCTTCCATAATGACAAGGCTACCATCCATTGGAGTAACAAAAATATCAACAAGAGCCTACCTTCCATAATGACAAGGCTACCATCCATTGGAGTAACAAAAATCTCTACAACAGACTACCTTCCATAATGACAAGGGTATCATCCATTGGAGTAACAAAAATATCGACAACAGACTACCTTTCATAATGACAAGTCCGCAATCCATTGGAATAACAAAAATCTCGACAATAGACTACCCTTCATAATGACAAGGTTACAATCCAATGGAGTAATAAAAATCATGACAATAGACTACCTTCCATAATGACAAGTCTACCATCCATTGGAGTACCAAAAATCTGAACAACAGACTACCTTCCATAATGACAAGGCTACCATCCATTGGAGTAACAGATATCACAACGACAAACTACCTTCCATAATTACAAGGCTACCATCCATTGGAGTAACAAAAATATCAACAAGAGATTACATATCATAATGACAAGGCTACCATCCATTGGAGTAACAAAAATCTCGACAACAGACTACCTTCCATAATGATAAGGCTACCATCCATTGGAGTAACAAAGATATCGACAACATACTACCTTCCAAAATGGCAAGGCTACCATCCATTAGAGTAACAAAAATATCAACAAGAGACTACCTTCCATAATGACAAGGCTACCATCCAATGGAGTAACAAAAATCTTGACAATAGACTACCTTCCATAATGACGAGGCTACCACCCATTACAGTAACAAAAATCTAGACAACATACTACCTTCTATAATGACAAGGCTACCATCCATTGGAGTTACAAAAATATCAACAAGAGACTACCTTCCATAATGACAAGGCTACCATCCAATGGAGTAACAAAAATCTTGACAACAGACTACCTGCCATAATGACTAGGCTACCATCCATTGGAGTATTAAAAATTTGGACAACAAACTACCTTCCATAATGACAAGGATACCATCCATTGGAGTAACAAAAATCTTGAAAATAGACTACCTTCCATAATGACAAGGGTATCATCCATTGGAGTAACAAAAATATCAATAAGAGACTACCTTCCATAATGACAAGGCTACCATACATTGGAGTAGGAAAGATATTGACAACATACTACCTTCCGTAATGACAAGGCTACCATCCATTGGAATAACAAAAATCTTGACAAAACACTAGCTTCCATAATAACGAGGCTTCCGTAATAACGAGACTACCTTCCATAATGATAAGGCTACCATCCATTGGAGTAACAATAATCTCGACAGCAGACTACCTTCCATAATGATAAGGCTACCATCCGTTGGAGTAATAAAAATCTCGACAATAGACTACCTTCCATAATGACAAGGGTACCATCCATTGGAGTAATAGTAATCTCGACAACAGAGTACTTTCCATAATGACAAGGCTACAATCCAATGGAGTAACAAAAATCTCGACAACATACTACCTTCCATAATGATAAGGCTACCATCCATTGGAGTAATAAAAATCTCGACAATAGACTACATTCCATAATGACAAGGGTACCATCCATTGGAATAACAAAAATCTTGACAACAAACTATCTTCTATAATGACGAGGCTACCATCCATTAGAGTAACAAAGATATCGAAAACATACTAACTTCCATAATGACAAGGCTACCATCCATTGGAGTAACAAAAATCACGACAGCAAACTACCTTCCATAATGACAAGGCTACCATTGATTGGAATAACAAAATTCTCGACAACAGACTACCTTCCATAATGACAAGGCTACCATCCAATGGAGTAACAAAAATCTCGATAACAGACTACCTTTCATAATGATAAGGCTACCATCCGTTGGAGTAATAGAAATTTCGACAATAGACTACATTCCATAATGACAAGGGTACCATCCATTGGAGTAACAAAAATCTCGACAACATACTACTTTCAATAATGACAAGGCTACAATCCAATGGAGTAACAAAAATCTCGACAACAGACTACCTTCCATAATGACTAGGCTACCATCCATTAGAGTAACAAAAATATGGACAACAGACTACCTTCCATAATGACAAAGCTACCATCCATTGGAGTAACAAAAATATCAACAAGAGACTACCTTCCATAATGACAAGGCTACCATCCATTGGAGTATTAAAAATTTGGACAACCGACTACCTTCCATATTGACAAGGCTACCATCCGTTGGAGTAACAAAAATCTCGAAAATAGACTACCTTCCATAATGACAAGGGTATCATCCATTGGAGTAACAAAAATATCAACAAGAGACTACCTTCCATAATGAAAAGGCTACCATACATTGGAGTAACAAAGATATTGGCAACATACTACCTTTCATAATGACAAGGCTACCATCCATTGGAGCAACAAAAATCACGACAACAAATTACCTTCCATAATGACAAGGCTACCATCCATTGGAATAACAAAAATCTTAACAACAGACTATCTTCCATAATGACGAGGCTACCATCCTAGAAGTAACAAAGATATCGACAACATACTAACTTCCATAATGACAAGGTTACCATCCATTGGAGTAACAAAAATCACGACAGCAGACTACCTTCCATAATGACAAGGCTACCACCAATTGGAATAACAAAATTCTCGACAACAGACTACCTTCCAAAATGACAAGGCTATCATCCAATGGAGTAACAAAAATCTCGACAACAGACTACCTTCCATAATGACTAGGCTACCATCCATTAGAGTAACAAAAATCTGGACAACAGACTACCTTCCATAATGACAAAGCTACCATCCATTGGAATAACAAAAATCTCGACAACAGACTACCTATCATAATGACAAGGCTATCATCCAATGGAATAACAAAAATATGGACAACATACTACCTTCCATAATGACAAGGCTACCATCCATTAGAGTAACAAAAATCTGAACAACAGACTACCTTCCATAATAACAAGGCTACCAACCATTGGAGTAACAAAAATATCAACAAGAGACTACCTTCCATAATGACAAGGATAACATCCAATGGAGTAACAAAAATCTCGACAACAGACTACCTTCCATAATGAATAAGCTACCATCCATTAGAGTAACAAAAATCTGGATAACATACTACCTTCTATAATGACAAGTCTACCATCCATTGGAGTAAAAAAAATATCAACAAGAGACTACCTTCCATAATGACAAGGCTACCATCCATTAGAGTAACAAAAATATCGATAACATACTACCTTCCATAATGACAAGGCTACCATCCATTGGAATAAAAAAGATATCGACAAGATACTACCTTCCATAAGGACAAGGCTACCATCCATTGGAGTAATAAAAATCTCGACAATAGACTACATTCCATAATGACAAGGGTACCATCCATTGGAATAACAAAAATCTTGACAACAAACTATCTTCTATAATGACGAGGCTACCATCCATTAGAGTAACAAAGATATCGAAAACATACAAACTTCCATAATGACAAGGCTACCATCCATTGGAGTAACAAAAATCACGACAGCAAACTACCTTCCATAATGACAAGGCTACCATTGATTGGAATAACAAAATTCTCGACAACAGACTACCTTCCATAATGACAAGGCTACCATCCAATGGAGTAACAAAAATCTCGACAACAGACTACCTTCCATAATGATAAGGCTACCATCCGTTGGAGTAATAGAAATCTCGACAATAGACTATATTCCATAATGACAAGGGTACCATCCATTGGAGTAACAAAAATCTCGACAACATACTACTTTCCATAATGACAAGGCTACAATCCAATGGAGTAACAAAAATCTCGACAACAGACTACCTTCCATAATGACAAGGCTACCATCCATTGGAATAACAAAGATATCGACAACATACTACCTTCCAGAATGTCAAGGCTACCATCCATTGGAGTAATAAAAATCACGACAACAAACTACCTTCCATAATGACAAGGCTACCATCCATTGGAGTAACAAAAATCTCGACAACAGACTACCTTCCATAATGAAAAGGCTACCATCCATTGGGGTAACAATGATATCAACAACATACTACCTTCCATAATGACAAGGATACCATCCATTAGAGTAACAAAAATCACGATAACAGACTACCTTCCATAATGACAAGGCTACCATCCATTGGAGTAACAAAAATATCAACAAGAGATAACCTTCCATAATGACAAGGCTACCATCCATTGGAGTAACAAAAATCTCGACAACAGACTACCTTCCACAATGACAAGGCTACCATCCGTTGGAATAACAAAAATCTCGACAACACACCACCTATCATAATGAAAAGGCTACCATCCAACGGTTTAACAAAAATCTCGACAACAGACTACCTTCCATAATGACAAGACTTCCATCCATTGGAGTAACAAAAATATTAACAAGAGACTACCTTCTATAATGACAAGGCTCCCATCCAATGGAGTAACAAAAATCTCGACAATAGACTACCTTCCATAATGACTAGGCTACCATCCATTAGAGTAAAAAAAATCTGGACGACAGACTACCTTCCATAATGACAAGGCTACCATCCATTGGAGTAACAAAAATATCAACAAGAGACTACCTTCCATAATACCAAGGCTACCATCAAATGGAGTAACAAAAATCACGACAACAGACTACCTTCCATAATGACTAGGCTACCATCCATTGGAATATTGAAAATTTGGACAACAGACTACATTCCATAATGACAAGGCTACCATCCATTGGAGTAACAAAAATCTCGATAACAGACTACCTTCCATAATGACAAGGGTATCATCCATTGGAGTAACAAAAATTTCGACAACAGACTACCTTTCATAATGACAAGTCCGCAATCCATTGGAATAACAAAAATCTGGACAACAGACTACCTTTAATAATGACAAGGTTACAATCCAATGGAGTAATAAAAATCTCAACAATAGACTACCTTCCATAATGACAAGTCTACCATCCATTGGAGTAACAAAAATATCAACAAGACATTACCTTCCATAATGATAAGGCTACCATCCATTGGAGTAACAAAAATCTCGACAACAGACTACCTTCCATAATGACAAGGCTACCATTCATTGGAGTAACAAAGTAATCGACAACATACTACCTTCCAAAATTGTAAGGCTACCATCCATTGGAGTAACAAAAATCACGACAACAAACTACCTTCCATAATGACAAGGCTACCATCCATTGGAATAACAAAAATCTCGACAACAGACTACCTATAATAATGACAAGGCTACCATCCAATGGAGCAACAAAAATATCGACAGCATACTACCTTCCATAATGACAGGGCTACCATCCATTAGAGTAACAAAAATCTGAACAACAGACTACTTTCCATAATAACAAGGCTATCATCCATTGGAGTAACAAAAATATCAACAAGAGACTACCTTCCATAATGACAAGGCTACCATCCAATGGAGTAACAAAAATCTTGACAACAGACTACCTTCAATAATGGCACGGCTACCATCCATTGGAGTATTAAAAATTTGGACAACTGACTACCTTCCATAATGACAAGGCTACCATCCATTGGAGTAACAAAAATCACGAAAACAGACTACCTTCCATAATGACAAGGCTACCATCCATTGGAGTAACAAAGATATCAACAACATACTACCTTCCATAATGACAAGGCTACCATCCATTAGAGTAACAAAAATCACGACAACAGACTACCTTCCACAATGACAAGGATACCATCCATTGGAGTAACAAAAATATCAACAAGAGACTACCTTCCATAATTATAAGGCTACCATCCATTGGAGTAACAAAAATATCTACAACAGACTACCTTCCATAATGACAAGGGTATCATCCATTGGAGTAACAAAAATATCGACAACAGACTACCTTTCATAATGACAAGTCCGTAATCCATTGGAATAACAAAAATCTCAACAACAAACTACCCTTCATAATGACAAGGTTACAATCCAATGGAGTAATAAAAATCATGACAATAGACTACCTTCCATAATGACAAGTCTACCATCCATTGGAGTACCAAAAATCTGAACAACAGACTACCTTCCATAATGACAAGGCTACCATCCATTGGAGTAACAGATATCACAACGAAAAACTACCTTCCATAATGACAAGGCTACCATCCATTGGAGTAACAAAAATATCAACAAGAGATTACATTCCATAATGACAAGGCTACCATCCAATGGAGTAACAAACCTCTCGACAACAGACTACCTTCCATAATGACTAGGCTACCACCCATTAGAGTAACAAAAATCTGGACAACATACTACCTTCTATAATGACAAGGCTACCATCCATTGGAGTTACAAAAATATCAACAAGAGACTACATTCCATAATGACAAGGCTACCATCCAATGGAGTAACAAAAATCTGGACAACAAACTACCTTCCATAATGACAAGGCTACCATCCATTGGAGTAACAAAAATCTCCATAACAGACTACCTTCCATAATGACAAGGGTATCATCCATTGGAGTAACAAAAATATCAATAAGAGACTACCTTCCATAATGACAAGGCTACCATACATTAGAGTAAGAAAGATATTGACAACATACTACCTTCTGTAATGATAAGGCTACCATCCATTGGAATAAAAAAAATCTTGACAAAAGACTCTCTTCCATAATAACGAGGCTACCATCCTAGGAGTAACAAAGATATCGACAACATACTAACTTCCATAATGACAAGGTTACCATCCATTGGAGTAACAAAAATCACGACAACAGACTACCTTCCATAAGGATAAGGCTACCATCCGTTGGAGTAATAAAAATCTCGACAATAGACTACCTTCCATAATGACAAGGGTACCATCCATTGGAGTAACAATAATCTCGACAACAGACTACTTTCCATAAAGACAAGGCTACAATCCAATGGAGTAACAAAAATCTTGACAGCAGACTACCTTCCATAATGATAAGGCTACCATCCGTCGGAGTAATAAAAATCTCGACAATAAACTACCTTCCATAATGACAAGTCTACCATCCATTGGAGTAACAAAAATTTGAACAACAGACTACCTTCCATAATGACAAGGCTAGCATCCATTGGAGTAACAAAAATCACAACGACAGACTACCTTCCATAAGGACAAGGTTACCATCCATTTGAGTAAAAAAAAATCAGGACAACAAACTACCTTCCATAATGACAAGGCTACCGTCCATTAGAGTAACAAAAATATCGACAACAGACTACCTTCCATAATGACAAGGCTAGAATCCATTGGAATAACAAAGATATTTACAACATACTACCTTCCATAATGACAAGGCTACCATCCATTGGAGTAACAAAAATCACGACAACAAACTACCTTCCATAATGACAAGGCTACCATCCATTGGAATAACAAATATCTCGACAACAGACTACCTATCATAATGACATGGCTACCATCCAATGGAGTAACAAAAATATCGATAACATACTACCTTCCATAATGACAAGGCTACCATCCATTAGAGTATCAAAAATCTGAACAACAGACTACCTTCCATAATAACAAAGCTACCATCCATTGGAGTAACAAAAATATCAACAAGAGACTACCTTCCATAATGACAAGGATACCATCCAATGGAGTAACAAAAATATCGAAAAAAGACTACCTTCCATAATGACTAGGCTACCATCCATTAGAGTAACAAAAATCTGGACAACATACTACCTTCCGTAATGACAAGGCTACCATCCATTGGAGTAACAAAAATATCAACAAGAGAATACCTTCCATAATGACAAGGCTACCATCCAATGGAGTAACAAAAATCGCGACAACAGACTACCTTACATAATGACTAGGCTACCATCCATTAGAGTAAAAAAAATGTGGACAACATACTACCTTCTATAATGACAAGGCTACCATCCATTGGAGTAACAAAAATATCAACAAGAGACTACCTTCCATAATGACAAGGCTACCATCCAATGGAGTAACAAAAATCTTGAAAACAGACTACCTTCCATAATGACTCGGCTACCATCCATTGGAGTATTAAAAATTTGGACAACTCACTACCTTCCATAATGACAAGGCTACCATCCATTGGAGTAACAAAAATCTCGAAAACAGACTACCTTCCATAATGACAAGGCTACCATCCATTGGAGTAACAAAGATATCAACAACATACTACCTTCCATATTGACAAGGCTACCATCCATTAGAGTAACAAAAATCACGACAATAGACTACCTTCCATAATGACAAGGCTACCATCCATTGGAGTAACAAAAATATCAACAAGAGCCTACCTTCCATAATGACAAGGCTACCATCCATTGGAGTAACAAAAATCTCTACAACAGACTACCTTCCATAATGACAAGGGTATCATCCATTGGAGTAACAAAAATATCGACAACAGACTACCTTTCATAATGACAAGTCCGCAATCCATTGGAATAACAAAAACCTCGACAACAAACTACCCTTCATAATGACAAGGTTACAATCCAATGGAGTAATAAAAATCATGACAATAGACTACCTTCCATAATGACAAGTCTACCATCCATTGGAGTACCAAAAATCTGAACAACAGACTACCTTCCATAATGACAAGGCTACCATCCATTGGAGTAACAGATATCACAACGAAAAACTACCTTCCATAATGACAAGGCTACCATCCATTGGAGTAACAAAAATATCAACAAGAGATTACATATCATAATGACAAGGCTACCATCCATTGGAGTAACAAAAATCTCGACAACAGACTACCTTCCATAATGACAAGGCTACCATCCATTGGAGTAACAAAGATATCGACAACATACTACCTTCCAAAATGGCAAGGCTACCATCCATTGGAGTAACAAAAATATCAACAAGAGACTACCTTCCATAATGACAAGGCTACCATCCAATGGAGTAACAAAAATCTCTACAACAGACTACCTTCCATAATGACTAGGCTACCATCCATTAGAGTAACAAAAATCTGGACAACATACTACCTTCTATAATGACAAGGCTACAATCCATTGGAGTAACAAAAATATCAACAAGAGACTACCTTCCATAATGACAAGGCTACCATCCAATGGAGTAACAAAAATCTCGACAATAGACTACCTTCCATAATGACGAGGCTACCACCCATTACAGTAACAAAAATCTAGACAACATACTACCTTCTATAATGACAAGGCTACCATCCATTGGAGTTACAAAAATATCAACAAGAGACTACCTTCCATAATGACAAGGCTACCATCCAATGGAGTAACAAAAATCTTGACAACATACTACCTTCCATAATGACTAGGCTACCATCCATTGGAGTATTAAAAATTTGGACAACAAACTACCTTTCATAATGACAAGGCTACCATCCATTGAAGTAACAATAATCTCGAAAATAGACTACCTTCCATAATGACAAGGGTATCATCCATTGGAGTAACAAAAATATCAATAAGAGACTACCTTCCATAATGACAAGGCTACCATACATTGGAGTAGGAAAGATATTCACAACATACTACCTTCCGTAATGACAAGGCTACCATCCATTGGAATAACAAAAATCTTGACAAAACACTATCTTCCATAATAACGAGGCTTCCATAATAACGAGACTACCTTCCATAATGATAAGGCTACCATCCATTGGAGTAACAATAATCTCGACAACACACTACTTTCCATAATGACAAGGCTACAATCCAATAGAGTAACAAAAATCTCGACAGCAGACTACCTTCCATAATGATAAGGCTACCATCTGTTGGAGTAATAAAAATCTCGACAATAGACTACCTTCCATAATGACAAGGGTACCATCCATTGGAGTAACAGTAATCTCGACAACAGACTACTTTCCATAATGACAAGGCTACAATCCAATGGAGTAACAAAAATCTCGTCAACAGACTACCTTCCATAATGACAAGTCTACCATCCATTGGAGTAACACAAATTTGTACGACAGACTACCTTCCATAATGACAAGGCTAGCATCCATTGGAGTAACAGAAATCACAACGACAGACTACCTTCCATAGCGACAAGGTTACCATCCATTTGAGTAAAAAAAATCAGGAGAACAGACTACCTTCCATAATGATAAGGCTACCATCCATTGGAGTAACAAAAATATCAACAAGAGACTACCTTCCATAATGACAAGGCTACCATCCATTAGAGTAACAAAAATATCGACAACAGACTACCTTCCATAATGACAAGGCTACCATCCAATGGAGTAACAAAAATCTTGACAACAGACTACCTTCCATAATGACTCGGCTACCATCCATTGGAGTATTAAAAATTTGGGCAACTGACTACCTTCCATAATGATAAGGCTACCATCCATTGGAGTAACAAAAATATCGAAAACAGACTACCTTCCATAATGACAAGGCTACCATCCATTGGAGTAAAAAAGATATCAACAACATACTACCTTCCATAATGACAAGGCTACCATCCATTGGAGTAACAATAATATCAACAAGAGACTACCTTCCATAATGACAAGGCTACCATCCATTGGAGTAACAAAAATCTCTACAACAGACTACTTTCAATAATGACAAGTGTATCATCCATTGGAGTAACAAAAATATCGACAACAGACTACCTTTCATAATGACAAGTCCGCAATCCATTAGAATAACAAAAATCTCGACAACAGACTACCCTTCATAATGACAAGGTTACAATCCAATGGAGTAATAAAAATCATGACAATAGACTACCTTCCATAATGACAAGTCTACCATCCATAGGAGTACCAAAAATCTGAAAAACAGACTACCTTCCATAATGACAAGGCTACCATCCATTGGAGTAACAGATATCACAACGACAAACTATCTTCCATAATGACAAGGCTACCATCCATTGGAGTAACAAAAATATCAACAAGAGACTACCTTCCACAATGACAAGGCTACCATCCAATGGAGTAACAAATATCTCGACAATAGACTACCTTCCATAATGACTAGGCTACCATCCATTAGAGTAAAAAAAATCTGGACAACATACTAACTTCCACAATGACAAGGCTACCATCCAATGGAGTAACAAATATCTCGACAACAGACTACCTTCCATAATGACTAGGCTACCATCCATTAGAGTAAAAAAAATCTGGACAACATACTAACTTCTATAATGACAAGGCTACCATCCAAGAGACTACCTTCCATAATGACAAGGCTACCATCCAATGGAGTAACAAAAATCTCGAAAACAATCTACCTTCCATAATGACTAGGCTACCACCCATTAGAGTAACAAAATTATGGACAACATTCTACCTTCTATAATGACAAGGCTACCATCCATTGGAGTTACAATAATATCAACAAGAGACTACCTTCCATAATGACAAGGCTACCATCCAATGGAGTAACAAAAATCTTGACAACAGACTACCTTCCATAATGACTAGGCTACCATCCATTGGAGTATTAAAAATTTGGACAACAAACTACCTTCCATAATGACAAGGCTACCATCCAATGGAGTAACAAAAATCTCGAAAACAATCTACCTTCCATAATGACTAGGCTACCACCCATTAGAGTAACAAAATTCTGGACAACATACTACCTTCTATAATGAAAAGGCTACCATCCATTGGAGTTACAATAATATCAACAAGAGACTACCTTCCATAATGACAAGGCTACCATCCAATGGAGTAACAAAAATCTTGACAACAGACTACCTTCCATAATGACTAGGCTACCATCCATTGGAGTATTAAAAATTTGGACAACAAACTACCTTTCATAATGACAAGGCTACCATCCATTGGAGTAACAAAAATCTCGAAAATAGACTACCTTCCATAATGACAAGGGTATCATCCATTGGAGTAACAAAAATATCAATAAGAGACTACCATCCATAATGACAAGGTTACCATACATTGGAGTAGGAAAGATATTGACAACATACTAACTTCCGTAATGACAAGGCTACCATCCATTGGAATAACTAAAATCTTGACAAAGCACTATCTTCCATAATAACGAGGCTACCATCCTAGGAGTAACTAAGATATCGACAACATACTAACTTCCATAATGACAAGGTTACCATCCATTGGAGTAACAAAAATCACGACAGCAGACTACCTTCCATAATGATAAGGCTACCATCCGTTTGAGTAATAAAAATCTCGACAATAGACTACCTTCCAAATGACAAGGGTACCATCCATTGCAGTAACAATAATCTCGACAACAGACTACTTTCCATAATGACAAGGCTACAATCCTATGGAGTAACAAAAATCTAGACAGCAGACTACCTTCAATAATGATAAGGCTACCATCCGTTGGAGTAATAAAAATCTCGACAATAGACTACCTTCCATAATGACAAGGGTACCATCCATTGGAGTAACAATAATCTCGACAATAGACTACTTTCCATAATGACAAGGCTACAATCCAATGGAGTAACAAAAATCTCGACAACAGACTACCTTCCATAATGACAAGTCTACCATTCATTGGAGTAATAAAAATTTGAACAACAGACTACCTTCCATAATGACAAGGCTAGCATCCATTGGAGTAACAGAAATCACAACGACAGACTACCTTCCGTAATGACAAGGTTACCATCCATTTGAGTAAAAAAAATCAGGACAACAGACTACGTTCCATAATGACAAGGCTACCATCCATTGGAGTAACAAAAATATCAACAAGAGACTACCTTCCATAATGACAAGGCTACCATCCATTAGAGTAACAAAAATATCGCCAACAGACTACCTTCAATAATGACAAGGCTACCATCCATTGGAATAACAAAGATATTTACAACATACTACCTTCCATAATGACAAGGCTACCATCAATTGGAGTAACAAAAATCACGACAACTAACTACCTTCCATAATGACAAGGCTACCATCCATTGGAATAACAAAAATCTCGACAACAGACTACCTATCATAATGACAAAGCTACCATCCAATGGAGTAACAAAAATATCGACAACATACTACCTTCCATAATGACAAGGCTACCATCCATTAGAGTAACAAAAATCTGAACAACAGACTACCTTCCATAATAACAAGGCTACATTGCATTGGAGTAACAAAAATATCAACAAGAGACTACCTTCCATAATGACAAGGCTACCATCCAATGGAGTAACAAAAATCTCGAAAACAGACTACCTTCCATAATGACTAGGCTACCATCCATTAGAGTAACAAAAATTTGGACAACATACTACCTTCCGTAATGACAAGGCTACCATCCATTCGAGTAACAAAAATATCAACAAGAGAATACCTTCCATAATGACAAGGATACCATCCAATTGAGTAACAAAAATCTTGACAACAGACTACTTTCCATAATGACTGTGTTACCATCCATTGGAGTATTAAAAATTTGGACAACAGACTACCTTCCATAATGACAAGGCTACCATCCATTGGAGTAACAAAAATCTCAAAAACAGACTACCTTCCATAATGACAAGGGTATCATCCATTGTTGTAACAAAAATATCAACAAGAGACTACCTTCCATAATGACAAGGCTACCATACATTGGATTAACAAAGATATTGACAACATACTACCTTCCGTAATGACAAGGCTACCATCCATTGGAGCAACAAAAATCACGACAACAAGTTACATTCCATAATGACAAGGCTACCATCCATTGGAATAACAAAAATCTTGACAACAAACTATCTTCTATAATGACGAGGCTACCATCTATTGGAGTAACAAAGAAATCGACAACATACTAACTTCCATAATGACAAGGCTACTATCCATTGGAGTAACAAAAATCACGACAGCAGACTACCTTCCATAATGACAAGGGTACCATCCATTGGAGTAACAAAAATCTGGACAACAGACTACTTTCCATATTGACAAGGCTACATTGTAATGGTGTTACAAAAATCTCAACAACAGACTAACTTCCATAATGACAAGTCTACCATCCATTGGAGTAACAAAAATCTGAACAATAGACTACCTTCGATAATGACAAGGCTAGCATCCATTGGAGTAACAGAAATCACAACGACAGACTACCTTCCATAATGACAAGGCTACCATCCATTTGAGTATAAAAAATAAGGACAACAGACTACCTTCCATAATAACAAGGCTACCATCCATTGGAGTAACCAAAATATCAACAAGAGACTACCTTCCATAATGACAAGGCTACCATCCATTAGAGTAACAAAAATCTCGACAACAGACTACTTTCCATAATGACAAGGCTACCATCCATTGGAATAACAAAGACATCGACAACATACTACCTTCCATAATGACAAGGCTACCATCCATTGGAGTAACAAAAATCTCGACAACAAAAATCTCGACAACAAACTACCTTCCATAATGACAAGGCTACCATCCATTGGAGTAACAAAAATATCAACAAGAGTCTACCTTCCATAATGACAAGGCTACCATCAAATGGAGTAACAAAAATCTCGACAACAGACTACCTTCCATAATGACTAGGCTACCATGCATTGGAATATTAAAAATTTGGACAACAAACTACCTTCCATAATGACAAGGCTACCATCCATTGGAGTAACAAAAATCTCGACAACAGACTACCTTCCATAATGACAAGGGTATCATCCATTGGAGTAACAAAAATATCAACAATAGACTACCTTTCATTATGACAAGTCCGCAATCCATTGGAATAACAAAAATCTCAACAACAAACTACCTTTCATAATGACAAGTTTACAATCCAATGGAGTAATAAAAATCTCGACAATAGACTACCTTCCATAATGACAAGTCTACCATCCATTGGAGTGCCAAAAATCTGAACAACAGACTACCTTCCATAATGACATGGCTACCATCCATTGGAGTAACAGAAATCATAACGACATAGTACCTTCCATAGTGACAAGGCTACCATCCATTAGAGTAACAAAAATATCAACAAGAGACTACCTTCCATAATGACAAGGCTACCATCCATTGGAGTAACAAAAATCTCGACAACAGACTACCTTCCATAATGACAAGGCTACCATCCATTGGAATAACAAAAATCTCGACAACAGACTACCTATCATAATGACAAGGCTACCATCCAATGGAGTAACAAAAATATCAACAACATACTACCTTCCATAATGACAAGGCTACCATTCATTAGAGTAACAAAAATCAGAACAACATACTACCTTCCGTAATGACAAGGCTACCATCCATTGGAGTAACAAAAATCACGACAACAAATTACCTTCCATAATGACAAGGCTACCATCCATTGGAATAACAAAAATCTTGACAACAGACTATCTTCCATAACGAAGAGGCTACCATCCATTGGAGTAACAAAGATATCGACAACATACTAACTTCCATAATGACAAGGCTACAATCCATTGGAGTAAAAAAAATCACGACAACAGACTACCTTCCATAATGACAAGGCTACCATCCATTGGAATAACAAAATTCTCGACAACAGACTACCTTCCATAATGACAAGGCTACCATCCAATGGAGTAACAAAAATCTCGACAAGAGACTACCTTCCATAATGACAAGGCTACCATGCAATGGAGTAACAAAAATCTCGACAACAGACTACCTTACATAATGACTAGGCTACAATCCATTGGAATATTAAAAATTTGGACAACAGACTACCTTCCATAATGACAAGTCTTCCATCCATTGGAGTAACAAAAATCTCGACAACAGACTACCTTCCATAATGACAAGGGTATCATCCATTGGAGTAAAAAAAATATCGACAACAGACTACCTTTCAAAATGACAAGTCCACAATCCATTGGAATAACAAAAATCTCGACAACAGACTACCTTTCATAATGATAAGGTTACAATCCAATGGAGTAACAAAAAGCTCGACAATAAACTACCTTCCATAATGATAAGTCTACCATCCATTGGAGTACCGAAAATCTGAAAAACATACTACCTTCCATAATGACAAGGCTACCATCCATTGGAGTAACAGAAATCACAACGACAGACTACCTTCCATAATGACAAGGCTACCATCCATTGGAATAACAAAAATCTCGACAACAGACTACCTATCATAATGACAAGGCTACCATCCAATGGAGTAACAAAAATATCAACAACATACTACCTTCCATAATGACAAGGCTACCATTCATTAGAGTAACAAAAATCTGAACAACAAACTACCTTCCATAATAACAAGGCTACCATACATTGGAGTATCAAAGATATCGACAACATACTACCTTCCGTAATGACAAGGCTACCATCCATTGGAGTAACAAAAATCACAACAACAAATTACCTTCCATAATGACAAGGCTACCATCCATTGGAATAACAAAAATCTTGACAATAGACTATCTTCCATAACGAAGAGGCTACCATCCATTGGAGTAACAAAGATATCGACAACATACTAACTTCCATAATGACAAGGCTACAATCCATTGGAGTAAAAAAAATCACGACAGCAGACTACCTTCCATGATGACAAGGATACCATCCATTGGAATAACAAAATTCTCGACAACAGACTACCTTCCATAATGACAAGGCTACCATCCAATGGAGTAACAAAAATCTCGACAAGAGACTACCTTCCATAATGACAAGGCTACCATGCAATGGAGTAACAAAAATCTCGAAAACAGACTACCTTCCATAATGACTAGTCTACAATCCATTGGAATATTAAAAATTTGGACAACAGACTACCTTCCATAATGACAAGTCTTCCATCCATTGGAGTAACAAAAATCTCGACAACAGACTACCTTCCATAATGACAAGGGTATCATCCATTGTAGTAAAAAAAATATCGACAACAGACAACCTTTCAAAATGACAAGTCCACAATCCATTGGAATAACAAAAATCTCGACAACAGACTACCTTTCATAATGATAAGGTTACAATCCAATGGAGTAACAAAAAGCCCGACAATAAACTACCTTCCATAATGATAAGTCTACCATCCATTGGAGTACCAAAAATCTGAAAAACATACTA
Source organism: Vicia faba (assembly GCA_948472305.1). Classification (NCBI taxonomy): domain Eukaryota; kingdom Viridiplantae; phylum Streptophyta; class Magnoliopsida; order Fabales; family Fabaceae; genus Vicia; species Vicia faba. The sequence continues at coordinate 613,825,458 of OX451741.1, forward strand.
CCTTCCATAATGACAAGGCTACCATCCATTGGAGTAACAGAAATCACAACGACAGACTACCTTCCATAATGACAAGGCTACCATCCATTGGAGTAACAAAAATATCAACAAGACACTACCTTCCATAATGACAAGGCTACCATCCATTGGAGTAACAAAAATATCAACAAGACACTACCTTCCATAATGACAAGGCTACCATCCATTGGAGTAACAAAAATCTCGGCAACAGACTACCTTCCATAATGACAAGGCTACCATCCATTGGAGTAACAAAGATACCGACAACATACTACCTTCTAAAATGGCTAGGCTACCATCCATTGGAGTAACAAAAATCACGACAACAAACTACCTTCCATAATGACAAGGCTACCATCCATTGGAATAACAAAATCCTTGACAACAGACTACCTATCATAGACAAGGCTATCATCCAATGGAGTAACAAAAATATCGACAACATACTACCTTCCATAATGACAAGGCTACCATTCATTAGAGTAACAAAAATCTGAACAACAGACTACCTTCCATAATAACAAGGCTACCATACATTGGAGTATCGAAGATATCGACAACATACTACCTTCCGTAATGACAAGGCTACCATTCATTGGAGTAACAAAAATCACGACAACAAATTACCTTCCATAATGACAAGGCTACCATCCATTGGAATAACAAAAATCTTGACAATAGACTATCTTCCATAACGAAGAGGCTACCATCCATTGGAGTAACAAAGATATCGACAACATACTAACTTCCATAATGACTAGGCTACAATCCATTGGAGTAAAAAAAATCACGACACCAGACTACCTTCCATGATTACAAGGATACCATCCATTGGAATAATAAAATTCTCGACAACAGACTACCTTCCATAATGACAAGGCTACCATCCAATGGAGTAACAAAAATCTCTACAAGAGACTACCTTCCATAATGACAAGGCTACCATGCAATGGAGTAACAAAAATCTCGACAACAGACTACCTTCCATAATGACAAGGCTACCATCCATTGGAGTAACAAAGATACCGACAACATACTACCTTCCAAAATGGCTAGGCTACCATCCATTGGAGTAACAAAAATCACGACAACAAACTACCTTCCATAATGACAAGGCTACCATCCATTGGAATAACAAAATCCTCGACAACAGACTACCTATCATAGACAAGGCTATCATCCAATGGAGTAACAAAAATATCGACAACATACTACCTTCCATAATGACAAGGCTACCATCCATTAGAGTAACAAAAATCTGAACAATAGATTACCTTCCATAATACAAGGCTACCATACATTGGAGTAACAAAGATATCGATAACATACTACCTTCCGTAATGACAAGGCTACCATCCATTAAAGTAACAAAAATCACGACAACAAATTACCTTCCATAATGACAAGGCTACCATCCATTGGAATAACAAAAATCTTGACAATAGACTATCTTCCATAACGAAGAGGCTACCATCCATTGGAGTAACATAGATATCGACAACATACTAACTTCCATAATGACAAGGCTACAATCCATTGGAGTAACAAAAATCACGACAGCAGACTACCTTACATAATGAAAAGGCTACCATCCATTGGAATAACAAAATTCTTGACAACAGACTACCTTCCATAATGACAAGGCTACCATCCAATGGAGAAACAAAAATCTCGACAACAGACTACCTTCCATAATGACAAGGGTATCATCCATTGGAGTAACAAAAACATCGACAACAGACTACCTTTCATAATGACAAGTCCGCAATCCATTGAAATAACAAAAATCTCGACAACGGACTACCTTTCATAATGACAAGGTTACAATCCAATGGAGTAACAAAAATCTGAACAATAGACTACCTTCCATAATGACAAGTCTACCATCCGTTGGAGTAACAAAAATCACGACAACAAACTACCTTCCTTAATGACAAGGCTACCATCCATTGGAATAACAAAAATCTCGACAACAGACTACCTATCATAATGACAAGGCCACCATCCAATGGAGTAACAAAAATATCGACAACATACTACCTTCCATAATGACAAGGCTACCATCCATTAGAGTAACAAAAATCTGAACAATAGATTACCTTCCATAATACAAGGCTACCATACATTGGAGTAACAAAGATATCGATAACATACTACCTTCCGTAATGACAAGGCTACCATCCATTGGAGTAACAAAAATCATGACAACAAATTACCTTCCATAGTGACAAGGCTACCATCCATTGGAATAACAAAAATCTTGACAACAGACTATCTTCCATAACAAAGAGGCTACCATCCATTGGAGTAACAAAGATATCGACAACATACTAACTTCCATAATGACAAGGCTACAATCCATTGGAGTAACAAAAATCACGACAGCAGACTACCTTCCATAATGACAAGGCTACCATCCATTGGAATAACAAAATTTTCGACAACAGACTACCTTCCATAATGACAAGGCTATCATCCAATGGAGTAACAAAAATCTCGACAACAGACTACCTTCCATAATGACTAGGCTACCACCCATTAGAGTAACAAAAATCTGGACAACATACTACCTTCTATAATGACAAGGCTACCATCCATTGGAGTTACAAAAATATCAACAAGAGACTACCTTCCATAATGACAAGGCTACCATCCAATGGAGTAACAAAAATCTTGACAACAGACTACCTTCCATAATGACTAGGCTACCATCCATTGGAGTATTAAAAATTTGGACAACAAACTACCTTCCATAATGACAAGGCTACCATCCATTGGAGTAACAAAAATCTCGAAAATCGACTACCTTCCATAATGACAAGGGTATCATCCATTGGAGTAACAAAAATATCAATAAGAGACTACCTTCCATAATGACAAGGCTACCATACATTGGAGTAGGAAAGATATTGACAACATACTACCTTCCGTAATGACAAGGCTACCATCCATTGGAATAACAAAAATCTTGACAAAACACTATCTTCCATAATAACGAGGCTACCATCCTAGGAGTAACAAAGATATCGACAACATACTAACTTCCATAATGAAAAGGTTACCATCCATTGGAGTAACAAAAATCACGACAGCAGACTACCTTCCATAATGATAAGGCTACCATTCGTTTGAGTAATAAAAATCTCGACAATAGACTACCTTCCATAATGACAAGGGTACCATCCATTGGAGTAACAATAATCTCGACAACAGACTACTTTCCATAATGACAAGGCTACAATCCAATGGAGTAACAAAAATCTCGACAGCAGACTACCTTCCATAATGATAAGGCTACCATCCGTTGGAGTAATAAAAATCTCGACAATAGACTACCTTCCATAATGACAAGGGTACCATCCATTGGAGTAACAATAATCTCGACAACAGACTACTTTCAATAATGACAAGGCTACAATCCAATGGAGTAACAAAAATCTCGACAACAGACTACCTTCCATAATGACAAGTCTACCATCCATTGGAGTAACAAAAATTTGAACAACAGACTACCTTCCATAATGATAAGGCTAGCATCCATTGGAGTAACAGAAATCACAACGACAGACTACCTTCCATAGGGACAAGGTTACCATCCATTTGAGTAAAAAAAATCAGGAGAACATACTACCTTCCATAATGACAAGGCTACCATCCATTGGAGTAACAAAAATATCAACAAGAGACTACCATCCATAATGACAAGGCTACCATCCATTAGAGTAACAAAAATATCGACAACAGACTACCTTCCATAATGACAAGGCTACCATCCATTGAAATAACAAAGATATTTACAACATACTACCTTCCATAATGACAAGGCTACCATCCATTGGAGTAACAAAAATCACGACAACAAACTACCTTCCATAATGACAAGGCTACCATCCATTGGAATAACAAAAATCTCGACAACAGACTACCTATCATAATGACATGGCTACCATCCAATGGAGTAACAAAAATATCGATAACATACTACCTTCCATAATGACAAGGCTACCATCCATTAGAGTAACAAAAATCTGAACAACAGACTACCTTCCATAATAACAAGGCTACCATCCATTGGAGTAACAAAAATATCAACAAGAGACTACCTTCCATAATGACAAGGCTACCATCCAATGGAGTTACAAAAATCTCGACAAAAGACTACCTTCCATAATGACTAGGCTACCATCCATTAGAGTAACAAAAATCTGGACAACATACTACCTTCCGTAATGACAAGGCTAACATCCATTGGAGTAACAAAAATATCAACAAGAGACTACCTTCCATAATGACAAGGCTACCATCCAATGGAGTAACAAAAATCTCGACAACAGACTACCTTACATAATGACTAGGTTACCATCCATTAGAGTAACAAAAATCTGGACAACATACTACCTTCTATAATGACAAGGCTACCATCCATTCGAGTAACAAAAATATCAACAAGAGACTACCTTCCATAATGACAAGGCTACCATCCAATGGAGTAACAAAAATCTTGACAACGGACTACCTTCCATAATGACTCGGCTACAATCCATTGGAGTATTAAAAATTTGGACAACTGACTACCTTCCATAATGACAAGGCTACCATCCATTGGAGTAACAAAAATCTCGAAAACAGACTACCTTCCATAATTACAAGGTTACCATCCATTGGAGTAACAACGATATCAACAACATACTACCTTCCATAATGACAAGGCTACCATCCATTAGAGTAACAAAAATCACGACAACAGCTTACCTTCCATAATGACAAGGCTACCATCCATTGGAGTAACAAAAATATCAACAAGAGACTACCTTCCATAATGACAAGGCTACCATCCATTAGAGTAACAAAAATCTCTACAACAGACTACCTTCCGTAATGACAAGGGTATCATCCATTGGAGTAACAAAAATATCGACAACAAACTACCTTTCATAATGACAAGTCCATAATCCATTGGAATAACAAAAATCTCGACAACAGACTACCCTTCATAATGACAAGGTTACAATCCAATGGAGTAATAAATATCATGACAATAGACTACCTTCCATAATGACAAGTCTACCATCCATTGGAGTACCAAAAATCTGAAAAACAGACTACATTCCATAATGACAAGGCTACCATCCATTGGAGTAGGAAAGATATTGACAACATACTACCTTCCGTAATGACAAGGCTACCATCCATTGGAATAACAAAAATCTTGACAAAACACTATCTTCCATAATAACGAGGCTACCATCCTAGGAGTAACAAAGATATCGACAACATACTAACTTCCATAATGACAAGGTTACCATCCATTGGAGTAACAAAAATCACGACAGCAGACTACCTTCCATAATGATAAGGCTACCATTCGTTTGAGTAATAAAAATCTCGACAATAGACTACCTTCCATAATGACAAGGGTACCATCCATTGGAGTAACAATAATCTCGACAACAGACTACTTTCCATAATGACAAGGCTACAATCCAATGGAGTAACAAAAATCTCGACAGCAGACTACCTTCCATAATGATAAGGCTACCATCCGTTGGAGTAATAAAAATCTCGACAATAGACTACCTTCCATAATGACAAGGGTACCATCCATTGGAGTAACAATAATCTCGACAATAGACTACTTTCAATAATGACAAGGCTACAATCCAATGGAGTAACAAAAATCTCGACAACAGACTACCTTCCATAATGACAAGTCTACCATCCATTGGAGTAACAAAAATTTGAACAACAGACTACCTTCCATAATGATAAGGCTAGCATCCATTGGAGTAACAGAAATCACAACGACAGACTACCTTCCATAGGGACAAGGTTACCATCCATTTGAGTAAAAAAAATCAGGAGAACATACTACCTTCCATAATGACAAGGCTACCATCCATTGGAGTAACAAAAATATCAACAAGAGACTACCATCCATAATGACAAGGCTACCATCCATTAGAGTAATAAAAATATCGACAACAGACTACCTTCCATAATGACAAGGCTACCATCCATTGAAATAACAAAGATATTTACAACATACTACCTTCCATAATGACAAGGCTACCATCCATTGGAGTAACAAAAATCACGACAACAAACTACCTTCCATAATGACAAGGCTACCATCCATTGGAATAACAAAAATCTCGACAACAGACTACCTATCATAATGACATGGCTACCATCCAATGGAGTAACAAAAATATCGATAACATACTACCTTCCATAATGACAAGGCTACCATCCATTAGAGTAACAAAAATCTGAACAACAGACTACCTTCCATAATAACAAGGCTACCATTCATTGGAGTAACAAAAATATCAACAAGAGACTACCTTCCATAATGACAAGGCTACCATCCAATGGAGTAAAAAAAATCTCGACAAAAGACTACCTTCCATAATGACTAGGCTACCATCCATTAGAGTAACAAAAATCTGGACAACATACTAACTTCCGTAATGACAAGGCTAACATCCATTGGAGTAACAAAAATATCAACAAGAGACTACCTTCCATAATGACAAGGCTACCATCCAATGGAGTAACAAAAATCTCGACAACAGACTACCTTACATAATGACTAGGCTACCATCCATTAGAGTAACAAAAATCTGGACAACATACTACCTTCTATAATGACAAGGCTACCATCCATTCGAGTAACAAAAATATCAACAAGAGACTACCTTCCATAATGACAAGGCTACCATCCAATAGAGTAACAAAAATCTTGACAACGGACTACCTTCCATAATGACTCGGCTACAATCCATTGGAGTATTAAAAATTTGGACAACTGACTACCTTCCATAATGACAAGGCTACCATCCATTGGAGTAACAAAAATCTCGAAAACAGACTACCTTCCATAATTACAAGGTTACCATCCATTGGAGTAACGACGATATCAACAACATACTACCTTCCATAATGACAAGGCTACCATCCATTAGAGTAACAAAAATCACGACAACAGCTTACCTTCCATAATGACAAGGCTACCATCCATTGGAGTAACAAAAATATCAACAAGAGACTACCTTCCATAATGACAAGGCTACCATCCATTGGAGTAACAAAAATCTCTACAACAAACTACCTTCCGTAATGACAAGGGTATCATCCATTGGAGTAACAAAAATATCGACAACAGACTACCTTTCATAATGACAAGTCCATAATCCATTGGAATAACAAAAATCTCGACAACAGACTACCCTTCATAATGACAAGGTTACAATCCAATGGAGTAATAAAAATCATGACAATAGACTACCTTCCATAATGACAAGTCTACCATCCATTGGAGTACCAAAAATCTGAAAAACAGACTACATTCCATAATGACAAGGCTACCATCCATTGGATAACAGATATCACAACGACAAACTACCTTCCATAATGACAAGGCTACCATCCATTGGAGTAACAAAAATATCAACAAGAGATTACATATCATAATGACAAGGCTACCATCCATTGGAGTAACAAAAATCTCGACAACAGACTACCTTCCATAATGACAAGGCTACCATCCATTTGAGTAACAAAGATATCGACAACATACTACCTTCCAAAATGGCAAGGCTACCATCCATTGGAGTAACAAAAATATCAACAACAGACTACCTTCCATAATGACAAGGCTACCATCCAATGGAGTAACAAAAATCTAGACAACAGACTACCTTCCATAATGACTAGGCTACCATCCATTAGAGTAACAAAAATCTGGACAACATACTACCTTCTATAATGACAAGGCTACAATCCATTGGAGTAACAAAAATATCAACAAGAGACTACCTTCCATAATGACAAGGCTACCATCCAATGGAGTAACAAAAATCTCGACAATAGACTACCTTCCATAATGACTAGGCTACCACCCATTAGAGTAACAAAAATCTGGACAACAAACTACCTTCTATAATGACAAGGCTACCATCCATTGGAGTTACAAAAATATCAACAAGAGACTACCTTCCATAATGACAAGGCTACCATCCAATGGAGTAACAAAAATCTTGACAACAGACTACCTTCCATAATGACTAGGCTACCATCCATTGGAGTATTAAAAATTTAGACAACAAACTACCTTCCATAATGAAAAGGCTACCATCCATTGGAGTAACAAAAATCTCGAAAATCGACTACCTTCCATAATGACAAGGGTATCATCCATTGGAGTAACAAAAATATCAATAAGAGACTACCTTCCATAATGACAAGGCTACCATACATTGGAGTAGGAAAGATATTGACAACATACTACCTTCCGTAATGACAAGGCTACCATCCATTGGAATAACAAAAATCTTGACAAAACACTATCTTCCATAATAACGAGGCTACCATCCTAGGAGTAACAAAGATATCGACAACATACTAACTTCCATAATGACAAGGTTACCATCCATTGGAGTAACAAAAATCACGACAGCAGACTACCTTCCATAATGATAAGGCTACCATTCGTTTGAGTAATAAAAATCTCGACAATAGACTACCTTCCATAATGACAAGGGTACCATCCATTGGAGTAACAATAATCTCGACAACAGACTACTTTCCATAATGACAAGGCTACAATCCAATGGAGTAACAAAAATCTCGACAGCAGACTACCTTCCATAATGATAAGGCTACCATCCGTTGGAGTAATAAAAATCTCGACAATAGACTACCTTCCATAATGACAAGGGTACCATCCATTGGAGTAACAATAATCTCGACAACAGACTACTTTCAATAATGACAAGGCTACAATCCAATGGAGTAACAAAAATCTCGACAACAGACTACCTTCCATAATGACAAGTCTACCATCCATTGGAGTAACAAAAATTTGAACAACAGACTACCTTCCATAATGATAAGGCTAGCATCCATTGGAGTAACAGAAATCACAACGACAGACTACCTTCCATAGGGACAAGGTTACCATCCATTTGAGTAAAAAAAATCAGGAGAACATACTACCTTCCATAATGACAAGGCTACCATCCATTGGAGTAACAAAAATATCAACAAGAGACTACCATCCATAATGACAAGGCTACCATCCATTAGAGTAACAAAAATATCGACAACAGACTACCTTCCATAATGACAAGGCTACCATCCATTGAAATAACAAAGATATTTACAACATACTACCTTCCATAATGACAAGGCTACCATCCATTGGAGTAACAAAAATCACGACAACAAACTACCTTCCATAATGACAAGGCTACCATCCATTGGAATAACAAAAATCTCGACAACAGACTACCTATCATAATGACATGGCTACCATCCAATGGAGTAACAAAAATATCGATAACATACTACCTTCCATAATGACAAGGCTACCATCCATTAGAGTAACAAAAATCTGAACAACAGACTACCTTCCATAATAACAAGGCTACCATCCATTGGAGTAACAAAAATATCAACAAGAGACTACCTTCCATAATGACAAGGCTACCATCCAATGGAGTTACAAAAATCTCGACAAAAGACTACCTTCCATAATGACTAGGCTACCATCCATTAGAGTAACAAAAATCTGGACAACATACTACCTTCCGTAATGACAAGGCTAACATCCATTGGAGTAACAAAAATATCAACAAGAGACTACCTTCCATAATGACAAGGCTACCATCCAATGGAGTAACAAAAATCTCGACAACAGACTACCTTACATAATGACTAGGTTACCATCCATTAGAGTAACAAAAATCTGGACAACATACTACCTTCTATAATGACAAGGCTACCATCCATTCGAGTAACAAAAATATCAACAAGAGACTACCTTCCATAATGACAAGGCTACCATCCAATGGAGTAACAAAAATCTTGACAACGGACTACCTTCCATAATGACTCGGCTACAATCCATTGGAGTATTAAAAATTTGGACAACTGACTACCTTCCATAATGACAAGGCTATCATCCATTGGAGTAACAAAAATCTCGAAAACAGACTACCTTCCATAATTACAAGGTTACCATCCATTGGAGTAACAACGATATCAACAACATACTACCTTCCATAATGACAAGGCTACCATCCATTAGAGTAACAAAAATCACGACAACAGCTTACCTTCCATAATGACAAGGCTACCATCCATTGGAGTAACAAAAATATCAACAAGAGACTACCTTCCATAATGACAAGGCTACCATCCATTAGAGTAACAAAAATCTCTACAACAGACTACCTTCCGTAATGACAAGGGTATCATCCATTGGAGTAACAAAAATATCGACAACAGACTACCTTTCATAATGACAAGTCCATAATCCATTGGAATAACAAAAATCTCGACAACAGACTACCCTTCATAATGACAAGGTTACAATCCAATGGAGTAATAAATATCATGACAATAGACTACCTTCCATAATGACAAGTCTACCATCCATTGGAGTACCAAAAATCTGAAAAACAGACTACATTCCATAATGACAAGGCTACCATCCATTGGAGTAGGAAAGATATTGACAACATACTACCTTCCGTAATGACAAGGCTACCATCCATTGGAATAACAAAAATCTTGACAAAACACTATCTTCCATAATAACGAGGCTACCATCCTAGGAGTAACAAAGATATCGACAACATACTAACTTCCATAATGACAAGGTTACCATCCATTGGAGTAACAAAAATCACGACAGCAGACTACCTTCCATAATGATAAGGCTACCATTCGTTTGAGTAATAAAAATCTCGACAATAGACTACCTTCCATAATGACAAGGGTACCATCCATTGGAGTAACAATAATCTCGACAACAGACTACTTTCCATAATGACAAGGCTACAATCCAATGGAGTAACAAAAATCTCGACAGCAGACTACCTTCCATAATGATAAGGCTACCATCCGTTGGAGTAATAAAAATCTCGACAATAGACTACCTTCCATAATGACAAGGGTACCATCCATTGGAGTAACAATAATCTCGACAATAGACTACTTTCAATAATGACAAGGCTACAATCCAATGGAGTAACAAAAATCTCGACAACAGACTACCTTCCATAATGACAAGTCTACCATCCATTGGAGTAACAAAAATTTGAACAACAGACTACCTTCCATAATGATAAGGCTAGCATCCATTGGAGTAACAGAAATCACAACGACAGACTACCTTCCATAGGGACAAGGTTACCATCCATTTGAGTAAAAAAAATCAGGAGAACATACTACCTTCCATAATGACAAGGCTACCATCCATTGGAGTAACAAAAATATCAACAAGAGACTACCATCCATAATGACAAGGCTACCATCCATTAGAGTAATAAAAATATCGACAACAGACTACCTTCCATAATGACAAGGCTACCATCCATTGAAATAACAAAGATATTTACAACATACTACCTTCCATAATGACAAGGCTACCATCCATTGGAGTAACAAAAATCACGACAACAAACTACCTTCCATAATGACAAGGCTACCATCCATTGGAATAACAAAAATCTCGACAACAGACTACCTATCATAATGACATGGCTACCATCCAATGGAGTAACAAAAATATCGATAACATACTACCTTCCATAATGACAAGGCTACCATCCATTAGAGTAACAAAAATCTGAACAACAGACTACCTTCCATAATAACAAGGCTACCATTCATTGGAGTAACAAAAATATCAACAAGAGACTACCTTCCATAATGACAAGGCTACCATCCAATGGAGTAAAAAAAATCTCGACAAAAGACTACCTTCCATAATGACTAGGCTACCATCCATTAGAGTAACAAAAATCTGGACAACATACTACCTTCCGTAATGACAAGGCTAACATCCATTGGAGTAACAAAAATATCAACAAGAGACTACCTTCCATAATGACAAGGCTACCATCCAATGGAGTAACAAAAATCTCGACAACAGACTACCTTACATAATGACTAGGCTACCATCCATTAGAGTAACAAAAATCTGGACAACATACTACCTTCTATAATGACAAGGCTACCATCCATTCGAGTAACAAAAATATCAACAAGAGACTACCTTCCATAATGACAAGGCTACCATCCAATAGAGTAACAAAAATCTTGACAACGGACTACCTTCCATAATGACTCGGCTACAATCCATTGGAGTATTAAAAATTTGGACAACTGACTACCTTCCATAATGACAAGGCTACCATCCGTTGGAGTAACAAAAATCTCGAAAACAGACTACCTTCCATAATTACAAGGTTACCATCCATTGGAGTAACAACGATATCAACAACATACTACCTTCCATAATGACAAGGCTACCATCCATTAGAGTAACAAAAATCACGACAACAGCTTACCTTCCATAATGACAAGGCTACCATCCATTGGAGTAACAAAAATATCAACAAGAGACTACCTTCCATAATGACAAGGCTACCATCCATTGGAGTAACAAAAATCTCTACAACAGACTACCTTCCGTAATGACAAGGGTATCATCCATTGGAGTAACAAAAATATCGACAACAGACTACCTTTCATAATGACAAGTCCATAATCCATTGGAATAACAAAAATCTCGACAACAGACTACCCTTCATAATGACAAGGTTACAATCCAATGGAGTAATAAAAATCATGACAATAGACTACCTTCCATAATGACAAGTCTACCATCCATTGGAGTACCAAAAATCTGAAAAACAGACTACATTCCATAATGACAAGGCTACCATCCATTGGATAACAGATATCACAACGACAAACTACCTTCCATAATGACAAGGCTACCATCCATTGGAGTAACAAAAATATCAACAAGAGATTACATATCATAATGACAAGGCTACCATCCATTGGAGTAACAAAAATCTCGACAACAGACTACCTTCCATAATGACAAGGCTACCATCCATTTGAGTAACAAAGATATCGACAACATACTACCTTCCAAAATGGCAAGGCTACCATCCATTGGAGTAACAAAAATATCAACAACAGACTACCTTCCATAATGACAAGGCTACCATCCAATGGAGTAACAAAAATCTAGACAACAGACTACCTTCCATAATGACTAGGCTACCATCCATTAGAGTAACAAAAATCTGGACAACATACTACCTTCTATAATGACAAGGCTACAATCCATTGGAGTAACAAAAATATCAACAAGAGACTACCTTCCATAATGACAAGGCTACCATCCAATGGAGTAACAAAAATCTCGACAACAGACTACCTTCCATAATGACTAGGCTACCACCCATTAGAGTAACAAAAATCTGGACAACAAACTACCTTCTATAATGACAAGGCTACCATCCATTGGAGTTACAAAAATATCAACAAGAGACTACCTTCCATAATGACAAGGCTACCATCCAATGGAGTAACAAAAATCTTGACAACAGACTACCTTCCATAATGACTAGGCTACCATCCATTGGAGTATTAAAAATTTAGACAACAAACTACCTTCCATAATGAAAAGGCTACCATCCATTGGAGTAACAAAAATCTCGAAAATAGACTACCTTCCATAATGACAAGGGTATCATCCATTGGAGTAACAAAAATATCAATAAGAGACTACCTTCCATAATGACAAGGCTACCATACATTGGAGTAGGAAAGATATTGACAACATACTACCTTCCGTAATGACAAGGCTACCATCCATTGGAATAACAAAAATCTTGACAAAACACTATCTTCCATAATAACGAGGCTACTATCCTAGGAGTAACAAAGATATCGACAACATACTAACTTCCATAATGACAAGGTTACCATCCATTGGAGTAACAAAAATCACGACAGCAGACTACCTTCCATAATGATAAGGCTACCATCCGTTTGAGTAATAAAAATCTCGACAATAGACTACCTTCCATAATGACAAGGGTACCATCCATTGGAGTAACAATAATCTCGACAACAGACTACTTTCCATAATGACAAGGCTACAATCCAATGGAGTAACAAAAATGTCGATAGCAGACTACCTTCCATAATGATAAGGCTACAATCCGTTGGAGTAATAAAAATCTCGACAATAGACTACCTTCCATAATGACAAGGGTACCATCCATTGGAGTAACAATAATCTCGACAACAAACTACTTTCAATAATGACAAGGCTACAATCCAATGGAGTAACAAAAATCTCGACAACAGACTACCTTCCATAATGACAAGTCTACCATCCATTGGAGTAACAAAAATTTGAACAACAGACTACCTTCCATAATGATAAGGCTAGCATCCATTGGAGTAACAGAAATCACAACGACAGACTACCTTCCATAGGGACAAGGTTACCATCCATTTGAGTAAAAAAAATCAGGAGAACATACTACCTTCCATAATGACAAGGCTACCATCCATTGGAGTAACAAAAATATCAACAAGAGACTACCATCCATAATGACAAGGCTACCATCCATTAGAGTAACAAAAATATCGACAACAGACTACCTTCCATAATGACAAGGCTACCATCCATTGAAATAACAAAGATATTTACAACATACTACCTTCCATAATGACAAGGCTACCATCCATTGGAGTAACAAAAATCATGACAACAAACTACCTTCCATAATGACAAGGCTACCATCCATTGGAATAACAAAAATCTCGATAACAGACTACCTATCATAATGACATGGCTACCATCCAATGGAGTAACAAAAATATCGACAACATGCTACCTTCCATAATGACAAGGCGACCATCCATTAGAGTAACAAAAATCTGAACAACAGACTACCTTCCATAATAACAAGGCTACCATCCATTAGAGTAACAAAAATATCAACAAGAGACTACCTTCCATAATGACAAGGCTACCATCCAATGGAGTAACAAAAATCTCGACAAAAGACTACCTTCCATAATGACTAGGCTACCATCCATAAGAGTAACAAAAATCTGGACAACATACTACCTTCCGTAATGACAAGGCTAACATCCATTGGAGTAACAAAAATATCAACAAGAGACTACCTTCCATAATGACAAGGCTACCATCCAATGGAGTAACAAAAATATCGACAACAGACTACCTTACATAATGACTAGGCTACCATCCATTAGAGTAACAAAAATCTGGACAACATACTACCTTCTATAATGACAAGGCTACCATCCATTCGAGTAACAAAAATATCAACAAGAGACTACCTTCCATAATGACAAGGCTACCATCCAATGGAGTAACAAAAATCTTGACAACGGACTACCTTCCATAATGACTCGGCTACAATCCATTGGAGTATTAAAAATTTGGACAACTGACTACCTTCCATAATGACAAGGCTACCATCCCTTGGATAACAAAAATCTCGAAAACAGACTACCTTCCATAATTACAAGGTTACCATCCATTGGAGTAACAACGATATCAACAACATACTACCTTCCATAATGACAAGGCTACCATCCATTAGAGTAACAAAAATCACGACAACAGCTTACCTTCCATAATGACAAGGCTACCATCCATTGGAGTAACAAAAATATCAACAAGAGACTACCTTCCATAATGACAAGGCTACCATCCATTAGAGTAACAAAAATCTCTACAACAGAATACCTTCCATAATGACAAGGGTATCATCCATTGGAGTAACAAAAATATCGACAACAGACTACCTTTCATAATGACAAGTCCATAATCCATTGGAATAACAAAAATCTCGACAACAGACTACCCTTCATAATGACAAGGTTACAATCCAATGGAGTAATAAAAATCATGACATTAGACTACCTTCCATAATGACAAGTCTACCATCCATTGGAGTACCAAAAATCTGAAAAACAGACTACATTCCATAATGACAAGGCTACCATCCATTGGAGTAACAGATATCACAACGACAAACTACCTTCCATAATGACAAGGCTACCATCCATTGGAGTAACAAAAATATCAACAAGAGATTACATATCATAATGACAAGGCTACCATCCATTGGAGTAACAAAAATCTCGACAACAGACTACCTTCCATAATGACAAGGCTACCATCCATTTGAGTAACAAAGATATCGACAACATACTACCTTCCAAAATGGCAAGGCTACCATCCATTGGAGTAACAAAAATATCAACAACAGACTACCTTCCATAATGACAAGGCTACCATCCAATGGAGTAACAAAAATCTAGACAACAGACTACCTTCCATAATGACTATGCTACCATCCATTAGAGTAACAAAAATCTGGACAACATACTACATTCTATAATGACAACGCTACAATCCATTGGAGTAACAAAAATATCAACAAGAGACTACCTTCCATAATGACAAGGCTACCATCCAATGGAGTAACAAAAATCTCGACAACAGACTACCTTCCATAATGACTAGGCTACCACCCATTAGAGTAACAAAAATCTGGACAACATACTACCTTCTATAATGACAAGGCTACCATCCATTGGAGTTACAAAAATATCAACAAGAGACTACCTTCCATAATGACAAGGCTACCATCCAATGGAGTAACAAAAATCTTGACAACAGACTACCTTCCATAATGACTAGGCTACCATCCATTGGAGTATTAAAAATTTAGACAACAAACTACCTTCCATAATGAAAAGGCTACCATCCATTGGAGTAACAAAAATCTCGAAAATAGACTACCTTCCATAATGACAAGGGTATCATCCATTGGAGTAACAAAAATATCAATAAGAGACTACCTTCCATAATGACAAGGCTACCATACATTGGAGTAGGAAAGATATTGACAACATACTACCTTCCGTAATGACAAGGCTACCATCCATTGGAATAACAAAAATCTTGACAAAACACTATCTTCCATAATAACGAGGCTACCATCCTAGGAGTAACAAAGATATCGACAACATACTAACTTCCATAATGACAAGGTTACCATCCATTGGAGTAACAAAAATCACGACAGCAGACTACCTTCCATAATGATAAGGCTACCATTCGTTTGAGTAATAAAAATCTGGACAATAGACTACCTTCCATAATGACAAGGGTACCATCCATTGGAGTAACAATAATCTCGACAACAGACTACTTTCCATAATGACAAGGCTACAATCCAATGGAGTAACAAAAATCTCGACAGCAGACTACCTTCCATAATGATAAGGCTACCATCCGTTGGAGTAATAAAAATCTCGACAATAGACTACCTTCCATAATGACAAGGGTACCATCCATTGGAGTAACAATAATCTCGACAACAGACTACTTTCAATAATGACAAGGCTACAATCCAATGGAGTAACAAAAATCTCGACAACAGACTACCTTCCATAATGACAAGTCTACCATCCATTGGAGTAACAAAAATTTGAACAACAGACTACCTTCCATAATGATAAGGCTAGCATCCATTGGAGTAACAGAAATCACAACGACAGACTACCTTCCATAGGGACAAGGTTACCATCCATTTGAGTAAAAAAACCAGGAGAACATACTACCTTCCATAATGACAAGGCTACCATCCATTGGAGTAACAAAAATATCAACAAGAGACTACCATCCATAATGACAAGGCTACCATCCATTAGAGTAACAAAAATATCGACAACAGACTACCTTCCATAATGACAAGGCTACCATCCATTGAAATAACAAAGATATTTACAACATACTACCTTCCATAATGACAAGGCTACCATCCATTGGAGTAACAAAAATCACGACAACAAACTACCTTCCATAATGACAAGGCTACCATCCATTGGAATAACAAAAATCTCGACAACATACTACCTATCATAATGACATGGCTACCATCCAATGGAGTAACAAAAATATCGACAACATACTACCTTCCATAATGACAAGGCTACCATCCATTAGAGTAACAAAAATCTGAACAACAGACTACCTTCCATAATAACAAGGCTACCATCCATTGGAGTAACAAAAATATCAACAAGAGACTACCTTCCATAATGACAAGGCTACCATCCAATGGAGTAACAAAAATCTCGACAAAAGACTACCTTCCATAATGACTAGGCTACCATCCATTAGAGTAACAAAAATCTGGACAACATACTACCTTCCGTAATGACAAGGCTAACATCCATTGGAGTAACAAAAATATCAACAAGAGACTACCTTCCATAATGACAAGGCTACCATCCAATGGAGTAACAAAAATCTCGACAACAGACTACCTTACATAATGACTAGGCTACCATCCATTAGAGTAACAAAAATCTGGACAACATACTACCTTCTATAATGACAAGGCTACCATCCATTCGAGTAACAAAAATATCAACAAGAGACTACCTTCCATAATGACAAGGCTACCATCCAATGGAGTAACAAAAATCTTGACAACGGACTACCTTCCATAATGACTCGGCTACAATCCATTGGAGTATTAAAAATTTGGACAACTGACTACCTTCCATAATGACAAGGCTACCATCCCTTGGATAACAAAAATCTCGAAAACAGACTACCTTCCATAATTACAAGGTTACCATCCATTGGAGTAACAACGATATCAACAACATACTACCTTCCATAATGACAAGGCTACCATCCATTAGAGTAACAAAAATCACGACAACAGCTTACCTTCCATAATGACAAGGCTACCATCCATTGGAGTAACAAAAATATCAACAAGAGACTACCTTCCATAATGACAAGGCTACCATCCATTAGAGTAACAAAAATCTCTACAACAGACTACCTTCCATAATGACAAGGGTATCATCCATTGGAGTAACAAAAATATCGACAACAGACTACCTTTCATAATGACAAGTCCATAATCCATTGGAATAACAAAAATCTCGACAACAGACTACCCTTCATAATGACAAGGTTACAATCCAATGGAGTAATAAAAATCATGACATTAGACTACCTTCCATAATGACAAGTCTACCATCCATTGGAGTACCAAAAATCTGAAAAACAGACTACATTCCATAATGACAAGGCTACCATCCATTGGAGTAACAGATATCACAACGACAAACTACCTTCCATAATGACAAGGCTACCATCCATTGGAGTAACAAAAATATCAACAAGAGATTACATATCATAATGACAAGGCTACCATCCATTGGAGTAACAAAAATCTCGACAACAGACTACCTTCCATAATGACAAGGCTACCATCCATTTGAGTAACAAAGATATCGACAACATACTACCTTCCAAAATGGCAAGGCTACCATCCATTGGAGTAACAAAAATATCAACAACAGACTACCTTCCATAATGACAAGGCTACCATCCAATGGAGTAACAAAAATCTAGACAACAGACTACCTTCCATAATGACTATGCTACCATCCATTAGAGTAACAAAAATCTGGACAACATACTACCTTCTATAATGACAACGCTACAATCCATTGGAGTAACAAAAATATCAACAAGAGACTACCTTCCATAATGACAAGGCTACCATCCAATGGAGTAACAAAAATCTCGACAACAGACTACCTTCCATAATGACTAGGCTACCACCCATTAGAGTAACAAAAATCTGGACAACATACTACCTTCTATAATGACAAGGCTACCATCCATTGGAGTTACAAAAATATCAACAAGAGACTACCTTCCATAATGACAAGGCTACCATCCAATGGAGTAACAAAAATCTTGACAACAGACTACCTTCCATAATGACTAGGCTACCATCCATTGGAGTATTAAAAATTTAGACAACAAACTACCTTCCATAATGAAAAGGCTACCATCCATTGGAGTAACAAAAATCTCGAAAATAGACTACCTTCCATAATGACAAGGGTATCATCCATTGGAGTAACAAAAATATCAATAAGAGACTACCTTCCATAATGACAAGGCTACCATACATTGGAGTAGGAAAGATATTGACAACATACTACCTTCCGTAATGACAATGCTACCATCCATTGGAATAACAAAAATCTTGACAAAACACTATCTTCCATAATAACGAGGCTACCATCCTAGGAGTAACAAAGATATCGACAACATACTAACTTCCATAATGACAAGGTTACCATCCATTGGAGTAACAAAAATCACGACAGCAGACTACCTTCCATAATGATAAGGCTACCATTCGTTTGAGTAATAAAAATCTCGACAATAGACTACCTTCCATAATGACAAGGGTACCATCCATTGGAGTAACAATAATCTCGACAACAGACTACTTTCCATAATGACAAGGCTACAATCCAATGGAGTAACAAAAATCTCGACAGCAGACTACCTTCCATAATGATAAGGCTACCATCCGTTGGAGTAATAAAAATCTCGACAATAGACTACCTTCCATAATGACAAGGGTACCATCCATTGGAGTAACAATAATCTCGACAACAGACTACTTTCAATAATGACAAGGCTACAATCCAATGGAGTAACAAAAATCTCGACAACAGACTACCTTCCATAATGACAAGTCTACCATCCATTGGAGTAACAAAAATTTGAACAACAGACTACCTTCCATAATGATAAGGCTAGCATCCATTGGAGTAACAGAAATCACAACGACAGACTACCTTCCATAGGGACAAGGTTACCATCCATTTGAGTAAAAAAACCAGGAGAACATACTACCTTCCATAATGACAAGGCTACCATCCATTGGAGTAACAAAAATATCAACAAGAGACTACCATCCATAATGACAAGGCTACCATCCATTAGAGTAACAAAAATATCGACAACATACTACCTTCCATAATGACAAGGCTACCATCCATTGAAATAACAAAGATATTTACAACATACTACCTTCCATAATGACAAGGCTACCATCCATTGGAGTAACAAAAATCACGACAACAAACTACCTTCCATAATGACAAGGCTACCATCCATTGGAATAACAAAAATCTCGACAACATACTACCTATCATAATGACATGGCTACCATCCAATGGAGTAACAAAAATATCGACAACATACTACCTTCCATAATGACAAGGCTACCATCCATTAGAGTAACAAAAATCTGAACAACAGACTACCTTCCATAATAACAAGGCTACCATCCATTGGAGTAACAAAAATATCAACAAGAGACTACCTTCCATAATGACAAGGCTACCATCCAATGGAGTAACAAAAATCTCGACAAAAGACTACCTTCCATAATGACTAGGCTACCATCCATTAGAGTAACAAAAATCTGGACAACATACTACCTTCCGTAATGACAAGGCTAACATCCATTGGAGTAACAAAAATATCAACAAGAGACTACCTTCCATAATGACAAGGCTACCATCCAATGGAGTAACAAAAATCTCGACAACAGACTACCTTACATAATGACTAGGCTACCATCCATTAGAGTAACAAAAATCTGGACAACATACTACCTTCTATAATGACAAGGCTACCATCCATTCGAGTAACAAAAATATCAACAAGAGACTACCTTCCATAATGACAAGGCTACCATCCAATGGAGTAACAAAAATCTTGACAACGGACTACCTTCCATAATGACTCGGCTACAATCCATTGGAGTATTAAAAATTTGGACAACTGACTACCTTCCATAATGACAAGGCTACCATCCATTGGAGTAACAAAAATCTCGAAAACAGACTACCTTCCATAATTACAAGGTTACCATCCATTGGAGTAACAACGATATCAACAACATACTACCTTCCATAATGAGAAGGCTACCATCCATTAGAGTAACAAAAATCACGACAACAGCTTACCTTCCATAATGACAAGGCTACCATCCATTGGAGTAACAAAAATATCAACAAGAGACTACCTTCCATAATGACAAGGCTACCATCCATTGGAGTAACAAAAATCTCTACAACAGACTACCTTCCGTAATGACAAGGGTATCATCCATTGGAGTAACAAAAATATTGACAACAGACTACCTTTCATAATGACAAGTCCATAATCCATTGGAATAACAAAAATCTCGACAACAGACTACCCTTCATAATGACAAGGTTACAATCCAATGGAGTAATAAAAATCATGACAATAGACTACCTTCCATAATGACAAGTCTACCATCCATTGGAGTATCAAAAATCTGAAAAACATACTACATTCCATAATGACAAGGCTACCATCCATTGGAGTAACAGATATCACAACGACAAACTACCTTCCATAATGACAAGGCTACCATCCATTGGAGTAACAAAAATATCAACAAGAGATTACATATCATAATGACAAGGCTACCATCCATTGGAGTAACAAAAATCTCGACAACAGACTACCTTCCATAATGACAAGGCTACCATCCATTTGAGTAACAAAGATATCGACAACATACTACCTTCCAAAATGGCAAGGCTACCATCCATTGGAGTAACAAGAATATCAACAACAGACTACCTTCAATAATGACAAGGCTACCATCCAATGGAGTAACAAAAATCTAGACAACAGACTACCTTCCATAATGACTAGGCTACCATCCATTAGAGTAACAAAAATTTGGACAACATACTACCTTCTATAATGACAAGGCTACAATCCATTGGAGTAACAAAAATATCAACAAGAGACTACCTTCCATAATGACAAGGCTACCATCCAATGGAGTAACAAAAATCTCGACAACAGACTACCTTCCATAATGACTAGGCTACCACCCATTAGAGTAACAAAAATCTGGACAACATACTACCTTCTATAATGACAAGGCTACCATCCATTGGAGTTACAAAAATATCAACAAGAGACTACCTTCCATAATGACAAGGCTACCATCCAATGGAGTAACAAAAATCTTGACAACAGACTACCTTCCATAATGACTAGGCTACCATCCATTGGAGTATTAAAAATTTAGACAACAAACTACCTTCCATAATGAAAAGGCTACCATCCATTGGAGTAACAAAAATCTCGAAAATAGACTACCTTCCATAATGACAAGGGTATCATCCATTGGAGTAACAAAAATATCAATAAGAGACTACCTTCCATAATGACAAGGCTACCATACATTGGAGTAGGAAAGATATTGACAACATACTACCTTCCGTAATGACAAGGCTACCATCCATTGGAATAACAACAATCTTGACAAAACACTATCTTCCATAATAACGAGGCTACCATCCTAGGAGTAACAAAGATATCGACAACATACTAACTTCCATAATGACAAGGTTACCATCCATTGGAGTAACAAAAATCACGACAGCAGACTACCTTCCATAATGATAAGGCTACCATTCGTTTGAGTAATAAAAATCTCGACAATAGACTACCTTCCATAATGACAAGGGTACCATCCATTGGAGTAACAATAATCTCGACAACAGACTACTTTCCATAATGACAAGGCTACAATCCAATGGAGTAACAAAAATCTCGACAGCAGACTACCTTCCATAATGATAAGGCTACCATCCGTTGGAGTAATAAAAATCTCGACAATAGACTACCTTCCATAATGACAAGGGTACCATCCATTGGAGTAACAATAATCTCGACAACAGACTACTTTCAATAATGACAAGGCTACAATCCAATGGAGTAACAAAAATCTCGACAACAGACTACCTTCCATAATGACAAGTCTACCATCCATTGGAGTAACAAAAATTTGAACAACAGACTACCTTCCATAATGATAAGGCTAGCATCCATTGGAGTAACAAAAATCACAACGACAGACTACCTTCCATAGGGACAAGGTTACCATCCATTTGAGTAAAAAAAATCAGGAGAACATACTACCTTCCATAATGACAAGGCTACCATCCATTGGAGTAACAAAAATATCAACAAGAGACTACCATCCAAAATGACAAGGCTACCATCCATTAGAGTAACAAAAATATCGACAACAGACTACCTTCCATAATGACAAGGCTACCATCCATTGAAATAACAAAGATATTTACAACATACTACCTTCCATAATGACAAGGCTACCATCCATTGGATTAACAAAAATCACGACAACAAACTACCTTCCATAATGACAAGGCTACCATCCATTGGAATAACAAAAATCTCGACAACAGACTACCTATCATAATGACATGGCTACCATCCAATGGAGTAACAAAAATATCGACAACATACTACCTTCCATAATGACAAGGCTACCATCCATTAGAGTAACAAAAATCTGAACAACAGACTACCTTCCATAATAACAAGGCTACCATCCATTGGAGTAACAAAAATATCAACAAGAGACTACCTTCCATAATGACAAGGCTACCGTCCAATGGAGTAACAAAAATCTCGACAAAAGACTACCTTCCATAATGACTAGGCTACCATCCATTAGAGTAACAAAAATCTGGACAACATACTACCTTCCGTAATGACAAGGCTAACATCCATTGGAGTAACAAAAATATCAACAAGAGACTACCTTCCATAATGACAAGGCTACCATCCAATGGAGTAACAAAAATCTCGACAACAGACTACCTTACATAATGACTAGGCTACCATCCATTAGAGTAACAAAAATCTGGACAACATACTACCTTCTATAATGACAAGGCTACCATCCATTCGAGTAACAAAAATATCAACAAGAGACTACCTTCCATAATGACATGGCTACCATCCAATGGAGTAACAAAAATCTCGACAAGAGACTACCTTCCATAATGACTCGGCTACAATCCATTGGAGTATTAAAAATTTGGACAACTGACTACCTTCCATAATGACAAGGCTACCATCCATTGGAGTAACAAAAATCTCGAAAACAGACTACCTTCCATAATTACAAGGTTACCATCCATTGGAGTAACAACGATATCAACAACATACTACCTTCCATAATGACAAGGCTACCATCCATTAGAGTAACAAAAATCACGACAACAGCTTACCTTCCATAATGACAAGTCTACCATCCATTGGAGTAACAAAAATATCAACAAGAGACTACCTTCCATAATGACAAGTCTACCATCCATTGGAGTAACAAAAATCTCTACAACAGACTACCTTCCGTAATGACAAGGGTATCATCCATTGGAGTAACAAAAATATCGACAACAGACTATATTTCATAATGACAAGTCCATAATCCATTGGAATAACAAAAATCTCGACAACAGACTACCCTTCATAATGACAAGGTTACAATCCAATGGAGTAATAAAAATCATGACAATAGACTACCTTCCATAATGACAAGTCTACCATCCATTGGAGTACCAAAAATCTGAAAAACAGACTACATTCCATAATGACAAGGCTACCATCCATTGGAGTAACAGATATCACAACGACAAACTACCTTCCATAATGACAAGGCTACCATCCATTGGAGTGACAAAAATATCAACAAGAGATTACATATCATAATGACAAGGCTACCATCCATTGGAGTAACAAAAATCTCGACAACAGACTACCTTCCATAATGACAAGGCTACCATCCATTTGAGTAACAAAGATATCGACAACATACTACCTTCCAAAATGGCAAGGCTACCATCCATTGGAGTAACAAAAATATCAACAACAGACTACCTTCCATAATGACAAGGCTACCATCCAATGGAGTAACAAAAATCTAGACAACAGACTACCTTCCATAATGACTAGGCTACCATCCATTAGAGTAACAAAAATCTGGACAACATACTACCTTCTATAATGACAAGGCTACAATCCATTGGAGTAACAAAAATATCAACAAGAGACTACCTTCCATAATGACAAGGCTACCATCCAATGGAGTAACAAAAATATCGACAACAGACTACCTTTCATAATGACTAGGCTACCACCCATTAGAGTAACAAAAATCTGGACAACATACTACCTTCTATAATGACAAGGCTACCATCCATTGGAGTTACAAAAATATCAACAAGAGACTACCTTCCATAATGACAAGGCTACCATCCAATGGAGTAACAAAAATCTTGACAACAGACTACCTTCCATAATGACTAGGCTACCATCCATTGGAGTATTAAAAATTTAGACAACAAACTACCTTCCATAATGAAAAGGCTACCATCCATTGGAGTAACAAAAATCTCGAAAATAGACTACCTTCCATAATGACAAGGGTATCATCCATTGGAGTAACAAAAATATCAATAAGAGACTACCTTCCATAATGACAAGGCTACCATACATTGGAGTAGGAAAGATATTGACAACATACTACCTTCCGTAATGACAAGGCTACCATCCATTGGAATAACAAAAATCTTGACAAAACACTATCTTCCATAATAACGAGGCTACTATCCTAGGAGTAACAAAGATATCGACAACATACTAACTTCCATAATGACAAGGTTACCATCCATTGGAGTAACAAAAATCACGATAGCAGACTACCTTCCATAATGATAAGGCTACCATCCGTTTGAGTAATAAAAATCTCGACAATAGACTACCTTCCATAATGACAAGGGTACCATCCATTGGAGTAACAATAATCTCGACAACAGACTACTTTCCATAATGACAAGGCTACAATCCAATGGAGTAACAAAAATCTCGATAGCAGACTACCTTCCATAATGATAAGGCTACCATCCGTTGGAGTAATAAAAATCTCGACAATAGACTACCTTCCATAATGACAAGGGTACCATCCATTGGAGTAACAATAATCTCGACAACAGACTACTTTCAATAATGACAAGGCTACAATCCAATGGAGTAACAAAAATCTCGACAACAGACTACCTTCCATAATGACAAGTCTACCATCCATTGGAGTAACAAAAATTTGAACAACAGACTACCTTCCATAATGATAAGGCTAGCATCCATTGGAGTAACAGAAATCACAACGACAGACTACCTTCCATAGGGACAAGGTTACCATCCATTTGAGTAAAAAAAATCCGGAGAACATACTACCTTCCATAATGACAAGGCTACCATCCATTGGAGTAACAAAAATATCAACAAGAGACTACCTTCCATAATGACAAGGCTACCATCCATTAGAGTAACAAAAATATCGACAACAGACTACCTTCCATAATGACAAGGCTACCATCCATTGAAATAACAAAGATATTTACAACATACTACCTTCCATAATGACAAGGCTACCATCCATTGGAGTAACAAAAATCACGACAACAAACTACCTTCCATAATGACAAGGCTAACATCCATTGGAATAACAAAAATCTCGACAACAGACTACCTATCATAATGACATGGCCACCATCCAATGGAGTAACAAAAATATCGACAACATACTACCTTCCATAATGACAAAGGTACCATCCATTGGAGTAACAATAATCTCGACAACAGACTACTTTCCATAATGACAAGGCTACAATCCAATGGAGTAACAAAAATCTCGATAGCAGACTACCTTCCATAATGATAAGGCTACCATCCGTTGGAGTAATAAAAATCTCGACAATAGACTACCTTCCATAATGACAAGGGTACCATCCATTGGAGTAACAATAATCTCGACAACAGACTACTTTCAATAATGACAAGGCTACAATCCAATGGAGTAACAAAAATCTCGACAACAGACTACCTTCCATAATGACAAGTCTACCATCCATTGGAGTAACAAAAATTTGAACAACAGACTACCTTCCATAATGATAAGGCTAGCATCCATTGGAGTAACAGAAATCACAACGACAGACTACCTTCCATAGGGACAAGGTTACCATCCATTTGAGTAAAAAAAATCCGGAGAACATACTACCTTCCATAATGACAAGGCTACCATCCATTGGAGTAACAAAAATATCAACAAGAGACTACCTTCCATAATGACAAGGCTACCATCCATTAGAGTAACAAAAATATCGACAACAGACTACCTTCCATAATGACAAGGCTACCATCCATTGAAATAACAAAGATATTTACAACATACTACCTTCCATAATGACAAGGCTACCATCCATTGGAGTAACAAAAATCACGACAACAAACTACCTTCCATAATGACAAGGCTAACATCCATTGGAATAACAAAAATCTCGACAACAGACTACCTATCATAATGACATGGCTACCATCCAATGGAGTAACAAAAATATCGACAACATACTACCTTCCATAATGACAAGGCTACCATCCATTAGAGTAACAAAAATCTGAACAACAGACTACCTTCCATAATAACAAGGCTACCATCCATTGGAGTAACAAAAATATCAACAAGAGACTACCTTCCATAATGACAAGGCTACCATCCAATGGAGTAACAAAAATCTCGACAAAAGACTACCTTCCATAATGACTAGGCTACCATCCATTAGAGTAACAAAAATCTGGACAACATACTACCTTCCGTAATGACTAGGCTAATCCATTGGAGTAACAAAAATATCAACAAGAGACTACCTTCCATAATGACAAGGATACCATCCAATGGAGTAACAAAAATCTCGAAAACAGACTACCTTACATAATGACTAGGCTACCATCCATTAGAGTAACAAAAATCTGGACAACATACTACCTTCTATAATGACAAGGCTACCATCCATTGGAGTAACAAAAATATCAACAAGAGACTACCTTCCATAATGACAAGGCTACCATCCAATGGAGTAACAAAAATCTTGACAACGGACTACCTTCCATAATGACTCGGCTACAATCCATTGGAGTATTAAAAATTTGGACAACTGACTACCTTCCATAATGACAAGGCTACCATCCATTGGAGTAACAAAAATCTCGAAAACAGACTACCTTCCATAATTACAAGGTTACCATCCATTGGAGTAACAACGATATCAACAACATACTACCTTCCATAATGACAAGGCTACCATCCATTAGAGTAACAAAAATCACGACAACAGCTTACCTTCCATAATGACAAGGCTACCATCCATTGGAGTAAGAAAAATATCAACAAGAGACTACCTTCCATAATGACAAGGCTACCATCCATTGGAGTAACAAAAATCTCTACAACAGACTACCTTCCGTAATGACAAGGGTATCATCCATTGGAGTAACAAAAATATCGACAACAGACTACCTTTCATAATGACAAGTCCATAATCCATTGGAATAACAAAAATCTCGACAACAAACTACCCTTCATAATGACAAGGTTACAATCCAATGGAGTAATAAAAATCATGACAATAGACTACCTTCCATAATGACAAGTCTACCATCCATTGGAGTACCAAAAATCTGAAAAACAGACTACCTTCCATAATGACAAGGCTACCATCCATTGGAGTAACAGATATCACAACGACAAACTACCTTCCATAATGACAAGGCTACCATCCATTGGAGTAACAAAAATATCAACAAGAGATTACATATCATAATGACAAGGCTACCATCCATTGGAGTAACAAAAATTTGAACAACAGACTACCTTCCATAATGATAAGGCTAGCATCCATTGGAGTAACAGAAATCACAACGACAGACTACCTTCCATAGGGACAAGGTTACCATCCATTTGAGTAAAAAAAATCAGGAGAACATACTACCTTCCATAATGACAAGGCTACCATCCATTGGAGTAACAAAAATATCAACAAGAGACTACCTTCCATAATGACAAGGCTACCATCCATTAGAGTAACAAAAATATCGACAACGGACTACCTTCCATAATGACAAGGCTACCATCCATTGAAATAACAAAGATATTTACAACATACTACCTTCCATAATGACAAGGCTACCATCCATTGGAGTAACAAAAATCACGACATCAAACTACCTTCCATAATGACAAGGCTACCATCCATTGGAATAACAAAAATCTCGACAACAGACTACCTATCATAATGACATGGCTACCATCCAATGGAGTAACAAAAATATCGACAACATACTACCTTCCATAATGACAAGGCTACCATCCATTAGAGTAACAAAAATCTGAACAACAGACTACCTTCCATAATAACAAGGCTACCATCCATTGGAGTAACAAAAATATCAACAAGAGACTACCTTCCATAATGACAAGGCTACCATCCAATGGAGTAACAAAAATCTCGACAAAAGACTACCTTCCATAATGACTAGGCTACCATCCATTAGAGTAACAAAAATCTGGACAACATACTACCTTTCGTAATGACTAGGCTAATCCATTGGAGTAACAAAAATATCAACAAGAGACTACCTTCCATAATGACAAGGATACCATCCAATGGAGTAACAAAAATCTCGACAACAGACTACCTTACATAATGACTAGGCTACCATCCATTAGAGTAACAAAAATCTGGACAACATACTACCTTCTATAATGACAAGGCTACCATCCATTGGAGTAACAAAAATATCAACAAGAGACTACCTTCCATAATGACAAGGCTACCATCCAATGGAGTAACAAAAATCTTGACAACGGACTACCTTCCATAATGACTCGGCTACAATCCATTGGAGTATTAAAAGTTTGGACAACTGACTACCTTCCATAATGACAAGGCTACCATCCATTGGAGTAACAAAAATCTCGAAAACAGACTACCTTCCATAATTACAAGGTTACCATCCATTGGAGTAACAACGATATCAACAACATACTACCTTCCATAATGACAAGGCTACCATCCATTAGAGTAACAAAAATCACGACAACAACTTACCTTCCATAATGACAAGGCTACCATCCATTGGAGTAACAAAAATATCAACAAGAGACTACCTTCCATAATGACAAGGCTACCATCCATTGGAGTAACAAAAATCTCTACAACAGACTACCTTCCGTAATGACAAGGGTATCATCCATTGGAGTAACAAAAATATCGACAACAGACTACCTTTCATAATGACAAGTCCATAATCCATTGGAATAACAAAAATCTCGACAACAGACTACCCTTCATAATGACAAGGTTACAATCCAATGGAGTAATAAAAATCATGACAATAGACTACCTTCCATAATGACAAGTCTACCATCCATTGGAGTACCAAAAATCTGAAAAACAGACTACCTTCCATAATGACAAGGCTACCATCCATTGGAGTAACAGATATCACAACGACAAACTACCTTCCATAATGACAAGGCTACCATCCATTGGAGTAACAAAAATATCAACAAGAGATTACATATCATAATGACAAGGGTACCATCCATTGGAGTAACAAAAATCTCGACAACAGACTACCTTCCATAATGACAAGGCTACCATCCATTGGAGTAACAAAGATATCGACAACATACTACCTTCCAAAATGGCAAGGCTACCATCCATTGGAGTAACAAAAATATCAACAAGAGACTACCTTCCATAATGACAGGGCTACCATCCAATGGAGTAACAAAAATCTAGACAACAGACTACCTTCCATAATGACTAGGCTACCTTCCATTAGAGTAACAAAAATCTGGACAACATACTACCTTCTATAATGACAAGGCTTAAATCAATTGGAGTAACAAAAATATCAACAAGAGACTACCTTCCATAATGACAAGGCTACCATCCAATGGAGTAACAAAAATCTCGACAACAGACTACCTTCCATAATGACTAGGCTACCACCCATTAGAGTAACAAAAATCTGGACAACATACTACCTTCTATAATGACAAGGCTACCATCCATTGGAGTTACAAAAATATCAACAAGAGACTACCTTCCATAATGACAAGGCTACCATCCAATGGAGTAACAAAAATCTTGACAACAGACTACCTTCCATAATGACTAGGCTACCATCCATTGGAGTATTAAAAATTTAGACAACAAACTACCTTCCATAATGACAAGGCTACCATCCATTGGAGTAACAAAAATCTCGAAAATAGACTTCCTTCCATAATGACAAGGGTATCATCCATTGGAGTAACAAAAATATCAATAAGAGACTACCTTCCATAATGACAAGGCTACCATACATTGGAGTAGGAAAGATATTGACAAAACACTAACTTCCATAATGACAAGGTTACCATCCATTGGAGTAACAAAAATCACGACAACAGACTACCTTCCATAATGATAAGGCTACCATCCGTTTGAGTAATAAAAATCTCGACAATAGACTACCTTCCATAATGACAAGGGTACCATCCATTGGAGTAACAATAATCTCGACAACAGACTACTTTACATAATGACAAGGCTACAATCCAATGGAGTAACAAAAATCTCGACAACAGACTACCTTCCATAAAGACAAGTCTACCATCCATTGGAGTAACAAAAATTTGAACAACAAACTACCTTCCATAATGACAAGGCTAGCATCCATTGGAGTAACAGAAATCACAACGACAGACTACCTTCCATAATGACAAGGTTACCATCCATTTGAGTAAAAAAAATCAGGACAACAGACTACGTTCCATAATGACAAGGCTACCATCCATTGGAGTAACAAAAATATCAACAAGAGACTACCTTCCATAATGACAAGGCTACCATCCATTATAGTAACAAAAATATCGACAACAGACTACCTTCCATAATGACAAGGCTACCATCCATTGGAATAACAAAGATATTTACAACATACTACCTTCCATAATGACAAGGCTACCATCCATTAGAGTAACAAAAATCACGACAACAAACTACCTTCCATAATGACAAGGCTACCATCCATTGGAATAACAAAAATCTCGACAACAGACTACCTATCATAATGACAAGGCTACCATCCAATGGAGTAACAAAAATATCGACAACATACTACCTTCCATAATGACAAGGCTACCATCCATTAGAGTAACAAAAATCTGAACAACAGACTACCTTCCATAATAACAAGGCTACATTCCATTGGAGTAACAAAAATATCAACAAGAGACTACCTTCCATAATGACAAGGCTACCATCCAATGGAGTAACAAAAATCTCGACAATAGACTACCTTCCATAATGACTAGGCTACCATCCATTAGAGTAACAAAAATATCAACAAAAGAATACCTTCCATAATGACAAGGATACCATCCATTGGAGTAACAAAAATCTTGACAACAGACTACTTTCCATAATGACTATGTTACCATCCATTGGAGTATTAAAAATTTGGACAACTGACTACCTTCCATAATGACAAGGCTACCATCCATTGGAGTAACAAAAATCTCAAAAACAGACTACCTTCCATAATGACAAGGGTATCATCCATTGGAGTAACAAAAATATCAACAAGAGACTACCTTCATTAATGACAAGGCTACCATACATTGGAGTAACAAAGATATTGACAACATACTACCTTCCGTAATGACAAGGCTACCATCCATTGGAGCAAAAATCAAGACAACAAGTTACATTCCATAATGACAAGGCTACCAACCATTGGAATAACAAAAATCTTGACAACAAACTATCTTCTATAATGACGAGGCTACCATATATTGGAGTAACAAAGAAATCGACAACATACTAACTTCCATAATGACAAGGCTACTATCCATTGGAGTAACAAAAATCACGACAGTAGACTACCTTCCATAATGACAAGGGTACCATCCATTGGAGTAACAAAAATCTAGACAACAGACTACTTTCCATATTGACAAGGCTACATTGTAATGGAGTTACAAAAATCTCAACAACAGACTACCTTCCATAATGACAAGTCTACAATCCATTGGAGTAACAAAAATCTGAACAATAGACTACCTTCCATAATGACAAGGCTAGCATCCATTGGATTAACAGAAATCACAACGACAGACTACCTTCCATAATGACAAGGCTACCATCCATTTGAGTATAAAAAATAAGGACAACAGACTACCTTCCATAATAACAAGGCTACCATCCATTGGAGTAACAAAAATATCAACAAGAGACTACCTTCCATAATGACAAGGCTACCATCCATTAGAGTAACAAGAATCTCGACAACAGACTACTTTCCATAATGACAAGGCTACCATCCATTGGAATAACAAAGATATCGACAACATACTACCTTCCTTAATGACAAGGCTACCATCCATTGGAGTAACAAAAATCACGACAACAAACTACCTTCCATAATGACAAGGCTACCATCCATTAGAATAACAAAAATCTCGACAACAAACTACCTTCCATAATGACAAGGCTACCATCCATTGGAGTAACAAAAATATCAGCAAGAGACTACCTTCCATAATGACAAGGCTACCATCCAATGGAGTAACAAAAATCTCGACAACAGACTACCTTCCATAATGACTAGGCTACCATGCATTGGAATATTAAAAATTTAGACAACAAACTACCTTCCATAATGACAAGGCTACCATCCATTGGAGTAACAAAAATCTCGACAACAGACTACCTTCCATAACGACAAGGGAATCATCCATTGGAGTAACAAAAATATCGACAATAGACTACCTTTCATATTGACAAGTCCGCAATCCATTGGAATAACAAAAATCTCGACAACAGACTACCTTTCTTAATGACAAGGCTAGCATCCATTGGAGTAACAGAAATCACAACGACATACTACCTTCCATAATGACAAGGCTACCATCCATTTGAGTATAAAAAATAAGGACAACAGACTACCTTCCATAATAACAAGGCTACCATCCATTGGAGTAACAAAAATATCAACAAGAGACTACCTTCCATAATGACAAGGCTACCATCCATTAGAGTAACAAGAATCTCGACAACAGACTACTTTCCATAATGACAAGCCTACCATCCATTGGAATAACAAAGATATCGACAACATACTACCTTCCTTAATGACAAGGCTACCATCCATTGGAGTAACAAAAATCACGACAACAAACTACCTTCCATAATGACAAGGCTACCATCCATTAGAATAACAAAAATCTCGACAACAAACTACCTTCCATAATGACAAGGCTACCATCCATTAGAGTAACAAAAATATCAACAAGAGACTACCTTCCATAATGACAAGGCTACCATCCAATGGAGTAACAAAAATCTCGACAACAGACTACCTTCCATAATGACTAGGCTACCATGCATTAGAATATTAAAAATTTAGACAACAAACTACCTTCCATAATGACAAGGCTACCATCCATTGGAGTAACAAAAATCTCGAAAACAGACTACCTTCCATAACGACAAGGGTATCATCCATTGGAGTAACAAAAATATCGACAATAGACTACCTTTCATAATGACAAGTCCGCAAACCATTGGAATAACAAAAATCTCGACAACAGACTACCTTTCATAATGACAAGTTTACAATCCAATGGAGTAATAAAAATCTCGACAATAGACTACCTTCCATAATGACAAGTCTACCATCCATTGGAGTTCCAAAAATCTGAACAACAGACTACCTTCCATAATGACATGGCTACCATCCATTGGAGTAACAGAAATCATAACGACATACTACCTTCCATAGTGACAAGGGTACCATCCATTGGAGTAACAAAAATATCAACAAGAGACTACCTTCCATAATGACAAGGCTACCATCCATTGGAGTAACAAAAATCTCGACAACAGACTACCTTCCATAATGACAAGGCTACCATCCATTGGAATAACAAAAATCTCGACAACAGACTACCTATCATAATGACAAGGCTACCATCCAATGGAGTAACAAAAATATCAACAACATACTACCTTCCATAATGACAAGGCTACCATTCATTAGAGTAACAAAAATATGAACAACAGACTACCTTCCATAATAACAAGGCTACCATACATTGGAGTATCAAAGATATCGACAACATACTACCTTCCGTAAAGACAAGGCTACCATCCATTGGAGTAACAAAAATCACGACAACAAATTACCTTCCATAATGACAAGGCTACCATCCATTGGAATAACAAAAATCTTGACAACAGACTATCTTCCATAACGAAGAGGCTACCATCCATTGGAGTAACAAAGATATCGACAACATACTAACGTCCATAATGACAAGGCTACAATCCATTGGAGTAAAAAAAATCACGACAGCAGACTACCTTCCATAATGACAAGGCTACCATCCATTGGAATAACAAAATTCTCGACAACAGACTACCTTCCATAATGACAAGGCTACCATCCAATGGAGTAACAAAAATCTCGACAAGAGACTACCTTTCATAATGACAAGGCTACCATTCAATGGAGTAACAAAAATCTCGACAACAAACTACCTTCCATAATGACTAGGCTACCATCCATTGGAATATTAAAAATTTGGACAACAGACTACCTTCCATAATGACAAGTCTTCCATCCATTGGGGTAACAAAAATCTCGACAACAGACTACCTTCCATAATGACAAGGGTATCATCCATTGGAGTAACAAAAATATCAACAACAGACTACCTTTCAAAATGACAAGTCCACAATCCATTGGAATAACAAAAATCTCGATAATAGACTACCTTTGATAATGATAAGGTTACAATCCAATGGAGTAACAAAAAGCTTGACAATAAACTACCTTCCATAATGATAAGTCTACCATCCATTGGAGTACCAAAAATCTGAAAAACATACTACCTCCCATAATGAAAAGGCTACCATCCATTGGAGTAACAGAAATCACAACGACAGACTACCTTCCATAATGACAAGGCTACAATCCATTGGAGTAACAAAAATATAAACAAGACACTACCTTCCATAATGACAAGGCTACCATCCATTGGAGTAACAAAAATCTCGACAACAGACTACCTTCCATAATGACAAGGCTACCATCCATTGGAGTAACAAAGATATCGACAACATACTACCTTCCAAAATGGCTAGGCTACCATCCATTGGAGTAACAAAAATCACGACAACAAACTATCTTCCATGATGACAAGGCTACCATCCATTGGAATAACAAAATCTCGACAACAGACTACCTATCATAGACAAGGCTATCATCCAATGGAGTAACAAAAATATCGACAACATACTACCTTCCATAATGACAAGGCTACCATCCATTAGAGTAACAAAAATCTGAACAATAGATTACCTTCCATAATACAAGGCTACCATACATTGGAGTAACAAAGATATCGATAACATACTACCTTCCGTAATGACAAGGCTACCATCCATTGGAGTAACAAAAATCACGACTACAAATTACCTTCCATAATGACAAGGCTACCATCCATTGGAATAACAAAAATCTTGACAACAGACTATCTTCCATAACGAAGAGGCTACCATCCATTGGAGTAACAAAGATATCGACAACATACTAACTTCCATAATGACAAGGCTACAAT
Organism: Vicia faba; assembly: GCA_948472305.1. Lineage (NCBI taxonomy): Eukaryota > Viridiplantae > Streptophyta > Magnoliopsida > Fabales > Fabaceae > Vicia > Vicia faba. Next base: position 613,862,621 of record OX451741.1, read on the forward strand.
CCATTGGAGTAAAAAAAATCACGACAGCAGACTACCTTCCATAATGACAAGGCTACCATCCATTGGAATAACAAAATTCTCGACAACAGACTACCTTCCATAATGACAAGGCTACCATCCAATGGAGTAACAAAAATCTCGACAAGAGACTACCTTCCATAATGACAAGGCTACCATTCAATGGAGTAACAAAAATCTCGACAACAGACTACCTTCCATAATGACTAGGCTACCATCCATTGGAATATTAAAAATTTGGACAACAGACTACCTTCCATAATGACAAGTCTTCCATCCATTGGAGTAACAAAAATCTCGACAACAGACTACCTTCCATAATGACAAGGGTATCATCCATTGGAGTAACAAAAATATCGACAACAGACTACCTTTCAAAATGACAAGTCCACAATCCATTGGAATAACAAAAATCTCGACAACAGACTACCTTTCATAATGATAAGGTTACAATCCAATGGAGTAACAACAAGCTCAACAATAAACTACCTTCCATAATGATAAGTCTACCATCCATTGGAGTACCAAAAATCTGAAAAACATACTACCTTCCATAATGAAAAGGCTACCATCCATTGGAGTAACAGAAATCACAACGACAGACTACCTTCCATAATGACAAGGCTACCATCCATTGGAGTAACAAAAATATCAACAAGACACTACCTTCCATAATGACAAGGCTACCGTCCATTGGAGTAACAAAAATCTCGACAACAGACTACCTTCCATAATGACAAAGCTACCATCCATTGGAGTAACAAAAATATCGACAACATACTACCTTCCAAAATGGCTAGGCTACCATCCATTGGAGTAACAAAAATCACGACAACAAACTACCTTCCATAATGACAAGGCTACCATCCATTGGAATAACAAAAATCTCGACAACAGACTACCTATCATAGACAAGGCTATCATCCAATGGAGTAACAAAAATATCGACAACATACTATCTTCCATAATGACAAGGCTACCATCCATTAGAGTAACAAAAATCTGAACAATAGATTACCTTCCATAATACAAGGCTACCATACATTGGAGTAACAAAGATATCGATAACATACTACCTTCCGTAATGACAAGGCTACCATCCATTGGAGTAACAAAAATCACGACAACAAATTACCTTCCATAATGACAAGGCTACCATCCATTGGAATAACAAAAATCTTGACAACAGACTATCTTCCATAACGAAGAGGCTACCATCCATTGGAGTAACAAAGATATCGACAACATACTAACTTCCATAATGACAAGGCTACAATCCATTGGAGTAACAAAAATCACGACAGCAGACTACCTTCCATAATGACAAGGCTACCATCCATTGGAATAACAAAATTCTCGACAACAGACTACCTTCCATAATGACAAGGCTACCATCCAATGGAATAACAAAAATCTCGACAACAGACTACCTTCCATAATGACAAGGGTATCATCCATTGGAGTAACAAAAATCTCGACAACAGACTACCTTTAATAATGACAAGTCCGCAATCCATTGAAATAACAAAAATCACGACAACGGACTACCTTTCATAATGACAAGGTTATAATCCAATGGAGTAACAAAAATCTGAACAATAGACTACCTTCCATAATGACAAGTCTACCATCCATTGGAGTACCAAAAATCTGAACAACAAACTACCTTCCGTAATGACAAGGCTATCATCCATTGGAGTAACATAAATCACAACGACAGACTACCTTCCATAATGACAAGGCTACCATCCATTGGAGTAACAAAAATATCAACAAGAGACTACCTTCCATAATGACAAGGCTACCATCCATTGGAGTAACAAAAATCTCGACAACAGACTACCTTCCATAATGACAAGTCTACCATCCATTGGAGTAACAAAGATATCGACAACATACTACCTTCCAAAATGCCAAGGCTACCATCCATTGGAGTAACAAAAATCACGACAACAAACTACCTTCCTTAATGACAAGGCTACCATCCATTGGAATAACAAAAATCTCGACAACAGACTACCTATCATAATGACACGGCTACCATCCAATGGAGTAACAAAAATATCGACAACATAATACCTTCCATAATGACAAGGCTACCATCCATTAGAGTAACAAAAATCTGAACAATAGATTACCTTCCATAATACAAGGCTACCATACATTGGAGTAACAAAGATATCGATAACATACTACCTTCCGTAATGACAAGGCTACCATCCATTGGAGTAACAAAGATATCGACAACATACTACCTTCCAAAATGGCTAGGCTACCATCCATTGGAGTAACAAAAATCACGACAACAAACTACCTTCCATGATGACAAGGCTACCATCCATTGGAATAACAAAATCTCGACAACAGACTACCTATCATAGACAAGGCTATCATCCAATGGAGTAACAAAAATATCGACAACATACTACCTTCCATAATGACAAGGCTACCATCCATTAGAGTAACAAAAATCTGAACAATAGATTACCTTCCATAATACAAGGCTACCATACATTGGAGTAACAAAGATATCGATAACATACTACCTTCCGTAATGACAAGGCTACCATCCATTGGAGTAACAAAAATCACGACTACAAATTACCTTCCATAATGACAAGGCTACCATCCATTGGAATAACAAAAATCTTGACAACAGACTATCTTCCATAACGAAGAGGCTACCATCCATTGGAGTAACAAAGATATCGACAACATACTAACTTCCATAATGACAAGGCTACAATCCATTGGAGTAAAAAAAATCACGACAGCAGACTACCTTCCATAATGACAAGGCTACCATCCATTGGAATAACAAAATTCTCGACAACAGACTACCTTCCACAATGACAAGGCTACCATCCAATGGAGTAACAAAAATCTCGACAAGAGACTACCTTCCATAATGACAAGGCTACCATTCAATTGAGTAACAAAAATCTCGACAACAGACTACCTTCCATAATGACTAGGCTACCATCCATTGGAATATTAAAAATTTGGACAACAGACTACCTTCCATAATGACAAGTCTTCCATCCATTGGAGTAACAAAAATCTCGACAACAGACTACCTTCCATAATGACAAGGGTATCATCCATTGGAGTAACAAAAATATCGACAACAGACTACCTTTCAAAATGACAAGTCCACAATCCATTGGAATAACAAAAATCTCGACAACAGACTACCTTTCATAATGATAAGGTTACAATCCAATGGAGTAACAACAAGCTCGACAATAAACTACCTTCCATAATGATAAGTCTACCATCCATTGGAGTACCAAAAATATGAAAAACATACTACCTTCCTTAATGAAAAGGCTACCATCCATTGGAGTAACAGAAATCACAACGACAGACTACCTTCCATAATGACAAGGCTACCATCCATTGGAGTAACAAAAATATCAACAAGACACTACCTTCCATAATGACAAGGCTACCGTCCATTGGAGTAACAAAAATCTCGACAACAGACTACCTTCCATAATGACAAAGCTACCATCCATTGGAGTAACAAAAATATCGACAACATACTACCTTCCAAAATGGCTAGGCTACCATCCATTGGAGTAACAAAAATCACGACAACAAACTACCTTCCATAATGACAAGGCTACCATCCATTGGAATAACAAAAATCTCGACAACAGACTACCTATCATAGACAAGGCTATCATCCAATGGAGTAACAAAAATATCGACAACATACTATCTTCCATAATGACAAGGCTACCATCCATTAGAGTAACAAAAATCTGAACAATAGATTACCTTCCATAATACAAGGCTACCATACATTGGAGTAACAAAGATATCGATAACATACTACCTTCCGTAATGACAAGGCTACCATCCATTGGAGTAACAAAAATCACGACAACAAATTACCTTCCATAATGACAAGGCTACCATCCATTGGAATAACAAAAATCTTGACAACAGACTATCTTCCATAACGAAGAGGCTACCATCCATTGGAGTAACAAAGATATCGACAACATACTAACTTCCATAATGACAAGGCTACAATCCATTGGAGTAACAAAAATCACGACAGCAGACTACCTTCCATAATGACAAGGCTACCATCCATTGGAATAACAAAATTCTCGACAACAGACTACCTTCCATAATGACAAGGCTACCATCCAATGGAATAACAAAAATCTCGACAACAGACTACCTTCCATAATGACAAGGGTATCATCCATTGGAGTAACAAAAATCTCGACAACAGACTACCTTTAATAATGACAAGTCCGCAATCCATTGAAATAACAAAAATCACGACAACGGACTACCTTTCATAATGACAAGGTTATAATCCAATGGAGTAACAAAAATCTGAACAATAGACTACCTTCCATAATGACAAGTCTACCATCCATTGGAGTACCAAAAATCTGAACAACAAACTACCTTCCGTAATGACAAGGCTATCATCCATTGGAGTAACATAAATCACAACGACAGACTACCTTCCATAATGACAAGGCTACCATCCATTGGAGTAACAAAAATATCAACAAGAGACTACCTTCCATAATGACAAGGCTACCATCCATTGGAGTAACAAAAATCTCGACAACAGACTACCTTCCATAATGACAAGTCTACCATCCATTGGAGTAACAAAGATATCGACAACATACTACCTTCCAAAATGCCAAGGCTACCATCCATTGGAGTAACAAAAATCACGACAACAAACTACCTTCCTTAATGACAAGGCTACCATCCATTGGAATAACAAAAATCTCGACAACAGACTACCTATCATAATGACACGGCTACCATCCAATGGAGTAACAAAAATATCGACAACATAATACCTTCCATAATGACAAGGCTACCATCCATTAGAGTAACAAAAATCTGAACAATAGATTACCTTCCATAATACAAGGCTACCATACATTGGAGTAACAAAGATATCCATAACATACTACCTTTAGTAATGACAAGGCTACCATCCATTGGAGTAACAAAAACCACGACAACAAATTACCTTCCATAATGACAAGGCTACCATCCATTGGAATAACAAAAATCTTGACAACAGACTATCTTCCATAACGAAGAGGCTACCATCCATTGGAGTAACAAAGATATCGACAACATACTAACTTCCATAATGACAAGGCTACAATCCATTGGAGTAACAAAAATCACGACAACAGACTACCTTCCATAATGACAAGGCTACCATCCATTGGAATAACAAAATTCTCGACAACAGACTACCTTCCATAATGACAAGGCTACCATCCAATGGAGTAACAAAAATCTCGACAACAGACTACCTTCCATAATGACAAGGGTATCATCTATTGGAGTAACAAAAATATCGACAACAGACTACCTTTCATAATGACAAGTCCGCAATCCATTGAAATAACAAAAATCTTGACAACGGACTACCTTTCATAATGACAAGGTTACAATCCAATGGAGTAACAAAAATCTGAACAATAGACTACCTTCCATAATGACAAGTCTACCATCCATTGGAGTACCAAAAATCTGAACAACAAACTACCTTCCATAATGACAAGGCTACCATCCATTGGAGTAACATAAATCACAACGATAGACTACCTTCCATAATGACAAGGCTACCATCCATTGGAGTAACAAAAATATCAACAAGAGACTACCTTCCATAATAACAAGGCTACCATCCATTGGAGTAACAAAAATCTCGACAACAGACTACCTTCCATAATGACAAGTCTACCATCCATTGGAGTAACAAAGATATCGACAACATACTACCTTCCAAAATGGCAAGGCTACCATCCATTGGAGTAACAAAAATCACGACAACAAACTACCTTTCTTAATGACAAGGCTACCATCCATTGGAATAACAAAAATCTCGACAACAGACTACCTATCATAATGACAAGGCTACCATCCAATGGAGTAACAAAAATATCGACAACATAATACCTTCCGTAATGACAAGGCTACCATCCATTAGAGTAACAAAAATCTGAACAATAGATTACGTTCCATAATACAAGGCTACCATACATTGGAGTAACAAAGATATCGATAACATACTACCTTCCGTAATGACAAGGCTACCATCCATGGAGTAACAAAAATCACGACAACAAATTTCCTTCCATAATGACAAGGCTACCATCCATTGGAATAACAAAAATCTTGACAAAAGACTATCTTCCATAACGAAGAGGCTACCATCCATTGGAGTAACAAAGATATCGACAACATACTAACTTCCATAATGACAAGGCTACAATCCATTGGAGTAACAAAAATCACGACAGCAGACTACCTTCCATAATGACAAGGCTACCATCCATTGGAATAACAAAATTCTCGACAACAGACTACCTTCCATAATGACAAGGCTACCATCCAATGGAATAACAAAAATCTCGACAACAGACTACCTTCCATAATGACAAGGGTATCATCCATTGGAGTAACAAAAATCTCGACAATAGACTACCTTTAATAATGACAAGTCCGCAATCCATTGAAATAACAAAAATCACGACAACGGACTACCTTTCATAATGACAAGGTTATAATCCAATGGAGTAACAAAAATCTGAACAATAGACTACCTTCCATAATGACAAGTCTACCATCCATTGGAGTACCAAAAATCTGAACAACAAACTACCTTCCGTAATGACAAGGCTATCATCCATTGGAGTAACATAAATCACAACGACAGACTACCTTCCATAATGACAAGGCTACCATCCATTGGAGTAACAAAAATATCAACAAGAGACTACCTTCCATAATGACAAGGCTACCATTCATTGGAGTAACAAAAATCTCGACAACAGACTACCTTCCATAATGACAAGTCTACCATCCATTGGAGTAACAAAGATATCGACAACATACTACCTTCCAAAATGGCAAGGCTACCATCCATTGGAGTAACAAAAATCACGACAGCAAACTACCTTCCTTAATGACAAGGCTACCATCCATTGGAATAACAAAAATCTCGACAACAAACTACCTATCATAATGACACGGCTACCATCCAATGGAGTAACAAAAATATCGACAACATAATACCTTCCATAATGACAAGGCTACCATCCATTAGAGTAACAAAAATCTGAACAATAGATTACCTTCCATAATACAAGGCTACCATACATTGGAGTAACAAAGATATCGATAACATACTACCTTCCGTAATGACAAGGCTACCATCCATTGGAGTAACAAAAATCACGACAACAAATTACCTTCCATAATGACAAGGCTACCATCCATTGGAATAACAAAAATCTTGACAACAGACTATCTTCCATAACGAAGAGGCTACCATCCATTGGAGTAACAAAGATATCGACAACATACTAACTTCCATAATGACAAGGCTACAATCCATTGGAGTAACAAAAATCACGACAGCAGACTACCTTCCATAATGACAAGGCTACCATCCATTGGAATAACAAAATTCTCGACAACAGACTACCTTCCATAATGACAAGGCTACCATCCAATGGAATAACAAAAATCTCGACAACAGACTACCTTCCATAATGACAAGGGTATCATCCATTGGAGTAACAAAAATCTCGACAACAGACTACCTTTAATAATGACAAGTCCGCAATCCATTGAAATAACAAAAATCACGACAACGGACTACCTTTCATAATGACAAGGTTATAATCCAATGGAGTAACAAAAATCTGAACAATAGACTACCTTCGATAATGACAAGTCTACCATCCATTGGGGTACCAAAAATCTGAACAACAAACTACCTTCCGTAATGACAAGGCTATAATCCATTGGAGTAACATAAATCACAACGACAGACTACCTTCCATAATGACAAGGCTACCATCCATTGGAGTAACAAAAATATCAACAAGAGACTACCTTCCATAATGACAAGGCTACCATCCATTGGAGTAACAAAAATCTCGACAACAGACTACCTTCCATAATGACAAGTCTACCATCCATTGGAGTAACAAAGATATCGACAACATACTACCTTCCAAAATGGCAAGGCTACCATCCATTGGAGTAACAAAAATCACGACAACAAACTACCTTCCTTAATGACAAGGCTACCATCCATTGGAATAACAAAAATCTCGACAACAGACTACCTATCATAATGACACGGCTACCATCCAATGGAGTAACAAAAATATCGACAACATAATACCTTCCATAATGACAAGGCTACCATCCATTAGAGTAACAAAAATCTGAACAATAGATTACCTTCCATAATACAAGGCTACCATAAATTGGAGTAACAAAGATATCGATAACATACTACCTTCCGTAATGACAAGGCTACCATCCATTGGAGTAACAAAAATCACGACAACAAATTACCTTCCATAATGACAAGGCTACCATCCATTGGAATAACAAAAATCTTGACAACAGACTATCTTCCATAACGAAGAGGCTACCATCCATTGGAGTAACAAAGATATCGACAACATACTAACATCCATAATGACAAGGCTACAATCCATTGGAGTAACAAAAATCACGACAGCAGACTACCTTCCATAATGACAAGGCTACCATCCATTGGAATAACAAAATTCTCGACAACAGACTACCTTCCATAATGACAAGGCTACCATCCAATGGAGTAACAAAAATCTCGACAACAGACTACCTTCCATAATGACAAGGGTATCATCTATTGGAGTAACAAAAATATCGACAACAGACTACCTTTCATAATGACAAGTCCGCAATCCATTGAAATAACAAAAATCTCGACAACAGACTACCTTTCATAATGACAAGGTTACAATCCAATGGAGTAACAAAAATCTGAACAATAGACTACCTTCCATAATGACAAGTCTACCATCCATTGGAGTACCAAAAATCTGAACAACAAACTACCTTCCATAATGACAAGGCTACCATCCATTGGAGTAACATAAATCACAACGATAGACTACCTTCCATAATGACAAGGCTACCATCCATTGGAGTAACAAAAATATCAACAAGAGACTACCTTCCATAATGACAAGGCTACCATCCATTGGAGTAACAAAAATCTCAACAACAGACTACCTTCCATAATGACAAGTCTACCATCCATTGGAGTAACAAAGATATCGACAACATACTACCTTCCAAAATGGCAAGGCTACCATCCATTGGAGTAAGAAAAATCACGACAACAAACTACCTTCCTTAATGACAAGGCTACCATCCATTGGAATAACAAAAATCTCGACAACAGACTACCTATCATAATGACAAGGCTACCATCCAATGGAGTAACAAAAATATCGACAACATAATACCTTCCGTAATGACAAGGCTACCATCCATTAGAGTAACAAAAATCTGAACAATAGATTACCTTCCATAATACAAGGCTACCATACATTGGAGTAACAAAGATATCGATAACATACAACCTTCCGTAGTGACAAGGCTACCATCCATGGAGTAACAAAAATCACGACAACAAATTTCCTTCCATAATGACAAGGCTACCATCCATTGGAATAACAAAAATCTTGACAAAAGACTATCTTCCATAACGAAGAGGCTACCATCCATTGGAGTAACAAAGATATCGACAACATACTAACATCCATAATGACAAGGCTACAATCCATTGGAGTAACAAAAATCACGACAGCAGACTACCTTCCATAATGACAAGGCTACCATCCATTGGAATAACAAAATTCTCGACAACAGACTACCTTCCATAATGACAAGGCTACCATCCAATGGAGTAACAAAAATCTCGACAACAGACTACCTTCCATAATGACATGGCTACCATCCATTGGAGTAATAAAAATATCGACAACAGACTACCTTCCATAATGACAAGGCTACCATCCATTGGAATAACAAAGATATCGACAACATACTACCTTCCATAATGACAAGGCTACCATCCATTGGAGTAACAAAAATCACGACAACAAACTACCTTCCATAATGACAACGCTACCGTCCATTGGAATAACAAAAATCTCGACAACAGACTACCTATCATAATGACAAGGCTACCATCCAATGGAGTAACAAAAATATCGACAACATACTACCTTCCATGATGACAAGGCTACCATCCATTAGAGTAATAAAAATCTGAATAACAAACTACATTCCATAATAACAAGGCTACCATCCATTGGAGTAACAAAGATATCGACAACACACTACCTTCCGTAATGACAAGGCTACCATCCATTGGAGTAAATAAAATCACGACAACAAATTACCTTCCATAATGACAAGGCTAACATCCATCGGAATAACAAAAATCTTGACAAAAGACTATCTTCCATAATGACGAGGCTACAATCCATTGGAGTAACAAAGATATCGACAACATACTAACTTCCATAATGACAAGTCTACAATCCATTGGAGTAACAAAAATCACGACAGCAGACTACCTTCCATAATGACAAGGCTACCATCCATTGGAATAACAATATTCTCAACAACAGACTACCTTCCATAATGACAAGGCTACCATCCAATGGAGTAACAAAAATCTCGACAATGGACTACCTTCCATAAAGATAAGGCTACCATCCATTGGAGTAACAAAAATCTCGACAATAGACTACCTTTCATAATGATAAGGGTACCATCCATCGCAGTAACAAAAATCTCGACAAAAAACTACTTTCCATAATGACAAGGCTACAATCCAATGGAGTAACAAAAATCTCGACAACAGACTACCTTCCAAAATGACAAGTCTGCCATCCATTGGAGTAACAAAAATATGAACAGCAGACTACCTTCCATAATGACAAAGCTAGCATCCATTGGAGTAACAGAAATCACAACGACATACTACCTTCCATAATGACAAAGCTACCATTCATTTGAGTAAAAAAAATTAAGACAACAGACTACCTTCCATAATGACAAGGCTTCCATCCATTGGAGTAACAAAAATATCAACAAGAGACTACCTTCCATAATGACAAGGCTACAATCCATTGGAGTAATAAAAATCTCGACAACAGACTACCTTCCATAATGACAAGGCTAGCATCCATTGGAATAAGAAAGATATCTACAACATACTACCTTCCATAATGACAAGGCTACCATCCATAGGAGTAACAAAAGTCACGACAACAAACTACCTTCCATAATGACAAGGTTGTCGTCCATTGGAATAACAAAAACCTCGACAACAGACTACCTTCCATAATGACAAGGCTACCATCCAATGGAGTAACAAAAATATCGACAACAGACTACCTTCCATAATGACAAGGCTACCATCCATTAGAGTAACAAAAAGTTGGACAACAGACTACCTTCCATAATGATAAGGCTACCATCCATTGGAGTAACAAAGATATCGACAACATACTACCTTCCATAATGACAAGGCTACCATCCATTGGAGTAACAAAAATCACGACAACAGACTACCTTCCATAATGACAAGGCTACCATCCATTGGAGTAACAAAAATCTCGAAAATAGACTACCTTCCATAATGACAAGGGTATCATCCATTGGAGTAACAAAAATATCGACAACAAACTACATTTCATAATGAAAAGTCCACAATCCATTGGAATAACAAAAATCTCGACAATAGACTACCTTCCATAATGACAAGTCTACCATCCATTGGAGTAACAAAAATATGAACAACAGACTACCTTCCATAATGACAAGGCTACCATCCATTGGAGTTACAGAAATCACAATGACAGACTACCTTCCATAATAACAAGGCTACCATCCATTGGAGTAACAACAATATCAACAAGAGACTACCTTCCATAATGACAAGGCTACCATCCATTAGAGTAACAAAAATATCAATAAGAGACTACCTTCCATAATGACAAGGCTACCATCCATTGGAGTAACAAAAATCTTGACAACAGAATACCTTCCATAATGACAAGGCTACCATCCATTGGAATAACAAAGATATCGATAACATACTACCTTCCATAATGACAAGGCTACCATCCATTGGAGTAACAAAAATCACGACAACAAACTACCTTCCATAATGACAAGCCTACCGTCCATTGGAATAACAAAAATCTCGACAACAGACTACCTTCCATAATGACAAGGCTACCATCCAATGGAGTAACAAAAATATCGACAACAGACTACCTTCCATAATGACAAGGCTACCATCCATTAGAGTAACAAAAAGTTGGACAATAGACTACCTTCCATAATGATAAGGCTACCATCCATTGGAGTAACAAAGATATCGACAACATACTACCTTCCATAATGACAAGGCTACCAACCATTGGAGTAACAAAAATCACGACAACAAACTACCTTCCATAATGACAAGGTTACCATCCATTGGAGTAACAAAAACCTCGAAAATAGACTACCATCCATAATGACAATGGTATCATCCATTGGAGTAACAAAAATATCAACAACAGACTACCTTTCATAATGACAAGTCCGCAATCCACTGGAATAACAAAAATCTCGACAACACACTACCTTTCATAATGACATGGTTACAATCCAATGGAGTAACAAAAATCTCTACAATAGACTACCTTCCATAATGACAAGGCTACCATCCATTAGAGTAACAAAAAGCTGGAGAACACACTACCTTTCGTAATGACAAGGCTACCATCCATTGGAATAACAAAATTCTCGACAACATACTACCTTCCATAAGGACAAGGCTACCATCCATTGGAGTAACAAAAATCTCGACAACGAACTACCTTCCATAATGATAAGGCTACCATCCATTTGAGTAACAAAAATCTCGACAATAGACTACCTTCCATAATGACAAGGGTACCATACATTGGAGTAACAAAAATCTCGACAACAAACTACTTTCCATAATGACAAGGCTACCATCAATTGGAGTAACACAGATATCGACAACATACTACGTTCCATAATGACAAGGCTACCATCCATTGGAGTAACAAAAATCATAATGACAGACTACCTTCCATAATGAAAAGGCTACCATTCATTTGAGTAAAAAAAATCAAGACAACAGACTAGCTTCCATAATGACAAGGCTACCATCCATTGGAGTAACAAAAATATCAATAAGAGAATACCTTCCATAATGACAAGGCTACCATCCATTGGAGTAACAAAAATCTCGACAACAGACTACCTTCCATAATGACAAGGATACCATCGATTGGAATAACAAAGATATCGATAACATACTACCTTCCATAATGACAAGGCTACCATCCATTGGAGTAACAAAAATCACGACAACAAACTACCTTCCATAATGACAAGGCTACCGTCCATTGGAATAACAAAAATCTCGACAACTGCCTACCTTCCATAATGACAAGGCTACCATCCAATGGGGTAACAAAAATATCGACAACAGACTACCTTCCATAATGACAAGGCTACCATCCAGTAGAGTAACAAAAAGCTGGACAATAGACTACCTTCCATAATGATAAGGCTACCATCCATTGGAGTAACAAAGATATCGACAACATACTACCTTCCATAATGACAAGGCTACCATCCATTGGAGTAACAAAAATCTTGACAACTGACTACCTTCCATAATGACAAGGCTACCATCCAATGGAGTTACAAAAATATCGACAACAAACTACCTTCCATAATGACAAGGCTACCATCAATTAGAGTAACAAAAAGCTGGACAACACACTACCTTCCGTAATGACAAGGCTACCATCCATTGGAATAACAAAATTCTCGACAATAGACTACCTTCCATAATGACAAGGCTACCATCCATTGGAGTAACAAAAATCTCGACAATGGACTACCTTCCATAATGATAAAGCTACCATCCATTGGAGTAACAAAAATCTCGACAATAGACTACCTTCCATAATGACAAGAGTACCATCCATTGGAGTAACAAAAATCTCGACAACAAACTACTTTCCATAATGACAAGGCTACAATCCAATGGAGTAACAAAAATCTCGACAACAGACTACCTTCCATAATGACAAGTCTACCATCCATTGGAGTAACAAAAATCTGAACAACAGACTACCTTCCATAATGACAAGGCTAGCATTCATTGGAGTAAGAGAAATCACAACGACAGACTACCTTCCATAATGACAAGGCTACCATTAATTTGAGTTAAAAAAATCAGGACAACAGACTACCTTCCATAATGACAAGGCTAACATACATTGGAGTAACAAAAATATCAACAAGAGAATACCTTCCATAATGACAAGGCTACCATCCATTGGAGTAACAAAAATCTCGACAATAGACTACCTTCCATAATGACAAGGCTACCATCCATTGGAATAACAAAGATATCGACAACATACTACCTTCCATAATGACAAGGCTACCATCCATTGGAGTAAAAAAAATCAAGACAACAAACTACCTTCCATAATGACAAGGCTACCGTCCATTGGAATAACAAAAAACTCGACAACAGACTACCTTCCATAATGACAAGGCTACCATCCAATGGAGTAACAAAAATATCGACACCAGACTACCTTCCATAATGTCAAGGATACCATCCATTAGAGTAACAAAAAGCTGGACAATAGACTACTTTCCATAATGATAAGGCTACCATCCATTGGAGTAACAAAGATATCGACAACATACTACCTTCCATAATGACAAGGATACCATCCATTGGAGTAACAAAAATCTGAACAACAAACTACCTTCCATAATGACAAGGCTAGCACGCATTGGAGAAACAGAAATCACAACGACAGACTACCTTCCATAATGAAAAGGCTACCATTCATTTGAGTAAAAAAAATCAGGACAACAGACTACCTTCCATAATGACAAGGCTACCATACATTGGAGTAACAAAAATATCAACAAGAGAATACCTTCCATAATAACAAGGCTACCATCCATTGGAGTAACAAAAATCTCGACAACAGAATACCTTCCATAATGACAAGGCTACCATCCATTGGAATAACAAAGATATCGATAGCATACTACCTTCCATAATGACAAGGCTACATTCCATTAAAGTAACAAAAATCAAGACAACAAACTACCTTCCATAATGACAAGGCTACCGTCCATTGGAATAACAAAAATCTCGACAACAGACTACCTTCCATAATGACAAGGCTACCATCCAATGGAGTAACAAAAATATCGACAACAGACTACCTTCCATAATGACAAGGCTACCATCCATTAGAGTAACAAAAAGCTGGACAATAGACTACCTTCCATAATGATAAGGCTACCATCCATTGGAGTAACAAAGATATCGACAACATACTACCTTCCATAATGACAAGGCTACCATCCATTGGAGTAACAAAAATCACGACAACAGACTACCTTCCATAATGACAAGGTTACCATCCATTGGAGTAACAAAAACCTCGAAAATAGACTACCTTCCATAATGACAATGGTATCATCCATTGGAGTAACAACAATATCAACAACAGACTACCTTTCATAATGACAAGTCCGCAATCCATTGGAATAACAAAAATCTCGACAACACACTACCTTTCATAATGACATGGTTACAATCCAATGGAGTAACAAAAATCTCTAGAATAGACTACCTTTCATAATGACAAGGCTACCATCCATTGGAGTAACAGAAATGACAACGACAAACTACCTTCCATAATGACAAGGCTACCATCCATTGGAGTAACAAAAATATCAACAAGTGACTACCTTCCATAATGACAAGGCTACCATCCAATGGAGTAACAAAAATATTGAAAACATACTACCTTCCATAATGACAAGGCTACCATCCATTAGAGTAACAAAAATCTGAACAATATACTTCCTTCCATAATAACAAAGCTACCATCCATTGGAGTAACAAAGATATCGACAAAATACTACCTTCCGTAATGACAAGGCTACCATCCATTGGAGTAATTAAAATCAGGACAACAAATTACCTTCCATAATGACAAGGCTACCATCCAATGGAGTAACAAAAATATCGACAACAGACTACCTTCCATATTGACAAGGCTACCATCCATTGGAGTAACAAAAAGCTGGACAACAAACTACCTTCCATAATGATAAGGCTACCATCCATTGGAGTAACAAAGATATCGACAACATACTACCTTCCATAATGACAAGGCTACCATCCATTGGAGTAACAAAAACCTCAAAAATACACTACCTTCCATAATGACAAGGGTATCATCCATTGGAGTAACAAAAATCTGGACAATAGACTACCTTTCATAATGACAAGTCCGTAATCCATTGGAATAACAAAAATCTCGACAATAAACTACCTTTCATAATGACAAGGTTAAAATCCAATGGAGTAACAAAAATCTCGACAATAGACTACCTTCCATAATCACAAGTCTAACATCCATTGGAGTAACAAAAATCTGAACAACAAACTACCTTCCATAATGACAAGGCTACCATCCATTGGAGTAACAGAAATCACAACGACAGACTACCTTCCATAATGACAAGGCTACCATCCATTGGAGTAACAAAAATATCAACAAGAGACTACCTTCCATAATGACAAGGCTACCATCCGTTGGAGTAACAAAAATCTCGACAACAGACTACCTTCCATAATGACAAGGCTATCATCCATTGGAGTAACAAAGATGTCGACAACATACTACCTTCTAAAATGACAAGGCTACCATCCATTGGAGTAACAAAAATCACGACAACAAACTACCTTCCATAATGACAAGGCTACCATCCATTGGAATAACAAAAATCTCGAAAACAGACTACCTATCATAATGACAAGGCTACCATCCAATGGAGTAACAAAAATATCGATAACATACTACCTTCCATAATGAAAAGGCTACCATCCATTAGAGTAACAAAAATTTGAACAACAGACTACCTTCCATAATAACAAGGCTACCATCCATTGGAGTAACAAAGATATCGACAACATACTACCTTCCGTAATGACAAGGCTACCATCCATTGGAGTAACAAAAATCACGTCAACAAATTACCTTCCATAATGACAAGGCTACCATCCATTGGAATGAAAAAAATCTTGACAAAAGACTATCTTCCATAATGACGAGGCTACAATCCATTGGAGTAACAAAGATATCGACAACATACTAACTTCCATAATTACAAGGCTACAATCCATTAAAGTAACATAAATCACGACAACAAACTACCTTCCATAATGACAAGGCTACCATCCATTGGAATAACAAAATTCTAGACAACAGACTACCTTCCATAATGACAAGGCTACCATCCAATGGAGTAACAAAAATATCGACAACAGACTACCTTCCATAATGATAAGGCTACCATCCATTGGAGTAACAAAAATCTCGACAATAGACTACCTTCCATAATGACAAGGGTACAATCCATAGGAGTAACAAAAATCTCGACAACAGACTACTTTCCATGATGACAAGGTTACAATCCAATGGAGTAACAAAAATCTCGACAACAGACTACCTTCCATAATGACAAGTCTACCATCCATTGGAGTAACAAAAATTTGAACAACAGACTACCTTCCATAATTACAAGGCTAGCATCCATTGGAGTAACAGAAATCACAATGACAGACTACCTTCCATAATGACAAGGCTACCATTCATTTGAGTAAAAATAATTAGGACAACAGACTACCTTCCATAATGACAAGGCTACCATCCATTGGATTAACAAAAATATCAACAAGAGACTACCTTCCATAATGACAAGGCTACCATCCATTGGAGTAATAAAAATCTCGACAACATACTACCTTCCATAATGACAAGGCTACCATCCATTGGAATAACAAAGATATCGACAACATACTACCTTCCATAATGACAAGGCTACCATCCATTAGAGTAACAAAAATCACGACAACAAACTACCTTCCATAATTACGAGGCTACCGTCCATTGGAATAAATAAAATCTCGACAACAGACTACCTTCCATAATGACAAGGCTACCATCCATTAGAGTAACAAAAAGCTGGACAAAAGACTACCTTCCATAATGATAACGCTACCATCCATTGGAGTAACAAAGATATCGACAACATACTACCTTCCATAATGACAAGGCTACCATCCATTGGAGTAACAAAAATCACGACAACAAACTACCTTCCATAATGACAAGGCTACCATCCATTGGAATAACAAAAATCTCGATAACACACTACCTATCATAATGACAAGGCTACCATCCAATGGAGTAACAAAAATATCGACAATAGAGTACCTTCCATAATGACAAGGCTACCATCCATTAGAGTAACAAAAATCTGAATAACAAACTACCTTCTATAATGACAAGGCTACCATCCATTGGAGTGACAAAAATATCAACAAGAGACTACATTCCATAATGACAAGGCTCCCATCCAATGATGTAACAAAAATCTCGACAACATTCTACCTTCCGTAATGACAAGGCTACCATCCATTGGAGTAACAAAAATCACGACAACAAATTACCTCCCATAATGACAAGGCTACCATCCATTGGAATGAAAAAAATCTTGACAAAAGACTATCTTCCATAATGATGAGGCTACCATCCATTGGAGTAACAAAGATATTGACAACATACTAACTTCCATAATGACAAGGCTACAATCCATTAGAGTAACATAAATCACGACAACAAACTACCTTCCATAATGACAAGGCTACCATCCATTGGAATAACAAAATTCTCGACAACAGACTACCTTCCATAATGACAAGGCTACCATCCAATGGAGTAACAAAAATATCGACAACAGACTACCTTCCATAATGATAAGGCTACCATCCATTGGAGTAACAAATATCTCGACAATAGACTACCTTCCATAATGACAAGGGTACAAAACATAGGAGTAACAAAAATCTCGACAACAGACTACTTTCCTTGATGACAAGGCTACAATCCAATGGAGTAACAAAAATCTTGACAACAGACTACCTTCCATAATGACAAGTCTACCATCCATTGGAGTAACAAAAATCTGAACAACAGACTACCTTCCATAATTACAAGGCTAGCATCTGTTGGAGTAACATAAATCACAACGACAGACTACCTTCCATAATGACAAGGCTATCATTCATTTGAGTAAAAAAAATTAGGACAACAGACTACCTTCCATAATGACAAGGCTACCATCCATTGGAGTAACAAAAATATCAACAAGAGACTACCTTCCATAATGACAAGGCTACCATCCATTGGAGTAATAAAAATCTCGACAACATACTACCTTCCATAATGACAAGGCTACCATCCATTGGAGTAAGAAAAACCACGACAACAAACTACCTTCCATAATGACAAGGCTACCATCCATTAGAGTAACAAAAAGCTGGACAACAGACTACCTTCCATAATGATAAGGCTACCATCCATTGGAGTAACAAAGATATCGACAACATACTACCTTCCATAATGACAAGGCTACCAACCATTGGAATAACAAAAATCTCGATAACACACTACCTATCATAATGAAAAGGCTACCATCCAATGGAGTAACAAAAATATCGACAATAGAGTACCTTCCATAATGACAAGGCTACCATCCATTAGAGTAACAAAAATCTGAACAACAGACTACCTTCCATAATGACAAGGCTACCATCCATTGGAGTAACAAAGATATCGACAACATACTACCTTCTATAATGACAAGGCTACCATCCATTGGAGTAACAAAAATCACGACAACAAACTACCTTTCATAATGACAAGGTTACCATCCATTGGAATAACAAAAATCTCGACAACACACTACCTATCATAATGACAAGGCTACCATCCAATGGAGTAACAAAAATATTGACAACAGACTACCTTCCATAATGACAAGGCTACCATCCATTAGAGTAACAAAAATCTGAACAACAGACTACCTTCCATAATGACAAGGCTACCATCCACTGGAGTAACAAAAATATCAACAAGAGACTACCTTCCATAATGACAAGGATCCCATCCAATGGAGTAACAAAAATCTCGACAATAAACTACCTTCCATAATGACAAGGCTACCATCCATTGGAGTTTTAAAAATTTGGACAATAAACTACCTTCAAATAATGACAAGGCTACTATCCATTGGAGTAAAAAAAATCTCGACAACAGACTACCTTCCATAATGACAAGGGTATCATCCATGGGAGTAACGAAAATATCGACAACAGACTACCTTTCATAATGACAAGTCCACAATCCATTGGAATAACAAAAATCTCGACAACAGACAACCTTTCATAATGACAAGGCTACAATCACATGGAGTAACAAAAATCGCAACAATAGACAACCTTAGATAACGACAAGGCTAACATCCACTAGAATAACAAAAATCACGACAACAGAATACCTTCCATAATGAAAAGGCTACCATCCAATGGAGTAACAAAAATATCGACAACAGACTACCTTCCATAATGACAAGGATACCATCCATTAGAGTAACAAATAGCTGGACAACAAACTACCTTCCATAATGATAACGCTACCATCCATCGGAGTAACAAAAAGCTGGACAACAAACTACCTTCCATAATGACAAGGCTACCATCCATTGGAGTAAAAAAATTCACGACAACAGGATACCTTCCATAATGACAAGGCTACCATCCATTGGAGTAACAAAGATATCGACAACATACTACCTTCTTTAATGACAAGGCTACCATCCATTGGAGTAACAAAAATCACGACAACAAACTACCTTTCATAATGACAAGGTTACCATCCATTGGAATAATAAAAATCTCGACAACACACTACTTATCATAATGACAAGGCTAGCATCCAATGGAGTAACAAAAATATCTACAACAAACTACCTTCCATAATGACAAGGCTACCATCCATTAGAGTAACAAAAATCAGAACAACAGACTACCTTCCACAATGACAAGGCTACCATCCATTGGAGTAACAAAAATATCAACAAGAGACTACCTTCCATAATGACAAGGCTCCCATCCAATGGAGTAACAAAAATCTCGACAACAAACTACCTTCCATAATGACAAGGCTACCATCCATTGGAGTTTTAAAAATTTGGACAATAAACTACCTTCAAATAATGACAAGGCTACTATCCATTGGAGTAACAAAAATCTCGACAACAGACTACCTTCCATAATGACAAGGGTATCATCCATGGGAGTAAAGAAAATATCGACAACAGACTACCTTTCATAATGACAAGTCCATAATCCATTGGAATAACAAAAATCTCGACAACAGACAACCTTTCATAATGACAAGGCTACAATCACATGGAGTAACAAAAATCTCAACAATAGACTACCTTAGATAACGACAAGGCTACCATCCACTAGAATAACAAAAATCACGACAACAGACTACCTTCCATAATGAAAAGGCTACCATCCAATGGAGTAACAAAAATATCGACAACAGACTACCTTCCATAATGACAAGGATACCATCCATTAGAGTAACAAAAAGCTGGACAACAAACTACCTTCCATAATGATAACGCTACCATCCATCGGAGTAACAAAAAGCTGGACTACAAACTACCTTCCATAATGACAAGGCTACCATCCATTGGAGTAAAAAAAATCACGACAACAGGATACCTTCCATAATGACAAGGCTACCATCCATTGGAGTAACAAAGATATCGACAACATACTACCTTCTTTAATGACAAGGCTACCATCCATTGGAGTAACAAAAATCACGACAACAAACTACCTTTCATAATGACAAGGTTACCATCCATTGGAATAATAAAAATCTCGACAACACACTACCTATCATAATGACAAGGCTAGCATCCAATGGAGTAACAAAAATATCTACAACAAACTACCTTCCATAATGACAAGGCTACCATCCATTAGAGTAACAAAAATCAGAACAACAGACGACCTTCCACAATGACAAGGCTACCATCCATTGGAGTAACAAAAATATCAACAAGAGACTACCTTCCATAATGACAAGGCTCCCATCCAATGGAGTAACAAAAATCTCGACAACAAACTACCTTCCATAATGACAAGGCTACCATCCATTGGAGTTTTAAAAATTTGGACAATAAACTACCTTCAAATAATGACAAGGCTACTATCCATTGGAGTAACAAAAATCTCGACAACAGACTACCTTCCATAATGACAAGGGTATCATCCATGGGAGTAACGAAAATATTGACAACAGACTACCTTTCATAATGAAAAGTCCACAATCCATTGGAATAACAAAAATCTCGACAACAGACAACCTTTCATAATGACAAGGCTACAATCACATGGAGTAACAAAAATCTCAACAATAGACTACCTTAGATAACGACAAGGCTACCATCCACTAGAATAACAAAAATCACGACAACAGACTACCTTCCATAATGAAAAGGCTACCATCCAATGGAGTAACAAAAATATCGACAACAGACTACCTTCCATAATGACAAGGATACCATCCATTAGAGTAACAAAAAGCTGGACAACAAACTACCTTCCATAATGATAACGCTACCATCCATCGGAGTAACAAAAAGCTGGACAACAAACTACCTTCCATAATGACAAGGCTACCATCCATTGGAGTAAAAAAAATCACGACAACAGGATACCTTCCATAATGACAAGGCTACCATCCATTGGAGTAACAAAGATATCGACAACATACTACCTTCTTTAATGACAAGGCTACCATCCATTGGAGTAACAAAAATCATGACAACAAACTACCTTTCATAATGACAAGGTTACCATCCATTGGAATAATAAAAATCTCAACAACACACTACCTATCATAATGACAAGGCTAGCATCCAATGGAGTAACAAAAATATCTACAACAGACTACCCTCCATAATGACAAGGCTACCATCCATTAGAGTAACAATAATTAGAACAACAGACTACCTTCCACAATGACAAGGCTACCATCCATTGGAGTAACAAAAATATCAACAAGAGACTACCTTCCATAATGACAAGGCTCTCATCCAATGGAGTAACAAAAATCTCGACAACAAACTACCTTCCATAATGACAAGGCTACCATCCATTGGAGTTTTAAAAATTTGGACAATAAACTACCTTCAAATAATGACAAGGCTACTATCCATTGGAGTAACAAAAATCTCGACAATAGACTACCTTCCATAATGACAAGGGTATCATCCATGGGAGTAACGAAAATATTGACAACAGACTACCTTTCATAATGACAAGTCCACAATCCATTGGAATAACAAAAATATCGACAACAGACAACCTTTCATAATGACAAGGCTACAATCACATGGAGTAAAAAAAATGTCAACAATAGACTACCTTAGATAACGACAAGGCTACCATCCACTAGAATAACAAAAATCACGACAACAGACTACCTTCCATAATGAAAAGGCTACCATCCAATGGAGTAACAAAAATATCGACAACAGACTACCTTCCATAATGACAAGGATACCATCCATTAGAGTAACAAAAAGCTGGACAACAAACTACCTTCCATAATGATAACGCTACCATCCATCGGAGTAACAAAAAGCTGGACAACAAACTACCTTCCATAATGACAAGGCTACCATCCATTGGAGTAAAAAAAATCACGACAACAGGATACCTTCCATAATGACAAGGCTACCATCCATTGGAGTAACAAAGATATCGACAACATACTACCTTCTTTAATGACAAGGCTACCATCCATTGGAGTAACAAAAATCACGACAACAAACTACCTTTCATAATGACAAGGTTACCATCCATTGGAATAATAAAAATATCAACAACACACTACCTATCATAATGACAAGGCTAGCATCCAATGGAGTAACAAAAATATCTACAACAGACTACCTTCCATAATGACAAGGCTACCATCCATTAGAGTAACAATAATCAAAACAACAGACTACCTTCCACAATGACAAGGCTACCATCCATTGGAGTAACAAAAATATCAACAAGAGACTACCTTCCATAATGACAAGGCTCCCATCCAATGGAGTAACAAAAACCTCGACAACAAACTACCTTCCATAATGACAAGGCTACCATCCATTGGAGTTTTAAAAATTTGGACAATAAACTACCTTCAAATAATGACAAGGCTACTATCCATTGGAGTAACAAAAATCTCGACAACAGACTACCTTCCATAATGACAAGGGTATCATCCATGGGAGTAACGAAAATATCGACAACAGACTACCTTTCATAATGACAAGTCCACAATCCATTGGAATAACAAAAATCTCGACAACAGACAACCTTTCATAATGACAAGGCTACAATCACATGGAGTAAAAAAAATCTCAACAATAGACTACCTTAGATAACGACAAGGCTACCATCCACTAGAATAACAAAAATCACGACAACAGACTACCTTCCATAATGAAAAGGCTACCATCCAATGGAGTAACAAAAATATCGACAACAGACTACCTTCCATAATGACAAGGATACCATCCATTAGAGTAACAAAAAGCTGGACAACAAACTACCTTCCATAATGATAACGCTACCATCCATCGGAGTAACAAAAAGCTGGACAACAAACTACCTTCCATAATGACAAGGCTACCATCCATTGGAGTAAAAAAAATCACGACAACAGGATACCTTCCATAATGACAAGGCTACCATCCATTGGAGTAACAAAGATATCGACAACATACTACCTTCTTTAATGACAAGGCTACCATCCATTGGAGTAACAAAAATCACGACAACAAACTACCTTTCATAATGACAAGGTTACCATCCATTGGAATAATAAAAATGTCAACAACACACTACCTATCATAATGACAAGGCTAGCATCCAATGGAGTAACAAAAATATCTACAACAGACTACCTTCCATAATGACAAGGCTACCATCCATTAGAGTAACAATAATCAAAACAACAGACTACCTTCCACAATGACAAGGCTACCATCCATTGGAGTAACAAAAATATCAACAAGAGACTACCTTCCATAATGACAAGGCTCCCATCCAATGGAGTAACAAAAATCTCGACAACAAACTACCTTCCATAATGACAAGGCTACCATCCATTGGAGTTTTAAAAATTTGGACAATAAACTACCTTCAAATAATGACAAGGCTACTATCCATTGGAGTAACAAAAATCTCGACAACAGACTACCTTCCATAATGACAAGGGTATCATCCATGGGAGTAACGAAAATATCGACAACAGACTACCTTTCATAATGACAAGTCCACAATCCATTGGAATAACAAAAATCTCGACAACAGACAACCTTTCATAATGACAAGGCTACAATCACATGGAGTAAAAAAAATCTCAACAATAGACTACCTTAGATAATGACAGGGCTACCATCCACTAGAATAACAAAAATCACGACAACAGACTACCTTCCATAATGAAAAGGCTACCATCCAATGGAGTAACAAAAATATCGACAACAGACTACCTTCCATAATGACAAGGATACCATCCATTAGAGTAACAAAAAGCTGGACAACAAACTACCTTCCATAATGATAACGCTACCATCCATCGGAGTAACAAAAAGCTGGACAACAAACTACCTTCCATAATGACAAGGCTACCATCCATTGGAGTAAAAAAAATCACGACAACAGGATACCTTCCATAATGACAAGGCTACCATCCATTGGAGTAACAAAGATATCGACAACATACTACCTTCTTTAATGACAAGGCTACCATCCATTGGAGTAACAAAAATCACGACAACAAACTACCTTTCATAATGACAAGGTTACCATCCATTGGAATAATAAAAATGTCAACAACACACTACCTATCATAATGACAAGGCTAGCATCCAATGGAGTAACAAAAATATCTACAACAGACTACCTTCCATAATGACAAGGCTACCATCCATTAGAGTAACAATAATCAGAACAACAGACTACCTTCCACAATGACAAGGCTACCATCCATTGGAGTAACAAAAATATCAACAAGAGACTACCTTCCATAATGACAAGGCTCCCATCCATTGGAGTAACAAAAATCTCGACAACAAACTACCTTCCATAATGACAAGGGTATCATCCATGGGAGTAACGAAAATATTGACAACAGACTACCTTTCATAATGACAAGTCCACAATCCATTGGAATAACAAAAATCTCGACAACAGACAACCTTTCATAATGACAAGGCTACAATCACATGGAGTAAAAAAAATCTCAACAATAGACTACCTTAGATAACGACAAGGCTACCATCCACTAGAATAACAAAAATCACGACAACAGACTACCTTCCATAATGAAAAGGCTACCATCCAATGGAGTAACAAAAATATCGACAACAGACTACCTTCCATAATGACAAGGATACCATCCATTAGAGTAACAAAAAGCTGGACAACAAACTACCTTCCATAATGATAACGCTACTATCAAACGGAGTAACAAAAAGCTGGACAACAAACTACCTTCCATAATGTCAAGGCTACCATCCATTGGAGTAAAAAAAATCACGACAACAGGATACCTTCCATAATGACAAGGCTACCATCCATTGGAGTAACAAAGATATCGACAACATACTACCTTCTTTAATGACAAGGCTACCATCCATTGGAGTAACAAAAATCACGACAACAAACTACCTTTCATAATGACAAGGTTACCATCCATTGGAATAATAAAAATCTTGACAACACACTACCTATCATAATAACAAGGCTAGCATCCAATGGAGTAACAAAAATATCTACAACAAACTACCTTCCATAATGACAAGGCTACCATCCATTAGAGTAACAAAAATCAGAACAACAGACTACCTTCCACAATGACAAGGCTACCATCCATTGGAGTAACAAAAATATCAACAAGAGACTACCTTCCATAATGACAAGGCTCCCATCCAATGGAGTAACAAAAATTTCGACAATAGACTACCTTCCATAAGGACAAGGCTACCATCCATTGGAGTAACAGAAATCACAACGACAGACTACCTTCCATAATGACAAGGCTACCATCCATTGGAGTAACAAAAATATCAACAAGAGACTACCTTCCATAATGACAAGGCTACCATCCAATGGAGTAACAAAAATATTGAAAACATACTACCTTCCATAATGACAAGGCTACCATCCATTAGAGTAACAAAAATCTGAACAATAGACTTCCTTCCATAATAACAAAGCTACCATCCATTGGAGTAACAAAGATATCGACAAAATACTACCTTCCGTAATGACAAGGCTACCATCCATTGGAGTAATTAAAATCACGACAACAAATTACCTTCCATAATGACAAGGCTACCATCCATTGGAATAACAAAAATCTTGACAACAGACTACCTTCCATAATGACAAGGCTACCATCCAATGGAGTAACAAAAATATCGACAACAGACTACCTTCCATATTGACAAGGCTACCATCCATTAGAGTAACAAAAAGCTGGACAACAAACTACCTTCCATAATGATAAGGCTACCATCCATTGGAGTAACAAAGATATCGACAACATACTACCGTCCATAATGACAAGGCTACCATCCATTGGAGTAACAAAAATCACGACAACAGACTACCTTCCATAATGACAAGGTTACCATCCATTGGAGTAACAAAAACCTCGAAAATACACTACCTTCCATAATGACAAGGGTATCATCCATTGGAGTAACAAAAATCTCGACAATAGACTACCTTTCATAATGACAAGTCCGTAATCCATTGGAATAACAAAAATCTCGACAATAGACTACCTTTCATAATGACAAGGTTATAATCCAATGGAGTAACAAAAATCTCGACAATAGACTACCTTCCATAATCACAAGTCTAACATCCATTGGAGTAACAAAAATCTGAACAACAAACTACCTTCCATAATGACAAGGCTACCATCCATTGGAGTAACAGAAATCACAACGACAGACTACCTTCCATAATGACAAGGCTACCATCCATTGGAGTAACAAAAATATCAACAAGAGACTACCTTCCATAATGACAAGGCAACCATCCGTTGGAGTAACAAAAATCTCGACAACAGACTACCTTCCATAATGACAAGGCTATCATCCATTGGAGTAACAAAGATGTCGACAACATACTACCTTCTAAAATGACAAGGCTAACATCCATTGGAGTAACAAAAATCACGACAACAAACTACCTTCCATAATGACAAGGCTACCATCCATTGGAATAACAAAAATCTCGAAAACAGACTACCTATCATAATGACAAGGCTACCATCCAATGGAGTAACAAAAATATCGACAACATACTACCTTCCATAATGAAAAGGCTACCATCCATTAGAGTAACAAAAATTTGAACAACAGACTACCTTCCATAATAACAAGGCTACCATCCATTGGATTAACAAAGATATCGACAACATACTACCTTCCGTAATGACAAGGCTACCATCCATTGGAGTAACAAAAATCACGTCAACAAATTACCTTCCATAATGACAAGGCTACCATCCATTCGAATGAAAAAAATCTTGTCAAAAGACTATCTTCCATAATGACGAGGCTACCATCCATTGGAGTAACAAAGATATCGACAACATACTAACTTCCATAATTACAAGGCTACAATCCATTAAAGTAACATAAATCACGACAACAAACTACCTTCCATAATGACGAGGCTACCATCCATTGGAATAACAAAATTCTAGACAACAGACTACCTTCCATAATGACAAGGCTACCATCCAATGGAGTAACAAAAATATCGACAACAGACTACCTTCCATAATGATAAGGCTACCATCCATTGGAGTAACAAAAATCTCGACAATAGACTACCTTCCATAATGACAAGGGTACAATCCATAGGAGTAACAAAAATCTCGACAACAGACTACTTTCCATGATGACAAGGCTACAATCCAATGGAGTAACAAAAATCTCGACAACAGACTACCTTCCATAATGACAAGTCTACCATCCATTGGAGTAACAAAAATTTGAACAACAGACTACCTTCCATAATTACAAGGCTAGCATCCATTGGAGTAACAGAAATCACAATGACAGACTACCTTCCATAATGACAAGGCTACCATTAATTTGAGTAAAAAAAATTAGGACAACAGACTACCTTCCATAATGACAAGGCAACCATCCATTGGATTAACAAAAATATCAACAAGAGACTACCTTCCATAATGACAAGGCTACCATCCATTGGAGTAATAAAAATCTCGACAACATACTACCTTCCATAATGACAAGGCTACCATCCATTGGAATAACAAAGATATCGACAACATACTACCTTCCATAATGACAAGGCTACCATTCATTGGAGTAACAAAAATCACGAAAACAAACTACCTTCCATAAATACAAGGCTACCGTCCATTGGAATAACAAAAATCTCGACAACAGACTACCTTCCATAATGACAAGGCTACCATCCATTAGAGTAACAAAAAGCTGGACAACAGACTACCTTCCGTAATGATAATGCTACCATCCATTGGAGTAACAAAGATATCGACAACATACTACCTTCCATAATGACAAGGCTACCATCTATTGGAGTAACAAAATTCACGACAACAAACTACCTTCCATAATGACAAGGCTACCATCCATTGGAATAACAAAAATCTCAATAACACACTACCTATCATAATGACAAGGCTACCATCCAATGGAGTAACAAAAATATCGACAATAGAGTACCTTCCATAATGACAAGGCTACCATCCATTAGAGTAACAAAAATCTGAACAACAGACTACCTTCCATAATGACAAGGCTACCATCCATTGGAGTGACAAAAATATCAACAAGAGACTACCTTCCATAATGACAAGGCTCCCATCCAATGGAGTAACAAAAATCTCGACAACATACTACCTTCCGTAATGACAAGGCTACCATCCATTGGAGTAACAAAAATCACGACAACAAATTACCTCCCATAATGACAAGGCTACCATCCATTGGAATGAAAAAAATCTTGACAAAAGACTATCTTCCATAAAGATGAGGCTACCATCCATTGGAGTAACAAAGATATTGACAACATACTAACTTCCATAATGACAAGGCTACAATCCATTAGAGTAACATAAATCACGACAACAAACTACCTTCCATAATGACAAGGCTACCATCCATTGGAATAACAAAATTCTCGACAACAGACTACCTTCCATAATGACAAGGCTACCATCCAATGGAGTAACAAAAATATCGACAACAGACTACCTTCCATAATGATAAGGCTACCATCCATTGGAGTAACAAATATCTCGACAATAGACTACCTTCCATAATGACAAGGGTACAAAACATAGGAGTAACAAAAATCTCGACAACAGACTACTTTCCATGATGACAAGGCTACAATCCAATGGAGTAACAAAAATCTCGACCACAGACTACCTTCCATAATGACAAGTCTACCATCCATTGGAGTAACAAAAATTTGAACAACAGACTACCTTCCATAATTACAAGGCTAGCATCCATTGGAGTAACAGAAATCACAATGACAGACTACCTTCCATAATGACAAGGCTACCATTAATTTGAGTAAAAAAAATTAGGACAACAGACTACCTTCCATAATGACAAGGCAACCATCCATTGGATTAACAAAAATATCAACAAGAGACTACCTTCCATAATGACAAGGCTACCATCCATTGGAGTAATAAAAATCTCGACAACATACTACCTTCCATAATGACAAGGCTACCATCCATTGGAATAACAAAGATATCGACAACATACTACCTTCCATAATGACAAGGCTACCATTCATTGGAGTAACAAAAATCACGAAAACAAACTACCTTCCATAAATACAAGGCTACCGTCCATTGGAATAACAAAAATCTCGACAACAGACTACCTTCCATAATGACAAGGCTACCATCCATTAGAGTAACAAAAAGCTGGACAACAGACTACCTTCCGTAATGATAATGCTACCATCCATTGGAGTAACAAAGATATCGACAACATACTACCTTCCATAATGACAAGGCTACCATCTATTGGAGTAACAAAATTCACGACAACAAACTACCTTCCATAATGACAAGGCTACCATCCATTGGAATAACAAAAATCTCAATAACACACTACCTATCATAATGACAAGGCTACCATCCAATGGAGTAACAAAAATATCGACAATAGAGTACCTTCCATAATGACAAGGCTACCATCCATTAGAGTAACAAAAATCTGAACAACAGACTACCTTCCATAATGACAAGGCTATCATCCATTGGAGTGACAAAAATATCAACAAGAGACTACCTTCCATAATGACAAGGCTCCCATCCAATGGAGTAACAAAAATCTCGACAACATACTACCTTCCGTAATGACAAGGCTACCATCCATTGGAGTAACAAAAATCACGACAACAAATTACCTCCCATAATGACAAGGCTACCATCCATTGGAATGAAAAAAATCTTGACAAAAGACTATCTTCCATAAAGATGAGGCTACCATCCATTGGAGTAACAAAGATATTGACAACATACTAACTTCCATAATGACAAGGCTACAATCCATTAGAGTAACATAAATCACGACAACAAACTACCTTCCATAATGACAAGGCTACCATCCATTGGAATAACAAAATTCTCGACAACAGACTACCTTCCATAATGACAAGGCTACCATCCAATGGAGTAACAAAAATATCGACAACAGACTACCTTCCATAATGATAAGGCTACCATCCATTGGAGTAACAAATATCTCGACAATAGACTACCTTCCATAATGACAAGGGTACAAAACATAGGAGTAACAAAAATCTCGACAACAGACTACTTTCCATGATGACAAGGCTACAATCCAATGGAGTAACAAAAATCTCGACCACAGACTACCTTCCATAATGACAAGTCTACCATCCATTGGAGTAACAAAAATCTGAACAACAGACTACCTTCCATAATTACAAGGCTAGCATCCATTGGAGTAACATAAATCACAACGACAGACTACCTTCCATAATGACAAGGCTATCATTCATTTGAGTAAAAAAAATTAGGACAACAGACTACCTTCCATAATGACAAGGCTACCATCCATTGGAGTAAGAAAAATATCAACAAGAGACTACCTTCCATAATGACAAGGCTACCATCCATTGGAGTAATAAAAATCTCGACAACATAATTCCTTCCATAATGACAAGGCTACCATCCATTGGAATAACAAAGATATCGACAACATACTACCTTCCATAATGACAAGGATACCATCCATTGGAGTATGAAAAATCACGACAACAAACTACCTTCCATAATGACAAGGCTACCATCCATTAGAGTAACAAAGATATCGACAACATACTACCTTCCATAATGACAAGGCTACCAACCATTGGAATAACAAAAATCTCGATAACACACTACCTATTATAATGACAAGGCTACAATCCAATGGAGTAACAAAAATATCGACAATAGAGTACCTTCCATAATGACAAGGCTACCATCCATTAGAGTAACAAAAATCTGAACAACTGACTACCTTCCATAATGACAAGGCTACCATCCACTGGAGTAACAAAAATATCAACAAGAGACTACCTTCCATAATGACAAGGCTCCCATCCAATGGAGTAACAAAAATCTCGACAACAGACTACCTTCCATAATGACTAGGCTACCATCCATTGGAGTATTAAAAATTTGGACAACAGACTACCTTCAAATAATGACAAGGCTACCATCCATTGGAGTACCAAAAATCTCGACAACAGACTACCTTCCATAATGACACGGGTATCATCCATGGGAGTAACAAAAATCTCGACAACAGACTACCTTTCATAATGACAAGGCTACAATCCAACGGAGTAACAAAAATCTCGACAATAGACTACCTTCCATAATGACAAGTCTACCATCCATTGGAGTAACAAAAATCTGAACAACATACTACCTTCCATAATGACAAGGCTACCATCCATTGGAGTAAATGAAATAACAACGGCAGACTACCTTCCATAATGACAAGGCTACCATCCATTGGAGTAACAAAAATATCAATAAGAGACTACCTTCTATAATGACAAGGC
Organism: Vicia faba; assembly: GCA_948472305.1. Taxonomy (NCBI): domain Eukaryota; kingdom Viridiplantae; phylum Streptophyta; class Magnoliopsida; order Fabales; family Fabaceae; genus Vicia; species Vicia faba. The sequence goes on from OX451741.1 coordinate 613,895,703, forward strand.
TACCATCCATTGGAGTAACAAAAAGCTGGACAACAGACTACCTTCCATAATGATAAGGCTACCATCCATCGGAGTAACAGAGATATCGACAACATACTACCTTCCATAATGACAAGGCTACCATCCATTGGAGTAACAAAAATCACGACAACAGACTACCTTCCATAATGACAAGGCTACCATCCATTGGAGTAACAAAGATATCGACAACATACTACCTTCTATAATGACAAGGCTAACATCCATTGGAGTAACAAAAATCACGACAACAAACTACCTTTCATAATGACAAGGTTACCATCCATTGGAATATCAAAAATCTCGACAACACACTACCTATCATAATGACAAGGCTACCATCCAATGGAGTAACAAAAATATCGACAACAGACTACCTTCCATAATGACAAGGCTACCATCCATTAGAGTAACAAAAATCTGAACAACATACTACCTTCCATAATGACAAGGCTACCATCCACTGGAGTAACAAAAATATCAACAAGAGACTACCTTCCATAATGACAAGGCTACCATCCATTAGAGTAACAAAAATCTGAACAACATACTACCTTCCATAATGACAAGGCTACCATCCACTGGAGTAACAAAAATATCAACAAGAGACTACCTTCCATAATGACAAGGCTCCCATCCAATGGAGTAACAAAAATCTCGACAACAGACTACCTTCCATAATGACAAGGCTACCATCCATTGGAGTTTTAAAAATTTGGACAATAAACTACCTTCAAATAATGACAAGGCTACTATCCATTGGAGTAACAAAAATCTCGACAACAGACTACCTTCCATAATGACAAGGGTATCATCCATAGGAGTCACGAAAATATCGACAACAGACTACCTTTCATAATTACAAGGCTACCATCCATTAGAGTAACAAAAATCTGAATAATAGACTTCCTTCCATAATAACAAAGCTACCATCCATTGGAGTAACAAAGATATCGACAAAATACTACCTTCCGTAATGACAAGGCTACCATCCATTGGAGTAATTAAAATCACGACAACAAATTACCTTCCATAATGACAAGGCTACCATCCATTGGAATAACAAAAATCTTGACAACAGACTACCTTCCATAATGACAAGGATACCATCCATTAGTGTAACAAAAAGCTGGACAACAAACTCCCTTCCATAATGATAACGCTACCATCCATCGGAGTAACAAAAAGCTGGACAACAAACTACCTTCCATAATGACAAGGCTACCATCCATTGGAGTAAAAAAAATCACGACAACAGGCTACCTTCCATAATGACAAGGCTACCATCCATTGGAGTAACAAAGATATCAACAACATACTACCTTCTATAATGACAAGGCTACCATCCATTGGAGTAACAAAAATCACGACAACAAACTACCTTTCATAATGACAAGGTTACCATACATTGGAATAATAAAAATCTCGACAACACACTACCTATCATAATGACAAGGCTAGCATCCAATGGAGTAACAAAAATATCAACAACAGACTACCTTCCATAATGACAAGGCTACCATCATTAGAGTAACAAAAATCTGAACAACAGACTACCTTCCACAATGACAAGGCTACCATCCATTGGAGTAACAAAAATATCAACAAGAGACTACCTTCCATAATGACAAGGCTCCCATCCAATGGAGTAACAAAAATCTCGACAACAGACTACCTTCCATAAGGACTAGGCTACCATCCATTAGAGTAAAAAAAATCTAAACAACAGACTACCTTCCATAATGACAAGGCTACCATCCATTGGAGTAACAAAAATATCAACAAGCGACTACCTTCCATAATGACAAGGCTACCATCCAATGGAGTAACAAAAATCTCGACAACAGACTACCTTCTATAATGACTAGGCTACCATCCATTGGAGTATTAAAAATTTGGACAATAGACTACCGTCAAATAATGACAAGGCTACCATCCATTGGAGTAACAAAAATCTCAACAACAGACTACCTTCCATAATGACAAGGGTATCATCCATGGGAGTAACAAAAATATCGACAACAGACTACCTTTCATAATTACAAGGCTACAATCCAATGGAGTAACAAAAATCTCAACAATAGACTACCTTCCATAATGACAAGTCTACCATCCATTGGAGTAACAGAAATCACAACGACAGACTACTTTCCATAATGACAAGGCTACCATCCTTTGGAGTAACAGAAATCACAAGGACAGACTACCTTCCATAATGACAAGCCTACCATCCATTGGAGTAACAAAAATATCAAGAAGAGACTACCTTCCATAATGACAAGGCTACCATCCATTGGAGTAACAAAAATCTCGACAATAGACTACCTTCCATAATGACAAGGCTACCATCCATTGGAATAACAAAGATATCGACAACAAACTACCTTCCATAATGACAAGGCTACCATCCATTAGAGTAACAAAAATCACAACAACAAACTACCTTCGATAACGATAAGGCTACCATCCATTGGAATAACAAAAATCACGAAAACAGACTACCTTCCATAATGAAAAGGCTACCATACAATGGAGTAACGAAAATATCGACAACAGACTACCTTCCATAATAACAAGGATACCATCCATTAGAGTAACAAAAAGCTTGACAACAAACTACCTTCCATAATGATAAGGCTACCATCCATCGAAGTAACAAAAAGTTGGACAACAAACTACCTTCCATAATGACAAGGCTACCATCCATTGGAGTAAAATAAATCACGACAACGGGCTACCTTCCATAATGACAAGGCTACCATCCATTGGAGTACCAAAGATATCGACAACATACTACCTTCTATAATGACAAGGCTACCATCCATTGGAGTAACAAAAATCACGACAACAAACTACCTTTCATAATGACAAGGTTACCATCCATTGGAATAACAAAAATCTCAATAACACACTACCTATCATAATGACAAGGCTACCATCCATTAGAGTAACAAAAATCTGAACAACAGACTACCTTCCACAATGACAAGGCTACCATCCATTGGAGTAACAAAAATATCAACAAGAGACTACTTTCCATAATGACAAGGCTCCCATCCAATGGAGTAACAAAAATCTCGACAACAGACTACCTTCCATAATGACAAGGCTACCATCCATTGGAGTAACAAAAATATCAACAAGCGACTACCTTCCATAATGACAAGGCTACCATCCAATGGAGTAACAAAAATCTCGACAACAGACTACCTTCTATAATGAATAGGCTACCATCCATTGGAGTATTAAAAATTTGGACAACAGACTACCTTCAAATAATGACAAGGCTACCATCCATTGGAGTAACAAAAATCTCGACAACAGACTACCTTTCATAATGACAAGTCCACAATCCATTGGAATAACAAAAATCTCGACAACAGACTACCTTTCATAATTACAAGGCTACAATCCAATGGAGTAACAAAAATCTCGACAATAGACTACCTTCCATATTGACAAGTCTACAATCCATTGGAGTAACAGAAATCACAACGACAGACTACTTTCCATAATGACAAGGCTACCATCCATTGGAGTAACAGAAATCACAACGACAGACTACCTTCCATAATGACAAGCCTACCATCCATTGGAGTAACAAAAATATCAACAAGAAACTACCTTCCATAATGACAAGGCTACCATCCATTGGAGTAACAAAAATCACAACAACAGGCTACCTTCCATAATGACAAGACTGACATCCATTGGAGTAAGAAATATATCGACAACATACTAACTTCCATAATGACAAGGCTACCATCCATTGGAGTAACAAAAATAACGACAACAAACTACCTTCGATAACGACAAGGCTACCATCCATTTGAATAACAAAAATCACGACAACAGACTACCTTCCATAATGAAAAGGCTACCATCCAATGGAGTAACAAAAATATCGACAACAGATTACCTTCCATAATGACAAGGCTACCATCCTTTAGAGTAACAAAAAGCTGGACAACAAACTACATTCCATAATGATAAGGCTACCATCCATTGGAGTAACAAAAAGGTGGACAACAAACTACCTTCCATAATGACAAGGCTACCATCCATTGGAGTAACAAAAATCACAACAACAGGCTACCTTCCATAATGACAAGACTAACATCCACTGGAGTAACAAAGATATCAAAAACATACTACCTTCCATAATGACAAGGCTACCATCCAATGGAGTAACAAAAAATCGACAACAAACTACCTTCCAAAATGACAAGGCTACCATCCAATGGAGTAACAAAAATCTCGACAACAGACTACCTTCCATAATGACTAGGCTACCATCCATTAGATATTAAAAATTTGGAAAACAAACTACCTTTAAATAATGACAAGGCTACCATCCATTGGAGTAACAAAAATCTCGACAACCTTCCATAATGACAAGGGTATCATCCATGGGAGTAACAAAAATCTCGACAATAGACAACCTTTCATAATGACAAGGCTACAATCCAATGGAGTAACAAAAATCTCGACAATAGACTACCTTCCATAATGACAAGTCTACCATCCATTGGAGTAACAAAAATCTGAACAATAGAATACCTTCCATAATGACAAGGCTACCATCCATTGGAGTAACATAAATCACAAAGACAGACAACCTTCCAGAATGACAAGGCTACCATCCATTGGAGTAACAAAAATATCAACAAGAGACTACCTTCCATAATGACAAGGCTACCATCCATTGGAGTAACAAAAATCTCGACAACAGACTACCTTCCATAATGACAAGGCTACCATCCATTGGAATAACAAAAATCTCGACAACAGACTACCTTCCATAATGACAAGGCTACCATCCATTGGAGTAACATAAATCACAAAGACAGACAACCTTCCAGAATGACAAGGCTACCATCCATTGGAGTAACAAAAATATCAACAAGAGACTACCTTCCATAATGACAAGGCTACCATCCATTGGAGTAACAAAAATCTCGACAACAGACTACCTTCCATAATGACAAGGCTACCATCCATTGGAATAACAAAAATCTCGACAACAGACTACCTTCCATAATGACAAGGCTACCATCCAATGGAGTAACAAAAATATCGACAACAGACTACCTTCCATAATGACAAGGCTACCATCCATTAGAGTAACAAAAAGTTGGACAACAGACTACCTTCCATAATGATAAGGCTACCATCCATTTGAGTAACAAAGATATCGACAACATACTACCTTCCATAATGACAAGGCTACCATCCATTGGAGTAAAAAAAATCACGACAACAGGCTACCTTCCATAATGTCAAGGCTACCATCCATTGGAGTAACAAAGATATCGACAACATACTACCTTATATAATGACAAGGCTACCATCCATTGGAGTAACAAAAATCACGACAACAAACTACCTTTCATAATGACAAGGTTACCATCCATTGGAATAATAAAAATCTCGACAACACACTACCTATCATAATGACAAGGCTAGTATCCAATGGAGTAACAAAAATATCTACAATAGACTACCTTCCATAATGACAAGGCTACCATCCATTAGAGTAACAAAAATCTGAACAACAGACTACCTTCCACAATGACAAGGCTACCATCCATTGGAGTAACAAAAATATCAACAAGAGACTACCTTTCATAATGACAAGGCTCCCATCCAATGGAGTAACAAAAATCTCGACAACAGACTACCTTCCATAATGAATAGGCTACCATCCATTAGAGTAAAAAAAATCTAAACAACAGACTACCTTCCATAATGACAAGGCAACCATCCATTGGAGTAACAAAAATATCACCAAGTCACTACCTTCCATAATGACAAGGCTACCATCCAATGGAGTAACAAAAATCTCGACAACAGACTACCTTCTATAATGACTAGGCTACCATCCATTGGAGTATTAAAAATTTGGACAACAGACTACCTTCAAATAATGACAAGGCTACCATCCATTGGAGTAACAAAAATCTCAACAACAGAATACCTTCCATAATGACAAGGGTATCATCCATGGGAGTAACAAAAATATCGACAACAGACTACCTTTCATAATGACAAGTCCACAATCCATTGGAATAACAAAAATCTCAACAACAGACTACCTTTCATAATTACAAGGCTACAATCCAATGGAGTAACAAAAATCTCGACAATAGACTACCTTCTATAATGACAAGTCTACCATCCATTGGAGTAACAGAAATCACAACGACAGACTACCTTCCATAATGACAAGCCTACCATCCATTGGAGTAACAAAAATATCAAGAAGAGACTACCTTCCATAATGACAAGGCTACCATCCATTGGGGTAACAAAAATCTCGACAACAGACTACCTTCCATAATAACAAGGCTACCATCCATTGGAATAACAAAGATATCGACAACAAACTACCTTCCATAATGACAAGGCTACCATCCATTAGAGTAACAAAAATCACGACAACAAACTACCTTCGATAACGACAAGGCTACCATCCATTGGAATAACAAAAATCACGACAACAGACTACCTTCCATAATGAAAAGGCTACCATCCAATGGAGTAACAAAAATATCGACAACAGACTACCTTCCATAATAACAAGGATACCATCCATTAGAGTAACAAAAAGCTTGACAACAAACTACCTTCCATAATGATAAGGCTACCATCCATCGGAGTAACAAAAAGCTGGACAACAAACTACCTTCCATAATGACAAGGCTATCATCCATTGGAGTAAAATAAATCACGACAATAGGCTACCTTCCATAATGACAAGGCTACCATCCATTGGAGTAACAAAGATATCGACAACATACTACCTTCTATAATGACAAGGCTACCATCAATTGGAGTAACAAAAATCACGACAACAAACTACCTTACATAATGAAAAGGTTACCTTCCATTGGAATAACAAAAATCTCGACAACACAATACCTATCATAATGACAAGGCTATCATCCAAAGGAGTAACAAAAATATCTACAACAGACTACCTTCCATAGTGACAAGGCTACCATCCATTAGAGTAACAAAAATCTGAACAACAAACTACCTTCCACAATGACAAGGCTACCATCCATTGGAGTAACAAAAATATCAACAAGAGACTACCTTCCATAATGACAAGGCTCCCATCCAATGGAGTAACAAAAATCTCGACAACAGACTACCTTCCATAATGACTAGGCTACCATCCATTAGAGTAAAAAAAATCTAAACAACAGACTACCTTCCATAATGACTAGGCTACCATCCATTGGAGTAACAAAAATATCAACAAGCGACTACCTTCCATAATGACAAGGCTACCATCCAATGGAGTAACAAAAATCTCGACAACAGACTACCTTCTATAATGACTAGGCTACCATCCATTGGAGTATTTAAAAATTTGGACAACATACTACCTTCAAATAATGACAAGGCTACCATCCATTGGAGTAACAAAAATCTCGACAACAGACTACCATTCATAATGACAAGGGTATCATCCATGGGAGTAACAAAAATATCGACAACAGACTACCTTTCATAATGACAAGTCCACAATCCATTGGAATAACAAAAATCTCGACAACAGACTACCTTTCATAATTACAAGGCTACAATCCAATGGAGTAACAAAAATCTCGACAATAGACTACCTTCCATAATGACAAGTCTACCATCCATTGGAGTAACAGAAATCACAACGACAGACTACTTTCCATAATGACAAGGCTACCATCCATTGGAGTAACAGAAATCACAACGACAGACTACCTTCCATAATGACAAGCCTACCATCCATTGGAGTAACAAAAATATCAACAAGAGACTACCTTCCATAATGACAAGGCTATCATCCATTGGAGTAACAAAAATCACAACAACAGGCTACCTTCCATAATGACAAGACTAACATCCATTGGAGTAACAAATATATCGACAACATACTACCTTCCGTAATGACAAGGCTACCATCCATTGGAGTATCAAAAAATAACGACAACAAACTACCTTCGATAACGACAAGGCTACCATCCATTGGAATAACAAAAATCACGACAACAGACTACCTTCCATAATGAAAAGGCTACCATCCAATGGAGTAACAAAAATATCGACAACAGATTACCTTCCATAATGACAAGGCTACCATCCATTAGAGTAACAAAAAGCTGGACAACAAACTACATTCCATAATGATAAGGCTACCATCCATTGGAGTAACAAAAAGCTGGACAACAAACTACCTTCCATAATGACAAGGCTACCATCCATTGGAGTAACAAAAATCACAACAACAGGCTACCTTCCATAATGACAAGACTAACATCCATTGTAGTAACAAAGATATCGAAAACATACTACCTTCCATAATGACAAGGCTACCATCCAATGGAGTAACATAAAATCGACAACAAACTACCTTCCAAAATGACAAGGCTACCATCCAATGGAGTAACAAAAATCTCGACAACAGACTACCTTCCATAATGACTAGGCTACCATCCATTAGAGTATTAAAAATTTGGACAACAGACTACCTTTAAATAATGACAAGGCTACCATCCATTGGAGTAACAAAAATCTCGACAACAAACTACCTTCCATAATGACAAGGGTATCATCCATGGGAGTAACAAAAATCTCGACAATAGACAACCTTTCATAATGACAAGGCTACAATCCAATGGAGTAACAAAAATCTCGACAATAGACTACCTTCCATAATGACAAGTCTACCATCCATTGGAGTAACAAAAATCTGAACAATAGAATACCTTCCATAATGACAAAGCTACCATCCATTGGAGTAACATAAATCAAAAAGGCAGACAACCTTCCAGAATGACAAGGCTACCATCCATTGGAGTAACAAAAATATCAACAAGAGACTACCTTCCATAATGACAAGGCTACCATCCATTGGAGTAACAAAAATCTCGACAATAGACTACCTTCCATAATGATAAGGCTACCATCCATTGGAGTAACAAAGATATCGACAACATACTAGCTTCCATAATGACAAGGCTACCATCCATTGGAGTAACAAAAATCATGACAAAAGACTACCTTCCATAATGACAATGCTACCATCCATTGGAGTAACAAAGATATCGATAACATACTACCTTCTATAATGACAAGGCTACCATCCATTGGAGTAACAAAAATCACGACAACAAACTACCTTTCATAATGACAAGGTTACCATCCATTGGAATAACAAAAATATCGACAACACACTACATATCATAATGACAAGGCTACCATCCAATGGAGTAACAAAAATATCGACAACGAACTACCTTCCATAATGACAAGGCTACCATCTATTAGAGTAACAAAAATCTGAACAACAAACTACCTTCCATAATGACAAGGCTACCATCCATTGGAGTAAAAAAAATATCAATAAGAGACTACCTTCCATAATGACAAGGCTCCTATCCAATGGAGTAACAAAAATATTGACAACAGACTACCTTCCATAATGACTAGGCTACCATCCATTAGAGTAAAAAAAACTGGACAACAGACTAACTTCAATAATGACAAGGCTACCATCCATTGGAGTAACAAAAATATCAACAAGCGACTACCTTCCATAATGACAAGGCTACCATCCATTTGAGTAACAAAAATCTCGACAACAGACTACCTTCCATAATGACAAGGGTGTCATCCATGGGAGTAACAAAAGTATCGACAACAAACTACCTTTCATAATGACAAGTCCACAATCCATTGGAATAACAAAAATCTCGACAACAGACTACCTTTCATAATGACAATGCTACAATCCAATGGAGTAACAAAAATCTCGACAATAGACTACCTTCCATAATTATAAGTCTACCATCCATTGGAGTAACAAAAATATCAACAAGAGACTACCTTCCATATTGACAAGGCTACCATCCATTGGAGTAACAAAGATATCGACAACATACTACCTTCCATAATGACAAGGCTACCATCCATTGGAGTAACAAAAATCACGACAACAAACTACCTTCGATAACGACAAGGCTACCATCCATTGGAATAACAAAAATCACAACAACAGGCTACCTTCCATAATGACAAGGCTACCATCCATTGGAGTAACAAAGATATCGACAACATACTACCTTCCATAATGACAAGGCTACCATCCATTGGAGTAAGAAAAATCACGACAACAAACTACCTTCCATAATGACAAGGCTACCATCCATTGGAATAACAAAAATCTCGACAACACACTACCTATCATAATGACAAGGCTACCATCCAATGGAGTAACAAAAATATCGACAATAGACTACATTCCATAATGACAAGGCTACCATCCAATAGAGTTACAAAAATCTGAACAACAGACTACCTTCCATAATGACAAGGCTACCATCCATTGGAGTAACAAAGATATCGACAACATACTACCTTCCATAATGACAAGGCTACCATCCATTAGAGTAACAAAAATCACGACAAAAAACTACCTTCGATAACGACAAGGCTACCATCCATTGGAATAACAAAAATCACGACAACAGACTACCTTTCATAATGACAAGGCTACAATCCAATGGAGTAACAAAAATCTCGACAATAGACTACCTTCCATAATGACAAGTCTACCAACCATTGGAGTAACAAAACTCTGAACAATAAACTACCTTCCATAATGAAGAGGCTACCATCCATTGGAGTAATATATATCACAAAGACAGACTACCTTCCATAATGAAAAGGCTACCATCCATTGGAGTAACAAAAATATCAACAAGAGACTACCTTCCATAATGACAAGGCTACAATCCATTAGGGTAACAAAAATCTCGACAACAGACTACCCTCCATAATGACAATGCTACCATCCATTGGAATAACAATGATATCGACAAATACTACCTTCTATAATCACAAGGCTACTGTCCATTGGAATAACAAAAATCTCAACAACAGACTACCTTCCATAATGACAAGGCTATCATCCAATGGAGTAACAAAAATATCGACAACACACTACCTTCCATAATGACAAGGCTACCATCCATTAGAGTAACAAAAAGCTGGACAACAGACTACCTTCCATAATGACAAGGCTACCATCCATGGTAGGTACAAAGATATCGACAACATACTAGCTTCCATAATGACAAGGCTACCATTCTTTGGAGTAACAAAAATCACGGCAATAGAATACCTTCCCTAATGACAAGGCTACCATCCATTGGAGTAACAAAGATATCGATAACATACTACCTTCTATAATGACAAGGCTACCATCCATTGGATTAACAAATATCACGACAACAAACTACCTTTCATAATGACAAGGTTACCATCCATTGGAATAACAAAAATCTCGACAACACACTACCTATCATAATGACAAGGCTACCATCCAATGGAGTAACAAAAATATGAACAACAGACTACCTTCCATAATGACAAGGCTACCATCCATTAGAGTAACAAAAATCTGAACAAGAGACTACCTTCCATAATGACAAAGCTACCATCCATTGGAGTAACAAAAATATCAACAAGAGACTACCTTCCATAATGACAACGCTCCCATCCAATGGAGTAACAAAAATCTCGACAACAGGCTACCTCCCATAATGACTAGGCTACCATCCATTAGAGTAAAAAAAATATGGACAACAAACTACCTTCCATAATCACAAGGCTATCATCCATTGGAGTAACAATAATATCAACAAGCGACTACCTTCCATAATGACAAGGCTACCATCCAATTGAGTAACAAAAATCTCAACAACAGACTACCTTCTATAATGACTAGGCTACCATCCATTGGATTATTAAAAATTTGGACAACAGACTACCTTCAAATAATGATAAGGCTACCATCCATTGGAGTAACAAAAATCTCGACAACAGACTACCTTCCATAATGACAAGCGTATCATCCATGGGAGTAACAAAAATATCGACAACAGACTATCTTTCATAATGACAAGTCCACAAACCATTGGAATAACAGAAATCTCGACAACAGACTACCTTTCATAATGACAAGGCTACAATCCAATGGAGTAACAAAAATCTCGACAATAGACTACCTTCCATAATGACAAGGCTACCATCCATTGGAGTAACAGAAATCACAACGACAAACTACTTTCCATAATGACAAGGCTACCATCCATTGGAGTAACAGAAATCACAACGACAAACTACCTTCCATAATTACAAGCCTACCATCCATTGGAGTAACAAAAATATCAACAAGAGACTACCTTCCATAATGACAAGGCTACCATCCATTGGAATAACAAAGATATCGACAACATACTAACTTCCATAATGACAAGGCTACCATCCATTGGAGTACCAAAAATCACGACAACAAACTACCTTCAATAACGACAAGGCTACCATCCATTGGAATAACAAAAATCACGATAACAGACTACCTTCCATAATGAAAAGGCTACCATCCAATGGAGTAACAAAAATATCGACAACAGACTACCTTCCATAATGACAAGGCTACCATCCGTTAGAGTAACAAAAAGCTGGACAACAAACTACCTTCCATAATGATAAGGCTATAATCCATTGGAGTAAAAAAAAGCTGGACAACAAACTACCTTCCATAATGACAAGGCTACCATCCATTGGAGTAACAAAATCACGACAACAGGCTACCTTCCATAATGACAAGGCTACCATCCATTGGAGTAACAAAAATCACGAAAACAAACTAGCATCCATAATAACAAGGCTACCATCCATTGGAATAACAAAAAAATCTCGACAACACACTACCTATCATAATGACAAGGCTACCATCCAATGGAGTAACAAAAATATCGACAATAGACTACCTTCCATAATGACAAGGTTACCATCCAATAGAGTAACAAAAATCTGAACAACAGACTACCTTCCATAATGACAAGGGTACCATCCATTGGAGTAACTAAAATATCTACAAGAGACTACTTTCCATAATGACAAGGCTCTCATCCAATGGAGTAACAAAAATATCGACAACAGACTACCTTCCATAATGACAAGGCTACCATCCATTGGAATAACAAAGATATCGATAAATACTACCTTCCATAATGACAAGGCTACCGTCCATTGGAATAACAAAAATCTCGACAACAGACTACCTTCCATAATGACAAGGCTACCATCCAATGGAGTAACAAAAATATCGACAACAAACTACCTTCCATAATGACAAGGCTACCATCCATTAGAGTAATAAAAAGCTGGACAACAGACTACCTTCCATAATGATAAGGCTACCATCCATTGGAGTAACAAAGATATCGACAACATACTAGCTTCCATAATGACAAGGCTACCATCGATTGGAGTAACAAAGATATCGACAACATACTACCTTATATAATGACAAGGCTACCATCCATTGGAGTAACAAAAATCACGACAACAAACTACCTTTCATAATTACAAGGTTACAATCCATTGGAATAACAAAAATCTCGACAACACACTACCTATCATAATGACAAGGCTACCATCCAATGGAGTAACAAAAATATCAACAACAAACTACCTTCCATAATGACAAGGCTACCATCCATTAGAGTAACAAAAATCTGAACAACATACTACCTTCCATAATGACAAGGCTACCATCCAATGGAGTAACAAAAATATCAACAAGAGACTACCTTCCATAATGACAAGGCTACCATCCAATGGAGTAACAAAAATCTCGACAACAGACTACCTTCTATAATGACTAGGCTACCATCCATTGGAGTATTAAAAATTTGGACAACAAACTACCTTCAAATAATGACAAGGCTACCATCCATTGGAGTAACAAAAATCTCGACAATAGACTACCTTCCATAATGACAAGGGTATCATCCATGGGAGTAACAAAAATATCGACAACAGACTACCTTTCATAATGACAAGTCCACAAACCATTGGAATAACAAAAATCTCGACAACAGACTACCTTTCATAATGACAAGGCTACAATCCAATGGAGTAACAAAAATCTCAACAATAGACTACCTTCCATAATGACAAGGCTACCATCCATTGGAGTAACATAAATCACAACGACATACTACTTTCCATAATGACAAGGCTACCATCCATTGGAGTAACAGAAATCACAACGACAGACTACCTTCCATAATGACAAGCCTACCATCCATTGGAGTAACAAAAATATCAACAAGAGACTACCTTCCATAATGACAAGGCTACCATCCATTGGAGTAACAAAAATCTCGACAATAGACTACCTTCCATAATGACAAGGCTACCATCCATTGGAATAACAAAGATATCGAGAACATACTACCATCCATAATGACAAGGCTACCATCTATTGGAGTAACAAAAATCACGACAACAAACTACCTTCAATAACGACAAGGCTACCATCCATTGGAATAACAAAAATCACGACAACAGACTACCTTCCATAATGAAAAGGCTACCATCCAATGGAGTAACAAAAATATCGACAACAGACTACCTTCCATAACGACAAGGCTACCATCCGTTAGAGTAACAAAAAGCTGGACAACAAATTACCTTCCATAATGATAAGGCTACCATCCATTGGAGTAACAAAAAGCAGGACAACAAACTACCTTCCATAATGACAAGGCTACCATCCATTGGAGTAACAAAAATCACGACAACAGACTACCTTCCATAATGACAAGGCTACCTTCCATTGGAGTAACAAAAATCTCGACAACAGACTACCTTCCATAATGACAAGGGTATCATCCATGGGAGTAACAAAAATATCGACAACAAACTACCTTTCATAATGACAAGTCCACAATCCATTGGAATAAGAAAAATTACGACAACGAACTACCTTTCATAATGACAAGGCTACAATCCAATGGAGTAACAAAAATCTCAACAATAGACTACCTTCCATAATGACAAGTCTACCATCCATTGGAGTAACATAAATCACAACGACAGACTACTTTCCATAATGACAAGGCTACCATCCATTGGAGTAACAGAAATCACAACGACATACTACCTTCCAGAATGACAAGCCTACCTTCCATTGGAGTAACAAAAATATCAACAAAAGACTACCTTCCATAATGACAAGGCTACCATCCATTGGAGTAACATAAATCACAACGACAGACTACTTTCCATAATGACAAGGCTACCATCCATTGGAGTAACAGAAATCACAACGACAGACTACCTTCCATAATGACAAGCCTACCATCCATTGGAGTAACAAAAATATCAACAAGAGACTACCTTCCATAATGACAAGGCTACCATCCATTGGAGTAACAAAAATCTCGACAATAGACTACCTTCCATAATGACAAGGCTACCATCCATTGGAATAACAAAGATATCGACAACATACTACCTTCCATAATGACAAGGCTACCATCTATTGGAGTAACAAAAATCACGACAACAAACTACCTTCAATAACGACAAGGCTACCATCCATTGGAATAACAAAAATCACGACAACAGACTACCTTCCATAATGAAAAGGCTACCATCCAATGGAGTAACAAAAATATCGACAACAGACTACCTTCCATAACGACAAGGCTACCATCCGTTAGAGTAACAAAAAGCTGGACAACAAATTACCTTCCATAATGATAAGGCTACCATCCATTGGAGTAACAAAAAGCTGGACAACAAACTACATTCCATAATGACAAGGCTACCATCCATTGGAGTAACAACAATCACGACAACAGGCTACCTTCCATAATGACAAGGCTACCTTCCATTGGAGTAACAAAAATCTCGACAACAGACTACCTTCCATAATGACAAGGGTATCATCCATGGGAGTAACAAAAATATCGACAACAGACTACCTTTCATAATGACAAGGGTACCATCCATTGGAGTAACTAAAATATCTACAAGAGACTACTTTCCATAATGACAAGGCTCTCATCCAATGGAGTAACAAAATTATCGACAACAGACTACCTTCCATAATGACAAGGCTACCATCCATTGGAATAACAAAGATATCGATAAATACTACCTTCCATAATGACAAGGCTACCATCCATTGGAATAACAAAAATCTCGACAACAGACTACCTTCCATAATGACAAGGCTACCATCCAATGGAGTAACAAAAATATCGACAACAAACTACCTTCCATAATGACAAGGCTACCATCCATTAGAGTAATAAAAAGCTGGACAATAGACTACCTTCCATAATGATAAGGCTACCATCCATTGGAGTAACAAAGATATCGACAACATACTAGCTTCCATAATGACAAGGCTACCATCGATTGGAGTAACAAAGATATCGACAACATACTACCTTATATAATGACAAGGCTACCATCCATTGGAGTAACAAAAATCACGATAACAAACTACCTTTCATAATTACAAGGTTACCATCCATTGGAATAACAAAAATCTCGACAACACACTACCTATCATAATGACAAGGCTACCATCCAATGGAGTAACAAAAATATCAACAACAAACTACCTTCCATAATGACAAGGCTACCATCCATTAGAGTAACAAAAATCTGAACAACAGACTACCTTCCATAATGACAAGGCTACCATCCAATGGAGTAACAAAAATATCAACAAGAGACTACCTTCCATAATGACAAGGCTCCCATCCAATGGAGTAACAAAAATCTCGACAACAGACTACCTCCCATAATGACTAGGCTACCATCCATTAGAGTAAAAAAAATATGGACAACAAACTACCTTCCATAATGACAAGGCTACCATCTATTGGAGTAACAAAAATATCAACAAGTGACTACCTTCCATAATGACAAGGCTACCATCCAATGGAGTAACAAAAATCTCAACAACAGACTACCTTCTATAATGACTAGGCTACCATCCATTGGAGTATTAAAAATTTGGACAACAAACTACCTTCAAATAATGACAAGGCTACCATCCATTGGAGTAACAAAAATCTCGACAATAGACTACCTTCCATAATGACAAGGGTATCATCCATGGGAGTAACAAAAATATCGACAACAGACTACCTTTCATAATGACAAGTCCACAAACAATTGGAATAACAAAAATCTCGACAACAAACTACCTTTCATAATGACAAGGCTACAATCCAATGGAGTAACAAAAATCTCAACAATAGACTACCTTCCATAATGACAAGGCTACCATCCATTGGAGTAACATAAATCACAACGACATACTACTTTCCATAATGACAAGGCTACCATCCATTGGAGTAACAGAAATCACAACGACAGACTACCTTCCATAATGACAAGCCTACCATCCATTGGAGTAACAAAAATATCAACAAGAGACTACCTTCCATAATGACAAGGCTACCATCCATTGGAGTAACAAAAATCTCGACAATAGACTACCTTCCATAATGACAAGGCTACCATCCATTGGAATAACAAAGATATCGAGAACATACTACCATCCATAATGACAAGGCTACCATCTATTGGAGTAACAAAAATCACGACAACAAACTACCTTCAATAACGACAAGGCTACCATCCATTGGAATAACAAAAATCACGACAACAGACTACCTTCCATAATGAAAAGGCTACCATCCAATGGAGTAACAAAAATATCGACAACAGACTACCTTCCATAACGACAAGGCTACCATCCGTTAGAGTAACAAAAAGCTGGACAACAAATTACCTTCCATAATGATAAGGCTACCATCCATTGGAGTAACAAAAAGCTGGACAACAAACTACCTTCCATAAAGACAAGGCTACCATCCATTGGAGTAACAAAAATCACGACAACAGGCTACCTTCCATAATGACAAGGCTACCTTCCATTGGAGTAACAAAAATCTCGACAACAGACTACCTTCCATAATGACAAGGGTATCATCCATGGGAGTAACAAAAATATCGACAACAGACTACCTTTCATAATGACAAGTCCACAATCCATTGGAATAAGAAAAATTACGACAACGAACTACCTTTCATAATGACAAGGCTACAATCCAATGGAGTAACAAAAATCTCGACAATAGACTACCTTCCATAATGACAAGTCTACCATCCATTGGAGTAACATAAATCACAACGACAGACTACTTTCCATAATGACAAGGCTACCATCCATTGGAGTAACAGAAATCACAACGACATACTACCTTCCAGAATGACAAGCCTACCTTCCATTGGAGTAACAAAAATATCAACAAAAGACTACCTTCCATAATGACAAGGGTACCATCCATTGGAGTAACAAAAATCTCAACAATAGACTACCTTCCATAATGACAAGGCTACCATCCATTGGAGTAACATAAATCACAACGACAGACTACTTTCCATAATGACAAGGCTACCATCCATTGGAGTAACAGAAATCACAACGACAGACTACCTTCCATAATGACAAGCCTACCATCCATTGGAGTAACAAAAATATCAACAAGAGACTACCTTCCATAATGACAAGGCTACCATCCATTGGAGTAACAAAAATCTCGACAATAGACTACCTTCCATAATGACAAGGCTACCATCCATTGGAATAACAAAGATATCGACAACATACTACCTTCCATAATGACAAGGCTACCTTCTATTGGAGTAACAAAAATCACGACAACAAACTACCTTCAATAACGACAAGGCTACCATCCATTGGAATAACAAAAATCACGACAACAGACTACCTTCCATAATGTAAAGGCTACCATCCAATGGAGTAACAAAAATATCGACAACAGACTACCTTCCATAACGACAAGGCTACCATCCGTTAGAGTAACAAAAAGCTGGACAACAAATTACCTTCCATAATGATAAGGCTACCATCCATTGGAGTAACAAAAAGCTGGACAACAAACTACATTCCATAATGACAAGGCTACCATCCATTGGAGTAACAAAAATCACGACAACAGGCTACCTTCCATAATGACAAGGCTACCTTCCATTGGAGTAACAAAAATCTCGACAACAGACTACCTTCCATAATGACAAGGGTATCATCCATGGGAGTAACAAAAATATCGACAACAGACTACCTTTCATGATGACAAGGGTACCATCCATTGGAGTAACTAAAATATCTACAAGAGACTACTTTCCATAATGACAAGGCTCTCATCCAATGGAGTAACAAAAATATCGACAACAGACTACCTTCCATAATGACAAGGCTACCATCCATTGGAATAACAAAGATATCGATAAATACTACCTTCCATAATGACAAGGCTACCGTCCATTGGAATAACAAAAATCTCGACAACAGACTACCTTCCATAATGACAAGGCTACCATCCAATGGAGTAACAAAAATATCGACAACAAACTACCTTCCATAATGACAAGGCTACCATCCATTAGAGTAATAAAAAGCTGGACAACAGACTACCTTCCATAATGATAAGGCTACCATCCATTGGAGTAACAAAGATATCGACAACATACTAGCTTCCATAATGACAAGGCTACCATCGATTGGAGTAACAAAGATATCGACATCATACTACCTTATATAATGACAAGGCTACCATCCATTGGAGTAACAAAAATCACGACAACAAACTACCTTTCATAATTACAAGGTTACCATCCATTGGAATAACAAAAATCTCGACAACACACTACCTATCATAATGACAAGGCTACCATCCAATGGAGTAACAAAAATATCAACAACAAACTACCTTCCATAATGACAAGGCTACCATCCATTAGAGTAACAAAAATCTGAACAACAGACTACCTTCCATAATGACAAGGCTACCATCCAATGGAGTAACAAAAATATCAACAAGAGACTACCTTCCATAATGACAAGGCTACCATCCATTGGAGTAACAAAAATCTCGACAATAGACTACCTTCCATAATGACAAGGCTACCATCCATTGGAATAACAAAGATATCGACAACATACTACCTTCCATAATGACAAGGCTACCATCTATTGGAGTAACAAAAATCACGACAACAAACTACCTTCAATAACGACAAGGCTACCATCCATTGGAATAACAAAAATCACGACAACAGACTACCTTCCATAATGTAAAGGCTACCATCCAATGGAGTAACAAAAATATCGACAACAGACTACCTTCCATAACGACAAGGCTACCATCCGTTAGAGTAACAAAAAGCTGGACAACAAATTACCTTCCATAATGATAAGGCTACCATCCATTGGAGTAACAAAAAGCTGGACAACAAACTACATTCCATAATGACAAGGCTACCATCCATTGGAGTAACAAAAATCACGACAACAGGCTACCTTCCATAATGACAAGGCTACCTTCCATTGGAGTAACAAAAATCTCGACAACAGACTACCTTCCATAATGACAAGGGTATCATCCATGGGAGTAACAAAAATATCGACAACAGACTACCTTTCATAATGACAAGGGTACCATCCATTGGAGTAACTAAAATATCTACAAGAGACTACTTTCCATAATGACAAGGCTCTCATCCAATGGAGTAACAAAAATATCAACAACAGACTACCTTCCATAATGACAAGGCTACCATCCATTGGAATAACAAAGATATCGATAAATACTACCTTCCATAATGACAAGGCTACCGTCCATTGGAATAACAAAAATCTCGACAACAGACTACCTTCCATAATGACAAGGCTACCATCCAATGGAGTAACAAAAATATCGACAACAAACTACCTTCCATAATGACAAGGCTACCATCCATTAGAGTAATAAAAAGCTGGACAACAGACTACCTTCCATAATGATAAGGCTACCATCCATTGGAGTAACAAAGATATCGACAACATACTAGCTTCCATAATGACAAGGCTACCATCGATTGGAGTAACAAAGATATCGACAACATACTACCTTATATAATGACAAGGCTACCATCCATTGGAGTAACAAAAATCACGACAACAAACTACCTTTCATAATTACAAGGTTACCATCCATTGGAATAACAAAAATCTCGACAACACACTACCTATCATAATGACAAGGCTACCATCCAATGGAGTAACAAAAATATCAACAACAAACTACCTTCCATAATGACAAGGCTACCATCCATTAGAGTAACAAAAATCTGAACAACAGACTACCTTCCATAATGACAAGGCTACCATCCAATGGAGTAACAAAAATATCAACAAGAGACTACCTTCCATAATGACAAGGCTACCATCCATTGGAGTAACAAAAATCTCGACAATAGACTACCTCCCATAATGACAAGGCTACCATCCATTGGAATAACAAAGATATCGACAACATACTACCTTCCATAATGACAAGGCTACCATCTATTGGAGTAACAAAAATCACGACAACAAACTACCTTCAATAACGACAAGGCTACCATCCATTGGAATAACAAAAATCACGACAACAGACTACCTTCCATAATGTAAAGGCTACCATCCAATGGAGTAACAAAAATATCGACAACAGACTACCTTCCATAACGACAAGGCTACCATCCGTTAGAGTAACAAAAAGCTGGACAACAAATTACCTTCCATAATGATAAGGCTACCATCCATTGGAGTAACAAAAAGCTGGACAACAAACTACATTCCATAATGACAAGGCTACCATCCATTGGAGTAACAAAAATCACGACAACATGCTACCTTCCATAATGACAAGGCTACCTTCCATTGGAGTAACAAAAATCTCGACAACAGACTACCTTCCATAATGACAAGGGTATCATCCATGGGAGTAACAAAAATATCGACAACAGACTACCTTTCATAATGACAAGGGTACCATCCATTGGAGTAACTAAAATATCTACAAGAGACTACTTTCCATAATGACAAGGCTCTCATCCAATGGAGTAACAAAAATATCAACAACAGACTACCTTCCATAATGACAAGGCTACCATCCATTGGAATAACAAAGATATCGATAAATACTACCTTCCATAATGACAAGGCTACCGTCCATTGGAATAACAAAAATCTCGACAACAGACTACCTTCCATAATGACAAGGCTACCATCCAATGGAGTAACAAAAATATCGACAACAAACTACCTTCCATAATGACAAGGCTACCATCCATTAGAGTAATAAAAAGCTGGACAACAGACTACCTTCCATAATGATAAGGCTACCATCCATTGGAGTAACAAAGATATCGACAACATACTAGCTTCCATAATGACAAGGCTACCATCGATTGGAGTAACAAAGATATCGACAACATACTACCTTATATAATGACAAGGCTACCATCCATTGGAGTAACAAAAATCACGACAACAAACTACCTTTCATAATTACAAGGTTACCATCCATTGGAATAACAAAAATCTCGACAACACACTACCTATCATAATGACAAGGCTACCATCCAATGGAGTAACAAAAATATCAACAACAAACTACCTTCCATAATGACAAGGCTACCATCCATTAGAGTAACAAAAATCTGAACAACAGACTACCTTCCATAATGACAAGGCTACCATCCAATGGAGTAACAAAAATATCAACAAGAGACTACCTTCCATAATGACAAGGCTCCCATCCAATGGAGTAACAAAAATCTCGACAACAGACTACCTCCCATAATGACTAGGCTACCATCCATTAGAGTAAAAAAAATATGGACAACAAACTACCTTCCATAATGACAAGGCTACCATCCATTGGAGTAACAAAAATCACGACAACAGGCTACCTTCCATAATGACAAGGCTACCTTCCATTGGAGTAACAAAAATCTCGACAACAGACTACCTTCCATAATGACAAGGGTATCATCCATGGGAGTAACAAAAATATCGACAACAGACTACCTTTCATAATGACAAGTCCACAATCCATTGGAATAAGAAAAATTACGACAACGAACTACCTTTCATAATGACAAGGCTACAATCCAATGGAGTAACAAAAATCTCGACAATAGACTACCTTCCATAATGACAAGTCTACCATCCATTGGAGTAACATAAATCACAACGACAGACTACTTTCCATAATGACAAGGCTACCATCCATTGGAGTAACAGAAATCACAACGACATACTACCTTCCAGAACGACAAGCCTACCTTCCATTGGAGTAACAAAAATATCAACAAAAGACTACCTTCCATAATGACAAGGCTACCATCCATTGGAGTAACAAAAATCTCAACAATAGACTACCTTCCATAATGACAAGGCTACCATCCATTGGAGTAACATAAATCACAACGACAGACTACTTTCCATAATGACAAGGCTACCATCCATTGGAGTAACAGAAATCACAACGACAGACTACCTTCCATAATGACAAGCCTACCATCCATTGGAGTAACAAAAATATCAACAAGAGACTACCTTCCATAATGACAAGGCTACCATCCATTGGAGTAACAAAAATCTCGACAATAGACTACCTTCCATAATGACAATGCTACCATCCATTGGAATAACAAAGATATCAACAACATACTACCTTCCATAATGACAAGGCTACCATCTATTGGAGTAACAAAAATCACGACAACAAACTACCTTCAATAACGACAAGGCTACCATCCATTGGAATAACAAAAATCACGACAACAGACTACCTTCCATAAAGAAAAGGCTACCATCCAATGGAGTAACAAAAATATCGACAACAGACTACCTTCCATAACGACAAGGCTACCATCCGTTAGAGTAACAAAAAGCTGGACAACAAATTACCTTCCATAATGATAAGGCTACCATCCATTGGAGTAACAAAAAGCTGGACAACAAACTACATTCCATAATGACAAGGCTACCATCCATTGGAGTAACAAAAATCACGACAACAGGCTACCTTCCATAATGACAAGGCTACCTTCCATTGGAGTAACAAAAATCTCGACAACAGACTACCTTCCATAATGACAAGGGTATCATCCATGGGAGTAACAAAAATATCGACAACAGACTACCTTTCATAATGACAAGTCCACAATCCATTGGAATAAGAAAAATTACGACAACGAACTACCTTTCATAATGACAAGGCTACAATCCAATGGAGTAACAAAAATCTCGACAATAGACTACCTTCCATAATGACAAGTCTACCATCCATTGGAGTAACATAAATCACAACGACAGACTACTTTCCATAATGACAAGGCTACCATCCATTGGAGTAACAGAAATCACAACGACATACTACCTTCACGAATGACAAGCCTACCTTCCATTGGAGTAACAAAAATATCAACAAAAGACTACCTTCCATAATGACAAGGCTACCATCCATTGGAGTAACAAAAATCTCGACAATAGACTACCTTCCATAATGACAAGTCTACCATCCATTGGAGTAACAGAAATCACAACGACAGACTACTTTCCATAATGACAAGGCTACCATCCATTGGAGTAACGGAAATCACAACGACATACTACCTTCCAGAATGACAAGCCTACCATCCATTGGAGTAACAAAAATATCAACAAGAGACTACCTTCCATAATGACAAGGTTACCATCCATTGGAGTAACAAAAATCTCGAAAACAGACTACCTTCAATAATGACAAGGCTACCATCTATTGGAATAACAAAGATATCGACAACATACTACCTTCCATAATGACAAGGCTACAATCCATTGGAGTAACAAAAATCACGACAACAAACTACCTTAGATAACGACAAGGCTACCATCCATTGGAATAACAAAAATCACGACAACAGACTACCTTCCATAATGAAAAGGCTACCATCCAATGGAGTAACAAAAATATCGACAACAGACTACCTTCCATAATGACAAGGGTATCATCCATGGGAGTAACAAAAATATCGACAACATACTACCTTTCATAATGACAAGTCCACAAACCATTGGAATAAAAAAAATGTCGACAACAGTCTACCTTTCATAATGACAAGGCTACAATCCAATGGAGTAACAAAAATCTCGACAATATACTACCTTCCATAATGACAAGGCTACCATCCATTGGAGTAACAAAAATCACAACGACAGACAACTTTCCATAATGACAAGGCTACCGTCCATTGGAGTAACAGAAATCACAACGACAGACTACCTTCCATAATGACAAGCCTACCATCCATTGGAGTAACAAAAATATCAACAAGAGACTACCTTCCATAATGACAAGGCTACCATCCATTGGAGTAATAAAAATCTCGACAATAGACTACCTTCCATAATGACAAGGCTACCATCCATTGGAATAACAAAGATATCGACAACATACTACCTTCCATAATGACAAGGCTACCATCTATTGGAGTAACAAAAATCACGACAACAAACTACCTTCAATAACGACAAGGCTACCATCAATGGAATAACAAAAATCACGACAACAGACTACCTTCCATAATGAAAAGGCTACCATCCAATGGAGTAACAAAAATATCGACAATAGACTACCTTCCATAACGACAAGGCTACCATCCGTTAGAGTAACAAAAAGCTGGACAATAAATTACCTTCCATAATGATAAGGCTACCATCCATTGGAGTAACAAAAAGCTGGACAACAAACTACCTTCCATAATGACAAGGCTACCATCCATTGGAGTAACAAAAATCACGACAACAGGCTACCTTCTATAATGACAAGGCTACCTTCCATTGGAGTAACAAAAATCTCGACAACAGACTACCTTCCATAATGACAAGGGTATCATCCTTGGGAGTAACAAAAATATCGACAACAAACTACCTTTCATAATGACAAGTCCACAATCCATTGGAATAAGAAAAATTACGACAACGAACTACCTTTCATAATGACAAGGCTACAATCCAATGGAGTAACAAAAATCTCGACAATAGACTACCTTCCATAATGACAAGTCTACCATCCATTGGAGTAACATAAATCACAACGACAGACTACTTTCCATAATGACAAGGCTACCATCCATTGGAGTAACAGAAATCACAATGACATACTACCTTCACGAATGACAAGCCTACCTTCCATTGGAGTAACAAAAATATCAACAAAAGACTACCTTCCATAATGACAAGGCTACCATCCATTGGAGTAACAAAAATCTCGACAATAGACTACCTTCCATAATGACAAGTCTACCATCCATTGGAGTAACAGAAATCACAACGACAGACTACTTTCCATAATATTAAGGCTACCATCCATTGGAGTAACAGAAATCACAACGACATACTACCTTCCAGAATGACAAGCCTACCATCCATTGGAGTAACAAAAATATCAACAAGAGACTACCTTCCATAATGACAAGGCTACCATCCATTGGAGTAACAAAAATCTCGAAAACAGACTACCTTCAATAATGACAAGGCTACCATCTATTGGAATAACAAAGATATCGACAACATACTACCTTCCATAATGACAAGGCTACAATCCATTGGAGTAACAAAAATCACGACAACAAACTACCTTAGATAAAGACAAGGCTACCATCCATTGGAATAACAAAAATCACGACAACAGACTACCTTCCATAATGAAAAGGCTACCATCCAATGGAGTAACAAAAATATCGACAACAGACTACCTTCCATAATGACAAGGGTATCATCCATGGGAGTAACAAAAATATCGACAACATACTACCTTTCATAATGACAAGTCCACAAACCATTGGAATAAAAAAAATGTCGACAACAGTCTACCTTTCATAATGACAAGGCTACAATCCAATGGAGTAACAAAAATCTCGACAATATACTACCTTCCATAATGACAAGGCTACCATCCATTGGAGTAACAGAAATCACAACGACAGACAACTTTCCATAATGACAAGGCTACCGTCCATTGGAGTAACAGAAATCACAACGACAGACTACCTTCCATAATGACAAGCCTACCATCCATTGGAGTAACAAAAATATCAACAAGAGACTACCTTCCATAATGACAAGGCTACCATCCATTGGAGTAACAAAAATCTCGACAATAGACTACCTTCCATAATGACAAGGCTACCATCCATTGGAATAACAAAGATATCGACAACATACTACCTTCCATAATGACAAGGCTACCATCTATTGGAGTAACAAAAATCACGACAACAAACTACCTTCAATAACGACAAGGCTACCATCAATGGAATAACAAAAATCACGACAACAGACTACCTTCCATAATGAAAAGGCTACCATCCAATGGAGTAACAAAAATATCGACAATAGACTACCTTCCATAACGACAAGGCTACCATCCGTTAGAGTAACAAAAAGCTGGACAATAAATTACCTTCCATAATGATAAGGCTACCATCCATTGGAGTAACAAAAAGCTGGACAACAAACTACCTTCCATAATGACAAGGCTACCATCCATTGGAGTAACAAAAATCACGACAACAGGCTACCTTCTATAATGACAAGGCTACCTTCCATTGGAGTAACAAAAATCTCGACAACAGACTACCTTCCATAATGACAAGGGTATCATCCTTGGGAGTAACAAAAATATCGACAACAAACTACCTTTCATAATGACAAGTCCACAATCCATTGGAATAAGAAAAATTACGACAACGAACTACCTTTCATAATGACAAGGCTACAATCCAATGGAGTAACAAAAATCTCGACAATAGACTACCTTCCATAATGACAAGTCTACCATCCATTGGAGTAACATAAATCACAACGACAGACTACTTTCCATAATGACAAGGCTACCATCCATTGGAGTAACAGAAATCACAACGACATACTACCTTCCAGAATGACAAGCCTACCTTCCATTGGAGTAACAAAAATATCAACAAAAGACTACCTTCCATAATGACAAGGCTACCATCCATTGGAGTAACAAAAATCTCGACAATAGACTACCTTCCATAATGACAAGTCTACCATCCATTGGAGTAACAGAAATCACAACGACAGACTACTTTCCATAATGTTAATGCTACCATCCATTGGAGTAACAGAAATCACAACGACATACTACCTTCCAGAATGACAAGCCTACCATCCATTGGAGTAACAAAAATATCAACAAGAGACTACCTTCCATAATGACAAGGCTACCATCCATTGGAGTAACAAAAATCTCGAAAACAGACTACCTTCAATAATGACAAGGCTACCATCTATTGGAATAACAAAGATATCGACAACATACTACCTTCCATAATGACAAGGCTACA